>CM059233.1:9156500-10536000 GCA_030345395.1 Prunus mongolica
CAGAATTGGTGCAAGGCATGTGATAGGTGTCAAAGGGTCGGCAATCAATCCAGAAGGAATGAGATGCCCCAGCAAAGTATCCTAATTGTTGAACTATTTGATGTTTGGGGTATTGATTTCATGGGACCATTCCCATCTTCTAATGGGCACCAATATATTTTAATGGCTGTGGAATATTTTCAAAATGGGTCGAGGCCATTGCAGCACCAACTAATCAAGGATCAGTGGTCCTGAGGTTCCTCTAGGGGGTTATATTTCCACGTTTTGGAATTCCGCGTGTTATTCTTAGTGATGGGGGGAAGCATTTTATTAATAAACCATTTGCTAACCTACTGGCAAAATATGGGATTAATCATCGCTTGGCTACACCATACCACCCACAAACATCTGGTCAAGTTGAAGTTTCAAATAGAGAAATAAAGCGTATTTTGGAAAAAACAGTGAGCTCTACACGCAAGGATTGGAGTTTCAAACTAAATGATGCTTTGTGGGCATACAGGACAGCTTATAAAACTCCTATTGGGACGTCACCATTCCGACTTGTTTATGGGAAAGCTTGTCATCTACCTATGGAGCTGGAGCATAAAGCTTACTGGGCCATTAAAGAGTTAAATTTTGCATATGAATCAGCTGGGGAAAAGCGGAAATTGCAGTTAAATGAGCTAGAGGAAATTCGTCAAGGTGCTTATGATAGTTCTCGCATCTACAAGGAAAGAACTAAGGCATTTCATGACAGTCAAATTTTACGGAAGGAATTTCAGCCAGGGCAAAAGGTTCTGTTATTTAGTTCAAGGCTCAAGTTGTTTCCAGGGAAATTAAAATCTCGTTGGACTGGACCCTACCTAGTGACTCAAGTTTTTCCTCATGGAGCAGTTCAAATCACTAATGAAGATAAAGGCAACACATTCAAGGTGAATGGTCATAGGCTGAAACCCTACGTGGAGACACCCTTTGACATTGCAGTCGAGTCTTTGACTCTGAAAGAACTAGTGATTTGACCACCAGGCTTCTGCAAAGTCTAGCTACAGACTTAAAATAGCGAGCTTATTGGGAGGCAACCCAATTTTTCTAAACTCTTTACTTCTTTTATTTTCAAAACAAAAAACAAACAAAATTTGTTGTTTTCTTTATCTAGTTGTTTCTTTTTTTTTTCTTTCTATTCCTAACACATAATTGACTCAATGCAGGACACAACCATCAGCAGCAAGCATCAAAAACAGAAAATCCTATACTGGAATCTTGCACCCAGTAGCAGCTGGAATCTTGCACCTAGCAGCAGCTGGAATCATGCACCCAGCAGCAATCCTATATTAACATCACCACATCTACACTATACTAGAAGTTAAAGCAATTCACATGAGCTCGAGCTCACTCAAAGATGCAAGTTTGGGGGTAGCTGTTGTAGATCCAGCACATATATATCATTTTGAGCAGTTATCCACAACCACACAATTTGCAGGCATTCGAAATTATACTCACCAGATGCACGGGTCCACCTTTGGCACCCCTATGTGATTCCATGTCCTTTGAGCTTGTGTGTTGACTGCCCTCTCATGGATATGCATTTTTCCTACACAGTGCACATTAATGTAAGTATTTGCAGGGACAAAGAACTCACATCTATACATCAACCACAGCTCCCAAATCAGGACCACAACAAATTCTGGAATTAATCTTACCTTCAGATGGATATTGGATCTTGAAATCATCCTTGCAAGATTATTGGTCAAGTGGTTCCTGGGTGACTCAGTGTTCTCAATATTGCTGAGAGTAAAGGTCTCTCCTCTAAGACTAGTTTGGAAGCCTTGGGAATTCTGTAGTTATGGTTTTGATCCTGTGAAACACACGAGTGACCAACAGCTTTTTGAAGTCACCAATCTCAACTTCAAGCTTCGCCACATGGGATTCCAATTCTTTGACAATTCAAGTGAGCATCCAATAGCTGGCGTCCTTTCCAATCTGGGTTGGGAATCAAGCAGATGGCGTAATTTCAATTTTAAAAAAAAAAACAAAAACAAAAAAACAAAAAACAGTTCTGGGGTTCGAAAGTTTACCTACGAGATGCAGAGATCTGGGGTCCTTACTGGTGGAGAATAGACTCTTGTTCGGCTTCAGCTTGCTTTCATCTTGGAACAAGTTAGCATCTGGTGACATGGATGGAGACAGATCTGAATTTGAGGAATCCAGGGACTCCAAAACCATCCAAAAATTCAGGTGCATCAGATAATTCAACCTCACTGGTTGTGTTTGCTGCAAATGTGGCCTCCTCACACAGATGAAAACGCTGGTGTAATTGGGTTGAAAGAGAGGAAAGGATCGTGAGTGTTGGAGAGAATGAAGAAGAGCAAAGGCGGAGATGGATGGTCTTGAGAAGAGAGAAATCAGAGATCTTTTCTGATTCTCTGGACACAGCGAGAGGCTTTGGTTTATCCAAGCAATATTATTTTTCTTCTGCAAAATGGGAATGGACAGAAGAGAGCCTTTCGGCTCTGGGCTCGGGCAAGGAGAAGGGAATCCAATATTTTTCAAATGACAGATGCAGCAGCTACAGCAGGTTATATTGTAGCCGTCGCTCATATTTGATGCAAGTGTGGACGTGGTTGAGTTGGTCAGCGCTTTTTCGCAACACGCCGCCCTGGTCCTGCCTTCGAATCCCCAAGGTGTCTCATTTCTGGGTATTTTCTTTCCTATTTATTTTCTATTATTGTTTTTCTCCTTTTCTTTCTTATTTTATTTTATTTTATTGTTCTTCTATTTTGCCTTCCTAGTTTCTTTTCTTAGAGTATTTTCTTTATTTTTGATTTCCATTTTCTAGGATTTAGTCATTTTGTTTCTGCTTTTGTTTCTTTTGATTATTTACCACACCTTGAGGACAATGTGTGATTTAAGTTAGGGGGTGGGAAATTAAATTTTAGATTTTTAGTTTTTTTTTAAGTCTTGTTTAAAATTTTCGTTTTTCAGTCAATATCCATAGATTATTTTAAACGTTAGAACAAATGGACATGGTGAAAATCAATCCCACAGTAGAGTCTTTTCTATTTATTGTTGCTTAGACACTAATTCATGAATTATACTTTGAAATTTGCACATCACACCAACATGGTTTTTGGGGAGTGAGATTGGAATACTTACTTTTTGTCCAAGTGTGTTTTAATTTATGTTCAATATAAATAAAGTTAGTATGTGTTATAAAGTAAAAATTGCCTCACCCGAAGCTTTGCTAGTAACCGGGCCAGTCTTGCCTAATCAGTAGTGATTCTCGAGACAAAAGGTAGAGTTTTGGCATGAGGCAGGGTGGTTAGTTGGTTTCGTAGCCTTTTCAGCTTGAGTTAATAAGTCCTTAGGGGTGTTCTACACCTAGTGCCCTAAAACCTGAGTGGTTTGGGAGACATTGACCTAAAGCTGGCTACACGGTTGGATCGAAAGCTTAAGGGAACCAACATTGCACAACCACTACTGTTACTATAAAAACAAAAAGAAAAAAACAAAAAAGAAAAAAAGAAATGGAAATATAAAAAAAAGTGAAAAAAAAGTGTGGAGTGTGTGAAGTATGAATAAAAGGGATGAGAGTTAAGGGTTTTAGTCGAGTCTCCATAACCATAATGGTTCACTTTACACCGAAAGAAGTTTGTGAATTCTTTTCTAATTGAGTCTAAATAGCTTAGACTTTGTGGTGGGATTACTTGGATCTATTGAAAGGATGTTCTAGTTTTTAAAATTTTCTATGGATTGCAACTTGAAGGTGGAAATTTTGTCCTAGTTAAGTGTTAGCCAGATGTCTAATATGTTAAGTTTTTATTTTTGTTTGAGTCTTGTTTCGCTTGAGGACAAGCAAAAGCTAAGTTTGGGAGTATTTTGATGGACATGTTTTATATTATATATTTAACCTCATTCTTAGTATATTTTGGTTAATATTTTGGAAGAATTTTGATACTTTGAATTATATTTACAATATAGGACTTTCGACTCTCTCTGGAGCAAAACATAATCAAATTGAGGAATTTTGGAGTAATTCCAGTTGGAGGACGTTCTTGAGTCACTTAGCTTGATCGTATCAAAATTTCAGATTTTTCTTCCAAGCGGTTATTTTCTGGCAATAAAATAAAGGAGCAGTGCGCGGTGCTGGAATAGTGACGTGTTGGGCTTTTATTGCGTTTTTGGAGACCAAGATGACCTCGGATGGGTTCGTGGCCTTCTAGAGAAGTGTTCAGAACATTTTTATCTTTAAAACAAGCTATCTTGGGCCAGATTTGGAGGAGATTTGGGACCAAAACGTGGCTGGGCAGATTTTGGGCAGATTCTCCTATTCCAATTTGGACTTTATTTCCTAGTATTATTTTATTTTAATTAGTTTCCTTGTGGGGATAGAAAAGCTGTACATTGGCAGCTAGCTTTTAAGGGGTATTTAAGCTCTTTCTCACAAGGAATTTAGGACTCCCTTTTCACTTTTGAACTTTGCATTGTGGAGAGCAATTGCTAGGGTTTTGGGTTTTCACAACTTTCAGGTGTTTTCGTTCTTTTCTTCTTAATGATATTTTCTTGGATTTCAATTATGAGTATGCGTAACTAAATTTCTTTTGCTAGGGTGAAGCCTTGAATCTTAGCATGAATATGTGATTTTTATTTAATTGCTTATGATGAGTGCATGCCTACTTGAATTGTTAATCACTGTTTTAAACTATCTAATTGTCTTAATGCCTGATCACCATTAGGATCTTTAGAAAAGTAATTGGATGCAATTTTGGTCGAAGGTTCCCTGAAATTGATGCTAGCTTCTTGTGATTAATAATTGTAATTTCACTTAAGATGAACACCACGTCTTAAGGGTTGCATGGTTTTTCAAAGGGTTTTCACAAAACTTAATGAATCTTTCATGTTCAGATTTGATCCGAACGTCCGGACGGGTTGCATGTTAGATATACGTTCTGTGTTAGAGGTTCCAAGTAGAATATACATTAGGAAAACCTAACCTTCAAAGTGGCATGTGCAAATCATAAGTAATTGGTAAAAGTTCATAGGATTGCTAGGTGATGGTGAAACCCTAGTGCTTTTATAAATTGATATTCAAAACTCTTTCCTTCAATCGTATTTGTTTTTAGAATCAACCAAATTCATAATCATCTTTCTTGACCTTTTATTTTAAGTAGTTATTTGGAATTTATTTTTACATAAATTGCTAATTAGTCCTTGAGGAAAACGACCTTGCATGAGCATCTATACTACAATAGCCTTGTATTCTTGCAAGTATTTTATGTGATTTTAACTCTGTTTGCACAAGTACTAAAAATCCTATCAGCGGGTTAACGGGTTGACCCAAAATCCACCCGTTTAATAAACGGGTCACAGCGGGTTGACCCAAAATTGACCTTTTTTTTATCGTGCGGGTCAAACCTGCTAATTTCTCGTGCGGATTTCGAGTCGTATCTCGGGTTGTGTCCGACATTGCCACCCCATAGCAACAGTTACTATTCAACTTCCCGGCCACCAATTGATGCCTTCACGAAAAATGTTCCTCACGTCCTCCTCTACAAAACCCACCCAAAATCCAATCTGATTCGCTGAGAAAAGGGTTAGGTAATCCAGCGGTGTTCTAGTGTTTTTCGATGGCCAAATTCATCGAGTGAGGTACGGAAATTCATCCCCTCATTATGTTCTTCCTGTTTATGTAGTTAGGTTGGGTTAATCTTGGAGTTTTGAAGATTGATTTAAATACCCATTTTGGGCTGACGGTTCAGGCCATTTTTCACCCATTTTCGACCACTTTTTGGCCGGAGTACGAGACCAAAAGTTGCTCCCCTTGATAATCTGAACGTGTTTGTATAGGCATTGGCCGGTGGTTTGGAGATTTTTCATAGCCGCAAAATCTATCAAGACACCCACCGTTGTCAGTGGCAGATTGAGGCTCATGGGCCATTGGTGGAGGTTCATAGAGTTCCAAAATACTTCTCATGTCGCCCCGAGCATGACGGTATGCTCGGATTAGCAATTGGATACCGTTTGACTATCAAACGGATATTACGCCTATTAGGCGATATGTGGGTTTGATAGGTTCATACTGTCCAATCAGTCTCATTTTCAAATGTAGTTCCTCGTATCTCTAGGATCATATAGGAAATGGTTGATCAAGAATCAGAGTCCCGGATACTCCAAATCAATGACTTTAGGGTTAAGTACTAAGTAGACGTCCGATCGTGCGATCATGAGTGATCTGACCGCTCGATCGAGACCAAACTCCCGAGACGTGTTATGTAGACCTTGTTAGACTTATAGGAACATTCAGACTGAAAATCAGAGGTTGTGGGTCCTGCCGATCCAATTGGTCAAATTCTGCGATCGAGGTCAAATTGACCTTTGGATCGTGACGAGACTTCTAGAATTTGTTTAACTCATGGTTAGGGACCAATAGGAATCGTCATATAACAAATTGAGGTCATGGGCCCTACGAGTCCAATTGACTTAGATAGTGGGCTTTGTCGGCTCGGTTGAGGCCATTTAGTAGTAGTAATTGTAATTGGAGGTTTGTTTTAAAATGGTATTATACTGTGAGAGTTTAAGTAAATATTTATGAATTATTATGCAATCGCTTTTAGTTTCCAAGCATGTTATATTATGTTTAATTGTGTGGAGTTGAGAATGGCTTGGATAACCCCGATTTTGGCATGAGTAAGGAATTAATTAAATGCCTAATTATATGTCTATATATAAATGCATGCTTGGTGGCTTGAAATCGATGAATTATGGATACTAGTTTTCTCAATAGTATGTTATACATATTTAATGTAGTCTGTGAACAGTTTTGAAAGATTATGCATGGTCAAATTCAAGTTAAGGAATGTTGGGATTGATCTCGTTTTAAAAAGGAATTTTTGGTTATCTATTTCAGAATTGATTTTTGGAAAGTTGAAGAAGGATTTGGAAAATGGATTGGTGACAGTGGATTTATTGGAAAAAGAGGGATTTTATGATGAGTTTAAGAAAATGGTTTTCAAGCCCACCACAGGAGTACCCCCCCTAGTTGCCTTCGAAATAGTCTAGTCATTTATGACAACGGCCTATGAGTTTCGGAGATTCCTGAATCGTGTGGTGTGAGGATTTGCATTCTCAGGTTGATTATATCTTCCTGAGTACTACAAGGGGATTTGATAGATATGTGTTTCGAGCTGATCACAGGATTTTGTGAGGATATGCATTCTCGGGCTGACTACGTGTCTCCCAAGTTCTGCGAGGATATGCTTTCTCGGGCTGACTGCATATTCCCCGAGTTCTGCGAGGATATGCATTCTTGGGTTGAACCCATGCCCCCCTAGTTATGCAAGGATGTAACATATATGGTACGTCGAATTGACAAAATATTAGTGGAATTGACAAAATAGTTATGATTGAGGGTACGCCTAGGTGGAGAGTGTTTAAGTTTTGAGATGTTTTAAACGAAAATTGATGATTTTATCTTGGTACTTATTTGTGAAAGTTTTAATACATGTTTTTAGAGTTATGAGACAAGGATTGAGAGTTTTCTAAGTTTTAAGGATTTTATACAATTCACAACTATTTTCTTAAGTGATGAGTTTGTTTTTACATGTGAAAGATAGAAGCATGTTTTATTCAAACGGTTGATATTGATATTAAGGTTTCACGTGGCCAATGTTATTTTAATAATTTTCTCGTTTTCCTACTTATCTATAATGAGTTATTATATATATGTATTTGTATATGCACATATGTGATGGGTGGAAGATTGTTCTGAAATCAATATCTTTTGCTTAAGTTTCAGCTGATTGATTAGAGTTTAAAGCTTTTGGTTTTAAGAAAGTGTGAACGTATATTTAATTCATGTGTTACATATAGGTTGAACTTTGTTTTCTTGTATAAAGAACTACATGTGGCTTGATTCCTTAGTAAGGGTACGTAGGCAACCTAGGTGCAACCGCAAGTTTATGTTTGGTTTGTTACATTATGATCAGTTTTGTAAAGTTGAATTTGCTGAATGCTTGGGAATTATTTGAGTTTGTTGTGCAGGTACATTTTCTGGGTTTTGGGCCTTTTTCAGAGGAGATTCTGCCAGTTTTCAGGTAGAAGTCAAATGCTAAAGCAGTTTTTGAATTAGGAAAAAAAAGGTTATTTTGGTTATTTGTGCTCGACACCTAGCAGGTGTTGGACATGAACAAGGTTCGACCCAGATTCCAAAGTGGAATTTGGGTCGGGTCCTGTCAACTAGTGTGTGTGTGTGTATATTTGTAATTGTAGAAAAAAATGATGCAAGTGGTTTGTATGGCAAATTGTTTCCGCATTACTATGCACTTGGAGATATATATATATATGGAAAAGATCGTGCTATTAGAACAAATGCTGAAAATGCTAATGATGATGAAGAAGACATTAAGGCTAGATTATGCAAGCGTTCATCATAATAGAAGTATGGGTGATGACTATACTAAGGAGATGTTTTCAAATCTTGATGGTGGGTCACAATATGAGATTTCAGAATATGAGGGACCTCAATTTAAGGATGTGGATTTGGAAGATGATGTAACAACCTTTACACAACCAAATCCCTAACCCTCAAGTGCCTAACAATGTGCTTAACAAAAGAGACCCGCACAAGATGTAGCAAGTGGTCCAAATCTTCCTAATAGGAGGGTAAATGCTTTGGATGATATGTCTAACAAATTTGGACTTATGGCTGAAGTCGTAGCAGGAATGTCATCTCAGCTTGCACGCTTGGTTAATGTTCTTTCAACAGATAAAGATCTTGTTGATATGCAAGAGCTAAACTTGGTGGTGAACTAAGTAAAATAGAATTCCTGTCTTCTTTGCAAGCATTTCGCATCACCAATGTTTTAGCTAAATAACACAATTTGCTGAGGATCTTCTTTACCATGACTAATGAAGAAAAAAAAGATTATGTATTTAATCTTTTGGGGCATGGCTTATAGTGATTGTGATTTATGAGTAATGTGAGTGACTTTTGTATATTTTTTTTGGTAATATGGAGATTATGTATTTAATCATATGAAGATTATGCTTAGGTTATTATTATTTGATTTTGTTCAAATGTTATTTGAATTTGGTTAGTAACAAACTGAAGGAACATGTATAAAAGAAAAACTATTGACCTTTTCAAATTATATGTGATGTACTAGAAAATATATATTTATATGCGTAGGACATTTTAGTAATCAAATTAATTTAGATTCTGATTCATGATAATTAGTAAACAATAACAATGGGAATCAACCCCATTCCTGTTCTAATTCCATATGGTTGGTAAACAGCTTAATGGGAATGATTCTTCCCATACCCATTCATTACTTCATTGATTCCTAAATTTTCTGATTCCTTACTTTCTTCATTCCTGGCAAGGGCATGTCTACGTATCAGTAATGGGTATGTAAGGAAAGGGAATGATTTCCATTCCTGACTTCCCCTGCGTTTACTTGCAATCAAGAATGAAAAAATAAGTGGGCCCTACCTCAAAATCTGTAATCACATCCCCTCAAAACCAGGTATCAGATCAACTAGGGGGGCAGTCGATACGATTCTCATTCCTGTTTTCCCTTATTAACTTCCAAAAATACCCTTACCACTTTACCATAATTCCAAAACACCCCAAACCCTGAAAAAAATAAAAACTCATGCCAAGAAGAAGTTCAAAGACGCTCCAACTTCTTTTTCATGTTAACGTTGCTGACACAACCTCACTGAAGTAACATCAACGCCTTGTGCTATGTAAGTCATTCTATCTATCTATCTATCTACCTTCTTCTTCTATCTTCAGTCTTCACATTCATCGCAAAACAAAGTATGGTCATGGATAAAGAAATTGATGATATTGTCATAGTTAACCATGTTGGTAGTATATGAATGAAGTTTGATTGTAGAATATCACGATGGTGTGAATTTTAGAATTTCTTTCCATTAGGTTTGGAAAATCTTATAGCTGGTGCAGAATGTATTTTGTCAAAGTGGAATGTCATTATCTCCTGTTTATGAATTTCTTAGTGTTACTATTCTAAGAATGTATTTTGTTTAGATAATTACTACAAAGTGATTGATGCCGTTTGGCCCTATAGATTTAAATAATTCAAGATTTTTATGGTCTCCCTTCCATTCCACACATTCTATTGTGTTTAGAGTTCCAATCAATGGATGGATATTGAATTGTTACTATTTCTTTGTCATCTTAGAATGATTGGCGTTTTTTATCTTTCATCATGAGACAAAAAATACTAGATCCTTGATCTGTCTCACATAATAACATATCCGTAAACTACAAAAATACAACAAACTAGTGACAGTAAATTTCCATGATATTTTACTTAAGCCGTCATTGGATCCCACAAGAATAGGTAGAACTTCCTGTTTTTCAGTTTGGCATTTTATCTTTCACAAAGGCTTGTAGTGTGCCTGCTTTTGATAATTTGAGCGAATCATAAATGCAAGATTAGAAGGTTTGATTGGTGTCAAATACAGAACACCTAGAGGCTTCTTATGTGCTTTAAGGTTTGAATGAATGAATTCATTCTGACCAGCAGCATAATGTGAATAAATAAATAAAACAATCTGTGACCAACAACAGCATAAGTATTTTTTCACATATGTTAAACTTTTTTTCTTATCACATATATATTTGTGCATGCCTACAGCCAAAAAAAAGACAACAATCTTCTGTTGTAATACGTAGACTTTACCCCAAATGAAATTAAACTTTACATGTATTACTGTATATTTAATTTTACAATTTTAGTTCTTTGCAGGTGTTAATAAAAGCAATTGTGAGTATATCTTGTCGAGCACGAAAGCAATGTTTAGCAAAGCAATATCATATCCCAAATTAGGTAAGATTCTTAAAATTCAACTTTCTCAGATATTGAGGTATCAATATCTTGAATAATATATATTTTTTAATGTCATGTAGAAAAATGGCCCAATTAACTTTGTCCACAAAGAGGAAACTACGTGTTACTATAAATGCTTTGATTGTCTACCTTCGAATAATATTTGTTGTATATGCTACGGGTTATGTTTATGCAGGCTTAGCTTATTGAAAAAGTCGTCGACCAAGTCTTCCTTCGGTGATAAGAGTTTACAAACAACTAGAATACCTACATGACTAGTTTATGAGAGTGATACTACATGTATTGACCAACTAAGGATGGATAGACAATCTTTTCATAAGTTTTGTCAAATTTTGGTCACTAAAGGAGAACTACGATCGACCTGAAATGTGTCCACAGAGGAGATGGTTGCAATTTTTTTAAACATTCTTGCACACCATCATAAGAATCGTGTCATAAAATTTAATTTTACTAGATCGGGACGAACTGTTAGTAAATATTTTCATGAGTGCTTGAAAGCAATGATTCGATGCCAAAAGGATTTTTGGAAATCACCTGAACCCATACATGAGAACTCAATAGACTATAGGTGGAAGTGGTTTAAGGTATGCACTATTTATAGCTATGAAAATATTCAAAACAAAAATACTTATTTTCTTTTAAGAACCTTATTAATAATTTTTTATATTTTAATATAAAACTGTTTAGGAGCATTAGATGGAACCTATATTAGAGTGAAGGTACCAGAACAAGAGAAACCAAAGTAAAGAACAAGGAAGGGTGAAATAGCAACGAATGTTTTGGTAGTTTGCTCTCAAGACTTGCAGTTTATATATGTTTTGGATGGATGGGAGGGTTCTGCACACAATGGCGGATCCAGGAATTTTTCAGGGAAGGGGAAATTTTAAAAGGCTAAAAGCTCAACAACAACAAAATTTAGAGAATCAAATATCCTTAAAATTTAAACAGTACTAACGTCATTAATAATTAATGGAAAAAAATAACATTACAAAATGCATATTACTTTATCAACTAAATAATCAAATTGTAATTGATCATACCTCAAGCTGTGCACTATGGAACCTCTTCTTCTCTCTTGAGTTTGCTAATGATTATACAAATACAGAGAAATCAGAAATATATATATAGATGAAATAAAACATATTATTAAAAAAAAAAGAGAAAAAAAAACATAAGAAAGAAAAACTAGAAGAGAACAACAACGTAAGCAAAAAAATCCCAAACCTTGCAAAAGGATTGGGTCTGAATCTAATTGCCGCAAGAGAGACTTCAACAAACAGAGCTTATAGTTTTGAATTGAATTGAATTGCTCCTCTCCGCTCTTTATTAATAGGGTTTATATATAATATGCTATACTGATTCCGTATTGGGTAAGGCCTTGTGCACGTTTCTTTTTGTTTTGTGTTTTTTTTTTTTTTTTCTGCCTGGTCCAAAATGACGTCGTTTTGGGCCAGGACTTTAAAAAAAAAGAGCACAACATAGCAGCGCAACAAAAACAAATGCATAGCAGCTCATCAAATAGAAAGGAGTTTCACTTAGGCAAAAACACAAATAGTTGGTGGGCAAACCAGAGGGGCAAAGTGGGCCACCACCACAGTGTTTTCCAGCGAGGGAAAGTGCAACTGCACCTCCTTGCGCCTCTGTGGGTCCGCCACTATTTGCACATGATAGTCGAGTCCTTAAAGATGCTCTAGGTAGAAGAAATGGACTAAAAATCCCTAATAGTAATCTTCAAAAACCAATATTTTAATTTAGAGCATTTTCCGTTATGCATAAAATATCACTTTAGGTTTATGTCTCTTACTATTTTGTTTTCACATTAGGTTACTATTACTTACACCAATGGAACAGGCTTCCTTGCACCTTTTAGAGGACAATGTTATCATCTTATTGATTGGAGGGATGGCCACACAACTGAGACACCAAAGGAATTTTTCAATATGAAACATTCGAGTGCTAGAAATGTTATTGAGAGGTGTTTCGGTTTATTAAAAATGCTTTGGGCAATTCTTAGAAGTCCATCCTTTTATGATATTATAACACGTCAAATAATTTCTTTGTGTTGTATGCTCCATAACTTTATAAGAAGAGAGATGGCTTTGGATCCTATTGAACATCAAGTGGACAATCATCTTGTACATGGGACTTTGGAAACAAATGATTACATTAGTACAGTTGAGTCCTCAGACGAGTGGAGTGTATGGAGGCAAAACCTTGCAAATGAAATGTGGAATACATGGAATGAAAATAGGGAATAAAGACATGTGATGAATACATTATTTGTTTGTTTTTATCATGTTATTTAATGTACTCAAGACATTATTTATTTACTATACTTATGTAATGTACTGAATGTGGACAACTAATGTGAGTTCCTGTGTTTTTAAGAACCTTTTCATTCATTTTTAAGAGCTGGAAACTTGAAAATTTCAATAGAATTACATGTTATTCATCACTTATGTAGAAGATTGATTGTTTTTCACACCTTTGACATTGACAGCATCTGTTATATGATATTGCTTCCTTTTCATGCCTTTTTTTGTTTATTTTATGTAGTAGATCATTTATCGTCATGGGTTCTACTGCTACTTCAAGTGGAAAAGTAAAGGGAGGAAGGGGACAAAATAAGCATTGTTGAACAACTAAGGAGGATAACACATTGATGGAATGCTTGATGGAACTCCATCAGAATACCAATTGGCGAGGTGACTCGGGCTTTAAAAACGGATACTTGAATAAATTAGAAACTATACTAGAAGTCAAACTTCCAAATTCTGGGTTGAAGGCATCACCCCATATTGAATCAAGGGTGAAGACTTTGAAGGGAAAATATGGTGCTTTAGCTAACGCATTATCTCAATGTGGTTTTGGGTGGAATGAAGAGGAGATGATGTTGGTATGTGAGAAAAGTGTATTTGATGCGTGGGCGAAGGTAAATCTAAGCATATCCTATTCTATGCATATCGAATTAAAAAATACATATGTTATGCTATGTCTTTAATATTTATTTAAGAATACTAATGCATAAATATATTGTAATTGTAGAACAAAAAGGAGCAAGTGGTTTGTATGCAAGTCGTTTCCACATTAATATCCACTTGGAGAGATATACGGAAAAGAACGTGCTATTGGAACAAATGCTGGAAATGTTGATGATGATGAAAAAGACGCTAGGTGAGCTGATGCCAATGTTCATCAGAATAGAAGTGTGGGTGATGACTTTATTGAGGAGATGTTTTCACATCCTAATGGTGGGTCACAATATGGGGGTTCAGAATATGAGGGATCTTAATTTGAGCATATTGAGGATTTGGAAGATGATGAGACAACCTTTACAAAACCAAATCCCCAACCCTCAAGTGCCCAACAATGTGCCTAATAGAAGAGACCTGTACAAGATGTAGCAAGTGGTCTAAATCATCCTCGTAGGAAGGTAAATCACTACCACGTTTTACTATTTGCGCGACGAACACAAATTCCTCACGCAAAATGCACTACAACGACGGAAAAAAATATTCGTCACGCAAAATATGGAAAACTGGCGTGACCAAATTTTTCGAAGAGCACAACGTCTTAGTGCGACAGAAATTTTACTTCGTTGCGCAAAGTGAGGGAAAAAAACCAGGGTTTTTTGTTGGCGCCAAACACTTGCGCGGCGAGAAGAATTCTCGCGTAAGAAAACCTAGCGCTACGAAGTGTCCCATCGTCGCGTAAAGGTGAACACAAAACAGTAGATCTTGTTAATTGGTTGCAAAAACTTGTGCGACGACAGGTTTCGTCTCAAAAGACACCTTAGCGCGACGAAATCATTTATCGTCGCGTAAGAAAACGAGGGATATTTTTTTTTGGTGCCAAAATACTTGAGGGGGGATTTTTTTTTTTTTTTTTGCGCGACAGAATGTTGCTTTTGCGCAATAAAAGTTTGTGCGACGAAACATGTCATGCGTGGCGCAAAAGTTTGATGTCGACACGTGCTTGCGCGACGAAAAAAGTCGTTTTGTGCGACGGAAAAATGGTTTTTCGCGACGGTAGTTTGCGCGACGAAATCAATGGTTCGTCGCGCAAAGTCCTTCTTCTTCATATTAGAATTCTTCCATTACAGAGGCAAAATGCAAAAAATATAGCATTCTGCCTCTCTCTCAACCTCTCTACCGCTGCCTCTGCTGGGAATTCAGTACGTTCATTGGGTAAGTATTTTTTGTCGTTAGTTTAAAAGTATTAATGTAAATTCGTACTAACGCTATTAATTTTGTTCTCGTTAGGGATATTTGTAATTAGCGATTGGTGGAGAACGATTGAAAAGGTATTTTATTCTTTTTATATATTAAAAATGTTAAAGTTAGTTTGTTATGTTTATATTTTTTTTGTGAAGTTATATTTATATTATGTTGTTAAATTGTGCGTGACGTAGCACAATGTGTTGTGATGTACGAAGTTAATTGAAATTAATTTCGTACTTTTATTTTTATGTTTAGTAACACTTAGTTTCCCGTTCGAGATTAGTTGGATTTCGTGTATGGATGCATAAAGCATGACTGCGGTCCAATTAATTCTTGAATTGTCCCACTATTTGGACAGTTTGGTAATGTATAGTGTTGTCATGTAATCTACGGCTACAGGAATAGGTTTCGATTGTGGAGATTTCAGTGTCATCTCGGTACGTTCTTCAGGTGGTACGTAGGTATTTATACCTATGCCCACCTCAAGAACTGTATCGAGATGCTGCCGAAATTCATCCATGTCGAAATTTAATCTCATGTAGCCGTAGGTTACGTGACAAGACTATGCATTCCCGAATGGGATAGGGCCCTTACCGGAGGCATAAGGTGACATTATAACTTCGTTTGAAGTTGTTGTGATTGTTGTGTTGTGATTGTCGTTTCAGGAATTATGAGCAGAAGATGGATACAGAACCCGAATAGATGCGCAGACGAATACTTGGATGGAATCGAGGATTTTATTGAGTTTGCACGTAGACTCTAATGATCAAGTCATGGATATTATACATGATGCTTTTCCATTTGCATCGACCAACATTAATTACGAAGGGGAAGATGACGTGCCTACACCAATAGACAATGCGGAGTTTGAACAATATGAAAAACTGTTAAAAATGCCAACCAAGAGTTATACCCGGGGTGCGAGAGCTTTTCCGTTCTCACGGCCATTGTAGAGCTAATGCACGGAAAAATAAAGTATCGTATGTCGAACCTGTGTTTCGATTACTTTTTGGGGGTTTTCAAGAGAATGCTTCCGACGGACAATTGTTTGCCGAAAGACCATAAACACGCGCAGAAGGTGTTGAATGGTCTTGGATTGGGTTATGAAAAAATTCATGCTTGCAAAAACAATTGCATGTTATTCTACAAGGAGCATGAAACATTAGATACATGCCCTATATGCAATGAGTCGAGGTTCAAAATGACATCTCAGAATAGAACGACTAAAATCCACAAAAAGTCATGCATTATCTGCCCTTGAAACCTAGGTTGCAGCGATTGTATATTTCGACGCATACTGCCACAGACATGAGATGGCATAAGGAAAAACGGGTAGACAATGATGTGATGCGGCATCCTGCAGATAGGGAGGCATGGAAAGAGTTCGATCGAACATTTTTCGAGTTTGCTATTGATCCTCGAAATGTGAGATTGGGACTTGCCACTGACGGATTCAATCTGTATGGGGTTCTAAACCAACGCCATAGCACTTGGCCGATTTTCGTATTCCCATATAATTTGCCGCCTTGGAAATGCATGAAAAAAGAATACATGATGATGACTGTTTTGATAACTGAGGATCCTGGCAGGTCAATCAATGTTTACTTAAGGCCACTAGTTGATGAGCTGAAGGATTTATGGACAAACGGTGTTCGCACGTACGATAAATCAACTGGAAAGATGTTCACTTTGCGGGCAGTAGTTATGTGGACTGTGAATGATTTTCCAGCATATGCAATAGTTTCTGGGTGGAGCACAAATGGTTATATGGTATGTCCTATATGCAAGGAAGATGTAACTTCTGGTTGGCACGCTGGAAAAGTTTGTTACCTTGGGCATCGGAGATAGTTGCCATGGGACCACAAGTGGCGGGAAAAAGATAAAGAGTTCGACGGGAACACAGAGCATCACCTCAGACCTAGAGAATGGTCCGATGATGAGATCTTGGAACAACTTAACCGTTTGGATTTTGCTCCGTTCAAAAAAACAGTTAGTCGGACTAGACCTTCTACACATATGAACTGGACGCACAAGCCTATGTTTTTTCAGCTCCCATATTGGTCGAAACTCAAATTGAGGCACAATCTAGATGTGATGCATGTTGAGAAAAATGTATTCGACACATTGTGGGCACGATTCTAGATATCGAGGGAAAGACAAAGGACACAATCAAAGCTCGTCTTGATTTGGAAATAATGGGCATACGAAGGGGTTTATGGATGAATAGGGACAATGATAAAGCTAGAAGGGATCTTGCATTCTTTTCTATGAAACCGAATGACAAAAAAGAGTTTCTAAAGTTTGTATCATCTGTGTTTCCCGATAGGTATGCTTCTAATATCGCACGTTGCGTGAATGTTGACAGGGGTAAATTTACTGGACTTAAGAGCTATGACTGCCATGTGTACTTCCTGTAGGTATTCGACATCTATTGCCAGAAGATGTTGTGAAGCTAATCATGTTGTTATCCAGATTTTTTTCCCAACTGAAGGCAAAAACATTGCGAAAGACAGACATGTTTCAGTTGCGCCATGACATTGTCCAAGTCCTATGCAAGTTTGAGATGATATTTCCTCCAGCTTTCTTCACAAGTATGATGCACGTGATGGTTCACTTGCCAGAAGAGGCATTGCTTGCTGGTCCTGTCAACTATCGCTGGATGTATCCAATAGAAAGTTATATAATCCTTATCGTTTGTGTATGCATCATTATCACAGGCTTGCTAATTTGTATCACATCGTTTTATTGTGACAGGCTTCTCGGAGAGCTGAAAAAAAGTGTACGCAACATGGCAAAGCCCGAAGGATCAATTATAGAGGCTTGGGTTCAATATGAGTGCTTACTTTCTGTAGAATGTATTTAAAAGATGTGGAGACGGCTTTCAATCGTCCTTAGCACAAGAATGACGGAGGTATGAGAAAGGAAAAACTTTCTGTTTTTGCCCAAATTGCACGACCCTTTGGAGATCCTGGACGAGGAGAGTCGTTTTCTAGAAATGACATGGAGGTAGCGCATTGGTTCATACTGAACAATTGTGATGAGATAATGGCATACTTAGATGAGCATGAAGAGATGATGAAGCGAGAACATCCATCACATTTGGTTACCTAGAAACACCGTGAATTGTTTCCACAATGGTTTTTGGATTCTGTAAGTTATAAGTGTTTTGTATTTGACAAATATAAATTGTAATATTTAATTTTGTTAGACTAACATGTGAATGGTTTTATATTATATTAGGTGAATAAGTTGAAATCATCGAATTCCCCCACTTACAGTGATGAGTTATATAACTTGGCGTTCGGCCCGATTCGCGCTGAATTGTTTTCGGGTTGTTATATTAACGGCGTCAAATTTTTGGGGGCTGCACAAGATGACAAGTTGTGTACGCAAAACAACAGTGTCCATGTCCCAGGTGGAGGCGAAAGTACGAACATTGATTTCTATGGCAAACTCACAACTGTCGTTCAATTGTTTTACAAAGATCGATACCAAGTGATCATGTTTAAGTGTCGATGGTTTGATAGCAACCCAAATAGGCTGGGAATTGTTAAAATCGACCATGGCTTACTATCTGTGAACATTAACAGAACTTGGTATGATGACAACCCTTACATTTTGGCAAACATGGCAACACAAATTGTGTATCTAGATGACCCTAAAGCCGGAGCAGTTGGAAAGTTGTTCAGAAGATGGATCATAGGAACGTGTATGCTATACCAGAACTAGACCCAACTAACAACAACATCGACAATGTGGCTGACCAACGTTTAGAATCTTCAATGGAAAATGATGCGGAAACACTTCGAGATACAAATGTTATACAAGAACCATTTCAAATACAAGGAGTGTCTTCAATCGAAATACCGATTCAGTCAATTACAATTGACCTCGGTGATCTTCCGCGATTCGATGTTGCAGTGGGCTCGAGCAACGACGATGATGTAGTTATAGAGGAGGAGGAGGATTGGGAGACCGAAAGTGATGATAGTGACGATAACGAAAGTTATTATAGTTCAGATGATGAATAATGAATTTTTTGTAATTTTATTATGCTAGTGTACAGATTTTGTGTAATACAAATGTTTGAATATATGTAGTTGTTATATCCAAACCTTATATATATAGAGAAATGAAACATAATTAAAATAAATTTAGTTATAAAACATCCAAACCCTTTTAATAATAATTTTTAAATTTATTTTGACAGAACACTTTCAAAAAATGAAAATAATAAACAATCTAACCTAAGGAGGTTGTATCCAATTCTAACTTTTATTGACTTTTCATGAGTTTATGAAAGTTTATCACTTCACTTTATAAAAGAAAAAGAACAAGCGAGTTAGGTCAACACAACAACAACCGCATGAGATATTATTAAATAAATTGACATATACAAGAAAATGAAAAATGAAAAAAAAATTGTTATAAAACATTGATAAATAAATATATCCAAACCCCTTTGACACAAAGTTTGAAAATTATTGACACAAAACATTTTTAAAAAATGAAAATGATACTCAATTTGACCTAAATAAGTAAATGGCGCCAAATCCTTGCGCGACCCACAATCCACTCGATGCGTAAAGTTAAAACATTGTGCGACAACCTAACATCCGTCGCTTGATGAAATTTTGCGTGACGACATGATACCTCTCGTCGCGCAAATATATATTATTTTATAATATAATATATATACACATATATATTTGAAATTGACGATCGAATTAGTTCATTGTATTCATATAGGGTCAAGGAGTGTAGTTGTAAAAAATCATCAAAATCGGAGTTAAAATAATCGTTAAATCATGACTTTTCATTTATAACCGTTGAAAAGTTTTGTCCCGTTATTTGATCTCTGAATGTTTTTTTTTTCCGATTTTTGGGGTCTAAGATCTCGAAGTATAAACAAACAAGTTTGATGGCTGGATTACTGAAACTAGTTTGGTAGAATGCGTATGCCATCAAAACCATATATTCACCAATAATGAAGAGTTTATTTATACTTTTGTTAAATATAACATAAGATTATGTGGTATCCCCTAGTGTAAACATCTTAAATTAAAGATCAAATTCAGTCATTGTATTCATATAGGGTCAAGAAATGTAGCCGTAGAAAATCATCAAAATCGGAGTTAAAATAACCGTTAAATCATGACTTTTCATTTAGAACCGTCGAAAAGTTTTGTCCCGTTACTTGATCTCTTAATGTTTGTTTTTTCCGATTTCCAGCGTATACGATCTCGAAGTATAAAAAAACAAGTTTGCCGGTTGGTTCATTGAAACTAGTTTCGGGTTTATGGTTTAGGGTTTAGGGTTTGCGCGACGAATAAGGTTAATTCGTCGCGCAAAGTGTGCAGAATACAGTCTTGCGCGACGAAATTATTGCTTCGTCGTCGCGCAATCTCAGTCAAACCTCACCTTCTCCTCCCTTGAACATTTGGTCCAAATTTTTGGCGAGTGTACAGAAAGTAAGCATGCGTGACGAATGTATAAATCTTCGTCGTGCAATCTCATTCAGACCTACTACTCTTCCCCCTGAACACTTGGCCCAAATTTTTGGCAATCAAAAGCTTGCGCGACGAAAGGGGACTTCCTTGCCGTGCAATCTCGGCAGACCTTTCACCTTCGCTCTTTCCCCCAATAAACCCTAAACCCCAAATTTTGGCGGAATTACAACCTTGCGCGACGCTGTTCCATATTCGTCACGCAAAGTTTTCACTTTCTCTCTCCCGCTAAACCCTAAATCCCAAAATTTTGGTGGAATGACAACCTTGCGCGACAAAACATATATCTATGTGTCGTGCAAAATCGCACAACCCTACCCTGATACAAAATTTTGGTGGACTCACAACATTGCGCGACGGAAATTAAATCTCTTTCGTCACGCAAGAATCATTTAAAATATTTTGCGCGACGCTTTTAGTTATTCGCCGTGCAAAATCGAATAAAATTTCAAAAACGACGCGATGACCTCCTTCTTCCCTAATTTCTGATTTTTTGCCTCAACTCTCTCTCTCTCTCCGTTGTCACCTCAACCCCCTACCCCACCGGAATTTGGACAGCGCCGCTACAACCTTCGAACCCCGGAGCTTCCCCGCCAACACCGTCGAGCCTGTTGCCGGAATTTGCTCGGTTTTCACTGAATCTTAGCCGGCCTCGTTCTTTCTCCTCCGGCGACCAAATTCGACACCTGAGGTATGGTTTCTGGACTATTTTTTATGCTTTAGCTGATGGTTGGGTAGGATTTCATTAATTGTTGCAATAGGGCAATCGATTTTTAACCCTAATTTTTGGCCGATTTTTCAATTTAAATTCCAGCCACTTCCGGCCATTTTTCGGGGTAGGTCCGAACAATAGTGGCTCCAATTGATGTTTTCAACCTAGGATAGGAACCTTGGCCCTTAGTTTTTAGAATTTTCCAACGATTGGTATCGCTTTGGACACCCATGCGCTGCCGGCACGTGTGGTGGCGCGTGGGCTACTGTAGCAATCGTGCATTGGGTCCCAGTGCAATCCCCTAGTTGTCACGAGCACATAGGTCTTTTCGGATTGGAATTTGGTTACCGTTTGAGTCTCGAACGGATTTTGCCTATTGTGCGATTTCCGGGTTTGTTATGTTCGTACCGTTGGATCGACCTCAAACTCACGTATGTTGTACTTTGTATTTCTAGGATTTTGTAAGATTCGATGGATCATAGATCGGAGTCCCGGATACTCCGAACTCGCTAACCCTAGGTCAAGAATCTTAATAAAATTGTATGTGCTTGCAAATATTCTTATATTTTATTAATTTGTATGTGTATTAATGAAATTGTGCAGATGTTAGACCTGATTTGACGTCGTAGGGTGGTGACGACTACACAGAGTTCAGAGCCCCCAGCTCAGCCGACATCTGCTGCCACTGTGCCAGCACTGATGGACCACTTGGCAGTTGGTCCCGCGGAGTCCCAGGGGCCTGCTTCATCGGCTTCATCAGTGGCGCAGCCTGTTAGCGCCAGGCGACGTCATCGGCCCGCCAGCACCACCGACACCACATTGACTGATGCGTCGGGGTCACAGCCAGGTATAGATTTCCTTCAACTCTATTTCTTTTTATTTTTCTTTTTATTTTTGTTTTTGTTTTTGTTTTTGTTTTTGTTTTTGTTGTTTTGTGTGTATTTTATAGTTAAATTTGTTATTTATTTAACATTAATGTCATCTTTCTTTGCAGCCAAGAAGAACACCAGAGGGCCGTGTCGGCAGTTGAAGACGGCGAAGGTCACCCGGGTGACCAACAGTCGTATCAACATTGGATATGACGAGCGACATCGGGCTGCACCGACGGCGGAGTTGCATAGCTCCTTGGGCCACGACATTGGTCATGTCGTTCGGAGCCATTGCCCGATGAAATGGAAGTCTTAGAAGGTCATGTCTGACGAGATCAAGACAGAGGTTCGCAGCCAGTTGTCGGTATGTAGGCCTTTTAATTCTTTTTCTTTCAAACTTTATATTTCTATTATTTAATGTATGTAATTAATTTATTGCAGACGAACTACAACTTCGAGGACCTCGACGACGAGTCGTTGGCATACGTCAACAGACTCTTCTCTGAGAGGTACCAACAGTCATATCAACATTGGATATGACGAGCGACATCGGGCTGCACCGACGGCGGAGTTGCATAGCTCCTTGGGCCAAGACATTGGTCATGTCGTTCGGAGCATTGCCTGATGAAATGGAAGTCTTAGAAGGTCATGTCTGACGAGATCAAGACAGAGGTTCGCGGCCAATTGTCGGTATGTAGGCCTTTTAATTCTTTTTCTTTCAAACTTTATATTTCTATTATTTAATGTATGTAATTAATTTATTGCAGACGAACTACAACTTCGAGGACCTCGACGACGAGTCGTTGGCATACGTCAACAGACTCTTCTCTGAGAGGTACAAACAGTGGAAGAGCGACTTGCACCACTATTTTGAGGCGTTTGATGATTCGCAAGTCGCTCTTCAGGAGGGTTGCCCGAAGGAGCTTGAGAGGCGGGAGGATAATTGGGCGTGGCTCTACGCTCATTTTCAGGCGCCCGCTTTTGTGGTAATTTGTAATATGAATTTCAAATTTATTATATATTTCTTACTAATGTTTATATAATTTTTTATATTTCATTTCAATTTCAACTAATACGTTTTATTTTTTGTATAACAGAATAAAGCCAAAGTCAATAAGGGCAATAGGAAGAAGAAGACTCTTCTCCATCATTCAGGTTCCAGGCCCTTCTCCTATAGGGTGGATGCACGGCGATAGGTAATAATAAAATAAATTTTTATTTAATTTTTAATATGTCATTATTCTTAATTTATTTTTTTCGTACTAATATTTTTCTTCTCTTGTTCAATTTAAGGGGGGTCAAAATTCCCAGAGATCGACGTCTTTGGCAACGTTTATGTTCGACCTGGGAATGAGTTGGCCGAGTCCCTTCATGTAAGTATTATTTAATTTTAATTCTTATGTTACGCATTCAAGTTTCAAGGTTATTATATGAATGTTTTAATTTATATTTTATGTTATGCTAAACAAACGACTATGGTGGAGAGAAGCCAGTTGGTTCTTCAGGAGTCCGCCTCCCAACTTCCTCCCGATACTCCAATCGAGTCTGTGGATCCTCCACAGGATGCTGGGTTTCAAATCTGGACGGAGACATTGGATCAAACTCTAGGGAGGAGACCGGGGACATATTGTCGAGGGATGGGGAATGCCAGGCGGAGGGAACCCAGACCCCGTTCATTAGCGCAGTCAAACAGCCAGGTGACTGCTTTGATAGCATAGGTGGCCACTCTTCAGAGTCAGATGTCGGTCATTCTACAATCCCTCGCACAGTCCTGCATTCCAGTCTCGCATTTTGATGCGCCGACCTCCGAGCCCGTTCACCCCGAGCATCCCCACCAAACGACGACCTCGATAGACCCCCAGATCTCCGAACTGCATGTGCGAGACGACAATGTAGATTTTGGAACATTATTTGATTAGATTTTGGAACATTATTTAATTATTTTTTAAATATTTCTCTTGTAGCATACATTTATTTTATTTTATATAATAAATGTGTTCTTTACAATTCATTTTTTTATTGCAATTTCATTTTATTACCAAAAACAAAAAAACAAAATTTATTTTTTTACAAAATAAAAAAACAAATGTAATATTAAAATTAAATAATATATATTAATTTTGCGGGACGAAACCTTTCTCATCGCGCAAATTCACATTTTACAAAATAAAAAAGGTAAATTTTTTTTAAATACATGTAATTTATTCTTGCGCGACGAAGAACTCTTGGTGCCGCAAATGTCTACGACACGAATCGCGCGACGAATATTATCCGTCGTGCATTGTTGTCGCGACGAACCTTCTTTCGTCCCTGAACCTTTTGTGCGACAAACAGTTGTGTCGTCCCTGAACCTTTTGTGCAACGAAGGATAACCGTCGCACAGTTTTGCGCGACGAATGAAAAAATTGGTCGCGCAAAGTCTTTCTTCACGCTCTTTGCGCAACGGATTGTGCGCGACGAATTTTCTGTCGCGCTTGAATTTGTGCGACTAAATGTAATTTTGCGCGACGAAATTGTCTTCGTCGCGCAAATCATAAAATGTAGTAGTGAATGCTTTGATTGAAATGTCTAACAAATTTGGACTTGTGGCTGAAGCTGTAGCAGGAATGTCACCTCAACTTGCAGGCTTGGTTAATGTTCTTTCAACAGAGAAGGATCTTGCTGATATGGAAGCTAAACTTGGTGGTGATTTGAGGAAAATAGAATTCCAATCTCCTTTGCAATTATTTCGTATTACCAACATTTTAGCCAAAGAACACGATTTGCTAAGGGTCTTCTTTACCATGACTGATGAAGAAAAAAAAGATTATGCATTTAATCTTATGGAGCATGGCTTATAGTGCTTGTGATTGATGAGTAATGGGTGAATGACTTTTGTGGAGATTATATATCTCTTTTTTTGGTAGTATGAAGATTACATGTATTTAATCATATGAAGAATATGCAGGTTATTATTATTTGATTGTTTACTAGTTACGTAGGTGAAAGATATATATTTATTGGAGTTTATTTTTTTGTTTGAAATTGGCTCTAGCCAAAGGTGTATTAACATTATCATTGAACTGGGCTTTTGCTGTTCATCTTGTTCAGCATATTGATTCCTCATGTTTACACTACCTTACTAGTTTGCTACATGATTAGTTTGGTCTCCTTAGCCAATTTGAGAATTATATATGTGTTGTGCTGAAAATGTGTAAGGAATTTTAGTAATCAAATTAATTTGGATTCTGATTCATGAAAATTAGTAAACAATAACAATGGGAATCAACCTCATTCATTTGTTAATTCCATATGTTTACTAAACAACTTAATGAGAATGATTCTTTCCATACCTATTCATTACTTCCCCAATTCCTAAATTCTCTAATTCCTTACTTTCTCCATTACTAATATGTAAACATACCCTTAATGTAATCACAATTCTTGACTTATGGAGATATTCCCCATTTGAAATCACATTAATAGCCAAATTAAATGAGGATTTAATTAGCATAATCAATATGACCTAGGGCAAACTTCAATTTCCATGTGGTGTCACCGAAGTGGTTGCCGAAATATTAGCTCCCACAATATCCTCCACAGTGCCTAAATCATCGCCGTTGCACCACTTGTACTCTGCCATAGTAACCATGAATTCATAAACATAAATACTTGAGGTTGTGTAATTTACGGATCATGTCATGTAATTTAATTAGGACTGTAAATTCATAGGATATGAAAGGAATTCATGTTCCCTAATGAGAGGGTTGGTTGTAGTACAACAAATTTGTATTAATATGATCGATACTATTATTAAAATCGATTAAGGTTGAAGGTGATGAAATAAAGGAAGGGAGTGGATGCATAAAAGCATCCCAACTACAAAAAGTTTTTATTTCAATTATTCACATTCGATGCCCATCTCTCTCATGATCAACATATATATAACTTGATTGAAAGTGATGAAAGGAAATTGGGTTTTACGTCTCCCTAATGCTTGGTGCTAGCAGTGTTATGGTGGTAGTAATATTGTACTGGGGGGACAATGGCTATATTTTTTTCAATGTACACATGGCAATTAGATAAAAGAAAAATTAATTATGTCACAAGTACTAGATATCATTTAGTGTTAGAAATCAAGCCTTAATTGGAGGATGACTTTTGATTGAAGGTAACCTTGTATAGCTGATTTACTTGGACATCACTTCTTTTTGTTTTTTATGTAATTGCCTTAGACATAGAATTTAGAGATTATTTCCTTATTGTAAATCTTTAGAATTGTTATATATTTGTACACTTTGTACAATATCGAATACAGAAAACATTCACCATATTTGCTTATATGGTATCAAAGCAAAACATCTGATCCCCTTTTGTGTTTTCTTCAACCTTCATCATGAATACTAAAGAAAGCAGCCATGCACCAGCCAATGCAAGCATAACTCTCACCCCAGAGGAATATCAACAACTTATTTCCATGGTTTCCAATGGTAACAGTAGTCATTTGTTTAATAATTTTACAGGTATTTCATGTGGGTTCACTTCTGTTTTCGATTCATCTACGTGGATAATTGACTCAAACGCCATTGATCATATGACATCAAATTCCAAATTGATTTACACCAAAACACCTATTACTTGTGCACCAGTTGAGGTACCCACTGGCCGAATTGCATCTATCACACATATAGGCCAATCAAATCCATCCCCCACATTACCCTTGCAAGATGTTCTCCTTGCGCCTTCTTTTCAGTTCAATTTAATGTCTGTTCACCAAATTACAAAGTCATTAAATTGTTCTGTTACCTGTTACCCTAATGAATGCATTTTCAGGACCTCATTACAAAGAAGAGGATTGGCAAGGGTAGTGTACTCAGTGCTCTCTACTATTTAGACTCAACACCTGCTCCCATGGTCTCCGCCGTAACATCTCCAACTTTTAATCTCTGGCATTGTCGTTTAGGCCATCCTTCTCATATAGTTCAATCCAATATTTCACAAATTTCATATTCTGTTTCTTGTTCTAATAAGGATAATTGCTTGATTAGTCCATTAGCAAAGCATGCTAGAACTCCTTTCCCTTTAAGTACTATTTTAAGTTCAAAATGTTTTGATTTAATACATTGTGACATTTGGGGTCCCTTTACAATTTCATCATTTACTGGCGCTAAGTATTTTTTAACCGTTGTTGATGACCATTCTCGTTGTACATGGACATATATCTCATGCATTTTAAATCTGAAGCTTCCAAACTCATACAACATTTCTTTGCCATGATAAAATTACAATTTCATTCTTCCATTTGCAAAATTAGGATTGATAATGGGTTAGAATTTCTCATAGCTAATCTTCAGCAGTTTTTTTTCCTCTTTAGGAGTGCAACAGCAACGCACTTGCATTGGCATACCACAACAAAATGGTGTCGTCGAGCAAAAACATCGTCACCTTCTCAATGTGGCATGATCAATCCGTTTTCAGTCACATCTTCCTCTACAATTTTGGGGAGAATGCATCTTGACAGCCACCTATCTCATCAATCGCTTACCAAGTAAGGTTTTAAAAGGTAAAACACCATATGAGATTTTATTTGGAAACACACCAACATATACACACTTAAAAGTTTTTTGTTGTCTTTGCTTTGCCAACAATGTCTTACACAAAGAACACAAATTTGACAAGCAAGCCACACCCAGTATTTTTATTAGTTATCCCTATAATAAAAAAGGTTACAAAGTTTATGATTATTCCTCAAAGAAAATTTTCATTAGTCGAGATGTCTAGTTTTTTAAAATCATTTTCCTTATAAAACAAAACCTTCTTCACATGATCAAATTTTTTCTCAACCTCCAAATATGCCCACACTGCGAATAGATACACATGACATTGATCCCACTCTAGTTTTTTCTTCCACTGCACCCAATTATACACTATTGAAACACAAGAACCCAATGTCATCAGTATATCTCCACCATCCTCTCCTATTCCTCAACTTACAGAAGCTCATTCCTCCATCTCTGAAACTGAAATGCCTTCCACTCCACCACATATAAGACCATCATTGTCTATCTCTCCTACTACTTCCACCATTGAACCTTCTCCTACTCCTTCCATTGCTTCACCATCCTCTCCTAAAGATCATCTTGCAACACGCATTTGCCAACCACCTGTCAAGCTCCTCGATTGTTACAATGCCCATGTCAGTCCATCTTCTTTTCAAGTTAAGAAAGGTGCTTGTTACCCTCTTTTTCATTATCTCACTTATTCAAATATTTCTACACCTCACAATGTTTTTTTAGCTTCTATATCTACTGTCGAGGAACCCACTTCCTATTCACAGGCTTCTCTTATTCCTCACTAGTGTGATGCAATGCGTGATGAAATCCATGCCCTTGAGTCAAATTTAACATGGTCACTTGTTCCTCTCCCGGACAACAAATGCCCTATTGATTGTAAATGGGTATACAAAGTTAAACGGAATTCAAATGGTACTATCAATCATTTCAAGGCACATCTCGTTACTAAAGGTTACACTCAATTAGAGGGCATTGATTACAAAGAAACTTTCTCCCCCGTTGCAAAATTGGTCACAGTTAGGGTCCTCCTCACCATTGTCTTTTTACATGGTGATTTACTTGAAGAAGTCTATAAGCTACCTCCGCCTAGTTATGTCCATAAGGGGGAGAACCTTTTTTTTCAAATTGCATAAATTGTTATACGGACTCAAACAGGCTTCTAGGCAATGGTTTGCTAAATTTTCACAACCCATTCTTGATGTTGGTTATACTCAATCCAAAGCCGACTACTCTCTATTTTATAAACACAAAGGTACCTCTTCAATGTTTATATTAGTGTGGAAGTAAAATATCTCAGATCCTAGGTCAAATAATTAAGCCAATCAATTTGGGAATTATTTGACCTAATTAGGAGTTACTCGATTTAATTGAGAGTTATTTGATTCCTGCCTTGATTAGGGATTTGATTTAAATCAAATCCCTAGTTACATCAATCTCGTCAAATTAGGGAAGAAAAATTACTTTCCATATGTGGAATTATTCTTCCGAAACCCTAGCCTCCGAGGCTCCTATAAATATGTGGTTACGCACAAGGGTTGAGGTACTTCTAAATTCCTATCTGAAACTCTGCATAAATTATCCCTCACAAACCCTAGCCGCCATACTCTTTCTTTCTCTCACACAAGGCTCCGGCCACCCGGTTCTCACCCTAGAGAAATCTCCATCCTATTGTTAGCTATTGTTTTCCTACAAACACTAGACCTAACTTAGGCATCGGAGGGCCTTTGGCCTACACCCCTCAGGTGTGGTCCTCTTATTCCAATTTGTTTTGCAAGGAGAAAGAGAAGCGAAGAAGACGACGGAATATTAGACGAATATTCTCGTGGGACGAAAATCACTCCCACAATTAGTGTATGTCGATGATGTAATAATTACAGGTTCATATGCAAATGAGATTTCCAAGCTTAAGAGCTCCCAACATAAACCTTTCAAGCTAAAGGACTTGGGTAATCTCAAATATTTTCTCGGTATCGAGGTATCAAGATCAAAGAAAGGCATTTGTTTGAATCCATGTAAATATGACATGGATATTATTAAAGACATGTGTTTATTGGGAGCTAAACCCGAGACTTTTCCCATGGAAGAAAATTTGAGGCTAAACAATACCGTTGGAAACCTTCTCAATAACCCAGCTTCATATCACCTATTGATTGGAAGACTTATTTATTTAATAGTTACAAGGCCTGATATTCTTTTTGCAGTTAATATCCATAGCTAATTCATGCATCAACCATGCCAACCACACATGAAAGCTGCCACATGTTTAGTTCATTACTTGAAAGGATCACCTGGTCAAGGTATTCTATTACCATCTCATAATGAATTAACACTAAGAGCTTTCTGTGATTCAGATTGGGCAAGTTGTCCTATGACAAGAAGATTAACCACTGGTTATTGTGTGTTTCTCGGAACAAGTCCAATTTCATGGAAAACAAAAAAGGCCTATTGTCTCTAGATCTTCTTTAGAAGCCGAGTATAGTTCCATAGCAGTTGTTACTTATGAGCTACAATGGTCAAGAAATCTTTTACAAGATTTGGGTATATCACATTCTCTTCCTAGCATACTCTATTGCGACAACAAGGCTGCCATATACATAGCGGCGAATCCAGTTTATCATGACAAACCAAACATATTGAAATTGATTGCCATGTTGTTCATGAAAGAATTAAAGAGGGTTCATTACGTACTGCATTCACTCCTTCCAAAGAACAAATTGGAGATATATTTACCAAGGCATTGGGCAAGGAAGCTTTCCTACGATTAAAGAGCAAGTTGAATCTTTTGGACATACACTCTCCAACTTGAGTGGGAGTGTTAGAAATCAAGCCTTAATTAGAGGATGACTTTTGATTGAAGGTTACATTGTATAACTGATTTACTTGGACGTCACTTCTTTTCCTTTTTATGTAATTGCCTTAGACATAGGATTTAGAGATTACTTCCTTATTGTAAATCTTTAGGATTGTTATATATCTGTACACTTTGTACAATGTTGAATATAGCAAACATTCACCATATTTTCTTATATTTAGGACGATCAAATTTAGAACACAAATTTAATATCTCTAACAAAACACAAAACCTATATTTTTTTTAAATACTTATGAACTTATATATGTTGGCGAGTCCTTAGTTAGTTAGGATTTTGATTCCTCACTTAGTTAGTTTTTTGTTACTTACCAGTTTATTTAGTCCTATTGTAATTGATATTTATTTCCTATGGTAGTTTGGATTTATTTCCAATGTTATTTAGGGTTAATATACATTTTGTACTTCTTTATAAATACCTCCATATTAGAGAAGAATAAAAATATGAGCATAACTGAATATCTGCCCTGCTTTGTTTGACATGGTATAAGAGCCCAGGTTCTCTTATGACATGTGCTTGCATTCTCCTTCCAATTTACGTGCTCTCCTCCCCTCCTCTTCAAATTAGGGGGACGAAGATATTGCCTATTTCTTGGCTTTCCGCCGAATTAGGAGGAATTCTTTTTTGTCATTCCTTTGTTAGTGCCGATATTTTTGCTGTGTTTCGATCCATCCCTACAACATAAAAAAATTTTAACCCTAAACACTAACTATTTCCCCCCGCCACTGTCTACCCTGCTACTACCGTCGTTGGCGCCATCTCTCCATTCATCACCATGCCAAATGTTGATGCCTTTATTTCTTCACCTGCTTCTGGTTCTACTTCACCTACTGCTTCTCCTACCCCTATTGCGATGGTTCATACTGAATCATCCACCAACCTACCCTTGGGATTCAAATTGAATGGATCCAACCACGTGATTTGGGCTTCGATGATCGAACTCTATGCTACTTCACAAGGAAAATTAGGTTACCTAACTAGTGACTCTAATGCCCTAGATTCCGAAGATCCACAATTTGGAAAGTGAAAAATTGATAATGCTTTATGGAACCTAGTTTGTTGAATATGTTTCATACTTACTTATTGTCGTGCTCACAGGGTTTCTGTGTTCTACTATGTGCCCTATTTTTTAGGGTTTGCTCTTATGTTTATGTTGAGAACTTTGCCTTGGTTTGTCATTTGTTTCACTCGTGATTCACCCTTCTCTACAAGTTGGTCGATTGGTCAATGTCGAGTATGGTGTTCTATGACTCGCTTGTCAAGTTGGGCACGCGAAACATCTTTGCCTCAACTTGAGGGGGAGTGTTGGTGAGTTCTTACTTAGTTAGGATTTTGGTTCCTTACTTAGTTAGGATTTTGATTCCTTACGTACTTAGGTTTTTTGTTACTTACTTGTATATTTAGTCCTATTGTAATTGAGATTTATTTCCTATAGTAGTTTGGATTTATTTCCTATGTTATTTAGTGTTAATACATCTTTGTACTTCTTTATAAATACCTCCATATTGGAGAAAAATAAAAAGATTAGCATATCTGACAAATATGAGTATAATTGAATATTTGCCCTCCTTTATTTAACAATATATACAAGGCGAAAAACGAAGACAAAGACGAGAATCACAATCCCATCTCCTATCCATTAAGGTAAGACCAGCCGGAGATAGCGTACGGAAAAATTATCACCCCTAGCTCTCTTTATTTGAATTTGACTTGACCTTATATAATATAGTAGAGATTTTAGAGAATGCGTTAAAACATTTGTGACACTACATTGTGACTGATTTTAAAAAAATAATAAATAAAAAACTCATTTTACTAGTACAAAATTAAGTCAACCAATTTGTGACATTAAATGACATTGTGACTGACACTGAAAAAACCCTCATTTTACTAATACAAAATTAAGTCAGCCCACCAAGAATAATAATAAGAATGACAATGAGTCTCATAATTGCTTAATGATGAAAATGAAAAATATATAAAAACATTGAAAAATGTTTTGGAATTAATTATAGACAAAGCAAGAAAGAAAGAAAAAGGAAAGAAACAGACCAACCCCATATTTGTTAGTCGTTGTGAGAGGAGCATATTTGATAATCCAACAAGAAGAGCAACCGTTGCAGTAGTGATGAAGAAGCAACAGAAGTAATTTGCTCGTCTCTCTCTCTCTCTCTCTCTCTCTCTCTCTCAACTTTTTAATCATATCCTCCCTTACCACTTTCCCTTGCATTACAAGCAAAGTTCCTATCTAAAACACTAGCCATTCCTACTTTATACTTTCTCCTTTCATTCACAATAGCTAGTAATAATATTCAACAATGGGAATCTGTTTCGGGAAGCGGAAGAAATCGACGGCGGAGATAGTGCCGCAAAACCAGCCGACAACAACCATCCGATTGTACGGCTCCCCAAGAAGCACCGCCTACATCCGAGTCGCCCTCAAATACAAGGCGGCAGCCGTCTCGCTCCGCTGCGTGGTCGACGACACATGCGGCGGTGACGACCACAACGCGAATGAAAATTTGGTTGTAGCCGTGGAGGTGGCCGGTTCATCATCACCCCAGACGGAGAGGGTTTCAGGGCCTCCCAGCACTCTGCTGCAGTTCATAGACACCAGATTCCCGCACCCGCCGCTTCTTCTTCAAATCCGTTCCGCCGAAACCACGTCGTTAGTGGCGGCGGTGATTAAGCTGACTGAGCTGCAACATAGGAGCGTGACGTGGCACTTGGAGAGGTTGGTGAGGTGGGCAACGGATCTGTTGACACGTCAGAATAAACGCGGAGGAAGAGGAGGAGAGATTGATCCGACGGTGGGGACTGCGCGGATGGAGGTGAGGAAGTTGGGGAGGAGCTACACCCAGCTGTTGGAGCTGATGTTGGAACACGCTCAGATGGAGGAGAGGCTCCTCTTCCCTATCTTCAACTTCGCTGATCCAAGTACCTTACCTACCCCTTAATTCTAATTAATTTTTTTTTCTATCTTGGGATGAATAAAATCTTTTTTAAGATTATTATTCCCTTTTATATCTTTTATCTTTTCTTTTTTTTCAGCTCTGTATATTAGTTTTTAAGACTTTCCAATTGATCGCGATTTTCACACCAATCTTGCAATTTTTAGGGGTTGTAGTTAATTAATATTGTAGACGATTTCTAAAGACCTTTTTTAGGTGACAGTAGATTTCATGAAATTCAATAGATTTTTTGTAGGGACTTTTGGAGATCTATATAGACTTTTATTATAGTGTGTTTGAATGAGGAAATTTAAAAGGGCAAAGGAATTCATAAATGATTGAATTTAAAATGATAAAAATTAATGTTATAGAATTTGTAAAGTTTCTTGTTTGAATAACGGATTTAAATACATAATTTAACCTTCATTTGTAAATTTATCTTTTTTTAAAACTCAATCTCTCTTAGAATTTTAAAACTGATGACTTTTAGATAGAATTTAAAGTTGGGATTTCTGACATCCAAATATCATAGTTTTTCCCATGCTGAATTTCTAAATTTTTATGTTTTTTATGTATCCAAACATGGAAATTGATTCATGTCAATTTAGAAATTCTAACTTTCGTCAAAATTTCAAATTTATATCCCTCATCCAAATGCAAGATTACTGATTTTAGTAAATTTCTATAAACTTATTATATTGATTTCTTCTACATATTTCGTTTGTTAGTTTGTTAGTCTGACAGTGACTTGGTCAAAAGTATGTTCGTTTGTTCTTTTATTGTTATTAGGATTGAGATGTAATATTGTGGAGTGATGCTATAGATTCGTAGAGTATTATATTATACAATTTTCAGTTGAAGTGGATGTGGTTACTTAATTATGTGAAAAATTACTAGACGGGATTAAGGAGTTATCTATATTATAGGAGTTGAGTATAATATGATTCACATGATACCACTTAATTGCTACGTCAATTTGTAAAAGTTTTATTATCACTAAACTAAAATTTTAGCTACTGTAAAAAATAAAAAATAAAAAAAAAAATTATTATAAAAAACCTAACATAACATTTTAATTTAATGGGTTTTGTGTTTGTGAGATTGGAAAAAGCTTTCCTAGAGGAATAAGTTGCTTCAGTTGTTTTTTAAATCAACTAAGATGAGTAGCGGAACTTATGACTTTTCTCAACATTAAGAAGAGAAATATACTAAATCAACAACTAATTGATATAAGTTGCTTCTTTGAAAGAACAAAAGTGTGGACTTGTTGATTTTATCCGGATAGTCAAGACCTTTCACCAAAATATCAAATTAACTAATCTAAAGGCTAGTATGTTATGTTATATATAATATATTATAATTTGAGTTAAAATTCCCTTTAAAATAAATTATACATGACTTAATTAGAAATATTTAGTTATATGTAATGATTGAATACTTAGGTGTTTTATATACTTGTATTTTCAATTCCAACCCCCCCAGTTTTACTATTCTAGCTCCACCCCTGTCTCTATTCCTCTGTCACTGTGAAAGAATGAACATGAGATATGTTCAGTGAAGATAATGTGATGATGATGATGATGATGATGATGATGATGCAGTGATATGTAAGGCTGCAAATGAGGAACATGCAAGGGACCTACCCATCATGAATGGCATCAAAGAAGATATCAAATCCATTGAGGTTATAGACAATGGGAGCCCTGCCTACCAAGAAGCTCTTTCCAACTTTTCCAAGCGCCTTAAATCATTACAGGTTATGTTTAAATGCTTCTAGTCTACTTTATGCATACAACATATAATGGCACATATATGCCACAAAGACAAGCATTCTATAACTAAGTATATATTTCTCGTGATGCACATTCACTACAAAAAAGCAACATTAATAAACACTGACATGATATCAATAGCATAAGATGAGGTGACTGAAAGCACTATTCGTGTCTAATAGTATAATGGGCACGAATAAACGTGATTGTTAGCTAGACCTTAGTAGTGCTTTTAACAACTTAATCATGTCATTGGTTATTAATTAACTGTCCATGTAGTGATCATATGCTTGTGTGGCCTTTTTTTACTTTAAGTTTTTTCTATGATCTTGGGCTAAATTGTATTATTTGGAGTTACCAACAGGAGCGTTACAGACAACACTTTCTGGAGGAGGAGAGAGAATTATTACCCTATATGGAGGCAGCTGAGCTGAACAAAGAGCAGCAACAAAGATTATTGGACCAGTGTGTGGATGTGATGCAAGAAACACACTCACATAATTTGTTCATTTTTCTACTTCAAGGGCTCCTCCCTCATGAAGCCATGCACTACTTGGACTTGATCTCCATGTGCAGCAACAAAGAACGGACAGCTTCTATGCTTCAAATGATAATTTAGTAAGATCCGATTCCAGTTGTTGGTTTGTATGTGTTGACTTTGATATGCAGAGATTAGTGACGGCATTTCTCATGTCACTAGGAACTACTCATAAAGTAGATTAATGTCCGAACCATGTAGTTTCCAAAGGCTTTTTCTGTTCATTGATGACTCAAGATTTTCTCTGTGCCCTATTTCTCTCCCATATATGTCATGTGTTGAGACCTGTCCACAAAAGGCATAGAAGTAATCGAACCTCGAAGATTGAAGCAATAGAAGACTCAAAATTTGAGTCCGAATACAAAGAAATCAACGGAGGTATTGAATCCTTTGGAAACCTAAGGGTTGTGTAATTATTTTAAATAGTAAATGTTGTGTGTTAAACTGAAGGTGTGGCGTTCCTTTTATACTGATTTTGCCCTACTTTAAGTTGGATCCCATCCTACTGAAAATAGGATAATCAAATCAAATCCTTATACTTTTGCTCCCAAGTAATTTTGATACGGTTTCAGCTATGGAGTTGCGAGGTGGGGCCGGTTCGTGGGCTGGAGCAGTACCCATGGCCATGGGGCAGTGAGATGGAACTGTGGTCAAAGCGGCAGTGTGCTGCGGTTGGTTCGACGCTGCGCCATTGTGGTGGCATAGGCCCATCGCGAATTGCGTCGTCGCTGCGGTCTTGCTTCTCATCCGCTTGCTTTCAACCATGATTGTTTAGAAGGCTTTGGTTGAGTGATGAATGGAAGGAAACGGATTCCTTATATTTGAGAGCAACGCTTTGATTATATTTCGTTGCTCTCAATGAAAGCACCAAAATGAAATGTTTGTGCAACTATTTACACTGGGGATTATTCTCGGATTGATTCTTTCGCACTTCCTTCTTCTTCTTCTTCTTCTTCCTCACTCCCTGTAAAATAAACTGGAGTCAATGGACCACACCTAGGGGGTGTTGGCCAAAGGCCCTCCGATGCCTAACTCAATTAAATGATCTTGAAAAACATACGGAGATAACATAAATGATGGAGATATTCTCTCATGAGGAGAGTTGGGTGGCCCGAGCCGTGTGAGGAGGAGGAGGAGGAGGAGGAGGAGGAGGAGGAGGAGGAGGGGGGGGGGGGGGGGGGGGGAGGGAGAGAGAGTCTTTCTTGGCATGAAGATTAGCATGGTTTTGGCAACTACTAGCTTGGTCATATATATATATATATTTAAACGTAACGATAAGCAACTCAAGGATAACCAGTTAAGAGTCTTTGAAATCACAGCCAGGTCTTTTTCGGGAAGGTTGAAGGTTGGAGGGGTCACAATGGTTTTGCTTAAAACTCAGTCTTCTAAGACACCAAGGGTAGCTTTCCTATACACTGTAATATCAGAGGTTACTCATTGGGGTTACTGAAAGCTAGCTTATTTTGTGGCATGACAGAGAAGATAAGGGTTGGTTGAATTTTAGCCCAAAATAAATTAGCTTGCATGATTGATGTGCGTAAGTGATAGAGAGGCTTGATTTGGCATGGTTGTGGTTTGCAAGAGTTGCATTGACTTGTGTGTCTAATATTAGTTTTGTATGCTCGATATTGGCTTGCATGCTTGGTTTTGACATGTATAATTGGTATTGGCATGTATGCTTGATGTTGGCATGTATTCTTGGTATTTGGCTTGGATGCTTGGCATTGGCATGTACGCTTGATTTTGGATTGTAAGCTTGGTACTGGCTTGTACGCTTGACTTTGGCTTGTATGTTTGGATGCTTGGTATTGGCATGTACACTTAGTATTGGCTAAGGTGGCATGGTTTAATATAGCTTTTGGGATATTCAGCACGATGGATGTCATTTGACGGTAGCCAGACGTGTCAGTAGATGGTGGAGATCCAATCTTGGAGTTGCGGATGCAATGAGCTTATTGGGTTTTCGTAAGGATGGATTGAGCTTTGATTCACCATTGTGTTTGAGTTTACAGCACCAACCCCAGAACACTTGAAATTAGCGGACAAAACCTCAGTGGAGGTGATGACGTGCGGCATGATGGCTAGATACTGGAAGAATGTTTGAAATAGGGCATGTGCCGGAAGGATCTTTGAAAGAGGGCAGGTGCTGGAAAATTTTTGTTTGACGTGGAATAGGTGCTGGAAATTCTTTGCTTGTGGAGTAGGTGATGGCAATGCTGTGCTTAATGTAGTATAGGTGCTGGAAGAACATGACTTGGCTTGGCATGATTAGCTTGGACTTGCTATGAGGATGTGGATAATCTAATGGTTGACTTGAATCAAGATATAGCTTGGTCTGGCATGAGGGCTTTGGTGGATTAGAAGATGAAAAATATTGAGGAAGATGTTTAAGGTTTTGAGCATGATGGTGTTTGCGGTAGCTTGGAAGCGGTATAGGTGTTGGCAAATATGTAGAGTTAAACTCAAAATCAGACACAGGTGAGAAGAGGTGCTGGAAAGCGTAATTGTATATTGATAAAGTTGAACTTAAAAAGAACATTACATCTCCAGACTATGCTGAATTCAAGGACATGACTCCAACTAACTTAATCCACTACTGACACTACTAACAAACTGCTCCACTACTGGGAGACTCCTGAAGACTTAGTAAACATAACAATGTGCAACATGACTTCCTGTAGAATAGGATAATTAGTTTATTTCATTTAAAAATAACTACTGTAACTATATAAAATCTTAACACCCTCCCTTAAACTAAATGTTTCTTGAACAATCAGTTTAGAGAGAGACCTTCAACATGCACTACATCTTCTGTCTTCAAGCAATATCCTTCACAGAGTAAATTCCTAACAATCTCTTCAGCTTCGAGAACACTGGTAATTTGAAAGGATTGGTTAGAATATCAGCTACCTAATTTTCACTTATGCAGTAGATTAGATCAATTGTTCCATCCTTTGTGAGGTCGCGTAGGAAATGGTAGCGAACATCAATGTGTTTGCTTCTGCCATGTAAAACTGGATTCTTGGACAACTTGATTGTTGAACTGTTATCACAATAGACAGGAGTTGGATCGTCTTGCAAACCATGTAATTCTTCAAGTATCCTCCTCAACCAAATAGCTTGACAGCCGCAGGCTGTTGCTGCAATAAACTCGACTTCGGTGATTGACCAAGTGACAATCTGTGTTTTTTGGATGACCATGAAATGGCTCTTATTCCCATCATAAATGCATAACTTGAGGTGCTTCTCTTATCATCTCGGTCTCCTGCATAGTCACTATCAATGAAGCCAAACAAACCTGAATTAGCTCATTTCTTGTATAATATTCCAAAATCGATTGTGCCCTTCAGGTAAGGAAAATTCTCTTTGCGGCCGCCAAATGAGGCACTTTCGGACACTCCATATATTTGCTAATGAGACTCACTGCGTGTTGTATGTCTAGTCTAGTCTCCGTTAAATACATCAAACTTCCTACAATCTGTTTGTAGAGAGTTTGATCAACCTTCTTCTCTCCAAAATTCTTTACTAGTTTCAAACCAATTTCAGTTGGTGTACCAACTGAATTGCAGTCCATAATCTCAAACCTATCTAAGATCTATTGAACATATTTCTTCTGTGAAATAAATATTCTAGCACTAGATTGTACTACTTCTATACCAAGAAAATAGTGCATCAATCCAAGATCAGACATATCAAACTCATGCATCATGGATTTCTTAAAATCATTAAACATGGCCACATCATTACCTGTATAGATCAGGTCGTCCACATACAAGCACATGATGAGTATCTGCCCTTCATCTCCAGATTTTGTAAAGAGTGTATGCTCATATGGACATTTTTGAAAACCTTCTATTGCAAAAATATGCTTCTATACGGCTGTACCAGGCTCTAGGAGCTTGCTTCAGCCCATATAAAGTCTTTTTTAGCTTATAAAATTTTATTTCCTTCCCTGACTGAACATTATCTACTGGCTGCTCAACATAAACCTGCTCTTGCAACTCACCATGTAAAAACGCAGACTTCACATCTAGCTGGAAGATAGGCCATGAGTTTTGTGCCGCCATTTAAATCACCGGTCGGATTGTGTCATGCCTTGCCACTAGCGCAAACACTTCTGTGTAGTCAACGCCACACTCTTGCTTGTAAACCTTCGCCACCAAGCATGCTTTGTGCTTATGAATCTCATCCTTCTCATTCAACTTTGTCTTAAAGACCCATTTGACACCAATAGTCTTGTGCCCTTGTGGAAGTTCTGTCAACTCTCAAGTATTGTTTTTCTCAATAGATTTGATTTTCCTCATCCATGGCTTTCTGCCACTTTAATTCTCTTACGGCATCAGAAAATGACACAGGATCAAAATATGCAAACAAAGCAAAGTGAACAAGTGGATCATCATCACTTCCTTCACTTCCACTAACGGAATCGAACACCCATTCATAATCTATCATCCATGCAGGCCGTTTCTTTAAACGTTGGGGTCGTGCACTAGATGAACTTGCAGCCTGAGCTCCAATTGGCAGAACAATTGAAGAAGTTGGTGCTGGAACAACTAAAGAAGTTGGAGCTGGAATGTACTATTATGGCTGCTGTTGTTCCGTTTGTTGTTGTTCCACGTTGTCATCAAAATTGGCTGAAATGTTCTACTGATGCTGAGAAACATCATCACTCCAATTCCATATCTTCTCTCCATCAAATACAACATCTTGGCTAATAATAATCTTTTTGGACGTAGGATTGAATAACTTATAAGCCTTGGAAACTTCACTTATATGCTAAGAAAGACACATTTTTCACCTTTGTCATCAAGCTTCTTCCTTTTCTCGTCTGGAATACGTGCATGTGCAATGCAGCCAAAAACTTTGAAGTAACCAACTGCTGGTTCACGGCCGCTCCATGCCTCTTTAGGTGTCAAATCTCAAACAGCAAAAGTAGGACTTCTGTTCAGTATGTGAATGCTCTAGTTTACAGCTTCCGGACATAAACTTTTTGGAATGCAACATTTTGTCTGCATACTGCGTACCATATTTAAAATGGTACGATTCTTCCTCTCGACCACACCGTTGTGATATGGTGTATAAGCTACCACAAGCTGTCGGCGAATGCCATGTCTAGCACAAAAATTTTCAAAGGCTTTTGAATTGTATTCTCCACCACGATCAATTCAAAGAACCTTGATCGTTTTCTCTATCTCATTCTCAGCAACTGCCTTAAAGTGTTTGAAAGCATTTAAGGCTTCTGATTTCTCCTATAAGAAATAAACCCTTGTTTTTCTACTGTAATCATCAATGAACGTTATAAAGTACCCTTTTCTGGCATTGGAAGCCGGAGTTATTGCCCCACAAATATCTGAATGGACCAATTCAAGAGGTATTCAAGCCCGCCATGCTTTTCCCTTCAGAAAGGATTCCCTATGTTGTTTTCCAACAACACAAACTTCACGACCTTCAGTTGGACAAGTTATCTGAAGAAGGCCAGTCACCATCTCCTTATCATGTAGACTTTTTAAACCTCTAAACTTTAAATGACCATAGCATAAATGCCACAACCACGCTGGACCATTGACCTTGGCAGAGAAATATGTAGTACCATCACTCTGAATATGTAATAGAAACATTCGATTTTTCGTCATGTAAGCTTTAGCAATTAAGCCCCTGTTTTGGTCATGAATCTGACAAGCTCCTCCTGTAATCTTGATCTCATATCCCTTTTCATGCTGTTGTCCCAAGCTCAGCAAATTGCTCTTCAAACTCGGGACCAAAAAAAAAAAAAAAAAAAAAACACTCGAGATAGTATGGACAGTGTTATCTTTAGCCCAAATTTTGATATCTCCTTTTCCCAAATAGAAACTTTGGTGTCATCTCCAAATCTCACTGTAGTTGTGAAACTTTCATCTAAGGTAGAGAAAATTGACTTTTCTCCACACATGTGATTACTGCAACCTGTATCCAAGTACCACACATTCTTTTGTGATTTTTTCATGGTTTGACACACCATTAGAATAGCCCCTTCATCTTCTTTCTCTTTCTCTGTAAAATTCGCCCTTGCACCCTTTACTTTATTCATATTTGTGTAACATTCAAACTGGTAATGACCATAATTACCACACCTGAAACACTCGACATTTGATTTGTCGACATTCAAATCATGATTGTATGACTGCCTTTGGCCTCTACTTCTATTGCCTCCAGAATTATAATAGCCTCTACTGCTACTGCAGGAATCATGAGTGTCTTTGCTGTCAGAATCATCATGGGATTTGTTTCCATCTATGCTACCTCGACCTCTTCCATGGCCACTGCCGCTACCATGTCCTCGACCACGACCACCATGACCTTTTGCTACCGGAGAATCATTATTTGTTGAAACTTCAATGCATGTTCCTCAAATGTACTCTGATTGATCTTCTGCTCATGGACAAGCAAGGAACTCTGCAGCTCATCAATTGAAAGCTGCTCAACATCATTTGACTCGTCAATGGAGCACACATCGTAATCAAACTTTGTAGTCATACATCGCAGGACCTTTTCTACGATGGTCACGTCTTTCATATTCTCACCATGGATACTCATCTTGTTTGCAATTGCCTTTGCTTTTGAAAAATAGTCATTGACGGACTCTCCTTGTTTCATTTGAAGAGTCACAAAATCTTTCCTCAGTGTTTGCAGCATTAAACGCTTCACCTTTGTTAAGCCTTGGTACTTCTTCTTCATGGAGTCCCAAATTTGCTTGGAAGTATCTTTTTGGGGAATGGACTCCAAAATGGAACAATCAATAGCTTGGAATAAGTAATTTTTCGCCTTCAGATCTTTCAGCTTGGATTCATCTAATTTCTTTTGTTGTATCTTTGTCAACACCACTCCACTTTCCGGCTTTACTATACCGGTTTCCACGAGAGTCCAGTATTCTTTAGATCTCAATAAATTCTCCATCAACATGCTCCAATGATCATAATGACCATCAAAGCGTGGTATGGCTGGCTGCACATAGTTGTCTGTAACCTTGTCAGACGCCATAGAATCTTGCTGCCGTAAGTGCAATAATAGCTTACTGCTTTTGTGGGAACTTTTACGTCAGGCCCCATTGGGGAGCTCTGATACCAGATCTAGAGTTAAACTCAAAATCAAACACATGTGAGAAGAGGTGCTGGAAAGCGTAATTGTATATTGATAAAGTAGAACTTAAATAGAACGTTACATCTCCAGACTATGTTGAATTCAAGGACATGACTCCTACTAACTTAATCCATTACTGACACTACTAACAAACTGCTCAACTACTGGGAGACTTCTAATGACTTGGTAAACATAACAACGTGCAACATGACTTCCTATAGAATAGGATAATCAGTTTATTTAATTAAAAAACAACTACTGTAACTAGATAAAATCTTAACACAAATAAGCATTGCAGTATGGAGGCCCTAAGTCACTTGGACTAGATCTTGGTTTTGGAGTCCGTTGTGCTGCCTTCTAGCACCCAAATTTGGGGCTCCTGTTTCAAATTTGGTGGCATGATGGGTCAATCTTCCGGTGGCATGAATATAGAGATTATATTATCTTCTAGGAGCATCTGGTACATAGCATCATTATCACAAGTTTTGGACTTCCTTTCCTTCTTTGTTTTTTTTTTTTTTTTTTGCTTGGCTTGTCCCGTTTCCCTTTTCTCTAATGTTGTTTTTGATTTCCTTGGCATGAAGCCCCCAAGTCATTTGGGAGTTGCAGTGGGTTGTGGAGTTTGCTTTTGGTATTTCCGGCACCTCAGTGGCATGAATGCTCAATTCGCGTCAACCCCAGAGGTCCTCTTACAAAATTTCATTTAGCTTGAGAACATAGATCTAAGAAACAGATAAAGAGATAATGTTACTAACATTGTTAGGGTTGTTCCATAGAGCAGATGGCTAAGAAAAGAAAACATAGGAGAAAACACTATCTTTGGTATATTGCATCGATGTGACTTAAAGCTTGTATGGAGGAGACGATGCAAGAGTAGTGGCCTAGTTCCCAGTGAAGTCGCCATTTATGTTGGGGTCTTTTTTCATCGGAAGGCTTGTCCATGCTTGTTAATTCTTGGACCGCCATAGAGTGGTGAATGAAGCCTTCGTTGCCCTTTTTATCTGAGGGACAATAATTTGTTACAACAAAAGCGTATAGTGCTACCATAATGACATCAGAATACTGTTTGATGACAAAGTTAAATTCCTCTAAACGAAAAAAATGTGGACAATTTGAAGGGATCACAAATTCCATTTACATAGTTGGCCTTGCCATAAGAGATTGTTTAGCATAAACTGGATTTGTGCTGGGATTAAATGTTGCAGCCTGATGGGCTGTTCTAGAATTGTTAAGACATGTCATTATCTCTTCTCCCAATCAAAATACTCCATCTCTTGCGTTTGCCAAGGACTTTGAGAACAAGCTTCAATACGAAATAGCATCCATTTCACCATCAATCATCCCTGTCTCGACCTTGACCAATTTCCTTACTAGAGCTTCGCTTCTTAAGTTCATCAGGGATTGAATTGCCAGCTCCGATCATGTTGCCTGTTTTTTAACGGGAAAAAAAAAATGTTCTCAGGTGCAACTTGCAACAACAGTGGCATCAGATGCTTTAAGTTCAGCTCTAATTCCGTCACCACCTATCTCACTTGCAGGTGTTTCAATCTTCAAAATGTTTACAAATCTTTATGTAACTCATGAATTTCCATTAAACCTTTTTTTTTTTTAGGGTTAACGTCAATTTAGTCCCAGGAGGTTTAGTGTCAGTATCGAAATGGGCCCCAAGGTTTGATTTTTATCAATTTCGTACCCAACATTTCGAAATATTAACAATTTACACCAGCCGTTACATTGACCGTCAAAGTCAGACGTTAAATGCTGACGTGGCAGTCGTGGGACCCACATCATAACCAAATAGCTGTTAGAAAGCGACGTCACGATGGGCAATTTCGGAAGAAAAAAATCGAAGGAAACGATGAGTTCGCTTACCTGGGTTGGAAAAATCGAACCAACTCTTTCTGATTTGTGTTCGTGTTTTGGAGAGCAAAGGAGCGAGGAAAAAAGTGGAGGGAAACTGACGAAGAAGATCCGATTGGCTGGGCGAAATGGATGAAGAGGCGCCGATGTGTTGGTGCGGAAAGGCTGCTACAATTCGAACCTCTTGGACAGATTCGAATCCTGGGAGGCGATTTTCCATGTGTGCAGCCAAGGTACGTGAGACTAAGAGGGGTTTTAAGGGCTGTGAATTTTGGGCATGGTTTGATCCCGCCATGTGTGCACGGTCGAAGGCAGTGATTCCTGGGCTTTTAAAATCGCGGAATAAGCTGGAGAAGTCAATGGCAATGGCAAGACAAAGAGAAAAGGTCGTTTGGGTGTTGTTGGTGGCTTCGTGGGTTCTATTTGCAAGCATCATTTTGGGAGGGATGTGTGGATGTGGAGTAAACAAAAAGAGGAGCTTGGAATTAGCTTCTGCCATTGAATGAATGTATTGTTAGTAGCAGTTTGTAATGGTTTAATTGTTATGTAAGGGTTTAAGGGTTTAGGGTTTTAGGATGAAGGGTTATGGGGTAAGGCTTAAGGGCTTATGGGGTAGGATTAAGGGTTATGGGGTAAGGTTTAATTGTTATGTAGCAGTTTAATTGCCGACTTTTTTGTAACTTGATGAAGTGAATGGAATGGCAAAATTTGTAGAAAATGGAATGGCAAAAATAATGTAACAGGGAAGTTAGAAAATGGATGCACCTGGAATAATGAAGTGAATGACCAAAATAATGAAGCAAAGTGGCAACCCAAAAACTCAGAAAATTCTGCATTCAAAATGGCTCAAAATAACCAAATAATAACATTGCATATCGTACATATTTCATGTCCATTCAAATTCATTCCAAAATGGCAGTTTCAGTGGATGTATTTGCATTCACAGTGGTTGAGGCTTATGTGAATGCAATTACATCCATCAAAATAAGTCAGCACTTAGTTATACATGACCAATTGTTCAAAAACAAAAACCTCCTAATCACAAACTGCCAGTCTAACAACAAAACGTGAATCATCAAATAGCTTTTTCAGTGAGCTTCAATGTACAACATTTGATCCTGCAGTTGAAACAGAAGTTGATGCATGAGGAAGCAAAGTTGAGGCTGGTTGTGCTTCAGAAGTGGCATGTCCTTTCTTAGTTGGTTTTGGCTTCCCTTTTTGCACACGCCTTGGAGGCTTGGATCTTTGCTTTAGGGTGCTTGGATCACCAGCTAGAGTGGATGCGTCAGATGGAGTGGTCTACAACATAAAAACTACATCAGTTTGCAACAAACGCTTAGGGTTATTAAGGGATAGAATTGAAAAAGATTGAGTTGCTATACCTGGGTATTTTCAGTACCCCTCTTGCTCTTAGTTGCAGGTTTAGCTTTTGGGGGAAGATTCCTATGGCAAGTCCTCTTATTGTGCCCTTTTTTACCACATTGCCCACATTTGAGAGAGTCCTGTGTCTTAGGAATGCGAGACAATGCAGTTTCAGATTGGTTTCTTGATGCTCTCATCTTCATCTTGCCCTTGTGCTCTTCCTGTTCTTTGTTTCTACATTTTCTTGGCCTTCCAGGCTGTGTAGAGTAAGACGGAGGAAGACATGGTGGAAAGTCAGTCTTATCCCACATATCCATCCCATTCATAGGCAGTATGAGATTCTCATATGTCTTCAAGTAAGTTGATTTCAAATAGCAGTCATCCACAAAATCCATGACATTAAGACCCCCTTTATAATTTATGGCTGCAATAGCATGAACACAAGGCCATCCCTGCAAATCCCAAGCTCTACAAGAACAAGTTCTCAATTCCAAGTCCACAATATATTGTGCATGGCCACCAGCTGACACTTGGAATTTACCTCCACCTGACCACATTGCCACACAAGCACCTGCCTTGGCTTTATTTCCCTCCACCTTCTTAAATATCCTTGGGCAGATAGGCTTGTTCCATGTCAGCATTTTGTCCCTTCTTGCTTGTATTCTCCTCATCAGCATACATCTAATATACTCAAACATTGACAGAATTGGTCTATCCCTACATTCCAATATGGTAGCATTGAAGAACTCGCAAAGATTATTCAACAACATGTCACACTTCAAATGAGTGTTGAAGTGTGACTTGGACCAATGCCTTGGAGGTTTATCTGGAGTGGTTAGCCATTCATATGCAGCCTTTGACAGTTTTTTCAGGTCTTCCATGGCCCTTGTAAAGTGGGGGACAGTGGTTGCATATGATGCTTCCCAAAACTTGTCTCTGAGGCTTTTTGCTTTGAAAAGCACCCTATAGTTGGAAAACAGGTGTCTTGCACAGAACCGGTGGTCACAATTAGGGACCACTTGCTCAAAAGCAAGTACTAAACCTTTTTGTTTGTCGGATATAAAGGTGAAGCCAAATTGATTCACAATCTCACAATCCTTAACCAATAGCTCCAGAAACCAAATCCAAGATTCCTTGCACTCTGATTCCACAACTGCATAAGCAATTACCCAGGTTTCATTATTGGCATCTATACCCACAGCAGTTAACAGTTGCCCTGCATAAACACTCTTCAAAAAGCACCCATCTAAACCTATAATAGGCCTGCACCCAGCTTTGAAGCCTTCCTTAGCAGCTCCTAAACAAACATACAACCTTTGAAACTTTGGTTGCCCCACTTGTTGTTGGAAATCACACTTAACCATTGCTGTGGTTCCTGGGTTAGTCTTCCTTAATTCCTCACAGTAATCCCAAACTCTTGAATATTGTTCATTGAAACTGCCCTCAATCAGCTTTAGTGCCTTATATTTTGCCCTATACACTTGTTGTCTTGACACCCCTATATTATAATCCTTCTCAACAGTCTCCTTGAATGACTTCACTGGCCACTGGGGATTGGACTTCAAACTGTGAACATATTTCTTGCTTATCCATGTTGACTTCACAGTAGGGTTCTCCCATAGCTGTGTACATGTGTGCTCACCTACATATGTCTTCACTTGCAATGTGTTCTCATGTTGCATTTTTGAAGCATATATCATCCACTTACAATCTGGGTCCCCACAAACTGCCTTCAGCTTCAAAGCCTCATTCCTAATAAACACTACATCCCTATTCTGCAAGATGGAGTACTCTCTGACAGCTGCCCTAAACACCTTACAATCACTAAACAACAGCCCAATCTCAAACTTTGGATCTGCCATGTCAGTTGCAGCATTGAACTCTGGCCAATTCTTATCAACTTCCTCATCAGAATTATACTTGGCATAATCCCTGCACTCAGAATCGTCAGAATCCAATTCAACATCTGTAGGCCAATCAGGAGCAGCCTCATTCCCAGTTTCTTTAGCCCCTGTCCATTCAGTTTGGTCATCCACCCATTCATCAAAAAAAACATCATCTTCATCTTCATCTTCACTGAAGTTCTTGGGAATCATATAATCTGAGTCCTCACTATCAGAAGCATCATCATCCAAGCCTTCAAAGTTTGCAGCATTTGCCAAACTTCTTCCACTTCTCAACATCATGGAATCCCTTTGAAACTCGGTCCTGTAGCCATCAACCCTTCCTTCCACAACTTTGTCTTTATGGTGAACAGTATTTGTCCTCCTCAAACTGCCACTTCTTTTTTTACCAAATGCACGCTTCACCCTATGTGACATGTCATCAACCTTGCCTTTGCCTTTATCAGAACAACCTTGACTTGGCTTTTCTTTGCCCTTGTGAGAATTCTCCTCATTATTCACAGTGACATTTTCTTTGCCTTGTTTAGAAGCTTCATCAATCAACCCATCTTCATTCAAGCCATCTTCATTCAACCCTTCTTCATTCAACTCTTTGCCTTCTCCACATGCTTCTTCATTCAACCCTTCTTCATTCAACTCTTTGCCTTCTCCACATGCTTCTTCATTCAACCCTTCTTCATTCAACTCTTCTATTACAACACTTGTTTTTTTCACCTTTTGCACCTGGGATACTCCCCCACCCACTGGAACAATGGCACCACAATTGTCATCAAGCTCTTGAATCACTACCCCACTGTTGGTCCCAAATTCATCATCCAAATTTATAAATATGTTTGAACCCACTTGACTGTAAAACTGCTCTTGAGTGCATGCCAAGACATGTTCTAGGAATATATTTATCACCCTAGTGTCAGGCACAAATACTAGCATGTCTAAGACATCTGTATCTTCACTCAGCTTAACTAGGCCACCATCAAAACTATCACCTTCAATACTGTACCAGTAGTTAATCAAACCTTCGTGCCCTAACTCCTTGACCATGGCATCTATCTCAGTCATTGACATTCTATCTTTATCACAATAATCAAACCAATCCACAGACCCATTCACATAATAGTTACCTCTTATTTCACCATTGTGGTACATTTGAATAGAAAATCCTGCCTCATCCCCTGCAGGTCGAAAACCACACATGAATTTTACCAATTTTACCCAAAACAAAATACATGTACTCTTGTTTACAAATACACATACACATACAAGTACAAATACAAATACAAATACAAATACAAATACATATACATATACAGATATACAAATGCAGATATACAAACACACAAATACAAACACACATATACAAATGCATGTTTCTATGTCAGTACACACATATACAAAAGGTAAGATTCCCAGTGGTTGTAGGACCACATACAAAAGCCAACGTTTACTTCCACCATTCACACCATTCCATCTACCAATTAAATAGACACAGTGATACCAAACCCTAAACCCTATCACAATCCATTATAAAAGCCAAACTTTCAGTCGACACCAAACTCGAAACCGACTCTATTTGAAACTTTCACTCGAAAACATCATCTGCCAATAACCTTAGAACAGTAACCCATACGTACCATAGAAAGGTTCTCCATATCCTTCCGGACGAAGTCCCCAACTCATATTCTTCAGATCTTTTCGGAAACCTCCGTTTCAGTATGATTTTTGCACTCCAAAACACGAACAAACCCTCAGAACCTCTCCTCTATGTCTGTCTCAGTACGAACACAACTCAGAAACCGAGTTGGTTCAATTTTTCCAACTCAGGTAATCGAACTCTTCCTTGGAACGCGTGCCAACTCTTCGTTTCCTTCGATTTTTTTCTTCCGAAATTGCCCATCGCGCCGTCGCTTTCTAACAGCTATTTGGTTATGATGTGGGTCCCACGACTGCCACGTCAGCATTTAACGTCTGACTTTGACGGTCAATGTAACGGCTGGTGTAAATTGTTAATATTTCGAAATGTTGGGTACGAAATTGATAAAAATCAAACCTTGGGGCCCATTTCGATACTGACACTAAACCTCCGGGGACTAAAGTGACGTTAACCCTTTTTTTTATAGCAAAAGATCGACTTATAATTAACATCAACAAGATTGGGTTACATCAACAAGGTATGTATATATAGGTGGCCTCGTTAAAACCTTACCGAGGAAAACCCATTGAGACAAAACCTCGGGTAGAAAAGAGTGCCACACATACCAAAAGACAAAGCAAGATTACATCAACTGGAGGATTAATCCAAAGGACAATCTCTACGCACAGAGTCCATGAGCCAAGGCGGTCCAGCTTCCATCCAAAAGTCGAAACCTCTAACACGAAGATTGAATTTAGCAATCTGGCGAGCCAACATATTGGCGTTACGATATATTTGTTGGACTGCAACCTGTCACCACGACTTCAACAGGTTTCTGATTTCGTCAACTTATCCACCCTCCACCGCAAGACACTCCACATCAGAGGTCACCAGTTGAACAGCTAGGAGGCTATCAGATTCCACAACCAAGGCGACAATGGCAGCATCAAGGGCAAAGGACAAATCAATTTTCATGGCATATAACTCAGTTGCAAGGAATGAAACTCTCCCAGGGGCCTGCATCGACACCGCACTAACTAGACTGCCGAGTGAGTCACGGACAGCAGTCAACACCCCTGGAACCCTCCATATCTACAGCAGCATCAACATTCAGTTTTAAAAAGCCTTGCTGTGGTGGCTGCCACCATACGACAAAGGCTGGCAAAGAAGCTCTCCTGACACCCAACTTCAGCAGCTTTAAGCTCCATGTCATCGTTCTTCGCCTGCATAACCAACTTAACAACAGATAACGGGTTACCACCAAAAAGTATATTATTCCGTTCAGTCCAAAGCATCCACATTGTGATAGCAAAAAGAGGGAGCTGCTCTCCAGAAAGAATATGTCAGGTCGCTGCAACCCAGTCCATCGGGTCTTGAGTTTGCAAATCAAAAATTTCCATTGCACTTGAGATATCTAGAAAGATTCATTGACTCAGCAGACACTTGAAGGCTGATTTTCTGTCTGAAATGATGACGGCTTGAGCGATGCCACATGTGAACATATTTTGGTCTGTTCCTAAAAGACCAAATTAGAATCAACAAATTAATCGTAATAGGAGTATACTTCATAATTTTGGTGATAATAGATTCTAAATGAACCTTAGAATAATGCTGGTTTTAATCAATGTAGACAGTTGTGTATATAAAACCACAAATTATACAGATAACCTAAGCCTCGTTCAAGTCCAGGGCAGATTTAATTAAGAATCCAAACAGAAACGAAGCAAAGGACAGGAAATGAAAATAAATAACCCAGACAAAACAATCTATCTCAATTGAGTGTTCAAAACAACAAATAACTAGTGTCATCAACAGAAATGAAGCAAAGGACAGGCAATGGACCAGAAGATTAGTATAAATTCCTCCATTGTTGAAAAAGAAACGGATGAATGATCACTTTTGAAAAATTGTATGCTCTAAGAGTCCTTTTTTTATTTTGTGTGGCTGACTCCTTTTAACAGTAGAAAAACAATAAGAGAAATAATTAATTACATAATACAGTCATACTGGTCCCAGCTGATATGTGCAAACTACTATTAATCTAAAGAGTCATATAAAAGCAACCAATACGCTTTGGATCACATTTTCCATTCATGTCTCAATTCCTTACACCACGAGGATAAGTTTCCTGCATGAATCTTTTCAGTTGAACAAAACCTTGTGGTATGTGTGTAAATTGCAGTCTATACTGATTCTTATATTTAGAAAGTACGAAGACCAACAAATAGGCGAACTATCTTACAAATGCAAAACATGTCTTAGGGGTGTGTTACATTAATTTGTGCACTAGAGATGATGCATATATTTTTCAATATATCCAATTTCTGGAGGTTGAAAAAAAATATTGGCAAGTTTGATTCAGAAATTAATCTGCAAGTCTGATTATCAGAAATTTAAATTCTGTATTGTTATTAAACAGTTATGATGGTGATGAGGCAAAAGAATGAAACGAAAAACAAATGTTAGAAAGTAAACCTCCAGACCACCTGAAAGATCTAACTGTGACTTTCCATTTGTCAAGTGATGTTTGTGATCAGAATTACAAGAGCATCACATATCTACACAAGCTTCAAGCTGGTAACAGAATAAAAAAGATGAGACAACATGCCAATGGCGAAGGAAATGCGGAAGCGAGTGTGTGCCACGCCACCTCAAAAGTAGGCTTCTGCGGTTCAAGATAAGCAAAACCTGCTTTCATTAAAGGAAACAAAAATATTACAAAACAGGGGACAAGTTATCTACTGGATAAGCTAGACTACTCAACTAACACCGCAAATTGAAGATTAAACATCCTAACATTACAGGAACGAAATATAAAATACAGCAGCACTCCACTAGGAACATAAAAGAAATCTAAAAACAGAGAATGGTTGAAGACTGACTACGACATTAACATATAAAAGCATTCATTTCCTGTCTTATAAAAGCTATTTTTTTCTTATGTCTAATAAAAAACCAAGGCCTAACAAAGAAAATGAGAGGGATGACAAACAGAGCTGAAACAAGCTTAATTCACTAAGAAGATTTTGTAATTCCTTAATGTATACGAAGATAATATACATACAGTACTTAGGAAAGTACAACTTAAGCTCACCAGTTGAACTCTAAACCCTAATAATATACTGTGAGTTTTATCTTACAACTTAAGCTCACAGGTTATCCATAGACATTGAATACAATTTAAACTAGCTCAAATGAGACTCAAGTACATTTTTATTACAAAAATGGTACCTCAAAATGTTGTGCATTCAATTCCTGTATTTGGGAATGTGTCAGTTGAGATATTCCAGGTGAACCTTTCTATTTCTCCACGTTGTGACAATTGTTCCGTAGAAAAACAAAGAGCTATATTAAATAGTAAACCCTCCTCTGGAAATGACACATAAAGAAACCTTGCAAATGAATAGCTCTCCAAGAGAAAATATGTTGTCCTGCAAAAGGAATGCTAATTATTCAGCATTTGAGATTTAAATAGGATATAAGTTGTGATCAGTAAAACAAGCAGAATGAGAAATAAAGCAAATTTAACCAGAATTTAATGTGCAAAATAATAATAGAAATCAGATTGAGTGTTTGTGTTAAGTACTTTATGTGAGCGAGAGGGAGAGAGAGCTCATATCTTATGATCACTTCTTCGCCTATCTTGATGCAAGGAATGTGAGATACCTTTTCTACTCGGCAAAACAATGGTCGATGCACAGATAAGAAAGAGATGGCGGAAAACGCTCTTCTGGCAGGAATTGGATACTGGATTAGAAAAACAATGGGTCGATGCACAGATAAGAAACGTGCTTTTGCCCTACTAAAATGTATATACATTTTTTTATTTTTTTATTTTTGCGATGTCTAATAAATTCTCAGTTGCTGTGAAATGCAGGGACAAGGCTAAACCATAACATAGAACAACAAAACTTAACAAAGAAAAGGAGAGAGATGATAAACAAAGGTTATACAAGCTAAATTCACTAACAATTTTGTAATTGCTGATCGATCTCTCTCCTCAACCTAAGACAACCTATTGATACTAGGACGACAAATGGCATGAACCTATTAACTGACTATCCAAAGATTAATTAAGGGCATGAACCTATTAACAGACTATCCATAGGCATTAAATTCGATTTAAACTAGCTCAAATGAGACTCAAATACATATTTTTTCATATAACAGTACCTAAAAATGGTGTACATTTGATGCCTATATTCAGGAATGTATCAATGGAAATATTCCAGGTAAACCTTTTCTGTTTCTCCTCGCTGTGACAATTGTTTTATAGAAAAACAAAGAGCTATATACCCCTCCTCTGGAAATTCCACACAAAGAAACTTTCCAAATGAAAAGCTCCCAAGGGCCAAGAGAAGGTATGTCGTCCTGCAAAAAGACTGCTAATTATTCAGCATTTGATACTCCAAGTAGGATATAATTTGTGACAAGCAACCATAATTTACTGAGCAACATGTTATTAGAAATCAGATTGATTGTTTTTTTCTGGAAAAATTATTTTTATCTGAAAATAGCATCAGACCAGTAAAAAGCAGTGACAATGCAAATGATAAAAAGCTATGATTTTGATCAGATGCGTGAAATTATTAGAAATTTGGAGATTGAATTTGGGTTTTTGGAAGAGAAAGAGAATATGTGTTTAGGTTTTTGGATTCAATTAGAAGAAGAACAGGCACATACCTGACCTGAGTTCGATTTGAGAGTTGAGGGTTGAGAGTGAAATATGGACTAGCTCATATTATATGATCACTTCGTTGCCTATCGCGATGTTAGGAATGTGAGATATCTTGGCCCAATCTTGTCCCGTCTTATTCTTACACCTTTTCTCCAGGGCAGGGCAAAAGAAGATACGCAGATGAGAAAGAGATGGTGGCAAACCCTCTTCTGGCAGGAATTCCAGACATGGACACGATCCAATTTCTAGCACTTGAAGAAAAGTGAGACGTCCAAGACCCTTTCCGTCCAAAGATTTCAGAGTTGAAGAGATGCTGAGAGTGTGAAGAGTGGTAGGGAGCAGCTGTTCCTTGAGCAACGTCTCCAAGACATGGTCACTTCCACTGATAGAAAATTGTTCAAGGGTGACAAGTGCTTGCAAACCCCAGTACTCTCCCAGAATTGCAAGCTGTCATTAGCTTAGATGCTCCTGCAGTTGAGAGTATTACGCCGTCAGACGCAAGTTGTGAAGACATTGAGGTCATATTTAATTGCATTATCTACTCGCACCCTTCTTTTTTTTGCTTCTCCTTTAAAGTATTAAGAACTATAGTAGTTCTGCATCTCTATTTTCCTTGTTATTTGGTGGTTGTTGGCTTACTGTCTGAACCTCCTGTTTTCTAATGGTAAAGTCTAATGGTTGTTTAACCTTGTGATTGCATTAAGTTTGGTGACCCTCTTATTGTTATATGCCAAATGATATACTGTAAATTTAATTTTCTCTGGTTTTTTTATATTTACAAAATGTATCTTTTGGAAAGCATTTGTTGGGATATATCTAGTGTTTTCAAAGGCATGCCTTTGCGCGCTTCGGAGCGAGGCGGGAGGAAAACGCCCGAGGCGGTCGGCTATTTCGCGAGTTGCACGTTTAGCGCTGGGAAGGTGTGAGAAGGCGTTGCAAGGCGTGGCTAGGCGAAGTGAGGCGTTGCAAGGCGCACCATATTTGGAAACTTCTGACCCGGAAGAAAATTTCGACTCTCCAAATCGTCTGCAAGGAAGACGGCGTTGCGAGGAAGACAACTTGCTTTTTTTTTTTAGGTTTATTGTCATGAAACGACGTCGTTTTGATTGCAGTGGTTTAAAAAAAAATCTTAAAGTGAAACGACGTCGTTTCACTTGGTGTTGAAAAAAATAAAACGTTGTTTCATTTTTTTTTTTCATTACCTTTATTGTAATAAACTTACACTACTACATTTTACACTTTGCGCGACGAAGAGAATTTCTTCGCGCAAAATACATTGTAGTCGCACAAATTTGAACGCGACAGAAACTTCGTCACGCAGAATCCGTCGTGCAAAGATCGTGAAGAAAGACTTTGCGCGACCAAGTTTTTTCATTGGTCTCGCAAAGTGACTTTGCGCGACGAAAAAATATTGGTCGCTTAAAGTAACTTTGCGCGACGAAAAAATATTGGTCGCGCAAAACTTTGCGCCACGAAACACATTGGTCACGCAAAGGTTTGCGCGACGAAACACATTGGTCACGCAAAGGTTTGCGCGACGAAACACATTGGTCACGCAAAGGTTTGCGCGACGAAAAATATTTGTCTCGCAAAGTCTCAAAAAAATTTATAAAAAATAAAAAATTCCCGCGTCCCATTTTTGGTACCCGCCTACATTTTTAGAGTTTTGCGCGACGAATACTAACGTCGCGCAAATATTCGCGCGACGAAATATTTTTTGTGTTTTAAAATTTTTAATTAAAATAAACTAATTTAATAGTTTGCGCTACAAAATATTTTGTCGCGCAAGGTTTTTGACTTTTTGTTTTATTATTTCTTTAATATTAATTAATTTATATTAATTTATTCAAATTTTTTACTTTTTAAATTTAATTTAATTGTATGATTTTTTTTAAATCACTTTAATTTAAATTGATATTGATTTTTTGGAATTTTTACTTTTTAAATTTAATTTAATTGTAAGATTTTTCTTAATTACTTTAATTTAAATTGACATATTCAAAATAAAATTACATATGAAAAATAGTGATCAAATTATCCAATAAATATATACATATAATATTCAAAATGTACACATAAATTAACAAAGTACAATAATAAAATCATAATACAATCGTATTGTGGTGGTAGTGGCGGATGATATGTTTTGATAGCTTCCTAATCCTCAACTTTAGCCATCAAAGTCTCGATGATTACCTACAAAAAAACAAATATGGTCAAAAACAACAACAACAAAAAAAAGAATGCATAATCTCCCCTAAAATTGTTATACCACAAATCCAACCCAAACTCCAATCTCTCCCCTTTACTCAACCCCAAACCCCACAGAAACTCAAAACTAACTCCAAAAACACATATTAATGAAAAAAATTTAAAATTTGGAGAGGATATACCTTTTGGCAAGATTGAGAGTGAGTGAGAATGAGAGGGAGAAGTGAGTGTGAGAGAATTAGATAAGATAGTGATAGAGAGATGAGAGAGTGAGAGATAGTGAAAAGATAGATGAGAGAGTGAGTGAGAGTGAGAGGTAGTGAAGAGAGATATGAGAGATTAAGTGAGAGGAGTGAGTGTGAGAGAAAGGGTGGAATTTGGGGAGAGGGAAAGAGAGAGGAGAAGTAAGAGTAGAGAAAGACATTGAGAAAATGGTGGAGGAGTTATTTCGGTTTTAAAAATCGTATCACTTTGCGCGACGAAAAATATTGTTGGTCGCGCAAAGTTTTGCGCGACGAAACATATTGGTCTCGCAAAGTTTTGCGCGACGAATATAGGAATATTGGTCGCGCAAAGTCTAAAAAAATTATTTTTTTAAAAAAAAAATTCCCGCATCCCATTTTTGGTACCCACCAAAATTTAACTTTGCGCGACGAAAAATACATATTGGTCGCGCAAAGTCTAAAAAAAATTATTTGTAAAAAAAAAAATTCCCGCATCCCATTTTTGGTACCCGCCAAAATTTAACTCTGCGCGACGAATATAGGAATATTGGTCGCGCAAAGTCTAAAAAAAATTATTTTTAAAAAAAAAATTCCCGCATCCCATTTTTGGTACCAGCCAAAATTTTTAAATTTTTGCACGACGAAAAGTACATATTGGTCGCGCAAAGTCTAAAACAATTATATAAAAAAAGTCCCGCGTCCCATTTTTGGTACCCGCCCAAATTTTTGCGCGACGAAAAATATATATTGGTCGCGCAAAGTTTTGAGCGACAAAAAATATTGGTCGTGCAAAGTCTAAAGTTTTTTTTTTAATTTTAAAAACCCGTGTCCTATTTTTGGTAGTCGCCCAAATTTTTTGAGTTTTGCACGACGAACTGTTGGTCGCGCAAACTTTTGAGAGACGAAAAATTGGTTCGTAGCACAATATTTATAAAAATAATTGTTTTGAATAAGAAAAAATAAAAAAAAATTATTTTATGATTTAAAATATAATTAAGGTGAAAGCTACTTAATAAATGTATATACTATTCAATTTCTTAAGTGTTATACGTACAAAATAAATAAATTTAAAGCTACTTAATAAATATATATATATACACACACCATTCAACGATCCAACCGTAAGACTTGTTTGTATATACTTCAAGATAGTATACCCCAAAAATCGCAAAAAACAAATATTCAGAGATCTAGTAACGAGACAAAACTTTTCGATAGTTATAAATGAAAAATCACGATTTAACAGTTATTTTAACTCCGATTTTGATGATTTTTTTACAGCTACACTCCTTGACCTTATATGAATACAATGACTGAATTTGATCTTCAATTTAAAACATTTGCACTAGTGGATACCACAAAATCTTATGTTCTATTTAACGAAAGTATAAATAAACTCTTAATTGTTAGTGAATATATTGTTTTGATGGTATATGCATTCTACGAAACTAGTTTCAACGATCCAACCGTCAAACTTGTTTTTTTATACTTTGAGATCATATACGCCAAAAATCGGAAAAAATAAACATTCATAGATCAAGTAACGGGACAAAACTTTTCGACGGTTATAAATAAAAAAATCATGATTTAACGGTTATTTTAACTCCGATTTTGATGATTTTTTACAGCTACACTCCTTGACCCTATATGAATACAATGACTGAATTTGATCTTCAATTTAAAATATTTACACTAGTGGATACCACAAAATCTTATGTTATACTTAACGAAAGTATAAATAAACTCTTAATTGTTAGTGAATATATTGTTTTGATGGCATACACATTCTACGAAACTAGTTTCAACGATCCAACCGTTGAACTTGTTTGTTTATACTTCGAGATCATATACGCCAAAAATCGAAAAAAATAAACATTCATAGATCAAGTAACGGGACAAAACTTTTCGACGGTTATAAATGAAAAATCATGATTTAACGGTTATTTTAACTCCGATTTTGATGATTTTTTACAGCTACACTCCTTGACCCTATATGAATACAATGACTGAATTTGATCTTCAATTTAAAATATTTACACTAGTGGATACCACAAAATCTTATGTTATATTTAACGAAAGTATAAATAAACTCTTAATTGTTAGTGAATATATTGTTTTGATGGCATATGCATTCAAAAAAACTAGTTTCAACGATCCAACCGTCAAACTTGTTTGTTTATACTTCGAGATCATATACGCCAAAAATCGGAAAAAATAAACATTCAGAGATCAAGTAATGGGACAAAACTTTTCAACGGTTATAATGAAAAATCACGATTTAACGGTTATTTTAACTCCGATTTTGATGATTTTTTACAGCTACACTCCTTGACCCTATATGAATACAATGAACTAATTCGATCGTCAATTTAAAATATATATTTTCTAACAAAAACCCAATCCGAACAACAATAATATATTTTTTTAACAAAAATCCGATCCGATCTAAAATAATAAATTTAAAGCTACTTAATAAATATATATACCATTTAATTACTTAAGTGTTATGCATACAAAATAAAAAACAAAAATAAATTGGTTTAGGTGACAAAATGTTTGGATTACGTCATGCAAAGATTTTAAAAAATAATTTTTTTATTTTATTTATTTTTATAAGGACTTTGCGCGACGAAGTTTACTTTTCGTCGCGCAAAGTGACTTTGAGCGACGAATAGTTTTTCGTTGCGCAAAATTTGGTCGCGCAAGGGGTTTTTTTTACTAGTGTTATTGCAAGAATTAATAACTTTTATTCTTTTTTTTTCTAACTCCAACCCGCTGTAGCTTTTCTACTTACCTTTTTTTTTTCCCTAACTCCAACCCGTTATAGTTGAATAATAATTAGTTATACAATTTAATTGTATTGTATTATTCATAATTTTTTCTTATTAAAATAAATCAATGTTCAAAAGGCTTGCGCCTCAATGCTTTAAGGCTTGCGCCTCAACTCTTTAAGGCTTACGCCTCACATAGCGCTACTAAAAATGTCTCACCTATACGCCTCGCCTTTGAAAACATTGTATATATCAAATAGAATCCTTGATGAATGTAAATTAGGTATAAGGAAAGTGAACTAATGTATGTCTCATTAAAAAATGTAGTTGCCTTCTAAATTGTTCAAATAGGACGTACCACTTTTTCATGTCGTGATAATGTACTTTCTCATATGGGTACATTATCTTTGATGCAACATAATTCAGTTTTTCAGATCATGATTGTGTTTGTGTTTTACAGATACGTTATTATGAATCATGACACAACATTAAATATTTTTAAAACTGTATAGATCCAGAAGAATATTTTCCAAAATAGAAATACTTTGAAAGATGAACATGTATCCTAACTGACCGTGAATGCGGAAGGAATAGCTTTGCTTGCTTCCTTGTTAAATATGCCCTATCCGTACTACTTATGGGATGAAGTTTGACAAAAAGTAAGGGCCCATATCTGACAATTGCAAAGGCATTAGTGATATTTTTTAAATACTGAACAGTCAGCCTCTATAAATAGACAAGCAAATCATTAAATTTTGAAATTGTGCTATGAATGGATCAATGTGAAGATAATAATCTTCAGGCCCCAATTGTATTAAAGTCAGTTATCATTATTAAATTGTACATGGGTTTCTGAAGCCTTATTATTGCTTGACATTTAGTATGTATGCTCGTGCTGGAGGCACTAATTGTAGATTTCCTTGTAAAAAAAAAAAAAATACAAAGATTGCTTTATTGTAGTTTTGGCGCATATAAACATGATGATATAGATCTTGTGGTTTAGATGAAGAAAAATTCGGAATGATTAAAATTGCTTATTTGACCAACATGCATCATATTATACTGGCGAAACTTAATTTATGTAGCTGCCTTTGGTTGGTAATACCTGGATGTTAATCAAGTGATTCTAATCGGTATTACACGACATGCTTTAATTAGTTTCCCGACTTCTTCGTCCCTGGTCCTTGCATCTTATTTCTTCCTTTTAGTTATAAGTTGCTCTTTTCATGGATTTTGCAATTGTATTTCTCTAATATGCTTGAAAACCTTGATTTCGGATCATGCGGAAACCATTTATTTATTTATTTCTTGAATAAGATTATTTTGTGTAATATTAATATTCATCTTCTCTTGCAGATTGATAAAAGCCTTTCATTCCTCAATGGCTATGTCCAACAAGCACTGGAGAAAGGTGCTCAGCCCTATATTCCCGAGAATGAGCGCTCTGGAATGTTAAATATCAGCAACTTCAGTAACCAAGATCAGCATGAAGCTTTAACCCATGGTCTTAGGTTTGAGGCATATGAGCTTCCAAAGCCAGCAGTGCCATCAAGAATTCCTCCAGCTGCAGTTGCATCCTCAACCGAGCTTGTTCCAGTTCCTGAACCATCTTATGCTAGGGAGCTAGGGAGATCCGCCAGTCTGCATCATTGCCACCTGTGTCAGATGCAGGATCATCGGAACTTAAGTTACGGCTAGATGGTGTTCCATGAAAATGGGGTATGCCAACATAATCCTCCCCAGCATTTTCGATCTCAAATTCCTCGAGTTGTAGTTCCCAGAAATCAGCGAATGGGGTCACACAAATAAATAGCATGAGCACTTCAAATTCAAAAGCACGTGATTCTTATGAGTCAAGGAGGCCCCAGGTTGAAATTTCTCCAGAAAAGCAGGAGCTTGCCAGTTCACTGTTTTGGGGGATCATCAAAAACCGAGAGGCGGCCATCTTTTGCCAACCATAAGGACCTTATGATAAGGTGTCTAAGGCGAATATCCATGCTTCAGAGAAGACCCAGGTACCAAAGGCAGCAATTGTACACACTGAAGTTAATCATGAACCTGCTCCAGACTTGCTCGATTTGGGTGACTCAACTAGTAGTACTGCTTCCACAGTAGATCCTTTCAAGCAGTTAGAAGATGAAATTGGTACTTAGGTGACGAGGGGTAAATTTAAAAGATATTCAACCAAGAACGCAACAAACTTCACACACTCTAAACCTTGACCAAATACTCTTATGGCTAGTCAACCGTCAGATATGAATTATACTAAACAATAATATACACAGAGCATACCAAGATGTACATGCAAGCCTAGAGAATACTAGTGACAACCTAGGCACTCAGAAGGACCCGTCAATCTAGGCATCCCCTGTGCTAGCAACAACTATGGTGAAAGTATGTGAAGACAGCATAATCAAGCAAACACCAAACAGCAAAGAAAGATGACTAGTCTGATAAGGTCATAATTTCACACAATTGCATGCCTTCTTTGCTTAGTAATTTTGTTTAGCTTCTCTTTATTTGAGTCTCTTACCTATGTTTGTGTGTTTTGTAGGTTAAGACAGCAAGGGGATGACATTTGATACAATTCATGCATGTTAAGGGCTGAGTGGCACAAGAGGAATATGAGCTTAAAGACAAAATCAATTTGAGCCACACTCCTTGCCAATCCAGTTTCGTAGGTCATCTTGCAGGCCTCATTTTAGCAACTTACACAGGTCGGATTTGTTCCAATGGGTGTCTATTATAACATATCCAAATTTCAGCCCAATTGGATACATATGGAGCCCTCAGAACGTCAATGCGGAACCAAGTTACCATTCTCTGTGGGATCGACCTCATATTTACATAAGCTATACTATAAACGGTTCGTGCACTTGCGAGAATTAAAGTTGCTATTTTTAATAACTCATTTTAGTTGTTAAGAATAGGCTCAACAAGTTTTTGGCGCTGTTGCCGAGGAACCGGTAACGATGGTGCTATAGTTAGATTACTTTGATTGTTTTGTTTTTGTCTGTTTCATTTGTTTCTTTTCATTTGTTTTTCTTTTAGTATTTAGTTTTTGTATTTAGTTGTTATCTCCATTGAAAACACTGAATTGACTTCCTTGGTGTGTGCATGTCTGAATCTGACCAGGAGCAAAGTTCCCCTGAGCCACTTTCACCAAGAACCGCTGCTGTACGTGCTGGTTTGAGGAGGAATTATAGCTCTTCAAGCGTTGAATCTAAAAGTTATGAATCTAAAGGTTCAAGCAACATGGCAGAGATTCCGAACAACAACAATAATGTTGAAGGAGGTGGTGCCCTTGTTGTCCAACCAAGAAAACCCCTGCGTGAGTTTTCCATTCCCAAAGTCACCGATCAACCTTCGTGCATCGTCTATCCTCAACTCACAGTTGACAGGTTTGAGCTTAAAAGTGGTATGATTCATCTTCTTCCAACTTATTATGGTAATACCACTGAGGATCCTTACATGCATATTAAGCAATTCTTTGAAATATGTGCTACGATCAAAATTTAAGGCCTTGATGATGAGCAGATTAAGATGAGGCTATTCCCATTCAGTTTAAAAGATAAAGCTAAGTCTTGGTTATACTCTTTGCCTAATGCTTCAATTCATACTTGGGAAGAGCTTTCTAATAAGTTTTTGCAGAAATTCTTTCCGGCTCAAAAGACTAACAAGATTAGAAAGGAAATTCTTGGTTTCACACAAAAGGAAAGAGAAGCATTTCATGAATGTTGGGAGAGGTACAAGGAGATGATAAGTTCTTGCCCACACCACAACACAAAGAGTTGGATGCAAATGCAATCTTTCTATGAAGGTTTGCTTGATTCCGAAAGGATGATGGTAGATTCAACAAGAGGAGAAGGACTGATGAACAAAACAGCAGATAAGGCTTTTACTCTCTTTGAATCCTTGAGTGCTAACTCTCAACAATGGAGCCACAATAAAGGAAGAGGAGCTCCTATGAAAGCTGTGGTCTCTGAGGTAAGTACTAATAATGAGATTGCTGCAAAACTTGATGTTATGTGTTCTTTGCTTCAACAAGCAGTGACTGGCCCTCTAGGAAACAAAGTGGAAGTTCAAGATCAATCTTTTGCGGAGCACATGCTAGAACAAGCAAATGCCCTTCAAGCAAGGAATCCTAATAATGATCCTTACTCAAACACGTACAATCCGGGGTGGAGAAATCATCCTAATTTCAAGTGGAGCAATAACTCAAATGTGCAACAATCTCAAGGACCTCCCCCAGGATTCCAAACACAACAAAGACAATTCCAGCAAGCTCCCCAACAAGTGCAAGAGCAAAGGGGTGATCAAATGGGAGAATTGCAAGACATGTTCAAAAAGTTAATGGGGCAACAGATGCAAACCAATCAGAATCTTCAAAATGCAGTGAACAAACTAGAAGTGCAAGTTGGGCAGATTGCATCGTCCATGAGCAATAGAGCATCCGAAACTTTCCCAAGCCAAACGGAGGTGAATCCAAGGCATCAAGGGCATGCTAAAGTAGTACACATCTTGAGAAGTGGTAAACAAGTTAATAATAAGGTTGGAGATGCCAATGAAGAGCAAGAAGATGGAGAAAACGTGGAGATCATTCAGCCACCACATGGGCAGCCCATAGTTTCCAACAAACAGTCCCTCAATACTTCTAGAAAGAGCACAAACCCTAAGGTATCATCTAATGCTAATCAAGTTCCAATTTCAACTAATGCTTTTAGGCCTATTACACCCTTTCCCAGCAGGTTATCAAAGTCAAAGAAAGATCAAGGCTTGGATGAGATAATGGAAACATTCAATGTAACACCCCGACTCCAAATTTAATTCCTATTTTAAATTATTTAAGTGAATTTACGAATTTACCCTTAGGGTAGGGGTAAATTGATCATTTTCTTGCCCGGAAAGTGTTTGGGGTAGTGGCTGGTATTTTTGGGTAGGTGGTACTGAGATGAATTCGTAGACACGCGGTAGGCTTGAATCAGAATTGTAACAAGGAAGTTACGATCAAAACATCGACAATGGCAAAATCGTAAATATTTCAAAATTTGGGTTTAAAATATCTGACTTTTCTCTCTCTCTCTCTCTCTCTCTCTCTCTCTATCTCTCTCTCTCTCTCTCTCTCCCCGCGGGGCTGAACCCCCTCCCCCGTTTCAATTTTTCGCCGGAATTTCAGACGGCGAGAACTTCGCCGTCCGTGCATCCATCTTATAGGAGAAGGGCCTGGAACCCGAATGATGGAGAAAAGTCTTCTTCTTCCTATTGCCCTTATTGACTTTGGCTTTATTCTGTTATACATAAAATAAAACGTATTAGTTAAATATAAAAAATTAAAAAAACATTAGTAAGAAAAATATAATAAATTTGAAATTCATATTACAAATTACCACAAAAGCGGGCGCTTGAAAATGAGCGCAGAGCCACGCCCAACTATCCTCCCGCCCCTCAAGCTCCTTCAGGCAACCCTCCTGAAGAGCGACTTGCGGATCATCAAAATAGTGGTGCAAGTCGCTCTTCCACTGTTTGTACCTCTCAGAGAAGAGTCTGTTGACGTACGCCAACGACTCGTCGTCCAGGTCCTCCAAGTTATAGTTCGTCTGCAGTAAATTAATTACATACATTTAAATAATAGAAATATAAAGTTTGAAAGAAAAAGAATTAAAAGGCCTACATACCGACAACTGGCCGCGAACCTCCGTCTTGGTCTCGTCAGGCATCACCTTCCAAGACTTCCATTTCATCGGGCAATGGCTCCGAATGACATGACCAATGTCGTGGGCCAAGGAGCTATGCAACTCCGCCATCGGTGCAGCCCGATGTCGCTCGTCGTATCCGATGTTGATACGACTGTTGGTCACTCGGGTGACCTTCGCCGTCTTCAACTGCCGATACGACCCTCGGGTGTTCTTCTTGGCTGCAAAGAAAGATGACATTAATCTTAAATAAATAACAAATTTAACTATAAAATACACACACAAAAACAAAAACAAAAACAAAATAAAACACAAAAATAAAAATAACTGGAGTTTAAGGAAATCAATACCTGGCTGTGACCCCGACGCATCAGTGGATGTGGTGTTGGTGGTGCTAGCGGGCCGATGACGCCGCCTGGCGCTAACAGGCTGCGCCACTGATGAAACTGATGAAGCAGGCGCCTGGGACCCCGCGGGACCAACTGCCAAGTGGTCCATCAGTGCTGGCGCAGTGGCAGCAGATGTCGGCTGAGCCGAGGGCTCCAAACTCTGCGTAGTCGTCACCGCCCTACGACGTCTAATCAGGTCTGACATTTGCACAATTTCATTAATACACATACAAATTAATAAAATATACGAATATTTGAAAGCACATACAATTTTATTAAGATTCTTGACCTAGGGTTTGCGAGTTCGGAGTATCCGGGACTCCGATCCACGATCCGTCGAATCCTAGACGATCCTAGAAATACAAGGTACACCATATGTGAGTTTGAGTTCGATCCAACGGTCTGAACATAACAAACCGGGAAACGGTAACCAAATTCCAATCCGAAAACACCTACGCGCTCGTGACAACTAGGGGATTGCACTGGAACCCAATGCATGACTGCTACAGTACCCCACGCGCCACCACACACGCCGGCAGCTCGTGGGTGTCCCAAGCGATATCAATCGCCCAAAAATTCTAAAAACTAAGGGCCAAGGTTCCTACCCTAGGTTCAAAACATCAATTGGAGCCACTTTTGTTCTCGGATCTACCCCGAAAAATGGCCAGAAGTGGCCGGAATTGAAATTCAAAAACCGGCCGAAACTTAGGGTTTCAAATCCACTGCCCTATTGCAACAATTACAGAAATCCTACCCATCCATCAGCTAAAGCATCAAAAATAGGACAGAAACCATACCTCAGGTGTCGGATTTGGTCGCCGGAGGAGAGAGAACGACGGCGGCGCAGATTCGGTAAAAATCGAGGAAATTAGGGCGGCTGGCTCGACGGTGACGGCGGGGAAGCTTCGGGGTACCACCGTTGTGGCGGCGCGGTCCAAAATCCACTGGGGTAGGGGGCTAAGCTGACGGCGGAGAGAGAGAGAGAGAGAGAGAGAGAGAGTTAGGGCAAAAATACAAATCTGGGGAAGAAGGAGGCCATCGCGTCGTTTCTAAAATTTTATTCGATTTTGCGCGACGAACAAACAAAAGCGTTGCGCAAAATATTTTAATTGACTCTTGCGCGACGACATAAGGATAACTTCCGTCGCGCAATATTGTTAATCCGCTAAAATTTGGTATCAGGGAAAGGTTGCGCGGTTTTTGCACGACGCATAAAAATGTATTTCGTCGCGCAATGTTGTCAATCCGCCAAAATTTTGGGACTTGGGGTTTAGCGGGAGAGATTGAAAACTTTGCGCGACGCTGTCCTTATTCGTCACGCAAAGTTGTAATTCCGCCAAAATTTGGGGTTTTGGGTTTATTTGCAGACAGATTGCGCGACGAATACGGACAGCGTCGCGCAAGTCTGCTTTCTATAAACTCGAAAAAAAATTTGACTAAGTGTCCAAGGAGGAAGAGGGTGAAAGGGCTGGCTGAGATTGCGCGACGACGAAGCCTGCATTCGTCGCGCAAGACTGTTTTCTGCAGGCTTTGTGCGACCAAAGAAACGTCTTCGTCGCGCAATGTTGTAATTCCGCCAAAATTTGGGGTTTAGGGTGTATTGGCAGAAAGATTGCGCAACGAACATGTACAGCGTTGCGCAAGTCTGCTTTTTGTAAACTCGAAAAAAAATTTGACTAAGTGTTGAAGGAGGAAGAGGGTGAAAAGGCTGACTGAGATTGCGCGACGACGAAGCCTGAGTTCGTCGCACAAGACTGTTCTCTGCAGGCTTTGTGCGACCAAAGAAACTTATTCGTCGCGCAAACCCTAGACACTAAACCCTAAACCCTAAACTGCGGAAACCCTAAACCCGAAACTAGTTTTAATGATCCAACCGGCAAACTTGTTTTTTTATACTTCGAGATCGTATACGCCGAAAATCGGAAAAAACAAACATTAAGAGATCAAGTAACGAGACAAAACTTTTCGACGGTTCTAAATGAAAAGTCATGATTTAACAGTTATTTTAACTCCGATTTTTATGATTTTTTACAGCTACTTTTCTTGACCCTATATGAATACACTTACTGAATTTGATCTTCAATTTAAGATGTTTACACTAGGGTGATACCACATAATCTTATGTTACACTTTTTTTCAGGTCTCCGAGAAGCCTGTCAAAATAAAATGATATGATACAAATTAGCAAGCCTGTGATAATGATGCATACACAAACGATAAGGATTATATACCTTTCTATTGGATACATCCAGCGATAATTGACAGGACCAGCAAGCAATGCCTCTTCTGGCAAGTGAACCATGACGTGCATCATACTTGTGAAGAAAGCTGGAGGAAATATCATCTCAAACTTGCATAGGACTTGGACAATGTCATGGCGCAACTGAAACATGTCTGTCTTTCGCAATGTTTTTGCCGTCAGTTGGGAAAAAAATCTAGACAACAACATGATTGGCTTTACAATATCTTCCGGCAATAGATGTCGAATACCCACAGGAAGTAGGCGTTGCATAAAAACATGGCAGTCATGGCTCTTCAGTCCAGTAAATTTACCCCCGTCAACATTCACGCAACGTGCGATATTAGAAGCATACCCATCAGGAAACTTTACAGACGATACAAACTTTAGAAACTCTTTTTTGTCATTCGATTTCATAGAAAAGAATGCAAGATCCCTTCTAGCTTTATCACTGTCCCTGTTCATCCATAAACCCCTTCGTATGCCCATTCTTTTCAAATCATGACGGGCTTTGATTGTGTCCTTTGTCTTGCCCTCGATATCTAGAATCGTGCCCACCAATGTGTCAAATACATTTTTCTCAACATGCATCACATCTAGATTGTGCCTCAATTTGAGTTTCGACCAATATGGGAGCTCAAAAAACATAGGCTTGTGAGTCCAGTTCATATGTGTAGAAGGTCTGGTCCGACTAACTGTTTTTCCGAACGGAGCAAAATCCAAACGGTTAAGCTGTTCCAAGATCTCATCACCGGACCATTCTCTAGGTCTGAGGCGACGCTCTGTGTTCCCGTCGAACTCTTTATCTTTTTCCCGCCACTCGTGGTCCCATGGCAACCATCTCCGATGACCAAGGTAACAAACTTTTCCCGCGTGCCAACCAGAAGTTACATCTTCCTTGCATACAGGACATGCCATATAACCTTTTGTGCTCCACTCAGAAACCATTGCATATGCTGGAAAATCATTCACAGTCCACATAACTGCTGCCCGCAAAGTGAACATCTTCCCAGTTGATTTATCGTATGTGCGAACACCGTTTGTCCATAAATCCTTCAGCTCATCAACCAGCGGCCTTAAGTAAACATCGATTGACCTCCCAGGATCCTCAGTTATCAAAACAGTCATCATCATGTATTCTTTTTTCATGCATTTCCAAGGACGCAAATTATATGGGAATACGAAAATCGGCCAAGTGCTGTGGTGTTGGTTTAGAACCCCATACGGATTGAATCCGTCAGTGGCAAGTCCCAATCTCACATTTCGGGGATCAGCAGCAAACTCGAGGAACGTTCGATCGAACTCTTTCCATGCCTCCCCATCTGCAGGATGCCGCATCACATCATCGCTTACCCGTTTTTCCTTATGCCATCTCATGTCTGTGGCAGTATGCGTCGACATATACAATCGCTGCAACCTAGGTTTCAGGGGCAGATAACGCATGACTTTTTGTGGGATCTTAGTCATTCTATTCTGAGATGCCATTTTGAACCTCGACTCATTGCATATAGGGCATGTATCCAACGTTTCATGCTCCTTGTAGAATAACATGCAATTATTTTTGTAAGCATGAATTTTTTCATAACCCAATCCAAGACCATTCAACACCTTCTGCGCGTGTTTATGGTCTTTTGGCAAACAATTTTCCGTCGAAAGCATTCTCTTGAAAACCCCCAAAAAGTAATCGAAACACAGGTTCGACATATGATACTTTATTTTTCCGTGCATTAGCTCTACAATGGCCGTGAGAACGGAAAAGCTCTCGCACCCCGGGTCTAACTCTTGGTTGGCATTTTTTAACAGTTTTTCATATTGTTCAAACTCCGCGCTGTCTATTGGTGTAGGCACGTCATCTTCCCTTTCGTGATTGATGTTGGTCGATGCAAATGGAAAAGCATCTGGAAAAGCATCCTATATAATATCCATGACTTGATCATTAGGATCCATAATAGGTTCAACACTGTCCATTCTTGTGGCATTTGAAGACAAAGCATGGTCTAATTGTTCCCCATGAAGGTTCCAAATGCTATATGTCTCAATCATTCCATTCCTTACTAAATGAAATCCAACATTTTCAATTGTCTCCCACAACGTGTTATTACATCTCCTACAAGGACATCAGATTCTAGTTGCACCCGGGTTGTGTCTACGTGCAAACTCAATAAAATCTTCGATTCCATCCAAGTATTCGTCTGCGCATCTATTCGGGTTCTGTATCCACCTTCTGCTCATAATTCCTGAAACCACAATCACAACAACTTCATACGAAGTTATAATGTCACCTTATGCCTCCGGTAAGGGCCCTATCCCATTCGTGAATGCATAGTCCTGTCACGTAACCTACGGCTACATGAGATTAGATTTCGACATGGATGAATTTCGGCAGCATCTCGATACAGTTCTTGAGGTGGGCATAGATATAAATACCTACGTACCACCCGAAGAACGTACCGAGATGACACCGAAATCTCCACAATCGAAACCTAATCCTGTAGCCGTAGATTACGTGACAACACTATGCATTACCAAACTGTCCAAATAGTGGGACAATTCAAGAATTAATTGGACCGCAGTCATGCTTTACGCATCCATGTACGAAATCCAACTAATCTCGAACGGGAAACTAAATGTTACTAAACATACAAATAAAAGTACGAAGTTAATTTCAATTAACTTCGTACATCACAACACATTGTGCTACGTCACGCACAATTTAACAACATAATATAAATACAACTTCACAAAAAAAAAAATACACATAACAAACTAACTTTAACATTTTTAATATATAAAACGAATAAAATACCTTCTCAATCGTTCTCCACCAATCGCTAATTACAAATATCCCTAACGAGAACAAAATTAATAGCGTTAGTACGAATTTACATTAATACTTATAAACTAACGACAAAAAATACTTACCCAATGAACATACTGAATTTCCAGCAGAGGCAGCGGCAGAGAGGTTGAGAGAGAGGCAGAAACAAAATTTTTTTGCTTTCTGCCTCTGCAATGGCAGAATTCTGATATGAAGAAGAAGGACTTTGCGCGACAAACCATAAATTTCGTCGCGCAAACTGCCGTCGCGAAAAACCATTTTTCCTTCGCACAAAACGATTTTTGTCGTTGCGCAAAAACTTGTCGACATAAAACTTTTGCGCAACGCATGATATTTTCGTCGCACAAACTTTCGTCGCGCAAATTCTAGATACCGTCGCGCAAAAACAAAATTCCGTCGCGTAACATTTAAATTTCGTTGCGCAAGAATGTACTGACATCAGCTTTACGCGACAAAAACTAATTCGTCGCGCAAAAAAAAAATATCCCCCCTCAATTATTTTGGCGCCAAAATAAAAATATCCTTCATTTTCTTACGCGACGATAAACGGTTTCGTCGCGCTAAGTTGTCTTTTGCAACAAAACCTGTCGCCGCACGAGTTTTCGCAGCCAATTAACGGGATCGATCCCTGTTTTGTGTTCACCTTTACACGACGAAGTGTTCCATCGTCGCGCTAGGTTTTCTTACGCGACGATTGCTCTCACCGCGCAAGTATTTGGCCCCAACAAAAAACCCGAGTTTTTTTTCGCTCACTTTGCACGACGAAGGTGAATATCTGTCGCGCTAAGAGATTTTGCGCTTCGAAAACTTTGGTCGCGCAAGTTTTCAATTTTTTGCACGACGGAACTTTTTTTCCGTCGCTTTATTGCATTTTGAGCGACGAACTTGTATTCGTCGCGCAAATAGTAAAACGTAGTAGTGCAGTGATGAATCTTATGTTATTTGTTTTTGTGAAGCACTTGACATTTAGGTTGAACTTAAACATGTAGCATTTTGTTTTTGAGACATCTTGTGAATTTGTTGGAAGAATGTTAGATATATGGATTGCTTTTGAATGCAATGAATTATTTGATGCTATAAATTTTCTCTACAGCACTGTTTAAAAGAAATTAATTATGATTTCATATTGTAATACAATAAATAGAGAACATGGAGAGGTAAACCTAATTAGTTACCAGTTTTTTGAAAAACATTAGTGACCAAGCAAGTAGGTCACTAATGTGGGCACGTGACCTAGTTTCAGTGACCAAAATGCATGTTTTAGTGACCAAATTGGAAGTCATTTAGTGATCAAATTTGTGGTCCCTAATAGTGTTTTTATTAGTGACCAGACAGGGATAGTCACTAATTCTTTGTGTTGTAGTGACCAATAGTTGACATTGGCCACTAAATAGAATTTGTGACGAGCTTCTAGTGACCACCCAGTGACCACCAATATTTGGACACTGATTGCATTTAGTGACCAAAAAGGGTAGTTACTGTGACCAAGTGGGTGGCCACTAATACCTGTTTTTCTTGTAGTGAGCGGAGGTGCAATTTTGAAAGGCTAAAACTCTTTGTGGATTGAACATCTAAGGTTTTTACCTAGATTAACCTTAGGTCCCTTCATGCATTTTTATCATACATGAAAAATTGTTTTATGTAAAAATATTGAGACTAAGTATGAAAAATAGTTTTTCGGAATAATCATTTTCTGAAGATAATTTTTGGCGGCTTTTATTCTTTACACATCAAATAAAAAAACTTGATTTTATGGAATTTAGTATGAAGTATATATTGACTTAATGAGCCATCATTTTTAGCCTAAATCGTTTTTTACACTAAAACCGATTTTTCGGATTTTGATTTGGTGGGAATTTGATTTTCTAGTATTTTTATTTGAATCCAAATGGGGGTACTTCCTTATTTACATTGTAAACTTAAGTAAATATCTTTGTCCATTTAATTAAATGTTGAAAATGAAAATAAAGTAATATATACACCAACTGAGCAAATGGGCAATTTGAAGCACCTATAATGGTTTTTCCTCATAGGTTCCTCCCTTCCTTACTCTTCAGGAGCAAAGGGGCAAAGGACCAATTCCTCATAGGTTCCTCCCTCCTTACCCTTTAAAGTAAGCAAGTAAAGTACCTTACCGGGTGAATCTTCTGCCTTCACCTCCCGCCCAGTGACCCTTTTCTTTACCTTCTTAATTTTTTTTAATTAAAGAAAAACATATCACATCATACTAAAGGGAAGAGGCGCACCACACGGACTCTTTCTCAATCCAAATTTTAGAAAAGAAAATTTACCAAAAAATATGAGCCCAAAACCCCATGGTTTTGGCTGCCCTGAATCCTTGTGTCCTCTCAAATAATGTCAACTCCTGGTTATTAGAGAATGCTTCCTCCCAATCCCATCTATATGAGTATGTGAAACCCCCACATTAGGTTTCCAAATCAGTACTTTATTTTGGGTGTTAACCTTTTGGTCTCAACAATTTGGTATGACAACTTGTTTCCTTCAAAACCAACCACTCTTTGCCATTTATGGCATCACCTTTCACACTTTACTTACAGTACAAAACCCAGAAACCCTTGTAGCTATATATTTACCAAGCCTCTTTCTGAAGGTGCGCGTAAGCTATTTTACGGAAACCTTCTTCACCATATAGGAATTCCCTCTAATGCCCTTTCTATCTTTCAAAATGATCCATTATTTATTAAACATTTAAACAGTGAATGGCAAAATACTGTTTCTTTAAGTGTTCAAGGATGCTCAACAAGTAAAAGCCTCCGGACTAGAATTTCTATCGACAGTTTTAGTACCAAAAGTCTGGGACAATTACTTCCATATCCTATGCATTTAAGAAGATTGCTAACAAAATGTTTCTTGAATCCTTAGAATAAGCCTTCTAACACATCAATCCCAGATGGCTGGGTTTCATGAGTTTGCATGCAGAGAGATTTTATATAGGAAAAATAACCCATATAAGGGAAAGTAAACTATGCAATTTCATGGAAGGAAAAGTAAGCTATGCAAGCATGTCTCCACTAAAAATGAAAGATAAACGACATAAAAGTTCAAAAACATACAAACATTAGGGAGATAACAAACTTTTCAACCAGGATCATGTTTGTCTGCACCATGATTGCCTGTTTCTGGAACCTAAACCATCGACCCCACATTGAAAGATAAACAACAACAAAGTCACAGTTACGCTAAGTTCAAAAACATTTAAACATGATGACGTTCCAAACTTACTAGCCAGGATTCTGTTTCTTGGCACCGTAGCTGTCTGTTTTAGAACCTACACAATCAACCAAAGTAACCCCGGCATTTTGATGATCCACATAAGCATTTATTTTTCCGATGGGGTCCATTGTCATTGTCAGCTTCACTAGAGCTTGAATTGCCATAATCATATGCCAACTCTGTCATAGGTGTTATGTGTCTGATGGCAAAAAAAGCAATATGAAGCGAGGACTGATTGTTGTGTTCATATAGAACCGGTTGCCAAAAAACATTTGGTGAGCAACTGTGATTAATGAACCATGATACGTTTCCAACATTCTTGGCACTTATGATTAGGCGATATGGGATGTTGTAATCCTCATTTATGTCATTAGAAGTCTCCTCTTCTAGTAGTCCTGGTTCATAATTCCACTTAAATGAGTCATAATTACGGCCTGTATCAAAAATATATTCATCGTCTTCACCTGCATGCCCTTTCTGCTTTAACTTCACCAGCATACTCACAAATAAAAGAACCAGCCCGAATAGAATCCCACGACCGGAGGCCCCAGCCCCTATCCTTTGTCTTAAACACTTCCAAGCGCAATTTTACACCAGTTTGGGATACTCGGTTTTTGCAGTTGGGAGAGCAAGGACATGTAGGACCACATTCATGTAACAATTGCTTTCGGCTGACTAGGATCCCATTGCCAGTATAAGGAAAAGAACCTCCATTTTTCTGAATGCAAGAGCAATTCATATCACCTGGGAGGCATGCATTATGGCAATTGCAGCCAAAAGAAGGCGGCATTAAAATGAAAGATTTAGAATATTTGAGTTTAGGAAAATAAGTGAAAGAAGCAAGCGCCTTCTCGTTATCAACCTCATTTACAAGGGAAACAGGTATAGATTCAGTCCCTGAAGTGAGATCTTGAAGAACAAGTCCAGCCCTTGACGAAAAACCATCCTTCCACTTACGAATAGTTTTCCAAACTGCGAAAGCACCAGGTTGCCCAGGCACCCTCACTAACTTGTACTTGAATATATTGCAACCAGATTTCCCCCTCTCTGTCCATGACTCATGGACTTTATATAGGCCATCATAGACATAGACCTTTGTTGTTGAATTAACCTCATCCCTCACACCCCAAATAACTCGTACTTCATTGCCATGATTCAAGCTTCTCTCAAGAGCAAGATTACCCCTTTCAAGCTTCTGATCAGCCACCTGCTTGTCTTTGTTGTTATTATTCCCACCCTGGCCACTATATATCAAGACATCGCTGTCCTCTGTGTCATCATCATACCCTCCTGAAGAGACAATGCTTAAGGCCACTGGATCTTTTTCAGTCACCCTTCCCAGTCATGTAGTAAATTCCAGCCATTGACGGAGCATGCAATCCCACTGCACACATTTCCATTCGGAAATAGAAAACGTCGCCAATCTCAACTCCAGGCACAACCCCAATTCTCCTTCTCATGTTCGTTCGAACCTTTTTGGTCATCAAAATGTTACCAGCTTTCAAATCTGCACGCTTAATAATCCCATTTTTAGATTCCTTGGCATCTTCAATTTGGCAGATCCTTCTCCGCAGTGCATCAAAATTCACAAGTACATAGTTAACCAACTCCCTATTACCATCTTCAACTTGAAATGGACTCATAACCGAAACAAAGTTCACTCCCGATCCATTGTTTGTTAATGAATCGCCATCTCCACTTTTCTTTTTCTTCTTTCGAGATGAACTAGCCTTCGCGGTCTTCTTTCGTGATGAACTAGAACCTAGATGAGCATCAAAATACCCATCGTCATCTTCTGCCCCACCCAATGATGACCCTCTTTCTCCATTAGACTCCTCCGGAAAGTCATGGGGCAGTGCCCCAGATGGCGCGGGGGATCTGTATGACCGAATTGGAGCAGCCATGGGACCCGTTGGTGTCCTCATTGGGGAAGGACTATTGAGATTAGGTGAGGTTTGAGAGCCTTGTGGTTGAAATGGGTAAAATGGAGAATCCATTAGGGGTTTGGCCGAAGGGAGGCATGCACGGAAAGGGAGGGGCTTGAGACGCAGCTGGAAACACAGGCATCAAACTACGCAGAGGTTTAACATCCAAAATCCTTGACTTATCAAAACCAGCTGAAGGAGGAACGAAATTGTGGCTTGACCCTCCTTCCATTACAAACCCTTTTGTCTACAAAGCAACACAACAAACCCAACGAAACCCACTATTTCTGCTCCTAATTTCTCTTTCTTCAACTTCTGGATGCTTCTGATGGTTGTCTAAATCCCAATTTCGTTTTTTCCAGAGAAAGCAAATTTCTCCCTCTAAACATGTTTCTCTGCAAGACAAGATTGCAAACGACGCTACATATCACTGAAAAGATTCATTATTTGAACAGGAAAGCAAAACTCAAGCTGAAATCCAAATATAATCAGATCTAGAAACATGGTAAACAAATCGGTCTTTGGCCAAAGTTGAAATATGAGTTAGAAAAATCAAAATCAAGCAGCAGTTTCTACATGCATGAACATTTGGGTAGGAAACCAGAAGCAAAAAACCATTCTTACCTCTTTGCCTGTTCCATTGATAGCTGGGTATTTCTCCGTTCGAGACTTTCAGGTAGAGAAAGAGAGAGAGAGAGATAGCGCACTGCCGCAGTTCCTGTCTCTGCCTCTGTTCCTGGGTCTAACTTAAAACTGTCCTGTGCTTTGCCACATGGGGTCTGTTTAGGCCAAATTACATTTTTAGAAGTTCCCTTATTTTTCACCTGAATTTTAACTCTCTCTCAAATTTAGCTTTGAAATTAACTTTCTGTCTATGCCATCAAAAATAGAAAAAAAGATAAAGAAAACTTTTTTTTGTGTAGCACCTTGAATTTTGTTTAAAATATTAATAGATCTTGTGGGCAATTTTGGTATTTTAATAATATCAATGATATGTGTCCTCAATTATAATAAGGAGTGAAAAAAATGTTTTGTTAAGAATAATAGACAAACAGCTGCCAGTTTTGTCGCAAGTGATTCTAAAGGAAATGTTAGCATTGTTTGTCATAAGGGTTTTCCTATTGGTTATGGGTCTTGTATTACAAGCCGAAACTATTGCGTTAAGACATAATTTGCTTTGGGCAATAAGGTTAAATTATAATAAGTTCATTTTTAAAGTGATTCTAAGGTTTTAATTGATTTTTTCTTTTGAACACAAAAAATACTTGATTTTTTTCTAAGGTTAAATTATAATAACTACAAGGGGATGAGGCTTTCCTATAAAGATTCAAACTTGATACCACTAGTTTGCAAGTCAATACCCTTTTAAACTGGGCAACACCTTATTGGCTTTAATTGATATTTAAATTGTAGAGAAACTAACAAAATTTTGTGGAGTAAGGATATCATAAAATCGTGTAGCGTTATCATCACATAGAGCCTATTTTGTACATTATCTATGAATAAAAAATATGTTGTTTTTCCCATGCCTTATTTATAATTAAAGTATAACCAAAGGTCGCTCTCTCATATGCGAGGAGAGTCGTGCAAAAAACTTAGGGTTTGCATTGTCTCACTTCTTTCCAGTCTTCTCCGTCATCCCTCTTCTTTAGTTTGCCATCTCCAGCGCCTTGCATAGGCTGGGGTCTGGCTTTGGATCCCGCATGGGGCGATTTTGGTGTTGTGACGGGAGGCAGTGTCTGATGCCAGCACTAATTCCTTGGTGTGGTTCTCTACGTGGTTGCTTTCTCCTCGCTGATGTGCTTTTCCTTCTAATGTGGTTTGGCAAAGAAGACAATCGCAATTAGGGATCTGTCTCCTGAAGTCGTGTAGACCGTCAGTACCTACACATAGAGAGTCTACAAAGGCTTTAGGACAGCGTCATAAAGTCTTTGACATGCTTCACCATACCAAGCTTGCTTCCATAACCGTAATTTATTTTACTTTTATTTACCTATTATTTGTTTATTTAATTTTACTTTACCTTAAAAGACTTTCCAATTTGTTTTAGGGAAATAGCCCTAAATGCCACCATTTTTATAATTGTGTTTAAAAATAGGGAAATAGCTTAAAATGCCACCTTTTTTATAATTTTAACTAAAAATACCATCCCTTCCCAATTTTTTTACAACTATCACCTATAAATACATTTTTATTGTGGAATGATTGTACCCATTTCAGTTTTTCAGAAATTGGGTTCTCTCTCAACTCTCTTGGCTCTATCTCTCTCTTCAGCCCTTCTCTCTCCCTCGTGTAACTCTCTCTCTCTCCGACGCAATCGTCTTTCTCCCTCAGCGGTGGCTATTCATCCAAGCTTAACTCCACGATTCACATCCACGAGGTACTGTTCATCTTCCTTGTCTTTGAAATTTGGGGTTTTTGTGAATTTGGTTTATGGTGTATGGATTTGTAAGAAATTGATTTAGGGGTTTCTTCGAAATTGGTTTTGGGTCTCAATTCTTTGTGCCCAAGTACTAATTAATACCAGTCATGGAGAATTGTCACTGAATGAAGCATCCGTGGAGAATTGTTGGATGAAAATATCTTTGCTATATTCATGCTACTTCCTCTTGCGGGTGGTTTATGTTGAGTTAATATTTAAATTTTAAAATGCATTCTTTTTTCAATTTTGATTTCAACGTTTTCTTCAAAATTGTTTGTGTGTAAATGCAAAATAAAGGCATAGATTCTAATTGGACTATTCATTTTGCCCAAAAGCATTCCTGATGCTTGATCTTTGTCAGTGTAACAATCATGTTATGGAATTATAAGTTTGCACATACAATTTGATGGTTGTCTAATTATATGTTTCATGTTTTGGAAAATTTCCGGTATTTCTTGAAACCAACCATGGTTGACTGGTTCACATTCTCATTATCAATTTTTTTTTCTTTCCCAATTTGCTTTATCAGCCATATAGTATTGTGATTTTAATAATTATTTTTCTTATAGATGTTCACATATTAACTGGTGAAAATAATTGAACAGAGAAAATCCAATGATGCAGAAGTCGAGTCACTGCGAGAGGAATACCATCAAAGGGTTGCAACACTTGAAAGGAAGGTAGGTCTTCTCATAAAGTCTTGTTTATAATCGTGCTTGGATTGATCTAGGTGTTATATGTGCCCCTTATGTTTTTGATGAAATTGGTACTTGCCTATTTTTAATTCAGCTCCTGATAATTGGAGGGGCTATGCCAACTTATGATTGCAGGTGTATGCTCTTACAAAGGAAAGGGACACGCTTCGGCGGGAGCAGAATAAGAAAAGTGATGCAGCTGCTCTTCTGAAGGAAAAGGATGAAATAATTAATCAAGTTATGGTTGAAGGTCTCTTTCTGTCCCTGTCTGTCTCTGTTTCTCTTGAGAAGCTCAATATGTTCTACATATTTTGTGCCTCATAGTGAATTTCCGTTACTTGTAAATCATGATTTCCTTAGCGTATTTAATTGCATTGTGTTTCTCGTTTCGGGTAGAACAGAGTTTTCAATGATAGGATTTATTTGGAAAAAAGGAATTCTGGTAGTTATGCTGTGTTCTCTATTTTTGCATGAAAGTTGAAAGTAAGATGTCCCCTCTATATGTGTGACAGCTTCAGGATTATGGCCTTCGTCTACTGAAAGGAAATTGCTATTTGATCCTGTTATATCTTTTATGGGACAAACAAATGAGGGAAGTAGTGTTGATTCATCACAGAAAGCTGAGTCTTCAGAGCATCCGCCAAAGGTTGACAAATCATCAGGGGAATCTGAATCTCCACAAAAACTCTCTACTGTTGAGGCAAAGGAAGGGGTCAAAACAGAAACTTTACAACACTCTTCAACTGAACAGATGGCTGATAAGGAGGAAACTGAAGTTGTCAAGGAAGAAACAGATGATAAGCATGCTGCGACGGTGGAGGAAACAGAGACTATGGTAGCAGAGCCTGAAAAATCTGAATCTGAATCTGAAAAATAGAAAATCTATATGTTGGGGGTTTTCTGGCTAGCTAAAAATTTGTGAGAAATGATGAATCCATCTGATTGCAGCCTATTTAATGTTTAATACCTTCATTAAAAAAAGGTTGTTGACAGTGCTTTGACTATCTTGCAGATTATAATGGCAAAACCAGCAGGTGGCCCTAGTGAGAGAGATCAGCATGCAGGGATGGATGAGGACTAATTTTGTGTGTATGACAATTGACTATCTTTGCTTGTATTGCTCTATGTTAGGGATCTTTTGTTCCATTTTAGTAACAATTTTGTTTAGGAGAAAAAGAAACATATTGCAGTTCATGCTTTGTAAATGCCATCTTCTGTTATGATGGACACGTGGTATGCTCTTGTTGGGTAGGTTTTGGATTGAAACCATGGTCGAGTGCTTGAGCCATGTTTAGTGTGAAGCTTGAATGGATTTTCTTTTCTGTTGTATTTGGCCCTTGTCTTTTCAAGCATGCCAAAAATCATCCTAGTTTTGTAATATGTGGTTTGTGTCCAATTAATTTACTGTGGACCTTGCATTTTTGTACCCAATATTTGATAGCTGCCTTCTTTTGAACGAAAATTCATTGAGGGAGAGAATTACTTTCCTTTTGAATATGAATCGATGTGCAACTCCAACTATCATTTCAAAGGTCAACATCAATTCATGCTAATATAAGGATGGATAACAATTGTCGTGTCCATGAGATTCGAATTCAGGATTACTTTTCAACGAAGTGGAGACTCTGTTATTAGACCAAATGGCCATTGACATACGATATAATAGCAATATTAGGCCAATACATGTACACTATAGAGGCAATATTAAAGCAATATAACCACAATACGATAGCAATAATATTACAATATCACCTATAAAAATATAATTATTGTCCACTTATTGCTAATTTTTCACATGTTCAGAAATTTTGTTCTCTCTTAGCTCACTCGGCTCTCTCTCTCTGGCACATCTCTCTCACTCTTTGGTATCTGTCTATCGCAGCTCTCTCTCTCTCTCTCTCTCTCTCTAGTGCAACTCTCTCTTTGCTCTCTTTCTGTAGCGCAGCTCTCTCTCTGTCTCTCTCTAGCTTCGTTCTGCCTCTTTCTCCCCTTATTCGCTCTTTGTCTCTTTATTCATACCTTCCTTTTTTTGTAAATTATTTTTTAGTTGTTATTATTTTTTAAAATAATTTCTTACAATGTCTTACGATGCAATTATGATGCACCTGACTGCCTGTTTTTGAAAGGCACGTTGTTTCTTTCTCCTCCTCGTCTTCTTTTTGAATGCAATATGGCCCAAACAGTAAACCCATTGATGAGCTGTAGTCAATATACATACACTAGAGAGGCAATATTAGGTCAATATAATGGCAATACGATAGCAATAGCATTACAATATACATGCAATACGATGGCAATATGCATACAATATTAGTACAATACACAGGCAATATTAGTACAATACACATGCAATAGGACAGCAATATTAAGTCAATCTACATACAATACACACACATCCATTACAGACTACAATTTAGACATGGAAAATAAATCGCCACCGAACCCTAACAGTACTATCCCAAGAAGCAAAAATTATTTCTTTCATAAAACTTGACAATTCAATTGTTATTACATAGTCAACCAATCTTTGCTCTATTACATACATACTTCCCACCAATAATTATAAATAATCGAGAGCTCACAAATTCTACTAATTTGATCTTAACTTCATCAATTTGTTCTTCGTTGTATGAGTTAGCTCTCCCTTCTTGCACATTTTCCAAGTTGTTCTGTTCTCCTCCCGTGTAGCAATATCAGCAACAACAGGTTATCTACATATCTGAAATCATAACTGCACATGATTCTCAATTAGCAAAGAGGAAAACCATTTTCTTTTATAACTTCGGTTCTGAAATATATAACAAAATGCAAATATCTTTGCTTCTGAAACGGAGCAAAAGTTTGTCAACCAATTCATAGTAAAAACGAAGAAACTAGTGAACATAACCAGAAAAATGCTAACCTGCAAAACCAACTCCAATACTTTAATCACATCATTAATACTTGAGATTTTCTTCTCATGGATTATGATTAGAGGATTTTCCAATTCCTATCAGCACATACACAAGTTTGAAGATAATCAGCATCAAGCAAAAAGGGACTTGAGGTGCTGCTAACTTTAACAAGCCGCCCTCTAACAGTTTCAAGACATAGTTATCGCTGAGTCAAACTAAAACTTACACATTTCTAATTGTTCTGGTTGGTGATGAAATAAGGGGATATGTAGCCCCTGTCTAGCTTCATTCCCTCAACAACCTCCAGCTCGTTGTCCAATGTTTTCCCATCCTGCAAAAATTAACATAGTGTGAAGCTTACATGTTTTGGGTATCATTTGGGAATAAAAAACTAAAATAAAATTATTTGCCCTCCAATATATTTCTGTACAAATTTCATAAGACCCATACATACCTCACTTTAAAACAACAATAAAAAGAAGTTGATATCATCCAGATTTCAGCCCTTGCAATATGGTAACTACACTAATATGCCTATGACAAATCTGCTGACTAGAAACAGACATAGGCAAATAAAGTCACATACCCATCAGCACAGCCACTGTCCAGGTCGTGATGAGATACAAGCCAATAGACGACCACAACCAAATTGCTCTTCAATATGCTGGTCAAGAGTTGTCTTTATCAAACGAAATCAGAGAACCACAATTTTAAAGATTCTAACATAAATGAATTACCTGAAGTTTAGTAATCAACCCTTTCTTCTCTTCTTCAAACTCTCTGATCTAGTATTCAGAGAAAAAAATATAAGAATACCTAGCAGTGAAAGGATTAAAGAATGACAAAATCAGACAATGAATAAACCGGCTAGCATACCTGAGCCCTTAATTTCCTAATCTGTCCTTCTTGAGCAGCCTGCTTTTTTGAAAGCTCTTCACCTGGTACATAAAAATGCAAAAATGAAGGAATTTCCATAATTATTGATATGATTGCATAAAGAAACCCTCCTCGCATCCACAATAGAACATTGGCTACGTTGAAATTCACTATGAGGCACAAAATATGTAGAACATATTGAGCTTCTCAAGAGAAACAGAGACAGACAGGGACAGAAAGAGACCTTCAGCCATAACTTGATTAATTATTTCATCCTTTTCCTTCAGAAGAGCAGCTGCATCACTTTTCTTATTCTGCTCCCGCCGAAGCGTGTCCCTTTCCTTTGTAAGAGCATACACCTGCAATCATAAGTTGGCATAGCCCCTCCAATTATCAGGAGCTGAATTAAAAATAGGCAAGTACCAATTTCATCAAAAACATAAGGGGCACATATAACACCTAGATCAATCCAAGCACGATTATAAACAAGACTTTATGAGAAGACCTACCTTCCTTTCAAGTGTTGCAACCCTTTGATGGTATTCCTCTCGCAGTGACTCGACTTCTGCATCATTGGATTTTCTCTGTTCAATTATTTTCACCAGTTAATATGTGAACATCTATAAGAAAAATAATTATTAAAATCACAATACTATATGGCTGATAAAGCAAATTGGGAAAGAAAAAAAAATTGATAATGAGAATGTGAACTAGTCAACCATGGTTGGTTTCAAGAAATACCAGAAATTTTCCAAAACATGAAACATATAATTAGACAACCATCAAATTGTATGTGCAAACTTATAATTCCATAACATGATTGTTACACTGACAAAGATCAAGCATCAGGAATGCTTTTGGGCAAAATGAATAGTCCAATTAGAATCTATGCCTTTATTTTGCATTTACACACAAACAATTTTGAAGAAAACGTCGTTGAAATCAAAATTGAAAAAAGAATGCATTTTAAAATTTAAATATTAACTCAACATAAACCACCCGCAAGAGGAAGTAGCATGAATATAGCAAAGATATTTTCATCCAACAATTCTCCACGGATGCTTCATTCAGTGACAATTCTCCATGACTGGTATTAATTAGTACTTGGGCACAAAGAATTGAGACCCAAAACCAATTTCGAAGAAACCCCTAAATCAATTTCTTACAAATCCATACACCATAAACCAAATTCACAAAAACCCCAAATTTCAAAGACAAGGAAGATGAACAGTACCTCGTGGATGTGAATCGTGGAGTTAAGCTTGGATGAATAGCCACCGCTGAGGGAGAAAGACGATTGCGTCGGAGAGAGAGAGAGTTACACGAGGGAGAGAGAAGGGCTGAAGAGAGAGATAGAGCCAAGAGAGTTGAGAGAGAACCCAATTTCTGAAAAATTGAAATGGGTACAATCATTCCACAATAAAAATGTATTTATAGGTGATAGTTGTAAAAAAATTGGGAAGGGATGGTATTTTTAGTTAAAATTATAAAAAAGGTGGCATTTTAAGCTATTTCCCTTAAAAATACCACCCCTTCCCAATTTTTTTACAACTACCACATATAAATACATATTTATTGTGGACTGATTGTAACCATATCAGTTTTTCAGAAATTGGGTTCTCTCTCAACTCTCTTGGCTCTGTTTCCCTCTTCGGCCCGTCTGTCTCTGTCCCTGAGCTCTCTCCCTCGTGTAACTCTCTCTCTCTCTCTCCGACGCAATCGTCTTTCTTCCTCAGCGTGGCTGTTCATCCATGCTTAACTCCACCGTTGACATCCGCGAGGTACTGTTCATCTAACCCTCACCCATCTGGCAACAACAGGCACACTCCGTCACCTTCATTATTCGTCACTCCGAAACGACGGCGTATCTCAGCTCATTCTCATGGTGCCGTACTTAAACTCCAGACCATCTCCTCCCTCCTCCCTCCTCCCTCCTCCTCCTCCTCCTCCTCCTTCTTCTTCCATCTCCGCCAGTGCTGGTTCCCCAGCTTGATAGATTGAAGAAGCAGTGTAAAGAGATAGATTGAACAAGTGTACAAGGAAATGGGATTTCTTCCATGGTAGCGTGCCGCCGATAACTTTGCAAGTAAAGTAATCAACTTTATTTATGCCTTTTTTCTCCATGGTTGCAGTAATGACGTCGTAATTGAATCAATTCTGTTATGATTTTGGTTAACTTATCTGAGGCTTTTGATTTACAAAACCAATGCCCTAAATGTTGCAGCTGCTGATGTGAAAACATATTTGTTGACTACTATTAGTGGAGGCTTAAACCAGCAAAGAAGAGGGGTGAGTTTCTTGATTGAGCTTTAGCTGCAGATTAATCCAGTAGACGCCCATCTTAGTTTACTTCCATTTGAGGCCTAACTTATCATTCTAATATCTTCATTTAAGGCTTAAAGTACATTGTGGTTATGCATTCAGATTCCAAATGTCTTCTTTATTAGTCTAATTTTGATTTGTTATTTCGTTTAGGCATCTGGTTATAAGTAGATCCTGTATAGGACTTGTTGATAGGACTTTGTAACTTTTTCTTTCCATGAGTGATAAGACTGGTTTGTAATCATGCATGTTTTTTCTGCTGATTCAGCATCTTGTGCTTCTTTCTTGATTCTGTTACAGATAACTGATGCTCTTGTTGCAGCTTATATCTTGAATGCTACTCTTCTTGTTTCCAAGCTGGACCAGAAATTATTTTGGAAGGATTCCAGGTCAGTTTCACCATATCACAGATAAAAAACTACTGTGAAGGTCCATGTAAGCAAAACTGTCTATGGATTAATATTGTTATTCGGGTATTTGGTGCAGTAACTTTGATGAAATCTTTGATGTAGACTGGTTTATATCATCTCTATCAAAAGATGTTGAAATCATTAAACAGCTTCCAACAAAGGGAGGAAAACCAATGAGTCCATATAGCATGCGTGTCCCAAGGAAGTGCAATGCAAAATGCTACCAGAATCTTTTAGTGCATGTTCTTAATAAAAATATTGTAAGTGTCTTTCAGGAGAACCTACCACATTTTTGTAAAGAATTCGTTAATTATCATATGCTGGTGCATATAACTGAGGAAGAAAAATTTCCAGTGCTTGAATGAGTGCCTTTTCGGGATATATAGAATTTACAGTTGTTTGTTATGCTTTCTAATGTGCAGGCTGTTCAGCTCACAAAGTTTGATTACAAGCTTTCAAATAAATTGGATTCAAATTTACAAAAACTTAGGTGTAGAGCAAATTATCATGCCTTCAAGTTTAATGACCTTATTAATGAAATGGGGAAAACGTTGGTTGACAGAATGAGGATGAAAAGCAAGCATTTCATTGCCCTGCATTTGAGGTAAATTGCAAATAAATAAAAAATTAGCTGCTTGAGTATTTTTTTTTTTCTTCCCAAAAGATACATCTGTTAGGTACTCACTATAACCCAAGTTTCTTGATGCTCTTATCTTATGGTTCTGTGTTTAAAATCTTAATGCAATTGGCATTTGATTTATGAGAAACGTGCGTAGAGCTAAAATAAGAAAGAAACTCTAGGCTATTAAATTTCTTCTAATGGCCAAGATGAATACAAATGCTTTTTGTACTTCTGTTTTATGTTCGATTTGTATAATCATAAACTTATCGGTATTCATATTGTTTGCTTCAATAACTTTTGGCTCTTTATTGAAGTCGGAATGTGTTCTGTATATTAACCAGGAAAGTTATTGAATATTCGACTAATGTTTATCATACTTAATATCATGTTCATATTGTATGGAAATATTATCGAACGTGTTACTGCATTATTTTTCTTAGTAGAAAACTTGCTTCCTGAAAGGTTTGATTTCGTGGGTGATTAGGCTTGTCGCTTTCAATCTTGGCTATCTTCCTGGGGGTGACAAAACAATTATCACAGAGTCAGAAACAACACTGAAGGCATTGGAAGTTGCAAAAAGTATCGTGGTGCCTGGAGGTCTTATCAGTTTAGTGGTTTATGTGGGGCATCCTGGTGGATGGTAACAGCTGTTAGGGATCTTTTGTTCCATTTTAGTAACAATTTTGTTTAGGAGAAAAATAAACATATTGCAGTTCATGCTTTGTAAGTGCCACTCTTCTGTTACGATGAACACGTGGTATGCCCTTGTTGGGTAGGTTTGGATTGAAACCATGGTCGAGTGCTTGAGCCATGTTTGGTGAGAAGCTTGAATGGATTTTCTTTTATGTTGTATTTGGCCCTTGTCTTTTCAAGCATGACAAAAATCATCCTGGTTTTGTAATATGTGGTTTGTGCCCAATTAATTTACTGTGGATCTTGCATTTTTGATAGCTGCCTTCTTTTGATCGAAGATTCATTGAGAGAGAGAATTACTTTCCTTTTGAATATGAATCGATGTGCAACTCTAACTATCATTTCAAAGGTCAACATCAATTCATGCTAATATAAGATGGATAACAATTGTCGTGTCCATGAGATTTGAATTCATGATTACTTTCAACGAAGTGGAGACTGTTATTAGACTAAATGGCCATTGACATACAATATAATAGCAATATTAGGCCAATATATGTACACTATATAGGCAATATTAGAGCAATATAACCACAATACGATAGCAATAGTATTACAATATCACCTATAAAAATATCTGGCACATCTCTCTTTCTCTTTGGTATCTGTCTATCGCAGCTCTCTCTCTCTCTCTCTCTCTCTCTCTCTCTTTGGTATCTGTCTATCGCAGCTCTCTCTCTCTGGCACATCTCTCTTTCTCTTTGGTATCTGTCTATCGCAGCTCTCTCTCTCTCTCTCTCTCTCTCTCTCTCTCTCTTTCTCCCCCCATTCGCTCTCTTGCTCTATGTCTCTTTATTCATACCTTCCTTTTTTTGTAAATTATTTTTTAGTTGTTATTATTTTTTAAAATAATTTCTTACAATGTTTTATGGTGCAATTATGATGCACCTGACTGCCTGTTTTTGAAAGGCACGTTGTTTCTTTCTCCTCCTCGTCTTCTTTTTGAATGAAGTATGGCCTAAACCGTAAACCCATTGATGAGCCGTAGTCAATATACATACAATATAATAGCAATATTAGGGCAATATACATACACTAGAGAGGCAATATTAGGGTAATATAATGGCAATACGGCAGCAATAGCATCACAATATACATGCAATACGGTGGCAATATGCATACAATTTGTATACAATACACAGGCAATATTAGTACAATACACAGGCAATATTAGTACAATATTAAGTCAATCTACATACAATACACACACATCCATTACATACTACAATTTAGACATGGAAAATAAATCACCACTGAACCCTAACAATACTATCCCGCAAAGCAAAAATTATTTCTTTCATAAAACTTGAAAATTCAATTGTTATTACATAGTCAACCAATATTTGCTATATTACATACATACTTCCTACCTATAATTATAAATAATGGAGAGCTCACAAATTCTACTAATTTGATCTTAACTTCATCAATTTGTTCTTCGTTGTATGAGTTAGCTCTCCCTTCTTGCACATTTTCCAAGCTGTTCTATTCTCCTCCCGTGTAGCAATATCAGCAACAACCATCTACAGATCTGAAATCATAACTGCAGATGATTCTCAATTAACAAAGAGGAAAACCATTTTCTTTTACAACTTTGGTTCTGAAATATATAACAAAATGCAAAGACCTTTGCTTCTAAAAGGGAGCAAAAGTTTGTCAACCAATTCATAGTAGAAACGAAGAAACTAGTGAACCTAACCAGAGAAATGCTAACCTGCAAAACCAACTCCAATAATTTAACCACAGCATTAATACTTGAGATTTTCTTCTCATGGATTATGATTAGAGGATTTTCCAATTCCTATCAGCACATACACAAGTTTGAAGATAATCATCATCAAGCAAAAAGGGACTTGAGGTGCTGCTAACTTTAACAAGCAGCCCTCTAACAGTTTCAAGACATAGTTATCGCTGAGTCAAACTAAAACTTACACATTTCTGATTGTTCTGGTTGGTGATGAAATAAGGGGATATGTAGCCCCTGTCTAGCTTCATTCCCTCAACAACCTCCAACTCATTGTCCAATGTTTTCCCATCCTGCAGAAATTAACATAGTGTGAAGCTTACATGTTTTGGGTATCATTTGGGAAAAAAAACTAAAATAAAATTATTTGCCCTCCAATATATTTCTGTAAAAATTTCATAAGACCCATATATACCTCACTTTAAAACAACAATAAAAAGAAGCTGATATCATCTAGATTTCAGCCCTTGCAATACGGTAACTACACTAATATGCCTATGACAAATCTACTGACTAGAAACAAACATAGTCAAATAAAGTCGCATACCCATCAGCACAGTCACTGTCCAGGTCGTGATGAGATACAAGCCAATAGACGAACACCACCAAGTTGCTCTTCAATATGTTGGTCAAGGGTGCAAATCTGTTGACGCTTCTCCAACTTTCTTACTACATGGTTGTTGTTCTTCACCTCCTCAGCGACGGCAACAGCAGCATCACCTCCTATCAAACAAATAACACAAAATGTCATCAAAGACAGTAAAGTTCATTGCGCATTTGTGTGTCCAAAAGTAAAGTTCATTACCAGAAAAGCTCCTTTATTTCATTTTGCAGGCATCGTATTCTTGTTGATCAATAAAATCAGAGGACTTGAGCTGCTCCAGTAGGACTACCACTGACTCAATTCGCCCAAACAAGCAAGCACTATGAGATCCTCTTGGCAAAACTAGATAACCAATAACCATAACACCCAAACCCTGTCACGAGTAGTGACTCTCCAAATTGCATGTGCATTATAGGCCACTGCTCCCCTCCATTTCAGCATGCAGGGAAACTCAACCAATTCTTCCAGCATGTGTACTTTGTCATAGATAGCATCATCCTAGCAGACAGAATCTCATGTGACAATCAAGTTCCATTTTCCAATTTTTCATTATATAGCTAGAGATAAGGGGCAGATCAGTATGCAGGTCCCACAATGGATGGCTGGTCTTCGGTGTCGACTACTGCTTCAGAATCTGGCTTTCCTGGTTTGACCTCTTCATTGAGTGTAAGTTTTATCTTGGGTGACAACCTCTTGACTTCCTCTATTGTATAGATAAAAATCTTCCTTACCATGCTGCAGAACTCACTGCAACAAAAGTACATAGATTTTACGGATGAATATTCAAAGGCATGAAGTTTAGATTCATCAAAGATTTCATCAAAGTTGCTGCACCAAATACCCGAATAACAATATTAATCCACAGACAATTTTGCTTACATGGACCTTCGCAGTAGTTTTTTATCTGTGATATGGTGAAACTGACCTGGAATCCTTCCAAAATAATTTCTGGTCCAGCTTGGAAACAAGAAGAGTAGCATTCAAGATATAAGCTGCAACAAGAGCATCAGTTATCTGTAACAGAATCAAGAAAGAAGCACAAGATGCATTTGCATTCATCTTGGCCATTAGAAGAAATTTAATAGCCTAGAGTTTCTTTCTTATTTTTAGCTCTACGCACGTTTCTCATAAATCAAATGCCAATTGCATTAAGATTTTAAACACAGAACCATAAGATAGGAGCATCAAGAAACTTGGGTTATAGTGAGTACCTAATAGATGTATCTTTTGGGAAGAAAAAAAAATACTCAAGCAGCTAATTTTTTATTTATTTGCAATTTACCTCAAATGCAGGGCAATGAAATGCTTGCTTTTCATTCTCATTCTGTCAACCAACGTTTTCCCCATTTCATTAATAAGGTCATTAAACTTGAAGGCATGATAATTTGCTCTACACCTAAGTTTTTGTAAATTTGAATCCAATTTATTTGAAAGCCTGTAATCAAACTTTGTGAGCTGAACAGCCTGCACATTAGAAAGCATAACAAACAACTGTAAATTCTATATATCCCGAAAAGGCACTCATTCAAGCACTGGAAATTTTCTTCCTCAATTATATGCACCAGCATATGATAATTAACGAATTCTTTACAAAAATGTGGTAGGTTCTCCTGAAGGACACTTACAATATTTTTATTAAGAACATGCACTAAAAGATTCTGGTAGCATTTTGCATTGCACTTCCTTGGGACACGCATGCTATATGGACTCATTGGTTTTCCTCCCTTTGTTGGAAGCTGTTTAATGATTTCAACATCTTTTGATAGAGATGATATAAACCAGTCTACATCAAAGATTTCATCAAAGTTACTGCACCAAATACCCGAATAACAATATTAATCCACAGACAGTTTTGCTTACATGGACCTTCACAGTAGTTTTTTATCTGTGATATGGTGAAACTGACCTGGAATCCTTCCAAAATAATTTCTGGTCCAGCTTGGAAACAAGAAGAGTAGCATTCAAGATATAAGCTGCAACAAGAGCATCAGTTATCTGTAACAGAATCAAGAAAGAAGCACAAGATGCTGAATCAGCAGAAAAAACATGCATGATTACAAACCAGTCTTATCACTCATGGAAAGAAAAAGTTACAAAGTCCTATCAACAAGTCCTATACAGGATCTACTTATAACCAGATGCCTAAACGAAATAACAAATCAAAATTAGACTAATAAAGAAGCCATTTGGAATCTGAATGCATAACCACAATGTACTTTAAGCCTTAAATGAAGATATTAGAACGATAAGTTAGGCCTCAAATGGAAGCAAACTAAGATGGGCGTCTACTGGATTAATATGCAGCTACAGCTCAATCAAGAAACTCACCCCTCTTCTTTGCTGGTTTAAGCCTCCACTAATAGCAGTCAACAAATATGTTTTCACATCAGCAGCTGCAACATTTAGGGCATTGGTTTTGTAAATCAAAAGCCTCAGATAAGTTAACCAAAATCATAACAGAATCGATTCAATTACGAAGTCATTACTGCAACCATGGAGAAAAAAAGCATAAATAAAGTTGATTACTTTACTTGCAAAGTTATCGGCGGCACGCTACCATGGAAGAAATCTCATTTCCTTGTACACTTGTTCAATCTATCTCTTTACACTGTTTCTTCAATCTATCAAACTGGGGAACCAGCACTGGTGGAGATGGATGAAGAAGGAGGAGGAGGAGGAGGAGGAGGAGGAGGGAGGAGGGAGGAGGGAGGAGATGGTCTGGAGTTTAAGTACGGCACCATGAGAATGAGCTGTGATACGCCGTCGTTTCGGAGTGACGAATGAAGGTGACGGAGTGTGCCTGTTGTTGCCAGATGGGTGAGGGTTAGATGAACAGTACCTCGCAGATGTCAACGGTGGAGTTAAGCATGGATGAACAGCCACGTTGAGGGAGAAAGACGATTGCGTCGGAGACAGAGAGAGAGAGAGAGAGAGAGAGAGTTACACGAGGGAGAGAGCTCAGGGACAGAGACAGACGGGCCGAAGAGAGAAACAGAGCCAAGAGAGTTGAGAGAGAACCAATTTCTGAAAAACTGATATGGTTACAATCAGTCCACAATAAATATGTATTTATATGTGGTAGTTGTAAAAAAATTGGGAAGGGGTGGTATTTTTAAGGGAAATAGCTTAAAATGCCACCTTTTTTATAATTTTAACTAAAAATACCATCCCTTCCCAATTTTTTTACAACTACCACCTATAAATACATTTTTATTGTGGAATGATTGTACCCATTTCAGTTTTTCAGAAATTGGGTTCTCTCTCAACTCTCTTGGCTCTATCTCTCTCTTCAGCCCTTCTCTCTCCCTCGTGTAACTCTCTCTCTCTCCGACGCAATCGTCTTTCTCCCTCAGCGGTGGCTATTCATCCAAGCTTAACTCCACGATTCACATCCACGAGGTACTGTTCATCTTCCTTGTCTTTGAAATTTGGGGTTTTTGTGAATTTGGTTTATGGTGTATGGATTTGTAAGAAATTGATTTAGGGGTTTCTTCGAAATTGGTTTTGGGTCTCAATTCTTTGTGCCCAAGTACTAATTAATACCAGTCATGGAGAATTGTCACTGAATGAAGCATCCGTGGAGAATTGTTGGATGAAAATATCTTTGCTATATTCATGCTACTTCCTCTTGCGGGTGGTTTATGTTGAGTTAATATTTAAATTTTAAAATGCATTCTTTTTTCAATTTTGATTTCAACGACGTTTTCTTCAAAATTGTTTGTGTGTAAATGCAAAATAAAGGCATAGATTCTAATTGGACTATGCATTTTGCCAAAAAGCATTCCTGATGCTTGATCTTTGTCAGTGTAACAATCATGTTATGGAATTATAAGTTTGCACATACAATTTGATGGTTGTCTAATTATATGTTTCATGTTTTGGAAAATTTCTGGTATTTCTTGAAACCAACCATGGTTGACTAGTTCACATTCTCATTATCAATTTTTTTTTCTTTCCCAATTTGCTTTATCAGCCATATAGTATTGTGATTTTAATAATTATTTTTCTTATAGATGTTCACATATTAACTGGTGAAAATAATTGAATAGAGAAAATCCAATGATGCAGAAGTCGAGTCACTGCGAGAGGAATACCATCAAAGGGTTGCAACACTTGAAAGGAAGGTAGGTCTTCTCATAAAGTCTTGTTTATAATCGTGCTTGGATTGATCTAGGTGTTATATGTGCCCCTTATGTTTTTGATGAAATTGGTACTTGCCTATTTTTAATTCAGCTCCTGATAATTGGAGGGGCTATGCCAACTTATGATTGCAGGTGTATGCTCTTACAAAGGAAAGGGACACGCTTCGGCGGGAGCAGAATAAGAAAAGTGATGCAGCTGCTCTTCTGAAGGAAAAGGATGAAATAATTAATCAAGTTATGGCTGAAGGTCTCTTTCTGTCCCTGTCTGTCTCTGTTTCTCTTGAGAAGCTCAATATGTTCTACATATTTTGTGCCTCATAGTGAATTTCAACGTAGCCAATGTTCTATTGTGGATGCGAGGAGGGTTTCTTTATGCAATCATATCAATAATTATGGAAATTCCTTCTTTTTTGCAGAAGAGAAGAAAGGGTTGATTACTAAACTTCAGGTAATTCATTTATGTTAGAATCTTTAAAATTTTGGTTCTCTGATTTCGTTTGATAAAGACAACTCTTGACCAGCATATTGAAGAGCAATTTGGTTGTGGTCGTCTATTGGCTTGTATCTCATCACGACCTGGACAGTGGCTGTGCTGATGGGTATGTGACTTTATTTGCCTATGTCTGTTTCTAGTCAGCAGATTTGTCATAGGCATATTAGTGTAGTTACCATATTGCAAGGGCTGAAATCTGGATGATATCAGCTTCTTTTTATTGTTGTTTTAAAGTGAGGTATGTATGGGTCTTATGAAATTTGTACAGAAATATATTGGAGGGCAAATAATTTTATTTTAGTTTTTTATTCCCAAATGATACCCAAAACATGTAAGCTTCACACTATGTTAATTTTTGCAGGATGGGAAAACATTGGACAACGAGCTGGAGGTTGTTGAGGGAATGAAGCTAGACAGGGGCTACATATCCCCTTATTTCATCACCAACCAGAACAATCAGAAATGTGTAAGTTTTAGTTTGACTCAGCGATAACTATGTCTTGAAACTGTTAGAGGGCTGCTTGTTAAAGTTAGCAGCACCTCAAGTCCCTTTTTGCTTGATGCTGATTATCTTCAAACTTGTGTATGTGCTGATAGGAATTGGAAAATCCTCTAATCATAATCCATGAGAAGAAAATCTCAAGTATTAATGATGTGGTTAAAGTATTGGAGTTGGTTTTGCAGGTTAGCATTTTTCTGGTTATGTTCACTAGTTTCTTCGTTTTTACTATGAATTGGTTGACAAACTTTTGCTCCTTTTCAGAAGCAAAGATATTTGCATTTTGTTATATATTTCAGAACCGAAGTTATAAAAGAAAATGGTTTTCCTCTTTGCTAATTGAGAATCATGTGCAGTTATGATTTCAGATATGTAGATAACCTGTTGTTGCTGATATTGCTACACGGGAGGAGAACAGAACAACTTGGAAAATGTGCAAGAAGGGAGAGCTAACTCATACAACGAAGAACAAATTGATGAAGTTAAGATCAAATTAGTAGAATTTGTGAGCTCTCCATTATTTATAATTATAGGTGGGAAGTATGTATGTAATAGAGCAAAGATTGGTTGACTATGTAATAACAATTGAATTGTCAAGTTTTATGAAAGAAATAATTTTTGCTTCTTGGGATAGTACTGTTAGGGTTCGGTGGCGATTTATTTTCCATGTCTAAATTGTAGTCTGTAATGGATGTGTGTGTATTGTATGTAGATTGACTTAATATTGTTGTACTATTGCATGTGTATTGTACTAATGTTGCCTGTGTATTGTACTAATATTGTATGCATATTGCCATCGTATTGCATGTATATTGTAATGCTATTGCTATCGTATTGCCATTATATTGACCTAATATTGCCTCTCTAGTGTATGTATATTGACTACAGCTCATCAATGGGTTTACTGTTTGGGCCATATTGCATTCAAAAAGAAGACGAGGAGGAGAAAGAAACAACGTGCCTTTCAAAAACAGGCAGTCAGGTGCATCATAATTGCATTGTAAGACATTGTAAGAAATTATTTAAAAAAATAATAACAACTAAAAAATAATTTACAAAAAAAGGAAGGTATGAATAAAGAGACAGAGAGCGAATAAGGGGAGAAAGAGGTAGAACGAAGCTAGAGAGAGACAGAGAGAGCTGCGCTACAGAAAGAGAGCAAAGAGAGAGTTGCACTAGAGAGAGAGAGAGAGAGAGAGAGAGAGAGAGAGAGAGAGAGAGAGAGAGAGAGAGAGAGCTGCGATAGACAGATACCAAAGAGAGAGAGAGATGTGCCAGAGAGAGAGAGCCGAGTGAGCTAAGAGAGAACAAAATTTCTGAACATGTGAAAAATCAGCAATAAGTGGACAATAATTATATTTTTATAGGTGATATTGTAATATTATTGCTATCGTATTGTGGTTATATTGCTTTAATATTGCCTCTATAGTGTACATGTATTGGCCTAATATTGCTATTATATCGTATGTCAATGGCCATTTGGTCTAATAACAGAGTCTCCACTTCGTTGAAAAGTAATCCTGAATTCGAATCTCATGGACACGACAATTGTTATCCATCCTTATATTAGCATGAATTGATGTTGACCTTTGAAATGATAGTTGGAGTTGCACATCGATTCATATTCAAAAGGAAAGTAATTCTCTCCCTCAATGAATCTTCGTTCAAAAGAAGGCAGCTATCAAATATTGGGTACAAAAATGCAAGGTCCACAGTAAATTAATTGGACACAAACCACATATTACAAAACTAGGATGATTTTTGGCATGCTTGAAAAGACAAGGGCCAAATACAACAGAAAAGAAAATTCATTCAAGCTTCACACTAAACATGGCTCAAGCACTCGACCATGGTTTCAATCCAAAACCTACCCAACAAGAGCATACCACGTGTCCATCATAACAGAAGATGGCATTTACAAAGCATGAACTGCAATATGTTTCTTTTTCTCCTAAACAAAATTGTTACTAAAATGGAACAAAAGATCCCTAACATAGAGCAATACAAGCAAAGATAGTCAATTGTCATACACACAAAATTAGTCCTCATCCATCCCTGCATGCTGATCTCTCTCACTAGGGCCACCTGCTGGTTTTGCCATTATAATCTGCAAGATAGTCAAAGCACTGTCAACAACCTTTTTTTAATGAAGGTATTAAACATTAAATAGGCTGCAATCAGATGGATTCATCATTTCTCACAGATTTTTAGCTAGCCAGAAAACCCCCAACATATAGATTTTCTATTTTTCAGATTCAGATTCAGATTTTTCAGGCTCAGCTACCACAGTCTCTGTTTCCTCCACCGTCGCAGCATGCTTATCATCTGTTTCTTCCTTGACAACTTCAGTTTCCTCCTTATCAGCCATCTGTTCAGTTGAAGAGTGTTGTAAAGTTTCTGTTTTGACCCCTTCCTTTGCCTCAACAGTAGAGAGTTTTTGTGGAGATTCAGATTCCCCTGATGATTTGTCAACCTTTGGTGGATGCTCTGAAGACTCAGCTTTCTGTGATGAATCAACACTACTTCCCTCATTTGTTTGTCCCATAAAAGATATAACAGGATCAAATAGCAATTTCCTTTCAGTAGACGAAGGCCATAATCCTGAAGCTGTCACACATATAGAGGGGACATCTTACTTTCAACTTTCATGCAAAAATAGAGAACACAGCATAACTACCAGAATTCCTTTTTTCCAAATAAATCCTATCATTGAAAACTCTGTTCTACCCGAAACGAGAAACACAATGCAATTAAATACGCTAAGGAAATCATGATTTACAAGTAACGGAAATTCACTATGAGGCACAAAATATGTAGAACATATTGAGCTTCTCAAGAGAAACAGAGACAGACAGGGACAGAAAGAGACCTTCAGCCATAACTTGATTAATTATTTCATCCTTTTCCTTCAGAAGAGCAGCTGCATCACTTTTCTTATTCTGCTCCCTCCGAAGCGTGTCCCTTTCCTTTGTAAGAGCATACACCTGCAATCATAAGTTGGCATAGCCCCTCCAATTATCAGGAGCTGAATTAAAAATAGGCAAGTACCAATTTCATCGAAAACATAAGGGGCACATATAACACCTAGATCAATCCAAGCACGATTATAAACAAGACTTTATGAGAAGACCTACCTTCCTTTCAAGTGTTGCAACCCTTTGATGGTATTGCTCTCGCAGTGACTCGACTTCTGCATCATTGGATTTTCTCTGTTCAATTATTTTCACCAGTTAATATGTGAACATCTATAAGAAAAATAATTATTAAAATCACAATACTATATGGCGGATAAAGCAAATTGGGAAAGAAAAAAAAATTGATAATGAGAATGTGAACTAGTCAACCATGGTTGGTTTCAAGAAATACCATAAATTTTCCAAAACATGAAACATATAATTAGACAACCATCAAATTGTATGTGCAAACTTATAATTCCATAACATGATTGTTACACTGACAAAGATCAAGCATCAGGAATGCTTTTGGGCAAAATGAATAGTCCAATTAGAATCTATGCCTTTATTTTGCATTTACACACAAACAATTTTGAAGAAAACGTTGAAATCAAAATTGAAAAAAGAATGCATTTTAAAATTTAAATATTAACTCAACATAAACCACCCGCAAGAGGAAGTAGCATGAATATAGCAAAGATATTTTCATCCAACAATTCTCCACGGATGCTTCATTCAGTGACAATTCTCCATGACTGGTATTAATTAGTACTTGGGCACAAAGAATTGAGACCCAAAACCAATTTCGAAGAAACCCCTAAATCAATTTCTTACAAATCCATACACCATAAACCAAATTCACAAAAACCCCAAATTTCAAAGACAAGGAAGATGAACAGTACCTCGTGGATGTGAATCGTGGAGTTAAGCTTGGATGAATAGCCACCGCTGAGGGAGAAAGACGATTGCGTCGGAGAGAGAGAGAGTTACACGAGGGAGAGAGAAGGGCTGAAGAGAGAGATAGAGCCAAGAGAGTTGAGAGAGAACCCAATTTCTGAAAAACTGAAATGGGTACAATCATTCCACAATAAAAATGTATTTATAGGTGGTAGTTGTAAAAAAATTGGGAAGGGATGGCATTTTTAGTTAAAATTATAAAAAAGGTGGCATTTTAAGCTATTTCCCAAATAATCACAATTATAAAAATGGTGGCATTTAGGGCTATTTCCCTTTGTTTTATGTATTATTTATATTATAAAGGGTTGTTTTTGGCTTTTACGACAAAAGGAAAATTATAATTTTTATAACAATTGGAGCCAACTAGATGCCTTAATGATTTACAAATTATCTAATTTTTTGTAAGAAAGGCCTATTAATGAAGACTTCAAAAGTAGACGGCTCTTAAGTCGTTGAATGGACCCCACAACATGTCCCTCAATAGAAGGAGACTATATATGTCCCAAACTATGCGATTTTGACAAAAGCAAATTCAAGTCCATAACTTGAACGAAGGCATAGTACCCATTAACTCTGCAATCCTGCCTAATCGATCATACCAGGGAGTTGAGGGGGCTAACAAACCTATGTCATACAAGTTCAAATATGTGTTGCCCATATCTGTCCTGCAACTCATATCTAAGATGAAATTCTAAATAAGGCTAACGGTTCCCATAACTTAGCTCACTATCCATGTATATTTCATTTACCTGCACTACAAGTCATATCTAACATAAAATTCTATACTAAGGCGAAGGCATCCCATAACCTAGCTCTCTATCCATATCTGTCTCCACAAAGCCCTCTTCCTCCTTAGCCAAGTCTCTCTTTGCCACCTCAAGATCTGCCTCTGTAACAGCTAGAGCAGCACTCCGCCTCTTCTTCTCACTATCCAAAATATCCACATCTTCTCTCAGTCTTTTCACTCTCCTTGCCCTTTCCAGGAACTTCTTCTTATCCAAAGCAGAGTGAACATGAGGCTCCAGCCACGCCAAGTCAAACCTGAACATCTCAACATCCTCCCATAAACTTTGCAGGCGCACGCAGGCGTCCTCAGTCATATCCTTCACCCTTGTAGTCTTCAGAAAATGCAAGAGTTCCCCAAAAGCTGTGAATGCACATTCACTAACTTTACGATTTCTCTTATGTAGACACTCGATCAACGAAGGATGCAACGAACAAACTTCCTCTAGCAGTGGAACAAAAGCTTTCTCTATTTTTCCTAAACCCATAAATTCCATAAGCTCACCGGTCAGCTCATTGCAAACTTTTTCAGAACTAGGTGTACCCAGGAAAGGAGGCTTCCGTTCAAAAGATGGTGTCATAGGTGCTGGTGAAGAGTCTGCAGCTTGCACAGAAATCATGCTTGAAGATTCCTGCCCTTTACGTTCTTTCTTTGTGGACTCCAAAGTTGCATAAACAGTACTTCCTTGCTCTCCAATGTTAACAAAGACCTCAACCTTGGCTTCAATAATACATATATCATTCACCAGATAACCTGCACTGCAGTCATAAAGCTCGCAAAGAGGCATGAATGATTTGTAGCCCCACTCCCTCCTTTCTTCTTTGAACTCTTTTGCAAAGCCTGTGAAAGAAAAATATCAAGGAACACAAAAGCCATAGTTAAGAATGCAAAGCCCATCACCAGGTAATTAATCAGGTAAAAACAAAGATCAAGAGAATATTGTTTGATGACAAAGTTACATAAATTTAAAAAACCAAAACAAAAAATTATAAATGACAAGAAAACAGAGAACATGAAGAGCAAAGAGATACCCTGTGTCCGCTTTATTTTTGACTTGCTGCTGTCAAGTTGATTAACCAGGGTGAAGCTAAAGTGCGTATATCTAGCCAACCCTGGTGTCAATGTTGAAGCATCTGCAACACCCAAATACATGGACAACTGGTCTACGACATCAGATTCAGGGTCGTGTGATCCCTTTGGACGTATAAGGATCCGCCTGATAAAAAAACCAACCAAACCCAGTAAAAATCTCAATAACAGAAATTATGGCCCGAGTTTGAAACTTGAGCTTGTTACTTAAACAGCCATGGTTGAATGAAAGCAATAGCTACATCAAAACTTTCCTTTTACGATTTGAGCTTCAAAATGCCATTTTTGAAGATGGGTTTTTTCTCAGATCCCAAAAAAAGAAAAGAAAAAAAAAAAGAACAAATGGGTCTTCTAGGAATGGCAACATAAAATAAAACGTACCATTTGAAGCCACCGATGGTGAAAACGTCGGAGTAATGTTTGTCGGTCTTGAGCTTAGAGAAGTTGTCGATGACCCATGTGAATGTCCCAGACACAACATCTTCCTCGTCCTTCTTGTTCTTCATTCTAAAGTGACAACAATTCCAAATAAAACCCATAAATCAGAACCCAAAAAATAAAAACAAAAAGTGCCCATAACACCGAGTAATATCACACTAAACGAACGATGTTTAAGACTTGAGAGACTTGCCTTCTTTCCACTCTACAAGCCTAGGATCCGAGAGAGAGAGAGAGAGAGAGAGAGAGAGAGAGTTTGGATGAAAAGAAATTGGAAAAACCCAACAAAGCCACAGCACTACTACAGTGGCACTTGATGCAGTGAAAGGCTCCAACTTTATTTGTCCGCAAAGCATTATGTGGCTTTTTCATTTTTATTTTTACTTTTAAAGGTCAAAATGGTGTCTTTTTTTTATTATTTAAAAAACATACTGATAGAGTTGTTTTTTTTTTTTTTTTTTTTCCAAAATTTATCTTATATTCTTTTAAAGTTTTAAAATGATTTTGCTGAGTATAGTACTTAACTTAAGTTTGAAGAATAATTAGACTTTAATGTTTTAAAGGATTTCTATATATAAAATTAAAGAAAAATACTTGACTCCTTACATATAAAGAGCATTTTCTTTTTAGAATTTGACATGTGTCTATAAACTTTGGAAAATATGCTGATATAATCACCTTTCACAAGTGGTGTTTTGAAATGATCAGGTTACAAATTGTGTTCTGATATAATCATTTGTGGACGTGAAATGACCAAACTGCCCTCCATATAAAAGCAGATGTAGCAACCCTTTGCCACCCCTTTTCTGAAAGGGAACTTGTCTGAACTCCTAAAACTCTCTCTCCTTTGTGTTGGAAGGTTGGCAAAAATTGGGGGAACTCCAGGTTGCGAGACATGTTGCCACTGAGCAATCCAGTTTGCAACCCATCCATCGTCATAACCCAGATGTCCTCAAATTTGGGACCCTAGTTTGGGCGCAGCGAAGCCGGAAGGCACGGCCTCCATTGTTGACCTCCAGATCAAGGTGACTGCTGCGAGTCCACAGAGAAGCGAAAGTGGCGACTTCCGGCGTCGTTGTGAACGGATGTGAGTTGTGATATTGGTTTGGTAGTGTATGTGTATTATGAAATCGTTCAGCCCCTTTTCACCACAAAGGGCATAAAAGCTTAAATTTTCAGATTGAAGGAGTTATGATATGTTGAAATTCATAGTTTGTGATATTATCTTCAGTGGGATCTGTCTGGTGAACTTGAATTTTGTTTAAAATTGACCGAATGCGTGTATAATGTAGTGCAATGTGTTTGATAATGGTGAAAATAACAGCACACAGAAAAATCATATGTTAACTTTGTCTGGCCTAAAAATTTGTAAATACGGCTAGTGTTAGGCTCAATTTAGATGCTAATGTGGGGAATTTATTGGCATTCTGGGTTTGTTTTGGTAAGAAGTATAGTTTGTGTGTTTTGGTTTCGAATTTGGTAATTGAGCTTGTACTACATTATACGTTTTCTATCACAACCTGATCCTTTTGTTGAAGGTGTTTACATTTGTGCAAAAGCCTTGGAGGGTTAGAGGGTTCATATTTCTGCCATTGTATGTGTATGTTAGTTTGTTAATAACTTGGAACCCACAGATATGTACAAAATCAGAGAAAAAACAAAAAGGAATAAAAGTTCCTTGTTGAAGCAGCTACAATTTGAGTTTGAAGATTTGAGGATTTAGAAGATGATATGTGTAGTGGAATGATTGTTGTGTATGTTTTTATTCATCAATTTTTTCTTTTTTAGTGTTATGAATCGGTGTAGTAATTATTTATGTTATTTGCAGAAATGGATACAGTTGGAATTTTGGTATGCTACAATGGAAGTTGGGTTAAGAAGGATAACATTGAGAGTTATGAAGGTGGGGAGGCTAAAGGCATAATAGTGTCACGGAACATAACGTTTTCCGACCTTGTTCAACGCATTTATAAGATCATGGATGCAGAGCCCACGAAATATAGTGTCACATTGAAGTATTCAGTTCCTATATCCGCATCTGTCAGTAAGCACATAAGGGTTGAAGACAATGATGATGTTCAATATTTTCTCAAGTACAACACAGATGTTATGGCCTCTAAAGTAACCCCTTTAGTAGCAAGCTTGAAAAATATCGAAGGTCATGGTATTGAAGGGTACAATGGCATTGTAAGCGTTGAGAGTAGCAATGCTCCTGCTACCTTTGTTGTGGAACGAAGAAATGTGGTAATTTCGGACAATGAAAGTGAAAATGGTGGGAATGGTTTTAATTGGAGTGATTGGGTTCAAGAAGTTCATTTTGAAAGCGGTGAAAACATAGTTGCTGATTTGTATCAACCTAGCAATGAAGAGGAACCGTACTCTGCACCAATTGTGCATCCTCATGAGGACAGCAATGCGGAACCCTCCACTGTGCAGTGTAGACAGGTGCAATCTGAACCTCCCCGGCAATCAAGTTCGAGTGAAATGCATACAATTCGGGTTGATTCGAAGCATGGTGAGAGTGTGGAATATATTGGTTATGGTGGAGGCCTTTCGTGCATAAATTGGGAAGCAAATTTGAAGGTTGGCCGAGTTTATCCAAATAAGATTGCCCTTTTAAAAACCATCAGTTTAGCAGCAATTAGAGGCCACTTTTGGTTCAGAACAGTCCAATCTGGGAAGCGTCGGTTGTGTGTTCGCTGTTGGCAGGTGCCTTGCCCTTGAAAAGTTCGGGCATATAAAGTTGGATTACATGAGTTTAAGGTTGTTAAATACGATCCACTTCATGAATGTGATCTGAGGTTTGTAAGTAGTCACCATCCTCAAGCTACGGCCGAATTGGTGTCTGACTGTGTTAAATGGAGATTTCAGGATTCGCGCAGCATTTATACTGCAGCTGATATAAAGACAGATGTGAAAAAAAAATTTGGTGTCAGCATAAGCTACTCTACAACTTGGAGAAGCTGAGAGTTAGCTTTCAAAACAATGAGAGGGTCTGCAGAAGAGTCGTATTCCCTTCTCCCTTCCTATTGTTATGAATTGGAGCATACAAATCCGAGAACTTTGACATACATTCAGACTGATGCAGCCGACCACTTCTTATATTTTTTTATGTCAATTGGTGCATGCATACGAGGATTTAAGTCGTCAATGCGGCCCGTGATTGCTGTTGATGCTACCCATTTGAAGTGCAAGTATAAAGGTGTTTTGTTTGTTGCGACCGCATTTGACGGAAATCGCAACATATATCCTGTTGCCTTTGGGATTGGAGATTTGGAGACGGATGCAGCATGGGAGTGGTTTTTGAGAAAATTACATTGTGCAATTGGTGATTGCTCGAATCTTGTTGTCATATCTGATCGCAATGTTAGCATACAACATGGGTTGCGTAGAGTTTTTCCTGGGGCAAGCCATGGTATTTGCTTTTATCACTTGAAGGGCAATATGAAAGCCTCATTTCACTTGAAGCAACGGGATCCGATATTGGGGTATTTTGTAAGGGCAGCGAAGTCTTATCGTTTAGCGGAGTTCAATCGTCACTTCTCGATGATAAACAATGAGCGAGTGCGAACTTATCTACTACGTGCAGGCGTCCAGAAGTGGTCTCCGGCCCACTGTGATGGACGACGATATAATGTGATGACAACGAATATTGTGGAGTCCATTAATTCAGTTCTTCGTTTTGCAAGGATGCTTCCGGTGCTACACTTGATCGATGAAATCACAAATCTACTTCTCACTTGGTTTAGTCAACGTCGAGATTTAGCAATGAAATGTCATTCTACATTGTGCCCTGATTTGGGTGAACAGAAGTTAAGGAAGAGGTTAGACGCTGCGTCAAGGATGAATGTGGTCAAAATCAATGATGTCGAGTATAATGTTCTGGATGGTGATTTGAACGGTCTGGTGCACTTGGCAAACCGTAGTTGTACGTGCAGGAAGTTTGACTTGGAGCAACTCCCGTGCAAGCATGCTATTGCGGTATGTCGGCACTTGAAATTGAACCCCTACTCCTTTGCCTCTTCTTATTATACACGAGCTACATAGGCAGCTGCATATGCTGAATCTATTTATCCTGTACCACCTAAAGGCACATGGGTTATTCCCGAACATTTGAACAATGTCAAAATCCTTCCTCCTGTTTGTAAGGTTATGCCGGGCCGTCGCAAAATGCAAAGAATACCTTCCAAAGGAGAGGACTCCCGGCAAAAAAAATGCTCAAGGTGTGGTGTGAAGGGCCACTACCGAAATACATGCAAACAATCTGTCCCTCTCAAGAACTGAAGTGTCAATTTGCGCAGATTTTACAGTTGTTCAGTTTGTACCTCAGTTGTCATCAACTGTGAAGTTCATGAATAGGTTCGGTGATGCTGCAGGGATGGAAGTCCGTCAACTAAACGGTCATGTGAAGCATATGGAACAAGGTAACAAGTTCCTTGCAATGAGAGCCTATTATTAGTACAAATTGGTGAACATACAGTTCCACCTGTGAAAAGGAAACCAGCTGTTATTTAACAGTGTTCCACTGGCCAATGTGTCTTGCAGATTAGCATTTCTATTCGTTTCTGATGTACCTTTTATTTTCATTTAAATTGTATTCGATTTGGTGTTGTGAAATGTGATTGTAGTCACGTTGGCATCACTTGGTTTCCTTTCCTACACAACGTTATGTATTCCTGTCTTTATATTCACACTATTGTCATGCTGTTGTAACTTTGTTGCCACCGTATTGGTATTGTATTGTAACTTTGTTGCCACCGTATTGGTATTGTATTGTAACTTTGTTGCACGCCTATTGGTAGTGTAATGAAAACGGTTTGTGTACAAAATGAAAGGGCCTAGAAGGCTAACTAAAATTGCATCTCGTACATAAAACTCCTTCAAATGCAAATGTTACGCAATTACTGGGAGTGTCGTTGTACTTAATGATTTCTCATTGTTCTGATTGCCATAGACCAAACTATATATAGTTTTTGGGAAACTATCCATGCAGCTACACATGGTGAACACATCGCTACTATCGTGATATGGACTTTTCAAATAGTTAATTATTCACTTCAAGTCACACACACAGAGGAAGAAACCCTTCCCCTCTTCTAGGTTCTGAGCTACGTCCCCACACGCACACCCCATCGGAATAATCGGCTGTAGCAATATACACACCTGAACAACAGTGACTACACAAATTACACAAAATCTTCATCACAATTCTATACTATATTAATATTGAAGGTGCTGCCATATGAATAATAGCTTAGTAGCAAGTTCCCTAATTCTCATTTTACCAACTGTACACACTTGTTCATAAATTACAAAGTATTCCTTACAAATGACGACAATATGCAAGTCCATCTAAAAAAAAAATAATACCACCAAAACAGTCATATACAGTCCCGACCAAAATTTCAAGGCGAATAAAACGTCATGTGGGATGAATACACCTACAAAGATTTGCAAATGGTAAAAAATCAGAGTTAGGAATTCACCGTTATATACAAAAATGGAACTCATATCAAGGAATTTGGAAGACAGCAAAAAGGAAATTGGAAACACAAATACTTTCATGGTCCATTTTTGTAATTGGCCCATACATTGTCAAATTACCGTACTCATACATTTGGGACAATTTGTAGTTTTGGTACAGGAGGGAAATTGGGGAAAGAGAACAAAAGGAATAAATTGCAAATTCAACAAGGGTCCCATACAACAACCACCAACCAATGGTAAAGAATAGTTATATACCCAATTACGCACAGCCCAAGTCAAACGTGTTGCCCAACAACTCCCGCCAATAACTCCCGCCTAAAATTTGACCCAACAACTGCCACCAGTAACTCCCGCCACTTCATCACAGTCATTTACTCCTGGTCATTAATACCTCCCACTATTTAATTGTAACCCAGCTGCATCCACCCAACATTTCCATCACACTTACTCCGTCAAACCCCCCCTGCCTGCGCAGCTATTTCACCTACATCACAATGAATGGCAGTTTGGGCAAACTAATGGCCACACCAACCCACAGTAAATACCCAACACCCATGGACCCCAACCCTACACCAAACCCAACCCTTGCCATTACTGAAGGAGGGGACACTGAAACACCTGCCAAAGCAGCAACAGAAGACACTGAAGACTGGGTCCATGGACTGCAGCAATGTCGAGCCAATACCATGTTCTGGAAAAATCTCCATGCAGACATAGTTATCAAAATTAAAGAGGGCCAAGCTAGGTGGGGTGTCATAAAAAAGCGCACAATTCGGGCGCGTTATCAAGCCCGGATGCATCTCCTACATATGAAGGCTGTCAGAGCTAGAATTGAAAATGCCCCTGCCAGTGCAGTTATTGTATTCAAAGAATCAGACGAAATGGCTCAGCTGAAGCAACAACAACTGGAATCCGGCTTCGAACTATTTAGGAAGTTTGCACAAATTATGGATGCAGAAGGAAAGTGGGACATCACTGTGGGAGGGGTCATGAACTTAATGGGTCGCGGTCGCCGCATTTGACGGGTATGCAACTCGAAATTCGGCCACAGCCAGAAGGTTTGCCTTGTAATATTACCATGGCTACTATTGGGGACAAACCCAATACAGTGGAATTTTTGACGTGCCTTCTTTTTGTAATATATACGTATGAGGTGCCCTTTTTATTTATTTCGTTTGTTTTCTGTAAGTTTGAGGGGGCCTCTTTGGTACATATGTATAATGTAAGCTGCAGGTGCCGTCTTTGTTAAGATTGTATTATGTAAGTTTGAGGTGACCTCTTTGTAAATTTTGTCTTCTGTAAGTTTCACCTGGCTTGTTATTTTATTTTGTATGCTGCCAGGTTGAGGTGGCCTTTGTATTATATGTACGTTTCAGGTGCCTTTCTTTTGTGTTGTATGCAGGAACTTTGAAAACTGCAGTTGATGTAGTTTGGCTGCATTCATTTCATATTTGATATAACGTAATTACCTTCCACATAGTTCAGATTTGTAGACTTGTTAAATGACATTGCAAAACCAATACGTAAGACAGTATAAAAAAAGTTCTAATAGCTGTACCAATTGCAAATAATGCAGAGGTTACATTGGAATGCCAATATAAGTCCAATATCGGGCATTATAAAACCAATACAAAGCAATAGCAATACAATAAAGTTACAATAGGATACCAATATAGTGCCACTATACTACCAATACGTCATTAATAAACCAATATACAGACAACGAAGAATGGCATCTACTGTATTTGCAAGTGTATACCATGCCGTATCTGTCATAAACTAAGGCTATGAATAACATTCCAATCTATACTTACTGTTGGCAATGGTAAATATTGGAAATTATTTTTTTTTAAAACACCCCATTAACTCCAGGTTTCATGTTTGTGCACTCACACCATGTTCCTGAAACATTGTGCACATGCAAGTGTAACCCTTTGAATACACGATGACCCTCTTCAGCACCCTAAATATCGCACAACGTGAACAACAATTCATACCCTCCAAAACAAGATGATGAGTAGGAGGAGCCTCTGTACCGGTGAGGGTGAGTCAGTGACGTCTCGGTTGCCCGGTCAAGAGGCGACTTCAAGATCTCGCTGGGAAATGGAAGCCGCGAGTTCAGTGTGTTCACGGCTGTGCTACTGTGGGAACGTTGTCAAAACGCATACATCGTGGACGGTTTCTCATCCTGGAAGGAGGTTTCAAGTATGTGCAAGGGTAAGTTTATTTCTGTGTAAGTTTGAGCTGACATTTGGGAATTGTCTGTATTCCAAATCTGATGCTGGCCGTCTTTGTTTGAAAACATTGATTCCGTTTATGCAGAGGAATGGATGTACATTTTGGGAATGGGCTGACCCAGAGATGTGTGACAGATCGAAGCACATAATTCCAGGCTTGCTTAGGAAAATAAACCGCTTGGAAGAAGAACAAAACGCTGGAAAAGGGAAGATGAAAAACCCATGGTTTCGGGTCTCTGTTTTCATGGTTGGAATGGTCATTTATTTGTTGTTTTCCAAATGTAATAGGAGGTTTGTTCATCTACAGTTGGCAGGTTAAAGTTGGTTAGGTTATGGATGTAATGGAACAGGTTTGATTTATTATAAATCAGTGATGGCAGACATGGTCGTTTTCTATTTCATCTTGGTTTTCAAAGGCTAACACAAAAGGCATAGCCAATAACCCTAGGCTCTGGTATTTTGGTATCAACTCTTATGCAGCCTCAATCGTCAGACCAATTCTTCCACGTAAAACATGAGAAAGAACTAAATATTTGACGGTGAGGGACCTCCCAAAACTACAACTCAATGACGTCAAACAATAGAATATTTGAGCTTGTAATTGGCCCAGCCGAGCGTTAATGATATTGTTTGTGCTAACCAACCCCGACATTTCCGTCTGGATCGGATTTAAAAAATGCATATACAAAACTAAGTATTCAACCTAACTAAACTAAACTAAACAGTCGACAATGCACTGTCATCTCACAAAGCAAGTCCCATGACATAACCACCCAATCTATACTTTCAACTGTCACGAAAATATCTCAACCACAAATATTGCCAAATGAGAGTCGAATATTTCGCTATAGTGGCGATAAAATAATGGAAAAAGGCTACAATGTGGGTGGCCCCAAAAAATTGCATTTCGCTGCAACTTGTGCCAAATGATGGATTTACAATCTGTGTTAAGCACAGAATGTCAAGAATTGGTTCTAACAAAGGAAAGTGAGTACAGCCCTTCTACTATGGAAGACAAGTACAGTTGAATTCCGTTACAGAAATGAACACCCTGCAACCTACTACAAAATCACCACACTTTATCGCGTGGTGAGCAAAATGTCAAAAATGGTGCCATGTTACGCAAAAACTCATATTCAGTTTCAAGATTCACAATACGACAAAACAGCCTGCAACTTCTTTCACATACGTGTACAGAATCTGAGATGTGAATATGGGTATGAAGCTGGAAGGACCACCTGCAGAAGAAGGACATATGTGCCACTTCAGCATTCATATAAAGGGAAAATGACACGTCATAAGACATGTTGAATTTGAAGAAGTAATTGTTTTAACCTTTCATAAAGAACATGAAACAAGTTTTGGATTAGACACAGTCGGAGTTTAGAACATATGACATACGTAAATCAGATGCCAGTTGCGAAACATTTACATTACCATCTATAGTGTTCAAATCCCCAATACCCTAAACTTTGATGCACAACAGTAGCCATTTTTATTAATCACAGTTGGACAAGTTCCCAACATAATGTAAGTTCTCTTAAATGAACACTGACATCACAGGTGAGTACGTACGATGTAACTACAATGAAGTGAATAACTACGCAATTCCAAAGGCAGTAGTTAACAATAAAGCAGCAATGAGGTCAGATTAGGACTTTTACCTCATACATAGGCCTCCCCCCTGAAAGCCTCGATTGCAAGCTTCAATCGGTAGTAGCCAAACTTGGATGGGTCAATGGTATGTAAAGGAATGCCGGCACTAAGGTACTCAATATATTTGACTGTCATAATGCCACATGAAGTACTGTCCACCCGAGCAGTAGACAAGTTAGAAGTGCACGTATTGAGAACATCCGATTAAAGTGCTTTAAAGAACACAGCTTACCCATCACTTTGTTGAGGAACATCGGAAATTCTGCAAATTGTGAATGGGTTAAAGTTTGACATGTCAGTCCCCTTTCTCTTCACCGCTTCAACCTCCGATTTCTCATAAAACCTCATTTCATGCAGCACCTTTGCAAGCGTATGGGTAATAGGCTCCATGAATCGGACAAGCATACTGTTGGAGGTAAAATCAGAATACGAGTCATAGACAGTGACAGTATGTCGCACAAAGTCGACTTCTACTGCCACTCAATGGGACTGTCGAACATTATACGGGAGATAGACCTTGCGCACTTTCGTCCATGCTTGCGCATACCCATGTTGCCATGAACCATTGACAAAGTGGTGTACATTTTTGAGGTAGTTAGGCGGAGGGTCAACGGTCCTTGAAGCATATTGTTTCCTCGTTACTCGTCTCCCAATTGGCATTGCAAACGGCTGTAAAAATTGCTGCAACCAAGTGTGAAAGACACGTTACATAAACCCGAACCAAAGCACCAAAAGGAGAGACCTACATGACTCCTACCAATGCAAGAACTGCAGTGACACATAATATGGATACAATAATACCTACAGACAAAACTCGGCGGTTGTCCACTCCCTTCCAAATAGTTGCGGATGAGAGAGTTGTCTTTTGCGTATTAGAAACATGGCCATGTCAAGGTGCTGCTATTTCAGAACACAACAACGGCGTCAATATCACAACAAATGACACATAGTCAATGTCATCAAATAAGAGATTGATCGAAATAAAGCCGGGTTCAAATTGTTACCCTCGAGCTCATCCATGCAGTTTCATCTAAAAGTTTGTAAAAAAAATCTGCCCCAACTTCAAATGGTTCGAGCTCCAGCTCCGCACTACAAAAAAAAACACTTGCAAAGGTAAATTGAAATAAAATAGACAAGTGGAACACCTTGTATAATATGACAATGACACACACATGTATAGTATAGCTGCGTATAAATTGTTTGCATACATCAAAAAACAAGTATATTGGTTTTGCCAAGATACAAATCCTAACCTGATGTCAGTTTTCCAAGCCATGCAAACTTGTATGATAGCCTTCACATCGTCCATGGCCACGGGTTTTGTTGGATCAAAACGGGGCTGAGGTGTCTGTGCATGCAAATCAGTAACCTTCCTCTTTTTCCTGGAGGGATCGGTGAATGGACTCAACAATGTTGTCGCAGCCTGCTTAAGTCTGCACCCTTTGCCTTCAGCATCTGGTTTCCGAACCGTGGCAGTAGCCTCGTTGTCCCCTTCATCACCAACCAGACTTATACTAGTTTTCATGGGAGGCCTGACCTTGCATCCCACCCCCTCAATTTCTGTCTTCTTCCAATCCTCTAACAAATGTAACATTGTTTTACAAATAACTCTATACCCATTCCCATCTTCCGGAGTAGGAAGGAGGGCATCTTCAAGACTAGGAACCTTCACATCTTCAGAGGTAGGAACCTTGTGAGGTTGTTGGTCCACTTGCCTCTCACGAACTGAAGTTTCAATTTCAGCGTCTATGACTTCCATGGCTGGGAAGGGTTCCACTCCATCAGCAGGGACTTCTGCTTCCCTTGCAGCCCCTTCTATATGCATGGCTGGAAAGCCTTCCACTCCATCACCACAGACTGCTGCTTCCATTTCACCCCATTCTGTATGCATGCCTGGGAAGGCTTCTACTCCATCAGCTGGAACTTGAGTGTCCATTTTAGGTGCTGCTGTAGTCGGACTAGTAGGTTCATTGAAGGGTGACATTTCATTCTGCCCTCCTTCATTCATCTGAGCAGTACAGACTTCCTCATGCCCTTCTCCACCATAATTTTTTTTTAACTCCTCCATCTCCAACTTCAAATAATGTTCGACTGAAGCAATTGTTAGGGTCAAATCCCGAATAGCCTTTTTATTTCTGTCACACTCATTCTCATGCTTCAAACAGTTCTTGTGTACAATAGCTTCCAAGTCACGAACTCTGTTCCTAAGCCCCCGATTTGAACTACGTAGCTTTGCCAACTGATCCTTAGTGCTTCGTAATTGATGCTTCAAACTGCGAACTTCATTAACAGACCCTTTGCCCTGCATACAGTTATAATGCAACAGTTAGAAAGCTTACAAAAAAGCAGGAAACTATTTCCACTTCATTCCTATCGTATTCGCTATATTTTCACAACATTGGAAAAAGGTCATGCTCACCTTAGAAGAGGAGGGAAGGGTAGCTGTTTCCTCAACATCCGCGTCTTTTTCTTCACTAGAAGTGCCGGTTTTTTCTTCGGCCTCATCCCTAAATAATTCAACAATTTCTTCTTCGTTGTCATCATCACCCCAACTCTAGTAAGGTTGTTGCTTCTCAATATCAGTTGGCCAGAGAAGTTGCACATCAACCTCCAATTGAAACACATATAAAAAATCAGTGAACTTTGTACTTTTTCCTAATCATAACATGACTAATACAAACAGAACTAACCTCAAAGTTTTCAAAAACCTGACTCATAACCTCCCGAAAACGGGCCACCGTGTTGCTCCTCCAATGTAATATTCAAGGGATGTGCCTATTGTCTTCATGGACCGTGAAATGCAATGCTTCCAATGCTGGGAACACTTCAAAAGCCCAAATCTGTTCACAACAATGAAACATCAATATCTGTACATGTATTTACATCAACTAACACATTGCTGGATATGTGTTCACCTGAAGAGCGAAGCCAAACCCCCTTATGATGTACTCTCTTGGTCTACCACTTCGCATTCTTGTCTGCGCTCTCTTTCCACTTTGTTTGGGCATTTTTCTTTTTTGGGCCACTTTCACTCGTTGGTATTCAGCACAAACTGCCCTCAACAGTGAAGCATTTGTCATTGCATATGACACTGCGCCCCATGGATACTTGTCAAACTCCTCTAGGTCTTCGGCCAACTTCAAATAGCGCACGTCAATAAGCACATGCTTTTCACTACCCAATAGCACAAAAATGGCAAAATAGACCATTCCAAGCTTTAACGCATCCTCATCATCTGTGCACTCGATGAAGGCGGTGTGTAGGTCCGAAAGGGTGGCAGGTTTATTGCTGCTGAAGTATTTTCGCTTCAACGAGCAGGTTTCATTTGTTGCCTTCGGAATGAAAGGGAGCTTTCTGAACCTTAGCCCCGTGATGAGGCAAAAGTGTTGGGCTGTGAATTGTATCAACTTGTTACCCACAATGAATTTTATCCCGTTCACCTGTGTAACTGTCTTAGGATCAGCCTTCCTCATCAACAGGCCGTGGACAATTTGTGAATTCCACTTCAGGTCCTTTATCAGTAATAGATGACCAAAACAACTTCCCTCGAACCTCTGTAACTGCTGCGTATTGAACTTCGCCTTTATTGTTGTAATGGCGGTCCTTGTGTGTGAAAGGGCAAATGGCTTTCCTTCGTACTTCTCATCCTCAGGAATCATAAGCTTTGCTTTACAAGCCATTCTCAAGTTCCCTGCACAACAACATCATACATATGGATCATTGGTTACCCATATTTCATACGTACATTACTCAAACTAATACTTTCAACCCATTTTGATATATGTATATACATATGACAAAACCATAAATGTTTTTAAGCCTCTTTTCTACTCTCCAACTCTCTCCACACTCTCCTCTTATCTACATTCCCTTCTACCAAATGTACATCCCATTCCATCCAAAAACCAAATACCACCCAAGTCTGAAAACAATTTCATCAACCACGGATCCACTTCATACAGGGTTTGGGCGAAATGGCTACAATAATTACTCCAAATGCATCAATGCCTACTAAAATCTGCTCATGACCATAGTCATATACATGTCTAGTCATATGCAATACAGTACCACACACGGAACATCAGTATTCACAGTTATGGACTCTGTGTGCAAACTAGACACGTCAAAATGTTACTGCAACTGCAACTGCTAAACCTAGATGGATGAACATGCAATTTCTAAACAGATACTAAAGCCCCATAAAATACCATTTTCAGACATATATCACAACCTGCAAGCAAGGAATAACAACACAATTTAGCAGGTTTTATACCACAGGGAAGAGAAAATTTCCACGCCAACTAACTTTAGTATTTCAAAATCACATAATTAACCATTAACACTGGAAGGGTGCAAAATATGCTACTACGTGCTGAAACACCAATGATACCAACAAATTTACTTGTGCATTATTACTCAACAGCTAATTCAGGGCCTACTGAGGTAATGGTGTGTTATAATGGAATAGCCCTTGCCACCAGAATAATTTCCCACACTAAATATGACTCATAAAATGGAAGTCAAAACAAGCATCACAAACGAACCAATCCTAGATGACAAATAGCAATTTGAGGCACTTCATCGTCCATAGAGCAAAATCAATACACCAATACAAGTTTCATCCCAGCATGATCTAATTCACAGTTAAATTACATTATTATTGCAATCTCTCTAATTACTAAACTTCACAAATTCAGTCACAGGTTAGTGAAATTATCCTTCTCAAATGATAACCATACAAAAACACAAACTAGTCAATAACAAATACAAAACCCACCTTAGAATCACTCCTTCTCTGCACAGAACCGAATTCGAAATCCCAGCAACACCTACAGCAAATCGCGACTTTTGTCTGTCACAGGATTGAGAAGGAGGAGGACGTTTGTGAACAAAGTCATAACCGAAACCAAAATTTAGGGTTTTTTTAGGCCCTGAAGGAGTAGAGGAGAAGAGAACGACGTCGATTCAAGACTCGAAAATAGAGGGAACTGAGACATCATTTAAGGGAGAGAGCATTTAACGATTAACCCTCTCTTTCACCGTCAAGAACCCCCTCACCAAACCCTAACATTGACTGCAGAGAGAGAACGACAGAGTGCTGCTTAGGTTTTCGTGACAGAGGGAGAAATAGAGTGGTGGTGGTCGATGGACACAGAAACCGCCGAGAGAGGAAGAGAAAACCGTGACAGAGAGCTGAGAAAGGGAGAGAAGCCAGAAGCGTTAGGTCGGCAATCAAAGGCCAATAACTCCCCAATACATCTTCTTTTATATGGAGGGCAGTTTGGTCATTTCACGTTCACAAGTGATTATATCAGAACACAATTTGTAACCTGATCATTTCAGAACACCACTTATGAAAACTGATTATATCAGCATATTTCCCATAAACTTTTTTGTTCTTTATGTGTGAGTGTATGAGTTTGTAGTAGACAGAGATAAAGTTTGGTTGAAATATCATTGACAATAGTATTTGAATAAATAAGGAAAAAAAACCCAAAAAAATTATGTGATATGGTTATGCTAGAGAGAGAGAGAGAGAGAGAATCCTGCTCTGAAGGCCCATAAATAACATTGACATGTCTTAAATGTATTGTAGGCAATTAAAGCCCTGCCTGAGTCCTCGCCAAGCCAAGCAACTAAAGGGACGGACTCACAGTGCGGTCATTGGGGTCAAACGATCCCATGGAAGCCATGGAAATAGGCTTGGAAGTCCACTTGAGCTGGCTGTGTGACCCCTTGAACTGCCTTCCAAATGCTTGATATTTTGCCTAAGAGGAAGAGGGAGGAAGCTGCGCACAGGAGGAAGAAGAAGCAGTGCAACGCGCTTCTGTTTTTTTTAAAACACCTTGGACAAAACGGCGTCGTTTTGGCCTAAGAAAATTTTTTAAATAAAAAACCCTTCCGTATCCCTCCATTTTCCCATGTCTGTTTCCTAAGCAGAGAGTCGTAGGTTCAACCCCTACTTGGTGCGTTTTCTTATTAATCTTTTTAACCAGTTTTGTTGTTGGAATCAGTCAGTCAACTTTGTTCCATTTATTATTATTTCTTCCTTCCAAATTCCAATGACTGGCTTAGAAATTAGAATCCATGAATGCTGAGCTTTACTTGTAATTTTATCTATGGATGACCACAACATGGTTTTATCACCACTATTTAACACTTAAGAATTTCTCCACACAAAAAAAAAAAAAAAAAAAAAAAAACTTGTTTTTCTTCATTGTAATTAGAACAAAATGCAGTAACCAACAGATTGGAACCAGATGTGCAGGCAAAATATCTGACCCAATAAAATTTTGGCTTGTTTTTCTAATAGTGCTAAAACCAATATTCAAAAAAGTCTAAACAATAAAATTTTGGCTTGAAATTTTACGAATTGAAATTACTCAAAAACATACATAAAAAAATGACAAATCGAAATCATTCACAGTATATTTGTCCAAGAAATGAATGAAATTTGAAAGAGAAAAAATAGATAAGAAAAATAATCCATTCTTAAATTTTCTTTGAAACATTTACACTATGACCCTACGACGTTTGGATCTTGAGTCCGTCATGAGCTAAGATATTTCTAATTCCATGCAAACCACATTCATGGTGGTCTGAGTATCTTTTAACCATTTTAGTGAAAATTTGGATTCCACTATTACATTATCACTGATAACACAACCTGTCCGCAAAAGGTAGCCAGCTAGCTAGCTCTTCACGTGATGCTTGAAATAATATGATGAAACAAAACAAACTAAAAAAAAAAAACTAGACTTAGCCTAATGCGCAGTATCGGAACTTTATGCCCCAAAATCTAAATTTGGGGTCAGTCCAAAAAAAAAAACGCTCATACTATAATGAGTGGTAAGTTATAAGGGGTTCACTTTATAGCCATCAGATCCATCCCATGGTTGAACTGTTATGCTACAATCGGGTTGAAATTACCCATACCAAAAGATGCAATCCGAAAGTGCAAAGCACGCTCTCTCATCTTGGTTGACCCTCCTTCCTCGAAAGCCACCCATTCTGCAATATGTTCTTCTTGTATCTCTCGCTCTCGCCATCTCTGGTTTAAGGTTATCAAAGAACCAAACTCCATTCGGCAAATATCTTGCAACCAACACAGACATAGAGGGTTTTGAGTCTTTTGTTATTATTGACACTTTATCACCCCAAAAGTTTATTTTCTGACGCCCAACTCCAGCTCGCCAGCCATCTCCCTACTGTCCAATCCAATTCTCCACCCATCCATCGTCATAACCCAGCTCTACTCAAATTCAGAACCCTAGTTTGACCTAGCCAAGCCGCCGTAACTCACGACCTTCGTTGTCGACCTCCACTGCGAAGCCACTATCGCGACTCCACAACCAAGCCACAGTCGCGAACTCCGTCGTCGTTCTCCAAAGCGGTGAGTTCTGATATTGGTTTTGTGCTTTTTGTCTGTTATAAATTCATTGATCCCCTTTTCTTATTATTGCAACAGTAGGGGCATTCATGGGCTCCATTTTTTGCTACGGTCCTCTCTCTCCCTCTCCTTCTCTGTAAGTCCTCTTCTTCTCCCTCTTCAAATTTCAGTAATCCTTCGTACCACTGACCTGAAACACCTACATCTCTGGTTCTCTTCTTCTTCATGTCATTCAATTTCAATTTTTTTTTCCTTTATAAATTCTACTTTAGGGATTTAGGAATTAGGGATTCAGTTGGGTTAATTTTCGAAATTCTAATTTAGGGATTCATTCAATGCCTAATTTATGAGCTGTGGCTTTATGAATTATCAAGTGGACTACTTATTTTTAATTGATCATTGATAATGGTATTATTGTAGTTTTTAATTGATCTTTGCATATTTCAGATTTTAGCCTTATAATTTTAGTGGCTGGGTGTGTAGACATGTTATTAAATTCTTCTAGTATTAATGGAAGTTGTGTTACTAAATTACCAGTACCTACGCTCTTGGTTGACATGGTTGTTCTGAATTGTAAGATTAGCTTACTATTCGATGGACCCACTTGCTGATATTAGGAAATAGAGTTATTAATTGAAATGAATGGGAATGTGCTTGTTTCTTATGCTATTAGATTTTGTGAGAGTGTGATGCTAATCAGCCATTGAAATACACATCTTTTGGTGTTAATATTTGAAGTATTGGAACATGGGAAAGTTGAAAACAGGCATCTTCATGAGATGCTTGAGCAAAATTTGAAGTATTGCAAGAGCATTAAGTAGACCCCCCTTCGTATGGCTTGCTATAAAATGTAACATATGGATCTGCATTCCTTGTTCTAAAGGTGCCCCTGTAGATTATTTGTTTCAATTCATGATTCTCTTACACCTATATAGAAACATAGGATTGGTTTGTTTTTATTTTATCAGGAATTGTTTGTTTTTTAGAAAATGGAGAATATTGGACTGCTTCAGAAAATTTTGGTTGTTCTGTTCACTACTGCCTTCTTTAGGAAGCTTATATAAAGTACATGTGGAGCTTCTTGAGTCAGACAATTCCACATTGCCCCATTTTTTGCCAAACCATTTGAAGATTTTTTAATGGTTATTTTTGTTCCCAATCATGTTCCCGTAATATCACTTTGTACAGGAATAGTTACTTTTCTTCAATCTTATCGGATTGGAATGCAGCTGTCTTTTAGTTTCATTGTTTTGTGTATTGCTATTATGGATGTTGTAGTTGTATCTAGTTATGTATTGATGTTATGGATGTTGTTTGGATATATTGATTATTGGTTGGTTGATTAAGTTCACCCCTTGAGGTGTTTTGATGTTTGGTTATGTCCCTCTTATGTAATTTAACAGTTTCTTTGTGCTTTATGTGTTCCACATTTTCCGATTTTCTCTTCTTGTGTTCTAGGTTAGGAAGCTCTTTGCCAATTAGTATGAGTTTCTTAGGTCTTTTAGTGATTGCGTTTTTCTTGTCTCAGTTTCTGTTTTGTTTTTTGGGTCTTTGTTTCTCCTTTTCGCTAATTTCTTGTTTTGCCATCTCTTTTGCAGGCTTTTTTTTTTATAAAAATCACAGTTGGACCTAGATTTTTGAGTTATGGAAGACTGTTGTCATTGAGAACTATCATCAATTTGGCATGGGACAACATTCCATTTTGTCACAAGAAGTGTGCTGTAATTATATGGAAAAAAACATGTAATTGAGGAATTATATATTTTAGTCTTGTAATTTAGTCCTCATTCAATGAAATTGAGTTCAATTTACTTGAGAAATTTCAGTCTTGAATTTGTTCTTTTTATATTCGCAAGTGTGTGCAATAGAAAAATCCTTCTTTTTCACAAAACATTGGAAAAATACTTTTACTTATATTATACATTGAAGAGAGAACATTGTATACATTGTGTATTCTGCCCCTGTATTGCCGTTATATTGTCTTCTGATTGTTCTCTTATTGCTGCCACATTACTTTTTTCACCTATGTATTGGCAATTATAAAGTTGAAGTTGGACATCAGGTGTATGTATTGTCATCTAATTGTCGTTATATTGTCTTCCTATTGCTCCCTTATTGCTATCATATCAATTTTTTCATCTCTGTATTGGCAATTATAAAGTTGAAGATGAATATCAGGTTTACGTATTGCCATATGATTGCTGTTATATTGTCTTTGCTCTGTTATTGTTGCCATATCAATTTTTTCAACTCTTTCTTGGAAATTATAAAGTTGAAGTTAGACATTAGATTTACGTAGTGTATTCTTTTAGAGCGTAGAGAATGTCACAATGAGTTCCTACCAATTTTCGGTGTATTTTTTGGATTTTTATTTCATTTATTATGAATTTTGTAAGTTAAATCCTAGAAAATTATTAAATGGTATGGAGTGACACATGATGGATTTTTATTTAATTTATTATTATTAAAAAGTAATATAATAATATTTTAGGGTACATAAAAATATAATAACAATTTAGGATTAAAAGTAATAGAATAATAATTTGGGGTAAATAATAATTTAATAATAATTTAAGATTAATAATAATATAATAACAATTTAGAGTAAAAGGTAATATAATAATCATTTGGGGTAAATAATAATATTATAATAATTCACAGTAAAACGTAATATAATAATATTTTAGGGTAAATAACAATATAATAACAATTTAGGATAAAAAGTAATATAATAATAATTTAGGGTAAATAATAATATAAGAATAATTTAGGCTTCCATAATTATAAGGAGTTTGTAGTAATTTTCGGTATATTTTTCTGATTTTTAATTTTTAATTTTATGATTTTTTAAGATAAATTTGGAAAAAGTAAACAAAATGACATGTGCCTGCTCCCCTTTCAGCTGCAGCCACGTGTGATTCCCTATAATTTATTTTTTTATTTCACTTCTAAAATTCATAACAAATAAATTGAAAAACCAAAAAATATACCGGAAAGTCCTACAAAATTCTTGTGATATTCTCTACACTATCAAGCTACAAAAATACAATTTCACTTAGAAAAATATAAATTGATGACAAAAACTCACATTTATTTCTCAACGATTTAAAACACTAGTTAATGCTCGATAATATAACACTCATGTTCTTTGATTCGAGGCTTACTATGGACATAAATATGTGAAATCATGATTTTAGACTTCCATAGTCAAAGATAATGTCGTAAGGAGTTTGTAACAATTTTCGGTGTATTTTTCTGATTTTTAATTAATTTTTAATGATTTTTTTAAGATAAACTTGAAAAAAAAAATGAACAAAATGACATGTGGCGCAATCGTACGACGCCACCTGTCAAAAACAATGACTGCTCTCCTTTCAGCTGCAGCCACGTGTGATTCTCTATAATTTAATATTATTTTTCATGGATTTCATTTCTAAAATTCATTAAAAATTAAAAAAATACATCGAAAATTGATACAAACTCCTTACAACATTGTCTTTGACTATGGATTCTAAAATCATGATTCCACATATTTATGTTCATGGTAATTGTCGAATCAAAGAACATGAGTGTTATGTTATAAAACATACTTAAGTATTTTGGTTTGTTTTAAAACAAAGTTGAGTTTTTGTTATCATTTTCAAATTTTATAAGTCAAAATTATATTTTTGGAGTTTGAGGTCGTAGGGAATGTCACAAGAAGTTCGTATCAATTTTCGATGTATTTTTTAGATTTGTATTTAATTTATTATCAATTTTATAACTTAAATCCTAGAAAAATACTATTAAATTGTGTGGGGCGACACATGGCGGAAGCTGAATGGAGCGCAGTCAGTGTGTCTGATGGCTGTCCCCCTGTCAATGCGCCACGTGTCAGTTTTGATACTTTTATCAAATTTATGTTTAAAAATTCATAAAAAATTGATTAAATATCAGAAAAATACACCGAAAATTGCTACAAACTCCTGATAACATTATCTTCGATTATTAAGGTCTAAAATCATGATTCCACATATTTGAGCTCTTGGTAAGCGTTAAAATCAAAGAACACGAGTGTTATGTTATAGAACATAATTTAGTGTTTTGGTTTGTTTTGAAACAAAGTTGAGTTTTGGTTATCATTTTCAAATTTTATATGTCAAAATTATATTTTTCAAGTTTGAGGGCGTAGATAATGTCACAAGAAGTTCGTACCAATTTTCGGTGTATTTTCTGGATTTGGATTTAATTTATTATCAATTTTATAAGTTAAATCCTAGAAAAATAGTATTAAATCGTGTGGGGCGACACATGGCGGAAGTTGAATGGGGCGCAGTCAGTGTGTCTGATGGCTGTCCTCCTGTCAATGCGCCACGTGTCAGTTTTAGATACTTTTATCAAATTTATGTTTAAAAATTCATAAAAAATTGATTAAATATCAAAAAAATACAGCGAAAATTACTACAAACTCCTGATAACATTATCTTCGATTATAAAGGTCTTAAATCATGATTCCACATATTTGAGTTCTTGGTATGCGTTAAAATCAAAGAACATGAGTGTTATGTTATATAACATAATTTAGTGTTTTGGTTTGTTTTGAAATAAAGTTGAGTTTTTGTTATCATTTTCAAATTTTATAAGTCAAAATTATATTTTTGGAGGTTGAGGGCGTAGGGAATGTCACAAGAAGTTCGTAACAATTTTCGGTGTATTTTTTGGATTTGTATTTAATTTATTATCAATTTTATAAGTTAAATCCTAGGAAAATAGTATTAAATCGTGTGGGGCGACACATGGCGGAAGTTGAATGGGGCGCAGTCAGTGTGTCTGGTGGCTGTCCTCCTGTCAACGCGCCACGTGTCAGGTTTGATACTTTAATCAAATTTATGTTTAAAAATTCATAAAAAATTGATTAAATATCAGAAAAATACACCGAAAATTGCTACAAACTCCTGATAACATTATCTTCGATTATAAAGGTCTTAAATCATGATTCCACATATTTGAGTTCTTGGTATGCGTTAAAATCAAAGAACATGAGTGTTATGTTATATAACATAATTTAGTGTTTTGGTTTGTTTTGAAATAAAGTTGAGTTTTTGTTATCATTTTCAAATTTTATAAGTCAAAATTATATTTTTGGAGGTTGAGGGCGTAGGGAATGTCACAAGAAGTTCGTAACATTTTTCGGTGTATTTTTTGGATTTGTATTTAATTTATTATCAATTTTATAAGTTAAATCCTAGAAAAATAGTATTAAATCGTGTGGGGCGACACATGGCGGAAGCTGAATGGGGCGCAGTCAGTGTGTCTGATGGCTGTCCTCCTGTCAACGCGCCACTTGTCAGGTTTGATACTTTAATCAAATTTATGTTTAAAAATTCATAAAAAATTGATTAAATATCAGAAAAATACACCGAAAATTGCTACAAACTCCTGATAACATTATCTTCGATTATAAAGGTCTAAACTCATGATTCTACATATTTGAGTTCTTGGTAAGGGTTAAAATCAAAGAACACGAGTGTTATGTTATAGAACATAATTTAGTGTTTTGGTTTATTTTGAAACAAAGTTGAGTTTTTGTTATCATTTTCAAATTTTATAAGTCAAAATTTTATTTTTGGAGGTTGAGGGCGTAGAGAATGTCACAAGAAGTTCGTATCAATTTTCGGTCTATTTTTTGGATTTGTATTTAATTTATTATCAATTTTATAAGTTAAATCGTAGAAAAATAGTATTAAATCGTGTGGGGCGACACATAGTGGAAGCTGAATGGGGCGCAGTCAGTGTGTCTGATGGCTGTCCACCTGTCAATGCGCCACGTGTCAGTTTTGATACTTTTATCAAATTTATGTTTAAAAATTCATAAAAATTTGATTAAATATCAGAAAAATACACCGAAAATTGCTACAAACTCCTGATAACATTATCTTAGATTATAAAGGTCTTAAATCATGATTCCACATATTTGAGTTCTTGGTATGCGTTCAAATCAAAGAACATGAGTGTTATGTTATATAACATAATTTAGTGTTTTGGTTTGTTTTGAAACAAAGTTGAGTTTTGGTTATCATTTTCAAATTTTCTATGTCAAAATTATATTTTTGGAGGTTGAGGGCGTAGAGAATGTCACAAGAAGTTCGTATCAATTTTCGGTGTATTGTTTTCATTTGTATTTCATTTATTATCAATTTTATAAGTTAAATCCTAGAAAAAATAGAATTAAATCATGTGGGGCGACACATGGCGGAAGCTGAATGGGGCGCAGTCAGTGTGTCTCAACGAATTTATTACTTTTTCTTAAAAAATTCATAACTAAATACACAAAAATCACAATAATGTTCCGAAAATTGCTACGAACTCATTGAGACTTCATCTTCCTACTGAATTCCATGTTTCATGATTACGCTACATTAGTATTTTATTATTATATATCCTAAATTATTATTATTATTATTATATTACTTTTTAGACATTTGTTAATTATATTTACTCCAAATTTTTATTTTTATTTTTATTTTACGTGCGAATAGACCATTTTTGGTGCTAATCAGTTTCTCTCTTCTTCAATTTTTTTTTTCTTTTTTAGGGTTAAGGGATGTTTTGAAAAATAAAATGGAAATATACAAGCCATCCATTCTACAACATCAGGAAAAAATTATTAAAAGTCATTCACTGTTCAAGTTTTGCTTAAGAAACGTGTAACCAAATCGTTTGAGATATGCTAAGTGGGAAAATGTCATTCCCAAGCCTCGGTGAAAAGACACCTACTCACTTCATGCATGCCTTTTCGTTTACCAAATATTAAGATTGCAGTTGTGCAAAATATCTGTGTCAGTAAAATGTCATTCGTAGCCGTATATGATGTCAGTAATCATTCCACTATATAATATATGTTATACATTTATATATAAAATGGCTTATGACAGCACAAACACCAGACAAAATAGATTAAAACTCAACATTTAAACAACATTTGTACAACGTAGCCACCCAACCTAGAACTAAAGAGAAGCAAGTCCACAATGCATAAAAACCGTAAAAAAATACTACAACTAATTATAAGGGTATGGATTTCCTAGCACAACATACACACGCATCATCTTGAACCAAAAAACTCTCTCACGGTGCCATTTTCATCGATTGCAACAAGTCCAGAAGGCAGGATTGATCTTTTCTTCAGTAGGCCAGCCTTGAATAACAAAACACCATTCGTTGTTGTTACAAGCACTGCAGTGATTGAACTTAATCTTCCCATAGTAAAACATATCTACGATATCTCTTGCAACAGAGAAAACTCGGCTTAATCTTCGTCTCAAAGCATCCCTGGTTCCTTTCATATCAATGTTGTTACGTTGATTCAAAGAACACAAGAATTCTAATGCATCCTCTTTTGACTGACCAATTCCGGACATGCCAAGTAGTCCAACTAGATATGCCGCTTCCATATGGCCTGTCGTGGCTGCAATGCGCATCCCATTCAACGCTTCCACATTACCCTGCAAGAAAAACACTTCGAACGCTTCTCTAAATATCGACTCAGGGTTCTCGCAAGCCCTGCTTTGTTGTAAGAAATGCTGGACCGCAGGATTGGCATGGTACCAGCTAGGATGGTCTAGGTACTTTGCCATTGAAATGGTGTTCCACACTTGTGGAGTGTTTGCCAACGTATGGAACAATGGGCACGCAGATGCCATACGGAAGAGATCTTCCGATGATTAGGTTGCCACGTATAACATCACTTTAAACCAAGCTAACTCCGGGATGAAGGCTGGGGACATATCCGAATGGAGATGCTTCCTTCTCTTTCCTCCGAGTATAGTGAAATGTTTCAAATTCATTGAAATGTTTTTATAATGGAACGATTTGAGGAGTGGAAGAGGGGAGAAATGAGAATATATGAGGTTTTGGTTTTGTTTTAGCCTCTGTTTGTAGTGTTTTGAAAAGGTGTTTCCACTTTGGGTTTTTCCAAGTTGACCCTTTTTAAAGAAACTGAACCCAACACCCTAAAACTCAAGACAAGAGAAGGAAAAACGTCATCGAAATGCAAAGAGAGTCAGACAGTCAAAAAGTCAATTAATAACCTATTTGCATAGCCATTTTTAGGATTTTCCTGCCATCAAATTCATTGATACAAATGTGATGGATTACTGACTAGTCACAGAAGGTCCCATCATATACTTTTTCATTTTCCCACACCAAAACTACCCTAGTCACAGAAGGTCCCATCAGATACTTTTTCATTTTCCCACACCAAAACTACCCCTAGTAATGTTATTAAAATGGAACCAATGATGATGGATTCTTATCCAACTAGTTGCCTTAATGAAATATAAATAAAATAATATATTTAAAGCAGTGTCCCCTCAATTTTCAGATTAATATTTGGTAGTGAAATATTATATTGCTTTTCAGGGTAAAAGGTGTCACAATTCTGACGATACATGTGTCCATATCGTGACCAACCCACCCACACACATAAAAGAAGGATATAATTCGATTTGGGCAGAGACGAGAGAGAGCTGAGTGAGAAGTTTAGGGTTATGAGTGAAAGGGTATGACTGAGAACTATGAGTGAGAAGGTATGAGTCCGAAGAGGTTTCAGTGAGAAGATCTGAGTGAGAAAAGGTACAAGTGAGAAGATTCAACATGTCTTCGTCTTCATCTCCCGCTCAAACAAAGAGGTGTCAGTATTGTGGAGCTGCAATGGTGCTTCGGGTTTCAAAATCAGATAAAAATCGAGGGAAGTCATTTTGAAAGTGTCTAACCTCCTATGTAAGTTTTCATTTCCAGAATATTTATGTGGGTGAAAAAAACCTAGGTCTAACTCTGACAGAATTATTTTGCATATATGATGCCTGCAATTAGGGAGCCACCAGTTGTAATGGATTCGAATGGGTTGATGTAACCTTCGCTGAAGCAGAACAGCAAGATGACACGTATGATGCTACAGTGCTGAATATGCTGAAGTCCATTAAGGACTTGGTATTAGTTTTATTACTTGTATCAATTGTCATATTATTTGTTCTTTTAAATACCAATTAAGTGCACGGTTTCAAGGATTGTAAAAGTTCTCCCCAAAAAGACATGTTGCACGCACCACCAATGAGTTTTCAAACCCATTTTGTAATTTTTGTTCTTGAAATTGGTGGATTGGCATTGAGTTTAAATTATTGTTTGAAACAAAAGCATTTATTTGTCTGAAACCCAGCAAAAACTTTCTAAGACTGAGTTTAAAAAAATAAAGTCATATGAAGACGATAAAATCACAATACAAGGCCAATACGATGCAATAATAAGACAATACATTTTTTTGTAAATTGCATAATTATTCAGTGTATATAGATTGTTTATTTGCGTATACTTAAAGTTTATTGATTGTTTACTGCATGTATATCGCATGATATTGAATGTTTATTGAAGGTTTATTGATTGTTTACTGCATGTATTTCGCATGTTATTGTTCCGATATTGAATGTTTATTGAAGGTTTACTGATTGTTTACATGTTTATTGAAGGTTTATTGATTGTTTACTGCATGTATTTCGCATGTTATTGAACCGATATTGAATGTTTATTGAAGGTTTACTGATTGTTTACATGTTTATTGAAGGTTTATTGATTGTTAACTGCATGTATTTCGTATGTTATTGAACCGATATTGAATGATTATTGAAGGTTTATTGATTGTTTACATGTTTATTGAAGGTTTATTGATTGTTAACTGCATGTATTTCACATGTTATTAAACCGATATTGAATGTTTATTGAAGGTTTATTGATTGTTTACATGTTTATTGAAGGTTTATTGATTGTTAACTGCATGTATTTCGCATGTTATTGAACAGATATTGAATATTTATTGAAGGTTTATTGATTGTTTACTTCATGTATATCGCATGTTATTGCTCCAATATTGCATGTTTATTGGGGGCAAAAGTACCACTCAAGTAAGATTTAAGGAGTTAGATTTAAAGGGGGAAACGGTCCTTATTCTTTCTTTTAGTAGGAAGAACAACTGTTAAGTAGAATTTCCTATTCAATACGACTTCCTTATGGTTGGTGTAATTGGGGAGTGATGTATGTTGCATGTCTATTACGTGTATATTGCATGTTTATTGCTTGTCTGTTGTGTGTATATTGCTTGTCTGTTGCCTGTGTATTGTTGTTTATTTTCTTCGTAAACAATAAACAATCAATACACACGCAATAAATGTACGATATGCACGCAATAGACAAGCAATATAGACGCAACTGACATGCACTATAGACGCACCAATATACATTACTTTTATGGAACATAATTTAGTGTTTTAGTTTGTTTTGAAACAAAGTTGAGTTTTTGTTATCATTTTCAGATTTTATAAGTCAAAATTATATTTTTGGAGTTTTGGGGCGTAAAGAATCTCACAAGGAGTTCCTACCAATTTTCGGTGAATTTTTTGGATTTGTATTTAATTTATTATGAATTTTGTAAGTTAAATCCTATAAATTATTATTAAATGGTATGGAGTGACATATGACGAAAGCTGAATGGGCGCGATCAGTGTGGCTGACTGACTGTCCTCCAGTGATTGGACCACTGTCCATTTTGATCCTTCTTTTGTTTTGTTTTTTATAAAAAAATTCGTAAATAAATAATTAAAAATCAGAAAAATACATTAAAAATTGTTACAAACTCCTTATGGCATTATCTTCAATTACAAGGGCAATTGGGGCAATACAAAGGCAATTAAGGGCAATACAATGACAATACAAAGGCAATTAGGGCAATACAAAGGCAATTGGAGGCTATATAATGGCAATACTAGGGCAATAGGAGGCTATACATCGGCAATACGAAAACTCCAATAGTCCATCTTAGAGAGAGAGAGAGGGACATAATACACAACGTATACAATGTTCTCTCTTCAATATATAATGTAAGTAAAAGTAATTTTCCATTGTTCTTTGAAAAAAAAAAAAGTACGTTTCTATTGCACACACTTGCGAATATAAAAAGAACAGATTCAAGACTGAAATTTCTCAAGTAAATTGAACTCAATTTCATTGAATGAGGACTAAATTACATGACTAAAATATAGTTCCTCAATTACATGTTTTTTTTCCATATAATTACAGCACACTTCCTGTGACAGAATTGAATGTTGTCCCACGCCAAATTGATGATGGTTCTCAATGACAACAATCTTCCATAAGTCAAAAATCTAGGTCCAACTGTCATTATAAAAATAAAAAAATTAATTAAAAAAAACCTGTAGAAGAGATGGCAAAACAAGAAATTAGCAAAAAGGAGAAACAAAGACCAAAAAAACAAAATAGAAACTGAGACAAGAAAACCGCAATCAGAAACTAAAAGACCTAAGAAACTCATACTAACAGGCAAATAGCTTCCTAACCTAGAACACCAGCAAGAGAAAATCGGAAAAAGTGGAACACATAAAGCACAAAGAAAATGTTAAACTAAATAAGAGGGACATAACCAAACATCAAAACACCTCAAAGGGTGAACTTAATCAACCAACCAATAATCAATATAACCAAACAACATCCATAACATCAATACAGAACCAGATACAACTACAACATCCATAATAGCAATACACAGAACAATGAAACTAAAAAACAGCTGCATTCCAATCCGATAAGATTGAAGAAAAGTAACTATTCCTGTACAAAGTGATATTACGGGAACATGATTAGGAACAAAAAGAACCATTAAAAAATCATCAGATGGTTTGACAAGAAATGGGGCAGTGTGGAATTGTTTGACTCAAGAAGCTCCACATGTACTTTATATAAGCTTCCTAAAGAAGGCAGTAGTGAATAGAACAACCAAAATTTTCTGAAGCAGTCCAATATTCTCCATTTTCTAAAAAACAATCTTTTTTCAACTGATGCATTGATGTCCTTAAATTTAGTGATAAATCTAGTATATATATCAGAGTCAGCTAGGAGAGAAAAGGTACAGACAACAGCTGCTGCCTTCCTCCTCTTCAAATCTTTTTCTTATTTTCTAAACTAAGGTTTCTGAGCAACATAGAAAGGTGTTTGTATTCGGGTCCTTCCTCAGTGCAAGGAAAAACCTAGACAAAGGAGATTCTGGGGCTGTTTTATCCTGGGGACGTAGTGGCATTTCCAGAACTGCTTGCACTAATTGGGCAAAGCCGCGAAACGTCTTAAAGAGAGCGACTTTGTACTCGACTCATCCCAAGAATCGTTCACAGCTTCACAACGAATTTTTCTAGGTAATATTGTTCTTTTAATTTTCTCTACTTCAACACATCCTGACCTAAATACTATAGGCTTGTATGCGATAATCTCTTGTTGATGAGCTTAAGTCAATTTCTATGTATTCATAACTTGGATAGGAAGACTAGTGGTGGATTCAAAGGCTCTAACACCTCTCAATCATTGTTTCACAACTTTTTGATTGCTGTCAGTGTTTAATTTTTGGTATTTTCATTTTACTTTCTTATTTCCATTTCAACAACAAAACCTCTCATTTCAAGTGCGTGTGTGGTGCTAGGATTCTGTCCTAGACCTTGCCATTTGTTAGTTTGTTTTGTTTCCTTGTTTTTTCTTTTTTCCTGCATTCTAAGTAATTTAACTTGGAACCAAGTTACCATTCTCCATGGGATCGACCTCGTATTTACATAAGCTATACTATAAACGGTTCGTGCACTTGCGAGAATTAAAGTTGCTATTTTTAATAACTCATTTTAGTTGTTAAGAATAGGACCAACAATATGTGCTACAATTAAAATTCAAGGCCTTGATGATGAGCAGATTAAGATGAGGCTATTCTCATTCAGTTTAAAAGATAAAGCTAAGTCTTGGTTATACTCTTTGCCTAATGCTTCAATTCATACTTAGGATGAGCTTTCTAATAAGTTTTTGCAGAAATTCTTTCTGGCTCAAAAGACTAACAAGATTAGAAAGGAAATTCTTGGTTTCACACAAAAGGAATGAGAAGTTTTTCATGAATGTTGGGAGAGGTATAAGGAGATGGTAAGTTCTTGCCTACACCACAACATAGAGAGCTGGATGCAAATGCAATCTTTTTATGAAGGTTTGCTTGATTCCGAAAGGATGATGGTAGATGCAACAAGTGGAGGAGGACTGATGAACAAAACAGCAAATGAGGCTTTTACTCTCTTTGCATCTTTGAGCGCTAACTCTCAACAATGGAGCTACAATAGAGGAAGAGAAGCTCCTAAGAAAGCTGTGGTCTCTGAGGTAAGTAGTAATAATGAGATTGCTGCAAAACTTGATGTTATGTGTTCTTTGCTTCAACAGGCAGTGATTAGCCCTCTAGGAAACAAAGTGGAAGTTCAAGACCAATCTTTTGCGGAGCACATGCTGGAACAAGCAAATGCCCTTCAAGCAAGGAATCCTCATAATGATCCTTATTCAAACACGTACAATCTAGGGTGGAAAAATCATCCTAATTTCAGGTGGAGCAATAATTCAAATGTGCAACAATCTCAAGGACCTCCTCTAGGATTCCAAACACAACAAAGGCAATTCCAACAAACTCCCTAACAAGTGCAAGAGCAAAGGGGTGATCAAATGGGAGAATTGCAAGAAATGTTCAAGAAGTTCATGGGGCAACAGATGCAAACCAATCAAAATCTTCAAAATGCAGTGAACAAACTAGAAGTACAAGTTGGGCAGATTGCATAGAGCAATAGAGCATTCGGAACTTTTCCGAGCCAAACGGAGGTAAATCCAAGGCATCATGAGCAGTGTACATCTTGAGAAGTGGTAAACAAGTTGATAATAATGTAATAACCCAAACCTAAAATTCATAATTAAGGAATATTTTATTTTGCGAAAAGACAATTTTGCCCTCAAAATATTTTATTAAGAAAAAGGTGACTTTTTGATCGAGAAGGAATTTGACAATTCCATTTACACCGTTGCGTAGAGCACGGTGAAATGAGTTCATAGACACGTAGTGGGCCCGAATCGGAGTTGTAGCGAGAGAGTTATGGTCAAAAGAGTCTCAGTGGCACAACTGTAAATATTTCAAAGTTGGATTTATAAAAACCAGCTCAGCCTTCTCTCTCCTCGCGCCGACTTCCCTCCCTCTCCCGCGTGCGTCCCTTCTCTCCTTCGTATCTCCGGCCACTGACCACGGCTGTGGATGGGGCTGGTACCAAAACGACCGGGACGACGTCTTCTTCCTTCCCCGACCGTTCCCCGCCGAAGACGTGACCTGTGCTGGCCGGAAATCGCGCTGGAACCGACGGTGCTCACCGGATCTTCAAGTCACTCGTTCTCCCTCAATTCTTCTCCAAATTTGTCGACTAAGGTATGGATTTCTACCAATTTTCCATGCTCTAGCTGATGGTTGGATGAGTTTGCATCAATTTTGACCGTAGATAACCCAGTTTTCGAATTGAAAATTCGACCGATTTTCGGCCGCCGTGATCGGCTACTTCCGGCCACTTTTTGGGGTATGTCCCAGAACAAAAGTGGCTCCAAATGTGGTGTTATACCTAGGATAGGAGTTTGGAGCCGTGGTTTTGAGTTTTCCGGCGAGACGTTATCGCTTTGGACACCCACCGCTGCCGGCGCATGGGGCGGCGCGTGGGTGAGGATAGTGCAGTGACCCTGTGTATTTTTACGATCCTTGTGTTGTCACGACTGCGTAGGATTTCGCGGATCTCAATTTGGATTTCGTTTGACCCCGAACGGATTTTCCATATTATGTGATTTCCGGGTTCGATACTGCTGAACGGTTGGATCAGGCTCAATTTTAGATATGTTGTTCTAGATAATTTCATAATCGTGTAGGATTCAACGGATTGTGAATCGGAGTCCCGGATACTCCGAAATCACGAACCCTGAGGCTAGGGTTTGGAAATTTTATGATTTCACGATCGTGGTCAATCCGATCGTCAGTTTCAGACCAAACTTGCAGGATATGGTTCCTTAAATGTGAGGAACTTAAAGGAACTCTCAGATTGGTCATTGGAGGTCGTGGACCCCGCGGGGTTCCGTATCGACCAATGTGGAAGTTTATCGCTTAGTAAAGTCTCGAGTATTTTCAGACGATTTTAAACATCTGAAATGCCTAAGTGGGCAGAAAAAGACTTTAAAGTTAGTGCACGCACTTCTAGAAGTCAGGGGTCAGGGTTTTACTTAAAAACTTATACCGAGCAATTTTATTAATTAAATATTCCTGATGGTTTACCCAGGCATCCGGGACCAGGCAGACACGCAGAAGAGACCTATAGGAGGTCTAGCTAGCTCGGACCAGGAGTGAGTGGACTTTCTTTCATAAATGATTTTATATAAATGAGTTTATATAATGAGTTTTATTATTTGATCTTGAACAAGTTTTATTAATTGTGATTTTTCCTAGTATGCTTTGTGAAGTTACATATCTTATTTATATGCTGCTTAGTCGATATGCTAAAGAGTTACAAAAAGCAGAGTTTGAGATTTACATCAGATAAAATAGCAGCATAGTTTCCGATTTAACAAAAGTCAGCTATTTATCAGATTTTTCAGGAGCTTTCTATGTTCTTATGATAGCAGAGTTCTTGACTTAATAAACATTCAGGTATTCATTAGATCTTTCAGAAATATTATAATATTTATATATTATATTTTCTCAGAGTTCTTGATTTGATAAAAATTCAGTTCTTCAGCAGATTTTCCATAAATGTTATATATTTTAAACCACCGTGAGTACCCATCTATGGTTATTACCCTCAGTTATGCCGATGTCTACCGACATCCAGTTTACCCTCAGTTTTGTCAGTGCACTTGACATTTGCCTCACGAGTTTCGGGATCGCCCGGACCGTGGGTGCCAGGATTTGCGGCTCGGTTTGACTTGGTGTCACCGAGACCTGCCAGGATTTGCGGCTCGGATTGACTTGGTGTCACCGAGACCTGTCAGGATTTGCGGCTCGGTTTGACTTGGTGTCACCGAGACCTGCCAGGATTTGCGGCTCAGATTGACTTGGTGTCACCGAGACCTGCCAGGATTTGCGGCTCAGATTGACTTGGTGTCCCGAGACCTGCCAGGATTTGCGGCTCGGAGTGACTTGGTGTCACCGAGACCTCCCAGGATTGCGGATCAGGCTGACTACGGTCCCCTGAATCCTGCCAGTTGCGGCTCGAGTTGACTTTGTGTCACCGAGGCCTGCCAGCGGATCAGGCTGACTATAGTCCCCTGAATCCTGCCAGTTTGCGGCTCGGATAGACTTTGTGTCGCCGAGACTTGCCAGGGGAATTGACAGAATTACAGGGATACATCCGAGTGGTAGTTTTATATAATTGCAGTGCTTTTATGCAAGGTTTGAGTACATTGCTTTTTATGCAAATTTGATTACAGTGTTTTTATGCAAGTTTGGATTTCAGTGCTTTCATGCAAGTTTTATTGCTCTTGAATACGATTGCATATATTTATATAAATATGTAACTGCGTTGGTTTTAATATGCTTCAAAGGTAGTTTAGATATTCAGTCTTACTCTACTATATTTTACAATGGGGGTTAGTATATTCTTAGGATATTTTATGAACCTTTATTTTTGTCCACTCACATTTTCAAATGTTTTGCGCCCCCAGGCTGTGGCGTGCACAGGAAAGCCACCACCGGGTCATCTTGCCTTCTGCGCCTCCTTGTTACAAAAGTGTTGGTTTGTAAAAAGTTTCACTTCTCTGTAAACTATTAGGATTGCTCTGATATATTGTTCTAGAGTGAGATTGGAACTTTTGGCATGTATATTGAAGTGCTGGCAGTTGGTTGTGTGGATATTTTGCTCGTTCTGACAGGTGGAAATTTTGGGATTGAGCAAATTACAGGGGAGACTCTGCCGAATTTTCGGCAGGAGTCAAGGTTGACATTTCAATTAGAAGGGCAATTAGGTCAATTGTGCCCGACATTTGCCAAGTGTCGGACACGCACAGGGTTTCACTCGAATTCCAAAGCAGAATTTGGTTCGGGTCCTGTCAAATAAGGTTGGAGATGCCAATGAAGAGCAAGAAGATGGAGAAAACGTGGAGATCATTCAGCCACCACAAGGGCAGCCCACAGCTTCCAACAAACAGTCCCTCAATCCTTCTGGAAAGAGCAAAAGCCTTAAGGTATGATCTAATGCTAATCAAGTTCCAAATTCATCTAATGCTTTTAGGCCTATTGCACCATTTCCCAGCAAGTTATCAAAGTCAAAGAAAGATCAAGGCTTGGATGAGATGATGGAAACATTCAAGAAGGTACAAATCAATATCCCATTGCTCAATGCTATTGCTCAAATACCAAAGTATGCAAAAATTTTGAAAGATCTATGCACCAACAAGAGGAGATTCAAAGAGCATGAACAAGTTGCATTGAGTGAATAGGTAAGTGCAGTCTTACAAAGAAAGCTACCTCCAAAGCTAAAGGATCCAGGTTCGTTTTCTATACCTTGCATTGTTGGTGATTTCAAGATTCCAAAAGCTTTGCTTAATCTCGGTGCATCCATTCACCTTATGCCATATCATGTTTATGAGAAACATAACCTTGGTGAGTTGCAAGCCACAACTGTGAGCATTCAATTGGCAAATAGAACTATTCGGTACCCCAAGAGCATTCTAGAAGACGTTTTGGTGAACGTAGAAGGTTTAATCTTGCCAGCTGATTTCTTAGTCTTGGAGATGGAAGAAGCACCAATTCCTGACAATGAATTGCCCCTCACCTTTGGTCGACCCTTTATGGCTACTGCTAAGACCAAGATTGATATAGAGCAAGGCACTCTCACCATGACTGTTAATGAAGAAACTGTTGCCTTCAAAGTGTTTGATGCCCTGAAGCCAAATGTTGTACAAGATTGTTTTCAAATTGAAGTATTTGGCAATCCAGGGAAAGAGAGATTTGATGCCCTTCCATATTTAGTAGAATCATGCTTGCTGAAAAGAGGAGACAAGGAGGAGCAGGGGACTGCCCACATGTTCAATGCTACAATTCCTACACACAAGAAGGGGCTGCCCAAATTTGGACATGTGAATATTCCAATCATTCCTACAATTCATTGTGATTCTATTCATAAGCAAAAATGGAAAAGAAAAGCAGCAAGGAAGCAATGGAAAAGGAAAACAAGCTTGGTGAACTCTCTTGCATTACATGAGAGGTTGATTGAGCCCAAACACCCCCCTCATGCACTATAGAAAGTTTGGACGTCCGGCTAAAGACATGAAACTTAGTGCTTCTTGGGAGGCAACCCAAGGTGACGAGGAGAAGATAGAATGTGCGAGGAAGCCTACTTGCGTCCTAATCGCTTCAAAGGGGAGTTTTTCTTAACTCTAACCTTTGGTTATGTCTTTCCCTTATCTTCTTTCCTTTCATTTATGAGGCATTGCTTTTTCTTACACTCTAAACATTGAGGACAATATTTCGTTTAAGTTTAGGGGGAATGGTTTAGTTATGTTGTTTCAAATTGTCAAATTTTAAATTTTTTTTAGTGTGTCTAATGTCTAAAAACGTAGCATTTTGTGACTTGCTTTGTCATCCTTTCAAACACCTATGATAAGACTTGGATTTAATTATAATTTGGTTTTGCATAAATCAATCATCTTTGTTTAAGGTATTTGTGTGATTCAGAGTTAACTCTGTCTTGCATGCCATCCTTGCACTTATTGAGCACTTTGCCGAGTTAGTCCAATTTCTTGCTACTTGGAGACGTTATGCAATTCTACTTTTCTCATGATCTTTGTTTTGTACTCTAGAACTTATTTGAATATCCCATGAGACATTTTGTTGCCATACAATGCTTGGGAAGTGATTTAAGCCATGTTTGAACCGTTTGAGCCTTTCTAACCATCCCTCTACATGTATTCATCCCTAGTCAACCCATTTGAGCCTACGTTAAGCCTTTCTTTGTGTAAACCATTCCTACCATAATGAACCTCTGTTTTCTTATCCTTACTTATTCTATGAGCAATTACAGCTATCTTCAAAAGACTAAAGAATGCAAAGTTTTTGGAGCAAAAGTGAATCATTAGTGCCATAACCCAAGTGTCGAAATGAAATAAGTTTGGGGGTATTGGTAACTAATCAAAAGAGGTAATGAAGTGTGACCAATGTAGTCACGGCCCTAGGGTGTTATAAAGAGAAGATCATGGTGATCTAGGGTAAAGAGCCACAAAATTAGGCCAAATAAACAAATATGAAGGTGCTGAAATTCTGTTGAAAATATGCTCATGTATGTGTTCCTTGCTTGTTACAAAGATCAGTAATCTCTCATGCTCTTACTTATGCTTTAGTTGTGCTCAAGATATTGTTATATATCCATATCCCCTCTTTCATTCAACCACTACCCCAAGCCTCATTACAACCCTTGTAAAGTCCTTTTGATCCTTGGTATTATATGGTATTACTGTGGAGAGCTGATTTGATAATGAGCTTATGGGGTTCGGAATTCTTGATTTTGCTCTAAGCGTGTGCGCATGTACTTATTTGAGTTGCAGGTGGTGTTCTGATTCGGCATTCACACACTACACTTAAGGATGTCATTGTGAGCTTTGCTTACTCTTGAATCATGTGTGGAACTTAGATTGTGATTGTCGTGTTTCTTTGGAACCACATACTTCGGTGATTCTTTGAGGATATTGTTTGGAAGGCTAGCTGCTTATTTCCTGTTTTCTAAATGGTAGTTTTACTTTATTTTGCTTGAGGACTAGCAAAATCTAAGTTTGGGGGTATTTGATACATTCGCATGCCCTCTTTACTTAGTGACTTTGCTTAGTTTCTCTTTATTTTGAGGCACTTACCTCTTTCTGTTCGTTTTGTAGGTAAAGACAGCAAGAGATCACATTTGATGCAATCCATGCTTGTTAAGGGCTGATTGGGATAAGAGGAATATGAGCTTAAAGACAAACCCAATTTGGGCCACACTCCTTGTCAGTCCATTTTTGTAGGTCATCTTGCAGGCCTAATTTCAGCAACTTACACAGGTCGGATGAGGAGACATCCTTGATAGAAGTTGTTCCAATGGGTGTCTATTAGAACATATCCAAAATTCAGCCCAATTGGATAAATATGGAGCCCTCAGCACGTCAAAGACTCAACCAAGTTCACAAAAAAGTCATAGTTGGCTGCCATCACATTTAATGTGGCTACATCCCTAGAGCCATGTGCTACACATAAGAGCAGTCCCACATGGGAGACAAATTAGCTTGGGAACTCAGAAAGATAAACAAAAGTCAAACCTGCCCTAAAGAGACTAAGAATAGTCCACAAAAGGCATTTATTGGGCAGTTGAGGTAGTTGGGTAGCAGCTAAGAGAAGTGTGCTTTACCAGCCAAAAGGGAGGACGAATTTGGCACTCTATAAATAGAGAGCTGCACTCTCATTCAAAGGGAGAGACATTCATTTCATGTATTACTCATACACACATTCAGATTCCATCCTCCACCACAAAGAGAAAAGAGAGCTAGTTGCAAAGGAGGGAGAGCTTGGAGCTGTCCTGGGAACTACCTTGCTGCCATCATCTACCTCAGCTGCCCAATAAATGACTTTTGTGGACTATTCTTAGTCTCTTTATGGCAAGCTTGACTTTTGTTCATCTTTCTGAGTTCCCAAACTAATTTGTCTCCCATGTGGAGCTGCTCTTATGTGTAGCACATGGCTCTAGGGATGTAGCCACATTAAATGTGATGGCAGCCAACTATGACTTTTCTGTGAACTTGGTTGAGTCGTTGACGTGTTGAGGGCTCCATATTTATCCAATTGGGTTGACATTTGGGTATGTTCTAATAGATACCCATTGAAACAACTTCTATCAAGGATGTCTCCTCATCCCGATTTGTAGCAATCAACTTTAAAGCTAAAAACCCTCGGCCCGATTTGTAGAATTCTCACAAACCTCGACCTGCAAAAATCTCGGCCGCCAAACTTCCCTTCGAACCTCCAAACTCGGCCAACTTCAATCTCCAGTCGCCAAGAAGCCCAAGGCACCGGTCGCAGGAATCCTGGCAGCCCCTCATGCATTAGATCGCGAAAAAAAACTGGGTGTTAGCACCTAAATCCCGACCGCACCTTTAACTCAATCGTGCCCAGCCAATTCTCGACCGACGCCCGGTCTTGCCCAGCTTCCACGAAAAACCCCAAGCTTCGGCCTCACCTTGGCTTTCATCCCGCCGCACCCTTGCTTCCAGCAATAGCCTGGCCGCAATTTTCAACAGCCCCAACCGCTATTCTTCTCGTGCCCAGTCAATTTCCGTGCCTGGGTTAGGTGGATTTCTACCACTCCTAAACAGTTATCTAATCATTAAATATACACTACTAAAAGTAATTTGGTTTTATTATTATGAATTATTCATTCTGGTTTTGAAGTGTTCAAGGAGAGAGAAATCATTGTCTTTTTATCTAGCTTGACCGAACATTTACCCCTGCATTCTAGGTCCTTGGTTCGATTCTGTTAAAAAAAATATATATGAAAAATTGGGAATAAGTTTAATTTCGTACTTTTATAATTGAACAAGCATGTGAATTGTAATGAAGATTTATTTAAATAGAATCTGGACCTTTAAGATTGTTGGTTTTGTACACCAAAAAATATCCACCACCAATATAATTGGATGCCAAAGCCTTTCCAACTGATGTTGGTTGAGAGAATGCCAATTGAGAGTGTTCAAGGACAAATCCCATGCAGAAACTTTTCCTATGAGAGAGAGTGTAAGAAAATAGCAAAATGGTAATCAAACAAATATCAACAAAAACAAGAATTCAATGTCAATTGTCCAGCAAAACGAACTCATATTTCTGTCTAAGAAACTTGGACAAGTTATTGTGCTAAAATCTACTTACAGTTAGCTGACATGATTTGGCTTGCAGGTTGGGATCCAAACCACAACAATACCATATCATACATTTGGTTTCCATTTGATGAGAATATAAACAAACTCCCCACCAAAAGAAAAGCCAGAGGAAATAATACCAAGGAGTTGAAGTTACCTTAGGGCATCCAGTAACTGGGTGGCTATGTGTTTTCTTCTGTTAGCTTGAGTGACCCAAATGGCTCGGATGCCGCAGACAGCAGGCACTACTTCCTCTTCCCAAAATATAGCACCGTTGAGATTCTCATTCAAAGCTTCAGGAACAGAAGGGGCTTTTCTCATGGTTTCCCTTTGAAATTTGATATCCCTGAATTGGAGAGTGGTTAGTTTTGCTTCATTTGTAGTAGTACCATCATAACTTCTATTAACTGCACATGAGAGGACTTTGTGTGCTTCTTTTATTGGTTCTGCAACTAGACACCCAACAATCCTTTGGGACAAAATGAACAGATACACCTGCAAACATAAGGGTGAGATACCACATCGAAAATGGAGCTAATAGCTGAATCATACCATAGAGAGAGAGAGAGAGAGAGAGAGAGAGAGAGAGAGAGAGAGAGAGAGAGATACGAAAGCATTATTGTACTCCTAAATTGTCAAAAGATAGATGGGTTAATTACAAAACAAATTTCGAAAAATAAATCCAAAGCATTCCCAACCTGCCAGTACAATACAGTGGCTTAGTTAAGCAAATCTGACTATAAAAGGTGAAGAGGAACGCATCTAACCATGAGATGCTGAATAAGGTATAGTGTACTTCATTTGTACTATATGTTCTTGCTCAAGCTTCAAAACTCTAACATTACCAGTAGAATCTCCAACATACCTGCCATCATACATTTGTCCAATACATAAACTTACTTGAAACGAACGAACCACATTTCGATTCATCTACTTAATCCCCAAAACTGGAAGCTGAAACAAACTTACATGTAGAGACTATGTTGCATGACAGTGAAAGAAGTAATATCTTCTTCAAAAGCATGCACATCAGCCAACAGGTTCTTTTCTATATCGATCCCAAATCTAAGGACAACAACATTCCTTTTGTTAAAAACTAAGCCATGCACTCATCAAAATTTGGGAAAATCTCAGAGATTATAAGCATAGTGGATCAAACTTGCCTCAATATGGTTCTTGGAATTCACATTTACAAGTATGCCTTGGTTCTCCACAAACTGAACACAAATATCACCAAATAATATTACATGAAAATTACCACACACAAACAAAAACAGCTGGAAATTGAAGAAAGTATACATGATATTTTATACAGAATAGTTAAACACATGAATTTGTCTGCAAATAAGAAGAAGAAATTTGTCTGGAAGACTATAATTTTTTTCTTTTTGATACTTCAAATACACAAGACAGAGTAAGATCAGATAGAAAGACAGAGAGACAACGATCCAGTTGAAGACAGAAAAAGACAGAGTAAGATTAGAGAAATTACCAAATAAATTGAAACCCTAACTGAAATAATCTCACTTGGAGGACGACGATGACAAGAAAGGGGACTCCGTTGGGGAAGAGGACGCTGGCGACGAAGGTTAACGAAGGGACTCCGATGGCTCTTCTCGACGACGAGGAGGACTTCCATGGCTCTCTTTTAGGGTTTAGGAATAGATGACGACAGAGATAGAGCACGGAGAAGAAATCGGTGAAGAAGAGAGATGCTGAAGGTGAGAGGGATGAAAGAGTGATTGTGACTGTGGGTGTTGCGAGATAGGGTTTAAGGGTGACTGTGGGTGTTGCGAGATAGGGTTTAAGGGTGACTGTGGGTATCGCGAGATAGGGTTAAGGGTGACTGTGACTATGATTGGGTATCGCAAGAGAGAAGAAAGGGAGTTTGAAGGTGAGAAGGATGAGAGTGACCATGACTGGGGTAGGGGACTTTTTCTTCCGCAGCTATAAATGGATTGGGCTGCCGTAAAGGGCAGACTGATGAAATTGTCCCCTTTGCCTGAGTTCAAAAATTAAGCCCCAAAAATGCTTCGAAAGGGCAGTAAAACCTTAGGAAGCATCTTGGCTATCTTCACTAACCATAACAACAGCAACTACAGATAATTTATGCATGCTTACAAATAAAATTTTGAGCTTGGCATGAGAGACATGTGGCATGGAAGCAAAATCAACATGAGTTTAGCACTGAGGGGAAATTTAGGCTTTCTTGGGGAAAAAGGGAGTGTTAAGGCAGGAAAGGAGAAGTTTTGTAAGAGATTTGGCTGAAAAAAAGAAAGAAATAGAGAACAGAGTTCTTCCGGCAGCTTGACAGATGCTCTGTCTGCAAGAAGAGAAGAATGGAGAAGAAAGGTGAATAGTGCACGAGGTTGCTGGGTTTTTGCAAGTTAGAGAGAAAGCTTGCTCTCTGAATTTGGGTTGGATTTGTTAGGTAGGAGAGGCTTCATTTTATAGCTACTGGAAACCATCACTTCCCAAGAAACCCTAATGGCTTCTACCAATTTTGGCCAAGTTTTTCCCTTCCTTTCTCATCTCCCTCCTTGGCTTTTCCCATTTTGATGAAATCCCTTTTGTTTATTTACACCAGATCAGAGTTTTTTTGAAGCTCAAGGCCCCTTTTTCCCGCAGTTGTCTCAATGACAGACTTCCATTCCCAGCCATCTCTTTTATTGCTTTCTTCTCTTTTTTCCATGGCCAAGTCTGATGGGAAAAGGAGTTAGGATATATATGCTGGTTCGAAGGGTGCTTCTGGCAACTTGCAGGCTAATATTCTTTGGTTCCTTGAATGTTTCTTGTTTGGAACTTGCTCCCCCCATGCGCTGGAACCTCCAGCAGCTCTGTTCAATGAACCTACAGACCTTCTCTACGTGGCTTCTATTTTTTCTAGCAAGGGGCTGAGGCTTTTGTGGCTTATTTTGGAGTTTTATATGGGCCAAGATGGTTCCTTATGCTCACCCACATGTTGGGCTTTTTGCTTGGGCTATTTGGGCTATTTCTTCTCCCTTGTGCTCACCCACATGTTTAGGCCAAAGAAATGGGCTTGAGTCCCGAGGCTCCCAAGCAACCCGAGACTTTCCATTTCTCGGCCCATCAATGGGCCTCATGTTGATTTATTACCATCCATACCACAACCCACTCAAGCAAGCCCCGGGCATTTGAGTGGCTTGGGCCCACTTAGGCTTGTAGCATGGTTGGGTGTGAGATAACGATTTTGTGCTTGGCATGGCATGTCGCTTGGCATGTTTTAATTTTATCGTCCTTGGGAAGGACTGCGGTGTTTAATTTCGGCATGGGCTTGTAGAGCCGGTATATTTTATCTCAATCCCTAGCATGGCGAATTTATTTAGCATGACACGTGAACTACAACTAGCATGTGGCGGGTTTTCGTGTACTCCGCTTTACGTTTTTTCTTAATAGAGTGTCGTTTTGGGCTGATAATTTATGCGGGCCCAACCATGGATTTTTTGGGCCTCAACAACTGGGTATCGCAAGAGAGAAGAGAGGGAGTTTAATTTTTGGCCAAAAATATGAGAGGGAGTCTGAAATATTCACGAGGGAATGAAAATTTTTAGCGAAAAATCACTGTAGCGGTCAACTATGCTTTTGGCATCAGTGCTAAATGTACTGCTTCAATTTATTTTTTGCAGAACCATTTTACGCTTCAATATATTTATATCATAGATGCTAAATATAATCAACGGCATCGGTAGGAAAAATCAAAACTTTGTGCTGATGCCTTTATATACTTTTAGTCTTATTATTTATAAAATCGATGCCTAATATACTAATAGCATCGGTTTTTCATTTCACCAATGCCTATGTAGTGTTGTGGAAAGTAAAATTTGCCATAGTGTCTCTTGCATTTGCCAAGAACATTGAGAACAAGCTTCAATAAGAAATAGAATCCATTTCTCCATCAATCATCCCGGTCTCGACCTTGACCAATTTCCTTACTAGAGCTTCGCTTCTCAAGTTCATCAGGGATTGAATTGCCAGCTCCGAACACGTTGCCAGTTTTTTAAAGGAAAAAAAAAATGTTCTCAGGTGCAACTTGCAACAACAGTGGCATCAGATGCTTCAAGATCAGCTCTGATTCCGTCACCACCTATCTCACTTGCAGGTGTTGCAATCTTCAAAATGTTTACAAATCTTTATGTAACTCACGAATTTCCATTGCACTTTTTTTTTAGCGAAAGATCGACTTATCATTAACATCAATAAGATCGGGTTACATCCACAAGGTATGTATATATAGGTGGCGTAGTTAAAACCTTACCGAGGAAAATCCATTGGGACAAAATCTCGAGGTAGGAAAGAGTGCCACACATACCAAAAGACAAAGCAAGATTACATCAACAGGAGGATTAATCCAGAGAACAATCTCAAAGCACACAGTCCATGAGCCAACGAGGTCTAGCTTCCATCCAAAAGTCGAAACCTCTAACACGAAGATTGAATTTAGCAATCCGGTGAGCCAACATATTGGCATTACGAGATATGTGTTGGACTGCAACCTGTCACCCCGACTTCAACAGGTTTCTGATTGCGTCAACTAATCCACCCTCCACTGCAAAACTCTCCACATCAGAGGTCACCAGTTGAACAGCAAGAAGGCTATCAGATTCCACAACCAAGGGGACAACGGCAGCCTCAAGGGCAAAGGACAAACCAATTTTCATGGCATATAACTCGGTTGCAAGGAATGAAACTCTCCCAGGGGCCTGCATCGACACCGCACTAACTAGACTGCCGAGTGAGTCACGGACAGCAGTCAACACCCCTGGACCCCTCCATATCTACAGCAGCATCAACATTCAATTTTAAAAAGCCTTGTTGTGGTGGCTGCCACCGTACAGCAGGGGCTGGCAAAGAAGCGCTCCTATGACACCCCACTTCAGCAGCTTTAAGCTCCATGTGATCGTTCTTTGCCTGCATAACCAACTCAACAACAGATAATGGATTACCTCCAAAAAGTATATTATTCCGTTCAGTCCAAAGCATCCACATTGTGATAGCAAAAAGAGGGAGGTGCTCTCCAGAAAGAATATGTCAGGTCGCTGCAACCCAGTCCATCGGGTCTTGAGTTTGCAAATCAAAAATTTCCATTGCACTTGAGATATGTAGAAAGATTCATTAACTCAGCAGACACTTGAAGGCTGATTTTCTGTCTGAAATGATGATGACTTGAGCGATGCCACGTGTGAACATATTTGGTTTGTTCCTAAAAGTCCAAATTAGAATCAACAAATTAATCGTAATAGGAGTATACTTTATAATTTTGGTGATAATAGATTCTAAATGAACCTTAGAAAAAAGCATTTACCGCGAATTATACAGCTAACCTAATCCTTGTTCAAGTCCAGGACATATTTAATTAAGCATCCAACAGAAATAAGCAAAGAAGAATAAATGAAAATAAATTACTGAGAAAAAAAGAGTCTATCTCAATTGAGTGTTCAAAACAATTAAAAACCAGTGACATGACAATAATAACCAGTGGCATCAACAGACAAAACAGTAATAACACTGTTGAACAGGAAATTTTCACAAAAGCAATCAACCAGGAATTTGACTTGGGATATAATTGAAATTCTTGTCCCTGCAGTCTTATCAAGAAAAAAAAAAAAATGAAAGAGATGTATTTGGTTAGATATGAAACACCAAGAGATAAGCATCTCAGTTGAGAAGTGGTCATCAGCTTGAATTCAAACTCGTCATAATATAGCCTCTATAAGAGGCATGACGCCTAGGAACAAAGGGGGCAGCCGGCAGGCTGCACAAGGATAAAAAAACGGTGGTGCAAGGCCACAAAAACAGGAGGCTGAAAAAGAGACTGGAAGGCCACAAAGGCAAGGGGAGAACAGCCGCTGGGAAGGGGAGGAGAGCATACAAGAGCAAATGAATTTGCTGATAGATTTCTACCGAGAGCAACAAACACGAAGTTCTTCGTTCATTGTTCTTAAATGCAGCAGGACAGTGAGATTTCTCTCATAGATGCCTTGAGCATCCAAAGCCACAAACAAGCATCAAAGGAAGAATAGCAGATGATGTGGGGGAGAACCCACAAAGGGGAAGGCTGCTGGAGAATTTTTACAGAGAGGGAGGAAAAATCCGAAAAGCCACAAAGGCAGAGAAGGACAATCGTGACGCTGTGGAGGAAAAATGAGGCTCAACACCTCTACTCCCTGCAAAGACAGAAGCAGTCAGATACATGTTGCATCTTCAACAAGGCTCCTCTCCTGAAGTCCCCTATGATTGGGTATAAAACCCACAAATCAAATTTTGGGGCAGCATCCCTTGAATCAAAATTTCTTGGATGTTCAATCCATCATGGAGAATAAACCCTGAAATGAAAGCATTGGGTTTTGCACCCCGGAAACAAAGTTTGGGTTTTGCATCCTGAAAACAAATTTGGGTATTGCACCTAAAAAAATAAAGTCTGGGTGTTTCACTCTCAATCAAGGCTTGAGTTTTGCACCCCAAAAAAAAGAATATCTTGGATACAGATAGAAAAATTCTGCAGCTGTGGGGATGGTTTGCGTGTTCCATGACGTTGCCTCTGCGCCATTCTCAAATATGGCATCCCAAAATTGATTTGTTACAAACAATAATTGGAAGAGTCTGTAGCTTAAAAAGAATTCAAAGGGAAGGCCACATGTCGAATGACCTCTCTCTTGAATGGGAAGAAAACGGGCCATATGGCTGATTGGCTATCAAAGAAAATTTGATATTGGGTTCTCTTTGATTGTAACAAGGAAAAACAAAAAAAAAAGGGTTTGATGCAAGATGTGTTTTGCCAAATTCTTATCTCCTCCAATAAGTCGTATGCAAGAGACCAGAGAAGAAAGAATTGGCAAGTTTGACAAAAGCTAACAAACCCAAAGCTGCCAGCTGCATCAATCTGAACACACAAAGTTTGAGTCCAGACTCATGCGAAACAATCCAAAGGAAGTGCAGATTTCTCTAAGTTCATCCCCCACAGTTCAAGCTATCAAGCTTCTAAATAGGAAGGAGCAGAACTATGAAAAAAATAAGATAAATCAAGGAGATACAATACTTTGTTATAAACTAAAGAGATTATGGAGAGAATTGAGATGGAGAGAGGGCATAGAAGCCTGATCTTTTCATTGAATGTTTTCTCTGTGTATTACAAGTGAGAGTGAAGTCTTATTTTATAGGCAACAAAATCTGGTAGTGTTATTGCCTCCCGTGGATATGTGGTTGGCTCTCAAGCGATGATGGCAAACAAGCTTCATCATTTCTCTTCAATCAATTAGGTAGTGGGCTCTACCATTTTGGGATCCATCCTTGACTTTACAACACTCCCCCTTGGAGACCACAAATGGTATGGAATATGCCTCGTTAAAAACCTTGCTAGTAAAAACCCAGTGGGACAAAAAAAACTGGTCGAAGGGAAAAAGAGTACATAACCATGTGTAACATAAAATTCTGTGTATATTGACACGCGTGCGACACTGCCTCGTTAAAACCTTGCCAGGAAAAACCCAGTGGGATAAAAACCTGAACGAAGGAAAAAGAGTACAGTGTTTAAAGATCTTTATTGATAGCACGCTCCCCCTGATGCTTGACAAAATATCTTTAAGCCATACTGTTGATCATCTTTCTGAATATCATAGTTGACACTGCTTCTGTGAGTCAATCTTGAGCGACACTGCCTCGTTAAAACCTTACCAGGAAAAACCCAGTGGGATAAAAAAAACTGGATGAAGGAAAAAGAGTACAGTGTGTGAAGGTCTTTATTAATACCACGCTCCCCCTGAAAACTTCATGACTAGCTTTTTCCAGTAAGCGACCATAGAAATTTCCAAAGTACACATATCTAATAACACTTGGGCTATTTGTAAGTTCACTCAAAAATATGCCCGTATATGGTGTTATGCTTAGATAGCCTCAAATATGCCTCACATCATCCCAAAATGATAGTGATGGAGTTGAGCTCTATCTGAAAAATACGATGTCCGGTCCAATATACTTCCAGAAAATCCTTAAAGCGTCCAACGGATAATCCTCATAAAAATGCTTCAATACTTTCTTAGTATAAGCAAGAATCTCGTTGGCATAATGCTCGATCTTTAAGTCGAGACAAATATTTCTTGTACTCTTCAGAAGCTTTAATGTGTTGCAAACACATTATAATCCATGTACTCACTGAGGCAATTTATGCATATTAGTATTGAGTACAGATTTTGTGCTTTAGGCATATGTCCTTTAGGGACTTGCTTCATGCAATTTCAATCCTTTCAAGGATTTTGTTTAAAGGGATTAAACTTTATGACACATTATATAGCTTTTACCCAGCTATTTATACATCTTTAGGGAATCGCTTCTGGCGATATGCTCCGTGCATTTAATAACCCTTAAAGATAACATGTTGGTATCCGTAATTGTGCGGTAAGGGGGCACAATTGAATCTGTAAATATGGAAAAACCCAACATTTCTTGTTTATGCCAGAAACATTGTGTCATACAAAGTGGGTATATTCCCTTTTATTCCGAACACCCAAGTATAACTTTCATTATTAACATCTTTTGGGGTTCGTACTGTGGGTTTGTTCTTTCACGTTCATTCTCATCTATAATGGAATTGCCTCATTCCATTTTGGCTAATGATATTGTCGACATTTAATAATTGAACGTGGTTCCAATCAACACAGCCCATTGATGATTTGAGTAGCTACTCCAAAACCAAAAATTGTCATTCATCAATTCATGATCTCATCATTCTCATTTGCATGCGCATGCATCAATTATAAGCATTTCTTTGCTTTTGGGTACCCAAGCCACTTCAGGGGGCTTTTATTATGTGAGAATGTGGATTATAACCTCCAATGGAGCGTTATTTTACATAGGGCGTGGAAAATCTCCATTTAGGGAGTTGGAACATTTAGAACCCATATATCTGTCATGCTGCAGGCATGCCACAGATTAATACATACATGTCAATTAATTTATGGGACTTTAACCCATATAATTTGCTACGCATTAGGCCTGCACAATATCAATATTGACATGTTAAAGGATTGTCCTTTTGGGACTTCAATCCATATCATTTGCTACGCAACAGACGTGCATCATATTGATCACTGCTATACCCATATTCTGTTCTTATGGGACTTTAATCTGTGCAGTGTATTATCAATGTATCCAACTTGCAATCTGTAAAATTTGCGTTAATAATTCATGGATACATACAAGCCATTCTTTTGGAACGGACTTATCTCCCCATTTGGTTACCTTTCAAGATAAAATATCAAATAAGTATATAAGCATAAAATAACACAAATATTGCTTACATCCTTAGGTGGGAGAAACTTTTCTCAAGTATCATTCAAGCTCGTATCGGCCCAGTAAATATAATGTAGCGCTTGATGATCTAGTTATATCCTGCAAGAGCAAAATCACAACTCTTTTGCCTCTGTCAAAACAAATAACCCTCAGAGTTAGGATCACTTCATGGATTCTTTCTTCAGATGTTCATTCTAAAGAAATAAAATCTCTTATGAACAGAGAGTTACAAAAAGAGAAAAAATGCAAAAAAAATGTGATATTGATTGCAAGATAAGGTAAGCAATCAAGGAAGGAAGCTGGTGGGAGCAGACAATAAGCTCTCATTTCTCCTAGTCTAGAAGGACCTCAGGAGATTAGAGCATAAGGTCGCCTTCACAGTTCCCTGATGTGGCGGAAACGTGATCAGGGATAGTCTCGCTTCCTGAATGGATGATCAGAGATAGTCTTGCTTCTCGGGCATATTGAGTGCTCACTGATAAGAAAAACAAGTAGATATCGCATCACTAGGTATGGAGAAAACTGGATGTCTTCTGCAAAGAAAATTTCGTTAGTAACACATTTATACACAAATAAGAGGAATAGGTAGAACCGGTGAATTTCAAATTAACTATAGGAAAATTGCGAGATTCTCGGGGTGCTTTTGAAAAGATAGCTCCGTGAAATCCGCAAAGCAAGATCAGCTTTGACGAAAATAATACTTGAAAACGCCGAAAGTGCGGACAAACATTATTAGAGGCCGCGTGAAGTTTTGGAATCTGGGAAAGAAAAAGAGAATATGGGGATCCTAAAAAACTGTAGCCATATTTCCTCCTATAGATATTGCCTTTGCAAAACTTGATTGGAGCAACTGCGTTTCAACTCAACTTCCTTCATTTTCTGAAACTTTAGTTTTTGTAAGACTTTCTTCAAAACCTTCTTAAAATGGCTTCCTCTTCTTCCTGCCCAAATGATTTCAATTTAAATGATGCTCCCACAACTACCAATGATGCCAAAGTTTGGCGTCCATCCTTTGTATCCCAAAATCGTCATCTCACAGTTAATGATTCTGTGATGATGAATGATGCTACTGCTGTCATAGTAGCTAGAAATTTCATTACTCCAATGGATGAAATACTGTTGACAGGGAGGTCTGAGGAAGAGGCTATTGATGACTTAATGGCTTCTAGCATTCAGAGTGCTGCTTTTGTTTCTAACATGGCTGATCGTTTGCGTGCTAGAGCAAACGAGGTTCAGAAGCTAACAACTGAAAATTCGTCTCTTCAAAGAATGCTTCATGAGTCTCAACAGGAGGTTGAGAAACTTAAAGGAGAGAATAATGCCTTGTTGAAACTGGTAAGTTCGTACTCCGTTGATACACTGAGAAGGCTAGACATGCTGCAGGTCTCTAATGAAAGAATTTTGGGAGACCACGAGAGGCTTATGGCTAAGCTTAAGAGGCGCCGTCCTCTTCCTTCAGAGGCTTCCAGAACATGATGTAATTTTATAGATTTTACAGGGCCTGCACCTTCATTGCAGGTGGAAAAAATCTGTCTGTTGTATGCTCCTTTCCTGTTATAATAATTGCACACATTCTTAAACTTGCACCTGTGGTTTTTACGTCTTTTCAAAATGACGGTTTGGAACCTTGTGCCTTATAGGTTCAAATAACCACATCGGCTCTCCCAAATTTCATATTTCAACGCATGTGAGCCCGTAACTTCTGGCCCGGGCTAAACACAAACTCAGAATTTATTCGCCCTTTTCAAATGGACATGAAATATGGATTGAGTAAAAACCACGCTAATATCGCAATATAGTAGTGAAGAGCATTAACTACTATATACCCACAACTTCAAGCTCAGGATCTCTCATATATTTGGGTCCATGAGCTTCCGGCCCAGATATAACAAAATATGTGGGGAGCCTCAATTCATCATTTGGGGTTTATACTGATATTATCCATTTCACGGTGTATTCTGAACAACCGGAAATCACAAAATATATTTCTTCCTTGAGGTGTCGATTATAACAGAATCGAACTTTATTAAATTCATCATTCTCTTATGCCAAAGAAATATGTGGCGTACCACAATTTGCAATAATACCTCAAGGGTTGTCCATTTAATTGTTGGAACTTCAGGTTCTCAACACTGTTAGATTTTGAACCTCAAGCCAAAATCACATATTCTCATGGTATGGACATTTTTACAATTTTTTGTACACATTTCTGGACTTCAAGCCCTTACATAATTGTCCATATTTTGAGGAACTTCTGGCATCTCATTTAATTGCTCATCCATGAGTTTAAGGAACTGCAGGTTCCCTTTTGAATAGTGACGGTTTACCCAAAATGGTTAATATTTATGTATACGTCACTATTCATATATCCGGTACTATTCATCAAGTCATGAATACGTATCTATTCATGTGTACAGTACATTTGCCAGTACAGTTATTATCCATGTGTACAGCACTATGAACCAATACGGTACTGTTACATCATTAAGGAACCCCAGGTCCTTATTTACATGTCAGGGATCAAGGACCCTCAATTCCAATCACATGTTTACAAATATAGTACTGGAGAGACTGCCAGCTCTCATATTAATATCATCATCAAGGATCTTCAAGTCCTTATGTAATTGTATGATGAGGATCAAGGAACTTCTGGTCCTGATCTGCATACTATAAGAAAACTCATCATACAGCACAATTAATCCATAAAATAAATTGCTAGTAAATAAATTACTGGTATGGACGATAAACCCGCACCATACTTTAAATAAATGTAAATGTGCGGTAAAATAAATTCATAAATTAAATTGCTTGCTGTATGGACGTTAATCCCGCACCATACCTTAAATAAAATTAAATGTGCGGTAAAGTAAATTCATAAATTAAATTGCTTGCTGTATGAACGTTAATCCCGCACCATACCTTAAATAAAATTAAATGTGCGGTAAAGTAAATTCATAAAGTATGAGGGTTAATTCCACATCATACTTTAAGTAAAAGTAAATTTGCGATAAAGTAAACGTGCTTGTATGGGCACTAATTCTGCCCCATACATTTAAATAAAAGTAAAGGCGTGGACGATAAACCCGCACCACCCTTTTAAATAGATACTGTTGTATGGGTAATAAACTTACACCATACAGTAAATAAAATAAATGTGGAAATAAAAACCACCACTAAAAATATAAGAGGTGAAACCGTTCATTTTTATTAATTAGTAACTGGAAAGCAAATAAATATAATATATTATATTACCATTAATATTATAATTATATATATATAAGTAATTGCTAATTGTATATAATATATTGATATACTAATATATTAGCTATATTGCATGTTATATAAAATATATAATCAGACATGCAAAGAAAGTGATCATTATCACGCTTGCCACTGCGTTTTCATTTGACCTGCCATTAGCACATGCACTAATATTAATATTAAATAATATAGAATAATAATAATTGAAAAGATGGTGGGAAGCTCATCATTTCGGTGGGTGCTGTTCTTTATCATGTTTTGTGGGTCTGAACTTTTCTCTCTATGTCCACTGTCTCTGAGAGCATCTAATACATTCTTGCCCCTATTAGCTCCCATAGCAAGGCCTGTCCTGAGCGTATCGACGCACTGCTTTAGACCCATGGTGACGGCCACGACCTCCGAGGCCATGCCCACCTCTTTGATCCGAAGGGCCTCTTCCAAAGCAACCTCGCAGAATGGGTTCATCGATATGAAGAGCAAGCTCCGCTGAACCTCCTCCATCATATCCCGATGGTCGTCGTTCTCCTTCTGGTTTGGGCGCAGTGTAATCATGCTTGGATTTGGTTTGAGCAATACGGTGCGGTTTGGGCAGAGAGCAAAGATACTGAAAGCTAATAGCAAAGACTCAAAAGAATGGTTGTTTTGGTGGCTTGTGGTTTAGTTCGTCTGCACTAACTTCTGTTGTTTGAAATTTTCAGAGTTGCAATTGCAGAAGATGATGGATGGAAGGAGAGAGGGATAAGAGATCTGGGTTTCATCATAAAATTCAGCTGGTATTGTTTGAAAGCGAATTCGTGCTGATAACGTGTTGTAAACTAAAGAGATTATGGAGAGAATTGAGATGGAGAGAGGGCATAGAAGCCTGATCTTTTCATTGAATGTTTTCTCTGTGTATTACAAGTGAGAGTGAAGTCTTATTTTATAGGCAACAAAATCTGGTAGTGTTATTGCCTCCCGTGGATATGTGGTTGGCTCTCAAGCGATGATGGCAAACAAGCTTCATCATTTCTCTTCAATCAATTAGGTAGTGGGCTCTACCATTTTGGGATCCATCCTTGACTTTACAACATACTTTTCTTTTGCTTCATGGAGAAGCAAAAGGCCCCATGCCAATGACAAACGGAAGGGAAAATCAAGCCACAAGAGTAGCTGGCTTGTACCGACGTCAAGAAGTCAAAGATGATAGAAAAATAGTCAGAGGCGTGATTGTTTGAGAGGGCCCATTCTTTGTAAATGTCCACTAAGCTCAGCAATATGCTTTACAATATAAAACAAGCATTGAGCTTCACACAGATAGAAGACAAAGTGAAGGTTTGAAACCAAGGCCTTTTCAAGTCCCTCACATTACTTTTGGTGACTGCAACAAATGAAAACAAAGTGTCCAGGCACTTGTGCTCCTTTGTATTCCAAGGGACGAAGACGTGAGTTCACTACTTGCAGTACCAAGCTATGCAAGCAAGTGCACAAAAGTGTCAGCAAGGGTTCACGAGAACTAAATCAATTGACGGTCAAGAAGGCTCAATAAAATGCTTACGGCATTCGGGTCTATCTGCCTCAACTCTCAAATGCAAGATGGCTACCAAACATGCCCACAAAATCTCAACAAGAAATATGGGAATCAATCACTGTGGCAAAGAAGCTATTCAGAAAGGAGTGTCAAGCGACTCAACCATACTGTGTCGAAGACTCCATTCCAAATAAATGATTGGTCGTTCTACAAGCATTGAGCTCACTCTCAAAAGATACCAAAGGAGCATCAATATGGATTAACGGGCTTATCAACCACAATAGCCCATTAATCTCAAATCCTCCAAATCATGCATGGATACAAATGCAAATGTCAATTGTAGAGAATTAGTGGGTTCATCAAAATTGCTCATTATTTTTCTTGGACATTGGAAAAAAGAAAAAGGGTACAAAACCATCCAATTTTCCCCATGGGTCATCTACCCATGCAAATTTCAAATGAGATTAAATTCAAATATCTCAAACACAAATTCTCAATTAGTGGGCCACACTTACCCATTAATTTCCAAATCAATTTGGAACAACGTCGGTTTGATCCCGTCAAGGGTACGTAGGCAGTCTAGTATCCCAATAGACGCAACCGCAACCAAGTTTAAATCCCTGGTTTATCTTAACCAGATTTCGCCAAAACACTTTCCCAAGTGCAGTTGTCAATTTTTTAGAAAAAATTAATGGGATAATCAAAATTACTCATTATTTTTTTTCTTGGACATTGACAACCAGAAAAGTGGTACAAAACCATCCAATTTTTCATGGGTCATCTACCCATGCAAATTTCAATGAGATTAAATCTCTCAAATTCAAGTTCTCAATTAGTGGGCTACACTTACCCATTAATTTTCAATTTTTCTCATGGGTCATTTACCCATGAAAATTTCAATGAGATTAAATTCAAATCTCTTAAACACAAATTCTCAATTAGTGGGCCACACTTACCCATTAATTTCTAAATTTTGGAACTACGCTGGTTTGATCCCATCGAGGGTACGTAGGCAATCTAGCATCCCAATAGACGTAACCGCAACCAAATTCTCATCAATCAAATCTCCACACAAATCATTTCCGAACTACGTTGGTTTGATCCCTTTGAAAGGGTACGTAGGCAATCTAGAGATTCAATCTAGATGCAACCATCCCAAACACTATTTCATATTGAATCCCTGGTTTATTCAGCTAAATTCACTCAAACACTCCTCAATCAAATTCATTCAAATTCCTCCTTTTGCAATGAGTCATCCATTCATTGCGAATCTTTGAACTGCTAGTGGCTTGATTCCCGCGAGGGATACGTAGGCATCCTGAGGTTGGACTTGGGAGCAGCTGCAAAATCAAACACACACGTTCTATTTCTTTATGATGGAATCAAAGGGTGTTCCCTTGAAGCAAGGGATTGTAATTAAGAGACTTGCGTCTCGAATGGGTCGAACCTAAAAATAATAAAACTCCATTAATTAATTAGTGGTGGTGAAATAATGTTGGGAGGATCACATTTTCCTTCAACATAATTTTTGGCACACCCAGTGGGACCCATTTTCCCTTTCATCTCCATTCATAAATAGACTAATCATATTTACTTTGTGTTTGCCTCAAGTTATAAAAACCAAAACAAGGGCACCACAAGATATGCTCTACTTCCAAGAGCCCCTTCAGAGTTATGGTTAGCAAGGTGACTGCAAATGTCATTAATGCCCAAGCCACAAGAACTCCATCTAAGAAGGCAACCCCAAAATGCAAGAAAAAGGTTTGTTAGAGCTCAAAGGAAGAAAGTTAACTGTAAATTTGTCACAATCAAAGATTTTGAAGCTGCTGCAACAAATGCCATTAAGGCTAACTACTTCAAAGCCATTAAGGTTCCAAGGTTAGCAAAGCCTTTACAAGCACTCAGTCATGATTGGTTTAATATTTAACAACTTGGTCTTTCTAGCTTCAACATCAACGGTTGCTAAGGCCATAAAGGACCAACCGTTGTCAGCTCAAGCATCACAAAACCTATGATGGTGATTTCTGCTGAAGAACACTCACTATCCAAGTATGCTCACTAAGTGGCTAAATCATCAAGGTTGAACATGTCCAACAAATTCATAAATACAAATAGAGCAAAGTAAAGCTTTTTACCAATCAAGTGATGAAAGGTCGAGCACCATAGGGGGCAGTACCCCCCACTTACAAGTCAAGTCAAGACATGAAGCTGATATGCCACAGGGGGTAATCCCTTTAGCTCAAAGTCAAATCAATATAGGAAACTAGTATGCCACAGGGGGCAGTCCCCGAGTTGCAACTCAAGTCAAGACATGAAACTGATGTAGCAAGGACTAATCATATCTGTTGAAAATCAATGCAAGACATGAAACTGATGTCACAAGGAGTAATCCTATCAGTTCAAAGTCAAGCCAAGACATGAAGCTAATAGGTCACAGGGGGCAGTCCCCGAGTTGCAACTCAAGTCAAGACATGAAATTGATATAGCAAGGAGTAATCCTATCTGTTCAAAGTCAATGCAAGACATGAAACTGATGTCACAAGGAGTAATCCTATCAGTTCAAAGTCAGGCCAAGACATGAAGCTAATATGTCACAGGGGGCAGTCCCCAAGTTGCAACTCAAATGAACACATGGAAGTGAAATCAAGACATTATGCTGATATATGACAGGGGGCAATCCCCTCAGCTCAAAGGTTAATTCAAGACATGAAACTGATGTCATAATGAGTAATCCTATCAGTTCAAAGTCAAGCCAAGACATGAAGCTAATATGTCACAAGGGGTAGTCCCCAAGTTGCAACTCAAGTGAACACATGGAAGTGAAATCGAGACATTAAGCTGATATATGATAAGAGGCAATCCCCTCAGCTCAAAGGTCAATTCAAGACATGAAACTAATGTCATAAGGAGTAATCCTATCAGTTCAAAGTCAAGCCAAGACATGAAGCTAATATGTCACAAGGGGAAGTCCCTAAGTTACAACTTAAGTGAACACATGGAAGTGAAATCGAGACATTAAGCTGATATATGATGGGGCAATCCCTACAGCTCATATATGATAGGGGGCAATCCCCTCAGCTCATATATGATAGGGGGCAATCCCCTCAGCTCAAAGTCAAGTCAACGCATGAAACTGATGTCACAAGGGGTAATCCTCTCAGTTCAAAGTCAATCCAAAAAATGGAACTCATATGTCACATGGGGCATCTTCAAATACTCAAGGGGAAGCCAAGACATTCAATGGGTCATACTGCTACTCTAAAGCAATGGGCGACATCACATTAGTCCTGAATGATGCTTTTAGCCTCAAAGGCAATGAGGTAACAAGTTCCAAATCTCCTATCAAAGAAGAGAATATTTCAAAACCAACAACCCAAGCTCGAGGCTAGAAGATAAAAGAAGACACAAAGCCTGAAGCCATGCTAGTCTTGATTACTATTGTGGATGAAAATAGCCATATAAAATGCTTAAATAGCTTGACTAATGGTTTAGTCCGCTCCAAGGATAGTCAAGACAAGCGTGAAAAGAAAGAAGGAACAAGGAGGCAACAAAGAAAGTTCTCATCCTACAAAAAGGATAAACATGAACAGCCTGCAAGCTTTCTTGCTGCCCTTGCTCAATTGTTTTCAGCACAGTTCTTCACAAGTCAATATGAGACTAAAGAACAGGTCTTACAGTGCACCACAGCCTGTGGAAAAGACGACAATGTTGATACTGAGGTTGACGAGGTCACTTTACGTTCCGGTCAAGCACATCATATCTGTTGAAGGAAGTTGAGCTTTCTTAAAATTTGAGCATGGGAAAGTCATCCAAATCTCCTTTATGAAATGATGTGACAATGGAAGTTCCAACTCCCACCATATGATAAGTGAACCCAAATGGCACTCCATTTTATGTCACTGGCGAGGCTGGCACAACAGTTAATCGAATCCTGTTGGATTGCAGTTTCGTCGTGAATTTAATCCAAAAAAAAAGACACTACATGTCATAAAGGTCTGTGAATGACAAATGGCCTCCCCAGTCTTGACCATACCATACCTGGGTTCAATCTACTGGGGCAAAAAGCCACATGCTCCCTATCACACTGCAAATGGAAATGTGAAATTCTCTACGAGCGCTTTCGTCTATGTGACAACGTCCTATTAAGTCATGCATGACTGGACACATATGACACCATCTATTCTACCCTCCACCAATGCTTCAAATATTTATGGAGTAAATGAGGGTTTTAGTCAACTGTAATATGCTTATAGGGGAAGTGATCAAATGCAAAGTTTTATGGACCGCCTGGCCTTACCTTAGCTCAACCTTAAAAAGCTGAAAAGCTAGGTTGGAGTGAGAAGGTGGAAAAAAAAAAAAAAAAAAAACCCTAAAGGCAAAGGCACTTGAGTTCGACAAAACCATTTGAGTAAACTATGCACCTTTTATCAGGTCATCCTCAAGAGGTGAATGAGTTGTGAAGACCAAGCTAAAAGAAAATTTTCAAGTTCTCGATAAAGGACCAAGGAGAGTCCAGTTTGTTGAAACATACAATGGAGTCATTTATGACATGCTGCACTTGGACTCTTCAAAAGATCAATCAGCCCAATTCAAGGGGCAGTATGGTTATAAAAAATTTCAAAAGAACAAAAGGGGGAAGGAAAGCAATGCCAACCTCACAATTCAACAACTGAATGACATACTCAATGCAACTCTCCCAAACCCAAACTCAAACGTTTCTGAAACGGAACTTCTCACTATCCTCGAGCAATCAGTGTTTAGAGGAGATGAAGTGAGTACAGAGCTGCTTCACGTCTTGGTATTCAAAAGCCCAGGGGGCAAAAAGCCACCATGCACCTTAGTCTTTTAATGTTGGAAGGATCTTTCCAATCATCAACAAGGGAAGGTTCACATAAACAAAACAAAAATGGACGATCACGGTTCAACAAGTCAATTACACCTCCGCCAAGGAGAAAATAGAGCAAAATGTCAACCATCCGTTTGCAAAGGAATTCCATTGACATTGTTCAACCAGCAGGGACTCACGTCTTTACTAAGGTCTTTGCTAATGAGCTCACGAGTTCTCAAACTCCAAAGGGAAACTCATTTTGCCTTGTGTCAATGCAAAGTTCGTTAAAAAATTATGTCTAACGGTCCATTCCATTGGAAGCCCAAAAGAGCAGGATGAAAAAATGTTTCTTGGGCCAAAAACCCAAAAAGGCTGCCCAAGCAAAGAACTACGGTCGACTTGATCCCTCAAAAAGGGTACGTAGGCAATTTAGTCCTAAACGCTAGATGCAATCGCAAATCTCAAATGTCTCTTTCTTTACCTCAAATAAAATAGACGTAGGCAAGCAAGCCCAAAAGCTAGCTCTAGCCATAAAAGTTTCCACCAATGGTGTTAGCACGTGGTAAAACTGCTGTATGATACACAAGAACTCCAATTCACATGAGTATAAACTGTTTGTTAAATAAATAAATAAATAAAAGAGCTCGTTGGGCTGAAAACCCGAAAAGGTGGTCTAAGCAAAAGTTAGAGCTAAAAAGAAAAAAAAAAAAAAAAAAACCTCATTGGACTGAAAACCCGAAAGGGTGGTCCAAGCAAAAGTTAGAGCTAAAAAGAAAAGGGAATGAAAACCCGAAAGGGCGGTCCAAGCAAAAGTTAGAGCTAAAAAGAAAAGGGAAAAAAAGCTCGTTGGGCTGAAAACCCGAAAGGGCTGTCCAAGCAAAAGTTAGAGCTAAAAAGACAAAAAAGCTCGTTGGACTGAAAACTCGAAAGGGCGGTCCAAGCAAAAGTTAGAGCTATAAAAAAAAAAAGAAAAGTGCTCGTTGGACTGAAAACCCAAAAAGGCAGTTCAAGCAAAAGTTAGAGCTTTTAAAAATAAAATAAAAATGCTATGTGGGCCAAAAATTGAAAGGGAAGCCCAAGCAAAAGAACTATGGTCGGCTTGATCCCTCAAAAAAAGTACGTAGGCAGTCTAGTTCAAAGATTCGCAATGAATGGTTGACTCATTGCAAAAGGAGGAATTTGAATGAATTTGATTGAGGAGTGTTTGAGTGAATTTAGCTGAATAAACCAGGGATTCGATATGAAATTGTGTTTGGGATGGTTGCATCTAGATTGAATCTCTAGATAGCCTACGTACCCTTTCAAAGGGATCAAACCAACGTAGTTCGGAAATAATTTGTGTGGAGATTTGATTGATGAGAATTTGGTTGCGGTTGCGTCTATTGGGATGCTAGACTGTCTACGTACCCTCGATGGGATCAAACCAGCGTAGTTCCAAAATTTAGAAATTAATGGGTAAGTATGGCCCACTAATTGAGAATTTGTGTCTTTGGGACATTTTGGGGATTTTCATAGGTAGATGACCCATGGGAAGAATTGGAAATTAATGGGTAAGTGTGGCCCACTAATTGAGAATTTCTGTTTGAGATATTTGAATTTAATCTCAATGGAATTTGCATGGGTAGATAACCCCTGAAAAATTGGATGGTTTTGTACCACTTTTCTTGTTGTCAATGTCCACGAAAAATAATGAGTAATTTCAATTATCCCATTAATTTTTTCCTAAAAATTGACAATTGCACTTGGGAAAGTGTTTTGGCAAGATTTGGTTAAGACAAACCAGAGATTTAAATTTGGTTGCGGTTGCATCTATTGGGATGTTAGACTGCCTACGTACCCTTGACGGGATCAAACCGACGCAGTTCCAGAGTTTGGAAATTAATGGGTAAGTGTTGCCCACTAATTGAGAATTTGTGTCTTTGGGACAATTTGGGAGATTTTCATAGGTATATGACCTATGGGAAAGATTGGAAATTAATGAGCAAGTGTGGCCCATTAATTGAGAATTTGTGTTTGAGAGATTTGAATTTAATCCCGTTGGAATTTTCATGGGTAGATGACCCATGAGAAAAATTGAAAATTAATGGGTAAGTGTGGCCCACTAATTGAGAATTTCTGTTTGAGAGATTTGAATTTAATCTCAATGAAATTTGCATGGGTAGATGACCCCTGAAAAATTGGATGGTTTTGTACCACTTTTCTTGTTGTTAATGTCCAAGAAAAATAATGACTAATTTTAATTATCCCATTAATTTTGCCTAAAAATTGACAATTGCACTTGGGAAAGTGTTTTGGTGAAATCTGGTTAAGATAAACCAGAGATTTAAACTTGGCTGCGGTTGCGTCTATTGAGATGTTAGACTGCCTACGTACCCTTGACGAGATCAAACCGACGTAGTTCCAAATGTGGACGTTAATGGGTAAGTGTGGCCCAATAATCTACAATTGGTGTCTTTGAGACGATTTTAAGATTTTCATAGGTAGATGACCTATGGGAAAAATTAGAAATTAATGGGTAAGTGTGGCCCACTAATTGAGAATTTGTGTTTGAGATATTTGAAACTAATCTCATTGAAATTTGCATGGGTAGATGACCCATGAGAAAGATTGGATGGTTTTGTACCATTTTTCCTATTGTCAATGTCCAAGAAAAATAATGAGCAATTTTGATGAACCCACTAATTTTCTACAATTGACATTTGCATTTGGGAAAGTGTTTGTGCGAATTTGGTTAGGATAAACCAGGGATTCAAATTGGGTTGCGGTTGCATCTATTAGGATGGTAGACTGCCTACGTACCCTTAAAGGGATCAAACCGACATAGTTCCAATTGATTTGGAAATTAATGGGTAAGTGTGACCCACTAATTGAGAATTTGTGTCTTTGAGACAATTTGGAGATTTTAATAGGTAGATGACCTATGGGAAAAATTGAAAATTAATGGGTAAGTGTAGCCCACTAATTGATAATTTGTATTTGAGAGATTTGAATTTCATCTCATTGGAATTTTCATGGGTAGATGACCCATGAGAAAAATTGGAAATTAATGAGTAAGTGTGGCTCATTAATTGAGAGTTTGTGTTTTAGAGATTTAAATTTAATCTCATTGGAATTTTCATGGGTAGATGACCCATGAGAAATTGAAAATTAATGGGTAAGTGTAGCCCACTAATTGAGAATTTCCGTTTGAGAGATTTGAATTTAAGCTCAATGAAATTTGCATGGGTAGATGATCCGTGAAAAATTAGATGGTTTTGTACCACTTTTCTTGTTGTCAATGTCCAAGAAAAATAATGAGTAATTTTAATTATCTCATTAATTTTTCCTAAAAATTGACAATTGCACTTGGACCATGAACCAAATAATAGAAAATTTGGGCCTCTTGAAATTTAATGGGAAATTATTTGGATCACCTATTAAATACTATGGACCTTTGACAAGTAATAGGCAATTATTTTTGAAAGCCCGTGGACAGAGATTGGTTCACCATTGTAGTCTTTGTGACAAGTCATACTTCAATTGGGACTTCAGGAATTGGAGACTCAAAGGAAATCTCAAACAAAGTGGCTGACGCCATTTGACTTTTCTTCCCTTATTTCGGTGCGAGTCTTCCTCTTCGTTTATTTGTTGTTGCCATGTGCAGCACCAAGCCAATCCCTCTTTTGTCTTTCTTTGGTTTTGACTTGTTTTTTTTCTTTGTTTTTGGTTTGCTGCACAACACCAAGCTGCCAACAAAACGTGGCTATCCTTTTTTTTCATTTTGTTTGTTTGTTGTTGCTATGTGCAACAACACCAAGCTGCCAAAACGTGGCTGTCTTCAACAACTTCTTTTTTTTAGTTCATCGTGTCTGTATGCACCAATGCTGTTTCGTTTCTCCATTTTTTTTTGCTGTAACAAACCTTCGTCGCCGTACAAAATGTGAAGCCTCTCCTCCAAGCTTTTTGTTTGCTGACTTCCCCATTTCCAAATGGGTCTGAAGCTAATGGTTCTGTTTAACTCAGGATTCCATGGCTGTGCTCCTTCTTTTGTTTTGACAGAGAGGGAGAAAATTGATGAGATTCTCCAAAGGCATAGGTAGAATCCATTTTTATTTGCTGTGAAATTAAGTTCCCCCCATGGTTTTGTTTGTGGGTTTGTACCCAGATTGGATATGTCATCCAGAGAACTCAGTGAATGAACTTTATGCCCAAAAATGGATATATCACAGAGTATTTGATTGAGGGTTACACACCCATGATGGATTGATAATCCATATAATTTGGTTTGTGGGTTTCATACCCAAGCTAAGAGACTTCCAGGGAGGAACTTTGTTGACGATGCACAACCTTAGCTATTTGTCTGCTCAAGGCATCTGTGAGAGAAATCTCACTGTCTTGCTGCCCTTAAGAACAAATAACAAAGAAATTCATATAGAATTTCTTTATCTCACTGCTTTTCCGCTCTTGGTAGAAATCCGTCAGCAAATTCATTTGCTCTTGTATGCTCTCCTCGCCTTCCCAGCGGCCTTTGTGGCCTTGCGAGCCCTCCCCTTTTATTTTTGTCTCTGCAACCTCACGGCTGCCTCCTCCAAATATTTTCACAGCCGTGCTTTTTGTAGGCTTGCTATCAAAGATCACTTTTGTGGATAACTCTTCATGCAGTAATCACCCCACCAAAACAGAAACCACCAAACTCTCTTGAGAGTTTTCATTGGTTGGTCAAACTCCTGTATTTATTTATTTTTTTAAAACTCCTTTAGGATATTTTCACGTGGAATTGAATTGCTTTATCCCTTGGCTTTGAAACTTGAAAAGCCTATTGGATAATTGGCTTTATTATTTTTTTTGAAACACTTATCATCTATATTAGATAAGCTTGCTGGACGTGGACTTAGGCAAATGCAATCCAATTTTTTTTTTGTGAATTTTTTTTTTTGTTTTTGGTTCAACAGATGCCCCCTCAAGCATTGTGCGTGAAACAACTCCTCAAGTGCAAGGCTTGATTACTTTTCTAGACAAGGATTGGCTTTTCTTTTGCTTTTTGCTTCAACCATTCACAGTTTATACTCGTGTGGGCGAGGAGTTCTTGTGTAGCAGTTTAACCACATGCTTTTCAGTTGGTGGATAAAAAATGGATTGTGATATTTTACGGCTGCATCCAGCTTTTAGGCTAGATTGCCTATGCACCTCGTAGTTCTTTTGCTTGGGCTTCCCTTTCGGTTTTTAGCCCACATAGCATTTGTATTTTAAGCTCTAACTTTTGCTTGAACTGCCTTTTAGGGTTTTCAGTCCAACGGGCACTTTTTTCTTTTTCTTTTTATTTATTTTTCTTTTTTATTTTATTTATTTTATTTTATTTATTTTTTTTAGCTCTAATTTTTGCTTGGACCGCCCTTTCGGGTTTCCAGCCCAACGAGCTCTTTTTTTTTTTTTTAACAAATAGTTTATACTCATGTGAATTGGAGTTCTTGTGTAGTATACAGTAGTTTTACCACGTGCTAACACCATTGGTGGAAAATTTATGGTTACAGCTAGCTTTTGGGCTTGCTTGCCTACGTCTCTTTTTATTTGAGGTAAAGAAAGAGACATTTGAGATTTGCGACTGCATCTAGCTTTTAGGACTAAATTGCCTACGTACCCTTTTTGATGGATCAAGTCGACTGTAGTTCTTTGCTTGGGCAGCCTTTTTGGGTTTTTGGCCCAAGAAATATTTTTTCATCCTGCTCTTTCGGGCTTCCAATGGAATGGACCGTTAGACATAATTTTTTAACAAACTTTGCATTGACACAAGGCAAAATGTGTTTCCTTTTGGAGTTTGAGAACTCGTGAGCTCATTAGCAAAGACCTTAGTAAAGACGTGAGTCCCTGCTGGTTGAACAATGTCAATGGAATTCCTTTGCAAACGGATGGTTGACATCTTGCTCTATGTTCTCCTTGGTGGAGGTGTAATTGACTTGAGTTATGTCGTTGTTCCCTTTTAACCCTTTTGAGCCTTTTTGAAAATTTGCCTTTCATTGAACCTTGATCTTCCATTTTTGTTTTGTTTATGTGAGCCTTCCCTTGTTGATGACTGGAAAGATCCTCCAAACATTGAAAGACTATGGCTTTTTGCCCCCTGGGCTTTTGAATACCAAAATGTTGTCTTTGGGAGAGTTGCTTTGAGTATGCCATTCACTTGTTGAATTGTGAGGTCGGCATTGCTTTTCTTCCCCTTTTGCTATTTTTAAATTTTTTTATATAACCATACTGCCCCCTAAATTGGGCTGATTGATCTTTCGAAGAGCCCTAGTGCAGCATGTCATAAATGACTCCATTGTATGTTTCAACAAACTGGACTCCTCTTGGTCTCTTATCAAGAACTTGAGAATTTTCTTTAGCTTGGTCTTCACAACTCATTCACCTCTTGAGGATGACCTGATGAAAGGTGCATAGTTTACTCAGATGGTTTTGTCAGACTCAAGTGCTTTAGCCCCTTTTTATTTTTATTTTTTCACATTCTCACTCCAACCTAGCTTTTTAGCTTTTGAAGGTTGAGCTGAGGTAAGGCCATGCGATCCATAAAACTTTGCATTTTTTTGAGTAATTTAACACTTGCCCCTATAAGCAGATTAGAGTTGGTTAAAACCCTCGTTTACTCCATAAATATTTGAACTATTGGTGGAGCGCTGGATAGATGATGTCATATGCGTCCAGTCACGGAGGACTTAATAGGACATTGTCACATAGACGAAAGCGCTCATAGAGAAATTTACATTTCTTATTGCAGTGTGATAACAAGCACGTGACTTTTTGCCCAAGTTTATTGAACCCATGTATGGTATGGTCAACAATGGAGATAGCATTTGTTGTTCACAGATCTTTATGATGGAATCAAAGGGTGTTCCCTTGAAGCAAGGGATTGTAATTAAGAGACTTGCGTCTCGAATGGGTCGAACCTAAAAATAATAAAACCCCATTAATTAATTAGTGGTGGTGAAATTATGTTGGGAGGATCACATTTTCCTTCAACAAACACATAGATGATACTTCATGACTTACGATAAGAGGCACTTCCAGGAACCAACAGAAACCATGTTTAAGACTCTTTGTGTAGATCAATCTGTTAATTTTCCGCTGCATTTAAGATATATCGAAAAATCCATTGGCTCATAAGACAATTCAAGGTCCATTTTCTGTCTAAAATGCTGATGACGTGAAGCATGCAATGTATGTGTTGAGATTTGGATTGTCAAGGGAGCTAGGGAGCAAAAGACTGAGAGAGAGCGCTTGAGCAAGAAGGAATCAATATGGTTATGACCACTATTCCTCTGCTTAACCGTTGCAGCAGAGCCAGCTCTATTCATGCCCAAAATGTGTTCTTACATCAGCAAATACAATCTAACCGTTGTGAAGGATAAACCAATGTGAATATGACACATGGCATTACAAAGCTTTACAACCGCTGAAATAAGAGAGACAATCCTAAGCCTTACACTTGGCATATGAGCTCAAGGTGCTCAGCTAACATATGACTTAAATGGACTGAATATAAACTGACTAAGTGATTACTAACTAATCAGAAATTAGCTAGGCAGTTTACATTTTAACACTCCCTTCTAAAGTGCTAGCTGATTTCACTCCAAGCATATTCCTCAAATAGCTGAACCTGTCTTTGGGAAGTGCCTTGGTGAAGATGTCAGCAATTTGTTCTTCTCCTTTGCAGTAGAGCAGTTCAATCACTCCTTCTTGGATTGCTTCTCTAATAAAATGGAACTTCCTCTTAATGTGCTTGCTCCTTTGATGAAATACTGGATTTTTAGTCATTGCTATTGCTGAAGTGTTGTCACAGAACACAGTTGTTGCAGCAGTCTGTTCTTCCCCAAAATCTTCAAGAACAAACCTGAGCCAAATGGCTTGTGATGTAGCTTCTGCTGCACTCACATACTCTGCTTCTGCTGTTGAAAGGGCCACACTATGTTGTTTGACTGATGCCCACGAAAATGCACCACTTCCAAATGAAAATGCATATCCGGAAGTGCTTTTCATATCTTCTTCAGATCCACTCCAGTCACTATCACAATATCCTACTAAAAGTGCAGACTTTCCAGTCACATACTCAATTCCATAATCAATTGTGCCTTGTATGTACCTTAGAACTCTTTTGGCTGCCCCATAGTGCATCTTAGAAGGAGTGTGCATGAATCTTGCAAGCAGGCTAGCTGAAAACATGATATCAGGTCTAGTTGCAGTTAGATATAGCAAGCTTCCTACAATTTTTTTGTACAAGCTTTTATCTGTTGCTTCACTTCCATCCTCTCTTTGCAATTTATCAGTGGCAACTAATGGAGTGCTCACTGATTTGCAATCCTTGAGTCCAAACTTATCTAGGAGAGTGAGTGCATACTTCTTTTGATGGATGAAAATGCTCCCTTCAGTTTGTGTTACTCCCATACCAAGAAAATGATGGAGTAAACCCAAGTCAGACATTTCATACTTGCACATCATCTCAGCCTTGAATTCTTTCACCATTTCATCACTGCTTCCAGTATATACTATGTCATCTACATAGATTGATACGATTAATGTTCCCACACCTTCCTTGGTTCTCACATAGAGTTGCTTTACTTGGACTTCTGTGAAAACCACACTGATATAAGTAAGTGTCGATTTCACTGTACCAGGCCCTTGGAGCCTGCTTTAGTCCATAGAGGGCTTTTCTTAATCTGTACAACTTATCCTCAGCTCCTTTAATCACAAAGCCTTCAGGTTGATCCACATAGACTTCCTCTTCAAGGACACCATTTAAGAAAGCTGATTTGACATCCAATTGCCACAATTTCCAGCCTTTCTGTGCAGCTAGTGCAATGAGAGTTCTAATAGTGTCTAACCTTGCTACTGGAGCAAAGGTTTCATTGAAATCAATCCCTGGTTTTTGTGTGTAACCCTTGGCTACAAGTCTTGCCTTGTGTTTTTGAATGGAGCCATCAAGGTTTAGTTTAGTTTTATATATCCACTTCACTCCCACAATTGGTTTGCTGCCTGGTCTGTCAACCAATTCCCAAGTGGAATTCTTCTCTATCATTGATATCGCTTCAGTCATAGCCTTGTTCCAAGCTTCATCTTTGGCTGCTTCATTGTAACTTTCTGGTTCAATAATGCTCAGTTTACATTGAGCATAGACCTCACTTAAGTTCTTCCATTTTTGTGGAGTATGATCAAAAGTTTCAGAGATTGAAACTGATGAATCATGAGTAGTTGATTCCAAAGTGGTTTGCAGATCTTTAACCACTTGTGATCTCTGAGGAGATTAACAGACTGAAGCGATTCATTTGAATATGAATCCATTTATGATATTCTTGAACTTTCTTCTTCATGCCATGGAATAGTCACTTGTACTTCTTCATTCAACTCCCAATTCCACATTGCTTTCTCATCAAAGATAATGCTCCTTGAGAGTTCAATCTTTTTAGTTTCTAGGTTAAAGACTCTATACCCTTTCTCACAAATCCCATATCCAAGAAATACTCCCTTCATTCCAGTTTTCCCTAGCTTGTGTCTTTTCTGAGAAGGAATATGGATATAGCACAGTGAACCAAATATTCTCAAGTGTTTGACACCTGGTTTTCTCCCACTGAACTTCTCGAATGGAGTTGTATTATCCAGAGCACTTGTTGGACTTCTATTTTGCAGGTATACAGCTGTATTGACAGCTTCTGCCCAAAATTTCAAAGGGATTTTCTTCTTATGCATCATTATTCTTGCCATTTCCATCATAGTACGATTCTTTCTCTCTGCAACTCCATTCTGTTGCGAAGAGTAGGCTATAGTCAGTTTCCTTTCTAATCCCATCTCTTCACAAAACTTTGAAAATTCCAAAGATGTATATTCTCCACCTCTATCACTTCTTAGCTTCTTAATTTGATAACCACTTTGCAGCTCAACCATGTTTTTGAACCTTTTGAATATGTTGAATGCTTGAGACTTATGCTGTAAGAAAAACACCCAACACATTCTAGTGTGATCATTAATGAAGGTGAGAAAGTATCTATTCCCTCCAAGAGTGATAGTCTGCATTGGACCACAGATATCTGAGTGAATCAGTTCTAGTGGTTGTGAGGCTCTCCAAGCTATTTCCTTATCAAATGAACTTCTGTGACTCTTGCCTATAGCACAACCCGAGCAAATCTTCTCAGATTCTTGTAGCTTAGGTAGACCCTGAACCATGTCTTTCTCTTGTAAGAGCCTCAAACTTATGTAGTTTAGATGCCCAAATCTTCTGTGCCACAACCAAGATGGTTCTCCAAATGTTGCTCTATTTGCCATAGGAGGATTGACATATTTGAGATCTAAGGGAAAACATCTGTTCCCTTTCATTTGAACTCTTGCAATCAACTCTTTCAACTGCTTATCTTCATAAATGTCAACCTCATTATCACCAAACACCAACCAATGCCCATGTTCTATCATCTGTCCTACGCTCAACAGATTCTCATCCAAACCAGGTACAATCATGACTTCTCTAATATATCTAGTAACACCTTGCACATCTATAGCCAAAATACATTTGCCTATTGATTGTACTAAATCACCAGTGCCCATCTTAACTTTACAGTTTACATTTCTATCTATATCAATAAGTAAGGACTCATGAGCAGTCATATGATTACTACAAGCACTATCCACATACCAAACATTCATATTTCTTCCAATAGTAGCTGAATGACAAGCATAAAACATAGTAGCAGGTTCTGTTACCTTACTAGCCAAGTTTGCAAGTTTCTCAGTCTTATTTGATTGTTCACAGTCTTTAATGAGATGCCCAAAACGATTGCACCCATAGCACTTTGGCTTTCCTTTAAACCAGCATTCTCCATAGTGAAGCTTATCACAGTGCTTGCATTTCCCTTTTGCTTGATCTGATTTTTCCCCTGGTTCATGCTTTCCTTCTTGGTTGCCACTATTTTGAGGTTTTGAATCCCATTTCTTACCCTTCGATTTCCAGCTCTTCTTTGATTTATTATTACCAAAACCAGAATTTGACTGAGATCCTTTTTGATTTATGCTCATGCTGTTGAAAGCTTTCTCAGTGGTGCTCTCAGCATGTCTATCAAGGCGCTGAGCAAAACCCCTCAATGCAGCAATCACCTTTTGCACCTCAATCGTTTCAATATCCTTAGTTTGTTCAATTACATAACAGACAGGATCAAACTCCTTAGTCAGGCTTATAAGTAGTTTTTGAACTAACCATCCTTTGGATAGGTCTTCCCCATATCCCTTCATCTGATTCACAAGCTCAAGTAGGCGAGTGAGGTATCCAGACAAGGTCTCATCATCCCTCATCCTTGTGTACTCAAAATCACGACGCAAACCCTGCAATTTGATGGATCTGACCTACTTATCACCATGAAATTCCTGATGTAAAATATCCCATGCACCCTTTGAGGTTTCTTCATTCGAAATCCTAGGGAAAATGTCTTTTGAGACAGCCCCTTGGATAATCCCAAGTGCCTTAGCATCCTTCATTAACAGAGCTTTCTTCTCAGAATCCGATGACCCAGCATCATCCACCTTCTTCCCCTTTGAATCTGGAATTTGAAGCCCCTTTTCAACTAAATCCCAGATTCCATGAGATTTGAAAATCGTTCTCATTCGAATCTTCCAAAACTCATAGTTGTCCCCATTGAATATTGGAGCTCTGAGATCACTCCCACCTGACCCAGCCATCTGAGACCATAATCAATAAACTGAGTCGGAAATTTCTCGTCGGATTTCTAAGCTCAGCCCATACAGCTTCAACGCCCACTATCCAGATCCAACCTGGCTCTGATACCATGTTGAGATTTGGATTGTCAAGGGAGCTAGAGAGCAAAAGACTGAGAGAGAGCGCCTCAGCAAGAAGGAATCAATATGGTTATGACGACTACTCCTCTGCTTAACCGTTGCAGCAGAGCCAGCTCTATTCATGCCCAAAATGTGTTCTTACATCAGCAAATACAATCTAACCGTTGTGAAGGATAAACCAATGTGAATATGACACATGGCATTACAAAGCTTTACAACCGCTGAAATAAGAGAGACAATCCTAAGCCTTACACTTGGCATATGAGCTCAAGGTGCTCAGCTAACATATGACTTAAATGGACTGAATATAAACTGACTAAGTGATTACTAACTAATCAGAAATTAGCTAGGTAGTTTACATTTTAACAATATGAACCTGCTTGGTCTGATCCTACCAATCCAAATTGGAAGTTGATGTTAATAGGATTTTAAATGAACAAGAAACAAAAAAGTTAATTATTGTACATCTTGCTGACAAATTAATCTATGAACCCTCTCCGCCACACCCTTCTCCTTTCAAATCATCAAAGACCCTCCTATCCCTATCCAACAAAACAACGAAGTAAATTGTCATTACATCACATCTCCCCAAAACCATATAGCCTTCTTCTTTTCACCCAAAAGTTGCTTCACACACAACAATGCATTACAGGACGTAGGGTTAAACCAGCTGAATCTTACCTCCTTAACAGCTGCAACCATATAGATAAAGTTACTAGGCAATGAAGCAGCATATGGACTGGGAGATAGCTCAAAGGAATGTCCCCTCCTTTGAACCACACAATTAGTATAAATTCCTCTATTATTGAGGAAGAAAGGGATTTTAAAATTGTACGAAATAAGATGGCTCCCATCCTTAGTTTCTTATTCTGTGTGGCTAACTCCTTGTTGGTTAATTTGTGGGTTTGATCCTCACCTTCCAGCTTGCATCGCAAAGCTTCAGTGTCAATCTCATTCAGTAAGTCCTCTGCATCAAAGACAGCATGCTTGAGCTCGTTAAGCCACTCTCTCACAGCAGGGTTCACAATTTGCTTCTCCTCTGCATCATTGAGCACCATGAACAAAGTTAACAGTGTCATGTTCAGGTTCATGAGAAGTGATTCGTCGAGTTTCTTCCTGCCGAAATAAGTCGATGAACTCAGCTGAAGTAACTCTGTCACACAACACCTCAATAGAAGCAGATATGAGAGCCTCTCCGATCAAAGCTGCTGCCATTTTTCTCTACTTTGCAAGGAATTTGGATGAAGTAATATTGCGTACACTGGCCAAAATGGTACAATATGCAATAAACTTTTTTTTTTCTTTTTCTTTTTGGGCAGACAAAGATGCTATCACCAGCAAATTCCAATTTTAAATATTAGCAGAATTTGAAAAGGACTTAATGCTCATGGAGCTATTATAATTGTGGCAGAAAGAATGGTGTAATAGTGGGGCTGAAGTGGAAGAACAAGGGATGAGCAAAGCCGAGGACAGGAAGATGCTCTCAACCTTTGAAGAGCAAAGTTATTTGATGATGACTTTCTTACCTCTTTGCAGAGTCTTTGATCCTACAAGATAATTGCAACACAGCCACTTATAAGAAGAATTTCTAGCCTCCAGTAGAAAATTTCGAACACAAAAATGTTTACAAATCCTTATGTAACTTATCAATTTCCATTACACTTGAGATATCTAGAAAGGTTCATTGACTCAGCAGACACTTGAAGGCTGATTTTCTGTCCCAAATGATGATGACTTGAGCGATGCCACGTATGAACATGTTTGGTCTGTTCCTACAAGTCCCAATTAGAATCAACAAATTAATTGTAATAGGAGTATACTCTATAATTTTGGTGATAATACATTCTAAATGAACCTTAGAATAATGCTGGTTTTAATCAATGTGGACAGTTGTGTATATAAAACCGCAAATTATACAGCTAACCTAAGCCTTGTTCAAGTCCAGGACATATTTAATTAAGAATCCAAACAGAAATGAAGCAAAGGATAGGAAATGAAAATAAATAACCCAGACAAAACAGTCTATCTCAATTGAGTGTTCAAAACAACAAATAACTAGTGTCATCAACAGAAACGAAGCAAAGGACAGGCAATGGACCAGAAAATTAGTATAAATTCCTCCATTGTTGAAAAAGAAACGGATGAATGATTGTAGAATTGTAAGTAATGAGCTAATAAATATAGTATATATAAGCCTAGAATATTAATTGTGTATGCACTCAGTCTTATTGAATGATAAGTGTAAGGCTCTAAAAGGTAAGGCTGAAATAAGCCACATGTAGTGATCCTAGAATATAGCTAGATGGATTGCTGAGATGCAATGTTGCTTGTGTGTATCCAGCTAAGGCTAACGGTCATACAGTGCACGTTGTGTGTGCACATTTTTACACAGATATAGAATATACATTCCTTACCTCACTTTCTTGGTGAGTAAGAAAGCATAATCATCACTCTGCATTTTCTTCTCCATTCTTCCATTTTTCTCTCTGCTTGTGAATCCCATAACCCAGCTAGAATCCTAAGCACTAACATGGCCTCAGAGCCAGGTTGGGTTGATTGAATCTGGGTGTTTTCAAAACTGTCAAATCGAGCTACATCTGTGCTCACTGAAGTTCATGACGATCGTTGGAGCTCAATTGAAATTTGAAACAAGCTGGTTTTTGGTTACCTGAGATCAGAAGTAAGAACTCTGATCTTCTCCGGTGAGAACTACGAGTTCTGGAGAATCAAGATGGTAACTATATTCAAGTTATATGGGTTGTGGATTTTGGTGGAGAAAGGAATCACGATTCCAAATTCGAAGAAGAAGAAGACAACTAAGGAACTATCAGCAGAAGAAGATGATGAGAAGATGGCTGTGATCCTTATGAAAGATGCAAAAGCTCTGGGGATTATTCAAAATGCAGTTTCCGATCAGATCTTTCCTCATATTGCCAATGCAGATTCAGCTAAGATGGCATGGGAGCTATTGTATGGAGAATATCATAGTGGTGACCATGTCAAATCGTTAGAACTTAAAAACCTCATACATGAATTTGAATACACTACGATGCGTGATAATGAACCTCTATTTGTGTATCTTACTCGATTGAATGAGCTGATTAACCAGATAAAAACATTTGGAGAGACTCTCTCTAATGAGAGGCTTGTTCAAAAAGTTCTGATTAGTCTTAGTAAAGTTTATGATCCTATTTGTTTGGTGATTAAGAACACAAAGAGTCTAGAGATTGTAGAATTGCAGGAAGTTATTACAATCCTGAAGAGCCAAGAGCAACGTTTTGAGTTGCATAATGTTGATACAGCTGAGAAGGCATATGCCTCATTCTCAGTTAGTCCAAAAAATCAGAACAAGGGAAGCAATCAATCTGGTTCATCTAAATTCCAGAAGAATTGGAACCCTAAGGGCAAGCCATGGGAATCAAAATCCAAGGCTCAACAGACTAGCTCTGCACAAAATTCATCACAATTAGTGGGTCAAGAAGGTTCAAAACCACAGTGCAAAGTGTGTTCAAAGTTTCATTTTGGTGAATGCAGGTATAAAAGGAAAGCCATAGTGTTACAATTGTGACAGATTTAGACATTGGGCTAGAGAATCTACTGCAAATAAAAATGTGCAGAAAGCTAACTCTGCAAATCAAATGGAAGTAACAGGAAATTTGTTCTGTGCAAATAGTAACATCTTTGAAACATGAGTGATTGCAGCAATCATATGACTGGGGATAGGAAGCTGGTAGTTGACATAAGAACAAATGTAATAGGCAATGTACAAATGCCAACTGGAGAGCTTGTAAATGTAGCTGGAATAGGCACTCTGGTGATTGACACAAGCACAGGTAGGAAGTACATCAAAGAAGTAATGTATCTACCTGGATTGAAGGAGAATCTATTGAGTGTTGGACAGATGGATGGGCATGGTTATTATCTGCTATTTGGAGGCAAAATGTGCTGCATTTTTTACAGTGCTTCACTAGAGAATCTTGTCATCAAAGTGGAAATGAAAAGGAATAGATGCTATCCTTTGGCACTATTACCTAATGATCATGTTGCATTGAAAACAAGTGTATCTCACTCTACTTGGACTTGACACAAAAGGCTAGGTCATCTACATCTAAGGGGGCTGCACCAACTCAAAGAAAAGGAAATGGTTCATGGACTTCCACACTTAGAAGAGGTTGATGAAGTATGTGAAGGGTGTCAACTTGGAAAGCAGCATAGAAAGTGGTTTCCAAAGAACCAAGCATGGAGAGCAAGCAATCGTCTTGAGCTAATTCATGTGGATTTGTGTGGACCTATGCAAAATGAATCCATTGCTGGTAACAAGTATTTCATGCTTCTTCTAGATGACTGTACAAGGTTGGTTTGGGTCTATTTTCTCAGATATAAGTTTGATGCTCTGAACTGTTTTCGAAAGTTCAAGTCCATGGTAGAATTGCAAAGTGGTTTTAGAGTGAAGTGTTTGAGAAATGACAGAGGATTTAGGCAACTCTCTATGGCCTACACTCCACAACAAAATGAAGTAGTGGAAAGGAAGAATAGAACTGTGGTTGAAATGGCAAAAGCCATGCTTCATGAGAAAGGATTACCTTACTATCTGTGGGTAGAAGTTGTACACACAACTGTCTACATACTAAATAGGTGTCCTACTAGAGCACTTGGAGATAAAACTCCATTTGAAGCATACAGTAGGAGAAAACTAGGGATTGCTCATCTTAAAATATTTGATTGTTCGTGTTATGTGCACATATCAAGTGAAGTGAGACAGAAGTTAGATGCAAAGAGTACCAAGGGTATATTTGTGGGTTATGCAACCTGTGAAATTACAGAGTGTATGATCCTATCACTAAGAAGCTTCTACTCTCAAGGGATGTTGTGTTTGAGGAAAATGCAGCTTGGGATTGGAAGGAAATGTCTGAGAAACAGGTATTTGTGACCAATCATGAAGAGCAATCCGATATATCTTAAATGACATCACCAATGACGCCTCTTGAGAGCCATGATCACATTCAATCACCAAGGTAGTCACCTCCTTATGAACCATCAAGTGACATAAGTAGCAGCATGAGAAATACTCAAGCCTTTGATCACACTCCACTAAAATGGAGAAATCTGAATGATGTTCTAGCATAATTCAATCTTTGCACTATGAAACTTGAAAAATTTGATGAAGCTTCTATGGATGAATCATGGATGAAGGCTATGGAAGATGAACTATCAATGATTGAGAAAAATGCAACATGGGAGCTGGTGGACATACCAACTGATAAGCCCATAATTGGAGTTAAGTGGGTGTTCAAAACCAAGTTAAATCTTGATGGCTCAGTACAGAAGAACAAGGCAAGGCTGGTAGCCAAAGGTTACTTACCAATAATAGACAAGAGAAATAAAAATCAAAAAATAATACTACTCTTACCACATTTGTATACCACATTCCCATACCACCTTATGTGGCAGATAAGGTGGACAGCCACATCAATTAAAAGTATTTAATATTTTCTTTTCTTTTATAATTGATTAACACTTTTAAAAAATGTTAATTAAACTTTCTTTATTAAAATACACTTCATTGATTTTAATTAATGTGGCATATGATATGGACATGCCACATCATGTGGTATAAAAATGTGAGATAAAAATGTGGTAAGTAGCATTACTTAAAATCAAATCAACTAAGAGTAGTTAATTCGATTTCCCATTCCTCGGCATCCCCAGCTTGAATCGGAAAGTCTTTTGGTCCGAAACTAAATCCCTCAGTGCATTATGTCACAGAAAAAAAAAATGGAGATTCACTATTATACCAAATATAGGGGCCCAAATTATAAAAATACCCCATATGAAATAGACTTTAGAAACACACCTAAACCCCATTTACAACATAACAAATAAGCTTTTAACTTCTTATAAATTACAAAACTGCCATCAATTTCTTAAAACAAGCCTAACTCCAAAATCTCATAAAAATAACCAAAACACTCAACAGAGCATCAAAGTAATTTAATAATCTATATTAAATTCAATAAGGCCAGTTGTCATTTTTTGAGTTTTTTTTTTTGGTTTGTTTATAAAAATTCAATGGTGTAGGGTTTATCTATAATATTAGTGCTAAGAATGGGTATATTACTAAATATCTAAAAAAAAAAAAAATCATAAAAACCTTGAACCAAAAAGTTAACCTTGAGGAATAAAAAAAAACATAAAAACCTGTTTAATGTTTTGTGATAAAAACCATACCAAAAAAAAAAAAAAAAAAGAAAAGAAAAAAAAAAGAAGAAAGAGGGAAAAATTGGAAGGGTCTTGCACTTTCTGTCGCTCGCTATCACTCAGTCTTCTGCTGACCAATAGTTCTGGTTAGCTCCCAAACCTCATGAACTCCGCTTGAAATTTGACCTCATTTTCTCGAGAAAAAGAAAAACCCTCAGTCACATTTCACGGGAAACGCAAAGGCCTGAGAAAGAGAGGGAAAGAGTTAGCGTGGTTGTGGAATGGGATCGGGCGCCGCAATCCCCCAATGGACCTCAGAGCCTTGCATCATGGGCATCGATGAAGCTGGCCGAGGCCCTGTTTTAGGTCTGCTTTCTTCTCGTTTTCCATGTTTTTTTGTTTTTCCATTTATACATATGCACAAAACTTCAACTTGGTTTTCTGTATGTCCAATGAGAACAGGTCCAATGGTGTACGGATGCTTGTACTGTGCTCGCTCGTATGAGAAGACTCTCTCCTCTTTGAATTTTGCAGGTTTAGCTTCATTCTTCAATGTCCTTTCCTTTACTCATTTTTAGCTTTAATCTAATTCTTTTTATATATATTATATGGGGGTGGGGGGGGGGGGGGGGGGTGGGTGGGGGTGGGGGTGGGGGGTGGTGGGGGCGCTGGGGTGTGGTGTGTTGTGTTGTTTTTAAGATTTATTGTCTTTGAAAGTTGAGGAACTTGCACTTTCTATGATTTGTTGGAAGTAAAAAGATGGATGTTCATTGTGATCTCATGATGTTAACTGTTATGCTAATAAAATTAAGCACAAAACAAAGGAGTCAATGTAATCGTATTGTATCAGCTGTTGAGTCATAAACTCGAAAAATAAAATATAAAAAGGGGTACAAGTGTGGATTGGATATTATAATGATTAGTTTAACTCCAAAGAAAACATCAATGTTTTTCTGTGATTTTGGAGATATGCTCTTCAAATGGAAGTGCAACTGTCAATATTCGCCTTCTGGTCAATACCACCCAAGACAAGATTTCAAATCAACTAGTCACCTAAACATATCATTCTGTGAAATACAGGTCAATTGAGCACACCATGTCAAACTTGTAGATGTGGAAATGAGTCATGGCTTTGATCCAGATTCTCAAATTTCAATACTTATGATGCATCAAATATCGGTTGGATTACTAAAGAAAATGGATGACCACAGATTTTTGTTATTTTTATATGCACAAAAATACTTGAACATCACATGTACATATCACCTGAGTCTTCATTGCTTTTGAACTCATAATATTGTCTTCAATTGTATGGAAATTAGTTTTAAGCTTTAGCTTGGTGGGCCAAGTTCACATGAAAGATCTGATTCACACTTGTGTTACTTCACACCATACTCTAGTTTTATGATGTTTGGGATGCCTTCCTTAGAACCAATTGATTGGGGGAAATGACCCTTTCATCTGCCAAGTTCTACTTAGTGTCTCCCATGACTCTACGTTTGCCTTTTAAAGTGAATCTCTTTTTATCTGGAAATTCTGAGCTCCTTTTTTCATTCAATATGGCATCATAAATCACACCCCTCCCTGTGTTCTTGATCCTGTTTTGTTTCCTGTAGATTCGAAGACACTGAAAGAAGAGAAGAGGGAGGAATTATTTGAGAATTTGAAGGCTGACGAATCCATTGGGTGGGCTGTTGATATCATAGATCCAAGGGAACTTTCGGCCAAAATGCTGAAGAAGTCAGTGAAAATATATGAATACTTTTTCTCAAGTCAATCACATGCTACCGCTTTCTTATCTGATTTCTTTTGTTTGTTTTCAAAACAGAAATAAGATAAACCTGAATGAAATCTCACATGACTCTGCCATTGGCCTTATCACTAAAGTCCTAAACATGGGAGTTCTTCTAACTGAGGTAAACTGTTTCTAGCTTAAAAAGATTAATAGTCATCTAAAGGTCTTTTATATACATATACGCATGTTTCAGATCTCAAATACTTTTAAATTGAATTTTCCACACATTATTGATGAAAAAAGAGTGCATATTCTTAATTCTGAACACAAAGCTATTGTGAGATAAATAGTTTGCTGTAGTCAGCGCTTGGGTTATCTGGTAACAGGGTGCCATTATGGTAACAGAAGCCATCTGAAAGAGAAACACGTAGACACTGTCGTAGGATCTGTCAATGGAAAAGGCAATATGGACAAAGAATATTAAATAAATAAAAACAAGAAGCAGGACAAAGTTAACAGGAGGCAATGAACAAGGTGAAAGCTCTTTAATGGTATTACATTTTCTGTTTTGAAAACCTTAAAAAATATTTCGTCTATAATAAAAGAATATGTTAGATAAGTTTTCCTGGTGCAATCTTGTTTCTAAGTTACAATCCTAACTGAACTATGCAGTTTTTATTGTTCTCTCGCAATCTTGTGGAAACCTTATTCTCCGCTTTCTTTTTCTTCTTTTTCTTTAAGTCCCTGTTTTGTGCAAGCCTCTAAAGGATATATGGAAAAGGTTCATCTCAATTAAATAGCTTCTTGGAAATTACGAGGCTTGACAAAGCAGTGATTTGAGAAATCAAAATTAGCGTTGTTAGGTTATTTTTTAAAAAGGTAATAATAAAGTGGTTGATATAGTTACAAATAATATATGTTTAAGGTTTATGTGGATACGGTGGGAGATGCTGAGAAGTATAGGACTAAACTGTCTGAAAGATTCCCTGCTGTCAAGTTTGTCGTTGCAAAGAAGGCTGATAGTCTTTATCCAGTTGTCAGTGGGGCAAGCATAGTTGCAAAAGTAATTACCTTCCCCTTGTGTAACTCCACACTAAAAGTCTGGAGGCTACAATAATTTTACTTTTCATTCAATCATCCAGGTCACAAGAGACACAGCTTTGCGGGACTGGGTGCTTGAGGAAACAGCTGAAGACTTGCACAAAAACTTTGGTTCTGGATATCCTGGAGGTGAAAGGTTTATGGCTTTTATCTTTCTTTCCCAATAACTTTGTAAACATCATATGGTTACTGTACTTGGAGGAATCTGGTTATTGTTTTGTTTCCACAGATCCAAATACTAAGGCCTGGTTGCAACATCACAAACACTTGGTTTTTGGATTCCCAACATTGGTCCGTTTCAGCTGGGGTACATGCACTCCCTATTTCAAAGACATTGTTGAAGTCTTATGGTCAGTCCCTCTGCACTTTGTTAAAAAATTCTATCACAAACTATTTAGTATTTCATTGTATGTACCTGCACATTTATCATCTTTTCCAATTTCTTTTGTATCTGTATGGAGTGAGTTTTGAGTTTCCTTCTGCTTTTTATAGAAAGGGGTAAGCATGAGTTGACATTGAGGATATTCCAATGAAGCAAAGCTCCAAAATAACCAAGGTTAAAATTACTGTGTAAATACCGGAAGTCCCTGGATTTATTGGTAGAAATATTGGTAAATGACGAAAGTTTTCTTTAATGTACTGTGGAAATACCAGTAGTCCCCGAATTTCAAGAAACCGTAAACCAACCAATAATCAATAACCATATAAGCTTTATAAAATATGTGTGATGGAGATTGCTACAGCCAAGGTCAAAACGGTATGCGGTGCTAATAATAAAGAATTATTGAATTGTATGTTAAAACCAATTATTGCAACTTTAAACTACAATTAGGCAAATATTGGATTTTACCTATTTCAGGTGAGGCTCCTTTATGTGTCAATTAACATTGGATTTTGATATTTTTTGTTATTTTCATAGGGAATCCAATGAAACGGATGGAGATGGTTCTAGCAGTGCTAATGGCAAGCGGCAATTGAAATTAAGTAATTTTGGTGTCACAAAATCCAAGAGAAAGATTGAAGAAATTGAATCAAGTGGTAAAGGACGCTGCAAATTTTTTATGGCTCGTAAACTTGAGCAAGTCACTCAATTCTAAGTAGAAGGTTTGACACGTTATGATTTGTATTTTTTGCTTCTCTCCAATTATTTGCCTTTCTTGATTCAAATCAGAGAATCATTGGAGTTTTGCTTCACCGTTCTCATTATTGAGAAAGGCAAATGAAAGAACTTAAACAACCTATTGTAGTGTTCTTTTTTTTAAAATTTAATTTTTGACCGAGGGCGAGTAATATGATGATGAAAAATTTCTTCCGTATCTGTGCAATCCATTGTATGTCCATTTTGGAGTTATAATACTTGCAATGGTGCAGTTACTAAGGAATTCTTTTGATTGCTCTTGTGACATACTAACTGAATGATTAGACATAATGATGCATGCAGACATGTTTCGTGAATCATGTGAACCAGGGACAAAGTTCAAGTGTGTACGACTTATAAACGGCTTGGAGTTATGAAATCTGGTAGGTGTAGACCTTTAAATTTAGAATACAAACACAAAATTCGAAACCTGCTGTCTCGTTCTTTAGTCTCATACAATCATAAATGAAAGAAGCGAACTCATGTAATACTGCAAATCTTCTTGTGTGCTTTAGATATCATTGATGCACAAGATGCACAAACCCAAATTTGTTTAGGCAATAATTCATAATACATGGTTTCCTAACATTTGTTGGAAAATGTTAGTCTCACAAGGAGCCAACTGCAAAACTGACACACTCAAACTTACAGTTTATGTACAATGATAGCAAGCAACAGAGTCTTTTCATGCTTCGGCTTTGTCTAGTATCAGAATACCATATACAGATGTACAAGAGACGCCCAGCTGGATGCGAACAAGGTGGGCAGTCCAATGCATTTCTTGATGCTGTTGGCAGCACCATGGTGATTGTTATGGTGGCGATTGTTAACTGAACCTGCTGTGTATACAGGTACGAAAGTTGAACCTTGTGTATTTGGAGATCTGGTCCCGCCGTTATTTCCATTATCACCAATACTAGTTGATCTGCCGTTTGCACTTCTATGACTGTATCCATGTTCAAGTTTGCCGCTATGTGCTATTCTGCTTCTGCTATTATCACTATCATCATCACTACCATTGCTTCCATGTCCATTTGCACCTTCATCTTCCGTGGTGGTTTCCTGCATAAATTCTGCAACGTATTCTTTTAGAAGTTAACCAGTACCGAAACTTGTTTGACAAGGTCACAGATTTCTTTTTGCCATTAGGAAATCAGAAAACTTCTGTATATAAATTTTTATTTTTTAAACTTTTTATTTTTATCTGGCATTGGGGGTGGTTGAATTATTCTCAAATAGAGCGACTTTCTTTTTGGTCCAAAAACTTGTAGAGGAAGAAGAGTTTGAAAAGATTGTAATGGTAATAGACTCGATTGTCAATTCTGTTTCAAATCGAATGCTCAAATTGTGTTTCACTCAATGAATTTTCAATGTTAAATATGCCCCTGTTCAACTGAACTTGTTCCTTTCTTGTTCTCTGCAACAACCCAACCGTTAAAACTAAAGTGTATTTGACTAACAAACTATAACTTCTACCAACTTATTATCCAAGCACTCGTATTTCTTTTGCTAATTCTTCTCAGCATCCTATTCCTTAAAAAATTATTCCCCTCTCATTTCCGTTTGATCCATGAAAACCATATTTGGTGCTTAATAAGCAACTTTTGCAAGTGGCTTATAGCTCAATTGGTTAAGAACATTTATCCTGCACTTGGTGTCTTAGATTTGATTTCCCCTCTCCCCTAATATAGCATGTATTAATAAATAAATAAATAAAATAGCAACTTTCAATCACTTGCTGATGATCCTTTTCACTTTTATGTTCAGATAGTTTTGATTTTTGAGTTCTTACAACCAAGAATAAAAGGAGTTTCTGAAAAAGTTATTGCCAAGAATAAACTAATTAATAATAGAATATGCAAGCAGAGAGAGTTGAGAAGAACACCTGAAGGCGAGGCCTTGCGAAGAGGAGATGCAGGCGCCACAAGGTAATGGTGGGAAAAGATCATCAGAAACAACCCTATTTCTATAATCCCCATTAATTCCTTCCTTCCCAGCAGCTGCAGCTAATTCATGCAAAATAGTTAGTTTAATTTTAATAATAAAGTGAAGCACAGCAGATGTAGATGATGTTGTTGTTGGCCTTAAACTCTTCCCAAAGTGTTTCACTAAATAAAGTTTATTCTTGGTACACTAATTAGGTGCTTGCCTTTTTTATCCTGGTCGAAATTTGGTGCCCACTTGTCTTGATGCATGGGCCACAAATATGAAATTCTTTCCTCTTGTATTTGATCTGATTATGATTGTATATTTTTCAAATTTACAGACGGAAAACTTTAATTTTTTTTTTTGGTGTGTGATAGCTACTGAAAACTGTATTCCGTTACGTATGAATCAAGATAATCATTATACAAAATAATTATACTGAATATAGCTATTACCCAAACATTTTCCTTATATGTAATAGTTGTTACCTTCATCGATTTTCCTTACTGAATCCTTGTAAAAATCAAAAAGTCTCACAGTAATAATAAGTTGTCAAGTGTAGTGACTTGAACTGAGAAATCTTATCCTGCTGATCCTACTGTCACGAGTAACTTAAGCATTAGAGACTCTTTGGCACACACCACACCAGTGTGTTCAAGGACTCACAACTGCTGTTATTTCTTGGATTTCAAAGTGTAATAGGCCTTTCACAAGGTGGGGAAAATCATATCCCACAATCCTTCATATACAATTAATTGAAAAAATGCATAAATTATACTTCGTATATAGAGCGTCTAATTATGTGGGGTAGTTGATGAATTTGTACCTAGCTTTATGAATACTTACTGAGACATTATTTATTATTTATGGACATTTAGATAACAACCCAAATTAATTTGTAGCTAAGGGCGACTAAGTTTGTGTTTCCCCGTTGTTCTATGTTTCTGGAGTGCGACTGGTCTTGCCGATTGGTCATGTGCTTTTTAGTTGTTCTGTTTTCGGTGGACTTCGGTCCTTTCTGCTTGTAGCCTTTGCTTGTTACTGTTTTCGTAATGGAGTTATCCATTTACCAAAAAAGTAAATAATAATAAAGAGACCCAATGTCAAAATCGAATCGGCAAAAACGTAGAAATTAGCTACCCAACTCAAAAACGAAAAAAAAAAGGGCTAACGACAAAAACGTAGAAATATCCAACTCAAAAAGGGAAAAAAAAAAAGAGTTAACGACAAAAGACCCCTTATAGGTTTGGGGTCATTCTTAATATGACCCTCAGGGTATCAATTTCATCAAGTTACACCCCAATATTTTCAAACTTGTCCAATTTTATCCTTCCATTAAGTTGACCGTGTGGTCAACCATTAATTGCTAACATGGCTGTTGTGGGACCCACCCCACTGGCAATTTAATTATTATATGTACTTATAAATAAAAGGGTAAACTACATAAAAGTACCCAACCTTTAAGGGTCGTTACAAGTAAGTACCCAACCTTCTAAAATTTTCATGAGCATACCTGAATTCTTAGAAAACCTCTAAGTTGGTCACACTGTTACCCAGTTCGTCATTGGAGTCGTTAAGTGATGACCTGGCATATCCGACGTGGCTTTTTTTGCTTTCGTGTTGGTTTTTGGCCGATGTGGATTATTTCGGACCCACAAACCCAAAGCCTGAACCCACGTACCTCGAATTGACATCTTCATCTCGGCATTCGACAGAAACCCGTGAAACCTTAAATCCAATTTCAAATCTAAATCAAATGAGGGCACCCTTCTCTAGCTGTGGTAAGAGAGCTCGCGTTTTAACGTCTTGGACAGACACAAACCCAAGCGGCCGTTTCTGCGACTGCGCGAACTATGGGGTAAGTTTGTTGTGGTTAGATTGAATGGGTTGCGATTTTCATAGGTGTGATTGCTAATTAGGGCTTGTTCGTGTCTCTTTACATAAACCAAGAAGTTGAACCTTCTTTCACTGGATTGATCCCAAGATGTGCCAAAGGTCAAGGAATGTGATACTTGAGCTTTTGAAAAGCTTTTCAAAGCATGAAGAGGGGCAGAGAAAAGCTTCTAGAAGAGTTAGTTTCCTGTGGGTTTTGCTGCTAGGGTCATGCTACACTATCTTTGTGCTTCTGTTGGTTCTAAGTGGGCAAGGATGCAGAAAAGATGAAACCAATCACAATGTGAGGCTAGAACTAGAGTTTTAGGTAGTTTCGTGTGCATTGTGTATTAGTGAGCCACTTTTGAAGTCCATGTGGTTTTGTAAAATGCATTAAAATGCAGGTAGCTTATAATGGTACAAAATGATCCCATCCATATAACCCAAATGTTTAACCATCCAAACTGTCTCAACCATAGACCTCAAGTCCTTGTCAATATAGTCAAAATATGCCATATCACTTCCTACACAGAAATTGTCACTAAATCTACCACCATGAAACATTGTAATAGTGAAATGCTCGGATCAACTGCAATGCACATAAGAATAAGCAATGAGACAAAAAATGAAGTACCAACTTGACAAAAATGCAGAACGGATTTGAGACCACCTAAAAATGCATATGAAAACTCACATGCCTAACCTAACTTTCTACATTGACTACTTTACCAACCAAACAAAATCTCCTTTATTAAAAAAAGAAACTCCAAACCCTAAAAGGTAACAGCCTAACCCCCATTTCTAAAAAGGCAACAACCGACAAAAGGAAACTTATTGAAAACAACCATAAAAAACACTATCGTTGGATACCAAAACCATACAAAACAATAAAGTATGAAACTTAACCCCACATGTTTCAGAAGTTCGAAAATTACCATAATTTGGTGCGATTTCTCCTCGAGGCCTACAAACCCACACTACGGCCGACACGATAACCCTAAATTCAGCAAGTTTCTCCTACAATCGACAATATTCGAAGGCTTTTGTTAGTTCGAAATGGTTCTACATTGAAAGGTAGGTGAAAAGGAATTGGGTGGTCTGAGATCACTTTTGTTTACCGTTTGGGGATTAGGGATTTCAAGCCATATTTGGGGATTAGGGTTGAGGGTACACTAGATTTCGACACATGTCTAACGAGTAGGCGGGAAATCTAGAAATTATCCCCATCATCTTTCAAAAACATTCGCCCAACACGAGTCCAGCACGCAAGCAAAAAAAAAAAAAATTCCACGTCGGATATGCCATGTCATCACTTAACAACTCACTTTTCCCAGCCACACCAACCCCTACCCACCTCCATACCCACCGCCACTCCATACCCCCCACCAGCCCACAACTTGACCACTTCATCCCCACCCACAACGCATAGTCCCAGCCACAATCCACTTGCAACCCACAACCCCATCCCCATTCCCTCACGACCTGACCACCCCATCGAGGAACACTTCCTCTCCATTGAAAATTCCATCCAATCCAAACTTGACCAACTCCAAAAATAACAATCCAAAGAGACCCATCGCACTCCCACTCTACAATCAAAACCCAATTTCAAACAAACCGAATTGAATTTCCATGACAATTATAAAGAAACCCAACTCAATCCCATTGATCCCAGCCTAATTCTTGAGCCGGTTCTAAAGAAACCCAACTCACTGCAACCTTCCAATCCTTGAAAACCCAATTCAATTTCATCGAAACTGAAGTCAAAACCGGTACATGACCTTATCGCAAATGTACATAAGGTCTCGATGGATGCTGGGAAGCTCGTGCTTGTGGCAGTAAGATAGTTTTATCCATCAAAGTCAAATAGAGGGAGAGGGTGGGTGATGTAGGAAACATCAACAATTAACGATTGACCACACGGTCAACTTAACGAAATGATAAAATTGGACAAGTTTGAAAACATTAGGGTGTAACTTGATGAAATTGATACCTCGAAAGCCCATATTAAAAATGATTCCAAACCTTTAGGGGTCTTTTGTCGTTCCCAAAAAAAAAGTAATAAGCTACCCAACTTCAGAAATTAATGCAAATATAAATTCAAAACACAACAATACACAATTTCATCAGGACCTTACACCCTTGTTCACAGATTTCAAGCTCCTATTTGATTTTTTTTTGGGGGGGAAAAGTCGAGGCCATGCCCTAAAGAAAACACTAAACTATAGCCCGAGGCCTACAAAGACCACGCCGGTCATCAACAACAGAGGACCTAATACTGTCGGGAGGCACTTGAAAGGTACAAATCAAGGCAAGAGCCCAAGTTAGCAAGTCTATCAGCCACCATGTTTCATTCACGATAGACATGATAAATAGAGCAGCCTCGACATTTTTTGATGTAGTCCTGGCAGCCTCATAACAAAGTAGCAAGAGGGTGGAGGGCATCCACAGCTTTATTGAGAAGATGCACTGCAACGGTTGAGTCAGATTCCAGCACAACATCACTGCAGCCCATATCCCAAGCAGAATTGAGACCATAGTAGATACCCTATAACTCAGCATCTAAGACTTGACCATAACCAATATTAGCAGCAAACCCTTTAACCCATATCCCAGAGCTTGATCTAAGAACACCACCAGCAGCAATATGACCAGTCTCTCCATTTCGGCAACCATCAATATTATTTTTAGTCACTCCTACAGCAAGGTACTATTAGGATAGAGTGGCTAGGGAGTGGATGGGTTTATGAGCAAGATCAGTGTTGGCATGTTGCCAATCTGCAGCAGCCAAAAGAATTATGTGACTGGGATTGGGAGGGAAGACAAACCCAGGATAAAAAATCTTCTTGTTCCTCCATTTCCAAAGGAACCAGCATGTGAAAGCAAACAAAGTAGACCACATAACCCCATAACCCAATAAGGTGTAGTTTTGTAAATTTTTTCCAACCCAAGTAATCAAGTTGGCATCCTAGGACAAGTTCATACTTACAGGCAAGGAGGATTGGCGCCAAACAAGAGAAGTCCTTAAACAATTCCTGACAATATGATCCACATTCTCCATAGGGGCACCACAAATGTCACAATTTGCATGCAGAGTCATCCTTCGCCTGACTCTTTGTTCATTAATTAATAACCGATCTTGATGGAGTAACCAAAGAAAATATTTAATTTCAAGGAGAGCCTTTAAAGTCCAGATAAAGGCCCAGCTAACATCCATATTGGAAAAGTCCCTACAGTTAGCTTTGTAAGCAGATTGACACTAAAAGAACCATTAGAAGTATGTTTCCAAATAGGTGAGTCATGTTTACAACATAACCCAGCAGGGACACAAATGATATGGGCAACCATCTCAAGGGGTAAGTCTTCCTTTAACTTATGAAGATCCCAAGTTCCATGAGCAAGGTAGTCAGCAAATTTCAACTAGAGTTTACCTTCATCCACTCCCTCAACACTCTGAATCAGAGGGCCATCACCAAACCAATAATCAGTCCAAAAGAGGGTGTGCAACCTGTCGCCCACTCTAATTTTCACTCCATTTTTCAATATGTCAACACCATGTTCAATAGCACGCCATGTAGGGGAGGGGGAAGAAGACATAGACCTTTCATTTCTGATGATGCTCGAGCTATTCCCCTGTAGGTATTTTTTAGTCAAAGCATCGGACCAAAGGTTATCTTTTTGTTGCAATAGTCTCCATCTAACCTTGGCCAACATAGATTGGTTCATAAGAGCCGTATGCTTAAGGCCAAGACCATCTTTCTTCTTACTCATACAGACAGAACCCCAATTGACAAGGTAGGTTCTCGAGTTGTCACCATTGCTGCCCCACAAAAAGTTCCTATTAATTTTATCCAACTCATCACAGGTACTTACAGGCATCTTAACGGTTTGCATAGTATACAATGGGATAGTAGGAGCCACAGATTGGATTAGCGTAGCTCTGCCAGGCAAACTTAGCAACTTACCTTTCCATGCAGTAAGCTTTTGCTGCACTTTGTCCACCACACTTCTATAGGTGGCCTTTGTGATTCTGCTATGAATTAAAGGGACCTCCAAGTACTTGCCAAAGATTGAGAGTTCAAGCTTGCAGAAATCAACTAAAATGTTCGAGCTCAAGGATGGGCTTTGGTAAAGCATCCAGAGGTTTCGCACTAACAAATGTCAACTTTTGAAAGGCATGTTAGTCGGGTCATCAAAACTAGGGGTGGGCATCGGGACCGAAAAACCGGAACACCGAACCGAACCGGTGAAAAAAAACCGGTTGACCAAAAAAGTCAACAAACCGGACCGGAACCGGACCGAACCGATTCCAACCGGTTCCGGTTTTACATCTCTCCGCATCGGACCGGACCGAACCGGACCGGTCATATATTTTATATTTATATTTTTACAAAATTTTAAAATCTAATGTCATATTTTAACTTTTATAATCACTAATTTTCCAAGTTCAACTTCAAAAAATTTCTAAATGTATGAATTGGATTATTTGTTCATTTTTAAGCTAAAAAAATAAGTTATTTATTATAATTTTTTTATAAAAAAAAATTTAAAAAAAAAAAATTTTAAAAAAAAATTAAAAAAAGAATAAATTAATAATCCGGTTCAAAACCGGAACATGTCAAAACCGGACCGAAACCGATTAGAACCGAACCGGCCGGTTTTTGAAATTTTTTTTGCCTAAACCGGACCGAACCGGACCGGTTAAATAATACCGGTTTCGGTTCCGGTTTGAGGTGAGAACCGGACCGAACCGGACCGCGCCCACCCCTAATCAAAACGAGTCAATGTTTTAAATTTAATCCAACGGTTACCAGACCAAAATTCCTGGCATAAGCATTCGGCCTAGAGAACAGCTCCACCCGATGTCCCTGAGACTTACTTGGTGAGGTTAAGGATAATATCGGTACAATGAGGACAAGTAGGGAGGAGCCAAGAGGGCATGGTCCGCAACAAAAATAGCTAGCATTGCACAATTCCAAAAAATTCTTGCATTCCAATATGAAACAAGCAAAGGTTAAGAAAGTGGCGCTTGTCACCATGGGCGGCCACCGACCTCACAACCTGCAAACAAGCGGAGGTCATCTTCCGACCTCACAATCTGCATTGCACTACTGATATTCTAATTTATGATGACGGTGGAAAATGTACCCCATCTAAGCTAACTCTAGGAGTCTGCCTTCTGGTCCGAAAATATTCAGATGATTACTAATTAACTTACAAGAGCATTAATTATCATTTGTAACCAGACAGAAGGCGACATAAATGCAGTTGATAAGCATTACAGAGAAATTGAGTCACAATATTTTACAAGAATTAAAACGTGAATGATGTGAAGTGCAATCTGAGAAACCCAAGTTCAAAAGTGTTCTTTGGTTTCTTTCTTCAAAATCAAATGAATTTGAAGAATTATATTTAAGGTCACCATTATTGCAGTCTGGACTGAAACAACAAACAAATGCATTCCCACCAAGGTTTCTTTTGTTCAGATGGAAGCACCTTTTTTGACTTAGAAAATGCATTTTTGAAGTCAATGACTGCCTGGTTTAGCGCCAATAATAGACGGAGCTGCGCCTCTGGTTGCCTTAACATAGGAAACATAGTCACTGTGGTGCATTGTACATAAGGTACTCTGGTAGCGGGTCAATTTTATACGTTTCCGAAGTGATTCAGTGATGGTGCCATTATAACCAGCTTTCCGCATCAATGAGTCAATTGCTTCTATTTTTGTCCAAGCTGAAACCGAAGCAGACCAGAATAAGAAACAAAATTTTAGCCAAACATAAAATTGCATAGAAAATTTGGATTAATGGTCCACTAAAACCCAAATCGCATAGCTTGCCTCAAGTGCATAAGAAACCTAGCTGTAAATGGCACCTTATCTTCAAAATGAAAGTATTCAAAGAAGAGCGTTGTTTACAAAACATATTTTCAAATTTCAGCTCACCTGACTCTGTTATAATACCTGGCAAAAATATGTACATTATAACTTCTTAAACTCTTTAGACTTATTAATTTTAAATAATTAGTGGATGAGCAACAACAGAAACCATGAAACTGCAAATTAAAAATTAGGAAATAGGTGACTGCATGACCAATAAATGATTTACTACTCAACCCCTCCGGATGAAATTTTTTTTCTACAGAAGAGACTTTCAGTTCCGGTGCTACAATGAACCCATTTTCTTTTTTTGGCATAGCATACGTAGAAAAATTGTTTAAGTTAACGATTAGGAGACGGATCATTTTGGGTCATAAGGCCATTCATAGCGTTGAACAACGACGGTCCAACAATTATTTGTATTGTATTTTTTCACAAAACCCAATTGTGATTGCATGACCATCAAACAACTGTGATTGAGTTGTATTCACAGCTAACTTCATCTGTTATTTTTCTATTGTTTGGAATCTGTTTCGGGTTTAGGTTTTCAATGTAGTATCTAGGCTTCCTGAAACCCAAATCCAAAGCTCTAAATCCTTAATATCTTAAACTCACGGTCAGCGTCAAAGGTACACCACCAGATTTTCAAAGCTATTACTCTTCTCTCAAAATAATAATAAAAAAGGATATTACACTTACTTTTTGCGCATGCATTTTAAAAAACCCTGTGTTTGGCTAATAATAAATGGGAAGAATTACCTTCATGTGCAGCAATCTCAGGCAAGTATGTGGCGCTGCGCCTTGTACTATATTCAGGATCAGTGAACTCAATAATTATACCATGTTTTCCAATCTGCAATAATTATTAATTCAGAGGGCAAGCCAAACTTTGGAAATTCTTTCAAAGAGTAAATCACAAGTGCTTCTCATACATGCTACAATATTTAGCATGTATGAGAAGCACTTGTCAAATATATGTCATATATATGACAAAATTAATATATATTACAAAATTAATATATATAATTAAATATCCATCCATATAGAAATTCTCCTATACAGATGTCCGGATGTAATTATTGTGCGGACGCCATGAATTATCTACTATGCCTCCCTGCTTTCTTCCCTGTTTACAATGGCATCTGCACGATAATAACATGCAGACATCCGGATGAGAGAATAGCTGTCCATCTATATGTGGTTGATCCATCTAAAAGTACAGCAAATATCACTTTTGGTCCTTGTAGTTTGGTCCAAGTTCCACTAAGTTCCTTATAGTTCCAATTTGCCATTGTAGATTGCTAACCATTGCAATTTCAAGGAGACACCCATAATTATGTGTATTTACTTAACGGAATTGCATGTCACAAGTAACATATATATATATTTTTTTTTGAGAAGAAACATACCATGTAACAGTATTTCAGTCTTGTTACTTTTGAAAATGCTAAAAAATTCAACATTATTTTTAAAAAATAAAACAGAAAACTTGGGATAGAAAGTAATACAACATACAATTTAGACCTATATCTGGCATAAGGTCTTTTGTAGACCTTGCAATATTGTACACGAAACAAATTCACACAAAAAATAAGTATTCGAGTTGGGGCTTAATGGGTCGTGTTGAAAATGGGTGGACGTGTTAAGCTAACAAGTCGTGTCGTGTGAATTCGCGAATACCCGTTATCACCCGTCAAGAATATGAAAATTTTGTAATTATATATATCTTTCCTTTTTCGTTTTTCTTCCATTCTCCACTACCCCAACTCTTCTTTGGTTGATTTTTTTTCTTTTTCAGATTTTTTTTATTTGTAATTAATTTTTTTCTTCAGTTTTTTAAAATTCTCAACGGGTGAATCAAGTCATTCGTTATTTTAACAGGTCGTGTGTGTTAATGGGGTGAAGAGAACAATGGTGGAGCCACCATGGGGTCAATGGGGCAGACGACCCCATGGCAACCCTGGGTATTGGTTGGAGCTCCCTGGTTTTGCCCTTGGCAACCATGGGAGCAACCCCATGGAGAAGAAGAAGCTGCTTCGTGTGCAGCAGCTTTAGTTCTAATTTTTTTTAAACAACCTGGAAAAAAGAGGTCCTTTTAGCCAAGGCTTTTTTTTAAAAATGACCTGGCCCAAACGACACCGTTTTGGGCCAAGCCTTAAAAAAAATTATAAAAAACAGACCTATCATTTCCCCATTCCAACCCCCACCTGATAGTTAACCCTCCCAAACCCCTTCCCCTAATTGATATATCCTTTATAATCTTAAAGAAATTGATAAATCCTAAATTAGTGTTCTAAACTCTGGCCTAAATCAAGTGAGTAGGGAGGATAAATGTAATGAATTAGAATTTATTGGGCTTAGGAATTATAATTTTATTGAAACTGTTATATGTAATGAATTAGAATTTATTGGTATGATATTGATATTGTTTGATTTTTTTTTTTCAAGTACAAGCGATAGTCTAAACTAGAGGGGAGGGGAATTGATCGATTTTGTTATTTAGATTAGAGTTTATATTGATTGTTATTTGTACTGTTTTTTATGGATTAGAATTTATTGATTAATTTTATTATTTGGATAATTGGATTAGAGTTTATATTGATTGATATTGTTATTCAAATTAATCAGTTTATAATTAATTGATTGAATTAATTAATATGTAGAATTATGGAACAATACTTTTAGAGACAATTACCCATTGATAATTCGTCTAATCCAAGTAGTTCAAGTGCAAGAGCAAGACCGATTGAGTTAGATGAGATATTGAAAATTGTAATTTGTATTGATAGTTTTTCAATGAATTATGAATGGAAGTATTATATTTCTGTTTTTTAGTATATTTTCTTTTTGAAGAAATTTTGACACTTTTACTCTATGACCCTATGAGGTTACAATCCTGGATCAGCCACTAGAAGAGAAGGCCAGCATTCTAACGGTTTGAAAATAAGGGGAATAGTGATTAAATGAATTTTTAATTTTTTAATATTGTAACAAGCAAAACGGCTGAAATAATGCTCCCACACGTGACCAGCACATGCCACTTCTGCCAAGGCAAAAGATGTAATTGTGGATGCATCTTGAATTACATTTCCAACATAGAAAACACTGAAAGTACATGGATCTTATTGCAACTCAACTAAATTATGGGGACCAAAAGTGAAATTTGGCATTTTACTATTAATTAATCTCTGCAATATGTTAGAAGCTAAAAGGAACATATAGTCACACTTGTCGTACCCCAGGTAAATTTCTCACAGATTATTGAAATCGCCTATTCAGTATCGGGGACAAGAAATCGATGCATGCAGTGGATCACTGCAAAGCATAATAAACTAGATACATAGAATAATCCTAACAAATATCCCAATAAAGAACTTGAACATACCTCCCAATCAAGGTAGTGGCTAGCAGTTTCATAATCAGTCAGAATGGAAACTGTACATTCCAAATAAGGTAATTCCTTCAGTTGTATTGGGGGGAACCTACGGTCCTTCAAAGCACTGCAGAACATTAACAAGGAGGACCAAATGACTATATAATACACCCAAAAAAAAAAAACAGAAAAGAAGACACTGCATTAGTTGAGGAAAATAACAAATAACATATAATAAAAAAAAGAGCAGTTTAAACCAGGTAAAGGAGCATTAATTTTAGTTTGGAAGTATGCGAGGGAAAGATTTTGGACCTCCAACCAGTAGTTGGGACACAATACCATAAGTTGCAAGGATTAGGGTCCTAAAATGCCAATATCAGCTAGGCATGGTGTGGCATTGCTTGTGACTTTGCCCGTTTATATATCTGATCTAGATTAAACAAACACGCCCTTATGTAATCCTAATGGGGAAAATGGATATGTCTAATTAGACTAGGATAAGAGTTATCCTTCTAGTCTCCTAGTCTGAGTAAGCAAACATTAAGGCACCTTTGAAAAGGAGTGGCCTTATAACTGAAACTCTCCCTCTAGGGAAAAAAGAAAAAAAAAAGGCAGCAAGCATAGAGAAAATTCCTTGTAATTGCTGCACGCGCACTATCACTTCCAAAAGCAAGGTGCATCCATTACTTAGCTGCACCAAATATACTTTGCCCCCAATCTCTAGTTCCATTTCTTTTTTCTTTTGTGGATAAAAACCAAGACGTGATGCCCATCATCACACCCTTGAGAGGTTTATCAGGCGGCGGTGTGAAGAACACTTGTGGAACATCAAGAATGTGGTATGACCATACCAAGAAGATCAAGAATGTGGATCATACAAAAAAGATATAGTGCAGGATTCGACATTGTGATATCATGCGACCAAGATTGCATGCATGAACTTCCTCTTCTTTAACAACTAAGCGTAGCAAGGTATAAATGCTAATCCTTAATGATTAGCTTAATGATTAGTTCTATAAGAAGGGAAGGAAATAATTAATAACTAAATCTGATGGCATCAAGGTAACAAACTTGACCATCCTTTTGATGTGCTCTTCGCTAATTTGCTAAATGGCACTACATATGGTCCATCCCAACTAAATTTCTGGCCCATCTATCCATTGCACTTCTCTTCAATCCATAGGAGCATAGATGTGCACGCACAGACAAACACAAACATGGTATCCTCATAGTTCATATTGAACAATCTGCTTTTGCAAAAATAAAGTATGAATTCAGATACATCATTCATGATTTACAAAATTTAGAGTTACCTGCCTTGAAAACATAAAATTAAAAATGCACAAGCATCCACAAACAATGCACACACATATAAATATCACATATGCACACACTGTCAAAGACTTATCTGAAATAACAAAGGAAGATATAGAAAACATGCAGACACATTACCGCGCATTTATGTGACCGCATATGATACAGAAATGGTCAAGATGTAAAGTACATGATCTGTTGTAATACCTGTTTAGAGCATAGTCCTTGAATCCATTCATCAAGCTACGAGCTTCTAGTGTTCCAATGCATCCACGCAAACGAGTCTCACTACCATTCACCACTTTCTTCCAAGTAACAAACAATGGACTGAGACCAAGGTATTGTTAATATCAGATGAGAAAGTCAATAGTATCAAGGTTCTGCTTTTTAAGACATACATCAATATATATACAGTTTTTCTCAAATCCGGATGTGCGGATTTTTTTGACGTTTGGTGATGTTTTAAGCCATTGTGTGCTGGTCTTTTAAATTCTCTGTCATAATAGTCTATATTGGGAGCGTAGAAAGCTTCATATTCTTGCAACTAGATGCCGCTTCTTTCATATTTTATTACTTTCTCAACTTTAGTTCAAGTACAACTGTAGTGCATAGGACCTCTTGTTTTCTAATTTATCACCTTTCTTACTTCATATTTCAGTCACTGACGCACTATTCAATCATGACTGGACTGTTTCAATTACCAATGCATTATCTGCAACCAACATCGCTTTCTTTCAGTGGCTTAAATCTAGAGAACTTACAGATTGTACATATATATGGATGGGTCTATTGTGTTGTGTGTTCAAAGACAAGTTAATAAACTAATTTTTGGACTGCTGGTCATCCTCACATTAGATATTTACAGTTAAGATGCATTTCATCCACTCTTACAAGGAAACCTTTGCTCAACAAATTGAAGATGCTTGCACCTGTAGCAATCCTCGTTTATGTTTAGAAATCTAAAGAACAGCCAGACAAGTTCATTCTCATAATCAGAACGGATCTCAACCAAAAATGGAACTAAATGTATATCCTATCCCTTTTTAACTAGGACTGATTTTAAACAAGGAGGGTTCAATAGGTGGCCTCCCAACACCACACTTATAACTTATTAACCCATCCCTATAAAAGTTGTTTTGAATGCCAATACAGGAGATAACCCAAATAAAGCATGGGTGAGCTAACTTAAACTTCAACAATCACATGAAAAATCATAAATTATAAATAATAAAAAAATCTTTAAAATAGATAAACACCATGCCATCATCACAATTTCTAGAAATAGTTAGTTTAATTAAACTGATAAAATCAACATGCGTATTTGTGGTATGGTTGTGAGATAGAGACAAAAAGAGGGGGAGAGATAGAGTACTGTTGGCCCTCATCGAAGGCTGGGGCAGGAGGTTCTTCGCTGTTGTAGTGAGCAAGGAGAGTGTCGAAGCAGTAAGCCACCATCTCCTTCGTCGCCGACACCATTTTCGTTTATTATTATTCTTATATCGTCACTTGGTATATATGATCCGTTCGTATTTGATCGCTAATTTGGGGTTTTATAGAATGAATGAAAGTAAGAGACCTCTTTACAGAAGAGAGAGGATTTGGTGCCAGAAGGCAGAAATAATTGAGAATTTGACAGAGAAGAAAGCAGAAAAGAGAAATGCTTTTTTTCCTCTCTGTTTTCTATTGAGCATGGAGCATCGTTTTAAGGTCCCCCACCTAACAAATTTAATAGAGGAAGCGGGATACAGCCAACGTCTAGCCTAACCTGATGAAAAGTGAGAAAAGTGTTTTTTTTTTTTTTTTTGGGTCAATGTGAGAAAAAGTGTTAAGGGGGCAATAAGTATGTATTTAATATGTAAATGCCATTTTTATTCACACATTTCGCAAATATAACTTATAAATATATACTTATTGCCTATTTAACACTTTTTCTCACTTATTCTTTTCTCTCTCTCTCTCTCTCTCTCTCTCTCTCTCTCTCTCTCTCCTCAATTCTTTCTCACAGTTCTCTCTTCCTCCTTGTAAACTGCGTATCCTTCCCGTGTATTGTATAGCCTGTACTTAGGTTGAGGACTAGGCCTATACCTGATCTCCGGGGTGAAGTGCTTTTCGTCAAAGACTTGCACACTTTGAACAGCTATCAAAATAAGAATGAACTCCGATGGTTAAGTCAGAAATAGTTGTAAGGTGGAGAGAATGGATGTAGGGTTTTCAAGGTGAGAATGTTTATTACCCATGTCCTAATGTAGGTGTTGGGTATTTATAGGGGGAGAATGAGGGATAAAGATATTTAAAGGGAGATATTTATCCCTCTCTTCCCTAGTGGGATAGAACCACATTCAATGGCTTCTTCTGATAATCATGTTGCCTAACAAGGGTTGAGTGACAAAGCAACACCTGGGTTCGAATGTGAGGTTCATTAATTGATCCCTCTCCATCACCAGGCTGGATACCCGAAAGTAAATGGTAGGGCGACACCTAGTTTAGGATGTGAGGTATATTAATTGATCCTTTCCCATCATCATGTTGTCCATTAGACGGAGGGAGTGGCTAATTCGACAAGGGTTCAATTGTACCCTCAGAATATCTGATCGTTTGGTCGAGTCGGTATTCACATGCCCGATCGCTGATTCATATTCTCCCATCAGGTTCAACTAGGAGGCTTTTGGTTGACACAGGGTAGTACCTCTAGTTGGGTCGGTGTAAGTTTAACGCGACGCTCCATGGCCACGTAGTGACTTGTGATAGGCTCAACTCACAGTGATGGTACGAGCCATCAACAATAGCCCCCCAACTCTCAACTCAAGGAGCAGATCTTGGGTAGGGAGATTATCCAAATTATGAATTTTGAGTGAGTTGAGCCTTTTTTAAATGGCACTACTAGCATAAGTCTGGTCGGGTAGCCCTCAATTTCACAGCCGAGGAGGGCTCCTTTGATTTTGTTGGCTCCAGGTTTTGAATTTGGGGTACTCGAGTGGGGGTGATGTGGCAGCGAGTGGTTGGCTAAGCAGGCGACGTATTAATTGCTACTAACGTCGGGGCCTGCCAGGAGTCGCATCGGTTCGTGTCCCGTTGGTTCGACTGATGGGCCCTGGCGTGGCTCCACGTGTGACCATCGTAGCCGAGGTAGGCAAGATATGGACGGTGGGGATGCTTCGGTGAGATGTATAAGAGGAGGGAGCATCCAGCCTTCGCCATTTTCTTGCCATTGCTGCCGTGTGAGAGCTTGAGCGATTTTTCCTAGCAAATTCCGCTGGTGCGCCTCTACTGCAAGGAAGAGCTTCAGTTTTGGTCTGTTTTCTCCTTCTTCTTTGTTCTTTCCTTCCTCTTCCTTCTGTTTTCCCAGAATCACGACTCTGAATTTTTGGTTTTTGAGTTTCCTGGGATGTTCTGGGCTTGGCGTGTTTTTGTACTTCAATTTTCTTGTTTTGGTATGTTTTGATCCTTATATTGAGTCCCTTCTCCCTTTGGTTGTGTTTGAAGTGTTGTGGACAGTGATAGAAAAAATGTCGAGCCGATCAGATATGTCAGATTCGCAAGATACGACGAGCAGCGGGTCGGCTTTTAGGGATGATAGGGATGATGTGGAGGTGGTGGATCAAATGTATGACGTCGTCGACTAGATGGGTGAAGACATGCCCATTGGTCTTGGTGGGAGCTTTGAGTACCAAGGTGCAATAAGGAGGATAAGAGGTGGGGAAGCAAAAGGTACCGACCAGAGTGGTGAGGATAGTGCCCGAAAAGACTAGGGAGGCGTAACAGTTGCCGTAGCAGGGTCGGGTGGGGAGATAAGCGAGGCGGTTCACCTGCCAACCAAGGAGAAGGGGAAGATCAGTTGGAAGGGAGGACTATAGGTATGAGGGCCCTAGGCTCGGGTGGGGTGACCGAACCAAACGTAGAGATAGAACATGCAGAAGGAGGATGGTCAGCAGATGAGCACCCGAGCACCAGCAGCAGAAGTTAGATCGGTTGAGGGCGAAGTATGATATACCGAGCAGTGTTAAACTTAGGGTGTCAACCGGAGATGAGAAGTTGAGCACACCCCCTTAGGATGGGTGACCTTGTGTGCAGACATGCTCAAGCAGGGGGTTCGGTTGCCCTTATCCCCTTTTCTACAAAGCTAGATGAGTAGGCTTGGTGTAGCCCCATATCAGATGAACCCAAATGTGTAAAGGACCATGGTAGGTGTCTAAGCATTGTGGCGGCGGGTGCACAGGTTTGAGCTGACAGTAAACCAAATGCTTTATTATTTCTTGCTGAAGAGAAATTCGTACCCGGTCGGCTTTTACTACCTTCAGAGTGCTGTGGGGAAGATGATCGAAAGCAATCCCTCTTCCCAGAAGACATGGAAGCCACACTGGTTCTATGCGTCCGGTGCGTGGGAATTTCCTGAAGGGGCAGAACAGAGGCGGCCGAGGATACAGAGGCGCTTTAGAATGCCAAGTGACAAGACCCGACCCAAATTCCGCTTTGGAATCCGAGCCGGACCCTGTGCATGTCCGACACCTGGCGGATGTCGAGCACGAATGACCTAATTGCCCTTCCCTACTAAGCACGATAAAATAATAAGGTTGACTCCTACCGAAAAATCGGCAGAGTCTCCCTTGTAAATTGGATCAATACCAAAACATTTATACCTGCCAAACAAGCATATATACACAACCAACTGCCAGCATACGTATATATACTTTCCAACAGTTACATTCTAATTCTAGGGCAAATTATCAAAGCGACTACTAAGAATTTACAAAGGAGTCAATCCTTTTACAAAACAAAAAGTCCTACATCAAAAAGGAAAGCGCGGAAGGTAGAAAACGGCCCGGTGGTGGATCCCTGTGCACGCCTACTGCCTGGGGGCGCAAAACATTAAAAAGGGTGAGTGGACCCAAAAACAAAGTTTAGAAAATAACATATGAACATACTAACCCCACTGTAAAAACAGTTATACAAACTAAATTATTCTCTTTATTACTGAAATCAATGCACTCATATAATTATACATGTATATAAGCCAATCATACTCATGGTTAACATTAATTTCTTAAGGCATTGAAAACAATTTAAAACTACCACCTAGGTGTACCCCTTATTTCCGTCAATTCCTAATATCCGTCAATTCCTTGCATCACCATGGGTGACACGTACTCGCAGGTCTCAGTGACACAAGGTTAGTCCGAGCCGCAACTAGCAGGATTCAAGGGACCGTAGTCAGTCTGATCCACATTACTCGCTCCACACGAGTTCGGGTACTATAGAACTCGTGGGGCAACTGTCAAGCATGCTGACTAAACTGAAGGCTACCAATAAAATCCGAAGGCAACATTTGATCTGAAGGCAACTTATTTACCGAAGGCAACGTTTGTATATCTGGGTACAAGGTGGTTTAGGAAAATATAAAGTTTCTGAAGAAAATCTGTTGAATAACTGAATTTCTGTAAACTCTAAAACTCTGCTGTCGTTTATTTGATAATCTGATAATTAACTAGAATTTATTTTCCTATATCCTTTAAAGGAGATGTCACTCCGCAGCAGGCAAAACAAAATATTTAAAAGCATATAACAGCTTATAAAACGCTAATCTTTGAATAAAACTTATTCAAGATCAAATACTGTAACTGAACTGCTTAAATTCATTTATAAAAACAAAGAGTCCACTCACGGATGGTTCGTGCTCGTTGGACCTCTTGAAGGTCCCTCCTGCGGGTCAACTGGTGTCCGGGTGCCTGATTCAGACCCCAGCTCCTAGAAGTACGTGCATCAGATTAAAGTTGTTCCTATGGCCATAAAAGCTTTCCTTCCACTTGGAATAGTTTAGCAGTATCTTGGGACTCAAAAAGCGCTAAAGTCTCAAAAAGTCAACCCAGGGTCTCGCGGGTCCATGACCTCGCAATTATGATCCGGAAGCCTCAAGAAGTTCCAATATACCAAGGACACATGTCCCGAGGGTTTGGTCTCAATCGGACGGTCGAATTGATCATGATCGTACAATCGCACGGTTTCTAAACCCTAGCCCTAGGGTTCACGATTTTGCAGTATCCGGGACTTCGATTAACGATCCGTCGAATCCTAAACGATTCTGAAATTGTCTAGAGTAACATATCTGAAAAAGATTACGATCCAACGGCTCAACAATTTTGAACTTGGAAATCGCACAATATGCAACAATCCGTTCAAGGCTCAAACGGTATCCAAATTGAGATTAGCGAATTCCTACGCGCTCGTGACAACCTAAGGATCCCATCGAGACACAGTGCAACTTCACTACCCTCGCCCATGCACCGCCACACGCGCTGGCAGTGCTGGGTGCCCAAAGCGATTACATATCACCGGAAAATCTCAAAACCACGGCTCCAAACTCCTACCCTAGGTATAACACCCTATTTGGAGCCACTTTTGTTCTTGGACCTACCCCAAAAACTGGCCGAAAGTGGCCGGAATTTCAAACTCAAAACCGGTGGAACTTTGGATCGTGGTTTGATTTATCTAGGCCAGAAATCGTTCCAATCCTACCCAACCAGCAGCTAGAACAGCTCGAGAGGTTCAGAATCCATACCTGGATCGTCGAAAATGGTGGCCGGACGACGACGAAAGCAGCCGGCGAAGTTTCTGTCAAAACCGGCGCGATTCCGAGCTTTTTCTGACTGAATCCGGCGGTTCCAGGGGCGGGGCTGGTCGGGAAAGGACAGGGGAGCGACGGCGGTTCGATCGGGTCCGGTCCCGGCGTGAGCGGTGGTCGGTGGTGGTGACGGCGCCGCAAAATCCGATCGGGGGGGTGTTTTGTCGCAGAGAGGGAGAGAACGCTCAGGGAGGGAGAGAGAGAGAGAGAGAGACTGAGGGAGAAGAGAGAGAATGAGGTTACTTAACTAATTTATTATTCACATCGAAAACCAATTAACAATCCATTCCCCACTCTTCACAATCAAACTCAGTATAATATCCCTAGAAAAGAAAAGCGATTACATAATATCTCATAAACATTTGAATACTCCAATCATCCAAACATATACTGATATAATTCTCATAATAATAATAAATAATTAAGTAACAAGATTAACTTCAAATATCATACCACCCAAGAATATCATAAACACTTTAACATAAACTCGCAATTCAAACATAATCAATATAGTTCACAGACAGTCAAACCTCGTTCACACTGTCGTTTTAGCACTTCTTGAAGGGTAAAACTACCTCGGAAGACTCACGGTCAACAGAGGATCAAACTTCCTAAATTGGGTCAACCAAACCTGCGGGGCCCACGACCTCCAATTATCAATCCGAGAGTTCCTATAGGTTCAACACACTTTATTAAACATGCCCTGTAAGTTTGGTTCAAATCAGACGATCGGTTCACTCGCGATCATACAATCGGACGGTTATCGTTAAACTAAACTTTAAATTATTGAATCGAAACATCCTAGGCTCCGATTCACGATCTGCGAATTCCTACACGATCCTAGGAATTCATAGATCAACATATATTAAATTGGAGTCGATCCAACGGCCCTAACATATTGAACCCGGATAACACCTAATATGCGATACCCAATCGACAATCAAACGGTAACCAAATTCATATTCGAGCATACCGTTGTGCTCGAAATGACATGAGGATTATTTTAGGACTCAATAACAGGCCAAAATGTGGCCCATGAGCCGCCACACATGCGAGCAGCGCGTGGGTGTCCAAAGCGATTCCGGCAATCGGAAAATCTCCAAACGGCAGGTCAAAACTTATATCTACATGATCATCACATAGAGTGGAGAAACTTTTGTTCTTGGACCTACCCCAAAAAGTCAACGGAAGTGGCCAGAATTGGAGGCCGAAAGACGGAAGATTTTCAATCGCTTATTTACCCTCCAAAACTCAGAACTTTCTCCTATCCAACACAACCAACAGCTAGAGAATGTCGAGAGGTTGAGAAAGCATACCTGGATCAATGGAAATGGTGGCCGGAAGTGAAAGAGGGGAGGAGCCCTTCCCGTCCAAGAGCACGAGGTTCTAGTTCGGCCAGAAGTCCCTGCACCAGTCCAGGCCCCATAGAATCAACCAAAACTCCACATATTCCACAACCTGCGGCCTTACGTGATCAGCCCTTGGCACTTCTGCCTGAGGCATCAGCTGTGTTGCCCTATAGACCCAGAAGGATGGACCCTAATCCATTCCATCCACCAGCAAGAGGCAGGAGAGGCAGATGGGGAATTAACCCCTTTGCCAACAATGATAGGAATAGACCAAGGGCAAACTGGAGGAATCATCCAGATTTTGAAGAAGAGGAAGAACACAGGGAGGAAGTTCTGCCCAGGCCATTCAGAATGGAGCATGTTGAGACTATTCTTAACAACTAAAATGAGTTATTAAAAACAGCAACTTTAATTCTCACAAGTGCACGAACCGTTTATAGTATAGCTTATGTAAATACGAGGTCGATCCCAAGGAGAATGATAACTTGGTTCCAAGTCAAATTACTTAGAATGCTAGAAAAACATAGAACAAAGAAACTGACTAACTAGCTAAAGGCAAGGTCGAATTCAACAATGCCTCTTGCTAATTACTCAAGGTCTAGGACAGAATCCTAGCACCACACACGCACTCAAAATGGGGGGTTTTGTTGTTGAAATGAAAAGAAGAAAGTGAAATGAAAGTGCTTGAAAGTAAACACTGATAGCAATCAACAAGTTGTGAAACAATGATTGAGAGGTGTTAGAGCCTTGGAATCCACCACTAGTTTTCCTATCCAAGTTATGAATGCATAGAAATTGACTCAAGCTTCATCAACAATAGATTATCGCATACTAGCCTATGGTATCTAGGTGCAGGATGCATGATTCTCCTAAGGCATGTAATTATGCATGGTATCTACACAACACGTGATCTCTAATATGCAACATAAGCATGGTATCTACTTAGAATAAAGCATATAAGAGTCATTAAGCTCCTTGAGAATATGATAATCACACAAGTCCTAGAACATGGTATCTGTCCTAGTCAACCTATGGTTATTAACCCCTTGAATGATTCTTAGGCCATTCATGTGTTGCTTGTGAAATCAGAGTAGAATTGGTGAATCTAAACCCTTTCCCACCCTGTGCTAGATGCATAAAATCCTAGTTAGCTACTCCAAGAAAACATACATTAAGCACATAATAAACTGGAGATTAACAACTTGATAATAAAAGCAAGGAAATCAATTAACTATAAAATCATCCATAACATTGAATATTCATGACTAGGGCTTCATCCTAAGCCCTAACTAAATGGATTAGTTAGACATAACTATGAATACAGAAAATAAGAAATACATAGATAGGATAAAGAGAGGAGAAGAACTAGATGATGGCACCAAGGAAGTTCCCAGGATAGGTCCAAGCTCCCTTGATAGCTCCAAGCTCCCTTCTCTCTTTGTGGTGAATCTGAATGTGTGTATGAGAGTAATGGATGAAGTGAATATGTGTGTCCGACCCTTTCTCTTGAATGAGTGTGCAGCTCTCTATTTATAGAGTGCAATTTCGTCCTCCCCTTTGGCTGGTGAAGCACACCTCTCTTAGCTGCTCCCAACTGCTCCAGCTGCCCATACTTGCCAACTGCTCCAGCTGACATACTTGTCATCTGCTCCAGCTGACATACTTGTCAACTGCTCCAGCTGCCAAATACATGCTTTGGTATGGTTTCTTTATGGAAAGCTTGACTTTTGTTCATCTTTCTGAGCTAATTTGACTCCCATGTGTGGCTGCCCATGTGTAGCACATGGCTCTAGGGATGTAGCCACATTAAATGTGATGGTAGCCAACATGACATTTCTGTGAACTTGGTTCAGTCATTGACGTGCTGAGGGCTCCAGATTTATCCAATTGGGCTGAAAGTTAGATATGTTATAATAGACACCCATTGAAACAACTTCTATCAAGGATGTCTCCTCATCCGACCTGTGTAAGTTGTTGAAATGAGGCCTGCAAGATGACCTACGAAACTGGACTGACAAGGAGTGTGGCTCAAATTGGTCTTGTCTTTAAGCTCATATTCCTCTTGTGCCACTCAGCCCTTAACATGCATGAATTGTATCAAATGTCATCCCCTTGCTATCTTAACGTACAAAACACACCAACATAGGTAAGAGACTCAAAATAAAGAGCAGCTAAACAAAATTACTAAGCAAAGAAGGCATGCAAATGTGTGAAATTATGACCTTATCAGAGCACAGGTTTGAGAATAACTAGCCAGAACAGGGACGGAATCCGCATACTGTCAATGCTTTAAATGACATGGGGGCACTTCAGAGAATGATCAGAAAGATGATGGAGCCTGAAGCCATAACAGGGGAAAGGCCCACCTATAGGAAGCCATATCTGGCCTATATTGATCAGATACCTCTATCCCCGGGTTTTAAAGTGTCAACTTCACCTTGTTCAACAGAGAAGACCCTCATGCCTCATCAGTTGAGCATATAGGCAGATTCTCTGTTCAGTGCATAGCCATAGAAAACAACCCTCTGTTAAAACTGAGGCTTTTTGGAAATTCTCTCTCTAGACAAGCCTTCACTTGGTACACCAGTCTACTAGCTAATTCTGTTCAAACCTGGGAGCAAATGGAAAATGTATTCCATGACTACTATTTCAGGATCCGGCCTGAAGTCACCATCAGTGATCTTGCTGCCCTCAAACAGAGTGAAGATGAGCCTGCTCAGGACTTCATAACTAGATTCAGGAAGCTCAAAATGAAATGCCGAATCCCTATGGAAGAAAGGCACTTCATCCAGATGGCTCAAACAGCCTTTAAAATCTCTATGAGAAAGAGATTTGATGGAATGCTATTTGGAGATCTGGCAGAACTGGCAGACAAAGCATCTAAATATGAGGAGTTACTTAAGGAAGAACAACAGAAAAGGAACTCTTCCAAAGGCACATACTACAAAACCCCTTCTTTTTTAGTACATCTGGTTGAAGTAGAATCAAAAGAAGTTACAGAAGGCTCGGAGGAAAGAGAAATTGCAGTAGCAGAGATGGCAAATTTGAAACATCCCATCAGCTGCAAGGCTCTTACAAAGCCACCACCATTCATAGGAGGGTTTGTTCCAAACAAACCAACACAGAACAAAGTGTACTCCTTCGATCTAACCAAGGTTGATGCTTTGTTTGATGAGATGCTGCTACAGAAGGCAATAGAGACACCCCATAGGTTGCCCAAGCCAGAAGAACTTAAGGGCAAACAGTATTGCAGATGGCATAACTCTTGGAACCACTCCACCAACAGCTGTGTTGTTTTCAGAGATGTCATACAAGAAGGAATAACAGCAGGAAGACTAAAACTGGCGGAGAAACCTCCCTCAGTTACAACAGATCCTTTTGCCCAACCCCAAGTCAACATGGTCAACTTAAATTGGCTAGAACAGAAGAGAGACAAACCAGTAACAGAAGCTAGCTCTAGTAGAGGCAGAAAAGTCACAAGGGAGACTAGTCAAAGGCCAAAGGCAACCATTTCGGCTGAGGTAGTATTGTGCAGCAAGTGCAAGTGTGAAAGTGAGTTAGAAGTGACTCTGGACAGGCAGAATCAGCCACACCTAGCATTTTTGACAGGATTGGAACATCATACCAACAAGGCCCGGTTCTGGCCCCATCTAAAGACACAGGCAGACAGAAGGACTATCTAAGGCCTGCTCAGTGCAGCAAAAGAATGACAAAGCAGCCAAAGAAAGAAATACCAATCAGGATGCCAGGAAATGAAAAGCCCTTGGCAAATATCATAAAAGGCAGATGGTATTCTGTTGGAAAAAAAGGTAGATCAACTCCGGAGCTAACCAGAATGCAGAAAAGGAGAGTTCAAAGGCAGTACTACACCTTCCTCAAAAATAGGGGTGACACACAGGTACTTCTAGAGACCAGTTCAAAGTCTAGAAATTGCTCCTCAGGCAGAACAAACAACATATCAACAACAAGAGCTGATGAAGACAGAATCTCCAGATAGAGCTTCTATCCATCTTTCCTCATCCTCAGTCAATTGGTTGGAACCCCCATAAGTACAAGGTGAATCCGAACCTATTCCAGTAGAAGGACAAGAAGACTGGACTGAAGAATACGAAGAGGAGCAGTTGGACTATGAACCATCTGTAGACGACCAGACTGGGCTCCTCAAAACAGGAGAACAAGAAGACTGGACTGAAGAATATGAAGACGACCAGACTGGGCTCCTCGAAATAGGAGGCGCTGGAACAGCAAACACCTATTGCCAAAACAGATGGAACTGCCATGAAACTGGTTGTAGAACAGCTCTATTTTTCCAAACCAACCAAAGAGATGGCCAATCACCTCAGACCTCTGTTCATAACAGCAAACTTTGGGAGAATCCCTATTCCCAAAGTAATGGTAGATGGAGGTGCAGCCATTAATCTTCTGCCTCACAGATTACTGAGCAAGATGGGTAGAACAGAGAAGGATCTAATTCCGACGCGTTTGACTGTCACTAACTTTGCTGGGGGCTTCACTAAGACTCATGGGATCCTAGATGTAGACATCATAGTTGGAACCAATGAGCTGAAGATTGCATTTTTTGTGGTAGACACCATTTCAACCACTAACAATTCATTGCTGGGCAGGGACTAGATCCACCAAAGCTTATGTGTTTCCTCTACTCTGCACCAGCAATTAGCCCTTTGGAATGAAGAAGGATTCATGGAGATAGTGGAGGCCGATCCACGGCCATTTCTGCTCTCTGCCATGTGTTTTAAGGCAAGGTATTATCATAATGATGTTGGTCCTTTCACATTCCTTGGAGTCAACCAGAACGACCGCCCCCATGGTGTCACGGCCCAGAGACTCATTGAAGATGGTATATCCAGTTCTCTAGAAGACTGGAATAGACCTTTTGTTCTAAACCTCCAGAACTCTGATGTTTAGTCCCAATCAACAAGAAAAATATCGAGCTGCAACAATCCGATCCATTACAAAAAGATTGTTGATATATTGGGAAGAAAGAAAGCTCTTTATGCAGAATCTAGCCATCAATATGGCAGAATTCACCCATGAGAGCACGGAGGAACAAGAAGAGAGTTTACAGGAGGAAGTATTAGATTTTGCACCAGTAGCACTAGATGATTCTTTACCAGAAGTGGAAGATCCATTGCAGGAGATAAACTTAGGGACATAAGAGGATCCAAGACCCACTTTCATTAGTGCACTGTTGAAAGAACCACTCAAGAGCGAAATCATTGGACTTTTGCATGATTTTAGAGATTGTTTTGCTTGGCATTATCATGAGATGCCTGGATTAGATAGAAAATTGGTAGAACACAAGTTGCCAATCAAAGAAGGCTACCTTCCAGTCAAACAGGCTAGAAGAAGGATGTCTATGGAAACAGAACCGAAAGTCAAGGAAGAAATAGAAAGACTGGTCAAGGCAGGATTCATCAGACCGGCCATTTATGTTGATTGGCTAGCCAATATTGTGCCACTTCTGAAGAGAAAAACAGGGGCAGTTGGATCTGTGTGGATTACAGGAATCTAAATGAAGCATCCCCTAAGGATGAATATCCTATGCCAATGGCAGATATGCTAGTAGATGGAGCTGCTCATAACCAAATGCTATCTTTTATGGATGGCAATGCAGGATACAATCAGATCATGGTAGCAGAACAAGACATCCATAAGACAGCTTTCATGTGCCCGGGACATATAGGTGTTTTTGAATACACTGTAATGCTTTTCGGCTTAAGAAATGTAGGAGCCACTTATCAAAGAGCAATGAATTCTGTTTTCCATGATATGATAGGGCATATGATAGGGCATTCTCTAGAGGTGTATATAGATGATGTGGTGATTAAATCCCCAGAAGAAGGAGATCATGTGTCAAATCTAAAGAGGGCATTCCTAAGAATGAGACAACATAAGTTAAAAATGTATCTTAAGAAGTGTGTTTTTGGAGTTCAAGCAGGACATTTCTTAGGTTTCTTGGTCCACCAAAAGGGTATAGAGATCGATAAAAATAAAGCAAAATCCATCATAGAAGCTCTACTACCTCGGAACAAGAACGAGCTGCAGAGTCTCCTAGGAAAAATTAAATTTCTAAGGAGATTCATATCCAATTCTGCAAGAAAAATCCAGCCTTTCTCCTCCTTGCTAAGGTTGAAGCAGGAATAGACTTTTAAGTGGGAAGAACAGTACCAACAGGCTTTTGAGGAAATCAAGCACTACCTCTCAAATCCACCAGTTCTATCCCCACCAAAGAGAGGCAGACCGCTCAAACTCTGTTTCTACATCAGAAGTGTCCATTGGGTGTTTGTTAGTTCAAGATAACAAGGAAGGGAAGGAACATGCAGTCTACTATCTGAGTGGGACTCTGACAGAAGTAGAAAGGAAATATTCTACAATTGAAAGACTTTGTCTAGCCTTATACTTCACTGCGGTGAAACTAAGACACTATATGCTGCCATTCACCATCTACTTCATTGCCAAGACAGACCTAATCAAATACATGCCACAAGGCCAATGTTGAGAGGCAGAATTGGAAAAATGGACTTTGGCTTTGACAGAGTTTGCTTTCAGATATGTCCCTCAGAAAGCTGTCAAAGGACAAGCTGTAGCAAATTTCCTAGTAGATCATCCAGGGGAAGAAATTGAAAATATGGATTCTTTGGATATAGCAAATGCAGATATGTTAACTAGAGCTCATACTTGCCTTAACAATCCCATATATTCAGTTCACCTTACACCTTGGAAGCTGTACTTTGATGGATAAAAAACTGATATAGCTTCTGGGGCAGGAATTGTTTTGGAGGAGCCACTAGGGATCAGACACTGTTATTCTTTCCAGTTAGATTTCCAATGCACCAAAAACAGGGCTGAATATGAAGATTTAATCATTGGCCTCGAAATGCTAGTGGAATTAGGAATCCAGTATGTGGAAATCTTAGGAGACTCTATGCTTGTGTTAAAACAGATTGCTGGAGAATACAAGTGTCTAAATCCTTCTCTAGCTATCTATCTAGTGGCAGCCAGAAACCTTCTGACAGAATTCAGGGAAGCTACTTGGGAACATATCCCAAGAGAGGAAAACTTTGCAGCCAATGAACTGGCTCAGATAGCAACAGGGGTACAAATCCCTGAGGACTGTGTGCAAAGGATTATCAAGGTAGGAAAGAAAAGTCTACCATCTGTTCTTACCAGAGGAATGGAGATAGATGTCAATTCTACCATAATCACTGAAGATGACTGGGGAAATCCCATCATAAATTACTTACAGTATCCGACCATGCCTTCTGAAAAAAGAGTCAGAATCATGGCTTTAAATTACCTTATGTGGAATGGAGATTTGGTCTGGAAAAGCAAAGATGAGGTACTTTTGAGGTGCCTAGGAAAGAGAGAGTACATGAAGGTCATGGGAGAAACCCATGAAAGAATCTGTGGAGCTCATCAAGGAGGAAGAAAAATGTGTTGGTTAATTAGAAGGTATGGCTACTTCAGGCCAACCATGATGAAGGACTGCATTGACTATTCCAAGGGATGTGAGGCTTGTCAAAGGCATGACCCAATCCAGCAGGCTCCTTTAGTTCCTAGGAATCCAGTAGTCAAGCTATGGCCATTTAAAGGATGGGCAATGGATCTCATTGGCAAAATTTATCCAGCCAGCATCTCAAGAGATCATCACCTTCATAGAAGAGCAGATTATACAAAGGTTTGGCATTCCAGAATCAATCACAACTGACAGGGGATCTTCCTTCATATCTGGAGAAATGCTAGATATGGCAGAGGCATTCAAATTTAAGCTGCTCCAATCCACTCCTTATTATGCTTATGCTAATGGGCAGGCAGAATCAAGTAACAAGGTGATCATCAACATTATCGGGAAAATGCTTGAGAAAAATCCAAAGCAATGGCATGAGAAGTTATCAGAAACTTTGTGGGCATATAAGATTTCAAAGAGAGAAGTAGCTGGCATGACCCCATATGCTCTAACCTATGATCATGATGCAATTCTGCCAATGGAGATAGCAGTCCAATCTCTCAGAATTGCTCATCAACATAGTTTGATTGGAGAAGACTACTCTCAAGCCATGCTGCTAGAACTGGAAGGATTGGATTCAAGTAGGATCGATACCCTCAACAAACTCTTAGCAGGAAAACAGGCTGTATCAAGGTCCTACAACAAAAGAGTTAAAAACAAGCGTTTTGAAGAGGGAGAAATAGTCTGGAAGGCAGTTCTGCGCCTCAGAATACACATAGCTGGTTATGGAAAGTGGTCACCAACATGGGAAAGGCCTTTCATGATTAAGCAAATCCTCGGATTGGGGGCATACAGATTACAGGATCGGATTGAAGAAATTCTATCCAACTATGTAGGACTCGCAAGCTGTGCAAACAGATCCTGGAATAGAGAGGCAACAAAATGAAGATGTTATTTAAAATTCTGTTCAGAATTTTCTTTTTAAGTGCTTTTTATTTCTTCTGCTTTCTTTTATTTTGTTAAGAGAAATAAAAAATTCCACAAAAATAAATAACTTTTTATTTAAATATAGTCACTCTCGTGACTAAATTGTTTATTACAAGTCTAATTTAAAATTAAAACCCTAATTTCTTAAGGGTCTCCTGCAAGCTAGCCTTCTTAATAGAGAGTTCTTTCTAAAGCAGCACCCCTTGGTGGATTGAAGCTTCTGCAATTTCCAAAGCCGGCTTAGAAGTTGAAACCATACTCTGCACAAGGAAGGTAGCCTTGGTCTTGGAACTCAGTCCAGCCCCGAGCCTGCTTTGCACCTCCCTGCACTCTGCCAACTGCTTTTGAAGCTCTTCAATCTACTTCTCCAGCTTCTCTGCAGCGGCCTTGGCTTCATTGTATCCTGCAACCATCTGGTCTAGTTCTGCCTTATGTTTTGCGTAATCAGCCAAGTTGGCTTCATGAGTGGCCTTGCAGAACTCAGAGGTTTTAAATGTGGGTTTGAGATCCTCATAGCGGTCTTGAACGTTGAGCACATCTCTAGCCAAACCGAGGCTCATCTCAAGAATAAGCTTGGGAGCCATGTTCTGTCGGTCTAGATCCTGCATCAATTGATCAACAGCTTCCCTATTCTCATCCAGTTCCAGCTCAGTGGACTGCCAGATCTTCACCTTCTCCATTGCCTCATCCACCGCCTTCGACTTAGCCTTGCCAGGAGTGGAACTCAGTTTCTCCAGTTTGTCCAGCTGAGCATCAAGGTCCATGGCCTCAAATTCTGCCAATTCTGGGTCAGCAAAGAAGGCCGTGGTAGATGAACCTGGAAGAGAATGGATAGGCATCTACAGAGAAAGATTATAAGTCAGTTCCAAGAAAAACCAGAAAAGAAAGAGGGGCAAAATGCAATAACACTTATAGCAACAATGGGAGGCTTCAGAGGACTGGTAATCACTGACCTGGAAAGACTGATAGTTAGAGAAACAAAGACAGGACAGAATTGCAGAAAACAGACAGAGATAAAATTAGAACAGGGAATTACCACAAGTCCAGGACCAGCAGTAGCTACCTCCACTTCAGATTCTAGGGCTGCAATAGGAAGTTCTACCTGTTCCATAGGCTCTGATACAGATTGCTCTGCCTACTCCTCAGATACTGGAGCGGCAGTAGAGTGTTCTGCCTCTGCATTATGAAAAAGGGCCAGCTCTGAACCGGTTAGTTCCGCCCTTGGGGTTTCCTGCTGCTTCTGCGCCAAAGCAATGCTCTCCGTAATCACTTCAGCAGGGATTTCCTCCTACAGATAGACAAAAATCAGAATAGAAGAAATAAAAGGACAGAATTGCTGTTACAATCAGAGAACAAGACTCACCTCTTCTTCCATTTCTTTTGCTTTTTCTTGGGGCCCTTTTTTTTCTAGCTCATTCTCCTGCTCCACTGGCTCGAAGGCCTCTCTCAGCTATTCATCTATCCCAGAAGTGCTGGTGGGAGCTACTGTAGGTTCTTCTGTGGCCACGTACTCCACCACAGTCCTCTTTCTAAGTCTTTTTGACTTGGTAGAAAGAGGAGGAGGACTTTCAGCTGTAATAAACAGAAAAAAGATGATTAGAACATGAGCTTAATTAAGCAAAACAAAGCAGAACAAAATTAAGAAGGCTTAAACTTTCAGAATTTACCTGAAGTTGCAGGCTGAGCAGCACTATCATGGACCGGGGCAGTCTCTTTCCTCTTGTTCCTTCTGCCAGAAGGAGTGGCCTCGACAAGTGGTTGTTTTGCCAGGTTGTCATCCTCTTCATCTTCAAAGGGAAGCTCCAGGTCTCCAGCAGAAATAACAGAAGTGACTGCACAAAGAACAAACAAGTCAGAAGACAGTCCAGCAGGAGGATAATAGAAGGAATAGAATGATAGAAAATTTACCAATCACCTCTCTAACCTGGATAGATTGTCCACCTATGTTCTTTGTCAAGGAAGGGTCTGTTGTAGACAGAACAAAATTATTGGACATAATCACAAAGGCAGAATGAGTAAAATATAGAAAGAATTAAGAGTCTACCTTCTATAACTTGAGCATTAATGTCCTTAATGGGCTGCACCATGAACTTGTGAGTTTCCTTTCCTGCATGAACAACCCAGGAACCCCATCCATCAAAAAAGATTTTAAGTGCAGTGTTGGAGGCAGGCAGACCTTGGAATCTGGCTTTCCACCAAGCGTCAAACTCGGCAGAACTGTAGGAATTCGGTTCCCAGGAAGGATAGAGAGCATCTGCACTATTGTTTATCTTGTTAATTGCACATCTAGCATCCTTATGCACTTCCAGGTCATCTAGATCCCTCCAGGAAATGGCCCGATTGCAGCTTCTGTAGGGTTTCAAAGGAATAAGCTAAGGGCAGCCAAGTTGTCGTGCGCAGAAGTTGGGATGGTAAACTTCTGCCCCCAAATGATAATTTGAAGGCTTTCCACCTCAATGGGGCAGGTCCCTAAGGCAAAGTTACACTCAGGAACTTTTTCCTGAACTCAATTCTGGCCGCTTCTTCCACATGTTCCTTATCAAATAATCTGAATCCAGGTTGGAACCAGGGATAGGACCTTCTAAGTAGCACCTGCCATTGAGCAGCAGATCTCTCGATGCAATGCTTGAAGAACATCAGGTACTCCTTGATTGAACGTTTAGGCACTTCTGCTGACATTAGAGGAAGAGCCAGAACTTGGTCTTCAAGCAGAACGATATCCGAAAATCTCAACTCAAGAAAGTAGACTTGCAGCCAGATCTGGATCATCCAGAATGCGCCTGGAGCAGACAGGTTCAGAGGATTCTCTAGGGTAGTAGTATGCAGGTTCTTGAACAAATGAGCCAGAACTGTAGGTCCAAGCCCTACGTCAGTATGATTGTGCAAAGCTTCTGCCAAGTGACTGTACTCAAGCAGAACTGCTGATAAACGATTCGGGAAGACAAACCTATTCAACCAGTATAAAAGGAACAACATATGCTGTTGATCTTTGTCCTTCTCGGTACTGAATTTCTTCAGATAACTGGAGAACGAGCAGTTCTGGTTGATGATGGCTGGAGAGATAGTAAAGGGTTTTGCATGTTTTTCTTGATTCTTCCTCCTGTGGTAGTCACCAACCGCATCCACAGGTCTTTCATGGGGTCTGAATCCAAAAACATGAGCTATATCCAGCACAGTAGGAGTCATTGGGCCCAAGCAGAAGTCGTAAGTATTGCTAGTAGAATTCCAAAAGCACAGAGCAGCAGCCAGAAGGTTCTCATCCTTGTTTATCGATTGCTTGGACAGAAGTATGGCGTCATATATGCCAGCCCTCTTCCAGTGAGCTCCATATCTTGGAAGGAGCCTGTCAATCCAGTCTGCCCACTTCATCAGGCTGTTCCTCACTTCGATAGAGGGAAACGAACGGCTCAGGTTCTTGCTAACCCAGGTATGAGAAGCCAAGGCAGAAGAACTCTGGAAACACAAAGGAGCTTCAGCATCGTTCTTAAACAGCTCTGCCATTTCAGCAGGGACATGGCCAAACCAGTAAGGTCCTAGAACTAGGGTAATTTCAAACAAATGAAGGAAATTTTCATCCAGGTTCTTCTAGGCAAAATGGATGGAGCTTGCTTCGAACCTCAATAGCATGATTGTCCATTCCTGCCCTAGTAATATAGGCAGGAGGAACAAAAGAGGAAGACTAGACACGGGTCTTTGGAGATGACATTTTCAGGAGTTTAAGCAGAAACAGAGGAATCAAACTGAAGAAAGGTAGGTCTGATTGAAGAGAAGGGTAGAAACCTCGATGAAAACTAAGAAAGGTCAAGGTCTGAAAAGTTAGGTTTTCGAATGAACATGAACTGTGAGTTTGAATTTCTTTTAAAAGCTCAGAAACATGGGAAGAAGAAGGTAAGGCGTCATCTGTCGATAGCTAGCTAGCTGGTAACTAGCCAATAACTACCCAGTTTCCCACGAACTCTAGCTCAATAGATGAGACATGGCAGACGTGGATTAGCAGAAACGGAAGAAAGTGGCCCACGACATTAATATGGCCAATTAATTCAATCGAAAACCGTTTTCAAAACAGTTCAGATTTAAGGGGGCATTGTTTGGGCCAAAATCCTGCGCACCCAGCCTAAACTGAAGAGCCCAGAAAGACAAAACAAGCCACAGGGCCCAAGCAGTCTGAACTTTGCAAATAAACAGGAATTGAGGGCCCAAAATCCAAGGAAGCCCAGCCCAGGATCTGTCAAAATCATGACAATGAACCTGGGCTTGGCATGACTAAAAGAAAAGAAAAAAACCCAAAGTTAGAGGCAGACCCGCGTGACCTCCTGACTTGGGAAAGTTAGCAATTCCAAGTGGGAATGATAAGGAGTTAATAAGGGCAGGTATAAAAGAAGGACATCTCTGAAAACTCTGCCACCAGAAGATCAAATCCCTTTTATATATTCAGAGATATTTTCTGCTCCAAAAAAGGCACCATTTTCAAAGGATACGCAGACTATGTTTTCTAAAGGAGATAAGTAAGAAGCAGAGAGTTGTTTGAAACTGGAAAATCGAACTTACCATCACAATTTGAAACTCTTACAAGAGCAGTTAAATTAGAAGAAGGGTTAGGTTTCATATCAAGAAATACAGGGAAATGATTCCCTTAGGAACTGACCATTGAGGGCTTATCTGTCAGAATTGATAAAACCCCCTTTTTCTTTGCATTTAAAAATGAAAAATAAGTCATTCAAAACGAGATTTCTCTTGTTACAAATTCGGTTCAGCAAAAGCCAAACGAAGCAGAGTTCGGGTTTCACAAATATGAACACCTCAACAAATTTATGGAGGGCCCTGATCAAGTAGAACAGGTACCACAGTGCAGTTCCAGGCTTCCAGCTCAGTAATCCTCGAGTCCAGCCACTTCTGCCCCCTTCAAACTGAAGAGACCGCAATTCTACCCGTTCAAAAAGCCTTCTAGGGCTTGAAATAGATTAAAGCTCTGCCAAACTCAAACGTTGGTATCGATTTACAGCTAAAACTTGACAGTTGAAGTTGTTGACAGTCCAGTCTAGGGTAGACATACCCAGTCCAACTCAGATTAGAAGCATCTATCCAGGCAAAAATGGAAGTCCAACCTTCTTTTCGTCTTTCTAGAGTTGGTTTTTCCCTTTTGAGTTTTGTAAAAGGTAGCTCTGCCTAGAAACAGTTCGTTTTCTCATCATTTATTCTGGCCAGAACTACCAGTTGTATACTGTGAAAAATTGTGAGGTAAGAAAAGAACTTACTTGGGAGATGTTCCTCACCCAAATTCACAATCGCTTGTTTAGAAGTCAGTAACTTGGAGCACAAGTTATCTATTTTTTAGAGGTCTGTTAGGATTTTCATTGCTAACAGTGGCACGCTCGCACACTAAAGAAAGTTGACTTGTTGACCAGTCAATGGTTCTCAAGGCAATGGGGAAATTTACCCTACCATCACAGGAACAAACATAAGACGGGTGAACAATCTCTTTAGAAAATATAGTCTGCTTATTCCTTGGAAATGGCACATGTTTTGGAGCAGAATTTTTTTGAATATAGAAAATGATTTTGGTCTTCTTTCTTGATTGTAAAGACTAGAGAAATCTTCCTATAAGGCCTACCTTCATTAATTCCCCATCAACTCTCTTGTGACTAGTTGAATTTGCTGACTTTTTAAAGTCGGGTAGTCACTCGGGTTTGCTTCAATTTTGGGCTCTTCTCTTTTTCATTTGATCACGCCAAGCCCAGGTTGAGTTTTGGGACGGTGGACTGATTTCTTTTCTTTGTTTTCCAAAGCCCAAGTTTATTCTCGTGGGCTGATAGGTCCTAGGCTAGGCTTTCTCGATTTTGGGCTTCTCTCTCAGTTTCTTTAAATCAAGCCCAAGTTGTGCTTATGTCTCGTGGGTTTCAAAAATGGGCTAGGCTGCGCACAATTTTTAGGCCCAAACAGAGTGAAACCAAGCTTTGGCTCTATCCTCTAATGAAAACGGGAACAATTTCAGCTTAACCACTTCATCATAGACATTTAGGATCTTGATGGTGTCACAAATGTCGAAAAATTCCCGAATATGTATGTTAGGATCTTCGTTCGACTTGCCATAGAAAGATGGTAACAAGTGAATCATTCCGGACTTAAGTTCAAATGAATTTGCTTCAACTTCTGGTACTACAATACATGATGGAGTGTTGGAAAAAGTTGGGATGGAGTGTCCTTCACAGCTCGAGCAGGTTGTGCTCGTTTCATTGCTTCCTCTTGCGCTAAATGTTGTTCCCCAATATTCTTGTCACTCTTCTCGTTTATATTTTCAATGGAACCTCTATCTTCTTGATGTTCCAGTGAGTGAGTGAATTTGTCTTTTCATTTCCTAACTGTTCTTTCAATCTCAGGATCAAATAGTATGAGGTCTTGACCTTGAGAGCGTCTACCATTCATACACTAAGCCGAACCTAATAAACAAGACAAACAAGAAACACAAATCTATTCTAATAATCTAAAATTTCTCAATAAATAAATAAATAAATAAAGGAAATTAAATAAAATAAAAAACTAAGAAAACGGGAACTAACTATTAATTAAAAAATAATTAATAAAATAAAATAAAATAAAAATTGAAAAGCTAAGTTAAGATTGAACTAAATCATAGTTGACAAAGCCAATCCCCAACAACGGCGCCAAAAACTACTTGTGAATTTTAGACAACCTAAAAAATGGAGATTATAAAGATTAGTCTAAACACAAATTATACTCGCAAGTGCACAAGGTCAATCGTAATATAGTATGACAAATACAAGGTCATTCCCATGAGGATTGAGTTCAACTTCCAATTAGTCTAACCTAATTTACTTCACAAAATACTTTAACTACTATAGTTATATAGACAAGAAATTAAACACGTAACATACTCACGTAAACACAAAAGGTGTTTTTGAAGAATGATTTAATTAACAACGACATTGAAAGAGAAAATAAGTAGAAAGTCACGAAACACAAGAATAAGAAATTCAAATTGATAAAAGCACTAGGGCAATGAATTCACCACTAGTAATCCGATCTAGCCTCTTATTCACCTACATATTAACTAACCAATTGATGTCGCCACTTAGTTTTCCTTTTTCATGAAATACCTATGGTATTTAGGCTAACTTGTATATTCCTACATGCAATTCTCCTATGGTATTTAGGTCAAATATCAACACATAGAAACTCATTAAGATGAGTGAAAACATCCAACAAGCATGTAAACTCTGGGAGTATGATATTTACCCTAGACGAATTACAAATCCTAATCACAAGAAGCAAGCCTCAAATTAAGTATGGTATTTACTCTAATTTGCATTCGATTCACTCAATTAAAAGTCTAGATGGTGATCAAGCGTCAAGATAATCAACCAAGTTATTCAGCACAGTGATTAAGAATCCAACATCAAACAGCAATCAATAGATAGGTAAAATAAGAAAACTCCCTGAGTAAGTAATTGACTCCTCTTCCTACTTTGACTGGGATAACACGCCAATTAATTTGCACGCATGTTTGGGGTTGTTTCTCCTCCAATAAAATTCAGCAATAATATGTAAATTGAAGGTATTGGTCTTATCTTTCCAGCCATATATCGCATTCCTCGAGGAAAAATCAGAAAAATCTTCAAATAGTCATTCTTCCACAGCAGCACAGTTTTGATAGGATTACACCTTATGCCGACTTAACTTCAAAGACTGCTCTCATTGGCTTCTCTGAAAATTCTAGAAAAATTCCATAGTCATCTTCAAGATCTTAGCTTTCATCTTCAATGGTCTCGTACTAAAACTCCACCAAAAAGTCATATTTTCGTTGAAAACCAATTACTTGCTCCTGAAAGCTGAAAATTGAGAAAAAAAAGTAATAAGCCATTTTTAAATCAAATTCTCCTGCAAAAACTAAGTATAAAGATGACATAAATATATAAATTTATGGACTTATCAGGGACTAGCAAAATCTAGGTTTGGGAGTATTTGATAAGTCATTTATATATCATATAAATTTACTCTTTTCATTTAGATGTTGTATGCAAAAGTTGATTGTTCTATAGAGATCTTCACATATTCCAGCTTTTGTGTTTTCAGGAACTCTAAAATGCCAAAAATGGAGAAATTACTTTTTACTAGGAGATTTTGGATGAAACTACTTAGAGATGAAAGTTAAGAGGTCATGAGATGTTGTGTCAAAATTTGAGAGTTATTGGGCCAGCCAACTGTTCAGAACGAATTATTAAATTCAGGGCATGTGCCATACGGGCAGATTGAAGCTGTTGGGCTTGAGGACGATTTTAGTCACGTTTATGGGATTTTACTTGGAAAATATTTGTCATAAAAATTGTAGTTGACGTCAATACCTTTTCAATGATATCTTAGAAGTTCAATTTGGTGAAGATTAAGCCCACCAAAAGCCCAGAATTGGAATATCTGTTGTATGCCGCAAAGAATTAGGAAAGCGGAGTTGTACTTTCTTTTTTTCATATTTCCTATTGGTTACAATTTGTTTGGTTGCTCATGCCTTGCAAGTTAAGTTATTTGAGATTTACTAGCACTAAGAAAAGGTAGAGAGATCAAATAAAAAGAAAAGCCTAGGTAAAAAAAAAAAGGGACTGGACGGCCCGTTCATCAAGAAGATAATATGGCGCTAGGCGTGTGCGTGCGACGTTGTATTTCAGGGTTTCTTCTTTCACTCTTATGATATTATTTTCTGTACTGTTAATTATGTTCATGTGTAACTACACTTTAATCTAGGGCGAGGTTAAGCCCTAGCATGATGATATAGTACTGTACGTTTATTTATCCATTAATGTAATTTGGTGTTTGAACTTTTAACATGCCAAGTGTTATACTAGTAATGTGCTTTGATGCTTGATCACCATTATGGTATATGACTAAGTTATATGATGCAAAATTGAGTGAATGCCACACTGATTTTTAGTATGCTTCTGGCAATTAAAAGGTGTGATTACTTAGGGTAAATGCCATGCGGTAAGAATTACATGATGGATTTAGTTACTGGTGCTCATCGTACTCTTCATGTTTATATCCAGCCTAAGTGCCATAGGGAGACTACATGTTGTAGGAATTATTCTAGCATAAATGCCATAGGGAGAATAAATATAAGGTAACCAATCTTCAATATGGAATTACCTCTTAATGGATGAATGAACATAAGTGCTATATTGGATTGCTTGTGATGGACGCCTAGCCTTAGTGTCTTATCTTCCTGATTTTCTCAACCAATTAATAATCCTTCAAAATTTTCTTTCCGGTTTGTGTTTTATTTTATTCGCATTGAATCCAAAAAAATAATAATAATAATTCATTGATTTACAAGTCAAGTATATAGTACATATTTTCAATTGACTTCAGTCTTCGTGGGAATGACCTCGAATTTACCTTTGCTATGCTAATAATAGCCTTGCTCAATTGTGAGTATAGATAGCATTTTAACCTCTATTTTGCAAGTGGTTAAAATCCTATCACATTCTCTTGCAACATCCAAAACTATCACCTTCTCATGCCATTCCTGATATCTTCTCATATTTGAAATCTATCATTTCCCTTGTAAATCAAAACCTCCTCATCACCATCATTCTTCTCAAGCAAACTTGAAATGCTCGTTTTATGAAGATGAATGCCCCAGCACTTGAACTTGCATATGCGCTCGCATTTTCTTTAAAGAAACTCTTGAAAAGTGGAAGATGATGTATAAGAGGATGCATAAGCAAACAAGCAAACAAGCAAACAAGCAAATTCATAAATCAATCCTTTACCAGACAATACAAAATCTCCTTTTTCCTTACCTCAGGCCTAGGAAGATTCAGTGGCAAGCAATTATCCTTTTCTTTTCATGAAAATCCAAGTAATAACAACCCAACAAGCCATCTACAGGAGAATAATTACCAAGAATCCTGTTGCAAGATTGAATCTCTACCATCTACCAACACATATAGCTATTGTAAAAAAAAAAAAAACAAAAAACAAAAAACAAAAGGCTAGTCCATGCCAATATACATACTGAAACCTTTTGCCTAGCATCCAACCCCACTGCTCACAAGTTTTGTTAACTTTCATAGCTAAAACCCATACACTCAAATCTAGCCAGCATGCTAAACGACCCAAAAGCTAGATTAAACTTTGCTACTTGGGTCAATACTCTAATAACAAGCCCAAAGTCGGGCTGCTGGAATTCATAACAAGGTGTTGGAAGTAGCTTTAATCAAATGTGTTCCAAGCTTAACATCCAAGCATACCAGAATGACATGGTTTGCCACTAGAACCCACAACTTGTGACATGGATGCAGGCACAAGCATTTTTATGCTCAATGCAATGAAGAAATTATTATCAAACATGCAATTAATGAAAGGGCTCTTGTTGGCGCTCACTTGAGGAGCACAAGAAGTTGCAGATGATGACTGGGGGCCTTCCCAAACTTCCTTGGAATGGGAGAAGTACTGGACAAGATCCATGAGAAGTACTGGACAAAGCCTGTTGGAACAATTCAAAACACATGTTGAAAGAAGCAATAGGAAACCATGCGAATGCCAGACCATTAGCAAGCACCACGCACAAGCAGCATAATGTATATAATTCAAGTCCCAGGAATAATCTAAGTTCCGATAGCTGAAATCTGAGGCTTTCCACAGAAAAAATACAACTGCTACATGAAATGAGTTACCATGCCAAAGGCCGAAATGCTAAATGCAATGAAGAACTAGCAGACGAGCGTCGACAACATGGGACAACTATTACCTCTAACAGAGGTGCCGTACTCTCAAAGAAAAGAGGAGCCGAAAAGGGCATTCCATGTGCCAAAAGGATATAAGGAGGTGCATAAAGGTATTCTCTCAGGCATTGGAAGGTTATTTTCCCTACTTGCACATGCTTAACTTGCGAATAAATTTATCGATGATAAGTTGCAACATCAAGCATGAATAAAAAAGGACTAGCTTTTCACACTACAATTGAGGTTTCATGCCCAAAAAAGCAAGTCATCTCATGCCAAGCAAGATGTGAAAAATGAAGAAAAAGGATTCGGGCACAACAAGTCCTTGCTAGTATAAAAAGTTAGTTCCAAAGGAAGGCATGTCAAATTCTAACCGATCAAAACAACATGCCAAAGCAAAAGAAAAAGAAATGCAATTGCAAAGTCATATATCAAAAAGAATTCCTTACCAAACTTTACCAAAGCCTAGAAGTAGATTGCCCCAAGCTATGAAGTTGGGCAAGCTCAAGTTTCCAACAGCTATCCATAGTAGGTTCCGTGGCTTCATTTCACAATCAGTGAAAAAATTGCAGTTGCAGGAAAGACCAAATATCACTTTTCTTCTTTGCCAAAGCACAAGTCCAACGCACGACAACAAGCAAGCAAAGAAAAAAAATATAAAAAAAAAAGTATAGACACTTTCATGAAGTTTGCTCCAAGCTGCTGGAAAATTCATCTTTGAAGCAAGATGCTGGAAAGAACATAAAGGAAAGAAGAAAAGAGAATAAGAAAATTAGTCAATATCATGTCCACAAGCAATCAAGCCCCTTGAATACTATTCGTAAGATTCAAGCATCTTGCATTGAAAAAAAAATTTAAAAAAATAAAATAACAAAGGACAAGAGAGCAATTATGTCCATAGCCATGCTCAAAGAATCCAGTCAAAAATTGATATAAACATAGAATTTTCAAGGTAGATCATCAATAAATCAAGCAAGGCTGTCATGCAAGGAACAAAATTTTAGCCAAGCAAAACAAAGATTGTCCTTTTCAACATGCCAAGAAACCTAATTATCTCAATCTCAACTGATATCAAGCAAGCATATCAGTACAACATGTCAAGCAAGGCTCTTGTTAATGAAGGTACCCAGTCAAACTACAACCACAAGCTGCAAGTCAAGCTATCCCATGCTAGGCTAGAAATAAAAAATAAAAATCCCTTATGCAAAGCACTTCCAAAACATGGAAGATACATGCAAGCCTACCGAATCAATTTAATCAAGCTTCAAAGCAGATCATTTCCAAACCACGCTAGCTGATGCTCGTATCAAGTAAATGAGCCCATTCACTGTGGTGTTGTAAACAAGGCAAAAAAAATTGGAGTTGGACGAGTATTTATAAGAAACATTCAAACTAAGTCATGCAAGCCAATTAGACAAGCCAAGCGAAGCCAAGCAAAAAAGCTAGGAAACAAGAAGTGTAACAGATCAAAGCACATAATTAGGGTGTTCATGCTATTCCCAATTCACATGAAGAAATCAAGCATAGGCATTGAAGGCAATAAGCATGCTCATACAAAAGCGAGACCAAATTGGTGAATGAGGCCAATGCTCAATGCACCAAAACATGCCAAGCAAAACTTATACACAAGCTTTCTAACCATTCTAGCTAGAACATCCCACTTTTAGAATATTACTAGAAATCAACTTTACAACCAACAAATCCCAAAATTTCCATATTACAACTAGACATATCAAGCTTCATTTTCCCAAAATTTTGTTGCATTTAGAGCTAGGGAAGCATGCCAAACAAATTCCCAAAATAGGCTAATAGGATTTTTAGTACCTGCGCAAACAAGGTTAAAATCACATAAAATACTTGCAAGAATACAAGGCTATTGTAGTATAGATGCTCATGCAAGGTCGTTCTCCTCAAGGACTATTTAGCAATTTATGTAAAAACAAATTCCAATTTACTACCTAGAATTAAAAATAGAGAAAGATGAATATGAAGTTGGTTGATTCTAAAAACAAATATTAAACAAAAACAAATACGATTGAAGGAAAGAGTTTTGAATATCAATTTATAAAAGCACTAGGGTTCCACCATCACCTAGCAATCCTATGAATTTTTACCAATTACTTATGATTTGCGCATGCCACTTTGAAGGTTAAGTTTTCCTAATTTATATTCTACTTGGATCCTCCAACATAGAACGTATATCCAACATGCAACCCGTCCGAACGTTCAGATCAAATCTGAACATGAAAGACTCATTAAGTTTTGTGAAAACCCTTTGAAAAACCATGCAACCCTTAAGACGTGGTGTTCATCTTAAGTGAAATTACAATCATTAATCACAAGAAGCTAGCATCAATTTCAGGGAACCTTCCGACCAAAATTGCATCCAATTACTTTTCTAAAGATCCTAATGGTGATCAGGCATTAAGACAATTAGATAGTTTAAAACAGTGATTAACAATTCAAAGTATGCATGCACTCAATCATAAGCAATTAAATAAACATCACATATTCATGCTAAGGTTCAAGGCTTCAACCTAGCAAAAGAGAATTAGTTACACATAATCATAATTGAAATCCAAGAAAATATCATTACGAGTGAATAAGAATGAAAACACTTGAAAGTAGCGAAAATCCAAAACCCTAGCAATTGCTCCAAAAGCCAAAAAGAAGTCAAAAGGAAGTCCCCAAATTTCTATGAAAAGAAGCTTAAATATATCCTAAAACCTAGCTGCCCAATCCCCACAAGGAAACTAAGTTAAAATAAAATAATACTAGGAAATAAAGTCCAAATTGGATTACGAGAATCTGCCTAAAATCTGCCCGGCCACGTTTTGGCCTCAAATCTTCTCCAAATCTGGCCCAAGATAGCTTGTTTTAAAGATAAAAATATTCTAAACACTTCTCTAGAAGGCCACGAACCCATCCGAGGTCATCTTGGGCTCCAAAATGCAATAAAAGCCCAAAACGTCACTCTTCCAACACCACGCACTGCTCCTTTATTTTATCGCCAGAAAATAACCGCTTGGTAGAAAAATCTGAAATTCTGATACAATCAAGCTAAGTGACTCACGAACGTCCTCCAACTGGAATTACTCCAAAATTAGTCCATTTGTTTATGTTTTGCTCCAGAGGACATCGAATGTCCTATATTGGAAATATAATTCAAAGTATCAAAATTCTTCCAAAATATTAACCAAAAAGTACTAAGAATGAGGTTAAATACATAATATAAAATATACCCATCATAGGCATGCAGCAGGAACTGCACAACTCCAGCAGCTTAACCCTTACTTTGAAATTCCACCAAAATTCATTTTTGCTTCAAATGACACAAGACCAATTCCAAAATAACCAGTGAGAAGTATATTTTCTGGTGTCAAAAGCTTCAGTTCAAATTTAAAGGAAAAAAATCGAAAATACAAATAATAGTCCACAAGTTACTTTGAGACATTTTTACAAACACTTGACATGCATTACCCAAGTGAGCTTGTATGAGCTTTGTTTATCACGAAGCTAAAACTCTAAATCAGAAGCTCAACCTCATAATGCAGTGCCTAAGCCACAAGTTTTGAGAGTACAAAGTAATTTAAGCTTGAAGCATAGAAAAGAAGCATACAACAAAGGCATCAACAACATACTTCAGAAAAAATGAAGGTAGAGAACACTACAATGGTTGGATGATCCTCAATTTTGGATATGTTATAAATAACACAATTTCTAGTAAATTTTGTGAAGCAAGCACAATCATCCGAAAACAAGTGCAGAAACCGAATATGCTGAAACTCACCAGCCATTGATGAACACAAAAGTTGCAGACCAAGTTTGAGGCATCATAAAAATTTCAAAAATATGTAAGTTATTCATTGAAAGGAATCAAGCAATTCTGAAAGCAAAACTCAAAGCAGTTCCTTAGCTTCTTCCTTTTGTTTCTCTAATTGTTTTAAAATTCCTCTCGTTCCCTTATTCCTATAACCTAGGAATTCATAGTTCTATCGACTAGAAGTTTTAGATCAAGTGGTATCAGAGCACTAGATCCAAGAGGGTGATGGTGGTTTATGGTCTCAACTCGAAACCAACGTAAAGCTTGTGGAGAAGAAATTTTAGGTCGTTTGCTCGTACACCGAAAGCTAAGGTCCAAGAGTGACATTATGACTGCAAAAAACAAACAGGATACATCTAATGATGGTTATTGCATCACTAAGCTTGAGCAACAAGTTGAAAACTTGTCTGCATCAATCCTAAACTCATGGAGAGTTTGAAGACTGGAAAACCTTCACATCCATCAACTACATATGAGCCTTGTTAATGCCTCATACCATCATGGTGAGCCGAGCCCATCACAAATCACCACGTGGCCGTAGATGGCTCCCTTAAACTAATACCGACTCGAGCAAACGTGATGTCTCAGATATCAATCAAAGGTCTCCCGACCAAAACCTGACTGAGCAAGAGTGAATCAGTGCTCGGGCGCCGGATACTGAGCCGACCACTGTGGTATCGTGTGTGACCAGAGGTGCATCAATGCTCAACAAGCGTGACCAGACCCTTGTTAGGAAAGTGAACGAGATTAGTTAATGCATTTCCCATATGAAGCCAGGTGTCGCCTTACCCCTCGATCCTCGATAAACAAGCTGATGATGGAGTGGGATCATTTAATATACTTCCCATCCAAAGCCACATGTCACTTGTTCACACAATCTTTGTCAGATAGCATGGTGATCTAAACAGGTCATTTAATGTACTCTAGTCCCACTCGGGAGAGGGGAGATAAATATCTCCTCCTTAAATAACTTTGTCTCTCCCTCTCCCCTCTATAAATACCCCAAGTCCTTTTGATTTAGCATTCACTATGAGTGACTAGCCATTAAGTGGGAAAGAAGAAGAAGAACATATTCGAGCACATAAATTTCTCAAACGAGTCACAAACACTACATACTGAAGTGAAGGCACAACTGAAACATTCTCAGCAATGATATAAAGCTCGCCATGATAAGCATTGTGTGCCATGTAACTTCAAAGAAGGTGACCTCGTATGGTTACACCTTGGAATGGAGTGGCTAACTGGTAAAGGCAAGAAACTGAAGCCAATTCGTTATGGACCGTTTTCAAGATCATCAAACAAATTGGTGATAATGCCCTTCAACTTGAATTACCACCATACATGCATATGTACTCAGTCATCAATCTCGAGAATCTTAAACTTTTTGAGCCATCTCTACTTGATGATGATCTTGGAACGGAAGGTTCGTAAGACTCGATGTCACATCCCGGGATCGGCTCCGCCGTAGCACGATATTGTCCGTTTTGGGCCCCCCTCTCTGCCCTCACGATTTTGTTTCTGGGAGCTCACGAGCAACTTCCCAGTGGGTCACTCATCCTAGCAAGTCGAAGTGGTATATTCAAGACAAGGCAATAATAGAGTTTCCTCATCTCACAATTTAGCTTGACTAGGAGCTCAAGCATCTTAAATGGGGGAGCCATGATCCAAGAGGATCTACCAACACAAATAAACATAATATAATATAATTATAATTTATTATATTATATTATATTATTAACTTATTTAAAACCATAAAAACAAATGGTTTATAATGAGTTGTTATAAACCATAAGAAGTTAATGGCTTTAAATGAGTTAGATTTTAGGCCATTCATTCTCAATGGCTCAAAATAATTTACTATTTTAGTTTAGTTAATTTTAGCAACCAAACCTTGTATAAATACGTAAGTTATTCATTGAAATGAATCAAGCAATCCTGAAAGCAAAACTCAAAGCAATTCCTTTGCTTCTTCCTTTTGTTTCTCTAATTGTCTTAAAATTCCTCTCGTTCCCTTATTCCTTTAAACTAGGAATTCATAGTTCTATCAACTAGAAGTTTTGAATCACTCATACCATGCCAAATCATTGCAGTCAAAACACTTAAGCATATCAATAACACGCCATGCCTAAAGCTATCTCACAAGCTAGCTCCAAGCAATTATGAACTATCAAGATTATCTATGCCCAAAACAAAACAAAGTTCGTGCAATTCTTTCAAGAAAAACAAGCTAAGAAAATTAATCATGTCAAACAAAAAAACAATCCCATGCTAGGCTAAACTCACGCGTTGCCTTACCATGACGAAAGGAGACATGTTGTTGCAAAGACAGAGTACTATGCCACTTCGCACACCAGTTTTTGGGCATGTTTAATTGATTATTTGGCCCATCTCATTGTCACTTTATTGCCCCAAAAATCAAGGGGACTAATGTTGAGGCCCAAAAGCCATTAAAACCCAATATGACATACAAAATAGGGGATAAATTAGTCATGTATTATGTAACATCCCACATTGACTAACGGAGAGGGGGTGATGTGCCTTATATGTACATGCCCACCTCCATCTAACACGAGGCCTTTTGGGAGCTCACTGGCTTCGGAGTCATGAGAACTCTAAAGTTAAGCGAGTTGGGGCTAAAGCAATCCCAAGATGAGTGACCTACTGGGAAGTTGCTTGTGAGTTCCCAGAAACAAAACCATGAGTGCAGGGGGCCCAAAGCGGACAATATCATGCTACAGTAGAGCCGATCCGGGATGTGACATATCCAATTATATTTTCAACAAAATAAATATGTACGCAAGCTTTTATACAAATTTTAATAGTATCCATGTCATGCCAAAACCCTATTCCTTCAATTCTTATATGTCACTAAGGTAGGTCACAAAAGCCCACGTCACTATAACACATGCCCAAGCATTCCAAGCACACGCCAAATAACTCCATGTCATGCTAATATATTTTTCCTATGCCAATCACCTACCAAGCTCACATAAACCCAAATCATGTGGTTCACAGGGCTTGCACAAGGGATTGTAGTGTGGAAGGTTACGGAGATCCACAAGGCCCACGAAAGCTCTTGGATAATGGAGACTTTGGGCTAGTTACTTGGGAGCACCTTCGAGATGCTTTAGGCCTAGTTCTCACTAACTCAGAAAAAGAGGGAATGAAGGCCTGATTCACCACTTTATGGCAGTCCAAGAATGAACAAGCCCGGACAAGCCTTCTGACGAAAAAAGACGCCTACCGGAATAATCCTTATTCCAATACATACAACCCCGGTTGGCTAAACCATCCAAATTTTTCATGGAGCAATAATCAAAATGTGTTGAGACCACCACCTGGCTTTCCACCTCAAGAGAAGAAAATAAATATGGAAGATGTGCTTACTCAGTTGATTATGTCTACCACCCAATTTATGATGGACACAAAAATCCAATTTCAGAATCAGCATGCTTCTATTCGGAATTTGGAGGTGCAAGTAGGCCAATTAGCTAATGTAACAAGTGGAAGAAACCAACGAGTATTGCCAAGCCAAAGCAAAAAATAAAGAACAAGCAAAGGCAATCACTCTTTGTAATGGGAAGTAAGTGAATACAGCGGTCGACTTGGAAAAATAAGAATTAGAACAAAGTTTATTTCACATTTGAAGATGATCTGATACGGTTGTTCGATTTCAAGACGATCTATTTCCTGGGGGACACAAAATAGAAAAGTGTGAGTGGACAAAAACAAAGTTTATATCACATTTGAAAACAACATAATATAACCCCCACCGTTTAGAAAACGATATGCATTCAAACCGATGTAGCTATATATGTATATATAGTCTAGACAAAATCATAATGAAATCCGTGATCTCGTAGTAGTACACCATCACCAATCCCATTCCAAAAGCTTTCCTAACTACTCTCTCAAAATGAGTGCCTGTTGGCATGGCGAGCCAGGAAGTATCCTCTCCGACAAATAAGAATGAAAGGATAGGTATATATATATAAGTATGACCACTACCAAACTTATACTGGGGAAACAATCCAACTGGGGGATTGTTTGACTAGTCCACATGGAAGAATCCTCAATTGACCATGTGGCTAGGGAACAAGCCGTCCAACCGGGGGACTGGGCTCACCAGCACGTACAGCAGAATCCTCAATACTCATACACATGTGACAAGTCCTATGCGCGCAAACTAACCCCACTAAGGATCTATAAAATACCCCGTCAAGGGTGCCTGGGTTCCAACATATCCAAGTACCAAAACATTCCAAGTATCCAATTCCAGTATTCCAATTTCGGGGAGGTACATAGGGTAGTGCTTATAGCACTTCAAACTGACATAAACTATAATCCACTCTCTTTCCATAATCTCATTACCAACACCCCACGTACCCCACACATAACCAAGCATAGATAGAAATTCTAGAAAATAGTATGTATCAACTCATGATAATCAAAATATGCCAATAACCAAATGTATTTCAAATACTTCATAAAAATATCAAGTTTCAACAATTAAATTATATAATAAACTCAATAAACAATAAATCATCATGCATAACTTTCCGTCTTAAAAATAATGCTTTTTATTTGAAAACAAAGTCCACTCATAGAAAGTCAAACGCTACTTGACCCTGAAAGGGTCCCGCCTGCTGGGTACGCTGAGCTGGAGTACACATGTAAAAATACAAGGGCGAGATTAACATAAATTAGTTCGAACGAGAACTTTAAAATAAAATCCTAGTTTTCCCAGGATTTAAGTGTGTACGACGAACGAGAAGTTTCTAAGGTTCAACTACGTGTTTCGAATGGTGGAATAGCCTCAGGAAATGCTCAGTCAACCGAGTGGTCAAACTTTTCAAATTTGGTCAACCAGGCTTGTGGGGCCCATCACCTTCGATTTCCGATTCGAAAGTTACTACAAGTTCAACAAGGTTTATTATACATGTCCTGCAAATTTGGTCCAAATCGAATGGTCGGATTGCTCACGATCGGACGGTTACCATTTAACTTAATCTTTAAATCATTGAATCGAAGCATCCAGGGCTCCGATTCACGATCCGCGAATTCCTACGCAATCCTAGAGGTGCCTAGATCAATATATATGAAAATGGAGTCGAACCAACTGTCCGAATATATCGAACCCGGATAACTCCTAATAAGCGTAATCCGATCGATGGTCAAATGATAACCAAATTCAAATTCGACCATACCGTCGTGCTCGGAACAACATGGAAATCATTTTAGGACCAAATGGGTCACCCAAACAGTGCCCACGCACCTCCACATGCGCCACCAGCGTGTGGGTGCCTTGAGAAATTCCGGCGACCGGAAAATTCTCGAAACAACCAACAATACCTATACCTACATGACCAGGACAACGAGTGGAGCAACTTTTGTTCTTGGACCATGGCCAAAAAGTGACCGGAACTTGCCGGAAACACGAGTCGAAAATCAGCCAAACTTTAAGCAATAAATCAAGTTCCAAAATGCTATAATCGATCCTAATCAATGCAATCATCAACTATAACACATCGAGAGGATGAAAAAGCATAAATAGATTGAAGAAATTGGTGGCTGGAATCGCTGGAATGAACATCGAAAACTTTGGGTCAAAACCAATCAGTTTTCTTGATATTCTGATGACGGTGGTTGGCTGTGGAGGCGGCGGAAGGGTAGGATGGAGAGGAGGTGGATGTGGTTCTTTTGGTACCGGCCTTGTGGTCGGAGGTGGACGGTGGCGGTGGCGGTGGGTGCAAATCCGATCGGTCGAAACCAAGATGGGTCTGTTGCACGCGGGAGAGAAAAATATCGAGGAGGGGGGGGGGGGGGGGGGGGGAGAGAGAAAGAAAGAGAGTGAACCAGGATTATAAAAAAAATCAGACTTTGAATTATTTACGGTTGTGACCCTGGGCTTCTGTAGATCATAACTTCTTCGTTTCAACTCCGATTTGAGCCCACTACGTGTCTACGAACTCGTATTGACGCGATCTATGCAATAGTACCATTTAACTCCCCAAAATCCTTCCGAATTAAAAAGTGAACAAATTAACCCTATCCTTGAGGGCAAAATTGTAATTTCATCATTAAATAAATAAATAAATTTTAAATGGACAATAAAATAAGGTCGGGGTGTCACACGACAAGCCTCAAAGATCCTCGTTTGCTAAGAATATGGCAAAGCATGACATTTCATGACATGCCAAGCCTCAAACAGCCTTGCTCTAAAAGCCTCAAATAGCCTCGCTTGCCTTGAATATGGCAAAGTATGTCATGCCATGGCGTGACAAGCCTCACATAGCCTCACTCGACAAACCTGAAATAGCCAAGTTAGCCTTTAGTATGGGAAAGAAGGCCATGCCATGGCACGCCAAGCCTCACATAGTCTTGCTCGACAAGCCACAAATAGCCAAGCTTGCGTTGAATATGGAAAGCATGCCAAGACTCACATAGCCTCGCACGACAAGCCTCAAATAGCCAAGCTTGCCTTGAATATGGTAAGCATGTCATGCCATAATACCCCAAGCCTCACATAGCCTCGCTCGACAAGCCTCAAATAGCCTCGATAGCCTTGAATATAGCAAAGTATGCCACCTATGGCATACCAAGCCTCACATAGCCTCCCTCGACAAGCCCCAAATAGCCTCACTTGACAAACCCCAAATAGCCTTGCTTGCCTTGAATAAGGCAAAGCATGCCACCCATGGCACGCCTTGCATAGCCTCACTCGACAAGCCTCAAATAGCTTCGCTTGCTTTGAATATGGAAAAGCATGCCATGCCATGGAATGCCAAGCCTCATATAGCCTCGCTCGACAATCCTCAAATACCCTCACTTGCATCAAATATTGCAAGTCATGCCTCTCATAGCCACTCTTGACAAGCCTCAAATAGCACCACGTGCCTTGAATATGGTAAACCATCCCATGCCATGTAACACCAACCCTTACATAGCCTCGCTCGACAACCCTCAAATAGCCTCGCTTACCAATAATATGGCAAAGCATGCCATGCCATGACACACCAAGCCTTACATAGCCTCACTCGACAAGCCTCAAATAGCCTCACTTGCCTTGAATATGGCAAAGAAGACCATGCCCTGGCACGCCAAGCCTTACATAGCCTCGCTCGACAAGCCTCAAATAGCCATGCCTCGCATAGCCTCATTCTACAAGCCTCAAATAACCAACCTTGCATTGAATATGGCAAAACATGCCATGCCATGGCACGTTAAGCCTCACATAGCCTTGCTAGACAAGCCTCAAAATATGGCAAAGCATCCCATGCCATGGCATGCCAAGCGTCGCTCGACAAGCCTCAAATACCCTCGCTTGCTGTGAATGTAGCAAAGCAAGCCACCCATGGCACTCCTTGCATAGCCTCATTCGACAAGCCTCAAATAGCCTCGCTTGATTTGAATATGGCAAAGCATGCCATGTCATGGCACGCCAATTCTCACATAGCCTCCCTTGACAAGCCTCAAATAGCATTGGTTGCCTTGAATATAGCAAAGTATGCCACCCATGGCATACCAAGCCTCACATAGCCTCCCTCGACAAGCCCCAAAGAGCCTCGCTTGACAAACCCCAAATAGCCTTGCTTGCCTTGAATAAGGCAAAGCATGCCACCCATGGCACGCCTTGCATAGCCTCACTCGACAAGCCTCAAATAGCCTCGCTTGCTTTGAATATGGAAAAGCATGCCATGCCATGGAATGCCAAGCCTCATATAGCCTCGCTCGACAATCCTCAAATACCCTCACTTGCATCAAATATTGCAAGTCATGCCTCTCATAGCCACTCTTGACAAGCCTTAAATAGCACCGCGTGCCTTGAATATGGTAAACCATCCCATGCCATGTAACGCCAACCCTTACATAGCCTCGCCGACAACCCTCAAATAGCCTCGCTCACCAATAATATGGCAAAGCATGCCATGCCATGACACACCAAGCCTTACATAGCCTCACTCGACAAGCCTCAAATAGCCTCACTTGCCTTAAATATGGCAAAGAAGACCATGCCCTGGCACGCCAAGCCTTACATAGCCTCGCTCGACAATCCTCAAATAGCCATGCCTCGCATAGCCTCATTCTACAAGCCTCAAATAACCAACCTTGCATTGAATATGGCAAAACATGCCATACCATGGCACGCTAAGCCTTACATAGCCTTGCTAGACAAGCCTCAAAATATGGCAAAGCATCTCATGCCATGGCATGCCAAGCGTCGGTCGACATGCCTCAAATACCCTCGCTTGCTGTGAATGTAGCAAAGCAGGCCATCCATGGCACTCCTTGCATAGCCTCACTCGACAAGCCTCAAATAGCCTCGCTTGATTTGAATATGGCAAAGCATGCCATGTCATGGCACGCCAATTCTCACATAGCCTCCCTTGACAAGCCTCAAATGGCCTCGGTTGCCTTGAATATAGCAAAGTATGCCACCCACGGCATACCAAGCCTCGCATAGCCTCCCTCGACAAGCCCCAAATAGCCTCGCTTGACAAACCCCAAATAGCCTCGCTTGCCTTGAATATGGCAAAGCATGCCACCCATGGCACGTCTTGCATAGCCTCACTCAACAAGCCTCAAATAGCCTCGCTTGCTTTGAATATGGAAAAGCATGCCATGCCATGGAATGCCAAGCCTCATATGGCCTCGCTCGACAACCCTCAAATACCCTCGCTTGCATCAAATACTGCAAGTCATGCCTTGCATAGCCACTCTCGACAAGCCTCAAATAGCACCGCGTGCCTTGCATATGGTAAACCATCCCATGCCATGTAACGCCAAGCCTCACATAGCCTCGCTGGACAACCCTCAAATAGCCTCGCTTACCAATAATATGGCAAAGCATGCCATGCCATGACACGTCAAGCCACACATAGCCTCACTCGACAAGCCTCAAATAGCCTCACTTGCCTTGAATATGGCAAAGAAGACCATGCCCTAGCACGCCAAGCCTTACATAGCCTCGCTTGACAAGCCTCAAATAGCCATGCCTCGCATAGCTTCGTTCTACAAGCCTCAAATAGCCAACTTTGCATTGAATATGGCAAAGCATGCCATGCCATGGCACGCCAAGCCTCACATAGCCTTGCTAGACAAGCCTCAAAATATGGCAAAGCATCTCATGCCATGGCATGCCAAGCGTCGCTCGACAAGCCTCAAATATCCTCGCTTGCTGTGAATATGGCAAAGCAGGCCACCCATGGCACTCCTTGCATAGCCTCACTCGACAAGCCTCAAATAGCCTCGCTTGATTTGAATATGGCAAAGCATCTCATGCCATGGCATGCCAAGCGTCGCTCGACAAGCCTCAAATATCCTGGCTTGCTGTGAATATGGCAAAGCAGGCCGCCCATGGCACTCCTTGCATAGCCTCACTCGACAAGCCTCAAATAGCCTCGCTTGATTTGAATATGGCAAAGCATGCCATGTCATGGCACGCCAATTCTCACATAGCCTCCCTTGACAAGCCTCAAATATCCAAGCTTGCGTTGAATATGGCAAAACATGTCATGCATGGCAAGCCGGGCTTCACATACCCTCGCTCAACATGCCTCAAATAGCCTTGCTTGCCTTGAATATGGCAAAGCATGCCATGTCATGGCACACAATTTCCTCGTCTCCACTTCTTCATGGTTGGATTTGCAATACCGAGCTCTAACAGTCCCATAATTGACCCAGCAGATGTGGGATTCCCATAACATGATGTGCGCTGCTGATCCCAGGCATGGTTGGTGCCTCACTGCCTCAGCCATGTTCAGGTGCAAGATGAGCACTAAAGAGGTGGACGAACAAGTGATTAATGTTTAGTACAAGAACTCTTCCTACTTTGTTGAGTGGATACCAAACAATGTGAAATCAAGCGTTTGTGACATTCCGCCAGAGGGCTATCCATGGCATCCACATTCATCGTTTCCAAGAAATGTTTAGGTGTGTGAGCGAATAATTTACTGCCATGTTCAGGAGGAAGGCCATCTTGCACTAATACACTGGCAAAGGAATGGACGAAATGGAATTCACTGAAGCAGAGATCAACATGAATGATCTCGTCTCTAAGCATCAGCAATACCAGGATGCGACCGTCGATGGGGAAAGTGAATACAAGGACGAGGAGGAAGTGATAAAGGATATGTGAATGTAGAGGTAAAACCTACAGTAGACTGTGGATATGCGGATGAGAGATCTTTGTGTGTCACTTTGTGTATTGAGGGAAGATAATGAGTCTTAAAACCTCACTCGTCTTTGCTATTAATTGTCTCAGTTGATCTTGCATGCGTACATTATTAATTTGTTCTTGGGCACAACTATATTATTACGCATACTTTATTAATTTGTTTTGGGCTACAATTGGTCATGGTTGGTTAATTATATATGTTAACAGCTAGTTTAATTCATAATATAGCTATAGTTTAATTCATAATATAGCTACGTCGAAAATATTTCAAATTTGAACCTCAGCTTCCAAAAAAATATAATAAAATTGATGCTATGGATATTAAAACGAAATGTGAAATTTTGGATCTCGTTTATTTATATGAAGTAAGTTATATACCATGTTGATAACTTAGATTGAAGAGTTTTTTTTTTTTTTTTTTTTTTTTAATGAATTAAATATCTCTTCTAATAACCCCTAACATATCATCAATCAAGAAGGAGCTAATCCAGATAGGCGCAGAGGCGAAATAGCACACTTCCAAGTAGATCAAACTAGCAACGAGTGGAAAAGGATTATCTCAAGCATAATGAACAATTGCACAGCCACAATCGAATCCATGTCAATAATAAGATGAGAGAGACTTTTGTCCACAGCAAGTTTCAGACTAAAGAACAAGCCCCAAATCTCCGCTTCCGATATTTGGCATATCCCCAAATTAACAGTAAAACCTCTAACATAGTCCCCATTAGAATTACAAATTATACTCCCAGCACCAATATTCCCAGAAACTGACTTTCGAGATGCATCCACATTCAATTTAAAGGAACCCATTCCATACTCAATTTTACCATATCCTTGTTACTAAACTTTTTTTTATCACTATATACTAATTTCTTAAAATATTAGCACATCAGTCAAACCGAACCATAGACATCCAGCAGAAGACAACGGAAGGCCCATGGGGAGGGAGACCAACATGAGAAGATGTGATCAGGTCGGATAGAACAGTGGTTGTGGAGGATGGCTTAGTAGTCGACACTTTGATGTGGTTGATGATATCGCCACTGAAGCTTGTAACTTGGCGATGTCGGTGGACATAGATGACAATGAATTCAGTCTTCTGATCAGCCATCAACTTTGTGAACTGATCTTCCAATCTGGTGACATCTGCAAAAAATTTCACCTCAAACTCCTAATACTGTCCAACCAAATTGGCAACGGTTATATTGGGAGCCATGACAAGCAGCACAGGCAAGTAAGCAGAGGAACCGCGGTGAAGCAAGAGGCTCTCAATACCAATTGATTTGCAACAACCCCTAGGGGTATGATTAAACACTCGAAACAATAGAAATGAGAAGAATATAGGGGGGTCAAGGAGAAGAAAAGTTAGATCGAAGGGACGAAAAAAAGGAGAGAAATCAGAGAACTGAGAAGAAATGACAGAAATCATAGAGTTTTAAGAGAGGGTTCAATATCCAAACCTGAAGTTTAAAGAACTACATGGGGTATTTATAGCAAACTAAGACATGGAGACAACAGGATAAAAATCCCTAAGCTAAAACAAAAATCCTAACCCAAATAAAATAGAAAACTTAGATATCCTACAAGAATTTGGAAAACTGGAGAATTTAGGAAACTAACAAATAAATTAGGAAACAATCAACTTAGATCCTATGCATCCCGCATCAATGAATTGGACATGTTGGCTCCATTTACCTTTCTAACGATAGGGACGATTTGGAAGTGTAGAGGGTAACCTTAAGGACTATTAATGTCACAAAAAAATGCTTAAAGGATAATTTGTAACCTGTAAAAAGCCTTTTTCCTAAAGCAAAAGCCAAAAACAATTCTCACATTTTCATAACAAGTAACAGTTGCTCATAAGTACTGAATAAATTAGACTCTACTTCAGGGAGACAAAATATGTGTCAAGTAAACAACAATATCCGTAAAATTAACAACTGAGTAACGGAACAAGCAGGTAGCAGAGGTTAATTACATGGTAGAAGAGGTTCATGAGTAATGCAGAAGTTTACATATACAAGAACAATAACATTTTGTACAGCAAACAGAGAACGACCACTACTTGAAGATTTTGTGTTGAGTAGCACCTTAACATTTGAAACCTCCGCAGGCAATTAGCCATAGTATGATGATCAGGATAAGGATTCCTCCTCCAATCATTAGTTTCATTTGGAGACTTTGCAGCCACATCTTACGTCGCAGTTGCCTTCCTTGCCTCTGGAAGCTGTCAGCCTGTATTCAATACGAATACCCCCAGAAGCGCATCAACTACAAACTCCTTATAAGTTCAAAATCAGTTTCAAATTATACAACCAGATAAGTGATGGCATGTACCTGGAACTGCAGGTTTTCTGTTTTGTCCACCAGAAGTTCAATTTTCTCCCCACGATCCAAAACCTGCCATCAAAAAAGAGATGGGGTTTACTGCAACCATTCCCAATGAACCTTCTCATGCCTTAGATGCTTTACAATAGGGAAACACAAATGGTAAAAACACATCAACTTATTTTCTTTCGATGAAAGCACTAGTGGGCCAATTAGGATTTGGTAAATGAAATTATTGTATCAAAGTGAAATAATGCTTACATCCAACGACCAGAGAACAAATATTTTCTGTTGTTTTTCGCATCCCCTCCCACTCTGTTTTCAGCATTTGAGCACTTATAATATTCAGGCAGTAGAGTACATCCCAAACTAATATGATTACTATACTCACTTTCCTTACCACCCCTGAAAGCCCTTAATTCAAAATGAAGGGCAATAATTATCATTTAAGACATCTTTCAACTTTTCAGGAAAGACATGGATGTACGCTGAGAAGCAATACAGGCCAGCATCTCATGATAATAAGTTTGCTCATCATCTTGTTTTTGGGATAACTAATTCCCCAACACCATCCAGACTCCCATGAGCCACATCTATCCATCTGGCCATAAAAATCTTTAGTATTGGTGCATATAGATGAATCCTAGCATATTAGACCATACAGTCCAGATGAATAAGATTTGCTATACACAAATTTTTCTCTATATTACCAACGATTGTAAGTCTACAATGCTTATGGAAAAACCAACCCAGTTGATTGTTTTTCTTCACTCCCTAATGATGAAAAATAACTTTCGTAATCATGATACTTTCCAAATTGTTCCGAAGCTAATAAATGTCTAGGGTTTCGGGTTTAGGTTTAGGGTTTAAGCTAATAAAGGTCGAACTCAATTCATTAGGGTTTAGGGTCGAACTTAAATATTTGATGCATATGCAAACTTAATCAAATACAAAAGAAAGCTGCAAAAAGGTTAATAAACAAGGCACTACTATTAAATTAGTCCACTTGCACCACATAAAGCATAAAGAAACTTCTGTCCAAGCACATAACTATATTTCCCCTACTCATCTCCAGCTCCACACAAAAAATCAATCACAGACGTGACCATAAATAAGATGATATCGAGCGATAGCAAACGTACAAGAAAACTACAGGTCACAAGGAGCTGCACATGAAAGAAGCAAGTTATCCACTAACTACCCATCCCTTTATACACACATAATACATCTCCAGAAATAACACCCAATTTACCTCAACATTCCAACACTGACAAGCAATAATTAATTCAACCTCTATTTCAAAAGAGCCAAACCTTCAATGGGAAAGTATTGTCACCACTTTAAACTCAGAACAATGATCAATTGGGGCGTTTTTATCAGGTCTAATTTTATGACAAAAGGCACCTGTAACATATGCTAAGCACACACCATCCCTTTTGGACAACATGAGGCTGTCTTAATGATCACATGAGGACGACAGCACTTGTGACTGGTGAAAAAGAATGGACGAGATCTGCTAAAAGTGATTGGGTTGGATACTCATGTTTTCTTTTAATTTCTTTCCAGGGTGAGTTTTTTGAGGATGTGCATTGAGACTGCTCTGCAATTTTATCATCTTCTAACAATTTTATGACAATACAGTAAAGAGGGGATCATATTAATTAACTATGACACCAACAAGTGACCATGGTCTCGGCTACAGTCATGCATTGGTTTATCTTTTCATTTTAACTATGACACCAACAAGTGACCATGGTATTGGCTAGTCATGCATTGGTTTATCTTTTCATTTTAACTATTACACCAAGAAGTGACCAAGGTATTGGCTACAGTCATGCATTGGTTTATCTTTTCCTTTTAACTATGACACCAACAAGCGACCATGGTATCGGCAACAATCATGCATTGGTTTATCTTTTCATTTTTTTTTTAAAAAAAAACACAACACTCACATACACTTAAATTGCGGTTAAAACTCTTTATGGATAATATAAACATAGAAAAATGTCATTCAATGTCAAAAAGAATATTTAACTCAAGTTTGGACACACTTTTAACCCCTTCTGGGACATTCAAACTATAGCATAATTTTAAAAAAAAATCTGCCAAAATTGTAAAACTAGAAACAGAATATGCGAGGACCTACAAAACATTATTAATCATAACCAGTAAACCAAAAGAGGACCAGATGGAAATATGAGATAAGTCAGTATAAGTAACAAACCAAATACGCAGACCTGTTGAGGATGTAGAAAACGTTAAGAGCTACTGACTAGCATTCAAGATACAAAGGCAGATACAATAAATAAAATAAATAGGATGGTCTAAGAAGAAAAGGATAAATTTCCGTTTCACCACCTGAACTACTCACAACATTGAAAATTTCCCAGGATTTCTTCAGTAAATTAATGGAATGAACTATACCAAAATAGCCAATATGGGGCTGGCTGTCAATTGTTTTTGAAATCCATCTAATTGCTGCCAGCAGTAAGGGAAACTTTTTTTTAATTTTGAGCGAAAAAAAAAATACCTATTAAAATACCAAAAATATTTTGATTTTGAAGTTTTAAAAATACTGCACATATATCCCATCCCTCTCCCCACAGCCCTCTCTCTCTCTTTCTCTCTATGAATGTCTCTCCCAAGCTTCTAGGATGATGGCCCCTAGTGGTCCATTTGGGTGGCAATGGTGATGGGTTTGGGCGAGGATAGTGGCTGGGGGATGGGGGCGGTCCCCTTCGGGGAAGGGGAGAGAGAGAGAGGACAGGTAGGTGATGAAGGGAGATCTGGGCCGGGGGTAATTGGGGTTGAATGTTATGGCCTCGGGTGACATCGGAGCTGCCGTTGGGTGGGTGGGGTGATCGGCGAGGAGCCAGGGCCTGTGAGGCGATGGCCAAGGTATGGGGTGGGGCAGAACCAGTGGGGGCAGTTAGGGAGGTGGAGAGTTCGTGGTTACTAGGTACCTTTTCTGTTTTTCTTTATTTAAATTTTCTGTTAGACATATAAGGGAAATATATGGGAGAAATTAGGGATGAAAGAATAATGGAGGGAAGGATGTGTACATGGAATGGTACTACAAAAAAATTCAACCACAGTATCGTTCTTATGAAGACCCAGGATTTCTGTAGGAAACCTGTAGTCTCAAGTGAGGAAGCAAGGAACAATGAATAAATGCATAAATTAACCATATCTTCAGAAAGTTCCATAGCCAAGATTATATTATCTTTTACCTTCTCAATATTGTCCATCATCACACCTTTGACCTCCGTGATTTGGGCCTTCAATTTGGAAAGCTTACTTATTTCTTCTGGATGCTCCATGCAATATTGCATGTGCTCCTTAAGCCTTGGCCTGTCAAAAAATAAACACAAAATTTAGTGGTAATACTATATGAAATAGAAGACATTTGGATTCAAACAACAAAAGGCAGAAACAAACCCAAATTCTCTGTCAAGATTGTATGCAATACTAAATCGATCTTCAAATAAGTCATCGTCTTCATTATCATCAGCAAGAGGATGTGGGCCTTCAATCTTATTATTTGAACCATAACGCTGCTTGAAATCTTCTTTCACCCGTTCAAGGAACACAAAAGGCATACTCCTCCCAACCGATTCATCCGCAACAACAAGAAACACTGCGAACCAAATAAGAAGTGTAAACCACAGATTCTGTAATTAGAATCTAAAAAGCAATCTAACTGCAAGTCGTAAAAGAATCCCCACCAAATCCATTGTCAAGTAGGAAGTTAAAGGTGTGGCTATCACACGCATATGTGTACTTGCTGCTACTAGAAGGTAACTTCTGTAAGCATTGAACAGCAATGGTACTGAAGTTTCCGGAGAACGACGTGTGTTCAGCTAAAACAACACCTCCTTTTGCAACAAAGCTATATATCAATCCTTTGTGACTCATCTCTGAATTATCACTTCAGACACGTGAAGATGCACAAGAGAAATATCACCAGAACCTAAATGCAGTGGTAACCTACAGAAATTATGTAAGTATGAAAAATAAATCAAATACACTAAACCAAAACACAGGATTAGCTTATACGCGATAAAGCATAGTTTACTTAAATCTGAACAGTAATTGTCAATTACACCGAACGAACCCGAAGTAAAATTCAAGTCCTGAAATATCTACAAGTTTCAGTCAGTAACTAACTGCAATACCTAGATGAGTTTTTGATATGCTTAACCTACCAAAACAAGAGAACATAAAAGAAAATGTTCACTTTTTAAAAAAAATTTCATTCCTTCTACATCTTTCCATCGTTTCCTTTTAATTTTCTCGGCAACCAGACAAAGGAATACGAAAAGGGTCAAAGATTTAAATAACAAAACCAAGAACCCACAATTCCTCTTAAAAACAGAAACGGGTCACGGTAAAATCTTGATCTACAAATAACACAAGAAATATGAAAGAAGGAACTTACTTGTCAGATCAAAACCTGATTTACGGAATTCAAGTCTTAGCGAATAAGTGCCCCAGAAGAGAGAGAGAGAGAGGAGTCCGAAAGATGGGATGGTACTGAGTTAAGACGTTCTGTTCTGAAGGCGACGTGGTCCAGGCCTCTTTTGCTTGCGACCCGTACTTTTTTTTTTTTTGGTCAAAGTTCACACCAATTCGGTTTTTTATTTTTTATCACAAATGTCTCTGGGAAATAAGCTGATATAATCACTTTTCACAAGTGGTATTCTGAAATAATCAGGTTACAAATTGTGTTCTGATATAATCACTTGTGAACGTGAAATGACCAAACTGCCCTCCATATAAAAGCACATGTATCAACCCGTTGCCACCCCTTTTCTGAAAGGGAACTTGTCTGAACTCAGCTCAACTCTCTCTCCTCTGTGTTGGAAGGTTGGCAAAAATTGGGGGAACTCCAGGTTGCGAGACATGTTCCCACTGAGCAATCCAGTTCGCAACCCATCCATCGTCCTAACCCAGATGTCCTCAAACTTGGCACCCTAGTTTGGGCGCAGCGAAGCCGGAAGGCACGGCCTCCATTGTTGACCTCCAGATCGAGCTGACTGCTGCGATTCCAGAGAGAAGGGAAAGTGGCGACTTCCGGTGTCGTTGTGAACGGATGTGAGTTGTGATATTGGTTTGGTAGTGTATGTGTATTATGAAATCGTTCAGCCCCTTTTCACCACAGAGGGCATAAAAGCTTAAATTTTCAGTTTGCACTTGTTGTGATATGTTGAAATTCATAGTTTGTGATATTATCTGCAGTGGGAGCTGTCTGGTGAACTTGAATTTTGTTTAAAATTGACTGAATGCGTGTATAATGTAGTGCAATGTGTTTGATAATGGTGAAAATAACAGCACACAGACAAATCATAGGTTAACTTTGTCTGGCCTACAAATTTGTAAATACGGCTAGTGTTAGGCTCAATTTAGATGCTAATGTGGGGAATTTATTGGCATTCTGGGTTTGTTTTGGTAAGAAGTATAGTTTGTGTGTGTTGGTTTCGAATTTGGTAATTCAGCTTGTACTACATTATACGCTTTCTGCTTCCCTGATCCTTTTGTTGAAGGTGTTTACATTTGTGCAAAAGACTTGGAGGGTTAGAGGGTTCATATTTCTGCCATTGTATGTGTATGTTAGTTTGTTAATAACTTGGAACCCACAGATATCATCTTCTAAATCAGAGAAAAAACAAAAAGGAATAAAAGTTAATTGTTGAAGCAGCTACAATTAACTTTTGAAGATTTGAGGATTTAGAAGATGATATGTGTAGTGGAATGATTGTTGTGCATGTTTTTATTCATCTATTTTGTATTTTTTAGTGTTATGAATCGGTGTAGTAATTATTTATGTTTTTTGCAGAAATGGATACAGTTGGAATTTTGGTATGCTACAATGGAAATTGGGTTAAGAAGGATAACATTGAGAGTTATGAAGGTGGGGAGGCTAAAGGCATAATAGTGTCACGGAACGTAACGTTTTCTGAACTTGTTGAACGCATTTATAAGATCATGGATGCAGAGCCCACGAAATATAGTGTCACATTGAAGTATTCAGTTCCTGTATCCGCATCTGTCAGTAAGCAGATAAGGGTTGAAGACAATGATGATGTTCAATATTTTCTCAAGTACAACACAGATGTTATGGCCTCTAAAGTAACCCCTTTAGTAGCAAGCTTCAAAAACATCGAAGGGCATGGTATTGAAGGGTGCAATGGCATTGTAAGCGTGGAGAGTAGCAATGCTCCTGCTACCTTTGTTGTGGAACGAAGAAATGTGGCAATTTCGCACAATGAAACTGAAAATGGTGGGAATGGTTTTAATTGGAGTGATTGGGTTGAAGAAGTTCATTTTGAAAGCGGTGAAAACATAGTTGCTGATTTCAATCAACCTAGCAATGAAGAGGAACCGTACTCTGCACCAATTCTGCATCCTCATGAGGACAGCAGTGCGGAACCCTCCACTGTGCAGTGTAGACAGGTGCAATCTGAACCTCCCCGGCAATCAAGTTCGAGTGAAATGCATACAATTCGGGTTGATTCGAAGCATGGTGAGAGTGTGGAATATATTGGTTATGGTGGAGGACTTTCGTGCATAAATTGGGAAGCAAATTTGAAGGTTGGCCGAGTGTATCCAAATAAGATTGCCCTTTTAAAAACCATCAGTTTAGCAGCAATTAGAGGCCACTTTCGGTTCAGAACAGTCCAATCTGGGAAGCGTCGGTTTTGTGTTCGCTGTTGGCAGGTGCCTTGCCCTTGGAAACTTCGGGCATATAAAGTTGGATTACATGAGTTTAAGGTTGTTAAATACGATCCACTTCATGAATGTGATCTGAGGTTTGTAAGCAGTCACCATCCTCAAGCTACGGCCGAATTGGTGTCTGACTGTGTTAAATGGAGATTTCAGGATTCACGCAGCATTTATACTGCAGCTGATATAAAGACAGATGTGAAAAAAAAATTTGGTGTCAGCATAAGCTACTCTACAGCTTGGAGAAGCCGAGAGTTAGCTTTCAAAACAATGAGAGGGTCTGCAGAAGAGTCGTATTCCCTTCTCCCTTCCTATTGTTATGAGTTGGAGCGTACAAATCCGGGAACTTTGACATACATTCAGACTGATGCAGCCGACCACTTCTTATATTTTTTTATGTCAATTGGTGCATGCATACGAGGATTTAAGTCGTCAATGCGGCCCGTGATTGCTGTTGATGCTACCCATTTGAAGTGCAAGTATAAAGGTGTTTTGTTTGTTGCGACCGCATTTGACGGAAATCGCAACATATATCCTGTTGCCTTTGGGATTGGAGATTTGGAGACGGATGCAGCATGGGAGTGGTTTTTGAGAAAATTACATTGTGCAATTGGTGATTGCTCGAATCTTGTTGTCATATCTGATCGCAATGTTAGCATACAACATGGGTTGCGTAGAGTTTTTCCTGGGGCAAGCCATGGTATTTGCTTTTATCACTTGAAGGGCAATATGAAAGCCTCATTTCACTTGAAGCAACGGGATCCGATATTGGGGTATTTTATAAGGGCAGCGAAGTCTTATCGTCTAGCGGAGTTCAATCGTCACTTCTCGATGATAAACAATGAGCGAGTGCGAACTTATCTACTACGTGCAGGCGTTCAGAAGTGGTCACGGGCCCACTGTGATGGACGACGCTATAATGTGATGACAACGAATATTGTGGAGTCCATTAATTCAGTTCTTCGTTTTGCAAGGATGCTTCCGGTCCTACACTTGATCGATGAAATCACAAATTTACTTCTCACTTGGTTTAGTCAACGTCGAGATTTAGCAATGAAATGTCATTCTACATTGTGCCCTGATTTGGGTGAACAGAAGTTAAGGAAGAGGTTAGACGCTGCGTCAAGGATGAATGTGGTCAAAATCAATGATGTTGAGTATAATGTTCTGGATGGTGATTTGAACGGTCTGGTGCACTTGGCAAACCGTAGTTGTACATGCAGGAAGTTTGACTTGGAGCAACTCCCGTGCAAGCATGCTATTGCGGTATGTCGGCACTTGAATTTGAACCCCTACTCCTTTGCCTCTTCTTATTATACACGAGCTACATGGGCAGCTGCATATGCTGAATCTATTTATCCTGTACCACCTAAAGGCACATGGGTTATTCCCGAACATTTGAACAATGTCAAAATCCTTCCTCCTGTTTGTAAGGTTATGCCGGGCCGTCGCAAAATGCAAAGAGTACCTTCCAAAGGAGAGGACTCCCGGCAAAAAAAATGCTCAAGGTGTGGTGTGAAGGGCCACTACCGAAATACATGCAAACAATCTGTCCCTCTCAAGAACTGAAGTGTCTAATTGCGCATATTGCACAGTTGTTCAGTTTGTACCTCACTTGTCATCAACTGTGAAGTTCATGAATAGGTTCGGTGATGCTGCAGGGATGGAAGTCCGTCAATTAAACGGTCATGTGAAGCATATGGAACAAGGTAACAAGTTCCTTGCAATGAGAGCCTATTATTAGTAGCAATTTGTTAACATACAGTTCTACCTGTTTTATTGAAACCAGCTGCTTACTTTTACACTGTTCCACTGGCCAATGTGTCTTACAGATTAGCATTTCTATTCGTTTGTGATGTACCTTTTATTTTCATTTAAATTGAATTCGATTTGGTGTTGTGAAATGTGATTGTAGTCACGTTGGCATCACTTGGTTTCCTTTCCTACACAACGTTATGTCCTGTCTTTATATGCACCGTATTGGTATTGTATCGCACCTTTGTTGCCATCGTATTGGTATTGTAATGTACCCTTGTTGCCATCGTATTGGTATTGTATTGTACCTTTGTTGCCATCGTATTGGTATTGTATTGTACCTTTGTTGCACGGGCATTGGTAGTGTAATGAAAACGGTTTCTGTCCCAACTGAAAGGGCCTAGAAGGCTAACTAAAATGTAATCTCGTACATAAAACGTAATTCAAATGCAAATGTTACGCAATTACTGGGAGCGTCATTGTACTTCATGATTTCTCATTGTTCTGATTGCCATAGACCAAACTATATATAGTTTTTGGGAAACTATCCATGCAGGTACACATGGTGAACATCCTGCACTACTATCGTCATATGGACTTTTCAAATAGTTAATTATTCACTTCAAGTCACACACACAGAGGAACAAACTCTTCCAATCCAACCTGTTTTGCAAAATAACAAAGTCAGTTATTACTGTTCTATATTGTTGGGCACAGTGTCCGTGGTTTGTATCCAATTGCCTGAAGGTATCAATACATGTCCCATATTTCCATGGATATTCCGCGCGTCATAACCATCGATCTGTCCGAAACCCTCCATATACACGACCATTGCTAGAGTCACTGTTTATAACTACTCAGATGTAGAGGCTATAATATGAGGTGTATTTCCATAAAGCAGCAATATAACAGTACTATAAGCACAATACGATTACAATATGTGTCAATAATTATACAATACAAACACAATATACACCCGTAATGCTTCTAATATGAGGCCAATAAACATTTAATAAGCACACCTCCACGTTACAGTACTTCATATGTATACAAACTAAGTAATTTCCCACTCAACGGTGAGAATAAGAGGAAGGCGTAAACAAGGCACCACATTCATACAAAAGCCACCAGATACATACAAAATGATTCCACCCGTACTTACCCTGACCCAGCTACAGAAACCCTTCCACAAAATCACCATGTTTACAGGTCCATGAATAGATCCAATTCTTTGGTCTTCTTCCTCGCTGCATGCACAAGGCTATGATCAGCCATTCCCTGGCCACCCTTATTCAGCACCTGCCAGACACCACCAACATCTATTTCGCTCCAATTGTAGTCTGGTGACACGACGGAAGCATAATCCCGGAACATCTCGAACCCATTGTTAAAACATTCAACCAGTTCATGGTTAAATTCTTCAGATTCAGTGAATTTTTGGACAGCATCTTTCTTTGTTTCTTCCAATTGTAACGTCAACGAGGCTAACTTCGCGCTTCGACTTTCGGCTTTCATTGTTTGCTTAACTTCTCTAGCAAATGCTTTGTTCAGCTTGTTCGTCAAGTTGCCCATCACCTGGCCATGAATATCGCATTTGGTTTCCCACCAATCCGTTGCCGTACACAAATATTGGAGGTGATGCTTCACTTCAGCTATTTTCTTTAGCGGATCAATGTTGTCTGCCTCACTTCCGGATGACGTGGGATCGTTATTTGGAGTCCCAGGTGGAGATGGGAAAGGGACATGCCATGGCTGGTCTCCTGGGTAACTAACAACCTCGTTTGGAGGGATTACGTCTGACATCTTCAACTTGAAATGGGGATAATGCACACATGCACCCTGAAAAACAGTTAACGTTACAAAATCAATCTAGAGCTTCCTTTTCGTTACCAACAATAGGGTGAGCTTTAGTACAGCTTTCGTGTATGATATATATGGAATTGAATGAGTAGGTTAGACCCTCTTATATAGAAGAAGTTGTCTGTTTTATATTGCTTTCAATGACTACATTACAAAATCAGTCTTCAGTCATTACTCCTCTCTGTCACTGCCAGCATTGTAAAATGCCCATTACAGTCGGACCAAATACGAAAATACACACCTATCAACGTCAGGTGGGATGAATCCACCTACAAATACTTTCATGGTCCATTTTTGTAATTGGCCAATTAATTGTCAAATTACCGTACTCATATATTTGGGACAATTTGTAGTTTTGGTACAGGAGGGAAATTGGGGAAAGAGGACAAAAGGAATAAATTTCAAATTCAACATGGGTCCCATACAACAACCACCAACCAATGGTAAAGAATAGTTATATACAGCTGTTATTATGCACAGGCGAAGTCAAATGTGTTGCCCAACAACTCCCGCCAATAACTCCCGCCTAAAATTGGACCCAACAACTGCCGCCAATAACTCCCGCCTCTTCATGACAGTCATTTACTCCTGGTCATTAATACCTCCCACTATTTAATTGTAACCCAGCTGCATCCACCCAACATTTCCATCACAGTTACTCCATCAAACCCCCCCTGCCTGCGCAGCTATTTCACCTACATCACAATGAATGGCAGTTTGGTCAAACTAATGGCCACACCAACCCACAGTAAATACCCAACACCCATGGACCCCAACCCCACACCAAACCCAACCCGTGCCATTACTGAAGGAGGGGACACTGAAACACCTGCCAAAGCAGCAACAGCAGACACTGAAGATTGGGTCCATGGACTGCAGCAATGTCGAGCCAATACCATGTTCTGGAAAAATCTCCATGCAGACATAGTTAGCAAAATTAAAGAGGGCCAAGCTAGGTGGGGTGTCATAAAAAAGCGCACAATTCGGGCGCGTTATCAAGCCCGGATGCATCTCCTACATATGAAGGCTGTCAGAGGTAGAATTGAAAATGCCCCTGCCAGTGCAGTTATTGCATTCAAAGAATCAGACGAAATGGCTCAGCTGAAGCAACAACAACTGGAATCCGGCTTCGAACTATTTAGGAAGTTTGCACAAATTGTGGATGCAGAAGGAAAGTGGGACATCACTGTGGGAGGGGTCATGAACTTAATGGGTCGCGGTCGCCGCATTTGACGGGTATGCAACTCGAAATTGGGCCACAGCGAGAGGGTTTGCCTTGTAATATTACCATGGCTACTATTGGGGACAAACCCAGTACAGTGGACTTTTTGACGTCCCCTATTTTTGTAATATATACGTATGAGGTGCCCTTTTTTTTTTGTTTCGTTTGTTTTCTGTTGGGGAAAGGGGGCCTCGTTGGTACATATGTTTAATGTAAGCTGCAGGTGCCGTCTTTGTTAAGATTGTATTCTGTAAGTTTGAGGTCACCTCTTTGTACATTTTGTCTTGTGTAAGTTTCACCTGGCTTTTGTATGCTGCCAGGTTGAGGTGGCCTTCGTATTATATGTACGTTTCAGGTGCCTTTCTTTTGTGTTGAATGCAGGAACTTTGATAACTGCAGTTGATGTAGTTTGGCTGCATTCATTTCATATTCGATATAACGTAATTACCTTCCACATCGTCCATATTTGTAGACTTGTTCCTTGACATTGCAAAACCAATACGTAAGACAGTATAAAAAATGTTATAATAGCTGTACCAATGTCAAATAATGCTGAGGTTACATTGGAATGCCAATATAACACCAATATCGGGCATTATAAAACCAATACAAATCAATAGCGATGCAATAAAGTTACAATATGATACCAATATATTACCACTGTCCTACCAATACGTCATAAATAGCCCAATATAAAAACAACTAAGAATGGAATGTACTGTATATGCAAGTGTATACCATGCCGTATCTGTCATAAACTAAGGCTATGAATAACATTGGGCCCAATCTATAGTTACTGTTGGCAATGGTAAATATTGGAAAAAAAAAAAATTTCCTTTTTAAAAACACCCCATTAACTCCAGGTTTCATGTTTGTGCACTCACACCATGTTACTGAAACATTGTGCACATGCAAGTGTAACCCTTTGAATTTGGGATGACCCTCTTCAGCACCCTAAATATTGCACAACGTGAACAACAATTCATACCCTCCAAAACAAGAAGATGAGTAGGAGGAGCCCCCGTACCGGTGAGGGTGAGTCAGTGACGTCTCGGTTGGCCGGTCAAGACGCGACTTCAAGATCTCGCTGGGAAATGGAAGCTGCGAGTTCTGTGTGTTCACGGCTGTGCTACTGTGGGAACGTTGTCAAAACGCATACATCGTGGACGGTTTCTCATCCTGGAAGGAGGTTTCAAGTATGTGCAAGGGTAAGTTTATTTATGTGTAAGTTTTAGCTGACATGTGGGAATTGTCTGTATTCCAAATCTGATGCTGGATGTCTTTGTTTGAAAACATTGCTTCCGTTTGTGCAGAGGAATGGATGTACATTTTGGGAATGGGCTGACCCAGAGATGTGTGCCAGATCGAAGCACATCATTCCAGGCTTGCTTAGGAAAATAAACCGGCTGGAAGAAGAAAAAAACGCTGGAAAAGGAAAGATGAAAAACCCATGGTTTTGGGTCTCTGTTTTCTTGGTTGGAATGGTCATTTATTTGTTGTTTTCCAAATGTAATAGGACTCCTGGTCATCTACAGTTGGCAGGTTAAAGTTGGTTAGGTTATGGATGTAATGGAACAGGTTTTATTTATTCTGAATCAGTGAAGGCAGAGATGGTCGTTTTCTATTGTGGTTTCATCTTGGTTTGAAAAGGCAAACACAAACGGCATAGGCAATAACCCCAGGCTCAGGTATTTTGGTATAAAGTCTGATGCAGCCTCAATCGTCAGACCATTTTTTCCACGTAAACATGAGAAATAACAAAATATTAGACGGTGAGGGACCTCCCAAAACTACTACTCAATGACGTCAAACAATAGAATATTGGGAAATAGCCCAAAATGCCACCAATTTTTTAATTGTAACTGAAAATACCACCCTTTTTTATAAAATTTGGAACTATCACCTATAAATATAAAATTATTGTACCCTTATTGCTGATTTTTCACAAGTTCAGAAATTTGTTCTATTCTCTTAGGTCACACAGCTCTCTCTCTCTGGCACAACTGGCTTTCTCTTTGGTAGCTGTCTATCACAGCTCTGTGGGTCTCTCTTGGCTCTCTCTCTCTCTCTCTCTAGCACAACTCTCTGTCTCTCTCTTTGCTCTCTTTGTCATAGCGCAGCCGTTTATGTCTGTAGCTTGGTTATCTCTTTCTCCCCTACTCGATCTGTTGCTCTCTGTAGCTTCGTTATCTCTTTCTCCCCTATTCGATCTGTTGGTCTCTGTTTGGAATCGCGAACCCTTCCCTTTAGCTATGTCTTCTGAATAGCTGCTTGCAACCTTGAAGCTCTAGTGGATTGCCGACCCCGGAAAGGTAGTGTTCATGGTTATTTTGTTAATATCAGTGGGATTATGTGAAATGAGTTATAGTTTGCCGCTTCTTGAAAGTAAGTGTATACGCAAAGGCTTCTCGGTATTACACTCGGAAAACCTGGATGGATGCTTATTCGGATAGCATCTACCCGGTACAACCTCACGGAATGTGGGATACTCCTGAAGATGTTCGAAGTCGAGTTGTGCTGCCTCCCATGGCAAGGGTCATGCCAGGCAGACGAAAGAAGTTAAGAATTCCCTCGCAAGGAGAGGGCAGCATTAGAAGAAAGTGCTCAAGGTGCGGTTCCGCAGGCCACAATAAAACCACCTGTAAAAACAATATTCCATTGCGCAATGTATCTTAGACAATAAGATTTGTGTTGCTTTGGTAGGTCATGTGAACTCAACTTTTATTTGTGGTGGGTTTCGTGTTATGTTGAATGGGAATTCTTTTAAATTTGCATTATTTGGGTTGCATTGCTACAGCATGCTGTATTGCTGACATATTGCCATTATATTGACCTTTTATTGTACTGGTATTGCTTCCTGATTGCAATTATAATTTCAGTGCGAAATTAAAGGGACTTGAATGTAATTCCAAATGGATCCAAAACATTAAAGTTCTTAGAATTCCTATATTACACAGTTACTGTGATACTCCGACTATACCTTCTTTTTTTATTACAAATTCGGCCGATGCATTGGCCAGATGTGGGGCAAAGACAAGGTGAAATGTCCTATGTGTTTGACTACATATACTTGTTGAAGGAGCATTACGAATGTCAACCTCAATAGATTGCTCATGTCTTGCCAAGAACACTCTTGAATTTATGCAATGTGCCCAAGCCAGTCCCAAAGCTGGATTCACCCGTCTGCCTGATGTGTGCAGGGACTCCAAGTTTCCCAACCTCACCCCATTCACTCCATGATATGGCCCAATAAAATCCACCACTTGGTTGGTGACAACCACCGCCAACCCATACTTATTTGCTAAACCCTTCAATGTCCCAGATATGTTGAAGAACATTTCAGACCGCCGTTTCAAATCTGCCGGAGTTGTCTGATACTGTGATCGGAACAATGCAGCAATGGAATCAATGACAATGAGTTTCACAGGTAGGCGGGTGTGATCAATGGCAATAAATGCTTCTATGTCTCGAAGGACATGGATGAGTTCGTGAGCATCATGAACACCATGAACATATATGTCTTCCAATGGCTCCAACCTTATTAAGTTGGGGTATGATGCATGATAAAGGTTGCCTAGTTGTTGCAATCGACGAAATGGGAAGCTGAATTCTGTGAATATGTAGACGGAGGAGCCCCCTAGTCCGCCATGTGAGGGTGGGAGCTGAGCTCGTACCGTAAGTTGGAGACAAAGCTGCGTCTTCCCAGAACCACTCTCCCCTACTAATTCTGTTATGGACTTGCAGGGTATCCCACCCCCCAAGCAGTGATCTAGTATTGGGCATCCAATGGATAATTTAGGGGTTGAAAGAGGAAGGAGCATGAGGTTTTGGGGTGTCATGTTTGTGTCATTTAGGGGGGGATGTGATGGTGCTACAAGGCATGCATTTTATATATATATAGAGTTCATTTTGAAGGTCTGTACTGTAGGCCATCTGTCTTTTAAGGGATGTTTAATTCATCCTTTTTCCAGGTTGTAATTACTTTTTTGTTTATTTATTAGTATATTTTTGGACCATATAATTTAAAACATATTCTGATGCAGTATGTCCTCTAAGAGGATCATATTGTAACTCTATCACCACTCTATTGTACTGATATTGACATAATATTGCCACTATCCGCATGTTTATTGCATATTTATTGCTGCTATATCACCACAGAACTGGAGACCGATAAACTGCATACGCAGAAATAGAAAAGGGAAATGAGGCTTCATCATTCCATAAAATCCTATTTCCAAACTTACATAATACAACAACAGGCCACCCCATCGTTACATAATACAAAAGTACGCCACCTCATAGTTCCATTTCCCTACAAAATGAGGCTTCATCATTCCATACATTCCTATTTCCAAACTTACATAATACAACAACAGGCCACCCTATGGTTACATAATACAAAAATACGCCACCTCATAGTTCCATTTCCCTGCTGTTGACAAATTCGAAGTTGCATACTCTTCAAGTGCGGTGACCGCGACCCATGAAATTCATGACCCCGGCCACAGTGATATTGGCCCAGTTTCCTGCCGGATCCACAATTATTGCAAATTTACGAAATAGTTCCAATCCCCTTTCCACTTGTTCTTGCTTCAACTTGGCCATTGCTTCTGATTCCTTGAATACCATAATTGCAGTGGCAGGGGCAAGTTCAATTTTTTCTTTCATTCTCTTTATATGTAGGAGATGCATGCGCGCATGATAACGACAGCGAATTGTGCGGTTTTTGATGACACCCCATCTAGCTTGGCCCTCCACAATTTTTGAAACTATGTCTGCATGAAGATTTTTCCAAAACATGGTATTGCGTTGACATTGCTGTATGCCATGGACCAAGTCTGCAGGGAGTGAATTCGGTCACTTGGCTTCTGTTTCAGTCTCCCCTCCTTCAGTAATTGAAATCGTTGGGTTTGGTGTGAGGTTATGGTCCATGGTCTTTGATATTTATTGTTGGCTGGTGTACAACTTAATTGGAACAACAGGGGACTAAATGCGATGTGACTTAAATCTGTGGGGAAGGTAATGGCTGTAAGCAGCAGTTAATGTGATGGAAGTTTTCATTTCAAACAGCTCGGTTGATTAATATACGTGCAAATTTTAATGACCAAACCAGTAAGTGAGAGAGTTATTGGCGGGAGGGATTAGGGGGAGTAATTGGCGGGAGGGATTGGCGGGAGTGTTAGGCGGGATAGTATTGGGCGGGATAGTATGGGCAGGAGTTATTACCCAGGTTGACTTTATGCCTTTTTGTAATATGTATGTTGGACGTTCCCAACTTGGTCATTTTCCCATTATGTCATTGAAATAAGGGAGTTGCCTATTTGCCAAATTCACCAACTCATTCGAATTGACCAATAATGGTTATTGTCTTATTTCTCATTTCACCAATCTCAATTGCTGTATGCCATTTTGCCATTTTTCATATTTTCCTATTTTCCATGTGTCATCCAATTTTCCAATTTTTCAATTTTTCATTATTTTGTCCTATTCCCTATTTTCGTATTGTGCAATTTCCCAAGTTTCCTTTTGTTCTATTTCCAGTTTTCCAATTTTTCAATGTTCCCATTTTCCCCTCATTATGTACTTATAAAAAGTTGCCTACTTTGCCTAATTCAGACAGTAATTAAAATTGTCCAATATGGTAATTGTCTTATTTCCCATTTCCACAATTTCAATTCGTTTCCAGTTTTCTGATTTTCCATGTGTCCCTGTTTCCTATTTCCAATTTTAAAAATTTAAGTTTTTGTCCAATTATCCAATGTTTTTATTTCCAATTCGACTATTTTCTAAGTTTCCTTTTTTTCCTATTTCAAATTTATCATTTTGGTAACTGTCCTTTTGTTCAATTTCCACTTTTGCTATTTTCCAAGTTGCCTTATTTCCTATTTTTCATTTATCCAGTTCTCCAATATTCCAATTTTCCAATTTTCCAATTTTCCAATTTTCCAATTTTTCAATTTTCCAATTTTAAATTTTAAATTTTGAATTTCCCAATTTGCTTATTTGCCTACTTTCCAAGTGTCCTTTTTTCTGATTTATCGATTTTTCGAATTTTCAAATTTTAATGTTTTCAGAGTTTCCTTTCTTTCCTATTTCCTATTTCCTATTTTCCTATTTTCCAAGTTTCCTTTTGGCCAATTTCGAAATTTCCAATTTTCCAAGTTGCTTTCTTTTCCAATCTACAATTTCCAAATTTCCTATTTTCCAAGTGTCCTTTTTTCCTTTTTCCAATTTTCCAATTTTCCAACTATCATTTGATCCTATTGCCTACTTTCCTGTTTCCAATTTTTCCTTATTTCCTTTTTCCAATTTTCCAACTTTCCAACTTTCCATTTTTTCGTATTTCCGTTTTTCCAATTTTTCTTTTCTTCAATTTCCAATTTTCCAAGTTTCCTTATTTCCCATATCCAAGTTTTAAGTTGTCAGTTTTCCAAATTTCCAATTTTCGTGTTTTGCCATTTTCCTATTTTCCTATTTTGTGTTCTGAAATTCGCAATAAATGCTTACTTACATAGTCCTATTTTTGGTTCCAATCCACAATTTCCTATTTCCCATAAAGGTTTGGTTTTTTGTCGTTTGGACGCCAATTTTATTGTTGTTAATGTCATGTTGTACTGCTGTAACTTACAGCCAAGGAGTTAATGGTGTAGTTTTGAATCCCATCAATTTAATGCACCAACACAAAACCCAATTTACCTCATATCAGTTCGTACATATAACTGAACATTCCTATATAGAACTGCAACAGAGGCACCTTCTTAACGGGAAAGGTAATTAGTCTAACTGAAAGGCAAATATTCTCCACTCAACCTAACCATATAGTCGTTTACAACTGGAGACTTAATGTACCTCTATTTGTTTGGTTGCAGGCAACAGCTGTGAATTGTCCCCAGTAATACTTCAACATGTCAGATGTACGCCCTCCTAACGAGCATGTGAGTTACCCAGGGGACCAGCCCTGGCATGTGCCATTCCCATCTCCACCTCGGACTCCCAATCATGATCCCACTTCATCTGGAAGTGAGGCTGACACTCATGATCCGCTTGACAAAATCTCTGCCGTCAAGCACCACCTCCAATATATGTCAAAGGCAACGGATTGGTGGGAGAGTAAGTGCGATATTCATGGCCAAGTTATGGGAAACTTGGCCAACAAGTTGAACAAAGCATACGCTGGAGAGGTGAAGCAAGCTCTTAAAGCAAAAAGTCGGAGCAAAGAGTTAGAGTCCTTGAAGTATAAATTGGAAGACATAAAGAAAAATGCCCTCGAAACATTCACAGAATCTGAAGAATATAACCATGAAATGGTTGAATGTTTCAACAACGGCTTCGAAATGTTCCGAGATTATGCTTCGGTCATCTCACCAGACCACAATTGGAGTGAAATTGATGTAGCTGGTGTCTGGCAGGTACTGAATATGGGTTCTGATGGAATGGCTCATCATAGCCTCGTGCATGCAGCGAGAAGAAAGGACAAAGACATGGATCTTTTGATGGACCTGTAGTAACGGTGAATGCTGCTTCAGTTCATCTCACCCGAGTACATGGATCTTTTGTTGCCTTCATTTTCCCTTCGCGGGATAGATAGTATTGTTCAGTTTGGGAGGCGATTTCTTTCGCATGTGTGAAATGTTGTCTGTAATGTGTATGTATTGTATGTACATTGACTTAATATTGCAGTTGTATTGTGTTTGTATTCCCTTAATACTGTAATGTGTATGTATTGTATGTATATTGCCCTAATATTGCCTTTATATTGTACTTATATTGCTCTACTATTGCCTTCGTATTGTATATTTATTGTGGCCATATTGCCCTACTATTGCCTTCGTATTGTATATTTATTGTGGTCATATTGCCTTCGTATTGCCTTCGTATTGCCTTCGTATTGTAGGCATATTGCCCTACTTTGGAATATGATGAGGACTGGAAAATAAATCCACAGGCTCAGAATCACCAATTTTGCCTCCTTCAAGAGGCGTCCCATGCTTGTATGCAACCCTCACAGCTTCATCCTCGTTCAGCCTCGCTTGTGAAGTCCCAGACTTCATGTCATCTTTGCTATTTGCCAATTTCAGTTGCATCAGCTGGCCGTGTCTAGGGTTTTTTATCTGCTTTCGTTTCATTTTTAAGCTCTGCTTTGAATCAATACGTGGCGTATTGGCTGAATATGGGAGTGACAAGATCAATTCTTAGTCTCCCTAAGTGGATAAAATAGATGCTCAATATGAATCCTTTCCTCCACAAGTTTGTGTACAGTGCCGTACGTTGTGTGTTTTAGGTGCCACACTGGCTTATTAAAATTGATGCTTGGCCATGAAAAACTTTTTGTTTTCTTACTTTTAGAAAAGTACATATTTGTGTCAATAACTAAGTTTGGACTGTTAACAATCATTCAGAAGAATGGTAGAAATAAGCTCCACTGTGCCAATCCACGAAGTTGAACAAAGAAATTGTGTTCGATACACAGATGACATGTGAAACTAACATTAGCATTCTCCAATAAGAAGACTTCTCTTCTTTCAAACCCCTTGTCGATTGAGAAAGAAAGAAGAGGGACAAAACACACACTACCAAGTTAAGGTGACATTACAAACCTAAAAAATATCCTCATCAAACTTATAATGCTCCTTATTTTCTTCTTTAAAGCAAAACTTCATTCAAACTGAGATAACCACGTGGTCTCGATAAGCACTCCGGAATTATATGCTCATTATCTGCATCGCCTTCTGTCTCAACTTGAGGCTTGGAAGGAGCTTTGGCACCAGGAGGCTGCTTCTTCTTCATCCCACTCACAATGTCATCGATTCTGAGAAGTAGGCAAGCAGCTTCTATGGCCGTTTTAAAACTCTGGGCCTTCACGTTGTAGGCATCCCAGATCTGACATCATAATTCCTAAAAATGAACAGCCTTACCAACAAAATAAATTTATTGGGAAATTTAGTAATAACCACGACAACAGCACTTCCCCTCACATGAGTGCTGTCGAAATATATTGGGAGAAGCTCTAAACTAGAACTACTACTGAAGCAAATCGACAATATAAACCAGAAGATTGACACTTATGCCATATAAATAAAGGGACATATAATGGATACATTTGAGAACAATACTACATTAAAAGTCCTATTTCAGAGCTTTCAGCAAATATAAATCACCCAACAAATTTGAATATTGAGATAGCGAAGGAAATAAAAGAGAGCAACAATAGTAAGCCAAAAAGATATCCACCTATCTTTTTCTCTTTCACATCAGTTATCACACCAGTGTTACCATCAATGCCAATCCATGATTTTTCACCATTTGCATGCTATGGAAAAAAAATTGTGGTTAGGATCTAAATGATGCATCATATTCTGACCAAAATAATAATGATGCAGCAGAACGTAAATAGAAATGACAAATCATAACAAAACTGAACAAAGCCATACAAAACAGATTCAAACCTTTCCCTGCAGCGCCGTCATTGTTCTAATCACATTCACCCCGCAATTCTGAGCGAAAGTACGTGGTATAGCCTCAAAAGCTATAGCAGCAGCTTCATACGGCCACTGTTTTACCATAAAAACAGGTGTAGCCATAAAACTCCAATAAAATGCATGTAAAGTGAAACCACAACTATTTCTTAATCTAAAGTATGTCAAGGAGCATGTGAATTGAAGTGACAGCCAGTTTATTCACAGAATTTAGATTTCTACTTCCACAAGGAGTTATTCTTGGACGAGTTTTACACAAGAAATACCAAACTTTTGGCTGAGGAAAGGAGCTTTTACCTTTTCTATACCTTCCACAGATGAACTCTTTTGCTTCAATGTAGCAGATACAGTTAACTGTGTAGCACCACCACCAGGACCAAGTTTCGGAATCTTGAGGATGTTTCTTGCTACAGACATGGCATCCTATGACCAGATATAAGGGAGTAAATAAGACATTTCAGCATAATATATTTATTCTACGTAATGGGGACAAAGAAGTAAAACCATTATACCTGCAAATTCCTTTCCACTTCATTTAACTGATCCTTACTAGGACCTCTCAAGAGTACAGTACATGCTTTAGGCTCTTTGCAATCAACAATGAATGCAAAAAACTCATCACCAATTTTCTTAACCTCAAATATCCCAGCGCCTGTACCAACATCAGACTGTTGCAATTGATCTGGTCTGTTAACAATTACAGCCCCACAAGCCTTGGCAATTCTGTTATTATCTGTTTTCCGCAACCTCCTCATTCCACTGACGCCGGCCTTGCTAAAATAATGGCATGCCAAGTCACTAAGCCCCTTTTCTGTCATAACCACATCTGGTTTAAACTTCAATATTTGCACACATAGACTCTCGATGTATTCTTCTTCCAATTGTAGCAGGACTCCCCAATCTTCTTCTTTAAGCAACTCAGCATTTGTTTGGTTCTCGCCTTTCTTATATTCGAGAGGCCAATCAAGAAGAATGATGCGTTGGTTGAAAATCTTTCTTCTCATTTTTCCAGGTGCAATAACATCTTTGTTAATCATTACTCCTTTGCGAACCACTGAATCTTCCAACTGGCCACCAGGAACCTTCTCAACCTTTATGTACTTTTGAATATCCATTCCCGCAGACCCTGGCCAAGGTCCACCCCTACAATTGTGGTAGCGTCAAGTGCAATTCAAGGGGCAGTCAATTTGGTATGGTGGCCACAAAATAAGTCATGGCCACAAAATAAAGAAAACATACAATAAGCTCCACAGTAATGTTTACATATTGACCATAATCAGAATATTGGGGAACAAAATACCACGGACAAATACATGAAATGAAAAACGACTCGGCAGTTACTGTAATGGAACATCCTATGAATTAGTGGCAACGACAGTACTGACGCTACTATGGCCCTCCTTTCAAATGTAAGAAAATGAAAGAAATTGGCACCATCCCTTCAGTTGTTTCTTAACAAAAAATCAAAGATAAATTCATAAATAAACCATCAAAACGGTATAAAATGTTTGTAAGACATGTACAATTACAAAATTATAAGTTCTCCTCAGAAACAGAGTTCTCTAAGTATCCATACACAAACAACAAAAGCAAAAGCTTAAACAGTTAGCTTATAGCAAAATCAATGTCCCCATTTCTCTAAACCACAGCTGCTGGTGGTAGGTTCCCATCTTCACTCATTTCCCGCTTTCTTTTAAGCACACAATGATGAAGCACAAAACAGCAAACTTTTAAACAACTCATATTACACCACATATGGTTCTAAACAAAACTCATCCATATCCAATATGCAAGCCCTAAACTTAGTAAACAAAGTTATACAAAAATATGTCGAATTAACAAGCATTATTCTCAAACAAAAAGTATGATATGGTTGGGAGTTTACAAGTTCAAAATGACATAGCCACCGAATATATACGTTCAACTGTCACGAAAATGAACACCCTAATATATTGCCAAATGAGAGTCGAATATTTCGCTATAGTGGCAATAAAATAATGGGAAAAGCTACAATGTGGGTGGTCCCAAAAAATTGCATTTCGCTGCAACTTGTGCCAAATTATGGATTTACAGGAATTTCTTAAGCACAGAATGTCAACAATTAGTTCTAACAAAGGAAAGTGAATACAGCCCTTCTACCATGAAAGACAAGTACAGTTGAATTCCGTTACATAAATAACACCCTGCAACCTACTACAAAATCACCCCACTTTATCGCGTGGTGAGCAAAATGTCAAAAATTGTGCCATGTTACGCAAAAACTGCTTAGGCAGTTTCAATATTCACAATACAACAAAACATCCTGCAACTTCTTTCACATACATGTACAGAATCTGAGATGTCAATATGGGTATGAAGCTGGAAGGACCACCTGCAGAAGGAGGACATATGTGCCACTTCAGCATTCATATAAAGGGAAAATGAGATGTCGTAAGACATGTTCAATTTGAAGAAGTAATTGTTTGAACCTTTCTTAAAGAACATGAAACAAGTTTTGGATTACACACAGTCGGAGTTTAGAACATATGACATACGTAAATCAGATGCCAGTTGCGAAACATTGACATTACCATCTATAGTGTTCAAATCCCCAGTACCCTAAACTTTGAAGAACAAAAGTAGCCATTTTTAGTGATCACAGTTGGACAAGTTCCCAACATAATGTAAGTTCTCTTAAATGAACACTGACATCACAGGTGAGTACATACGACGTAACTAGAATGAAGTAAATAACAACGCAATTCCAAAGGCAGTAATTAACAATAAAGCAGCAATGAGGTCAGATTAGGACTTTTACCTCATACATAGGCCTCCCCCCTGAAAGCCTCGATTGCAAGCTTAAATCGGTAGTAGCCAAACTTGGATGGGTCAATGGTATGTAAAGGAATGCCGGCACTAAGGTACTCAATATATTTGACTGTCATAATGCCACATGAAGTACTGTCCACCCGAGCAGTACACAAGTTAGAAGTGCACCTATTCATAACATCCGAGTATAGTGATTTAAAAGAACACAACTTACCCATCAGTTTGTTGAGGAACATCGGAAATTCTGCAAATTGTGAATGGGTTAAAGTTTGACATGTCAGTCCCCTTTCTCTTCACCGCTTCAACCTCCGATTTCTCATAAAACCTTATTTCATGCAGCACCTTTGCAAGCGTATGGGTAATAGGCTCCATGAATCGGACAAGCATACTGTTGGAGGTAAAATCAGAATACGAGTCATAGACAGTGACAGTATGTCGCACAAAGTCGACTTCTACTGCCACCCAATGGGACTGTCGAACATTATACGGGAGATAGACCTTGCGCACTTTCGTCCATGCTTGCGCATACCCATGTTGCCATGACCCATTGACAAAGTGGTGTACATTTTTGAGGTAGTTAGGGGGAGGGTCAACGGTCCTTGCAGCAGATTGTTTCCTCGTGACTCGTTTCCCACTTGGCATTGCAAACGGCTGTAAAAATTGCTGCAACCAAGTGTGAAAGACACGTTACATAAACCCAAACCAAAGCACCAAAAGGAGAGACCTACATGACTCCTACCAATGCAAGAACTGCAGTGACACATAATATGGATACAAAATTACCTGCAGACAAAACTCGGCGGTTGTCCACTCCCTTCCAAATAGTTGCGGATGAGAGAGTTGTCTTTTGCGTATTAGAAACATGGCCATGTCAAGGTGCTGCTATTTCAGAACACAACAACCGCGTCAATATCACAACAAATGACACATAGTCAATGTCATCAAATAAGAGATTGATCGAAATAAAGCCGGGTTCAAATTGTTACCCTCGAGCTCATCCATGCAGTTTCATCTAACAGTTTGTACAAAAAATCTGCCCCAACTTCAAATGGTTCGAGCTCCAGCTCCGCACTACAAAAACAACACTTACAAAGGTAAATTCAAATATAATAGACAAGTGGAACACCTTGTATAATATGACAATGACACACACATGTATAGTATAGCTGTGTATAAATTGTTTGCATACATCAAAAAACAAGTATATTGGTTTTGCCAAGATACAAATCCTAACCTGATGTCAGTTTTCCAAGCCCTGCAAAGTTGTATGATAGCCTTAACATCGTCCATGGCCACGGGTTTTGTTGGATCAAAACGGGGCTGAGGTGTCTCTGCATGCAAATCAGTAACCTTCCTCTTTTTCCTGGAGGGATCGGTGAATGGACTCAACAATGGTGTCGCAGCCCGCTTAAGTCTGCACCCTTTGCCTTCACCATCTGGTTTCCGAACCGTGCCAGTAGCCTCGTTGTCCCCTTCATCACCAACCAGAGTTATGTTACATTTCATGGGAGGCCTGACCTTGCATCCCACCCCCTCACTTTCTGTCTTCTTCCAATCCTGTAACAAATGTAACATTGTTTTACAAATAACTCTATACCCATTCCCATCTTCCGGAGTAGGAAGGAGGGCATCTTCAACACTAGGAAGCTTCACATCTTCAGAGGTAGGAACCTTGTGAGGTTGTTGGTCCACTTGCCTCTCACGAACTGAAGTTTCAATTTCAGTGTCTATGACTTCCATGACTGGGAAGGGTTCCACTCCATCAGCAGGGACTTCTGCTTCCCTTGCAGCCCCTTCTTGATCTGAGGCTGGAAAGCGTTCCACTCCATCACCACAGACTGCTGCTTCCATTTCACCCCGTTCTGTATGCATGCCTGGGAAGGGTTCTACTCCATCAGCTGGAACTTGAGTGTCCATTTTAGGTGCTGCTGTAGTCGGACTAGTAGGTTCATTTACGGGTGACAAATCATTCTGCCCTCCTTCATTCATCTGAGCAGTACAGACTTCCTCATGGCCTTCTCCACCATAATTTTTTTTTAACTCCTCCATCTCCAACTTCAAATAATGTTCGACTTCAGCAATTTTTAGGGTCAAATCCCGAATAGCCTTGTTATTTCTGTCACACTCGTTCTCATGCTTCAAACAGTTCTTCTGTACAATAGCTTCCAAGTCACGAACTCTGTTCCTAAGCCCCCGATTTGAACTACGTAGCTTAGCCAACTGATCCTTAGTGCTGCGTAATTGATGCTTCAAACTGCGAACGTCATTAACAGACCCTTTGGCCTGCATACAGTTATAATGCAACATTTAGAAAGCTTACAAAAAACTAGGAAACTATTTCCACTTCATTCCTATCGTATTCGCTATATTTTCACAACATTGGAAAAAGGTCATGCTCACCTTAGAAGAGGAGGGAAGGGTGCCTGTTTCCTCAACATCCGCGTCTTTTTCTTCACTAGAAGTGCCGGTTTTTTCTTCGGCCTCATCCCCAAATAATTCAACCATTGCTTCTTCGTTGTCATCATCACCCCAACTCCAGTAAGGTTGTTGCTTCTCAATATCTGTTGGCCGGAGAAGTTGCACATCAACCTCCAATTGAAACACATAAAAAAAATCAGTTAACTTTGTACTTTTTCCTAATCATAACATCACTGATACAAACAGATCTAACCTCAAAGTTTTCAAAAACCTGACTCATAACCTCCCGAAAACGGGCCACCGTGTTGCTCCTCCAATGTAATATTCGAGGGATGTGCCTATTGTCTTCATGGACCGTGAAATGCAATGCTTCCAATGCTGGGAACACTTCAAAAGCCCAAATCTGTTCACAACAATGAAACATCAATATCTGTAAATGTATTTACATCAAATAGTTAATTGCTGGATATGTGTTCACCTGAAGAGCGAAGCCAAACCCCCTTATGATGTACTCTCTTGGTCTACCACTTCGCATTCTTGTCTGCGCTCTCTTTCCACGTTGTTTGGGCATTTTTCTTTTTTGAGGCACTTTGACTCGTTGGTATTCAGCAGAAACTGCCCTCAACAGTGAAGCATTTGTCATTGCATATGACACTGCGCCCCATGGATACTTGTCAAACTCCTCTAGGTCTTCAGCCAACTTCAAATAGCGCATGTCAATAAGCACATGCTTTTCAGTACCCAATAGAACAAAATTGGCAAAATAGACCATTCCAAGCTTTAACGCATCCTCATCATCTGTGCACTCGATGAAGGCGGTGTGTAGGTCCGAAAGGGTGGCAGGTTTATTGCTGCTGAAGTATTTTCGCTTCAACGAGCAATTTTCATTTGTCGCCTTCAGAATGAAAGGGAGCTTTCCGAACCTTAGCCCCGTGATGAGGCAAAATTGTTGGGCTGTGAATTGTATCAACTTGTTACCCACAATGAATTTTATTCCGTTCACCTGTGTAACTGTCTTAGGATCAGCCTTCCTCATCAACAGGCCGTGGACAATTTGTGAATTCCACTTCAGGTCCTCTATCAGTAATAGATGACCAAAACAACTTCCCTCGAACCTCTGTAACTGCTGCGTATTCAACTTCGCCTTTATTGTTGTAATGGCGGTCCTTGTGTGTGAAAGGGCATATGGCTTTCCTTCGTACTTCTCATCCTCAGGAATCATAAGCTTTGCTTTACAAGCCATTCTCAAGTTCCCTGCACAACAACATCATACATATGGATCATTGGTTACCCATATTTCATACGTACATTACACAAACTAATACTTTCAACCCATTTTGATATATGTATATACATTTGATAAAACCATAAATGTTTTTAAGCCTCTTTTCTACTCTCCAACTCTCTCCACACTCTCCTCTTATCTACATTCCCTTCTGCCAAATGTACATCCCATTCCATCAAAAAACCAAATACCACCCAAGTCTGAAAACAATTTCATCAACCACGGATCCACTTCATACAGGGTTTGGCCGAAATGGCTACACAAATTACTCCAAATGCATCAATGCCTACTACAATATGCTCATATGCAATACAGTACCACACATGGAACATCAGTATTCACAGTTATGGACTCTGTGTGCAAACTAGACACGTCAAAATGTTACTGCAACTGCAACTGCTAAACCTAGATGGATGAACATGCAATTTCTAAACAGATACTAAAGCCCCATAAAATACCATTTTCAGACATATATCACAAGCTGCAAGCAAGGAATAACAACACAATTTAGCACGTTTTATACCACAGGGAACAGAAAATTTCCACGGCAACTAACTTTAGTATTTCAAAATCACATAATTAACCATTAACACTGGAAGGGTGCAAAATATGCTACTACGTGCTGAAACACCAATGATACCAACAAATTTACTTGTGCATTATTACTCAACACCTAATTCAGGGCCTACTGAGGTAATGGTGTGTTATAATGGAATAGCCCTTGGCACCAGAATAATTTCCCACACTAAATATGACTCATAAAATGGAAGTGAAAACAAGCATTGCCATAGAACCAATCCTATATGACAAATAGAAATTTGAGGCACTGCATCATCCATAGAGCAAAATCAATACACCAATACAAGTTTCATCCCAGCATGATCTACTTCACAGTTAAATTACATTATTATTGCAATATCTCTAATTACTAAACTTCACAAATTCAGTCACAGGTTAGTGAAATTATCCTTCTCAAATGATAACCATACAAAAACACAAACTAGTCAATAACAAATACAAAACCCACCTTAGAATCACTCCTTCTCTGCACAGAACAGAATTCGAATTCCCAGCAACACCTACAGCAAATCGCGACTTTTGTCCTAACCGAGTCTCACAGGATTGAGAAGGAGGAGGACGTTTGTGAACAAATTCCTAACCGAAACCAAAATTTAGGGTTTTTTTAGGCCCTGAAGGAGCAGAGAAGAAGAGAACGACGTCGATTCAAGACTCGAACTTAGAGGGAACTGAGACATCGTTTAAGGGAGAGAGCATTTCACGATTAAACCCTCTCTTTCACCGTCAAGAGCCCCCTCAGCAAACCCTAACATTCACTGCAGAGAGAGAACGACAGAGTGCTACTTAGGTTTTCGTGACAGAGGGAGAAATAGAGTGGTGGTGGTCGATGGACACAGAAACCGCCGAGAGAGGAAGAGAACCGTGACTGAGCGCTGAGAAAGGGAGAGAAGCCAGATGCGTTAGGTCGCCAATCAAAGGCCAATAACGGGTTGATACATGTGCTTTTATATGGAGGGCAGTTTGGTCATTTCACGTTCACAAGTGATTATATCAGAACACAATTTGTAACCTGATTATTTCAGAATACCACTTGTGAAAAGTGATTATATCAGCTTATTTCCCAATGTCTCTCAGGTTTGTGATATTATTCTTATTATTTTTTTTTTTTTGACATGATTGGTCTTTAACGTTGCATTTAGATGGGAGAAAAAAACTTGAGATTTGAATGTCAATCTCTTAAAAATAGAATATAATTTTACAATCATGTACTGAAAACCTCAAAACTACAAAATATGTCATTATTAAATTCACTTAATTTCACCTAATTTACATTAAATCAAGGGAAATTGGGGGCTTTGGCACCAGCTTGAGTAAGCAAGGTAAAATGGCACCTTTTTTTTTAAACCTTATAAATATGGTACCTGTAAATATAATGTAATAACCTGATCTTAAATTAATATTTAATTATTAAATTATTCAAATAAAAGATAATTTTACTCCAAAAATATTTTGATGGGTTAAAAGTTGACTTTTTATTGGGGAAAGAATTTGGGGTTTTTAGTAGTACCGTTGTGTAGAACACGTCGAGATGAGTTTGTAGACACATAGTAGGCTCAAATAAGAGTTATAATGAAGAAGTTATGATCTACGGAAACCTAGTGGCATAACCGTAAATATTTCGAAGTCAGTTTTTTTTAAAATCCAGATGGTTCTCTCTCTCTCTCTCTCTCTCTCTCTCTCTCTCTCAACCAAAACAGCCACCGATCTTTGGCCGGCGGCATCTCCTTCATCTGGCCACCTTTGGCCATGAGACCACTTGCGTTAGAACCGTCTCTACGAGACCACTTGCGTTAGAACCGTCTCGACCTCCTCTACCCGTTCCTCCCCTTCTCTGATGAGCCCAGCCACTCCTTCGCCGGCGGTAGCTCGATAAAGTTCCGATTTTGTCAAAACTTTTCGTCGTTGTTTCTGATGATTCTGGCCACTAAATTTATCGATCGAGGTGTGCTTTCTCATCCTTTCAACGTGACTTAGCTGATGGTTGGGTTGGTTAGGATCGATTTTGAAGTTTTGAAACTCGAATTACTAATCAAAATTTTGGCCCTTTTACGGATCAAGTTTCGGGCAAGTTCAGGCCACTTTTCGGCCATGGTACAAGAACAAAAGTTTCTCTACTTAATGTTTAGAACATGTAGGTATATGTCTTGACCGACGATTCGGATATTTTTCAATCGCCGGAATTTCTCTGGGCACCCACGCGCTGCCGTCGCATGCGCATAGGCATTGTTTGGGTGACCCTTTTGGTCCTAAAATGATCCCCATGTTGTCTCAAGCACAATGATATGCTCGGATTTCAATTTGGTTATCTTTTGACTATCGATCGGATTACGTATATTAGGCGATATTCGGGTTATATGTTCGGACCATTGGATCGGCTCCATTTCCAAGTATGTTGATCTAGGAATCCCTAAGATCGTGTAGGAATTTGCAGATCGCGAATCAAAGTCGCGGATACTTCAATTCAATGATTGAAAGATTAGGTTAAACGACGACCGTCCAATCGTGCGATCGTGAGCTGTTCGACCGCTCGATCGAGACCAAACTTGCATAACGTATTTAGTAGACTTGGTTGAATATGTAGGAACTTTTAGATCAGAAATCGGATGTTATGGGCCCCGTGGGCCCTGTTGACCATTATGAGAAGTTTGATCCCTCGGTTGACCGAGAGTCTTCCGAGGTAGTTTCATACTTCGAGAAGTACTAGAACGATCTTATAAATGAGGCTTGACTGTTATGTGAAGTATTTTGATTATGTTTGGAGTATGAGGTTATGTTATAGTATTTTATGGTATTCTTGGGTATTATTTTGATATTTGAAAGTTATGCAATATTGGAAGTTATGGGATCTCTAGGGGTTATTATATAACATAATTTATTATTATTATTATGATTGTTATTATTAAAGTATATGACTAAGTGATATTGAGTTATTTATGAAAGTCTATTGTTTTAATTGTGGAAAATAGCATTTTATGGAAATTATATGTAAACAAGTGTTGATTATTATTTGAATTATTTTGGGGTCTTGGCTGGTTTACAAGATTATGTTATGAGATTATCAAACTTTAATTTGATATTGAGGTTTGTGAATATTTTTGGTTCTTTATGTACTTTATGCTTGAGAAGGGATTTTGGCTACCCATTTAAAAACTAATTTTTGGAAAGTTGAGAAAAGATTTGGGAAGTGAATTTGTGGAATAAGAGGAATTTTATGATAAGTTTTGGAATATGGTTTTCAAATCCACCACAGGAGTACCCCCCCAGTTGCCTTTGGAACAGCTTGATCATTTATGATAATGCCCCACGAGTCTTGGGGACGCCTGAACCGTGTGGTGCAAGGATGTGCGTTCTCGAGCTGACTACATGTCCCCCGAGTTCTGCGAGGATGTGCGTTCTCGGGCTAACTACGTGTCCCCCGAGTTCTGCGAGGGTGTAACAGACAGGGTACTTTGGAATTGACGGAATATTAGTGGAATTGACGGGTTATGAATGAGGTATGCCTAGGTGGAGAGTATTTGAGTTTTGAGATGTTTTAAACTAAAATTGATGATTTTATTTTGGTACTTATTGGTGAAGGTTTTAATACATTTTTTCCGATTTATGAGACAAGGATTGAGTGTTTTCTAAGTTTTAAGGATTTTATATGATTCACAATTATTTTCTTAAGTGATGAATTTGTTTTTACATGTGAAAGAGGGAACACATGTTTTATTGAAATTGTTGATATTGACATTAAGGTTTTACGTGGTCAATGCTATTTTAATAATTTTCTCGTTTTCCTACTTATTTGTAATAAGTTAATTATATATATATATACACACTTGTATATGCACGTATGGGATGAGTGGAAGATTGTTTTGAAATCAATAGCCCTTGCTTGAGTTTCATCGGATTGATTTGAGTTACTTATGAAGGTTTTTCAATTTTAGTTGATTAAATTACCTATGTATACTTATAATTTATGTTGAAAGTTGGAGAAATGAATGTTTTTGTTCTTTATTTGTGTACATGAGCTTTATGCGAGTTTTGAAGGAAAGATGAAAAGTGAAAGAACTACGTGTGGCTTGATCTCTTGGTAAGGGTACGTAGGCAACCTAGAGTTACTAGGTGCAGCCATAGAAGCAAGTACTGAAAATTTGCTCAGTTTGGTCATGTTGGCAATTGATAACGTATCCATACTGTTCTAAGAGTTGAAACCAGATTCAAATGGATGAATGATTTATGTGGTATAATGAGGCCTGAGGCCATTCAGATTTATTTATCTGATGCTTGCTGAACGTTTGGGATTTGATTCTCAACTTTAACTACATTTTGTTACAGGTGGAATTTTTTTGGGAAATGCCCGTTTTCCAGGAGAGACTCTACCCGTTTTTTGGCAGAAGTTAAATCCTGGAGGGTGGTTTTGTTTTGTGGTTCAGGGTAAGAGGGGTAGTTTGTACAAATGTGTCTAACACCTGCCAGTTGTTGGATACGTGCAGAGTTCGACATAGATTCCAAAGTGGAATTTGGGTTGGGTCCTGTCATATAACCTTCTTATAATATGCGACTTTTACCCAATTCCCAATGCTCTCTCCCGCTCTCCGGCATTCGCGCGATCTCTCTCTTGTTCACAGTGTCTCTCTTTATCTTTCTCGTTCGCTCTCTCTCTGTCAATCTCGGGTCTCTTTCTCTATCTCTCTCGGTTGTTCAGTTTTTTTCTTTCCAAATCTCGTTCATTTTCTCCATAGAAATCAAATTGACTCTCTCTCTCTCTCTCTCTCTCTCTATTGTTGGTTGTTGGTGTCTCTCCAAGGCTCTGTTCCTGTTGCATTTAAAAGTACAAAATCTCCTAGGGCATCATATTATTCATTTGAGTTAAGGTACGAAATCTCTCTCTTCAAACCCAAAGTTCATGTCTTTTTTTTCTTTTTTTTTTAATGTTGACTCACAATGGCCGCCCTTTCCTCCCACTTTGAATTCTTCATTCTTCACGTATGTGGGTTTTATTTATTTAGTTTAAGGGAGAATTGGAACCTCCATTAAAATCATGGAGCAGTAATGATGACATCTTTGTCAAACCCATTAGGCCCTGTTTGGTGGGCTGGATTGGATGGATATTTTCAATTAAAATGGACATGGATCCTAATCATTGTTTGGTGGGGCACGGTTCTAGTGAGAATGTTGTTTGTGTAAATATTCTCAAGGGAGAATGTCCGCTTGAAGATCCTTCGTCTCTAGAATTTCCTTCTCTCTCTTCCTCGATTCCTGTGAAAAAGACCGAAGTAAATAGACCACACCCATGGGGTGTTGGCCAAAGACCCTTCGATCCCTAAGTTAGTTCGATTGAATCTAGGTGAAATTATAGCTCAAAAAGGGTACGGAGTTTTTTTTAGGGTGAGAACCGGGTGGCCCGAACCTTGTGGAGAGACAAAATGGAGAGGGCCGGTGGTTAGGGATACCGTCGGCTAGGAGAGAGAGAGAGAGTGGAGAAGTTTGAGTGTTTTAGTGCTAGGTTTCGGATTATAATGTGTGTTGAATGAAGCCATGTATTTACAGGGCTCTAGTCATCTAAGGTTTTTCAAAGAATAATTCATATTTGAAAGGAATTATTCTTTCCCCAAATTGTAGAGATTGAGTCCATTAGGGATTTGATTAGGATCAAATCTCCTAATTTGATGATGATATCTTAAAATTAGGATAATATCTTAATTGGTGATATTATCTTTTTAAAATAAAGATAATATATAAAGATAATATCTCATATTTAAGATAATATCCCGATTTTTAGTATCAATTAATTTGCCAAATAAATGGGCTCAATGAATTGAACTAGGAGATATTCTTCTTATCCACATGGTGTCTTGTGACTGGAAGCCGAATTATTTACTCCATGTTCACCTGTTTTGATTTAATCCTGTGATGGTAGGGTAAAGTTCCCCGTTGGCTTGACAACCATTGGTGGTCAACAATTCAACTTACTTTTGTGTGTGAGTGTCCCACTGCTAGTAGTTTAAAACCCTAGCAGACCTCTAAACAATGGATAACTTTCGCCCCAAGTTACTGATTCTGAACAAGCAATTGTGAATTTGGGTGAGGAATATCTCCCAAGTGAGTTCTTTCCTTGCCTCAGACTGTTGAGGACTTCACAATTTTTCATAGTACAAAACTAGTAGTTCTGGCCAGAATAGATAAAAAGAAAACAAACTGTTTAAGCAGAACTACCTAATACATGACTCAAAAGAGAAATGCCAACTCCGAAAAAGACAACAGAACTTTGGACTTCGATTTTTGTCTGGATGGTTGCCTCTGAACTGGGTTAGACTGGATATATCTATGCTAGATTGGATCGTCAACACCTTCAATTGATAAGTTTCAGCTGGAAATTGATACCAATGTTTGAGTTTGGCAGAGCTTCAATCTATTTCAAGCATAGAAGGCTTGTTAAACAGGCAGAATTGAGGCCTCTTCAGTCTGAAAAGGACTTAAGTGGCTGGATTAATGGTCACTGAGCTGGAGCTGCGCTATGGTACCTATTCTGCTTGATCAAGGCTTTCTGTAAATTTGTTGAGGTTTTCATTTTTGTAAAAACTCGGACTCTGCTTGACTTGGCTTTGTGCTGAACCAAATTTGTAACGAGAGAAATCTCGCTTTGTAAAACTGTTTCTCTAAACTGAACTGAAACCAGAGATTTGCATTCTAACTGATTTGTTTGTAGGTCAAAGAGATTTTGGTTGCTTCAGTGTCTGAAGGTTTCTTGAGATCAATTGATTTTTTGATTTTGTCAGTATGACTTCGAGAGTTTTTGTCTTGATTGATTTTTTGGTTGTCCTTTGATCTGTTCACCTCCTCTCATATTTCTAGAAAATGCTGGAGTGGGGTTTTTAATCTTTAATAATGGGAGACAGATCTTTCAAACAAATCTTTCTTTTTAAATGCCACAAAAAAGGGAAGTTATTATTCTGGCAGAGAAGAACTATCAACAGTCAGTTCCCACGGTGGTCTTGTTTGGGCCAAAAATCTGAACGCCCAACCCAGCACTGGAGGCCTAGGAAGACAAAGCAATCTCAGGATCCAAGCAGTTTGGGCTTTTCACTCAAATTAGAATCGAGAGCCCAAAATCAAAAAACCCATGTCAAATTTTGGGCAGCCACCAGAGTCTTTCTTAAGATTGGGCCAATTTCCAACACACCCAGCCCATTTCTTTTTCAGAAAAGGGCCATGAGACAAAAACATTTGGGGCTTTTTATCCACTAAGAAAAGAGACTAGCCCAACCTTTTTACACAATTTAATCTCTACCCCAGAAAGATTGGCAAAATCAGAAGATCTTTTCTAAACAACCCCACGTGACTACCTGGCTTTGAAAAGTTAAAATTTTCAACTAATACAGAGAGGTTGATAGGAAATTAATGAAGGCAGGTCTTACAGAAAGACTTCTCTATTTTTTTAGCCAAAAGAAAAAGCTCAGAATCTATATATATATATATATATATAAGCTCTGCACTAAAACAGGTGGCCTTTCCAAGAGATAAGTAGACTACGTTTTCAAGAGATAAGTAGAGTTAAAAAAACAAGAAATAAATATTTACAAAACTTTGACTAAAATGATCAATCAAAAGTTCCATCCCTCTCTACTTCGATTCCAGGACTGTTTGTACTGCTTGTGAATCCCACATAGTTGGATAGAACTTCTTCAACCATTTGCCTTTGATTGGTGCAGCATGGATGTCTCGATCTTGATCTTGTAACCTGTATGCCTTCAATCCAAGGACTTGCTTGATTATGAAAGGACCTTCCCATGTGGGTGACCATTTTTCATAGCCAGCCACATGTGTTCCGAGGGGTAGAACTACTTTCCAGACAATTTCTCATTCTTCAAAACTCTTGTTTCTAACTCTCTTGTTATAGGCTCTTGCCACGACCTATTTTCCTGCTAAGAGTTTGTTGAGGGTATTAATTCTACTTGTATCCAGTCCTTCCAATTCTAGCAGCATTGCTTGTGAGTAGTCTTCTCCAACCAAATTACGTTGCTGGTCAATTCTGATGGACTGAACTGCGATTTCCATGGGCAGAATTGCGTCATGCCAGTTGCTTCTGTTTTTGAAGTTATGTAGGCCCACAAGGTTTCTGATAGTTTTTCATGCCATTGCCTTGGATTTTCCTCAAACATTTTCCTGATGATGTTGATGATAACCTTGTTGCTTGATTCTACCTGTCCGTTTGCCTGTGCATAGTAAGGAGTGGATTGAAGTAGCTTGATTTTGAGCCCTTCTGCCATATCTTGTATTTCTCTAAATATGAAGGAAGTTCCCTTGTCAGTGGTGATTGATTCTGGTATGCCAAACCTTTGCACAATCTGTTCTTCTATGAAGGTAATGATCTCTTGAGATGTGGTGGATTTGACTGGGATTTATGTTTTTGTCAGCTCCTCTGGTTTGTATGGTTGCCTTTGGTTTCCGATTTGCCTCCTTTGTAACTCTTCTGTTTATGTTGGGGCTGACTTCTGCTATCAGCTTGCCTCTCTCATGTTCTGGCCAATTTAAGTTGACCATGTTAACTTGAGGTTGGGGAAAAGGGTCTGTGGTCACTATGGGAGGTTTCTCAGATAGTTTTAGCCTCCACACCTTTATTCCCTCTTGTATGACATTTCTGAAAACAACACAGCTGTTGGTGGAGTGGTTCCAAGAGTTGTGCCATCTGCAATACTATCTGCCCTTGAGTTCCTTTGGCTAGGGCAATTGTGAATTTGGGTGAGGAATATCTCCCAAGTAAGTTCTTTTCTTGCCTCAGACTGGTGAGGACTTCACAATTTTTTACAGTACAAAACTGGTAGTTCTGGCCAGAATAGATAAAAAGAAAACAAACTTTTTAAGCAGAATTGCCTATTACAAGACTCAAAAGAGAAATTCCAACTCCGAAAAAGACAACAGAACGTTGGACTTCGATTTCTGTTTGGATGGTTGCCTCTGAACTGGGCTAGAATGGATATGTCTATGCTGGATTGGATCGTCAACACCTTCAACTGATAAGTTTCAGCTGAAAATGGATACCAATGTTTGAGTTTGGCAGAGCTTCAAACTATTTCGAGCCATGGAAGGCTTGTTGAATGGGCAAAATTGAGGCTTCCTTAGTCTGAAGAGGACATAAGTGGCTGGATTGATGGTCACTAAGCTGGAGTTGCACTATGGTACATGTTCTGCTTGACCAAGGCTTTCTGTAAATTTGTTGAGGTTTTCATATTTGGAAAAACCCGGACTTTGCTTGACTTGGCTTTGTGCTGAACCAAATTTGTAACGAGAGAAATCTCGTTTTGTAAAACTGTTTCTCTGAATTGAATTGAACTGGAACCAGAGATTTGAATTCTAGCTGATTTGTTTCTTGTATAAGACGACCCGACCCAAATTGCACTTTGGAATATACGCCGAACCCTATACCCCTGGCGAATGTCTGGCACGTAGAGGGTTTGGCGCAGATTCCAAAGTGAAATTTGGGTCGGGTCATCTCATTTTAGGTCAAAGAGCTTTTAGTTGCTTCAATGTCTTACCTGTTCACCTTTGATTTTGTTAGTATGACTTCGAGAGTTTTTGTCTTGATTCATTTTCTGGTTGTCCTTTGATCTGTTCACCTCCTCTCATATTTATAGGAAATGCTCGAGTGGGGTTTTTAATCTTTAAATGCCACAAAAAAGGGAAGTTATTGTTCTGGCAGAGAAGAACTATCAATGGTCAGTTCCTTTGGTGGTCTTTTCCTTGATTTTTTTGAAAGAAAAACCAACTCTTCCTATTCTCTGTCTGTCCCTTGTAAAAATACAATCTGCCATAATGGTCAGTTTGCTTTTTCCTGATGAACAACTCCTTTGCTTTTCTTGAAAATGTAACCTGCTTATCTCTTGGAAATATAAATTGCTTTGCTGCAGAGCTTCTTTGCATATTTGAGAGGGGATTTGATCTTCTTTCCCTGGCTACTAAGTGGAGAAGTTCTCTTGTAAGACCTGTCTTCATTAACTCTCCCTCACTTCTTCTGTGATAGTTGAAAATTTTGACGTTTCTAAAGTTAGAAAGTCACGTGGGGGATCTCTTGAGAAAAAGATCTGCTGACTTGCCTTTTTGAGGTAGAGATCAAGTGATGCGAATTTCTCAGAAGCTGGGCTTTTTATCTAAAGTTGTGTGTGTCAGTTTTTTAATTGCCAATAATGGTATTTTATTCTTTAGATCATGGCTATATTTGTAATCTGCTTAAAAAGGTCTGGGCTTTTTCAGCATCTTGGTTTGATTTCTAATTCCCCTAGATATAGCCCAAAATGTTTCGTTCTTGGGCCTTTGACCAAAAAATGGGCTGGCGTGCATAATTTTGGCCCAAGCACTCTCACAAATGCCCCCCAGTTTCTGCATGGCACTTGTGAGGCATGTAGGAGATGAAAAATATTCTCTCGGCTTTCTCATGTGAGTTAGACTCCTTTTGCAAATGGGCCTCCCAATAAGAGTAGGTTTATGCCCCCCAATTTCTGCATGGCACTTGTGAGGCATGTAGGAGATGAAAAAATATTCTCTCAGCTTTCTCGTGTCCTTTTGCAAATTAGGTTCCCAATCGGAGTAGGATTTTGACTTTTCTTGGAGTTTGGCTCCCAATGGGAATAGGCTTGCGATTCCTCCTTGACCTAGGATGCCCAACCTTTATAAATACAAGGCTCCTCTTCACTGTTCTTCAAATTGCAAACTTGTCTTCTTTACTTTCTAGCTTGAGAGAGATCTTGGAGAATTTGTACTGCTTGTCGAAGAGAGTAGTTGCCGTGCATCCCAAGGTTAGTTAAGCATGTATTTTTTTTCCTTCGTCTTTTCTTCTTGGCGGCTTTGGCGACGACGGTGGTGTTGCAGTGGCAGCAGCTGTAGTGTCCCTTTTTCTTTTATTTTTTTCTTTCGGCTGGCAAGTTGTCATCGTGGGGCATCATCGGAGAACCAAGAATGATCACCTTGTTGGAAAGGCCTTCTGTAACAACCCGATCCTAAATTACTATTTAATTATTAATTTATTAAAGAAAAAGATAAATTTTAGCCCGGGAATATTGAAATGGCTTAAGAGTTGACTTTTTAATCGGGGGAGATTAAATGATTAAAATAAGAGGAAATAAATTCAAATGAAAAAAATAAATTGAAATAAACAATAAAATAAAATGATTTGGATCAATTAAGGTTTTCGAAAATTTAAGATATTATTTAATATTAAAAGGGGCAAAAAGGTCATTTTAAGTTTGGGGAGGAATGTGAAAATTTTGATTAGACCATTGCGTAGAGCACGTTTAATCGAGTCCGAAGACACGTAATGGACTCGAATCGGAGTTGTAACGAAGAAATGACGATCAAAAGAAGTTCAGTGGCATAACCGTAAATATTTCAAAGTTCAATTTTAAAAACCCAGATTTTCTTCTCCTCCCTCAGAAGCTTCACGACCGGCCAACTTCTCTCCTCCACGACCGCCACCACACACCTCCATTCTTGGCGGCACTGGTCCCGTTATAACCGCCTCACTTCCCTCTTCGATTCCCGACCAGTCCCAGCCTTGATCCGTCGTTGTGGTCGCCGGAATCAGCCATGAAACATGCGGTGTTGGATAGTTTTTAGTAAACTTTTGGGAGCTCGTTCGAACGCCTCCGGCCATCAAATCTTTCGAATTTGGTATGCTTTTGTATCCTTTCAATGTGTTCTAGCTGCTGATTGTGTTAGGTTTAAGAAATTTCTGCGTTTAATTGGTTGATTAAGCGATTGATGTTTTGGCCGGTTTCGACCAAAGATTCCGATCACTTCCATCGACTTTTTAAGACAGGTCCAAGAACAAAAGTGACACCAAATGAGGTTTTACACCTGAGGTAGGAGTTTGGGCCAACAATTTAGAGTATTTCCGATCACTGGAATTTTATCTGCAAACCCACGCGCTGCTGGAGGGTGGGCAATTTCATATATGTTTGAACCATTGGATCGTAGTCAATTTCATATATGTTGATCTAGACAATTCCAGGATCGTGTAGGATTCAACGGATTGTGAATCGAATACCTGGATGCTCCGAAAATGCCAACCCTAGGGTTAGGTTTACAGTAACCGTTCGATCGTACTATTGTGAGCAATCCGACCGTCCGATCGAGATCAAACTCTCGAGAAATGTGTCATAGTTGTATTGGAACCTCCAGGAACTTCCGGATTGGAATTTTGAGGTCGTGAATCCCACGTGGGCCCGATTAACCCAAATTGGGAAGTCTGACCACTAGGTTGATCAAGAGTTTTCCGAGGTAATGTATCTGTCGAGAAGTACTAGGAAGACCTTTTACGTGGGGATTGATCGTTATGTTAAGTGTTTTGATTATGTTTGGTTTATGAGATTACGTTATAGTGTTTTATGTTAATTGTGGATATTATTTTGGTATTGGAAGGTTATGAAATATTGGAAGTTATTTATTTATTGTGTTGATTATTATCATTGTATATGGCTGAGTATTATTGGATGATTTAATGTTCTTGAGTTGCTATGTAATCGAAATTACTTTTTAAGGATATTATATTGTGTTCAGATGTGAAGAGTTAGGAATGATTCGTAAATCAGATTTCGAAAGAAATAAGAAATTAAGTAAATGTTCAAGTACATGTTATTATATATATGTAATGTAAATTCAAAGGTAATTGAGAACTTAGGTTTAGAAAGATGAGCACATATTTAAAATATGGATTTGTAGAATTAAAGGAAGGTTTGTGATAAGCCCTGGAATATGATTTTCAAACCCACCACAGGGTACCCCCAGTTGCCTCGAAATAGTGTCATTTATGATAATGCCCCACGAGTTTTGGGGACACCCGAACTGTATGGTGCGAGAAATGCGGCTCAGATTGAGGTGTTATCTCTCAGACCTGCGAAGAATGCGGCTCAGATTGAAGCGTTATCTCTGAGACCTGCAAGTAATGCAGCTTGAATGGACTTTGTGTCTCCGGAACCTGCAAGGATTGTGGCTCAGATTGAAGTGTTATCTCTGAGACCTGCGAGGAATGCGGCTCGGTTAACTTTATGTTTCCGAGACTTGCGATGATGGAATTGACGGTACTAAAGGAATTGACGGATCAAGAATGGGAGTACGCTTAGGTGGAGAGTATTTAGGGTTTGTTTGGTACGGGGGATTGTAATGGACTAGACTAAATTCTTGGATTGGCTTGGATTGGCTTGGCATGGCCTAAACTATTAACACTTGTACTACGTTTGGTGAATGTTTGATTGGACTAGGATTAAATTATTTAAAAATATTTTTCTTGAAAAGTAAGTTTTAAAAAATATTTTTTTTAAACTTTTCTTGTCTCTGTCGAGATCTCCCTCAGCCCCCTTCCCCTTCTTGGACCTCCAACAACCCCACCCTACCCACCCTCTGCAGCAAATCTCAAAGCGAGTAGGCGAGACGAGTCAAAATCTTTGGTTTGATTGGTGCCATGAGATCTCTGCGTTGCTCGGAGGAGAGAATAGTGTGGAGGTCATCTGCTAGGTTTCTTCAATTTAACCATTTTTGTTTGACTGGGTTTCGATAATTGAAAAGGAGAAATTGAGTTTGATGAGTAGAAGAAATACAGTAACTTTTTTTTTTTTTTTTTTGGGGGGTTTGGTTAATTAAAAGAGAAGGAAAGTTGTCTGGCTAAGGATTGATTCAATTAATGGGTTTGGGTTAGTGCTTGTTGGAGAGAGGGAAGGGATGAAGTGGGCGGGGTCAGTGGCTGTCGATTAGAGAAGATGAGAGAAAGGCAAAGCCGCTCCAAACCCAGCTTTCTCATATTGCTCGAAAGCTACGGAGGGGAGGGGTATCTGGGTTTGTTTGGGATGAGGGAGGAACATTTTTATTTTGTTTTATGAGGTTGCTGTGATGGTGGGGGGTTTGGATCGGTTGCAGGTGCTTGGGTGATCGATGGTTGTGGATGGTGTTTGGATGGTCAGTGGTTGCAGGCGCTTGGGTCGGGACTATGTTGTCCTCCCATTCCACGCGGGACTCATTAAGAACACCTAAGAAGGTGTTTTTGGTGGGGTCAGTATTAACAGTCCCACTTAAAACTAGAATTAAGTGTAAACAAACATGAGATAAAAATTTGTCTAGTCCAATCCAAACCAAGAAGGTGTAACAAACGAGCCCTTAAGCTTTAAGATATTTTTAAATTAAAATTGAAGATTTTATACAGTCACTATTATTTTCTTACAGTCCTTTTCTCTTAATTTAACTTAACCAAAAACTAAAAGTTAAAAAAGAAATAATAACACTTCACACAAACAACACGTTCAGGGCAGAAAAAATTAGGAACGAGTTCTTCCTTCCATTGCCGCAACAACAACTCCAACGCCATCGCCGCCACAGCAACCCCAAATCTGGCGTCCATACGAAAATCCAAATCCGCCCATCCCCTTGCAAATTAACGTGATCGATATGTAGTAAACAAAGGGAAAACTAGAATTAAAGAAACAAATGAATGAAGGTCAGCCAAAAAATAAAATAAAATAAAATAAAATAAAATCAGATGATGTAATTGCAGGATGCCCACCCAAGACGGCTTCCTGTTCACATGTTAACCGCTTCTTGATGGTATAAGATTCATGGAAATCATGTTAACCAATAAAAGAGGAGGAAACCCAATTGTAGAAACCGAATAAGTGAAAGAGCCAAATTAGAAACAGAGCCGGTCCTGAGCTCTTAAAGGCCTAGGGCGAAAATCTAAAGTGTGCTCATGTACACACATTAATAATTAAAATTATAGTTTTTTTTTTAATAAACTAAGCATTGATTTTTTGAAGAAAATATCTTTTTTAGACTTTGAGCTATGTCTTATTTTTCTTTTTTGTCTTTATCAGATTTCCAAAGTTTAAAATTTTATATTAAACAGAACTAATGACAATAAAAATCTAAACAATCACCACAACAAGTTAGAGGCAATAGAAATAAAGAAATTAAAAATATGATCAATCACACTCAAGCATGAAATGTTCAACTCTAATAATTTAACTAATAAACAGAGAACAATATAACATCTGGGTTTGGAGCATATTTTTCCCTTCAAATATAATCACATAAAACTAAACGAAAGTTTTGGTACCTCTTCAAAAATCCAAATTGCAAAATTTCAATTAGCACAATCCTTCATTCAATTGTGCTTTCTTCAAGATGGCCAAGACCCATAGACGAAATACCATTTCGACCGAAAAAAAGATAGAAAAAATACCAGTTCCTTTTTAAAGTATTTTTTTACTTTGGCTTTGACTGCTGGTTGAAACCCACAGATTGATGAATCAATCGCTTTGATTTTGCCCAACAGGTTATCAATTCTTAAATTATTATTCTGTTCACTTGACTTTTTATTGGAAAGGAGGAGAATTGGTTTTGGTTTCCAACGCATGACTTAATGTTGAGCGTTCTTCTTCTTTATTTTTTTATATTTTTTATATTTTTACATTTTTTTGTTGCTCTTTTTCAAAGATATATATATATATATATATTGACTAAGAAAAATTTGTGCCCCATTGTTTTTTGGGCCCCGGGCTGTGGCCCTGGTAGCCCTGGGCCAGGGCCGGCTCTGATTAGAAAAACTGTTCGGGTTTGCCAAAAAAAAAATTCAGATTATGCCTTTGCATTGAACTGACTTATGGGTGGCTCGAGCAACATCATGTCTGCAAAGGGTCGTCTACGACGCCGGAATAGGAGGTGCTGTGGCGGCGATGGGAGGAAGAACACGTTCATGATTTTCTCCTCTGAAAGTGTTTTTGTGCCCGCCACATCTTCTTCCGAGCTTGTTCCTGTGATTGACGCTGCCTTGCATTGTCAACTCCTTCCTTTCCCTTACTTTGTTCTTTAAGTCGCTTCAATAGCATCCGATCTCTCCACATCCTCCTCTCAAGCTCATCAACATCCATTTCTTCATCACTATTATCCTCCTCTACTGTTGCCTCTGGGTCATGCTCTGGAGCTGCCTCTCCTTCCCCAGGAGGAGCCGAAAGGAAATCAAGAGTACCGCAGAAACCCATTTCTTCAAAGATCCCCATTTAGCACCGACAAAGAGAACAGCCCTGATTATATATACTAATATAAAATTGAGCAATTAAATGCAGTCCAAGTCAATTTCACCACTGCTCTGGAACTCTTTAAAAGACTTCCAATCTTGCGCACAGATATTAGCTTTAAACTTCTTATGAGCCAAGGTTTCTCAATAAAGGATACTCAACCCAAACTTCTGCAAATGAATAAATTACAAATAAGTCAGTTCAATCCCGAAGTGTCACGTATCATAGATCAGGTAAATTGAACTCGCAATATTAACTCTAATTGAATGAAAGGAAAAACAAGGGAAAGTAGATATTTCATAAATAAGGAGTAATTACAAATAGAAAAAGTATATGGACAGAAGCACCTAGACACGCCATACATTAAATTAGCATGAAACCAACAACGAATGCAAACAAACGAAGTGACGCAACAGATCTCCATGTTCTTACACTAAAAGAACCCAAAGAAAAAACCCTAGAACATGGGCCTCATCACTAAAAGCAACAAAATAAGTTACGAACCAAAACAAAAGATAAGGTTCTCGAATAACCGAGAAAAAAGAACAAAAAACAAAAACCAAAAAAAATTCATCAGTGACGCGAAAAACATGTACATACCCTGCAACTGCAAACAACCACTAAAGCAGAAAGAACATGGAAAACTTCACCCAGATCCACCATCACCGGATTCATTTTGTAAAAAAAAAAAAAAAAAAAAAAAAACATATTATTGATATTTTTTTTTTTCCTTTTGGTTTACACAAACTGTTATAAGCTTAAAACGCGGGTTTACAGCATATATTTCACCAATCTAAGCAACATAATTCAATTATTATTTTCTTCCATTATTTAATATAAAATCAGAAATTCAGGGTAGCCCTCTTTTGGATCAGAAGGTTGTTCAAAGCTGTCCGTCCCATCCAGATCCAAACATATCCAATCCAAAATTCACAAACAAAAAATTAAAAGAAAAAACACGAAAATTAAAAAGATGAGCTAGAAAGAAAAAAAAATTGTTAAAACGCAAACCAGGACCTGCACCTAAACGAACTACAAAACAACAAGGCACACCAAACAAAACCCAGAGAAAAACTATTACTAAGACAAAAACCAGATAGTGGTGCATATCAGATATAGCAACAGCAAAAGATCAACCATCAAAACCAATGAAAAATCACAAGACTGAGAACAAAAAAATATATTTATAATCAATTCTGTAGACCAGAAGACAGAGAAATGAAACGAGTACTTCAAATAAAAAAGCAGAAAGATGAGAGGTACCTGATTGTTGGATATCATGTGTTAATAGGAGAGCATTGAAGCTCCTCAAGCACCCTCTGATTTCTCAGAGAGAGTCAGAAGAGAGAGAATTTAGTGGGTTTTCTTTCCCTTTCTTAGAGCATTCCACTGGTTAGCCCCTTACCATGGCAAGGGGAGCCCTAGGGCAGCTACTATTCATGTGAATAGTGGCTGCCCTAGTCCCCTCCAGCAAAGTGTATTTCCAGCAGTTTAGGCTTGCCATGGTAAATACTATTCATTTTTTTGTTTTTTTTTTCACAACTTTGTTTACTTAAACAATTAATTTGGATAATATTTTCGGATAAGATTTTTGGGTTCCTACGTGTCAATACTATTCATATCGGATAAGATTTTCGGTTTCAAATTTCAGATAAATTTCAGATACATTTCAAAATTCAAATTTCAGATAAATTCAAAATGTCAAATTTCAGATACATTTCGAAATTCAAATTTCAGATAAATTTCATTTGAATTTCAAATTTCAGATAAGATTTTCACCCTCTAAGATTGCGCCGCGTGTCATATCTATCTGTCTACATTTTTCTATAAAACCAGAGGTTCAGCTCATACCTCCCACACCAGTTCTTCTCTACATTTCCATTCCTCATATTTTAGATTTCATTCTCCATTCTCAATGGCAGACATGCAAGTGGTTTTGGAGAGGCAAGAGCGAGAAACTAGAGAAAGAATGCGTAGACGAGCTGCAAGCAAAAGGGGCGCAGAGAGAACTAGATGAGCAACTTGGCATAGCAGTTGCTTTGCTGGAGGAAGAAAACCAGAGTCGCCGTGGTTCACGATAAGGCCGTGGCCCAAATGTGGACAGACATAGACATTCTCGGGGTAAGAATCTTATGGAAGATTATTTTATCCCACAATCTCTGTACTCTGATGTTCATTTTTGAGGGAGATATAGAATGCAACCCCATTTGTTCAATAAAGTCATGCATGATATTTGCAATTATGATGAATATTTTGTTCAAAAGAGAAATTGTGCTGGAAATTTGGGACTTCTTCCAGAGCAGAAGTTCACAACTGTGATACGAATGTTGGCGTATGGGTCATCTGCTGATCAAGTGGATGAGATTGCCCGGATGGGGAAGTCCACTGTTTTGGAGAGCTTGGTGCGATTTTGTGATGCAGTGGAAATTCTGTACACCAGAGACTACCTACGCAGACCTACGCCCAGGGACCTGCAACGGCTTCTCCAAAAAGCTGAGTCTCGAAGGTTTCCTAGCATGATTGGTAGCATTGACTGCATGCACTGGCAGTGGAAAAATTGTCCAACTGCTTGGCAAGGGGATTACGGAAATAGAAAAGGGCAGAAAAGTATCATCCTGGAAGTAGTTGCTGGTTTTGATACATGGGTTTGGCAAGCCTTCTTCGGAGTTGCCGGATCTCAAAACGATTTGAATGTCCTAGGTCAATCCCCGGTGTTCAATGATGTTTTGAGAGGTGAAGCCCCAAATATCACATATGAAATTAACAATACCATCTATCATAATGGGTATTATCTAGCTGATGGCATCTACCTGAGGTGGACAACATTTGTGAAAACAATTCCACATCCCCGATCCCATAAGCAAAAATTTTTTGCTCGCTATCAAGAGGGGTACAGAAAAGATGTTGAGAGGTGCTTTGGTATCCTTCAAGCCCGGTGGGCTATTATCAGGGGCGCGGCACGTCTATTTGACGAGGAGGTGCTTAGGAGTATAATGATGACTTGTATCATCCTCCATAACATGATTGTGGAAGATGAATATGATTATGATGCTGATGAAGTGTATGAACCAAATCCCATGGACACGGCCCTAACACGAATTTATGAAAAACCAGTGGGGCCAAATGGAGAACCAGTGCAGCATGAACCGTTAGTTAGAGACGGTAGTTTCATGCCCCGTATGATTGATCGCTACACGGAGATGCAATCGTCGTATATTCAAGAACACCGTCAAGTTGACTTGATGGAGCATTTATGGGCGGTGAAAGGCAATGAAGGTGAATGAAGTGAAGTGAAGATTTTTTTTTTTAATTTATTATGTTTATGTTGTATTTTTAGTTATGCTTTGTTTTTTTTTTTTTATACTTTATTATTTTTTGTTGTGGGTTGTTTATTTTTTATACTTTGGTTATGGTTTGTTTATTTTTTATGCTTTGGTTGTGGTTTGTTTGTTTTTTTTTTATGCTTCGGTTGTGGTTTGTTTTTTATGTATGGAATGTTTTGAATATAAAGGATTTTTGTTGAATATTTTCTTTATTCACTAAAAGAAAAGCAATACAACTAATAAAATAAAATACATGAATTAAACAAAACAAAAAATACAATGAAATCAAAGGCAAGTAAACTAAGACATGAAAGGCAATCAAACTATTTTAATGGTTTTCTTCATTTAACCAATCCGTGTTGCTAGGTCCATCGTCATGAAAAAGTCTTCGTCTCATAACATCCCTTCGTTCTAGCTTCCAAAATTGTTTTGTTTTAGGAGACATATGGCTTGTATCCATGGTCATGGTTTCCCAATCTTTTTTTTCAATGTTTTGTTCGCGTACATACTCCCTTTCTTTGCGTACATACTCCCTTTCTTTTGCATATTCTAGTTGAATAGCCATATCGTGCTCTTGTTGTTTCAAGTCCATTTCAATTCTCATGGCTTGGTGCTTTGAAAGTTCCTCCAAAAATTTAGATGCATTCTTGCTAGAATTACTCCCTCTCTTTGCCTTCGCCGCCTTCCTCCCAATAAGTCTTGGCTCCTTTTCAATGGGTGAGTCTTGACTCATCGGGGAATCCATAGGTGAATCCGATGCCGGCATCTCATGAAGTGGAGTCTCGTTCAAGACTACCGTCGGACCGGTTGGAATAATTTGGAATCTCTTACAAGTCTTCACCACCTCCCAACAATGGGTATGGTTGAAACTTTTTTTCCCTTGCCCAGTAGCACCAAACCACATTTGTGCTTGCATAATCTATAAAAAAAATTAATTGAAAATGCAAGAAACTTTAAAAAATATTGGCAATGCAACATGTAAAAAAAAACTAATGCAAATTCAATAATTTTAAAAAAAATGCAACATGTATAAAAAAAAAAAAAAAAAACTAGAGACATATTAACAAAATATAGAAATTGCAAGAAACATTTAAATAAAAATTAATATGACATAGAAATTAATAGAACGAAAATGACAAATAATTTACCTCACTGCTAAGGTTTTCTCCGCTTCGATGGTTGTCCATCGCTTTTGCTAAGGCATTTCTCCATTTCGCCAACTCTTTATTAAGAACTTTCCACCTACTGGATAATGCCATTTCTGTGCGTGTAGAACCAATTGCCCTTTCACAAAATGCTTGATGAATTTTTTTTCACATATGAGAAAATTTAATCTCATTGCTCGTTACGGGACAATGACTAACTTGGACCCAAGCCTCACACAAGCTAACATCTTCCATCATGCTCCATGCCCCTCCATTTTCAGTAAAAGAACCCATGATATGATAGACAAAAATACAAGTGAAAAAATATTGAGTAGAAAGTGAATAAATATTGAGGAGAAAGTGAATAATAGTAGAAGGAGAAGAAAATGTAAGAGGATTTGGTGTTAAAAGTGAAGAGTATTGGTTGGTATTTATACAAAAAAAATTCAGTAATTTTTGTGTATTTTTTTTAAAAAAATTTCAATTTTTTTTCAATTTTTTATAACAGAAAAATTGGCTGCCGTTGGATTGAAGGAAAAAAAAAAGAATCAGAGAGCCAATAGGCTGCCACGTGGAATGTAGCCGTTGGTGGCTACTGTAGCGCGTCGTTTGAAATTTTTTTTAACGTTGGCGCGTGCAATGCACGCGCCAACGATAAAAAAAATTTCAAACGCTAGAGGGCTGACGCCAGCCTGGTGTCAGCCATGACGTCACCGCCCTCGGGAGCTTGCTCGGGCCGACCTCGGGCCAGCCCCGTCTCGTGGCCCCCACCTCTTGCCCGGGCTGCCTTCTGCTGCTGGAAACCCATTTTTTTCCCAAAACACCCCCCCCCCCCTCTTGCTGCTGGACTTGCTCTTAATGGAGGAAGAAAATGAGAGAAAAAAAAAAAGAGTGGCAATTGCAGGGAAGGGACAGAAGATAGGAAGAAGCAAAGGTGACTTTTTATTTAACTAGAGTCAGGTTATGTTTTAACCGCGGTTAAGACGTGGAAGGCAACCTTTTGGTTTTCCCTTCGCATATGAAAAGCTATTTAATTGTGGTTGGGATTCTCTTCTGTGCACTTCCTCACACTGAAGTCATTGGTGCTTCAACCAAACAACCATGTTACATCCCATCATGTGGTCACACGATTATTCCATGGTCAATTCATCTCATTGAATTGAATAAAATTTAAGTTTTACTTATTTTATCGGTGATTTCAATACTTTTTTCTTATACAAGCGATATTGAGGAACACAGCGCATAAACGTTTTTAGTAGTCTTCTTATTATTTATTTATTTTTAATATTTATGAATCTCAAACTTGCACCATACACTTTTTTTTTTTTTTTTTTTTTTGTGTGTAAAAAGGAAAGAAATTAACTATGTATATTAAAATTTTCTTTTATGTACATCTGCGCATTTCGGAAATTGTTATATAATAGTTAATTTTGATATGAATTGTTTGTTGCCTATAAAAGAGAAAAATATAATCACATATGCGCAACGGTATGTTTCAATCTAATATGCATTCTAATATAATTGGTATGCATACTTATTTGCTTTCATTTTGTAAACAAAATTACATCCAATGGTCTATATATGATTAACAACTGAGATTCTATTATTTATGTTAGCTATTATTTATTTATTTTTATTTTTTATAAAATCATTATTTCATCAAAGTTGTCAACGTATGATATTTGTTTTTGTGTTCATTTTTTTAAGGTTTAATTGCTCTAGTTCCCTTTTAAATATGGTCAAATCTCACATTGCCCTGTGAATCTCAAATTGGCCTACTTTGATCTCTAAACTGATGTTTTGTGTCTCACTTTGCCCCTTACTATTAAATCCTTTAATAACTCTGTTAAAAATGATAACATGGCACAAGTGAGACCCACTATTTTGCTAAAATACATACCACATAAGTGCTATGTGTGCAAAAACATAATAAAATATTTTATTTAAAAAAATAATGATTTAAGATAAACAATAAATAATAAAAATACTGTTTTTAAAGTTTTATTGTTTAACGAAAAAAAAAATTTCAATAAGCCAATTCCCACCTAAAGACCGCCCCTCCTTCTACGTCAAAACCCAATAGTCACCACCATCACTCCCAAGCAAGACACAGCCACCTCTCCTGAACTTCTTCCACTCACAGCCACCCCCACCTCCAACAACCACCTACATGTATCCACCGACCAATTTCATCTTCATCGTAGACAAAGAGGAGTGCCAAAACCCAAATATGATAGGTGTGCGGACTCGTACTCACTAATGAAGGCATGCTCCAGCTTTTCTTCTCCTAAACTTGGCTTAGCATTTTTAACCTAATGGGCTTAATGGTAAAGGGTAAAGTGAGACACAAAACATCAGTCAAGGATCAAGGTGAGTCACTTTGAGTTTCAGGGGCAATGTAAGATTTGACCATACTTTCACGCTGTATTAGAGAAATTAAACTTTTTTTTTAATTATTAAGAAAAATTAGGGGAAATAACATACGAAAGATGGGTGGGATTTTAAGAAATTCTATCAAACGAGCACATGAATAGAAGTCTCTCTTGCAAATTTGGATTAGGCTAGTTGGCCAAGGTAGTGTGCCGACCAAGGACAGACCTAGAAAGGTACTAACTTGGGCTATAGCCCAAGTGACTTTTCTTGTCTTTCAATCAAAATTACATGTAGCCCACCTCTGTGACTTGCAAATCTTTACGAAGGATAAAAACAGTGTAAACATAGTGTGAAATTAAAGTTAGCTGATATTGGAAACTATTTTTTTTTCTTTTTGAAAACATTGGAAACTTTACCTTGGACTAATTATGCTTTACATAAATTCTAAGTTGATAAACACGTGATCAACTATTTTTAGATTTTTTGGAAAACCATTCATATCACTAGCTTTCCTTTTCTTCATACTATAGCTAAAAGAATTACTTCAATTTCATTTTGTCATAGAGTTCCTATGAGAAAACCAGTCAAAGGCTTTTATTATCATGAAATAGAGAAAACTATGATAATAATTTTGGTGTTCTTGCTTGTATGAATAATGAATTATCGATCAGTGAGATTTAATGAATTAATTAGTTGTTAACATGTTGTCTTGAATATATTATTCAATATGTTATACTTTTATAATGTCGGATCAACATAAAAAACCTAAGAGATCAAAGATTCTTTGGAATTTTTTTGTTATCAATGAAATTCACTCGTATCATTGAGTTTTCTATTTTCTTAGTAGGTTTGTACGTCAGGTAAATTTAGCTCACTCCATTTTGAAATCATGAGTCCGTCCCTGGTGCTGACACCATTGCATCGAAGTTTGAGTAATCCTCCTCCTAGATTATAGTAATTTATAATGTCACATTGTCAAAACAAAAAAAAATAAAAATAAAAAGCCTTTTTTTGGCAAAATGATGCCAAATCAAATTGTAAAATAGATAGATTTCTTTAAATAATAAAACTTAATCATAATAGAGCAACTTTACCATATAGTCTTGTTGGCTAGTCATTTTCTAATTTTGGTTAATTCCACACATGAGAAAACTAAATTCGTTATTTATGTACATCACAATGCATTAAATATGATAGGACCCGACCCAAATTCCGCTTTGGAATCCAAGCCGGACCCTGTGCGTGTCCGACACCTGGCGGATGTCGGGCACGAATGACCAATTTTCCATTCTCTATAAAGCACGATAAAATAACAAGGTTGATTCCTACCGAAAAATTGGCAGAGTCTCCCTCGTAAACACCTGCCAAACAAGTATAGATACAACCAATTGCTAGCATATGTATATATACATTCCAATAGTTACATTCTAATTCTAGGAAAAATTATCAGAGCGACTACTAAGAATTTACAAAGGAGTTAATCCTTTTACAAAACAAAAGTCCTACATCAAAAGGAAAGCGCGAAAGGTGGAAAACGGCTTGGTGGTGGATCCCTGTGCACGCCTACTGCCTGGGGGCGCAAAACATTAAAAAGGGTGAGTGGACCCAAAACAAAGTTTAGAAAATAGCATATGAACATACTAACCCCACTGTAAAAATAGTTATACAAACTAAATTATTCTCTTTATTTCTGAAATCAATGCACTTATATAATTATGCATGTATATAAGACAATCATACTCATGGTCAACATTAATTTCTTAGGGCATTGAAAACAGTTTAAAACTACCACCTAGGTGTACCCTTTATTTCCGTCAATTCCTTATATCCGTCAATCCCTTGCATCACCATGGGTGACACGTACTCGCAGGTCTCAGTGACACAAGGTCAGTCCGAGCCGCAACTAGCAGGATTCAGGGGACCGTAGTCATCCTGATCCGCATTACTCGCTCCACACGAGTTCGGGTACCATAGAACTCGTGGGGCAACTGTCAAGCATGCTGACTAAACCGAAGGCTACCAATAAAATCCGAAGGCAACATTTGATCTGAAGGCAACTTATTTACTAAAGGCAACATTTGTATATCTGGGTACAAGGTGGTTTAGAAAAATATAAAGTTTCTGAAGAAAATTTGCTGAATAACTGAATTCCTGTAAACTCTAAAACTCTGCTACCATTTATCTGAAAATCTGAGAATTAACTAGAATTTCTTTTCCTATATCCTTTAAAGGAGATTTTACTCGGCATCATGCAAAACAAAATATTTAAAAGCATATAACAGCTTATAAAACGCTAATCTTTGAATAAAACTTATTCAAGATCAAATACTGTAACTAAACTGTTTAAATTCAATTATAAAAACAAAGAGTCCACTCATAGATGGTTCGTGCTCGCTGGACCTCTAGAAGGTCCCTCTTGCGGGTCAACTGGTGTCCGGGTGCCTGATTCAATTACCATAATATTCTATTAATACAATACGCAATATAGTATTAATTTAAAAACCCTGACCCCCGGCTCCTAGAAGTACGTGCGTCAGATTAAAGTTGTTCCTATGGCCATAAAAGCTTTCCTTCCACTTGGAATAGTTTAGCAGTATCTTGGGACTTAAAAAGCGCTAAAGTCCTACAAAGTTAACCCGGGGCCTCGCGGGTCCATGACCTCGCAATTATGATCCAGAAGCCTCCAAAAGTTCCAATATACTTAGGACACATGTCCCGAGGGTTTGGTCTCGATCGGACGGTCGGATTGATCACGATTGCACAATCGCACGGTTTCTAAACCCTAGCCCTAGGGTTCGCGATTTCGGAGTATTCGGGACTCCGATTCACGATCTGTTGAATCCTAAACGATTATGAAATTGTCTAGAGTAACATATCTGAAAAAGATTACGATCCAACGGCTAAACCATATTGAACTTGGAAATCACACAATATGCAACAATCCGTTCGAGGCTCAAATGGTATCTAAATTGCGATCCGCGAATTCCTACGCACTCGTGACAACCTAAAGATCTCATCGAGACACAATGCAACTTCACTACCCTCGCCCATGCGCCGCCACAAGCGCCGGTAGCGCTGGGTGCCTAAAGCGATTACGTATCGCCGGAAAATCTTAAAACCACAGCTCAAGACTCTTACCCTAGGTATAACACCCTATTTGGAGCCACTTTTGTTCTTAAACCTACCCCAAAAACTGACCGAAAGTGGCCGAAATCGTGATTCCAAAATCGGCCGAACCCTAACTTAAAAATCGAACTCTCTAAGCTTCGAATTGAAGGAAACCTACCCAACCAGCAGCTAAGTCGTGAAAAATAGGTAAAGATCCATACCTTGATCGTCCGATTTGGTGGCCGGATAACGGAGATCGACGGCAGTGAACTTTCGCACGAAAACTGGCGGTTTTCGTGGTTTTCCGGCTGGATAACGGCGGCGGCTGGCGTCGAGGTGGGCTGAGGCTGACGGCGAGGCTTGGCCTGTCATTTTGGCTCCGGTCTTGCGGCTTGGGGTGGCCGGTGACATGAGTTATGGGAGTTTGGAGGGCGACGAAAGGGAGGACAGCGGGAGAGGGAGGGAAGAGAGACTGAGGGAGAAGAGAGAGAATGAGGTTTTAAAAATCTGATTTTTTTAAATTACCGTTTTTTCCCTCATAGTATTTTAACCGTATTTTCTTCGTTAAAGCTCCGATTCGAGCCCACTTCGTGTCTACGGACTCATTTTGTCGTGCTCTACGCAACGGTGTGTGTGGAATTGTCAAATTCCTTCTCGGTCAAAAAGTCAACCTTTCTTTAATAAATTATTCCAAGGGCAAAATTGTCTTTTCCTCTTAATAAATTACTAATTAAATATTAATTTAGGTTTGGGTTATTACAAAATATGTCAACGTTACCGAACACAATAACTTGGTTGATTGCAAAGCCTAGTCTTCAAGGTAGAAGTACCCGAGGTCAAGAGGTGTTCATTCCTTGGTCGTGATCGTTTGAAGAAGTCCAAATCCAATGCATTCATCGAATATCAATTACACATTGTGGCTTTCTTTTATTATTAATTGAAATACGAAAAATGTTGTTTTGAATAATGGTCTCATTAAATATAGTTTACTTAACTCATTTGTGAGATGAGATAAGTGATCTAAAGAAGTTAGATCCATGAAACCTTTTCATATAGCTCACACCCTAAAGAGTTTCTGGTCATAAGATTGTTAACTGGGCATTAACATATCCATAAAGACTAGTATACATTGTATCTGTTCAATTCAAAGGATGACTGGTCTCAAGTCATTCATGTGGGTGACATTAAGATAAATGCATGGGTATTCACTAAAGAGTGAATCCATTGAACGTGATAATCAAAAAAGGATTGTATGGAAAGTTTTAGTTACATGTCAAACAAGATCTCTAAGTTGCTATAATATAAATTAGTCCTTAGACTTAAGGCTCCACTGTTATCTTATGAAAGCGTTGTTGATCTCAAATCATGCAATCTTATGGACATGGCTCAAGACATGGTTGTGATCATCGATTAATCTATGAAGGCATGTGAGTGTACGACAAGAATTCTCTACCTTCAATATAGAGGTAGAATGCACTAAAGATATGATTTAGAAGTCTTTGGCCAAAGCAATAGGTATGAATAAGAATTTTGGTTCGAATCAAGTGGTATGAATAAGAATCTTGATTCGAATCATACTTGTATGAATTATATAAGCTTGGGATTCATATCATGGGCTTGACATGTCTTCCAACTGAAAAGAGGTTCTCCATCTTTTCTATATTGGCTTGGGTAGTCATGATATTTTGCTACACATCACTCAGACTTGTGGAAGCCTTAAGGATTAACCACAATACTATTCTCACAAAAGGTAGAATTAAAAGGGAGTTTTAATTTACAATCGATAAAGAAAGAATTCAAATCACCCATGGATTCACCTGTTAGAACCTAATGGATCAACATACATAATGTGGAAGTTAAATATGATGAGCATGAATTAATTAAGTTAATGGAGATTAATTAAATAATTGGATGGGGAAATTGCATTGGACTTCAAATTTTCAAAATAAATTGAATTTTGAATAGAAGGGCAATTAGGTCATTTGTGCCTGGTACCCGCCAGGTGTCAGACACGCACAAGGTTCGGCTCGGATTTCAAAGTGAAATTTGGGTAAGGTCTTGTCACCTTCAATCTCTTCTTTGAATGTAGATTCCTCAACCAGCCTCCTACCTCACCATACCAAATGGACTAGAGAAGAAGAGAAGACAACCCAGAAGACTTAGATCCTAGACTTCCTCTAGGTTGGTCCGAATTTTTCGCTAAGGAAGATGAGAGGGAGAGAGTCCCACTTTCATGAGAGAGAGAGAGAGAGAGAGAGAGAGAGAGAGAGAGAGAGAGGGAGGGAGCTCTCATGGCTGGCCATGGATAATGGGTGGGCATACTTGGGTCTTGTGGATTTTGTGTTGTCATACAACACTTATGATGTTGCCCAAATTTTTGGGCCCGATATGAAATCAATTGGTCAAAGAAATTGGAGACTTCAAGTTCGTTCGAAGTTTGTGCGAAGGTCGTAGCGTGGTTGGAACATTGCTTAGTTTTAGTGGTTGGATTTCAATAAAAACTTACCACATGAGTCATCCCACCACATTATGATGGTGCCTAAGTTTTGGGTCTAGTCGAAATCAATTGGTCAAAGAAATTGGACACTTCAAGGTCGTACGAAGTTCGTGCGAATTTCATACCGTGGTTGGAACATTGCATAGTTTTAGGGGTTGGATTTCAGTAAAAACTTACCACACGAGTCCTCCCATCATATTATGATGTTGCCCAAATTTTGGTACCGATCCGAAATCAATTGGTCAAAGAAATTGGACACTTCAAGTTCGTACCGTGGTTGGAACATTGCATAGTTTTAGTAGTTGAATTTCAATAAAAACTTACCACATGAGTCCTCCCACCATATTATGATGGTACCCAAATTTTGGGCCCAATTCGAAATCAATTGGTCAAAGAAATTGGACACTTCAAGGTCTTTCAAAGTTCGTGCAAAGTTCGTATCGTGGTTGGAACATTGCATAGTTTTAGTAGTTGGTTTTCTACAAAAACTTACCACATGAGTCCTCCCACCACATTATGATGTTGCCCAAGTTTTGGGCCCGATCCAAAATTTATTTGGTCAAAGAAATTGGACACTTCAAGTTCGTACTATGTTCGTGCGAAGTCTGTGCCGTGGTTGGAACATTGCAAAGTTTTAGTAGTTAAATTTCAATAAAAACTTACCACATGAGTCCTCCCACCATATTATGATGTTGCCCAAGTTTTGGGCCTAATCCAAAATTAATTGGTCAAAGAAATTGCACACTTGAAGTTCGTATGAAGTTCGTGCGAAGTTCGTACTGTAGTTGGAACATTGCATAGTTTTAGTGGTTGAATTTCAATACAAACTTACCACAAGAGTCCTCCCACCATATTATGATGTTACGTATGTTTTGGGCCCGATTCGAAATCAATTGATCAAAGAAATTGGACACTTCAAGTTCATAAGAAGTTCGTAATGTGGTTGGAACATTGCATAGTTTTAGAGGTTGGATTTCAAAAAAAGTTACCATACGAGTCTTCCCACCTTATAATGTTGCCTATGTTTTGGGCCCCATCCCAAATCAATTGGTCAAGGAAATTGGACACTTCAAGATTGTACGAAGTTTCTGCGAAGTTCATACCGTGGTTGGAATGTTGCATAGTTTTAGTGGTTGGATTTCAATAAACCTTACCATATGAGTCCTCACTACTACAAAAAGTGAAAAAGACGACCAGAAAACAACGACGGTCTAAGTGAAAACCGTCGTGGTTTTTAAAAAGACGACGGTTCTAAAAACACCGTCGTGTAATACAACCTTAGACAACTAAAAAATGGAGATTCAAATGGCTGTTCAAAAACAACGACGTACCTAATTAAACAACCGACGTCTATTTGAAACAGATTTCCGCAGTGTAAAATCAAAGCCAACAAAGAACGGCAGAAGTTATGAATCGACCGACGTAGAAAGTAAAGACGACGATTTCAATAAAAACCGCCGTTTTTACTCATAAAATAACACGACGAGGTTTTCGTATAAGACGCCGTATAATTACAAACAAATCCACGGCTTTAAAATACAAAATATCGCCGTATTAAATTAATGTACAACGACGGAAAATATAAATATATCGACGTCATTCTCGTATAGTTCTACGACGTTATCTTTAAATCGTACTATAAAATTTAACGTCGTATTTATTCATTTTATACGTCGTACCTTTAATTTAAACCGTCGTCTTAATAAGAATTTTTGTTAACAATTTTTTTCTTTGATTTTCTTATCCTACGTCGGTAGATCTACTTAATGACAAGAATTGAAATAACCACGACGGTTTATATAGAAAACCGCCGACATAATCAGATTTGTCTGAGATCCCAAGGGTTACGAAATCTTACTAGATGGAACTCTGTTCCACATCATAATCTTAACAGATGACACAGATTTGCAATCAGAGAGACAATTTTTTGGAAGTTGATGATGTGTGTGCGTTTGTGTATCTACAAATATCATACCTAACGTCGTTGCAAATTTGCAATCAGAGAGACAATTTTCAACGACGGTTATATTATATCTAACGACGTTTAAAAAACAAATCAACGTCGCTCAACAAATATATTACGTCATCTTAGTCTTACTTAAGACAACGAAAAACGATGACAGTAATACAAAAACAGTCGTTGTTTTTATATTCTTATTTTATTTAAATCTGTCATCCAAAAAAGAAACTTTACATATTCCAGAACATTAATTTCCTTCATTTTAAATTTCCTCCGGAAAAAAAAACTCTATTTATAACGCACTGTAATTGAAAAATAAACTGAAAGGTCACGGGAAAAAAAATTCTATTCATAATTTAAAAATTCAAATCCACGTCGGTTATATTAAACCTAGCGACGTTAAATGAAAAGATTCCACGTCGCAAAACAAATATTGCGTCGTGTTAGTTTAGGGTTTCTTTAACAGTTTCAGTTTCTTTAACAGTTTGGTCCTTTATCTTTCTGCAGGACTTGTATAGTTCAAAGCATTGACTTGTATAGTTCAAAGTATAGTTCAAAGCACTGATTCGATTGCTCATGCTTTAGAGGCCATCTGAAGCCATTTCTATTCTTTATCGCATTCTTGAAACCCATCTTCTTCTTCTGAAGCTCTACGGATAAAGGAAGAGGCTATCACAAATCTGACGGATCTTCTTAGCCAAGAAAATCAAGCAGAGGATCAGGCACATCTGATCTTCAGATTTCCCTGAGAAGCGAACTTTCCTTCGACAGCGAGTGGAGGCCAGGCTTGCATCTCTTTTGATGGAAAGCAAGGAGTATTCAGAAGCACTAAGTGTCCTACCAGGCTTGATCAAGGAAGTGAGAAGGTTAGTTGACAAGCTTCTTCTTGTGGACATATATTTGATGCGAGTAAGCTCAATTTCTCTTTGAGAAAGACATCCAAATTATTGTCTTTGAGACGTGAGAGACAGTGTCTCTGAGAGAGGAAGAACTTGGAACCCTAAATGTAAACCGAAAATGAATGAAAGCGACAAATTTATAGAATAAATTTTTAAAACCAATGGCGGTCCTTACAAAAAACCGCCGTTTAAATTGTAAAATCAACGTCGGTATGACCGACGTATATTACAGAAATCCACGTCGGTACATTAATAAAAACGACGTGTTAAATAATCTACCATGACGCGAGTTATTACTTATGTACTTTAATTTTTGAGTTTACTACGACGGTACCTACAACACTACTGTCGTATTTATTTACCACGTCCGAAGTTAAATTTACCGTCGTATTTTGTAATTTATACGTCGTAGTTATATGTAACCGCCGTATTATTTTTTTGAAATGGTTTTATATGTAAGCAACTTTTCGTCTACCTGACTTACACATGCACTGTTTCCAAACCCGATTAAAAATTTCAATCTCCCAGAGAAAACTTTTAGACTTTTTTCCTTGTCAGAGCACTGTCAGAGTATCTCATCGTCTTCCTCTCGTCTTCTTCGTCGTCTCTGAACTTAAACATCGATCGTCTTCCTCTTGCTTTCATTGCACGCAAAAGGTAAGCTTTCATTTTCACTATTTTGGTTGCTGTTTTGCATGCTCATACGTTTTTTGTTTGAAAAATCTTTTTACCTTTTTTCTGGCCAAAATCATTTTACTTCTTTCCAAGTTCGATAAAATATACAGACAAAGAGGGAAAGTTTCCAACTTTGAAGACAACTACCTCAACTAAATAAGACGACGGTAGCTTCTTATTTACGTGGTTAAATATGTAGACCACGACGGTTCGTCAGTCGTTCTAGCGTCGTCTGAAAATTGACAAAGTTGTTTTTAAAATTATAGTCTTTTTTTTATTTGCTTGTTTAATTGCAGGTTTGATTTCTCTGAACAATGGTTTTTGTTTTTCCCTAATTTGATAAAATATAAAGAAAAAGAAAGTAGGGTTGGTATCTAATATAGACGACAGTATCTTATTGTTTTACGTCGTGTGAATGTTAATACCACGACGTCATATTAAAATACCGTCGTCTATATAAGATTCCAAAACTTTCTTTCTTGGCCTTGTATTTTATCAAATTAGAAAACAAAAACCATGGTTCAGAAAAATCAAATCTGCAATCAAACATTCACAGAGAAAGAAAGAAGGGTTTTGGATCCTTATATAGACGACGGTATATTACTATTGACGTCGTGTGAACATCAATACCACGACGTTATATAAATATTTCGTCGTTTATAGTTAATTATCACGTCTGAGATTATTTCATTGCGTCGTTTAAAATCATATCATACGTCGTATTTTATTAATAACCGTCGTTTGTGTTCTTAATCTTTTCCTGAAATATTTTCACTTGCAGTTTTGTTTGTAAAAATGGTTTCTCACCAAGACCAAAGTAAGGACTCTGGCTCCAAGAAAAATGGAGGTAAGGAGCTTGGAATGGTAACTCCTCAAGAGAAGTCTTCGAAGAAGATGAAGTTTGCTTCATCATCTGCTGAGACAGAACCAACCAGCACGACAACAATCTCTGATGATTCAAAGTCTGGTCGAGGTATGAGCACAATGCCTCGTGTTGTGAAGAGAAAACTTCAGAAACTCAGGCCAATTGTTGAGTACAATAAAAGGGGGAAAGGAATTGGCCAAGCACATAGTGAGATGCAGTCCTACATTGGTGTGTTGGCACGCTCCAGAGTTCCACTTGTGGACATGAAATGGGCTCAAATCCCCAAGGATATAAAGGAGCAGATTTGGGAAGCAGTTGACATTGCTTTTGTGGTAGGTCAAGGGGGCAAGAACTCTGTGTTAGCTTCTGCTGCCAAGAAATGGAAGGATTTCAAGTCTACACTAACGAGGCATTATATCCTTCCATACACCAATGACAGGGAGAGATTAAGCCAACCCCCTGAAACATATAAATTCATAGAGAAAGCACAATGGGATGCCTTTGTAGCTTCAAGGTTATCCAAAGATTTTGAGTCTGTGCATTCTCAACATGCACAGATGAGGGAGAAACTTGAGTACAATCATCGATTGTCTCGAAAAGGATATGCTGGTTTGGAGGATCAATTGGAGGAAACCATGCCTGGGGTAGAAATTGATCGATCTACCTTATGGAAGAGAGCTAGACAGGACAAACATGGTAACATCCCGGATCCAAAGGTGGCAGAGAAAGCAAAATTAATTGTAAGCCTACTCACTCTGTTTTAAATTTTTATTAAACTGTGAATAATTCTTATTACGTCTTATGTTATATTTTGCGTCGTGTGAATGATATTACCACGTCGAAATTTTTTAAAAAACGTCGTTAAAGGTCTAAATAAGAATCACTACTCTGTTTTCTGTAATTATAGCATAAGATGTCGGTGGTTCATTTTCGCGTCGTTTGTATTAAATTACTACGTCGAAATGTTTTAAACAAGGTCGTTAAAGGTGTGAATATTGAATCATCCCTCTGTTATCTGTAAATAAAGCATAAGACGTCGGTGGTTTATTCATTTCGTCGTTTTAAAAAACTAACCACGTCGGTATAACTACCGTCGTGATAAATTATAATAACGTCGATTTATATGTTATTGCGTCGTGTGAAATTATATAATACGTCGTTTGTATATAAATAACCGTCGTGTGTTTTTTGTTCTTACTTTTTTATATATCTTTGTTTTAGGATGAATTGCAAAAACAAGTCTCGGAAGGCAAAGTCACTGTATCTGGCAGCAATGATGTGTTGACCATGGCTTTGGGCCCCGAGCATCCAGGCAGAGTGAGAGGGGTAGGTGCTGGGATTTCCTCAAGGCAATATTTCAATTTACCCAAACCACAGAGGATGAGCTTTGACGACCGTTTAAAGGACAGTTTAAGAGTTCTCCTTCAAGAAGAGAATAAAAAGATGGAAGCTAAGGCAAGGGAAGAGGCTTTAAGGATGGAGGCTAGAACGAAACAATTGGTAGAGGCTGAGAGGGAGCATTTCCTGAGTCAGCTTTCCCAATTAATTCCCAATTTTGATCCAAGCATGCTTAAACCAAGAATTAGCCAAAGTCCCAAAAATCCAATGTCTGACAAAGCAAGCTGCTCTGGAGGTGATGTGAGATCCCTACATTTTGAGGATGATACTGCCAAAAATGGGAAACATCAGGAAGAAAAGGTAACATATCTGAACTTTGAATTCTCTGTTTTTTTAAAAACTATTAGACGTCGTTATTATTAATAAAACCGTCGTTTGAAATACATACCACGACGATTTTAAAAATAAACCGTCGTTTGTATTTCAATACCACGTCGTATTTAGTTTACTTGTTTTACACGCCATTAAACGTCGTTATTTTTAAAACTTTGTGGTTTTTAGACGACGGTGTTAGTCATTCTCGACGTAATAGATGAAGAGAAGAAAGAAGAAAAACAAGATGAAAAGGAGAAAGAAGATGACGACCAGGTATGTTCACATAACTTTGCCTTTTTTATTTGTTTTTCAAAATTTCAGACGTCGATATTTTTCCTTAAACCGTCGTTTGTTTACAACTTAGACGGCGGAATTTTTTTCTAAGACGTAATAAATTATTCACCACGACGGTTTTTTCACCGTCGTTTAAATTCTTTTCAGACGACGTTTTATTCCTTAAACCGTCGTTTTTATTGAATTACCACGTCATTTTTTTTATTTCTTTAAACAGGTTATTAAAGTTGTTGATTATTCAAATATGGAGGCGCTATCTTCTTTAAAATCCCTTTGTCGTTATGTGGAAACGACACTCGTGCCTCAGGATAAGACCCTGCACTTTACAATTGATAAGGAGGTGTTTGGTCTAGAACGCGATACCTTCCTGCTGCCTGAAGATATTACACAATTTGCAGGCATGGAAGAAATAGGAGCTACTGTCATTGCTGTATATATGAGGTTTGTCATTCTAAAATAATACGTCGTTGGTTTATTTATTGCGTCGTCTTAACTAACTAACCACGTCGTTAGTATGTACCGTCGTGATAAATATATTATAACGTCGTTGTCTATTTCAGTACGTCGTGTGAAATTTTATAATACGTCGTTTTGTTATGCATAACCGTCGTGTGTTTTTTTGTGCTGACTTGTTTATATTATTTTATATATTTAGGTACTTACACGATGTTTTGAAACAAGCAAATATGTGCAGCATGGTTGGCTTTATCGACCCTGCTACAGTTAGTGCCAACTCTGGCACAATAGCTGACAGATCACGACTGGTAGCAGCTCGACTTCAGAGGACTGACGGTGAACAGATTTTCATGATGCCTTACAATCCAGGGTTAGTCTCCTTAACAGGATTTTGTTTTTATGATTTTCAATAAATGACAGCGTATAAACTAACCACGTCGGTGTTTTATTTTATTGAGTCGTTTGAAACTACTAACCACGTCGGTAGTTATTTATCGTCGTGATAAATATATAATGTCGTCGATTGCTACTTTATTTCGTCGTGTGAAATATTATAATACGTCGTTTTTGTAAATAACCGTCGTTTTTATATTAATTTTGTGCAGCCGTCACTGGATCTTGCTGATTGTAAGAGGAAAGAGGGAAACCGTCTATTTTCTGGATCCTCTGCCAGGAAATCGTGTGGTCGATGAAGAGGCCAAAAACATCGTGAACAGTGCTATAAAAATTTATAATTCTCACATAGCCAGACCAGGCCGTAAGCAGTAATTTGGAAAACTCTGTCAGGCACACCAAAGCAACCCAGCAGTGTCGAATGCGGGTATTATGTGATGCGCTTCATGAGGGACATCATCATGGATCCTTCCTTGGCGTTTGAGAAGAAGGTAAGAAGAAATTACCTTCATACATTTTACGTCGTTTTTTGTATTATCAACGACGGTCATGTAAAATTACCGTCGTTGAATAGATATACTACGTCGGTTATGGTCGTCTGTGATTGAATTTCCTTTTATTTATAAACCCTAATAGTCATTGTTTATGCAGTATGCCAAGGGAAAACAGGAAGCGCCATACCCCCAAGAAGCAATTGATGAAGTCCGGAATGAATGGGCAGAGTTTGTTTGCCTTCAGCTGGAATAGGGGAATTATTGAACACTTGATATTTATGTATAATGTACAAATTTTGTCTATAATATATAATGTAAAAATTTGTTGAGGTTTTCTTAAATTAAAAAAAAAACAAACATACAAATTGCGTAACCGACGTGTAATACTTTTCCAACGACCTAATAAAGTCAAAAACCGTCGTTTTTTGTTGTTTCGTTTTAAACAAATCCGACGTAAAAGGATATTTAGACGACTCTTTGAACAATTGAGTCGTTTATGGTTTACAACGTCTTCAATTTCTTAAGGGTTCAGGGTAGTACTTTGTAACGACAGCGGTTAAGTCGTGGAATATATATTTTACGTCGGATAGTTAAATATCCGCCATGGTTTCTCATTTAAACGACGTCATTTTAACAACTTAGTCGTCTATTACAATTTACAACGTCTACAATTTATTAACACCGACGTGGTTTGTTGTTGTGATAAGAATATTTTATTATTTTTATATCAAAATATTCAAAATAAATTTAAAATAAATCAGAAAAATGCAAAGTCAACTCCTATGAAGTCATTGATATATTTTCTTCCCCCTAAACCTTGAAAAAATTCATTTTGAATAACAAAAATTTAAAATGACCATCCAAAACAAAATTGTTTTGATGAGTCATAAAATCACTTCTAGTTTTATGGTTTAGGGTTTAGAGTCTAGGGTTTAGAGATTAGGGTTGTTATTTATTGGGGTTTATTTTTAAAGTATAATTTTTGGGTAGTCTAGGGTATATATTAGGCTGTAAAACCATAAACCCTTTTATAAACTTAATTTTTAAAATTATATAATTTAGTTTTAAGGGTTTAGGGTATTAATTTTTAACGACGGTGGTTGAGTCGTGGAATACATATGTTACGTCGTGCAGTAAAATATCCGACATGGTTTATACTTTAAACGACGTCATTTTAATATGTAAGTCGTCTATTATAATTTACAACGTTTTCAATTTCTTAACCCCGACGTGGTTTTTCAGTCGTCTTTATATCAAAATATTCAAAATTAATTTAAAATTAATCCGAAAAATGAAGCGTCAAAATAAACGGCGTTACGTTCAGTGTTTCCGTCGTGTTTACGTCGGTTCTTGTAGAACTTTCGCCATGGTTTTTCTTTCGACGTTTTAAAGAGCGCGCTCTCTAAAAATTTTCGCGCGACCTAAATTTTTTAGATTTGGCTCTTATTCTTATACTTCTAACCCCGAACCCTAAAATTTTCAAATTTCGCGCAACATAACATTTCGCTCTCTCACTTCTGCTCTAATTAAAAGTTGCACTCTCCAGGCTCCGTCGAATCTGTGAGCTCGTCCAACCTGTAAGTACAAACCCTATCTTCCCCTTGTAAATTCATTGAATGATATTAGGTTGTTTTGTTAAAGGATTTTAGGTATATGCTTTGCGATCTGTTAATAATGTGCTTATAGGTATGGGTTCATGGATTACATTATCTGTTATGTTGAATTGGGAATGGATTTAATTTTGTCGGATCTTTTAATCACCCTATGTTATGTTGAATTGGGAATGGATTTATTGTTTTCATGCTTGGTTTCATGTATATGTTGGTTTCTTGCTTGGTTTCATATATATGTTGTGTTCTTAATAGGTTTTGGGTTCTTGAAAATAAACTGAGACACGACGCCTTTTTAGGCATACGACGACGATTACACGACGGTTTTTTTAAACTACCGTCGTTGTATTACTTATACACGACGGTTTTTTCATAAACCGTCGTTTGTATTACTTATATTAGACGACGTCTGTTGAAAATCCGTCGTCTATATATGCCAAATACGTCTGTTTTTGTTTAAAACTCGTCCTCTCTGTTGTGTATTACTTGCTATTAGATCTTTGTATAATCTGCTATAGTGATGGTCATTGCTTGTATTTTCACTTTATTATAGATAATAGGTTATAGTGTCGGAGATGGATAAGTCATGGATGCACTCGGATAGAAGATCGAAGGCATATGAGTTTGGGGTGGAAGCATTTTTGAACTTTGCTGTAGAAAATCTTCTAACTACAACACATATCCGTTGTCCATGTGTTAAATGTGTTAATTTGAAGTTGTTTGGGGTTGAAATTATAAGGGATCACTTATACTTTAATGGAATTGACCAAAGCTATAAGAATTGGACATTTCACGGAGAACCTTGGGAAGCAACTACTAATGCTAGTAGAAATGTTGAAGAAGATGATGGCCATAGTAGGTACAGTTTTGTGTCTGAAGAAATTGATATGGATGATAATGATTTTGGTGATTTTGGTTCCGATCCGTATGAGTTTGCCAATGTGATTGGGGATGGAGATCAACCAGTGTACCCTGGTTGTAGAAAGTACACGAAGTTATCGGCATTAGTGAAGTTGTATAATTTGAAGGCAAAACATGGGATGAGTGATTCTGTTTTACAGAATTATTGATACTTCAAGGCGATTTGCTTCCAGAAGGAAATACAATACCAACCTCTATGTATGAGGCTAAAAAGACTTTGTGTGCATTGGGGCTGAGTTATGAGAAAATGCACGCATGCCCCAATGATTGCATCTTGTATAGGAAGGAGTATGAGGATTCAACTAATTGTCCTACTTGTGGTATCTCAAGGTGGAAGGAAGGCAAAGATTCAATCTTGAAAGAGGGTGTGCCAGCGAAGGTGGTGTGGTATTTTCCTCCAATTCCAAGGTTTAAAAGGATGTTTCAATCACATGAGACAGCTAAGAGTTTGACTTGGCATGCTGCTAGAAAATCAATTGACGGTCAAATGTCTCATCCGGCGGATTCCCCGTCTTGGAAACTTCTTGATGATAAATGGCCTGAGTTTGGTAATGAGCCGAGAAACTTGAGATTGGCTCTTTCATCTGATGGATTCAATCCCCACAGTTCTCTAAGTAGCAGATATAGTTGTTGGCCGGTTATCTTAGTTACATATAATCTCCCTCCATGGCTGTGCATAAAACGAAAGTTCATGATGTTAACCTTATTGATTTCCGGTCCTAAACAACCCGGAAATGATATAGACGTCTACTTGGAGCCTTTGATTGATGATTTAAAATCTTTGTGGGATGGGATTAGAGGAGTGTATGATGCACATAATGGAGAATACTTTACACTCAGAGCTGCATTAATGTGGACAATTAATGATTTCCCCGCCTATGGAAACTTATCTGGTTGTGGACTCTTAGCTGCTCCCAACTGCTCCAGCTGCCCATACTTGCCAACAGCTCCAGCTGACAAATACATGCTTTGGTATGGTTTCTTTATGGAAAGCTTGACTTTTGTTCATCTTTCTGAGCTTCTGAGCTGATTTGACTCCCATGTGTGGCTGCCCATGTGTAGCACATGGCTCTAGGGATGTAGCCACATTAAATGTGATGGCAGCCAACATGACATTTCTGTGAACTTGGTTCAGTCTTTGACGTGTTGAGGGCTCCAGATTTATCCAATTGGGCTAAAATTTGGATATGTTATAATAGATACCCATTGGAACAACATCTATGAAGGATGTCTCCTTATCCGACCTGTGTACGTTACTGAAATGAGGCCTGCAAGATGACCTACGAAACTGGACTGACAAGGAGTGTGGCACAAATTGGTTTTGTCTTTAAGCTCATATTCCTCTTGTGCCACTCAGCCCTTAACATGCATGAATTGTATCAAATGTCATCCCAATGTTGTCTTAACCTACAAAGCACACAAACATAGGTAAGAGACTCAAAATAAAGAGAAGCTAACAAAATTACTAAGGAAAGAAGGCATGCAAATGTGTGAAATTATGAGCTTATCAGGAGGAGTCATTTGTTGAGTTTTGAGTGAAATCCAATCTCTAAAACTACGCAATACACCAACCACTCCATTTCAGAACGAACTTCGTGCGAACCTGAATTCTCTAGTTTCATGGACCAATCGATATCGGATTGAGTCCAAAACTTGGGGAATATCATAATATGGTGGGAGGAGTCATTTGGTGGGTTTTGAATGAAATCCTATCTCTAAAACTATGCAACACACCAACCACTCCATTTCGGAACGAACTTCGTACGAACTTGAATTGTCCAATTTCATGAACCAATCGATATCGGATTGAGTCCAAAACTTGGGGACCATCATAATATGGTGGGAGGAGTATTTTGGTGAGTTTTGAGTGAAATCCAATATCTAAAACTATGCAATACACTAACCACTCCATTTTAGAACGAACTTCGTACGAACTTGAATTGTCCAATTTCATGGACCAATAGATATCGGATTGAGTCCAAAACTTGGGGAACATCATAAAATGGTGGGAGGATTCATTTGGTGCTCTTTGAGTGAAATCCAATATCTAAAACTATGCAAAACACAAACCACTCCATTTTAGAACGAACTTCGTACGAACCTGAATTGTCCAATTTCATGGACCAATCGATATCGTATTGAGTCCAAAACTTGGGGAACATCATAATATGGTGGGAGGATTAATTTTGTGCTCTTTGAGTGAAATCCAATATCTAAAACTATGCAAAACACAAACCACTCCATTTTAGAAAGAACTTCAGACGAACCTGAATTGTCCAATTTCATGGACCAATAGATATCGGATTGAGTCCAAAACTTGGGGAACATCATAATATGGTGGGTGGATTCATTTGGTGCTCTTTGAGTGAAATCCAATATCTAAAACTGTGGAAAGCACAAACCACTCCATTTTAGAACGAACTTCCTACTGTTGTGTTCCTTCCAAGTGCCAATATATGGTTAGTATAATGGTACAAGTAAGGGTGTTGAACCACAGGGACTAATTGGACCTCTATAAATTACTAGTTTTGAAAGAACCCTAGATAAAAATGAAAGTGACAATTTGAAAGTAGTTTTTGTGTTGTAAAATGCAAGAAGAATGTAGCAGTGAATGCTATATTGATGTAGAAAGAATAGGGAAGAGACCAGGGATTTCGAATTCACCATTGCAAAACTAATTCCATGTTTATAAAATTAAACCGTACTCAACTACCAACCTATTTCCAGAGTTCGTTTTACATATATATGATCAGCCATATGATGTGTGGTTTTGATCAAATTCTCCTAATCTGCAACCTAGTTGGGATGTTCAACCTTGGTTCCAAGTTAAGAGTCATTAGCATGCAAGAAAATGTTAAAGAACCAAAGAAAATACACAGCATGATGTTTGCATAGCATTCTCTTCATTCATTCACATGTCTAACAAGATTAAGCATGATGTTTACTATAACCTTGTTTAGAGAATCTATAGGCGACTCTAATGGTGATCAAACATTAAAATTGACAAACAAATTGAACAATAGATTCAGTGAATGAAACAAGAAACAGATTGATGAACTGAATACTTTAACTTAGAAACATGGATCAATGTTGCAAGGCTACATCGAAATCCCTAGCTATGAATTTAGTTACACATCATGTTCAAAGAGATTAAAACAAAAATAAATTCATGAGAGGAAACCCTTGAACCAATTCTGATGTTGAACTTCTCCAAGAACCACCTCTTGCGTTGAGTCCTGATGGTGGAAATATATGGACGGCTAGGGTTTTAGTGTGCATGAAAGGAGAGAATAACCAAGAAGTCAGATCTAGGGTTGTGAAATTCATCCAAAATAAATAGGGGTTTTAAAAGTGGCTAAAAGGCAAGTTTTTATGGGGTAAACAAGGCTGCCAGATGTTCCAAGGATATCCTAACGAATCAGCCTTTATTTTGCACGTTTTTGCCTTATTTGGCACCTCCAAATCAGGCTAGAAATCCCCATTGCTTTCCCATTATGCTCTTAGTCTTCAAACAAGCCAGGTTCGCCTTGGATTCTTTATTTGGACTTCAAAACAGGTCACGAAACTTGTTTCCACGTTTGAATAAGGGTCAGCTCCAAAAATGGCATGTTTTCATTTCTTTTGCCTTCAACTTGATCCTAAAGTATATGCAACTGCATACTAACACAAAATAGGATAAAACGCAACAAGTTTAACTCAAAAACATCACAAATATACTAGAAAAGGATGGTATAAATATATGAGTTATCAAATACCCCCAAACCTGATTTTTGCTAGTCCTCGAGCAAAACTGAAATTAAAAACACACAAGACAATAAAATCTAACTAGACCACTTTTGCAGGTTAAATGATTGCACTGAGCATGTGCAACAAGCCTTTAAACCCCTAGGTGTCCCTAGTAGGAGGAGTTGTGTCTCCTGAGGGTTTACAGTGATGACTCCCACAAACATCTGCATACTTGCAAGCAAATTGGTTAAAGCATACTTATTGCAAACTAATAAGAACCAATGAAAGCTTAGTCATACATTCGAACCACTAGTCTGCCACTTCAAAGAATCATATCATAAGTATAGTGTAAAAATAATAATTACTCCATGTCCCATGATTTCAAAGACACCATACTCAAATGCCAAAGATAGAAATCGCCTCAACTCTAGTCCTCACAGATATCACTCAAATTTTCACTCAGATCCTAAGGTGTGGTCTCTCCTCAAACATATGTGAGTGAAGTTATGTAAAAGGGAATCAAAATCCTCACATATGAAATATGAAATAAAAGCACAATTTCTGGACATATCTCATGAAAGGAATTAAACACTAAGAATATGGATAGCACACATACTTAGCAGCACCCATGAATACATCCCCAAAGATCAGCTAGGTCTTTCACAAGGTGTGTAATGTAAGGCTTAGGTCAGGGGCTATGAAAGAAAGGATAGGAAATACTAAAGCTTGGGACATACCAAAGTGTCTTCCTTGTGAAAGCAGCAAGCTCTCCTCTTGAATTGATCTTTGTTGTTTGTTCGTGGCATCCAGGACCCGTGCGATAATGGAAGGATTTAGAAATTACATCCTCTTTGATTCTTTTTCTTTTTCTAAAACTTTGTTTCTTTTTTCTTTCTTTTTTTCTACAATTCCAGCACACATACCTCGGTACATACCACTTTCTTGATGTAGAGCTCGAATTATCTTTGTCTTCATCACTTTGGTATTCCCCAAACTATAGGGTATAGCTGTAATGGGCTAAATATCTCATATTGAGATAAAAGGATATGGGGAAACAAATGTGAGAAAAGAAAATGGCTAAAAATGATTGGCTTCAAAATGGGGTAATGGCACACACATAAAGGTAAGAAATTAGGCCTTTTGGTGGTTAAGACATGCATAGCCTAACATCGTCTCAATGAGTTCATTCATGAATGTTACAAAACACATGGTATCTGCGAAAGCGAACAATTCTTAGCGTTCAATCAAACAAAAATAATGAGATAATTTGAAATGACATTGAAGCAAAAAGATAGGAGTACAAACACTTTAAACCCTCTCAAAGAAGTAAATAGGCTCAAAATCACTCACTAGGGTAGTCTCCACAATTCTTCTTCCAGAATTTGAGCATGATACTTTAACCACCATGATTCCAAGAGTAACAGCTTTGAAAAAAAAAAAAGATATGATATGAACTTTTTCATGACATCGCAGTCGTACTCATTGTAAACCATAGCCCTCATATACATTCACATTAGTAAGCAAAAGCAAACTTTAACCAGAACTAAAAACAAACGAAAATCCCACACCCCCAAACCTAAACTAAGCATTGTCCTGGATGCTTTTAAAAAAAAAAATGAATGGAATGGATGCAATGCAAATTGGCACAGTGTGCATGGAAAGAAATAAAATAAAAACTAAAAACCAACACAAATAAACGGAAAGAACACAAACCCAGCTAGGTTGCCTCCTAGCAAGCACTTTATTTAATGTCTAGGCAAGACATGGTAGTGTGTCTAAGTTGCCATAAACTCGAGAGAATCTATAACAACATAAACCTGCTCCTGTGAAACATTCTCCAAACAAGGCTTCAAAAGTTGTCCATTGACCTTAAAACGGGTGCCATTCTTGATGTTTTCTATCTCCATAGCTCCATGGGGAAATACTTTAAGCACTTTGAATGGTCCAACCCATCTAGACTTCAATTTACCTGGAAACAGTCGCAAACGTGAGTCATACAAAAGTACTTTCATACCTGGTTGAAACTCCTTCCTAAGAATTGCTTTGTCATTGTAGAGCTTGGTTCGTTCTTTGTAGATCCTTGCATTCTCATATGATTCATTTCTGAGCTCTTCCAACTCATTGAGTTGGAGCTTCCTCACTGTACCAGCTTCTTTGAGATCAAAATTGAACTTCTTTATGGCCCAATATGCACGGTGCTCGAGCTCCATTGGCAGATGACATGCCTTTCCAAACACCAGTCGATAAGGGCTCATTCCAATTGGGGTCTTGTACGCTGTTCGATACGCCCAAAGTGCATCATTCAACCTTAGTGACCAATCCTTCCTTGTAGGGCCGACGGTTTTCATCAAGATGTTCTTTATTTCTCTATTGCTGATTTCCACTTGTCCAGAGGTTTGAGGATGGTATGGAGTTGCCACTTTATGTGTGATGTTGTACTTCTTCATCAATGCCTCGAAAGGTTTGTTGCAAAAGTGACTACCACCATCGCTAATGATAGCTCTCGGAGTTCCAAACCTAGTGAAAATCATATCTTTGAGAAAATTCAAAACAACTTTGTGATCATTAGTTCGTGTAGCTATTGCCTCAACCCATTTTGATACATAATCTACTGCCACTAGTATGTATATGTATCCAAAAGAAGATGGGAATGGTCCCATGAAGTCAATTCCCCACACATCAAACAGCTCTACCACTAAAATGTTGTTTGATGGCATTTCGTTCCTGCGACTGATGCTCCCCATTTTCTGACACCTATCACACTTAGAGCAAAAATCAAAAGCATCTTTAAACAATGTAGGCCAAAACAAACCAGATTGTAAAACCTTTAAAGCTGTCTTTTTGGCACTGAAATGACCTCCGCATGCCAATGCATGACTGAATGTTAGTATGCTTTGCTGCTCACTCTCCGGAACACATCTTCGAATGATTTGGTCAGGGCAATACTTGAACAAATAGGGCTCATCCCACATGTAGTGTTTCACCATTGAAAAGAACTTCTTTCTTTCCTGAAAAGTCAAATCATCTCTAATTACACCAGAAGCAAGATAATTGACAAAATCAGCATACCAGGGCTCTTTATCTTGAATGACAAAGAGTTGTTCATCCGGGAATGATTCGTTGAGAGGCAAAATTTGTCCATCTCCATGGTTTTCATCAACAAGCCGTGACAAGTGATCAGCAACAACATTTTCACTCCCTTTCTTGTCTCGAATTTCTAGGTCAAACTCTTGAAACAGGAGTATCCATCTGATCAAACGTGGTTTAGCATCTTTCTTGGTCAACAAAAACCTAAGAGCTGCATGATCGGAGTAAACAATAACTTTAGAGCCAACAAGATATGAACGAAATTTCTCTAAAGCAAAAACAACAGCAAGCAACTCCTTCTCAGTTGTAGAGTAATTGAGTTGAGCATCGTTTAACGTCCGACTTGCATAGTAGATTACGTGTGGCAGCTTATTTACTCTTTGACCTAAAACAGCACCAATAGCATAGTCAGAGGCATCACACATTAGCTCAAAAGGCAAAGACCAATCTGGTGCCATAATGATAGGAGCAGAGGTTAGTTCACATTTCAAGGTATTAAATGCATTCATACAATCTTTATCAAAGTGAAATACAACATCTTTGGCCAAAAGATTGCACAATGGATGAGTGATCTTAGAAAAATCCTTAATGAAACGACGATAAAAACCAGCATGTCCTAGAAAGCTTCTCACTCCCTTCACTGAAGCAGGGGCTGCCATATTTGAGATGATGTCAATTTTTGCTTTGTCAACTTCAATACCCTTGTTGGAAATTACATGCCCCAACACAACACCTTGTTTCACCATAAATTGACACTTTTCCCAATTGAGAATCAAATTTGTTTCCTGACATCTTTGAAGCACTAGAGACAAATGGTTAAGACAATTATCAAAAGAAGAACCAAAAACTGAAAAATCGTCCATGAATACCTCAATAAATCTCTCAATCATATCTGAAAAGATTGCCAGCATACATCTTTGGAATGTTGCTGGGGCATTGCAAAGGCCAAAAGGCATCCTCCTATATGTAAAGGTGCCAAAAGGACAGGTGAATGTAGTCTTCTCTTGATCTTCCGGAGCAATCACAATTTGATTATAACCTGAATATCCATCAAGAAAACAATAATATGAGTGACCAGCTAATCGCTCAAGCATTTGATCAATAAAAGGCATAGGAAAATAATCTTTTCTAGTGTCTGAATTCAACTTCCTGTAATCGGTACAAACACGCCAACTAGCTGCAGGTCTCGTTTGAACAAGCTCTTTATGCTCATTTTTTACCACTGTGATTCCAATCCTCTTAGGCACTACGTGAACAACGCTGACCCATTTGCTATCAGATGGTTCTAATGGCTCTATAAGAGGCGAAAAAGTGGAGGGATATTGTTTTAATGCTTCCAAGGCAGCCCCCATCTCCATGAGCACTTCTTCATCAAAGTCATTTTAAGATTGACTCAAAACATATTGTAATGGATCATTGGATTGTGCCAGCAAAAACTTAGAGAAAACAAGTGAATCAAGCACATCAATCGAACAACAATCAATTGAACTAGAAGGGTGAGAAAGAGATTCAAACACTTTGAATTGTACAGTTTCTCCTAGCACAGTCATGGTGAGGAGACCATTTTGCACATCTATGATCGTCTTTGCCGTGGCCATAAAGGGTCTCCCAAGCAACATAGGTAACTCACGATCATGTAGAGGAGCCTCTTCCATGTCCAACACTACAAAATCAGCAGGCAAAATTAGTTTGTCAACTTGAACTAAGATATCTTCCACTATACCTCTTGGATATTTCATTGATCGATCAGCAAGTTGCAATGAAATAGTTGTTGCCTTCAAACCCCCCAAACCTAATTGAAGATACACTGAATAGGGCATTAAATTGATGCTAGCCCCCAAGTCAAGCATAGCCTTTTCAACTAGCTTATCTCCAATGATGATATTGATAGAAAAACTGCCCGGATCCTTGAGTTTTGGTGGGAGCTTTCTTTGAAGCACAGCACTCACATTTTCAGACACCACCACCTTCTCATTAGGTCCATACTTCCTCTTATAAGTGTTTAGCTCCTTGAAAATTTTCCCATATGCTGGCATATTCCTAATGACATCAAGCAAAGGTAAATTAACATTCACTTTACTTAAAATATCAAAAATTTCTTGAAATGACTTATCCTGCTTGCTTTTGGCAAGTCTTCCAGGAAATGGGACGGGTGGAGAATAAGGTTTTTCAGCCTTGTGAAAATTTGGAGCTTCAAATGAAGAAGTGGCATTGCTTGGATCGTCATTCAGTTTCTTATTCTCTTCCTGAGTGGGACCTGCATTCACATGATCAGATTCATTAGTAACTTCATTGCCAACTCCATTATTAATAACCTTACCACTTCTAAGTGTTATGACCGCTTTGGCTTGCTCTTGGTTCCTTTGAAGTATCACCGGTTGGCTTGGAAATTTTCCGGGTTCTCTTTGACTGAAAGCATCAGCAATCTGACCTAATTGTGTCTCCATTTTGGTTAGAGCAGCTGAATGTTGTTGGAGAGTACTATTGGTAGTTTGCTGGAACTGAACGGTGTTTTGAGCTAGCATTTTGACCGTATCTTCAAGCGTAGTGGCAGGCTTTGGTTGGAAATTTTGAAATTGATTGTTATTCTTCCATGAGAGATTGGGATGATCTCTCCAACCAGGGTTATATGTATTAGAGAACGGGTCATTCCTCGGCCTCTGATTGTAAGAATTCATGAGATTCACTTGCTCTTGAACAAATTCGGGATAAGCCTCACTAGCCGTGCATTGATAAGTAGGATGACCTGGTATGTTGCAAATGGCACACACCTCAGCTATCTTAGGCACCATATTGAGCATAGAATCGAGCTTCTTTTCCAAACTAGCCACCTGCAAGGCAAGATCATTATTAGAACTCATTTCATACACTCCAACTCGTTTACCTCTTGTATCTTTGTGTTGAGCATTAGATCCCAACATCTCATAAATGTTATATGACTCTTGAGCATTTTTTTCTTCAAAGCTCCACCTGCTGCATTATCAACAGTCGATCGACATGTTTGGGTTAGTCCATCATAAAAAATTTGCATTTGTAAGTAAAGAGGTAACCCATGATGTGGACATTGCAGCAACAGCCCTTTGAAACGCTCCCAACATTCATTGAAAGGTTCTCCATCATCTTGTTTAAAGTTAAAGATTTGCCCTCTCAATGTAGCTGTCTTTTGAGTAGAGAAGAACTTCTCCAAAAATTTCTTAGCTACGGCATCCCAAGTGGTGAGCAAACCAGGTGCTAAAGTCATTAGCCAACCCTTTGCTCTATCTTTCAATGTATAAGGAAAAACCCTCATCCTCATATTTGCTTCAGTCACTCCCTGCAAAGGTAAACCACTCACAACATTGTAGAATTCCTTAATATGGGCTAATGGATCTTCGTTAGGTAAACCATAAAAAGAAGGAAGCATGTGAAAATGTGAAAGATTTGAGATCATAATTTCTAGCTTCAGTAGGCAGCAAGATGCACGAAGTGGAATTTGGCATAACCGGTTGAGCATAATCTTCCAAAGCTCGGTTGTCATCGTTATTGACAGCCATCTCTTCTTCTCTGTCAGAATTAGAGTTATCAAAAGAATCTACACTCGTTGGGGTAGAAGAACTATTGTCCTCTTCTACACTACTAGTATGGGCACTAGCTGATATAGAATTCTCAAAAGTGTTGCTCTTCAACCGTTCAAGTCTTTGGCCTATCTCAGCAAGTGTATCTGACATATACTACCTGAGAAACAAAAATAAAAAAAAATTAGGGTTTGAGAACAAGCAATTATAGAAGACTGAAATCAGTCCCCGGCAACGGCGCCAAAATTTTGTTGTGCTCCTTCCAAGTGCCAATATATGGTTAGTATAATGGTACAAGTAAGGGTGTCGAACCACAGGGACTAATTGGACCTCTATAAATTACTAGTTTTGAAAGAACCCTAGATAAAAATGAAAGTGACAATTTGAAAGTAGTTTTTGTGTTGTAAAATCCAAGAAGAATGTAGCAGTGAATGCTATATTGATGTAGAAAGAATAGGGAAGAGACTAGGGATTTCGAATTCACCATTGCAAAACTAATTCCATGTTTATAAAATTAAACTGTACTCAACTACCAACCTATTTCCAGAGTTCGTTTTACATATATATGATCAGCCATATGATGTGTGGTTTTGATCAAATTCTCCTAATCTGCAACCTAGTTGGGATGTTCAACCTTGGTTCCAAGTTAAGAGTCATTAGCATGCAAGAAAACGTTAAAGAACCAAAGAAAATACACAGCATGATGTTTGCATAGCATTCTCTTCATTCATTCACATGTCTAACAAGATTAAGCATGATGTTTACTATAACCTTGTTTAGAGAATCTATAGGCGACTCTAATGGTGATCAAACATTAAAATTGACAAACAAATTGAACAATAGATTCAGTGAATGAAACAAGAAACAGATTGATGAACTGAATACTTTAACTTAGAAACATGGATCAATGTTGCAAGGCTACATCGAAATCCCTAGCTATGAATTTAGTTACACATCATGTTCAAAGAGATTAAAACAAAAATAAACAACATGAGTGAAAATAAATTCATGAGAGGAAACCCTTGAACCAATTCTGATGTTGAACTTCTCCAAGAACCACCTCTTGCCCTGAGTCCTGATGGTGGAAATATATGGACGGCTAGGGTTTTAGTGTGCATGAAAGGAGAGAATAACCAAGAAGTCAGATCTAGGGTTGTGAAATTCGTCCAAAATAAATAGGGGTTTAAAAGTGGCTAAAAGGCAAGTTTTTATGGGGTAAACAAGGCTGCTACATGTTCCAAGGATATCCTAACGAATCAGCCTTTATTTTGCACGTTTTTGCCTTATTTGGCACCTCCAAATCAGGCTAGAAATCCCCATTGCTTTCCCATTATGCTCTTAGTCTTCAAACAAGCCAGGTTCGCCTTGGATTCTTTATTTGGACTTCAAAACAGGTCACGAAACTTGTTTCCACGTTTGAATAAGGGTCAGCTCCAAAAATGGCATGTTTTCATTTCTTTTGCCTTCAACTTGATCCTAAAGTATATGCAACTGCATACTAACACAAAATAGGATAAAACGCAACAAGTTTAACTCAAAAACATCACAAATATACTAGAAAAGGATGGTATAAATGTATAAATATATGAGTTATCACCTACGAACCTGAACTGTCCAATTTCATGGACCAATCGATATCGGATTGAGTCCAAAACTTGGGTAACATCAGAATATGGGGGGAGGAGACAGTTGGTGCTCTTTGAGTGAAGTCCAATATCTAAAACTATGACCAGTCCATTTCAGAAAGAACTTCATACGAACCTGAATTGTCCAATTTCATGGACCAATCGATATTGGATTGAGTCCAAAACTTGGGGAACATCATAATATGGTTGGAGGAGTCATTTGGAGATCTTTGAGTGAAATCCAATATCTAAAACTATGCAAAATACAAATCAATCCTTTTTGGAACGAACTTCGTACGAACCTGAATTGTCCAATTTCATGGACCAATCGATTTCGGATTGAGCCCAAAACTTAGGGAAAGTCATAATATGGTGGAAGGAGTCATTTGGTGAGTTTTGAGTGAAATCCAATCTCTAAAACTATGCAATACACCAACCACTCCATTTCAGAAAGAACTTCGTACGAACCTGAATTGTCCAGTTTCAAGGACCAATCGATATCGGATTGAGTCCAAAACTTGGGTAACATCATAATATGATGGGAGGAGACAGTTGGTGCTCTTTGAGTGAAATCCAATATCTAAAACTATGCAAAACACAAACCACCCCATTTCAGAAAGAACTTTGTACGAACCTGAATTGTCCAATTTCGTGGACCAATCGATATTGGATTGAGTCCAAAACTTGGGCAACATCATAATATGGTTGGAGGAGTCATTTGGTGCTCTTTGAGTGAAATCCAATATCTAAAACTATGCAAAATACAAATCAATCATTTTCAGAACGAACTTCGTATGAACTTGAATTGTCCAATTTCATGGACCAATCGATTTCGGATTGAGCCCAAAACTTGTGGAACATCATAATATGGTGGGAGGAGTCATTTGGTAGGTTATGAGTGAAATCCAACCTTAAGAACTATGCAAAACACTAACCACTCCATTTCAGGACGAACTTCGTACAAACTTGAATTGTCAAATTTCAAGGACCAATCGATATCGAACTGAGTGCAAAACTTGGGGTACAACATAATCTGGTGGGAGGAGTCATTTGTTGAGTTTTGTGTGAAATCCAATCTGTAACACTATGCAATACACCAACCAGTCCATTTTGGAACGACCGTCGTACGAACCTGAATTGCCCAATTTCATGGACCAATCGATATCGGATTGAGTTCAAAACTTGGGGAACATCATAATATGGTGGAAGGAGTCATTAGGTAGGTTTTGAGTGAAATCAAATCTCTAAAACCATGCAATACACCAACCACTCCATTTCAGAACGAACTTCGTACGAACCTGAATTGTCCAATTTCATGGACCAATCGATTTCGGATTGAGCCCAAAACGTAGGGAACGTCATAATATGGTGGAAGGAGTCATTTGGTGAGTTTTGAGTGAAATCCCCATAATCTAAAACTATGCAAAACAAAAATCACTCTATTTCAGAACGAACTTCGTACGAACGTGAATTGTCTAATTTCATGAACCAATCGATATCGAATTAAATCCAAAACTTGGGGAACATCATAATATGGTGGGTGGTGTGATTTGGTGCCCTTTGAGTGAAATCCAATATCTAAAACTGTGCAAAACACACACCACTCCATTTCATAACGACCTTTGTACAAACCTAAATTGTCCAATTTCAAGGATCAATCGATATCGGATTGAGTCCAAAACTTGGGGAACATTATAATATGGTGGGAGGAGTCATTTGGTGGGTTTTGAGTGAAATCGAATCTCTAAAACTGTGCAATACACCAACCACTCCATTTCAGAACGAACTTCGTACGAACTTGAATTGTCCAATTTCATGGACCAATCGATATCGGATTGAGTCCAAAACATGGGGAACATCATAATATGGTGGCAGGAGTCAATTGGTGAGTTTTGAGTGAAATCCAATCTCTCAAACTATGCAATACACCAACCACTCCATTTGAGAACGAACTTCGTACGAACCTAAATTGTTCAATTTCATGGACCAATCGATATCGAATTGAGTCCAAAACTTGGGGAACATCATAGTATGGTGGGAGGAGACATTTGGTAGGTTTTGAGTAAAATATAATCTCTAGAATGACGCAATAAAACAACCGCTCCATTTCAGAACGCACTTCTTGCGAACCTGAATTGTCCAATTTCATGGACCAATAGATATCAGATTGAGTCCAAAACTTGGGGAACATTATAATATGGTGGGAGGAGTGATTTGGCGGGTTTTGAGTGAAGTCCAATCTCTAAAACTATGCAATACACCAACCACTCTATTTCAGAGCGAACTTCGTATGAACCTGAATTGTTCAATTTCATGGACCAATCGATCTCGGATTGAGTCCAAAACTTGGGGAACATCATAATATGGTGGGAGGAGTCATTTGGTGGGTTTTGAGAGAAATCGAATTCTAAAACCATGCAATACAGCAACAACTCCATTTCAGAACGAACTTCGTACGAACCTGAATTGTCCAATTTCGTGGACCAATCGATATCTGATAGAGTCCAAAACTTGGGGAACATCATAATATTGTGGGAGGAGTTATTTGGTGCTCTTTGAGTAAAATGCAATATCTAAAACTATGCCAAACACAAACCACTCCATTTCAAAAAGAACTTCGTACGAACCTAAATTGTCCAATTTCATGGGACAATTGACATCGGATTGAGTCCAAAACTTGGGGAACATCCCAATATGGTGGGAGGAGTCATTTGGTGCACTTTGAGTGAAATCCAATATCTAAAACAATGCAATACACCAACCACTCCATTTCAGAACGAACTTCGTACGAACCTGAATTGTCCAATTTCATGGACCAATCGATATCGGATTGAGTCCAAAACTTGGAAAACATCATAATATGGTGGGAGGAGTGATTTGGTGGGTTTTGAGTGAAATCCAATCCCTAAAACTATGCAATTCACCAACCACTCCATTTCATAACGAACTTTGTACGAACCTGAATTGTCCAATTTCATGGACCAATCGATATTGGGTTGAGTCCAAAACTTGGGGAACATCATAATATGGTGGAAGGAGTCATTTGGTGGGTTTTCAGTGAAATCGAATCTCTAGAACTGTGCAATACACCAACCACTCCATTTTAGAACGAACTTCGTACGAACCTGAATTGTCCAATTTTCATGAACGAATGATTGAGTCCAAAACTTGGGGAACATCGTAATATGGTGGGAGGAGTGATTTGGTGGGTTTTTAGTGAAATCCAATCTCTAAAACTACGCAATACCCCAACTGCTCCATTTCATAACGAACTTCATACGAACCTAAATTGTCCAATTTCGTGGACCAATCGATATCATATTGATTCCAAAACTTGGGGAACATCATAATTTCGTGGGAGTTGTCATTTGTGAGTTTTGAGTGAAATCCAATATCTAAAACTATGCAAAATACAAATCAATCATTTTCAGAACGAACTTCGTACGAACCTGAATTGTCCAATTTCATGGACCAATCGATTTCGGATTGAGCCCAAAACTTGTGGAACATCATAATATGGTGGGAGGAGTCATTTGGTAGGTTATGAGAGTGAAATCCAACCTCAAGAACTATGCAAAACACCAACCACTCCATTTCAGGACGAACTTCGTACGAACTTGAATTGTCAAATTTCATGGACCAATCGATATCTGACTGAGTCCAAAACTTAGGGTACATCCTAATCTGGTGGGAGGAGTCATTTGTTGAGTTTTGTGTGAAATCCAATCTGTAAAACTATACAATACACCAACCAGTCCATTTCGGAACGACCGTCGTACGAACTTGAATTGCCCAATTTCGTGGACCAATCGATATCGGATTGAGTCCAAAACTTGGGGAACATCATTGTATGGTCGGAGGAGTCATTTGGTAGGTTTTGAGTGAAATACAATCTCTAGAACGACGCAAGACACCAACCACTCCATTTCATAATGAACTTTGTACGAACTTGAATTGTCCATTTCATTGACCAGTCGATATCGAGTTGAGTCCAAAACTTGGGGAACATCATAATATGGTGGGAGGAGTGATTTGGTAGGTTTTGAGTGAAATCGAATCTCTAAAACTGTGAAATACGCCAACCACTCCATTTCAGAACGAATTTCATACGAACCTGAATTGTCCAATTTCATGAACCAATCCATATCGGATTGAGTCCAAAACTTGGGGAACATCATAATATAGTGGGAGGATTGATTTGGTGGGTTTTGAGTGAAATCCAATCTCTAAAACTACGCAATACCCCAACCGCTCCATTTCAGAACGAACTTCGTACGAACCTAAATTGTCCAATTTCGTGGACCAATCGATATCGGATTGATTCGAAAACTTGGGGAACATCATAATTTGGTGGGAGTAGTCATTTGTTGAGTTTTGAAATCCAATCCCTAAAACTATGCAATACACCAACCACTCCGTTTCAGAACGAACTTCATACGAACTTGAATTGTCAAATTTCATGGACCAATCGATATCGGACTGAGTCCAAAACTTGGGGTACATCATAATCTGGTGGGAGGAGTGATTTGTTGAGTTTTGAATGAAATCCAATCTCTAAAACTATGCAATTCCCCAACCACTCCATTTCAGAACGAACTTCGTACGAACCTGAATTGTCCAATTTCGTGCACCAATCGATATCGGATTGAGTCCAAAACTTTTGGAACATCATAATATGGTGGGAGGAGTGATTTGGTCGGTTATGAGTGAAATCCAACCTCCAGAACTATGCAAAACACCAACCATTCCATTTCAGGACGAACTTCGTACGAACTTGAAGTGTTAAATTTCATGGACCAATCGATATCGAACTGAGTCCAAAACCTGGGGCACATCATAATCTGGTGGGAGGAGTCATTTGTTGAGTTTTGTGTGAATTCCAATCTGTTAAACTATGCAATACACCAACCAATCCATTTCGGAACGACCGTCGTACAAACCTGAATTGCCCAATTTCGTGGACCAATCGATATCGGATTGAGTCCAAAACTTGGGGAACATCATAGTATGGTGGGAGGAGTCATTTGGTAGGTTTTGAGTGAAATACAATCTCTAGAACAACGCGATACACCAACCACTCCATTTCAGAACGAACTTCTTGCGAACCTGAATTGTCCAATTTCATGGACCAATCAATATCAGATTGAGTCCAAAACTTGGGGAACATCATAATATCATGGGAGGAGTCATTTGGTGGGTTTTGAGTGAAATCCAATCAGTAAAACTATGCAATACACACCAACCACTCCATTTCAGAACGAACTTTGTACGCTCCGGAATTGTCCATTTTCTTGGGCAAATCGATATTGGATTGAGCCCAAAATATGGGGAACACTATAATATGGTGGGAGGAGTCATTTGGTGAGGTTTGAGTGAAATACAATCTCTCGAACAATGCAATACACCAACCACTCCATTTCAGAACGAACTTCGTACGAACCTAAATTGTCCAATTTCATGGACCAAACGACGTCAGATTGAGTCCAACACTTGGGGAACATCATAATATCGTGGGAGGAGTCATTTGGTGGGTTTTGAGTGAAATACAATCAGTAAAACTATGCAATACACACCAACCACTCCATTTCAGAACGAACTTCGTACGCACCGGAATTGTCCATTTTCTTGGACAAATTGATATTGAATTGAGCCCAAAATATGGGGAACTCTGTAATATGGTGGGAGGAGTCATTTGGTGAGGTTTGAGTGAAATCCAATCTCTAAAATTATGCAACACACCAACCACACCACCTCAGAACGACCTTCTCACGAACCAGAATTTTCCAATTTCATGGACCAATCGATATCGGATTGAGCCCAAAACTTTTGGGACATCATAATATGGTGGGAGGAGTCATTTGGTGAGTTTTGAGTGAAATCCAATATCTAAAACTATGCAATACACCAACCACTCCATTTTAGAACAAACTTCGTATGAACCTGAATTGTCCAATTTCATGGACTAATCGATATCGGATTGAATCCAAAACTTGGAGAACATCATAGTATGGTGGGAGGAGTCATTTGGTATGTTTTGAGTGAAATAGAATCTCTAGAACAACGCGATACACCAACCACTCCATTTCAGAACGAACTTCTTGCGAACCTGAATTGTCCAATTTCATGGACCAATCAATATCAGATTGAGTCCAAAACTTGGGGAACATCATAATATCATGGGAGGAGTCATTTGGTGGGTTTTGAGTGAAATCCAATCAGTAAAACTATGCAATACACACCAACCATTCCATTTCATAACGAACTTCGTACGCTCCGGAATTGTCCATTTTCTTGGGCAAATCGATATTGGATTGAGCCCAAAATATGGGGAACACTATAATATGGTGGGAGGAGTCATTTGGTGAGGTTTGAGTGAATCCAATCTCTAAAACTATGCAATACACCAACCACACCATTTCAGAACGACCTTCGTACGAACAAGAATTTTCCAATTTCGTGGACCAATCGATATCGGATTGAGCCCAAAACTTTTGGAACATCATAATATGGTGGGAGGAGTCATTTGGTCAGTTTTGAGTGAAATCTAATCTCTGGAACTATGCAATGCAACAACCACTCCATTTCAGAACAAACTTCGTACACACTTGAATTGTCCAATTTCATGGACCAATCGATATCGGATTGAGCCCAAAACTTAGGGAACATTATAATATGGTGGGAGGAGTCATTTGGTTAGTTTTGAGTGAAATCCAGCCCCTAAGACTATGCAATACACCAATCACACTATTTCATAACGAACTTCGTACGAACCGGAATTTTTCAATTTCATGGACCAATCGATATCAGATTGAGTCAAAAACTATGGTGGGAGGAGTCATTTGGTGAGTTTTGAGCGAAATCCAATCTCGAAAACTATACAATACACCAACCACAACATTTCAGAACGAACTTCGTACGAACCTGAAATGTCCAATTTCATGGGCCAATCGATATCAGATTCATTCCAAAACTTGGGGAACATCATAATTTGGTGGGAGGACTCATTTGGTGAGTGTTGACTAATATCCAATCTCTAAAACTATGCAATACACCAACCACTTCATTTCATAACGAACTTCGTACGAACCTGAATTTTCCAATTTCATGGACCAATTGATATCAGATTGAGTCCAAAACTTAGGGAACATCATAATATAGTGGGAGGAGTTATTTGATGAGTTTTGAGAGAAATCTAATCTCCAAAACTATGCAATACACCAACCACACCATTTTGTAACGAACTTCGTACGAACCTGAAATGTCCAATTTCATGGGCCAATCGTTATCAGATTCATTCCAAAACTTGGGGAACATCATAATTTGATGGGAGGACTCATTTGGTGAGTTTTGACTGAAATCCAACGTCTAAACCTATGCAATACACCTACCACTCCATTTCAAAACGAACTTCATAAGAACCTGAATTGTCCAATTTCTTGGACCAATGGATATCGGATTGAGCCCAAAACTTGGGGAACATCGTAATATGGTGGGCGGAGTCATTTGGTGAGTTTTCAGTGAAATCCAATCTCTAAAACTATGACATACATCTACCATTCCATTTCAGAACAAACTTCGTACGAACCTGAATTGTCCAATTTCATGGACCAGTCGATATCGGTTCGAGTCCAAAATTTGGGGAACATCATAATATGGTGGGAGGAGTCATTTGGTAGGTTTGAAGTGAAATCCAATCTCCAAAACTATGCAACACACCAACCACTCCATTTCAGAACGAACTTCGTAAGAACCTGAATTGTCCAATTTCTTGGACCAATGGTTATCGGATTGAGCCCAAAACTTGGGGAACATCATAATATGGTGGGAGGAGTCATTTGGTGAGTTTTGAGTGAAATCCAATCTCTAAAACTATGCAATACACACACCACTCCATTTCAGAATGAACTTCGTACGAACATGAATTGTCTAATTTCACGGACCAATCGATATCGGATTGAGCCCAAAACTTTGGAAACATTATAATATAGTGGGAGGAGTCATTCAGTCGGTTTTTAGTGAAATCCGATCTCTAGAACTATACAATACCCCCAACCAATACATTTCAGAACAAAAATCGTACGAACCTGAATTGTCCAATTTCTTGGGCAACATCATTATGTGGTGGGAGGAGTCACTTGGTGAATTTTGAGTGAAATCCAATCTCTAAAACAATGCAATACACCTACCACTCCATTTCAAAACGAACTTCATAAGAACCTGAATTGTCCAATTTCTTGGACCAATGGATATCGGATTGAGCCCAAAACTTGGGGAACATCGTAATATGGTGGGCGGAGTCATTTGGTGAGTTTTCAGTGAAATCCAATCCCTAAAACTATGACATACACCTACCACTCCATTTCAGAACAAACTTCGTACGAACCTGAATTGTCCAATTTCATGGACTAGTCGATATCGGTTCGAGTCCAAAACTTGGGGAACATCATAATATGGTGGGACTCATTTGGTGAGTTTTGAGTGAAATCCAATCTCTAAAACTATGTTATACACCAACCACACCATTTCAGAACGAACTTTGTACAAACCTGAATTTTCCGATTTCATGAACCAATGGATATCAGATTGAGTCCAAAACATGGGGAACATCATAATATAGTGGGAGGAGTCATTTGGTAGGTTTTGAGTGAAATCCAATCTCAAGAACTATGCAATACACCAAACACTCCATTTCAGAACGAACCTCGTAAGAACCTGAATTGTCGAATTTCATGGACCAATCGCTATCGGATTGAGTCCAAAACTTGGGGAACAACATAATATGGTGGGAGGAGTCATTCAGTCGGTTTTTAGTGAAATCCGATCTCTAGAACTATACAATACCCCAACCAATACATTTCAGAACAAAAATCGTACGAACCTGAATTGTCCAATTTCTTGGGCAACATCATTATGTGGTGGGAGGAGTCACTTGGTGAATTTTGAGTGAAATCCAATCTCTAAAACAATGCAATAAACCAACCACTCCATTTCAGAACGAACTTCGTACGAGCCTGAATTGTCCAATTTCATACACCAATCGATATCGGATTAAGCCCAAAACTTGGGGAACATCATAATATTGTGGGAGGAGTCATTTGGTGAGTTTTGAGTGAAATCCAATCTCTAAAACTATGCAATACACCAACCACACCATTTCATAGCGAACTTCGTACGAACTTGAATTTTCCAATTTCATGGACCAATTGATATCGGATTGAGTCCAAAACATGGGGAACATCCTAATATAGTGGGAGGACTCATTTGGTTAGTTCTGAGTGAAATGTAGTCTCTAACACTGTGCAATACATCAACCAATCCATTTCAGAACAAAAATCGTATGAACATGAATTGTACAATTTCTTGGACCAATCAATATGGGATTGAGTCCAAATCTTGGGGAACATCAAAATATGGTGGGAGGAGTCATTAGGTAGGTTTTGAGTGAAATCCGTTCTCTAAAACTATGTAATACACCAACCACTCCATTTCAGAACGAACTTCATAAGAACCTGAATTGTCCAATTTCTTGGACCAATGGATATCGGATTGAGCCCAAAACTTGGGGAACATCATAATATGGTGGGAGGTGTGATTTGGTGAGTTTTGAGTGAAATCCAATCTCTAAAACTATGCAATGCACCTACCACACCATTTCAGAATGAACTTCATACGAAATTGAATTTTCCAATTTCATGGACCAATCGATATCGAATTGTGTCCAAAACTTGGGGAACATCATAGTATGGTGGGAGGAGTCATTTGGTAGGTTTTGAGTGAAATCCAATAACTAGAACTATGCAAGACACTAACCACTCCGTTTCAGAACATACTTCGTACGAACCTGAATTGTCCAATTTCATGGACCAATCGATATCGGATTGAGTCCGAAACTTGGGGAACATCATCTTATGATGAGAGGAGTCATTTGTTAGGTTTTGAGTAAAATCCAAAATACACCAACTACACCATTTAAGAACGAACTTAGTACGAACCTGAATTGTCCAATTTCTTGGACAAATCGATACCGGATTGAGCCCAAAACTTGGGGAACATCATAATATGGTGGGAGGAGTCATTCTGTTGGTTTTGAATGAAATCCAATCCCTCAAACTATGCAATACACCAACCACTACATGTCAGAATGAACTTTGTACGAACCTGAATTGTCCAATATCGTGGACCAATCGATATCGGATTGAGTCCCAAACTTGGGGAACATCATAATATGGTGGGAGGAGTCATTACGTAGGGTTTGAGTGAAATCCAATCTCCAAAACTATGCAATACACCAACCAGTCCATTACAGAACGAATTTCGTGCGAACTTGAATTGTCTAATTTCATGGACCAATCCATATCGAATTGAGGCCAAAACTTGGGGAACATCATAATATGGTGGGAGGAGTCATTTGTTAGGTTTTGAGTGAAATCCAATCCCTAGAACAACGCACTACACCAACCACTCCATTTTAGAACGAACTTCGTACGAACCTTAATTGTCCAATTTCTTGGACCAATCGCTATCGGATTGAGTCCAAAACTTGGGGAATATCATAATATGGTGGGAGGAGTTATTTGGTTGGTTTGGAGTGAAATCCAATCTCTAGAACAGTGGAATACAACGACCACTTCACTTCAAAACGAACTTTGTACGAACATGAGTTGTCCAATTTCTTGGACAAATCTATATAGGATTGAGCCCAAATCATGGGGTACATTATAATATGGTGGGAGGAGTCATTTGATGAGTTTTGTTTTTATTGAGTGAAATCCAATCCCTAGAACTATGCAACACACCAACAACTCCATTTCAGAACGAACTTCGTACGAACCTGAATTGCCCAATTTATTGGACCAATCGCTATCGGATTGAGTCCGAAACTTGGGGAACATCATCACATGGTGGAAGGTGTCATTTGGTTGGTTTTGAGTGAAATCCAATCTCTAGAACTATGCAATACACCAACCACTCTTTTTCAAAACGAACTTCATACGAACCTGAATAGTCCAATTTCATGGACCAATCGATATCAGATTGTGTCCAAAACTTGGGGAACATCATAATATGGTGGGAGGAGTCATTTCGTAGGTTTTGAGTGAAATCCAATCTCTAGAACTATGCAATACACCAACCAATCCATTTCAGAACGAACTTCGTACGAACTTGAATTGTCCAATTTAATGGACCAATCCATATCGGATTGAGTCCAAAACTTTGGGAACATCATAATATGGTGGGAGGAGTCAATTCGTAGGTTTTGAGTGAAATCCAATCTCCAAAACTACGCAATAAAACAACCAGTCCATTTCAGAACGAACTTCGTACGAACTTGAATTGTCCAATTTCAGGGACCAATCCATATCGAATTGAGTCCAAAACTTGGGGAACATCATAATATGGAAGGAGGAGTCATTTGATCAGTTTTGAGTGAAATCCAATCTGTAGAACAATGCAATACACCAACCACTCCATTTCAGAGCGAACTTCGTACGAACCTGAATTGTCCAATTTCATGGACCAATCGATATCGGATTGAGTGCAAAACATGGGGAACATCAGAATATGGTGGGAGGAGTCATTCTGTTGGTTTTGAGTGAAATCCAATCTCTTGAACAATCTAATATACCAACCACTCCATTTCAGAACGAACTTCATACGAACCTGAATTGTTCGATTTCTTGGACCAATCGCTATCGGATTTGATCCAAAACTTGGGGAAAATCCTAATATGGTGGGAGGAGTCATTTGGTTGGTTTTTAGTGATATCCAATATGTTGAACAATGCAATACACCAACCACTCCATTTCAGAGCGAACTTCGTACGAACCTGAATTGTCCAATTTCATAGACCAATCGATATCGGATTGAGTCCAAAACTTGGGGAACATCATAATATGGTGGGAGGAGTCATTCTGTTGGTTTTGAGTGAAGTGCAATCTCTAGAACAATGCAATATACCAACCACTCCATTTCAGAACGAACTTCGTACGAACCTGAATTGTCCAATTTCTTGGGCCAATCGATATGGGATTGAGTCCAAAACTTGGGGAACATCATAATATGGTGGGAGGAGTCATTTGGTGGGTTTTGAGTGAAATTGAATCTCTAAAATTGTGCAATACACCAACCACTCCATTTCAGAGCGAACTTCGTACGAACCTGAATTGTCCAATTTCTTGCACCAATCGCTATCGGATTGAGTCCAAAACTTGGGGAACATCATAATATGGTGGGAGGAGTCATTTGGTTGGTTTTGAGTGAAATCCAATCTCTAGAACAAAGCAATACACCAACCACTCCATTTTAGAGCGAACTTCAGACGAACCTGAATTCTCCAATTTCTTCGACCAATCGCTATCGGATTTAGTCCAAAACTTAGGGAACATCATAATATGGTGGGAGGAGTCATTTGGTTTGTTTTGATTGACATCCAATCTCTAGAACTGTGCAATACACAAACCACTCCTTTTCAGAACGAACTTCGTATCAACCCGTGTTATCTAATTTCTTGGACCAATCGATATGGGATTGAGTCCAAAACTTGGGGAGCATCATAATATGGTGGGAGGAGTCATTTCTTAGCTTTTGAGTGTAATCCAATCTCTAAAACTATGCAATAAACCAACTAGTCCATTTCAGAACGAACATCGTACGAACTTGAATTCTTCAATTTCATGGACCAATCGATATCGGATTGAGTCGAAAACTTGGGGAACATCATAATATGGTGGGAGGAGTCATTTGGTGGGTTTTGAGTGAAATTGAATCTCTAAAATTGTGCAATACACCAACCACTCCATTTCAGAGCGAACTTCGTACGAACCTAAATTGTCCAATTTCTTGCACCAATCGCTATCGGATTGAGTCCAAAACTTGGGGAACATCATAATATGGTGGGAGGAGTCATTTGGTTGGTTTTGAGTGAAATCCAATCTCTAGAACAAAGCAATACACCAACCACTCCATTTTAGAGCGAACTTCAGACGAACCTGAATTCTCCAATTTCTTCAAACAATTGCTATCGGATTTAGTCCAAAACTGGGGGAACATCATAATATGGTGGGAGGAGTCATTTGGATTGTTTTGATTGAAATCCAATCTCTAGAACTATGCAATACACCAACCACTCTATTTCAGAGCGAACTTCGTACGAACTTGAATTATCGAATTTCATGGTCCCATCGATATTTGATCGAGTCCAAAACTTGGGGAACATCACAATATAGTGGGAGGAGTCATTTGGTGAGTTTTGAGTGAAATCCAATTTTATAAACTATGCAATACACTGAACACTCCATTTCAGAACAAAAATCGTAAGAATCTGAATTGTCCAATTTCTTGGACCAATCGATATCGGATTGAGTCCAAAACTTGGGGAACATCAGAATATGGTGGGAGGAGTCGTTTTGTTTATTTTGAGTGAAATCCAATCTCTAGAACTATGCAATACATCAACCACTCCATTTTAGAACGAACATCGTACGAACTTGAATTGTCCAATTTCATGGCCCAATCGATATCGGATTAAGTCCAAAACTTGGGGAACATCATAATATGGTGGGAGATGTCATTTGGTTTGTTTTGATTGAAATCCAATCTCTAGAACTATGCAATACACCGACCACTCCATTTCAGAACGAATTTCGTACGAACCTGAATTGTCAAATTTCTTGGACCAATTGATGTCGGATTGAGTCCAAAACTTGGGGAACATCATAATGTGGTGGGAGGAGTTATTTGGTTGGTTTTGAGTGAAACCCAATCTTTAGAACTATGCAATACACAGACCACTCCATTTAAGAACGAACTTTGTACAAAACGGAATTGTGAAATTTCTTGGGCCAATCGATATCAGATTGAGTTCAAAATTTGGGGAACATCATAATATGGTGATAGGATTCATTTGGTTAGTTTTGAGTGAAATCCAATCTCTATAACTATGCAATACACCGACCACTCCATTTAAGAACGAACTTCGTACGAACCTGAATTGTCAAATTTCTTGGACCAATCGATATCACATTGAGTTCAAAATTTGGTGAACATCCTAATATGGTGGGAGCAGTCATTTGGTTGGTTTTGAGTGAAATCCAATACCTAGAACTATGCAATACGCCGACCACTCCATTTCAGAATGAACTTCGTACGAACCTGAATAGTCCAATTGGATATCGGATTGAGTCCAAAACTTGGGGAACATCATAATATGGTGGGAGGAGTCATTTGGTTGGTTTTGAGTGAAATCCAAGCTCTGAAGTATGCAATACACCAACCACTCCATTTTAGAACGAACTTCGTACGAACATGAATTGTCCAATTTCATGGCCCAATCGATATCGAATTGAGTTCAAAACTAGGGGAATATCATAATATGGTGGGAGGAGTCATTTGGTTTGTTTTGATTGAAATCCAATCTCTAGAACTATGCAATACACCAACCACTCCATTTCAGAACAAACTTCGTACGAACCTGAATTGTCAAATTTCTTGGCCCAATCGATATTAGATTAAGTTCAAAATTTGGGGCACATCATAATATGGTGGGAGGAGTCATTTGGTTGGTTTTGAGTGAAATCCAATTTCTAAAACTATGCAATACACCAACCACTCCATTTCATAACAAAAATCTTGCAGACCTGAATTGTCCAATTTCTTGGACCAATTGATATCGGATTGAGTCCAAAACTTGGGGAACATCATAATATAGTAGGAGGAGTCATTTGGTGAGTTTTGAGTGAAATTCAATCTCTAAAACTATGCAATACACCGACCAATCCATTTAAGAATGAACTTCGTGCGAACCTGAATTGTCAAATTTCTTGAGCCAATCAATATCAGATTGTGTTCAAAATTTGGGGAACATCATAATATGGTGGGAGAAGTCATTTGGTTGGTTTTGAGTCAAATCCAATCTCTAGAACTATGCAATACACCGACTACTCCTTTTCAGAATGAACTTCGTACGAACCTGAATTGTCAAATTTCTTGGTCCAATCGATATCAGATTGAGTTCAAAATTTGAGGAACATGATAATATGGTGGGAGGAGTCATTTGGTTGGTTTTGAGTGAAGTCAAATCTCTAGAACTCTGCAATACACCGACCACTCCATTTGAGAATGAACTTCGTACGAACCTGAAATGTCAAATTTCTTAGACCAATCGATATCGGATTGAGTCCAAAACTTGGGGAACATCATAATATGGTGGGAGGAGTCATTTGGTTGGTTTTGAGTGAAATCCAACCTTTGAAATATGCAATAAACCAAGCACTCCATTGTAGAACGAACTTCGTACGAACCTGAATTGTTCAATTTCATGGCCCAATCGATATCGGATTGAGTCCAAAACTTGGGGGACATCATAATATGTTGGGAGGAGTCATTTGGTTTGTTTTGATTGAAATCCAATGTCACTACAAGAAAAACATGATTAACTGACACTTCATTGGTGACGTTTTAGCAAAAAGCATCAACTATAATGCTTGGTTTTGACGCTTTTTAAAAAGCGTCAACTATATGTGGCATAATCATGACGCTTATTGAACACCATCAAGTAAGACCAGATATACATGACTCTTTTAGAAGACCATCAAGTTAGACCTTTATAAAACTTGACGTTTTGTACAAAACCTAACGCTTCCTACAAAACCTGACGTTTTCTACAAAACCATTCTGACTAAGCGGCATAATTTTTTAATTAATTTTTTTTTTTTTGGACGGACTTAGTGGCTGAGTTGGTATCTTAAATATCTTTCCTTCCAACGAAATAAAAAATAAAAAATTTCATTCCTAAATTCACGAACTGTAGGGTTCTCTCCTAAGTTCATATATCTGAGCTTTTCTCCTCTATCTCTCTTTCCATTGCCTCCTCGTCTTTTCTGCACAACTAGACTTCTCCATTTTCAGATCTGGTGCTACCCTATTTCTCTTCCTTATTTTCTTATTTTCCCCTTCTTCTCTTCACCTCTGTCTTTCTCTTCCTTATAAATGGTTCTCAAATCTTGATGTCGAACGAGATCGAGAAGTTCTTTGCTCCTATCTCTCAGTATTTCTAGGTCAAAAAACTTCCAATTAGGTCTCGATTGTTGCCCATAGAGTCAAATCTGCAATATTTTTCTAGGTTTGCAAAAATCAGGCATGCATTAGTGGAAATCAGGGGAAACCTCTTCAAATTTAGCCTTGGTACAAAGTGGCTTGTGAGAAAAATTGCGCTGCTGTAAGTTCCAGTAACATTCCTTTTTTCTTCTCCTCCTTTTCTGTGTTTGTATGTGTTTCGGGCCAAACACCCTGTGTGGGTATGATGTCATATTAGTAATGCATTATTGCTTTGAGTTAGGGCAGTCCAGAGAAGGAGAAAATTGGTTATTGTGCTGATATGTTAGATGACACTAGTAGCTTTTGCTGATGTAGTTTTCTTTATGGAGCTGAAAATCGGATTCACAATTTCACAATGACATACAGGTACAAAATGAATTTATTTTCTTCTTTTTTTTTTTTTTTTCTCGTTGTTGCCAGATTGGTATATATATGTTCCTGACATTGGACTTGTCTATTAATGACCAAATTAAGGCACTACGGCTAATTTTGGAGAAAGCAAGTGATGAAAAAACATTCCTGACATTGGATGGTGCTATGAGAAAAGCATTTGTTCTTCTCTTACTTGGGGCGAGAGAGTTGTGATTCACTCTTTGATGTAGTTTGGTTTATGAAAAACTTTTTCTTTTCCTCTTATCACCTTAATATGTGATCACTTTGAATTATACATTATTTGGTACTGTTTTTATTAACGTATGCGAGTATGTTGGAATTTTTATGACTACAATTATGATAATGGGTTATATGAAAAAAAATCTTGGCAAAAACAATTGAAAAACAAATCTTGTCATATGAATCTTACCAAAAAAAAAAAATTGTGTCATTTGAATCTCAATTTCCATTAAAATTATCAAAGATTTTTTATTTTATTTATTTATTTATAAATAGTCTGATATGATGTTATCCGAAACATCACCAAACACAGTATAACTTAGTCAGATTATTTATCCGGAACAGCACCAAACGCCTTATAATATTATCGATAAATAGTCAGTACTCTCCGGAACAGATTAATACTATCCGACGGAAATTAGTCAGTACAATCCGACGTACCAAACGAGCCCTTAGTTAGATCCGTTTTATATATTTCAGTAAAGGCTGACCAGAGTTTTTGTTTTTTTTTTTTCCTACCATAAATACTGTCATTTGTGGAAAACAAGTGGCTTGGGAGTTAGAACAATAATGGATTCTTTAAACACAGGAGAGACCAAATTGTTGGCTCAAGTACTGGTATAGGAGATTTCAGCACTAAGTTGACTAAGAAAAGACTGAATTTTTTTTAAAAAAAAACATGGACTTTTGTTGCAAAATACATATTGTGGTGCCCTAGTATGAGTTTGAATTATTGGGCCACCAATGTTACTAGTTCAGGTTTGTCTTAAGCTAGCCACATAACCTTATTTTATTTTATTTTTCATTTTTTCCTTTTAACTTTTTCTTATACACATGGATTTTACTTAAGGCACGGCTACCTGGTCATGTAGGTACAAGAAAGGGATATTGAAATTTTTTTCTCTTAATATGGCTATTGGGGGATATGAGGAGTATATGGATTTTAAAGGACGAGAATGGTGAAGATAGATGTGGAGTCATCAGAATAACAAGAGCGCGATTCCAATCTCAAACCTTCTGCCGACAGGTACATTTTTTATTTATTTATTTGAAGCTTATTTAGGTGGTTTGAATTTTGGTTTGCTATATACAATTAAAATTATTAAAATTCTTTGTTTTCTTTTTGGTCTCGCCACTTGTTGTAGTGGGATGTTGTTATTTAATTCCAAACCTTTTGACTTTAAGATGCAAAATGTACAGTTTTGTTTCTATAGATATCATTATTAGGTTCAATTATTTGGACCCAAATGCTACTGTCAAGTACTTCAAGAGGCCAAGAAAAGTTTATATATTTGGATACGGAGGTTTAATGGATGCTTTTATGAAGATTTTGTATGAAAGGCTTTCTTTGGAAATCATGCATGATAAACAACACATATATTTGGTTTTATGTAGCAGTTATTGTTATAATATTCAATTGGGCAATATTTTGAGTTGCTTTTTAATTTTGCAGGTACGTGCTAGTACATTAGCTGGTCAGATGGTAGTCCTGAAGAACACAGGTCAAGGAATTGGATTTTATGTTTTTTGTTAATTGTGGTAATAATTTTTCTCATTGATTAGACTTTTGGTTTCCTCTATTTAAAGAATTCCAAATAACTTTCTAAACAACACAGATTGGGTAGGAATTGGTTAATCTGTTATTTTATATGGCAAGTTTCAGCTTCAAAGATTTGATTGGATCTCCTCTTCTAACGAATACAGTGGGGTCTGTAAAAGAGAGATTTGATAAATTGAGGAGATGTGATTTTTTTTTAAAAGTTAAAAAGTAAAAGGAAATGTGATTGTGTGTGCTCTTACTTTGTGCATAGTTGGCTTCAAGTCTTTCTCTGCATTTGAATAAAAGGAAGTGGGCATTTGTATCTGGTAATGAATATATGCATGATATGAGACTCCATTAGTGTTGGACAAGTTTGATGTTTTCATTGGTTTTATCTCTTAACTCTTTAAAATTCATGTCTTATTTATTGGCAAATTGATGCGTTTATGGAAGCTTAAACTACAAAGACAAGTGTTACGGAAAATCAAGCTCCTAAGTTAGAAGTTTTACGTTTTATCGTACTAGATAGCTTGGTTTATTTCAGCATGTATTAGAAGTTTTTTGAATGTTTGTATCAAATATTCTACTTTAATGGATATTAAATTTCAGCTTGATATTTTTTTATTATATTCATGTAGCTGTTAAATTCTTGGAAACTTTAGTTGTTTAGGAATCTCTCCTTTTTTTCTTTTTTCTTTTTATTTTTTTAAATTTCAGTTGTACAACTCTTGACGGCTAAGAACTGTCAAGAAAGATTTATTAATGTTGGAATTTTAAAAGGTTTTAAAAATTTAACCGTTTTATTTATTTAATTATTTTGGTTGTTTTATTTTATTTATTGTGGGGGTTATAAATATTTAATATTCTGGTTTTATTTCTGGTTGGTGAAAGCCTTAATTTTTTGGTTGGTGAACTTTAATGGTTGGTGAAGGTTACATGTTTTTGGATGCCTATAAAAGGCCACTCCTCCTTCACATTTGAACACACACAATTATACACAATACACTATCAGAAGATCACATACACATTCTAATTCTCTCCTTTTCTACTTTTACATATACTCTCTACTTTATTATTATTATTTTGGGCAATGGTTATGTGACTTGGATACCTATATCTGTCTGTGAACATGCTCATAGCGGATCTTGAGTTTGTGTACAAGGGGTGGTATCTTGGAGTCTTGTAGACCTTCAGTACCTGCACGTAGAGAGGCTATAAAGGCTTTAGGACAGCGTCTTTGACTTGCTTCACCGTACAAAACTCACCTTCTTACTTATTATTTATTTTCCTTTTACTTACCTATTATTTTGTTTTTTTCAATTTCATTATACCTTCAAAGCTTTCCAATTTATTTATATGTTATTTATAATATAAATGTTTTGTATTTGGCTTTACGGAAAGAGGAAAACTATTATTTTTTATAACAATCTAAAGCCTTTGTAAGTTATAGTTGTTTTCTTCCCGTATTCCTAGCTTTAATATATTTTAACTCTTTGACTAAAGCATTTGCATTTGTATTGGATTTTCAAAATGAAAATTACAATTTATTTTGGGTATATGCAGTTTGAAGCTTTCATATTGTCTATACAATTTCAACTGCTTTAAATATTGTTGGTACATTTATATGTTTATAATTTGTTGCTAACGTTTGGGAAATTACTGCTAGTGTTTGAAAATAAAACCTACAGACTAACTTATGTGGTATTATTATTATAGCTCAACGTATTATTATTTTATGTGGTGTGTCCGTTTTCTACAGCACAATTGTTTTTAAAATACATTTCAGAATCTTAAAAATGTTAATAGCATTCAAAAGCTAATTAATGACCATTGAAATAATGAAAAAATATATATATTGAAGTGAGCTATGTTTTTCTAAGCTACTGTTTGTTTTAAATAGCTTGTATTGTTTCATTACGGATTACTTTATTATTACTTATTAATCAATTTACGTTGAAACATCCAATGTTGAATGGTTGAAGTGTTTAAAACCAAAACGTTGAAGTGTTTCAAAATCTTTAGTCTATTTTTCCTTTTAATTGAAATTTCAAAGCAAGTATATATATATATATATATATATATTTAGAACAAGTATATATATTTGATTTTATTGTGTTGGGCCTTTTTACATTGCCTTCATTCATTTTGGTTACCATCAATCTTCTTTTATATAACGGTCCCTTATTTTTTTTGTTGGACTTAATATCATTTTATTGTTCTTACTTTTGGAAGTCCTTCATACCAACGTAAGAAGCAATTATAATATATTCTTAGCACTAAAGTTTAGTGTTTGACATTACTGTTTAATGTTGGTTTTCTATGCACTATCTTTATGTGGTTTAATGAAGTATGAATTAATGTTGAACAGACAATTTAGTTTTCCTTTTATGAAGATAAATATGTTTTGAATACTCAATTGTTGCATCTTCGCAAATATGTGTAGTATAATATTTACTTTGATTTCAAATCCTTGAAAGAAAAAACGGAAAAAGTGCAAACCGTTCTTTTGTAGTTTAATTTTGAATTCAAAATCTAATATTGCGTCAGTTTTAGATTTGGCCTATCTGTGTATTCAATTTTTATATTGATTCTTATTTTCATTTATATCTATTATTTTTGCGAAAACGTGTAGAGAGTTTATGTGATATTATTGCAAGTTTTATTGAGCCTAATTATTCTTTATTTTGATGGCTGTCATTGCTTTGAATTTGGGAGAAAAACCTACGGTTTTTTTTTGGTAGTATAAATGCATCACTGTAACACCTTGGACGTTAGCTCCTTTTGATTCCAGAATTAGTTAATTGCTCTTAACTTCTTTTGGAAGCTTTTGCATTTCATATTCAATTACGAGATTTTATTTATTTTTTAATTTATGCAGCTTTAGTTTCAAAACTTTAATGTCAATTTCATGACATTTAGAGCTTTTATTTTGGCAGTAAAATTGTTGATATTGTTAGGTGATTATTGCCTTTAGTGTTCTAATCATTTATGCAATTTAATTACATCTTTGTTTTAATGCCTTGGATTCTTTTTAAAGTTGCCAACGCCTATATATTTCGATTGTGCAATCGTTCATATTAGTTACTTGAGTTAATCTTGATACAAATATATTGAGTGAACTAATGTTCTTTTGATTATAAAGTCTTGACAGCTGCCACATTGAGTTAATTGCCATGAAGTGTATATTGTGGAATCCTCCTGAGAAAACTGAAATGAAATAATAAATTATATCACTGTAAGTGGCATTAATTTTGAGTTTTGGTGTAAGGCTTTCAAACCCTAAATTTTTTAGGCATTTTTTTTCTTTTGAGGCTTTCGATGGTTTTGTTATATTTACAATGACTATCAAGATGACTGTGAGTACATATCTTATGAAATTAAAATTAAATAAATTTTGGTACAATCTTCATATATTTTGAGAATTCCCTAATTTGTGGGGGTTGAGTTTTTCCTTAACTATGTGGGTATTTGTTGGAATTTTTGTGGGTATTTCAAATACAAAATTAATATCAATACTTATTTTTTAAAATTTAATATTCCAGTTTTTGAGTGATTTGATTACCTCTTTCAAACTAAAGTTATTTTGTACATTTATTATATAAGTTTTCATATCTCCTTTATTCAGATTTATTCTATTTTAATTAACGCTCAATGCTTATGTTATTTGCGTTTTGATAATTATTAATATTTTTTATTTTAAAACGTGTGGACCAATTTGTGGAAGTTGAATTTTCCTAAATGGGAACTTTAGTACTGTAATTTAATTTGTTAGTAACATTAAGCAATTTTTGCTTTTATACTGGAAAATATTAGATTCATTTCCTTCTCTCTTTCCCATATTTTTTTGTGTTTTCAATTTCTTTATGCTCTCATGGGAAAGATTCATTTAGTGACATAATACTTTTTATATTTTATTGGCAAACATACTGTGTCTGTATGAAATTTGTTTCATTATGCAAGTTTATTATGAGACTAATTTATCTTCAATTTGATATGAAAATATTTGCAACTAATGATGATTTTGGCATAAAATTTTGGTAGAGACTTCTTATTGTCTTATAGGTTCATATTGAGAATCGACAAGATACAATTTCAACTTGGATATGTGATCATAATTTCAGCCATTTGGAGTGCACAAAAGGGAGTAAGGGTATCCTGAAATACTCAGTGTTTATAGTTAAATTTATTTAATGAATTAATTGTTATATTGTTGTTCATAAGTGGTAGCAGGTGTACTCAAAGTTTCATGGACTTGAGAGGTACTCTTGATCAGAAGATTTAATGTATGATGTATTTTCATTATACTTAACTGTATACCAATGCGTATTTAATTTCCAATTATACTGAGGTGAAATCCATTAATTATTTGTGTGCAAGATTGTGTAGGAAATATTTTAATAACATGCAGGTTTAAAGCGCGCTAAAATGGAGAACAAAGACATGACCTACATTATATATGCCTTGTGAAGGCTAGTCTTGATATGCATGCCTTGTGGAGGAGGCTATTAATGCAAAATGTCGAGGGGGATGTGCTTAAGCCCATAAGGGAGTCACCTAGGGAGGTAACCCAACTTCTGTGATTCTATGAAGGAAGTTTAATGTGGTAGAAACAATCCATATTGCGTGACTCATATAGCACTCATAAAACTATGGAGATATCCTTGAGATATTCTTCTGCTCATCCCTAAGGCAAAAGTGCTATTTTATGTGACGTTAAGAAGGGATTTATCCCTGAATGAGTTTCGAGGCGGGCAAACTCCCGCAGGGTGCAGGTCACATGTACTCTTGGAGAACTCACCTAAGTGAGAGACGTTGTGAGGCCGCGACTATGAGAATTGGACTATTCTCTAGTAACTCTCATGAGAATCAAGATTAGTGCGTGGCCATAAATAGCGCTACCCCGCATCCAAGTCTCAACTAATACTATGTGTGGGATATGTTGAAGTTTGGTCAAAGGCGCCGAGTTCAATACTGTGTGCTCTCAGGTTCCTCAAATGGAGACTATCATCACTAAGTGAAGGTTCAAGCCCAGAAGGCACCTACACCTATTACATAGTATTATATTGCCCATATATATTATATATTTTTCACTGTTTTTTTGTCACGGTAAAATTTTGAAAACCTTATGGGGGATTGCTGGAATTTTAAAAGGTTTTAAAAATTTAACCGTTTTATTTATTTAATTATTTTGGCTGTTTTATTTTATTTATTATGGGGGTTATAAATATTTAATACTCTGGTTTTATTTCTGGTTGGTGAAAGCCTTAATTTTTTGGTTGGTGAACTTTTATGGTTGGTGAAGGTTACATGTTTTTGGATGCCTATAAAAGGCCACTCCTAATTCACATTTGAACACACACAATTATACACAATACACTATCAGAATATCGCATACACATTCTAATTCTCTCCTTTTCTACTTTTACATATACTCTCTACTTTATTATTATTATTTTGGGCAATGGTTATGTGACTTGGATACCTATATCTGTCTGTGAACGTGCTCATAGCGGATCTTAAATTTGTGTACAAGGGGTCATATCTTGGAGTCTTGTAGACCGTCAGTACCTGCACGTAAGGAGGCTACAAAGGCTTTAGGACAGCGTCTTTGACGTACTTCACCGTACCAAACTCACCTTCTTACTTATTATTTATTTTCCTTTTACTTACCTATTATTTTGTTTTCTTCAATTTCATTATACCTTCAAAGTTTTCCAATTTATTTATATGTTATTTATAATATAAATATTTTGTATTTGGCTTTACGGAAAGAGGAAAACTATTATTTTTTATAACACTTAAATGTCATGAAATAAATTTGTTGATGCTTATTAAGTGACAAGAAAAGCCTTCGTTGAACGTTTTTATTAATCCGTGACGCTTTGTACCTGTCAGGAAACACTATTTCTTGACGGATAGTAAGTGTCAAGTATGGTGGTACCCTTTCCTGACAGTGGTGTCGCTGACGCTTTTGGAACCGTCATCTAATGGCTATAGTGACGTTTTTTAGCCATCAGTGAAGGGTGTTTTTCTTGTAGTGTCTTTAGAACTATGCAATACACCAACCACTTCATTTTAGAACAAACTTCGTATGAACCTGAATTATCCAATTTCATGGACCCATCGATATCTGATTGAGTCCAAAACTTGGAGAATATCATAATATGGTGGGAGGAGTCATTTGGTGAGTTTTGAGTGAAATCCAATTTCTAAAACTATGCAATACAACAACCACTCCATTTCAGAACAAAAATCGTACGAACATGAATTGTCCAATTTCTTGGACCAACCGATATCGGATTGAGTCCAAAACTTTGGGAAAATCATAATATGATAGGAGGAGTCGTTTTGTTGGTTTTGAGTGAAATCCAATCTCTAGAACTATGGAATACACCGACCACTCCATTTCATAACGAACTTCGTACAAACCAGAATTATCCAATTTCTTGGACCAATCAATATCGCATTGAGTCCAAAACTTGGGGAACATCATAATAGGGTGGGAGGCGTCATTTGGTTGGTTTTGAAAGAAATCCAATCTCTAGAACAATGGAATACACAGACCACTCCATTTCATAACGAACTTCGTACAAACCTGAATTGTCCAATTTATTGAACCAATCGATATCAGATTTAGTTCAAAATTTGAGGCACATCATAATATGGTGATAGGAGTCATTTGGTTGGTTTTGAGTGAAATCCAATCTCTAGAACTACGCAATACACCGACCACTCCATTTCAGAACGAACTTCATACGAACCTGACTTGTCAAATTTCTTGGGCCAATCGATATCAGATTAAGTTCAAAATTTGGGGCACTTTATAATATGGTGATAGGAGTCATTTGGTTGGTTTTGAGCAAAATCCAATCTCTAGAACTATGCAATACACCGAACACTCCATTTCAGAATGAACTCTGTACGAACTCGAATTGTCAAATTTCTCGGACCAATCGATATCGGATTGAGTCCAAAACTTGGGGAACATCATAATATGGGGGGAGGAGTCATTTGTGTGGTTTTGAGTGAAATGCAATCTCTAAAACTATGCAATACAACGACCACTCCATTTCAGAACGAACTTCGTAGGAACCGGAATTATCAAATTTCTTGGACCAATCGATATCGGATTGAGTCCAAAACTTGGGGAACATAATAATATGGTGGGAGTAGTCATTTGTGTGGTTTTGAGTGAAATCCAATTTCTAAAACTATGCAATACATCAACCACTCCATTTAGAACAAAAATAGTACGAACCTGAATTGTCAAATTTTTTGGACCAATCGACATTGGATTGAGTCCAAAACTTGGGGAACATCATAATATGGTGGGAGGAGTCATTTGGTTTGTTTTGATTGAAATCCAATCTCTATAACTATGCAATACACCGACCACTCCATTTCAGAATGAACTTCGTAGGAACCTGAATTGTCAAATTTCCTGGACCAATCGATATCGAATTGAGTCCAAAACTTGGGGAACATCATAATATGTTGGGAGGAGTCATTTGGTTGGTTTTGTGTGAAATCCAATATCTAGAACTATGCAATACACCGACCAATCCATTTCAGAACGAATTTCGCACGAACCTGAGTTGTTAAATTTCTTGGGCCAATCGATATCAGATTGAGTTCAAAGTTTGGGGAACATCATAATATGGTGGGAGGAGTAATTTGGTTCGTTTTGATTCAAATCCAATCTCTAGAACTATGCAATACACCAACTACTCCATACATCATAATATGTTGGGAGGAGTCAATTGGTTGGTCTTGTGTGAAATCCAATATCTAGAACTATGCAATACACCGACCAATCTATTTCAGAACGAACTTCGTACGAACCTGAGTTGTCAAATTTCTTGGGCCAATCGATATCAGATTGAGTTCAAAATTTAGGGAACATCATAATATGGTGGGATGAGTCATTTGGTGAGTTTTGAGGGAAATTCAATTACTAAAACTATGGAATACACCAATCACTCCATTTATAACAAAAATCGTATGAACCTGAATTGTCATATTTCTTGAACCAATCGATACCGGATTGAGTCCAAAACTTGGGGAACAACATAATAGGGTGGGAGGCATCATTTGGTTGGTTTTGAGTGAAATCCAATCGCTAGAATTATGCAATACACCGACCAACCCATTTAAGAACGAACTTCGTACGAACCTGAATTGTCAAATTTCTTGGGACAATCGATTTCAGATTGAGTTGAAAATTTGGGGAACATCATAATATGGTGGGAGGAGTCGTTTTGTTGGTTTTGAGTGAAATCCAATCTCTAAAACTACGGAATACACCGACCACTCCATTTCATAGCGAATTTCGTACGAACCAGAATTATCCAATTTCTTGGACCAATCAATATCGGATTGAGTCCAAAACTTGGGGAACATCATAATAGGGTGGGAGGCGTCATTTGGTTGGTTTCGAGAGAAATCCAATCTCTAGAACAATGGAATACACAGACCACTCCATTTCATAACGAACTTCGTACAAACCTGAATTGTCCAATTTATTGAACTAATCGATATCAGATTAAGTAAAAATTTGAGGCACATCATAATATGGTGATAGGAGTCATTTGGTTGGTTTTGAGTGAAATCCAATCTGTAAAACTGTGCAATACACCGACCACTCCATTTTAGAACGAACTTCGTACGAACCTAAATTGCCAAATTTCTTGGACCAATCGATATCAGATTGAGTTCAAAATTTGGGGCACATCATAATTTGGTGATAGGAGTCATTTGGTTGGTTTTGAGTGAAATCCAATCTCTAGAACTATGCAATACACCGACCACTCCATTTCAGAATGAACTTCGTACGAACCTGACTTGTCAAATTTCTTGGGCCAATCGATATCAAATTAAGTTCAAAATTTGGGGCACTTCATAATATGGTGATAGGAGTCATTTGGTTGGTTTTGAGCAAAATCAAATCTCTAGAACTATGCAATACACCGAACACTCCATTTCAGAATGAACTCTGTACGAACTCGAATTGTCAAATTTCTTGGACCAATCGATATCGGATTGAGTCCAAAACTTGGGGAACATCATAATATGGGGGGAGGAGTCAGTTGTGTGGTTTTGAGTGAAATCCAATCTCTAAAACTATGCAATACAACGACCACTCCATTTTAGAACGAACTTCGTAGGAACCGAAATTATCAAATTTCTTGGACCAATTGATATCGGATTGAGTCCAAAACTTGGTGAACATAATAATATGGTGGGAGTAGTCATTTGTGTGGTTTCGAGTGAAATCCAATTTTGAAAACTATGCAATACATCAACCACTCCATTTAGAACAAAAATAGTACGAACCTGAATTGTCAAATTTTTTGGACCAATCGACATCGGATTGAGTCCAAAACTTGGGGAACATCATAATATGGTGGAAGGAGTCATTTGGTTTGTTTTGATTGAAATCCAATCTCTATAACTATGCAATACACCGACCACTCTATTTCAGAATGAACTTCGTACGAACCTGAATTGTCAAATTTCCTGGACCAATCGATATCGGATTGAGTCCAAAACTTGGGGAACATCATAATATGTTGGGAGGAGTCATTTGGTTGGTTTTGTGTGAAATCCAATATCTAGAACTATGCAATACACCGACCAATCTATTTCAGAACGAATTTCGCACGAACCTGAGTTGTCAAATTTCTTGAGCCAATGGATATCAGATTGAGTTCAAAGTTTGGGGAACATCATAATATGGTGGGAGGAGTAATTTTGTTCGTTTTGATTCAAATCCAGTCTCTAGAACTATGCAATACACTAACTACTCCATTTCAGAACGAACTTCGTACAAACATGAATTATCCAATTTCATGGACCTATCGATATCTGATCGAGTCCAAAACTTGGGGAACATCATAATATGGTGGGAGGAGTCATTTGGTGAGTTTTGAGTTAAATTCAATTATTAAAACTATGCAATACACCAACCACTCCATTTCGAAGAAAAATCGTACGAACCTGAATTGTCAAATTTCTTGGACCAATCGATATCGGATTGAGTCCAAAACTTGGGGAACATCATAATATGTTGGGAGGAGTCAATTGGTTGGTCTTGTGTGAAATCTAATATCTAGAACTATGCAATACACCGACCAATCCATTTCAGAACGAACTTCGTACGAACCTGAGTTGTCAAATTTCTTGGGCCAATCGATTTCAGATTGAGTTCAAAATTTAGGGAACATCATAATATGGTGGGATGAGTCATTTGGTGAGTTTTGAGGGAAATTCAATTACTAAAACTATGGAATACACCAATCACTCCATTTATAACAAAAATCGTATGAACCTGAATTGTCAAATTGTTTGGACCAATCGATACCGGATTGAGTCCAAAAGTTGGGGAACATCATAATAGGGTGGGAGGCGTCATTTGGTTGGTTTTGAGTGAAATCCAATCGCTAGAATTATGCAATACACCGACCAATCCATTTAAGAACGAACTTTGTACGAACCTGAATTGTCAAATTTCTTGGGACAATCGATTTCAGATTGAGTTGAAAATTTGGGGAACATCATAATATGGTGGGAGGAGTCATTTGGTTGGTTTTGAGTGAAATCCAATCTCTAGAACTATGGAATACACCGACCCCTCCGTTTCTTAACGAACTTCGTACGAACCTGAATTGTCAAATTTCTTGGGACAATCGATTTCAGATTGAGTTGAAAATTTGGGGAACATCATAATATGGTGGGAGGAGTCATTTGGTTGATTTTGAGTGAAATTCAATCTCTAGAACTATGGAATACACCGACCCCTCCATTTCATAACGAACTTCGTACGAACCTGAATTGTCAAATTTTTTGGACCAATCGATATCGGATTGAGTCCAAAACTTGGGAAACATAATAATATGGTTGGAGGAGTCATTTGTGTGGTCTTAAGGGAAATCCAATCTCTATAACTATGCAATACACCGACCTGACTTGTAGAACGAACTTCGTACGAACCTGAATTGTCAAATTTCTTGGACCAATCGATATCAGTTTGAGTCCAAAACTTGGGGAACATCACAATATGGTGGAAGTAGTCATTTGGTAGGTTTTGAGTGAAATCCAGTCTCTAGAAATATGGAATACACCGACCGCTCCAATTAAGAACGAACTTCGTACGTACCTGAATTGTCAAATTTCTTGGTGCAATCGAAATCAGATTAAGTTCAAAATTTGAGGCACATCATAATATGGTGGGAGAAGTCGTTTATTTCATTTTGAGTGAAATCCAACCTCTGAACTATGCAATACACCAACCACTCCATTTTAGAACGAACTTCGTACGAACTGAATTGTCAAATTCTTGGACCAATTGATATCGGATTGAGTCTAAAACTTGGGGAACATCATAATAGGGTGGGGGGCGTCATTTGGTTGGTTTTGAGTGAAATCCAATCTCTAAAACTATGGAATACACCGACCCCTCCCTTTCAGAACAAACTTCGTACGAACCTGAATTGTCAAATTCTTTGGGCCAATTAATATCGTATTAAGTCCAAAATTTGGGGCACATCATAATTTGGTGATAGGAGTCATTTGGTTGGTTTTGAGTGAAATCCAATCTCTAGAACTATGCAATACACCGACCACTCCATTTAAGAACAAACTTCGTATAAACCTGAATTATCAAATTTCTTGGGCCAATCGATATCGGGTTGAGTCCAAAACATGGGGAACATAATAATATGGTGGGAGGAGTCATTTGTGTTGTTTTGAGTGAAATCCAATCTTTAGAACTATACAATACACCGACCACTCCATTTCAGAACGAACTTCGTACGAACCTGAATTGTAAAATTTCTTGGACCAATTGATATCGGATTGGGTCCAAAACTTGGGAAAAATAATAATATGGTGGGAGGAGTCGTTTGGTTGGTTTTGAGTGAAATCCAATCTCTAGAACTATGCAATACACCGACCACTCCATTTCAGAATGAACTTCGTACGAACCTGAATTGTCAAATTTCTTGGACCATTCGATATCAGATTGAGTTCAAAATTTGGGGAACAAGATAATATGGTGGGAGGAGTCATTTGGTTGGTTTTGAGTGAAATCCAATCTCTAGAACTATGCAATACACCGACCACTCCATTTCAAAACGAACTTCGTACGAACCTGAATTGTCAAATTTCTTTGACTAATTGACATCGGATTCAGTCCAAAACTAGGGGAACATCATAATATGTTGGGAGGAGTCATTTGGCTTGTTTTGACTGAAATCCAATGTATAGAACTATGCAATACACCAACTACTCCATTTCAGAACGAACTTCGTATGAACCTGAATTATCCAATTTCATGGAACCATCGATATCTGATCGAGTCCAAAACTTGGGGAACATCATAATACGGTGGGAGGAGTCATTTGTGTTGTTTTGAATGAAATCCAATCTCTAGAACTATGCAATACACCGACCAATCCATTTCAGAACGAGCTTCGTACGAACCTGAGTTGTCAAATTTCTTGGGCCAATCGATATCAGATTGAGTTCAAAATTTAGGGAACATGATAATATGGTGGGAGGAGTCATTTGGTCTGTTTTGATTGAAATTCAATCCCTAGAACTATGCAATACACCGACCACTCCATTTCAGAATAAACTTCGTACGAGCCTGAATGATCCAATTTTATGGACTCATCGATATCTGATCGAGTCCAAAACTTGGGAAACATCATAATATGGAGGGAGGAGTCATTTGGTGAGTTTTGAGTGAATTTCAATTACTAAAACTATGCAATACATCAAACACTCCATTTAGAACAAAAATCGTGCGAACCTGAATTGTCAAATTTCTTGGACCAATAGATATCGGATTGAGTCCAAAACTTGGGGAACATCGTAATAGGTGGGAGGCGTCATTTGGTTGATTTTGAGTGAAATCCAATCTCTAGAATTATGGAGTACACCAACCACTCCATTTCAGAACGAACTTCATACGAACCTGAATTGTCAAATTTCTTGTGCCAATCGATATCAGATCAAGTTCAAAATTTGGGGCACATCATAATATGGTGATAGGAGTCATTTGGTTGGTTTTGAGTGAAATCCAATCTCTAGAACTATGCAATACACCGACCACACCATTTAAGAACAAACTTCGTTCGAACCTGAATTGTCAAATTTCTTGGACCAATCAATATCGGATTGAGTCCAGAACTTGGGGAACAAAATAATATGGTGCGAGGAGTCATTTGTGTGGTTTTGAGTGAAATCCAATATTTAGAACTACGCAATACACCCACCACTCCATTTCAGAACAAACTTCGTACGAACCTGAATTCTAAAATTTCTTGGACCAATCGATATCGGATTGAGTTCAAAACTTGGGGAACATCATAATATGGCGATAGGAGTCATTTGGTTGGTTCTGAATAAAATCCAGTCTCTGGAACTATGCAATACACTGACCACTCCATTTTAGAACAAACTTCGTACGAACCGGAATTGTCAAATTTCTTGGACCAATCGATATCAAATTAAGTTCAAAATTTGGGGCACATCATAATATGGGGATAGGAGTCATTTGGTTGGTTTTGAATGAAATCCAATCTCTAGACCTATGCAATACACCGACCACTCCATTTAAGAACGAACTTCGTACGAACCAGAATTGTGAAATTTCTTGGGCCATCCGATATCTGATTAAGTTCAAAGTTTGGGGCACATCATAATATGGGGATAGGAGTCATTTGGTTGGTTTTGAGTGAAATTAAATCTCTAGAACTATGCAATACACCGACCACTCCATTTCAGAACGAACTTCGAACGAACCAGAATTGTCAAATTTCTTGGGCCAATCGATATCAGATTGAGTTCAAAATTTTTGGAACATCATAATATGGTGGGAGGAGTCATTTGGTTGGTTTTGAGTGAAATCCAACCTCTGAACTATGCAATACACCAACCACTCCATTTTAGAACGAACTTCGTACGGACCTGAACTGTCAAATTTCTTGGACCAATCGATATAGGATTGTGTCCAAAACTTAGGGAGCATCATAATATGGTGGGAGGAGTCATTTGGTTAATTTTGAGTGAAATCCAATTTCTACAACTATGCAATACATCAACCACTCCATTTAGAACAAAAATCGTACGAACATGAATTGTCAAATTATTTGGACCAATCGACATTGGATTGAGTCCAAAACTTGGGGAACATCATAATATGGTGGGAGGAGTCATTTGGTTTGTTTTGATTGAAATCCAATCTCTATAACTATGCAATACACCGACCACTCCATTTCAGAACGAACTTCGTACGAACCTGAATTGTCAAATTTCCTAAACCAATCGATATCGGATTGAGTCCAAAACTTGGGGAACATCATAATATGTTGGGAGGAGTCATTTGGTTGGTTTTGTGTGACATCCAATATCTCGAACTTTGCAATACACCGACCAATCCAATTCAGAACGAACTTCGCACGAACCTGAGTTGTCAAATTTCTTGGGCCATTCGATATCAGATTGAGTTCAAAGTTTGGGGAACATCATAATATGGTGGGAGGAGTCATTTGGTTTGTTTTGATTGAAATCTAATCTCTAGAACTATGCAATACACCGACCACTCCATTTCGAAACAAACTTCGTACGAACCTGAATTGTCAAATTTCTTGGACCAATCGATATCGGATTGGGTCCAAAACTTGGGGAACATAATAATACGGTGGGAGGAGTCATTTGTGTGGTCTTAAGTGAAATCCAATCTCTAGAACTACGCAATACACCGACCACTCCATTTTAGAACGAACTTTGTACGAACCTAAATTGTCAAATTCTTGGACCATTCGATATCGGATTGAGTCCAAAACTTGGGGAACATCATAATAGGGTGGGAGAGATCATTTGATTGGTTTTGAGTGAAATCCAATCTCTAGAACTATAGAATACACTGACCCCTCCATTTCAGAATGAACTCCGTTCAAACCTGAATTGTAAAATTTCTTGGGACAGTCGATATCAAATTAAGTTCAAAATTTGGGGCATATCATAATATGGGGATAGGAGTCATTTGGTTCGTTTTGAGTGAAATTCAATCTCTAGAACTATGTAATACACCGACCACTCCTTTTAAGAACGAACTTCGTACAAACTGGAATAGTCAAATTTCTTGGACCAATCGATATCAGATTAAGTTTAAAATTTGGGCCACATCATAATATTGTGATAGGAGTCATTTGGTTGGTTTTGAGTGAAATCCAGTCTCTAAAACTGTGCAATACACAGACCACTCCATTTCAAAACGAACTTCGTACGAACCTGAATTGTCAAATTTCTTGGACCAATCGATATCGGTTTGAGTGCAAAACTTAGGGAACATCATAATATGGTGGAAGGAGTCATTTGGTTGGTTTTGAGTGAAATCCAATCTCTAGGACTAAGGAATACACCGACCGCTCCATTTCAGAACGAACTTCGTAGTTACCTGAATTGTCAAATTTCTTGGGCCAATCGATATCAGATTAAGTTCAAAATTTGGGGCACATCATAGAATGGTGATAGGAGTCATTTGGTTGGTTTTGAGTGAAATCCAATCTCTAGAACTATGCAATACACCGACCACTCCATTTAAGAACAAACTTCGTACGAACCTGAATTGTCAAATTTCTTGGACCAATCGATATCACATTGAGTCCAAAACTTGGGGAATATAATAATATGGTGGGAGGAGTCATTTGTGTGGTTTTTAGTGAAATCCAATCTTTAGAACTATGCAATGCACCGACCACTCCATTTCAGAACGAACTTCGTACGAACCTGAATTGTAAAATTTCTTGGACCAATCGATATCAACTTGGGTCCAAAACTTGTGGAATATCATAATATAGGGATAGGAGTCATTTGGTTCGTTTTGAGTGAAATTGAATCTCTAGAACTATGCAATACACTGACCACTGTATTTAAGAACGAACTTCGTACGAACTGGAATTGTCAAATTTCTTGGACCAATCGATATCAGATTAAGTTTAAAATTTGGGCCACATCATAATATGGTGATAGGAGTCATTTGGTTGGTTTTGAGTGAAATGCAATCTCTAAAACTGTACAATACACCGACCACTCCATTTCAGAACAAACTTCATACGAATCTGAATTGTCAAATTTCTTGGACCAATCGATATCGGATTGAGTCTAAAACTTGGGGAACATCATAATATGGTGGGAGGAGTCATTTGTGTGGTTTTGAGTGAAATTCAATCTTTAGAACTATGCAATACACCAACCACTCCATTTCAGAACGAACTTCGTACGAACCTGAATTGTAAAATTTCTTGGACCAATCGATATCGGATTGAGTCTAAAACTTGGGGAACATCATAATATAGGGATAGGAGTCATTTGGTTCGTTTTGAGTGAAATTCAATCTCTAGAACTATGCAATATACCGACCACTCCATTTAAGAACGAACTTCGTACGATTTGGAATTGTGAAATTTCTTGGACCAATCGATATCAGATTAAGTTTAAAATTTGGGCCACATTATAATATGGTGACAGGAGTCGTTTGGTTGGTTTTGAGTGAAATCCAATCTCTAAAATTGTGCAATACACTGACCACTCCATTTTAGAACAAACTTCGTACGAACTGGAATTGTCAAATTTCTTGGACCAATCGATATCAGATTAAGTTTAAAATTTGGGCCACATCATAATATAGTGATAGGAGTAATTTGGTTGGTTTTGAGTGAAATCCAATCTCTAGAACTATGCAATTCACCAACCACTCCATTTCAGAACGAACTTCGTACGAACTTGAATTGTCCAATTTCGTGGACCAATCGAGATCGGATTGAGTCCAGAACTTGGGGAACATCATAATATGGTGGGAGGAGTCATTTGGAAGGTATTGAGTGAAATCCAATCTCTAGAACAATCCAATACACTAACCACTCCATTTTCAGATCGAACCTGAATTGACCACTTTCATGGACCAATCAATATCGGATTCAGTCCAAAACTTGGGGAACATCATAATATGGGGCGAGGAGTCACTTGGTAGGTTTTGAGTGAAATCCAATCCCTAGAACTATGCAGTATAACAACCACTCCATTTCATAACGAACTTCGTACGAACCTGAATGGTCCAATTTTTTGGACAAATTGATATCGGCTTGAGCCCAAAATTTGGGGAACATCATAATGTGGTGGGAGGAGTCATTTGGTGAGTTTCGAGTGAAATCCAGTCTCTAAAACTATGCAACACACCGACCACTCCATTTCAGAACGAACTTCGTACGAACCTGAATTTAAAATTTCTTGGACCAATCGATATCGGATTGAGTCCAAAACTTGGGGAACATCATAATATGGGGATTGGGGTCATTTGGTTCGTTTTGGGTGACATTCAATCTCTAGAACTATGCAATACACCGACCACTGCATTTAAGAAAGAACTTCGTACGAACTGGAATTGTCAAATTTCTTGGACCAATCGATATCAGATTAAGTGTAAAATTTGGGCCACATCATAATATGGTGATAGGAGTCATTTGGTGTATTTTGAGTGAAATCCAATCTCTAGAACTATGCAATACACCAACCACTCCATTTCAGAACGAACTTCGTACGAACTTGAAATGTCCAATTTCATGGACCAATCGAGATCGGATTGAGTCCAGAACTTGGGGAACATCATAATATGGTGGGAGGAGTCATTTGGTAGGTATTGAGTGAAATCCAATCTCTAGAACAATGCAATATACCAACCACCCTATTTCAGAACGAACTTCATACGAACCTGAATTGTCCATTTTCGTGGACCAATCGATATCAGATTAAGTCCAAAACTTGGGGAACATCATAATATGGGGGGAAGAGTCACTTGGTAGGTTTTGAGTGAAATCCAATCTCTAGAACTATGCAGTATAACAACCACTCCATTTGATAACGAACTTCGTACGAACCTGAATGGTCCAATTTTTTGGACAAATTGATATCGGATTGAGCCCAAAATTTGGGAACATCATAATATGGTGGGAGGAGTCATTTGTTGAGTTTTGAGTGAAATCCAGTCTCTAAAACTATGCAACACACCAACCACTCCATTTCATAACGAACTTCGTACGAACCCGAATTCTCCAATTTTTTGGACAAATGGATATCGGATTGAGTCCAAAACCTGGGGAACATCATAATATGGCGGGAGGTGTCATTTGGTCAGTTTTGAGTGGAATCCAATCTCTAGAACTACACCTTGGGGAACGTCACAATATGTGGGTTGGAGTCATTTGGTTGGTTTTGAGTAAAATCAAATCTTTAGAACAATGCAATACGTCAACCATTCCATTTCAGAACGAACTTTGTACGAACCTGAATTGTCCAATTTCTTGGACCAATCTATATCGGATTGAGTCCAAAACTTGGGGAAGATCATAACATGGTGGGAGGAGTTATTTTGTTGGGTTTGAGTGAAATTCAATCTCTAGAACTATGCAATACACCGACCACTAAATTTAAGAACGAACTTCGTACGAACTGGAATTGTCAAATTTCTTGGACCAATTGATATCAGATTAAGTTTAAAATTTGGGCCACATTATAATATGGTGATAGGAGTCATTTGGTTGGTTTTGAGTGAAATGCAATCTCTAAAACTGTACAATACACCGACCACTCCATTTCAGAACAAACTTCATACGAATCTGAATTGTCAAATTTCTTGGACCAATCGATATCGGATTGAGTCCAAAACTTGGGGAATTTAATAATGTGGTGGGAGGAGTCATTTGTGTGGTTTTGAGTGTAATTCAATATTTAGAACTATGCAATACACCTACCACTCCATTTCAGAACGAACTTCGTACGAACCTGAATTGTAAAATTTCTTGGACCAATCGATATCGGATTGAGTCCAAAACTTGGGGAACATCATAATATGGGGATAGGAGTCATTTGGTTCGTTTTGAGTGAAATTCAATCTCTATAACTATGCAATAGACCGACCACTCCATTTAAGAACGAACTTAGTACGAACTGGAATTGTCAAATTTCTTGGACCAATCGATATCAGATTAAGTTTAAAATTTGGGCCACATCATAATATGGTGATAGGAGTCATTTGGTTGGTTTTGAGTGAAATCCAATCTCTAGAACTATGCAATACACCAACCACTCCATTTCAGAACGAACTTCGTACGAACTTGAATTGTCCAACTTCATGGACCAATTGATATCAGATTGAGTCCAAAACTTGGGGAACATCATAATATGGTGGGAGGAGTCATTTGTGTGGTTTTGAGTGAAATCCAGTCTCTAAAACTGTGCAATACACCAACCACTCCATTTCAGAACAAACTTCGTACGAATCTGAATTGTCAAATTTCTTGGACCATTCGATATCAGATTGAGTCCAAAACTTGAGGAACATCATAATATGGTGGGAGGAGTCATTTGGTTGGTATTGAGTGAAATCCAATCTCGAGAACATTGCAATACACCAACCACTCCATTTCAGAACAAACTTCATACGAACCTGAATTGTCCAATTTCATGGACCAATCGATATCGGATTGAGTCCAAAACTTGGGGAACAACATAATATGGGGGGAGGAGTCATTCGGTAGGGTTTGAGTGAAATCCAATCTCTAGAACTATGCAGTACAACAACCACTCCATTTTATAACGAACTTCGTACGAACTTGAATGGTCCAATTTTTTGGACAAATTGATATCGGATTGAGCCCAAAATTTGGGGAACATCATAATATGGTGGAAGGAGTCATTTTGTGAGTTTGGAGTGAAATCGAATCTCTAAAACTATGCAAAACACTAACCACTCCATTTCATAACGAACTTCGTACGAACCCGAATTCTCCAATTTTTTGGACAAATTGATATCGGATTGAGTCCAAAATCTGGGGAACATCATAATATGGCGGGAGGTGTCATTTGGTCAGTTTTGAGTGAAATCCAATCTCTAGAACTACGCCTTGCGGAACGTCATAATATGGGGGTTGGAGTCATTTGGTTGGTTTTGAGTGAAATCCAATCTTTAAGACAATGCAATACGCCAACCATTCCATTTCGTAACGAACTTCGTACGAACTTGAATTGTCCAATTTCATGGACCAATCGATATCGGATTGAGTCCAAAACTTGGGGAACATCATAATATGGGGGGAGGAGTCATTTGGTAGGTTTTGAGTGAAATCCAATCTCTAGAACTATGCAGTACAACAACCACTCCATTTCATAACGAACTTCGTACGAACCAAAATGTCCAATTTTTTGGACAAATCAATATTGGATTGAGCCCAAAATTTGGGGAACATCATAATATGTTGGTAGGAGTCCTTTGGTGAGTTTTGAGTGAAATCGAATCTCTAAAACTATACAATACACCAACCACTCCATTCCACAATGAACTTCGTACGAACCCGAATTCTCCAATTTTTTGGACAAATCGATATCGAATTCAGTCCAAAACCTGGGGAACATCATAATATGGCGGGATGAGTCATTTGTTCAGTTTTGAGTGAAATCCAATCTCTAGAACTACGCCTTGCGGAACGTCATAATATGGGGGTTAGAGTCATTTGGCTGGTTTTGAGTGAAATCCAATCTTTTGGACAATGCAATACGCCAACTATTCCATTTCATAACGAACTTTGTGCGAACCTGAATTGTCCAATTTCTTGGACCAATCGATATCGGATTGAGTCCAAAACATGGGGAACCGCATAATATAGTGGGAGGAGTCATTTGGTTAGTTTTGAGTGAAATCCAATCTCTAGAACTACACCTTGGGGAACGTCATAATACAGTGGTTGGAGTAATTTGGTTGGTTTTGAGTGAAATCCAATCTTTAGAACATTGCAATACGCCAACCATTCCATTTCAGAATGAACTTTGTACGAACCTGAATTGTCCAATTTCTTGGACAAATCGATATCGGATTGAGCCCAAAACTTGGGAAACATCAAAATATGGTGGGAGTAGTCATTTGGTGAGTTTTGAGTGAAATCCAATCTCTAAAACTATGCAATACACTAACTACTCCATTTTAGAACAAAAATCGTGCGAACATGAATTGTCTAATTTCATGGTCCAATCGATATCAGATTGGGTCCAAAACTTGGGGAACCTCATAATATAGGTGGAGGAGTCATTTTGTTGGTTTTGAGTGAAATCCAATCGCTAGAACTATGCAACACACTGACCACACCATTTCGGAACGAACTTCGTATGAACCAGAATTGTCAAATTTCTTAGGCCAATCAATATCAGATTAAGTTCAAAATTTGGGGCACATCACAATATGGGGATAGGAGTCATTTGGTTGGTTTTGAGTGAAATCTAATCTCTAGAACTATGCAATACACCGACCACTCCATTTCAGAACTAACTTTGTACGAACCAAAATTGTCAAATTTCTTGGGCCAATCGATATCAGATTAGGTTCAAAATTTGGGGAACATCATAATATGGTGGGAGGAGTCATTTGGTTGGTTTTGAGTGAAATCCAACCTCTGAACTATGCAATACACCAACCACTTCATTTTAGAAGGAACGTTGTACGAACTTAAATTGTTCAACTTCATGGCCCAATCGATATAGCATTGAGTCCAAAACTTAGGGAACATCATAATATGGTGGGATATGTCATTTGGTTGGTTTTAAGTGAAATCCAATCTCTAGAATTATGCAATACACCGACCACTCCATTTCAGAACGAACTTCGTACGAACTGGAATTGTCCAATTTCTTGGGCCAATCGATATCAGATTAAGTTGAAAATTTGGGGCACATCATAATATGGTGATAGGAGTCATTTGGTTGGTTTTGTGTCAAATCCAATCTCTAGAACTATGCAATACACCAACCACTCCATTTCAGAATGAACTTCGTACGTACCTGAATTGTCCAATTTCATGGCCTAATCAATATCGGATTGGGTCCAAAACTACGGGAAATTATAATATAGTGGGAGGAGTTATGTGGTCGGTTTTGAGTGAAATCCAATCTCTAGAACTATGCAATACACCAACCACTCCATTTCAGAACGAACTTCGTACGAACTTGAATTGTCCAATTTCATGGACCAATCGATATCGGATTCAGTCCGAAACTTGGGGAACATCATAATATGGTGGGAGGTGTCATTTGGTAGGTTTTGAGTGAAATGCAATCTCTAAAACTATGCAATACAACAACCACTCCATTTCATAACGAACTTCTAACGAACTTCTTACGAACCTGAATGGTCCAATTTTTTGGACAAATCGATATCAAATTGAGTCCAAAACCTGGGAACATCATAATATGGCAGGAGGAGTCATTTGGTCAGTTTTGAGTGAAATCCAATCTCTAGAACTACGCCTTGCGGAACGTCATAATATGGGGGTTAGAGTCATTTGGCTGGTTTTGAGTGAAATCCAATCTTTAGGACAATGCAATACGCCAACCATTCCATTTCATAACGAACTTTGTACGAACCTGAATTGTCCAATTTCTTGGACCAATCGATATCGGATTGAGTCCAAAACTTGGGGAACCACATAATATAGTGGGAGGAGTCATTTGGTTGTTTTTGAGTGAAATCCAATCTCTAGAACTACACCTTGGGGAACGTCATAATACAGTAGTTGGAGTAATTTGGTTGGTTTTGAGTGAAATCCAATCTTTAGAACATTGCAATACGCCAACCATTCCATTTCAGAATGAACTTTGTACGAACCTGAATTGTCCAATTTCTTGGACAAATTGATATCGGATTGAGCCCAAAACTTGGGAAACATCATAATATGGTGGGAGTAGTCATTTGGTGAGTTTTGAGTGAAATCCAATCTCTAAAACTATGCAATACACTAACTACTCCATTTTAGAACAAAAATCGTGCGAACATGAATTGTCTAATTTCATGGTCCAATCGATATCAGATTGGGTCCAAAACTTGGGGAACCTCATAATATAGTTGGAGGAGTCATTTTGTTGGTTTTTAGTGAAATCCAATCGCTAGAACTAAGCAACACACTGACCACACCATTTCGGAACGAACTTCGTACGAACCAGAATTGTCAAATTTCTTAGGCCAATCAATATCAGATTAAGTTCAAAATTTGGGGCACATCACAATATGGGGATAGGAGTCATTTGGTTGGTTTTGAGTGAAATCTAATCTCTAGAACTATGCAATACACCGACCACTCCATTTCAGAACTAACTTTGTAGAACCAAAATTGTCAAATTTCTTGGGCCGATCGATATCAGATTGGGTTCAAAATTTGGGGAACATCATAATATGGTGGGAGGAGTCATTTGGTTGGTTTTGAGTGAAATCCAACCTCTGAACTATTCAATACACCAACCACTCCATTTTAGAATGAATGTTGTACGAACCTAAATTGTTCAATTTCATGGCCCAATCGATATAGGATTGAGTCCAAAACTTAGGGAACATCATAATATGGTGGGAGATGTCATTTGGTTGGTTTTAAGTGAAATCCAATCTCTAGAATTATATAATACACCGACCACTCCATTTCTAAACGAACTTGGTACGAACTGAAATTGTCAAATTTCTTGGGCCAATCGATATCAGATTAAGTTGAAAATTTGAGGCACATCATAATATGGTGATAGGAGTCATTTGGTTGGTTTTGTGTCAAATCCAATCTCTAGAACTATGCAACACACCAACCACTCCATTTCAGAATGAACTTCGTACGTACCTGAATTGTCCAATTTCATGCCCCAATCAATATCGGATTGGGTCCAAAACTACGGGAAATTCATAATATAGTGGGAGGAGTTATGTGGTCGGTTTTGAGTGAAATCCAATCTCTAGAACTATGCAATACACCAACCACTCCATTTCAGAACGAACTTCGTACGAACTTGAATTGTCCAATTTCATGGACCAATCGATATCGGATTCAGTCCAAAACTTTGGGAACATCATAATATGGTGGGCGGTGCCACTTGGTAGGTTTTGAGTGAAATCCAATCTCTAGAACTATGCAATACAACAACCACTCCATTTCATAACGAATTTCATACGAACCTGAATGGTCCAATTTTTTGGACAAATTCATATCGGATTGAGCCCAAAATTTGAGGAACATCATAATATGGTGCGACGAGTAATTTTGGTGAGTTTTGAGTGAAATCCAATCTCTAAAACTATGCAAAACACCAACCATTCCATTTCACAACGAACTTCGTACGAACGTGAATTCTCCAATTTTTTGGACCAATCAATATCGGATTGATCATGAGCCCAAAACTTGGGGAAATTAATAATATAGTGGGAGGAGTCATGTGGTCTGTTTTGAGTGAATTGCAATCCCTACAACTATGCTATACACCAACCACCCCATTTCACAACAATATTGATACGAACCTGAATTGTTCAATTTCATGGCCCAATCGATATAGGATTGAGTCCAAAACTTGGAGAATATCATAATATGGTGGGATGAGTCATTTGGTTGGTTTTTAGTGAAGTCCAATCTCTAGAACTATGCAATACACCGATCACTCCATTTCATAATGAACTTCGTATGAACCTGAATTGTCCAATTTCTTGGACCAATCGATATCGGATTGAGTCCAAAACATGGGGCACATCATAATATGGTGATAGGAGTCATTTGGTTGGTTTTGAGTCAAATCCAATCCCTGGAACTATGCAATACACCAACCACTCCATTTCAGAACGAACTTCGTACGAACCTGAATTTTCCAAGTTCACGGTCCAATCAATATCGGATTGAGTCCAAAACATGAGGCACATCATAATATGGTGGGAGGAGTCATTTGGTTGGTTTTGAGTGAAATCCAATCTCTAGAACTACGCAATACGACAACCACTCCATTTCATCACGAACTTCGTACGAACATGAATGGTCCAATTTTTTGGACAAATTCATATCGGATTGAGCCCAAAATTTGAGGAACACCACAATATGGTAGGAGGAGTAACTTGGTGAGTTTTGAGTGAAATCCAATCTCTAAAACTATGCAACACACCAACCACTCCAGTTCATAACGAACTTCGTACGAACCTGAATTCTCCAATTTTTTGACCAATCGATATCGGATTGAGCCCAAAACTTGGGAAACATCATGATATGGTCGGTGGAGTCATTTGGTGAGTTTTGAGTGAAATCCAATCTCTAAAACTATGCAATACACCAACCACTCCATTTCAGAACAAAAATCGTACGAACATGAATTTTCCAATTTCTTGGCCCATTCGATATCGGATTAGGTCCAAAACTTGGGGAACCTCATAATATTGTGGGAGGAGTCATTTGGTTGATATTGAGTGAAATCCAATCTCTGGAACGATGCAATACACCAACCACTCCATTTCAGTACAAACTTCGTACGAACCTGAATTGTCCAATTTCATGGACCAATCGATATCAGATTGAGTCGAAAACATGGGGAACATCATAATATGGTGGGCGGAGTCATTTGGTTGGTTTTGAGTGAAATCCAATCCCTAGAACTATGCAATACACCAACCACTCCATTTCATAACGAACTTCGTACAAACCTGAATTGTCCAATTTTATGGACCAATCGATATCGGATTGAGTCCAAAACTTGGGGAACATCAAGATATGTTGGCGAGTCATTTGATTGGTTTTGTGTGAAATCCAATCTCTAGAACTATGCGATACACCAATCACTCCATTTTAGAACGAACTTCGTGCTAACCTGAATTGTCCGATTTCCTAAACCAATCGATATCGGATTGAGTCCAAAACTTGGGGAACATCATAATATGGTGGGAGGAGTCATTTGGTTGGTTTTGAGTGAAATCTAATCTCCAGAACTTTGCAATACACCAACCACTCCATTTCAGAACGAACTTCGTACGAACCTGAATTGTCCAATGTCATGGACCAATCGTTATCGAATCGAGTCCAACACTTGGGGAACACCATAATATGGTGGGAGGAGTCATTTGGTGAGTTTTCAGTGAAATTCAATCTCTAAAACTATGCAGTACACCAACCACTCCTTTTCAAACGAACTTCATACGAACCTCAATTGTCCAATTTCTTGGACCAATCGATATCGGATTGAGTCCAAAACGTGGGGAACATGATAATATGGTGGGAGGAGTTATTTGGTGGGTTTTGAGTGAAATCCAATCTCTTAAACTGTGCAATATACCAACCACTCCATTTCAGAACAAAAATCGTACGAACCTGAATTGTCCAATTTCGTGGCCCAATCAATATCGGATTGGGTCCAAAACTACGAGAAATTCATGGCCCACAATATCGGATTGGGGAACACCACAATATGGTGGGAGGAGTTATTTTGTCGGTTTTGAGTGAAATCCAATCTTTAGAACTATGCAATACTGTACCACTCCATTTCAGAACGATATTGATACAAACCTGAATTATCCAATTTCATAGACCAATCGATATCGGATTGAGTCCAAAATTTGGGGAACATCATAATATGGTGGGAGGTGTCATTTGGTAGGTTTTGAGTGAAATGCAATATCTAGAACTATGCAATACAACAACCACTCCATTTCATAACGAACTTCGTACGAACTTAAATGGTCTAATTTTTTGGACAAATTGATATCAGATTGAGCCCAAAATTTGAGGAACATCATAATATGGTGGGAGGAGTAATTTGGTGAGTTTTGAGTGAAATCCAATCTCTAGAACTATGCAATACACCAACCACTCCATTTCATAACGAACTTCATACGTACGGGAATTTTCCAATTTTTTGGACCAATCGATATCGGATTAGCCCAAAACTTGGGAAAATTCATAATATAGTGGGAAGAGTCATGTGGTCGGTTTTGAGTGTAATCCAATCTCTAGAACTATGCAATACACCAACCACTCCATTTCAGAACGAACTTCGTATGAACCGGAATTGTCAAATTTCTTGGGCCAATCGATATCAGATTAAGTTCAACATTTGGGGCACATCATAATATGGTGATAGGAGTCATTTGGTTGGTTTTGAGTCAAATCCAATCTCTAGAACTATGCAACGCACCAACCACTCCATTTCAGAACGAACTTCGTACGAACCTGAATTGTCCAATTTCATGGACCAATCAATATCGGGTTGAGTCGAAAACATAAGGAACATCATAATATGGTGGGAGGAGTCATTTGGTTGGTTTTGAGTCAAATCCAATCTCTAGAACTATGCAGTACACCAACCACTCCATTCCAGAATGAACTTCGAACGAACCTGAATTGTCCAATTTCGTGGCCTAATCGATATAGGATTGAGTCCAAAACATGGGAAACATCATAATATGGTGGGAGGAGTCATTTGGTTGGTTTTTAGTGAAATCCAATCTCTAGAACTATTCAACACACTGACCACTCCATTTCAGAACGAACTTCGTACGAACCAGAATTGTCAAATTTCTTGGGCCAATCGATATCAGATTAAGTTCAAAAATTTGGGGCACATCATAATATGGTGATAGGAGTCATTTGGTTGGTTTTGTGTCAAATCCAATCTCTGGAACGATGCAATACACCAACCACTCCATTTCCGTACAAACTTCGTACGAACCTGAATTGTCCAATTTCATGGACCAATCGATATCGGATTGAGTCGAAAACATGGGGAACATCATAATATGGTGGGCGGAGTCATTTGGTTGGTTTTGAGTGAAATCCAATCCCTAGAACTATGCAATACAACAACCACTCCATTTCATAACGAACTTTGTACGAACCTAAATGGTCCAATTTTTTGGACAAATTGATATCGGATTGAGCCAAAAATTTGAGGAACATCATAATATGGTGGGAGGAGTAATTTGGTGAGTTTTGAGTGAAATCCAATCTCTAAAACTATGCAATACACCAACCCCTCCATTTCATAACGAACTTCATACGAACGTGAATTTTCCAATTTTTTGGACCAATCGATATCCGATTAGCCCAAAACTTGGGAAAATTCATAATATAGTGGGAAGAGTCATGTGGTCGATTTTGAGTGGAATCCAATCTCTAGAACTATGCAATACACCAACCACTCTATTTCAGAACGAACTTCGTATGAACCGGAATTGTCAAATTTCTTGGGCCAATCGATATCAGATTAAGTTCAAAATTTGGGGCACATCATAATATGGTGATAGCAGTCATTTGGTTGGTTTTGAGTCAAATCCAATCTCTAGAACTATGCAATACACCAACCACTCCATTTCAGAACGATATTGATACGAACCTGAATTATCCAATTTCATGGACCAATCGATATCGGATTGAGTCGAAAACATGGGGAACATCATAATATGGTGAGAGGTGTCATTTGGTAGGTTTTGAGTGAAATCCAATCTCTAGAACTATGCAATACAACAACCACTCCATTTCATAACGAACTTCGTACGAACCTGAATGGTCCAATTGTTTGGACAAATTCATATCGGATTGAGCCCAAAATTTGAGGAACATCATGATATGGTGGGAGGAGTAATTTCGTGAGTTTTGAGTGAAATCCAATCTCTAAAACTATGCAACACACCAACCACTCCCTTTCATAACGAACTTCGTACGAACCTGAATTCTCCAATTTCTTGGACCAACCGATATCAGATTGAGCCCAAAACTTGGGGAACATCATGATATGGTCGGTGGAGTCATTTGGTGAGTTTTGATTGAAATCCAATCTCTAAAACTATGCAATATACCAACCACTCCATTTTAGAACAAAAATCGTACGAACATGAATTTTCCAATTTCATGGCCCAATCGATATCGGATTAGGTCCAAAACTTGGGTAACCTCATAATATAGTGGGAGGAATCATTTGGTTGGTTTTGACTGAAATCCAATCTCTAGAACTATGCAATACACCAATCATTCCATTTTAGAACGAACTTCGGGCGAACCTAAATTGTACAATTTCAAGGACCAATCGATTTCGAATTGAGTCCAAAACTTGGGGAACATCATAATATGATGGGAGGAGTCATTTGGTAGGCTTTGAGTGAAATCCAATCTCCAGAACTATGCAATACACCAACCACTCCATTTCAGAACGAACTTCGTAAGAACCCGAATTGTCCAATTTTATGGACCAATCGATATCGGATTGAGACCAAAACTTGGGGAACACCAAAATATGGTGGGAGAGTTATTTGATAGGTTTTGAGTGAAATCCAATCTCTAAAACTGTGCAATACACCAACCAGTCCATTTGAAAACGAACTTCGTACGAACCTGAATTGTCCAATTTGATGGACCAATCGACAACGGATTGAGCCCAAAACTTGGGGAACATCATAATATGGTGGGAGGAGTAATTTGGTGAGTTTTGAGTGAAATCCAATCTTTAAAACTATGCAACACACCAACCACTCAAATTCATAACGAACTTCGTACGAACCTGAATTCTCCAATTTCTTGGACCAATCGATATTGGATTGAGCCCAAAACTTGGAAACATCATGATATGGTCGGTGGAGTCATTTGGTGAGTTTTGAGTGAAATCCAACCTCTAAAACTATGCAATATACCAACCACTCCAATTCAGAACAAAAATCGTACGAACATGAATTTTCCAATTTCATGGTCCAATCGATATCGGATTAGGTCCAAAACTTGGAGAACCACATAATATAGTGGGAGGAGTCATTTGGTAGGTTTTGAGTGAAATCCGATCTCAGGAACTATGCAATACACCAATCACTCCATTTTAGAACGAACTTCGTGCGAATCTGAATTGTACAATTTCAAGGACCAATCGATATCGGATTGAGTCCAAAACTTGGGGAACATCATAATATCTTGGGAGGAGTCAATTGGTAGGTTTTGAGTGAAATCCAATCTCCAGAACTATAAAATACACCAACCACTCCATTACGGAACGAACTTCGTACGAACCTGAATTGTTCAATTTTATGGACCAATCGATATTGGATTGAGTCCAAAACTTGGGGAACATCATAATATGGCGGGAGGAGTCATTTGGTTTGTTTTGAGTGAAATCCAATCTCTAAAACTATGCAATACACCAACCACTCCATTTCAGAACAACAATCGTACGAACCTGAATTGTCCAATTTGATGGACCAATCGATACCGGATTGAGTCCAAAACTTGGGGAACATCATAATATGATGGGAGGACACATTTGCTTAGTTTTGAGTGAAATTCAATATCTAAACCTATGCAACACACCAACCACTCCATTTTAGAACGAACTTTGTACGAACCTAAATTGCCCAATTTTGGACAAATCGATTTCGGATTGGACCCAAAATTTGGGGAACAGCATAAGATGGTGGGATGAGTCATTTGGTAGGTTTTGAGAAAAATCCAATCTCTAGAACTATGCAATACACCAACCACTCCATTTCAGAACGAACTTCGTACGAACCTGAATTGTCCAATTTCATGGCCCAATAAATATCGGATTGGGTCCAAAACTACGTGAAATTCATAATATAGTGGGAGGCGTCATGTGGTCGGTTTTGAGTCAAATCCAATCTCTAGAACAATGCAATACACCAACCACTCCAATTCACAACGAATTTCGTACGTACCTGAATTGTCCAATTTCGCGGGCCAATCGATATCAGATTGAGTCCAAAACTTGCGGAACATCATAGTATGGTGGGTATAGTCATTTTTAGTTGGTTTTGAGTGAAATCCAATCTCTGGAATTGTGCAGTACACCAACCAATACATTTCAGAACAAAAATCGTACGAACCTGAATTGTCCAATTTCATGGACCAATCGATATCGGATTGAGTCTAAAACCTGGGGAACATCATAATATGGTGGGATGAGTGATTTGCTGAGTTTTGAGAGAAATCTAATCTCTAAAACTATGCAATACACCAACCACACCATTTCAAAACAAACTTCGTACGAACCTGAATTGTCCAACTTCGTGGAACAATCGATATCGGATTGAGTCCAAAACTTGGGCAAGATCATAATATGGTGGGAGGAGTCATTTGGTGAGTTTTGAGTGAAATCCAATCAATAAAATTACGGAAAACACCAACCACTCTGAAGAACTATGCAATACACCAACCACACTATTTCAGAAGAAACTTCGTACGAACCTGAATTGTCTAATTTCCTGGACCAATCGATATCGGATAGAGTCCAAAACCTCAGCAACATCATAATTTGGTGGGAGGAATAATTTGGTTGGTTTTCTGTGAAATCCAATCTGTAAAACTATGGAAAACTCCAAGCACTCCATTTCATAACGAACTTCGTATGAACCTGAATTGTCCAATTTTATGGACCAATCGAGGTCGGATTGAGTCCAAAACTTAGGGAACTTCATAATATTGTGGGAGGTGTAATTTGCTGAGTTTTGAGTGAAATCCAATCGCTAAAACTATGCAATACACCTACCACTCTATTTCAGAACGAACTATGTACGAACCTGAATTGTCTAATTTCGTGGACCAATCGATATCGAATTGAGTCCAAAACTTGGGGAACATAATAATATGGTGGGATGAGTTATTTGGTTGGTTTTGAGTGAAATCCAATCTCTAGAACTATGCAATACACAAACCACTCCATTTCAAAACGAACTTCGTACGAACCTGAATTGTCCAAGTTCATGGACCAATCGATATGGGATTCAGCACAAAACTTGGGGAATACCATAATATGGTGGGAGGTGTCATTTGGAATGTATTGAGTGAAATCCAATCGCTAAAACTATGCAATACATCGACCACTCCATTTCAGAACGAACTTCATACGAACCTGAATTGTCCAATTTCATGTACCAATCGATATCGGATTGAGTCCAAAACTTGGGGAACATCATAATATGTTGGAGGAGTCATTTGGGACGTTTTGAGTGAAATCCAATCTCTAAAACTATGCCAAACGCCAACCACACCATTTCAGAACGAACTATGTACGAACCTGAATTGTCCAATTTCGTCGACCAATCGATATCGGATTGAGTCCAAAACTTGGGGAACATCATAATATGGTGGGAGGAATCATTTGTTTGGTTTTGAGTGAAATCCAATCTCTAGAACTGTGCATTACACTAACAACTCTATTTTAGAATGAACTTCGTACGAACCTGAATTGTCCAGTTTCAGGGACCAATCGATATGGGATTCAACACAAAACTTGGGGAATATCATAATATGGTGGGAGGAGTCATTTGGTTGGTTTTGAGTGAAATCCAATCTCTAGAACTGTGCAATACACCAACCACTCCAATTCACAACGAATTTCGTACGTACCTGAATTGTCCAATTTCATGGGCTAATCGGGATCAGATTGAGTCCAAAACTTGGGGAACATCATAGTGTGGTGGGTGCAGTCATTTGGTTGGTTTTGAGTGAAATCCAATCTCTAGAACTGTGCAATACACCAACCAATACATTTCAGAACAAAAATCGTACGAACCCGAATTCTCCAATTTCATGGACCAATTGATATTGGATTGAGTCCAAAACCTGGGCAACATCATAATATGGTGAGAGGAGTCATTTGGTGGGTTTTGAGTGAAATCCAATCAATAAAATTACGCAATACACCAACCACTCTGAAAAACTATGCAATACATCAACCACACCATTTCAGAAGAAACTTCGTATGAACCTTAATTGTCCAATTTCATGGACCAATCGATATCGGATTGAGTCCAAAACCTAGGCAAAATCATAATATGGTGGGAGGAGTCATTCGGTGGGTTTTGAGTGAAATCCAATCTGTAAAACTATGCAAAACTCCAAGCACTCCATTTCAGAACGAACTTCGTATGAACCTGAATTGTCCAATTTCATGGACCAATCGATGTCGGATTGAGTCCAAAACTTGGGGAACATCATAATATGGTGGGAGGTGTAATTTGCTGAGTTTTGAGTGAAATCCAATCTCTAAAACTATTCAAAACACCAACCATTCCATTTCAGAACGAACATCGTACGAACCTGAATTGTCCAATTTCGTTGACCAATCGATGACAGATTGACTCCAAAACTTGGGGAATATCATAATATGGTGGGAGGTGTCATTTGGTGGGTTTTCAGTGACATCCAATCTCTAAAACTATGCAAAACACCAACCACTCCATTTAAGAACGAACTTCGTACGAACCTGAATTGTCCAATTTCGTGGACCAATCGATATCGGATTAAGTCCAACACTTGGGGAACATCATATTATGGTGGGAGGAGTCATTTGGTGGGTTTTGAGTGAAAACCAATCTCCAAAACTATGCAATACACCGACCACTCCATTTCAGAACGAACTTCGTTCGAACCTAAATTGTCCAATTTCATGGTCGAATCGATATCGGATTGAGTCCAAAACCTAGGCAACATCATAATATGGTGGGAGGGGTGATTTGTTAAGTTTTGATAGAAATCCAATCTCTAAAACTGTGCAATACACCAACCACACCATTTCAGAACAAACTTCGTACGAACCTGAATTGTCCAACTTCATGGAACAATCGATATCGGATTGAGTCCAAAACTTGGGCAAGATCATAATATGGTGGGAGGAGTCGTTTGGTGAGTTTTGACTGAAATCCAATCAATAAAATTACGCAATACACCAACCAATCCAATTAAGAACGAACTTCGTACAAACTGGAATTGTCCAAAACTTAGGGAACATCATAATATGGTAGGAGGAGTTGTCGGTTTTGAGTGAAATCCAATCTCTAGACCTATGCAACAAACCAACCACTCTATTTCAGAACGAACTTCGTACGAACCAGAATTGTCCAATTTCATGGACCAATCGATATCGGATTGAGTCCAAAACTTGGGGAACATCATAATATGGTGGGAGGAGTCATTTGGAAGGTTTTGAGTGAATTCCAATATCTAGGAGTATGCAATGCACCAACCACTCCATTTCGGAACGACCTTCGTACAAACCTGAATTGTCCAATTTTTTAGAAAAATCGATAACGGATTGAGCCCAGAACTTGGGGAACATCATAGTATGGTCGGAGGTGTCATTTGGTGCTCTTTGAGTGAAATCCAATCTGTAGAACTATGCAATACACCAACAACTCCATTTCAGAATGAACTTCGTACGAACCTGAATTGTCCAATTTCGTGGACCAATCAATATCGGGTTGAGTCGAAAACATGAGGAACATCATAATATGGTGGGAGGAGTCATTTGGTGAGTTTTGAGTAAAATCCAATCTCTAGAACTATGCAATACACCAACCACTCCATTTCATAACGAACTTCGTACGAACTTGAATTGTCCAATTTTTTAGACAAATCGATATCGGATAGAGTCCAAAACTTGGGGAACATCATAATAAGGTGGGAGGACTCATTTGGTTGGTTTTGAGTGAAATCCAATCTCTAGAACTGTGCAATACACCAACCAGTCTATTTCAGAATAAACTTCATACGAACCTGAATTGTCCAATTTCATGGACCAATCAATATCGGGTTGAGTCGAAAACATGGGGAACATCATAATATGGTGGGAGGAGTCATTTGGTTGGTTTTGAGTGAAATACAATCTCTAGAACTGTGCAATACACCAACCACTCCATTTCATAACGAACTTCGTACGAACTTGAATTGTCCAATTTTTTGGACAAATCGATATCGGATAGAGTCCAAAACTTGGGGAACATCATAATAAGGTGGGAGGAGTCATTTGGTTGGTTTTGAGTGAAATCCAATCTCTAGAACTGTGCAATACACCAACCACTCCATTTCAGAATGAACTTCACACGAACCTGAATTGACCAATTTCATGGAACAATCGATATGGGATTCAGTCCAAAACTTGGGGAATATCACAATATGGTGGGAGGAGTCATTTCGTTGGTTTTGGGTGAAATCCAATCCCTAGAACTATGCAATACACCAACCACTTCAATTCAGAACGAACTTCGCACGAACCTGAATTGTCCAATTTCATGGACCACTCGATATCGAATTGAGACCAAACCTTTGGGAACATCATAATTTCATGGGAGGAGTCATTTGGTGCGTTTTGAGTGAAATCCAATCTCTAAACTATGCAAAACACCAACCACTCCATTTCAGATCGAGCTTTGTACGAACCTGAATTATCCAATTTCGTGTTCCAATTGACATCGTATTGAGTCTAAAACTTGGGAAACAACATAATATGGTGGGAGGAGTCATTTGGTGACTTTGGAGTGAAATCCAATCTCTAGAACTATGCAATGCACAAACCACTCTATTTCAAAACGAACTTCGTACGAACCTGAATTGTCCAATTTTATGGACCAATCGATATCGGATTGAGTCCAAAACTTGGAGAACATCGTAATATAGTGGGAGGAGTCATTTGGTGCTTTTTGAGTGAAATCTAATCTCTAAACCTATGCAAAACACCAACCACTCCATTTCAGAACGTACTTCGTACGAACCTGAATTGTCCAATTTCGGATTGAGTCCAAAACTTCATATGGTGGGAGGAGTCATTTGATGACTTTGAAGTGAAATCCAATCTCTAGAACTATGCAATACACCAACCACTTCATTTTCAGAACGAACTTCGTACGAACCTGAATAGTGCAATTTGATGGACCAATCGATATCGGATTGAGTCCAAAACTTGGGGAACAACATAATTTTGAAGGAGGTGTCAGTTGTTGAGTTTTGAGTATAATCCAATGTCTGAAACTATGCAAAACACAATCCACTTCATTTTCATAAAGAACTTCGTACGAACATGAATTGTTCAATTTGATGGAACAATCGATATCAGATTGAGTCCAAAACTTGGGGAACAAGATAATATGGTTGGAGGAATCATTTGGTAGGTTATGAGTGAAATCCAATATAAAGAACTATGCAAAACACCAACCACTCCATTTAAGAACGAACTTCGTGCAAACCTAAATTGTCCAATTTCATGGACCAAACGATATCGGATTGAGTCCAAAACTTGGGGAACATCATAATTTTGAAGGAGGCGTCATTTGGTGAGTTTTGAGTGAAATCCAATGTCTAAAACTATGCAAAACACAAACCACTTCATTTTCAAAACGAACTTCGTACGAACCTGAATTGTGCAATTTGATGGACCAATCGATATCGGATTGAGGCCAAACTTGGGGAACATCATAATATGGTGCGAGGAGTCATTTGGTAGGATATGAGTGAAATCCAATTTCAAGAACTATGCAAAACACCAACCACACCATTTCAGAACGAACTTCGTATGAACCTGAATTGTCCAATTTCATGGACCAATCGATATTGGATTGTGTCCAAAACTTGGGGAACATCATAATTTGGTGGGAGGAGTCATTTAGTGAGTTTTGAGTGAAATCCAACCTCTAAAACTATGCCAAACACCAACCACTCCATTTCAGAACGAACTTCGTACAAACCTGAATTGTCTAATTTCATGGACCAATCAACATCGGATTGAGTCCAAAACTTAGGGAACAGCAAAATATGCTGGACGAGTTATTTGGTGAGTTTTGAGTGAAATCCAACCCCTAAAACTACGCAAAACACCAACCACTCCATTTCAGAACGAACTTCGTACGAAACTGAATTGTCCAATTTGGTGGACCAATTGATATCGGATTGAGTCCAAAACTTGGGGAACATCGTAATATGGTTGGAGGACTCATTTGGTGAGTTTTGAGTGAAATCCAATGTCTAAAACTATGCAAAACACTAACCACTCCATTTCATAACGAACTTCGTACGAACCTGAATTGTCCAATTTCATGGACCAGTCGATATCATATTGAGTCCAAAACTTGGGGAACATCATAATATGGTGGGAGGAGTGTTTTGGTGACTTTGGAGTGAAATCCAATTTCTAGAACTGTGCAATACACCAACCACTCCATTTCAGAACGAACTTTGTACGAACCTGAATTGTCCAATTTCGTGGACCAATCGACATCGGATTGAGTCCAAAACTTGGGGAACATCGTCATACGGTGGGAGGAGTCATTTGGTGCTTTTTGAGTGAAATCTAATATCTATAACTATGCAAAACACCAACCACTCCATTTCAGAACGAACTTCGTACGAACTTGAATTGTTCAATTTTATGGACCAATCGATATCGGATTGAGTCCAAAACTTGGGGAACATCATAATATGGTGGGAGGAGTCATTTGGTGACTTTTGAGTGAAATCCAATCTCTAGACCTATGCAACAAACCAACCACTCAATTTCTGAACGAACTTCGTACAAGCCAGAATTGTCCAATTTCATGGACCAATCGATATCGGATTGAGTCCAAAACTTGGGGAACAACATAATATGGTGGGAGGAGTCATTTGGTGGGTTTTGAGTGACATCCAATCTCTAGAACTATGCAATATACCAACCACTACATTTCAGAATAAACTTCGTACGAACCTGAATTGTCCAATTTCATGGACCAATCGATATCGAATTGAGTCCAAAACTTCATAATATGGTGGCCGGAGTTATTTGGTTGGTTTTTAGTGAAATCCAATGACTAAAACTATGCAATACATCAACCACTACATTTCAGAATAAACTTCGTACGAATCTGAATTGTCCAATTTCATGGACCAATCGTTATCGGATTGAGTCCAAAACTTGAGGAACATCATAATATGGTAGGAGGAGACATTTGGTGACTTTCGAGTGAAATCCAATCTCTAGACCTATGCAATAAACCAACCACCCAATTTCGGAACGAACTTCGTACCAGCCAGAATTGTCCAATTTCATGGACCAATCGATATCGGATTGAGTCCAAAACTTCGGGAACAACAGAATTTGGTGGGAGGAGTCATTTGGTGAGTTTTGAGTGAAATCCAACCCCTAATACTATGCAAAACACAAACCACTCCATTTCAGAACGAACTTCGTACGAACCTGAATTGTCCAATTTCATGGACCAATCGATATCGGATTGAGTCCAAAACTTGGGGAACAACATAATATGGTGGGAGGAGTCATTTGGTGGGTTTTGACTGAAATCCAATCTCTAGAACTATGCAATACACCAACCACTCCATTTCATAACGAACTTCGTACGAACCTGAATTGTCCAATTTCATCGACCAATCTATATTGTATTGAGTCCAAAACTTCATAATATGGTGGGAGGAGTCATTTGGTGGGTTTTTAGTGAAATCCAATGTCTAAAACTATGCAATACACCAACCACTACATTTCAAAACAAACTTCATACGAACCTGAATTGTCCAATTTCATGGACCAATCGATATCGGATTAAATCCAAAACTTGAGGAACATCATAATATGGCAGGAGGAGACATTTGGTGACTTCGGAGTGAAATCCAATCTCTAGACCTATGCAATAAACCAACCACTCAATTTCAGAACGAACATCGGACGAACCAGAATTGTCCAATTTCATGGACCAATTGATATCGGCTTGAGTCCAAAACTTGGGGAACAACATAATATGGTGGGAGGAGTCACTTAGTGCTCTTTAAGTGAAATCCAACATTTAAAACTACGCAAAACACCAACCACTCCATTTTAGAACGAACTTCGTACAAACCTGAATTGTCCAATTTCATGGACCAATCGACCTCGGATTGAGTCCAAAACTTGGGGTGCATCATAATATGGTGGGAGGAGTCATTTGGTGAGTTTGGAGTGAAATCCAATCTTTAGAACTATGTAATACACCAACCACTCCATTTCAGAACGAACTTTGTACGAATCTGAATTGTCCAATTTCAGGACCAATCGATACCGGATTGAGTCCAAAACTTGGGGAACATCATCACATGGTGGGAGGAGTCCTTTGGTGCTTTTGGAATGAAATCCAATCAATAAAACTACTCAAAACACCAACCACTCCATTTTTGAACGAACTTCATGGGAACCTGAATTATCCAATTTCATGGACCAATCGATATCGGATTAAGTCCAAAACTTGGGGAACATCATAATGTGGTAGGAGGAGTCATTTGGTGCTCTTTGAGTAAAATCCAATATCTATAACTATGCAAAACGCCAACCACTCCATTTAAGAACGAACTTTGTACGAACCTGAATTGCCTAATTTCATGGACCAATCGATATCGGATTGAGTCCAAAACTGAGGGAACATCATAATATGGTCGGACAAGTCATTTGGTGCTCTTTGAGTGAAACCGAAAATCTAAAAGTATGCAAAACACCAACCACTCCATTTCAGAACGAACTTCGTGAGAACCTGAATTGTCCAATTTCATGGGCCAATCAATATCGGAATGAGTCCAAAACTTGGGGAACATCATAATATGGTGGGAGGAGTCATTTGGTAGGTCATGAGTGAAATCCAATCTCAAGAACTATGCAATACACCAACCACTCCATTTCTGAAAGAACTTCGTACGAACCTGAATTGTCTTATTTGTTGGACCAATCGATATCGGATTAAGTCCAAAACTTGGGGAACACGATAATATGGTGGGAGTAGTAATTTGCTAGGTTATGAGTGAAATCCAATCTCAAGAACTATGCAATACACCAACCACTTCATTTCAGAACGACCTTCGTACGAACTTGAATTGTCCAGTTTCATGGACCAATCGATATCGGATTGTTTCCAAAACTTAGGGAACATCCTAATTTGGTGGGAGGAGTCATTTGGTGAGTTTTGAGTGAAATCCAACCTCTAATACTATGCAAAACACCAACCACTCCATTTCAGAACGAACTTCGTACGAAACTGAATTGTCCAATTTGGTGGACCAATTGATATCGGATTGAGTCCAAAACTTGGGGAACATCGTAATATGGTTGGAGGACTCATTTGGTGAGTTTTGAGTGAAATCCAATGTCTAAAACTATGCAAAACACTAACCACTCCATTTCAGAACGTACTTCGTACGAACCTGAATTGTCCAATTTCATGGACCAGTCGATATCTGATTGAGTCCAAAACTTGGGGAACATCATAATATGGTGGGAGGAGTCATTTGGTGACTTTGGAGTGAAATCCAATTTCTATAACTATGCAAAACACCAACCACTCCATTTCAGAACGAACTTCGTACGAATCTGAATTGTCCAATTTCATGGACCAATCAATATCGGATTGAGTCCAAAACTTGGGGAACATCATAATATGGTAGGAGGAGTCATTTGGTCACTTTGGAGTGAAATCCAATCTCTAAAACTATGCAATACACCAACTATTCCATTTCAGAACGCACTTCGTACGAACCTGAATTGTCCAATTTCATGGACCAATCGATATCGGATTGAGTCCAAACTTGGGGAACATCATAATATGGTAGGAGGAGTCATTTGGTGCTCTTTGAGTGATCTCCAATATCTATAATTATGCAAAACACCAACCACTCTATTTCAGAACGAACTTCATACAAACCTGAATTGTCCAATTTCATGGACCAATCGATATTGGATTGAGTCCAAAACTTAGGGAACATCATAATAGGGTGCGAGAAGTCATTTGGTGCTCTTTGAGTGGAACCCAATTTCTAAAAGTATGCAAAACACCAACCACTCCATTTCAGAACGAACTTCGTACGAACCTGAATTGTCCAATTTCATGGACCAATCGATATCGGATTGAGTCCAAAACTTGGGGAACATCATAATATGGTGGGCGGAGTCATTTGGTGAATTTGGAGTGAAATCCAATTGCTAAAACTATGCAATACACCAACTACTCCATTTACAGAACGAACTTTATACGAACATGAAGAGTCCAATTTCTTTGACCAATCGACATCGGATTGAGCCCAAAACTTGGGCAACAACATAATACGGTGGGAGGAGTGAATTGGTGAGTTTTGAGTGAAATCCAATTTCTAATACTATGCAATACACCAACCACTCCGTCCACGGAACGAACTTCATAAGTACTTGAAGTGTCCAATTTCTTTGACCAATCGGTATCGGATTGGGCCCAAAACTTGGGCAACATCATAATGTCATGGAAGGATTCATTTGTTGAGTTTTTAGTGACATCCAATCACTAAAACTATGCAATACACCAACCACTCCATTCACGGAATGAACTTCGTACAAACTTGAAGTGTCCAATTTCTTTGGCCAATCGATATCGGATTGAGCCCAAAACTTGGGCAACGTCATAATATGGTGAGAGGATTCATTTGGTGAGTTTTGGGCGAAATCCAATCGCTAAAACTATGCAATACAATAACCACTCCATTCACGGAATGAACTTTGCACGAACTTGAAGTGTCCAATTTGTTTGGCCAATCGATGTCAGATTGAGCCCAAAACTTGGGCAACATCAAAATATGGTCGGAGGATTCCTTTGGTGAGTTTTGAATTAAATTCAATCGCTTAAACTATGCAATACACCAACCACTCCATTTACGGAACAAACTTCGCACGAACTTGAAGTGTCCTATTTCTTTGGCAAGTCAATATCGGATTAAGCCCAAAACATGGGCAACGTCATAATATGGTGGGAGAATTCATTTGGTGAGTTTTGGGTGAAATCCAATCGCTAAAACTATGCAATACAACAACTACTCCATTCATGAATTGAACTTCGTACAAACTTAAAGTGTCCAACTTCTTTGGCCAATCGATATCGGACTGAGCCCAAAACTTGCGCAAAATCATATAATATGGTGGGAGTCGTGAATTGGTTAGTTTTGAGTGAAATCCAATCGCGAAAACTATGCAATACACCAAACACTCCATTTAGGGAACAAACTTCGTACGAACTTGAAGTGCCCAATTTCTTTGGCCAATCAAAATCGGATTGAGCTCAAAACTTGGGCAACCATCATAATACGGTAGGAGGCATGATTTGGTGAGTTTTGAGTGAAATCCAATCGGAAAAACTATGCAGTACGCCAACCACTCCATTTGCGGAACGAACTTCTCACAAACTTGAAGTGTCCAATTTCTTCAACCAATCGATATAGGATTGAGCCCAAAACTTGGGCAACGTCATAACATGGTGGGAGGAGTGAATTGGTGTGTTTTGAGTGAAATCCAATTGCTAAAACTATGCAATACACCAACCACTCCATTTAGAGAACGAACTTCGTACGAACTTGAAGTGTCCAATTTCTTTGGCTAATCGATATCGGATTGAGCCCAAAACTTGGACAACATCATAATACGGTGGGAGGATTCATTTGGTGAGTTTTGAATGAATTCCAATCGCTAAAACTATGCAATACACCAACCACTTCATTTACGGAACAAACTTCTCACAAACTTGAAGTGTCCAATTTCTTTGGCCAATCGATATAGGATTGAGCCCAAAACTTAGGCAACAACATAATATGATGGGAGGATTCATTTGGTGGATTGAGCCCAAAAACTTGAAGTTCATTCCTTTAATGTAATGGTTGGTGCATTGCATGTTTTAGCGATTTGATTTCATTCAAAACTCACCAAATGACTCCTCCGACCATATTTTGATGTTGACCAAGTTTTGGGTTCAATCCGATATCGATTGAACCAAGAAATTGGATAATTCAAGTTCCTACGAACTTCGTTCCGTAAATGGAGTGGTTGGTGTATTGCATAGTTTTAGCGATTGGATTTCACTCAAAACTCACCAATTCACTCCTCCCTCAATATTATGTTGTTGCCCAACTTTTTGGTTCAGTCCGATATCGATAGGCCAAAGAAATTGGACATTTCAAATTCGTACGAAGTTCGTTCCTTAAATGGAGTGGTTGGTATATTTGATGGTTTTAGAGATTGGATTTCACTCAAAACTCACCGATTCACTCCTCCCATCATATTATAATGTTGCCCAAGTTTTTGGCCCGATCCAAAATCAATAGGTCAAAGAAATTGGACACTTCAAGTTCGTACGAAGTTCGTTCCATAAATGGAGTGGTTGGTGTATTCCTTAGTTTTAGCAATTGGATTTCACTCAAAAGTCACCAATTCACTCCTCCCACCATATTATGATGTTTTTGGGCTTCATACGAAATCAATAGGTAAAAGAAATTGGACATTTCAAGTACGTACGAAACTTGTTCCGTAAATGGTGTGGTTGGTGTTTACATAGTTTTAGAAATTGGATTTCACTCAAAAGTCCCCAAATGGCTCCTCCCACCATATTATGATGTTCCCAAGTTTTGGGCTCAATCCAATATCGATTGGCTAAAGAAATTGGGCACTTCAAGTTCGTATGAAGTTCGTTCCGTAAATGGAGTGGTTGGTGTATTGCATAGTTTTAGTGATTGGATTTCACTCAAAACTCACCAATTCAGTCCTCCCACCATATTATGATGTTGCAACAGTTTTGGGCTCAATTTGATATCGATAGGTCCAAGAAATTGGGCCTTTCAATTTTGTACGATGTTCGTGCAGTAAATGGAGTGGTTGGTGTATTGCATTGGCTATTGGATTTCACTCAAAAGTCAACAAATGACTCCTCTCACCATATTATGATGTTGCCCAAGTTTTGGGCTTTATCCGATATCGATTGGTCAAAGAAATGGGACACTTCAAGTTCGTACAAAGTTCGTTCCATAAATGGAGCGGTTGGTGTATTGCATAGTTTTAGCGATTCACTATGCCAAATTTCACTTTTAGCAACACTACATAGGCATCGGTAAAATGGAAAATTGATGCTATTAGTACATTAGGCATCGATTTTATAAATAACGATGCTAAACAAATACAAAAACATTAGTATAAATTTTTGGTTTTTTATGACGATGCCTTTTTAGTAGTCTTTCTAGTTTCTCTACTGGACACCTTTGGTGCGATGCCAAAAGCCAATCTGAGTCTGGATCTCGTTTTTCTTCATATATGTTCTTATAAATGTTAAATCTGCTTCTTCACATTTCATGTTCAAAGAAAAAGCAGATATCTGGGATTTAGGTTGACGCAGAGATGGCCAAAAGATTGAGCTTGCAGCTCTTCGTCAGCAGTATTCTCTCTTTCCCTTTCTTTCTCTCAAATCTATTTTTAGGGTGTTTTTTGTTTAAAACACTTGTTTTGATTCTTGGGTTTGTTGCTTAGGATTATCATCGTTCACTAATAATGAACAACTCAAGAGACTGTTTTCTCCTTTTGGAGATGTTACAGATGGTATTTTTACTTTTCTTATTAATTTGCTCCAAATTTTCTTTTCTTATGTAATTTGTGGAAATTACTGACTGGTTTTTTCCTTTGTGATGATTTTGTTTAACTGTATGTTTAGTTAGAGTGGCTGTGGACCGTATAACTCAAAGACCCAAAGGATTTGATTTTGTCACTTACAAGTCAGATGTTGAGGCACAAAAAACTTTGAAGTCCATGAATGGCAGGGTAATTTCCTTCTTCCCTATGGTTAAAATTAAATTTTTTTTATAAATTAAAAAAAACCTCCAATTCATGAACTTTATTTATTCAGATTGCAATGTTAAATTGACTCATATTATAATTATTTTTGTGCCAAATTGCAGATCATATAACCCTTATACTTGTGCATTCTAATCTTTTATGTATTGAATATGTGTTTTTGGTTGATCAAATTTCCTAGTCTTTGTTTTTGTCATATGTTTTTAAATTGTATTTTTTTGTGAACACCTTCAATCTTGTTTTTCTCTTTTGAAGTTTTTGTTAAAATTTGTCCAAATGGTTGATGGGAGGCTGATTTTTGTTGAAGTTGCTGAGACTCAAAAACAGTAACAGGATACCAAATCTAGATAATGACCTAATTTTTTCTCTATGTTAATTTTTAAGATTGAACACATATCAGAATTCTTTATTTTTCATTTCAGTTTTAATTTGTTTGCCATTTGGGGTTGAATCTATCTTGGTATTTGGTAGAAATTTAGGTTTTTTGCACTAACTAAATGAGAATTTTGAATTCTGTATATGCATCATAATGATTGCTGTTTAGTTTTTAGTTTTAGATTTGATCTTTGGTTCATGTTTATTTATGATGAGTTATACACGCTGAAGATCAGCAAATTGTTGGTTGAGTCCCTCTTTATTTGGTTGCTAGGAACACTGGGTTTTATTCAGGTAAAACATTTGTGTTTTGACAAGTACAATTTTCTTCCACTGTTTTGCTAGGAACACTAGGTTTTATTTCTTATCATGTCCTTCTTTTAAGGTTTATATAATTCATTAATGTTCAGTTTATGTCTTTCATTTTTTTCCTTATATCTCTAGTATTCAGTTTCAAAATTCAGAAACATTCTTATTCTTGTCATGTTAGAGCTAGCTTACCTGGTACCTTATCAAGGGGTTCTGATCAAATACAGTGGCTTCATTTGAATTATTAATTTCTCATCAGTCTTTCTTTATCTTTCTCTTATAAGAAACAAAGCCTCTGTATATGTCATGAAGATTTTAACTTGAATTACATTTTGCATGCTTGAATAAAACTGTGTTTGTCTTTTTTTAGCTGTACTGCTTAGTGCTTATCAATAGTTCTAGAGGTCTTTTGTGTCAATTTGTTCCTGCAATATGTATTTTGTCTCTTGAGGATTGCAAATCAGTTAAACATGGGGGTGGTGTTAATGGTATTATGGTTTACTTTATAGATCCTCTTTAACTGCTAACTGATGTATTTGACTCAACCTTTGATTTCTTGTTGGTTCAGTTTTTAGAGTCATGCACATGTCAAGGAAGACAATTTCAATATTGCTAACAAGTCTAAACTGAAAGGGAGTCGTCCAATTCCTGGGGTTGAACATGCTGCTTTTAAAACATCTAAACTGGGCAAACTCGGAGAGGGAGTTCATTAGTCTAATAGTGGGCTGCAAAAAGGAAAACAGAAGTCATTGTCATTTAAGGCAAGGACAGATAACACTTTTCCTACAAATTCCTTTAGTTTTGTTTTACTTGTGTTACCCCATATGGTCCGTCTGGCTATGGCAGGAATTGATGACCATGTATGACGTTATTTATTTTGCTAAAATATGAATATGGTTTTAATACTTTGGGTTATCCTTTATTCTTCTCCATAAGGAGATATATAGGAGTTTACATATGAAGGTTTTACAAGGAATTAGATATAGTAAAGAATTAGGAAAGTATCTCCTAATTGTACAATGATTTATCACTTATATAAAAAATAGGAAAGTAAATCCCTTAATTAATCAAGGAAGTAAATCTCCTTGATTAATTAGGAGACTCACGTCAACACTCCTCCTCAAGTTGGTGCATATATGTCACGAATGCCCAACTTGGTAAGTGAGTCATGAAATACTCTTTCACACTCACAGCATATGCAATATCTGATCTTGGAGGACGTATGAAGAGTAGAACCTTTGGTGGTGGTGATAGAAGAAGGAGTCTGGGTTGACCGCATGCTTCTGTGAGTCTGCAATAAGATGGAGAATCGTATGGGTTCTTGGAAGTAAGATGTGATATGAGAAGGTGAGGAAGGTGATGTGAGAAATTTAATGTATGAATTTGATGTAGGAATTGGATTTAAGAGGTATGTGTATAAGATTTGATGGTATGTGTTTAGGGATTTGGATAAGAGGATTTGAGGACTTTAGATTTGAGGGATTTGGATTTGGGGAAAAAAAAAATGAGGAATTTGATTTAGGGTTTTGGATTTGAATATGAGAAATTTGAAGAAATTTGAGAAATTTGAGATAAGGGTTTAGAGACAAAACAACTTCTCTTCACTCCCCTTCTCCCCTTGAAGAGAAGGGGTCGTCAGAGTCAAGAAATAAGCAACATCTTCTTGGGATACATCAATAAACATAGCCCTTTCACTCTTTTTTTTTGTTTTTTTTTGTTTTTGGGTAGAGTTTGCCCCTCCTAGTACCACAACCAATCGTCTTGCTGCTGAAGATGTCTTGTTGTGGCTACAGAGGCAGAGGCATGAGCTGGTGCCGTTGGAACTGCAGGACTAACAGGAGTTGAGTTAGAAGATGTGTCGAGTGATTTGCCCCTATTCTTGCGCGGAGCTTTGGAGTGGTCCCACCAATCCGGGTAACCAATCAATTCATAACAGCCATCACGAGTATGTTTGCTTCCACCACAGTGAGTGCATTTGCATTCTGGACGAGAGCTTGTGACTTGCGTCTGAGAAGCACCAGTGATAGAAGTCGGAGGACCCTGTGGACGTTGGGTGGCTAGGACAGCAGTGTCTGGAGTACTGGTCATGGTCAGTCGTTGTTGAGCTTCGCGACGAACATATGCAAAGGTTTGGTCAAGGTCTAATTTAGGTTCTTTGCACAAGATTTCCCCCCGGACTTGATCAAACTGAGGGTCGAGCCCGGCAAGAAACAGGTGAACACGAAGACGATCCAGTTCGGTCTGACGTTCAGTCACGTCGGCGTCGCAGTGCATGCGATTGGGAGTGCGGTGATCAATCTCCTGAAAGATGGTCTGCAGTTGGCTGTAGTATTTGTGGACAGGGGCACCATTCTGTTTAATGGTGAACCCCCATTTGTTGAGATCAAAAAGGAAAGTTTCATCCCCACCATCAAAGTAGGTTTTCTTCACGACATCCCAGATTTCTTTGGCGGTACTTAAACTGATGAAACGACTCATCAAGTCGGGAGACATGGAGTCAATGAGCCACCCCTTCACCCGAAAGTTCTCCGTACACCATTTGGAGTAGGTGGAGGAGAGCTTAGAAGGTTGCGGGGTGTCGCCGGTGAGGTACCCCAATTTTTCACGGGCAGCAATACGCATCTCCATGACTTGAGACCATAAGGCATAATTGGTTTCAGTCAGGGTGACGCTATTTGGGAAAGGAGCGTTGTCACTGTGGATAGTAACAATTTGGGAGGATGGTGGAGTGGTGTCGGTGGTGTTGGAAGAGGAGATGACATCCATGGCAGTGGAAGAATTTTAAGGGTAAAAAAATATGTGTTTTGGAATTTGAATATATGAGGGATGTGGATGGAGATCTGAATTTGGTAAAGAGAAATATGAGGAATTTGAGGAATATGATTTTAGGGTTTGTGTTTGAAGAAGTTTGATATGAGGATTTAGGGTTTGTGCTTGAAGAAATTTGATATGAGGATTTAGAGACAACCGAGGATCGATTGCTCTGATACCATGCTAAAATATGAATATGGTTTGAATACCTTGGGTTATCCTTTATTCTTCTCCATAAGGAGGTATATATAGGAGTTTACATATGAAGGTTTTACAAGGAATTAGATATAGTAAAGAATTAAGAAAGTATCTCCTAATTGTACAATGATTTATCACTTATATAAAAAAAATAGGAAAGTAAATCCCTTAATTAATCAAGGAAGTAAATCTCCTTGATTAATTAGGAGACTCACATCAACAATTTGCAGATATATAATGAAGCTCAAACTGACTGCTATGCGAGTGACAATGAAAAGACTGAAGTATGGGGTCCTTTCACCCTAACTTTTTCACAGTGTTTTCACTTTACAGATGACTCTGGTTGTTTTAGATAAGTCTGGATGTTTTAAATTATAAGTCTAGAAGGTGTTCCCTTTTTTTCTTTTTCCTTTTTGCTTTTTTTGCTACGAAGAAATAAGGCTTAGCATACTTACCTTGAAAGGGTAATGGCACATTCTTTTGATCCTTTAAAAAATGTTTTTTGTACAGAGCAGATGGTGAAACTTTCTTTATATGTTGCTATTTTGGAAGTTCAGTAGTCTTTAGATCGAAATTATTCAAAAGTTTCATGTCATTTCTTATGGTAGTCACAAATCACAATTTGATTTCTTTATAATTTTCATATGCCTACAATCACTTTTGACTTTTGGTATTTATAATTGGTTTCAAGCCACAGTTGAGGTGAAGAAGTTCGCGAGTAAAGGTAAACGATCTTCACATTATACGATGCACCCAAAGCAAGGGAAATTGGTGAAGAAGACTCTATGTAATGCATCTTATACTGCTGATCGTAAAAGGGAAGAAAACAATTCAGGTTTATCAACTGTACAAGTTCCATTTGCAAACCCGGCCAACTTACCTACAAAAAATAAGGGTAAATGGGAGATGGACATGCAGAAATCATCAATACATAAGGATACAAAGTCTCCTGAGAGTATTTTAGATGACCAACCTGATAAACTGGTTCCTTCATTTCATAACAGAGAACTAAATATTAAGGTAAATGTGTCATCATTTATATTGCCATCTGAATTTTTTGAATATTTGATTATATGTTTCATATATAAGTGTGCATCTACATTTACAGGAAAAGCTTTCTAATTGCTTATCTCGGTATCAACTGCGGAGATGGTATGCTTTTGAATGGTTTTACAGTGCAATTGATTACCCATGGTTTGCTAAAAGGGAGTTTGTGGAATACTTGGATCATGTTGGATTGGGTCATGTTCCAAGATTAACTCGTGTTGAATGGGGTGTAATAAGGAGGTAGATGTTCCTGATCTGCGTCTTTGACTAGAACTTTTTGTTTGGCCAGTTTTGACTAGCCTTTCAGATTGATAATCTCTGCAAATATTGTTGTTGGTACTTGTTTTGATGCAGCTCCCTTGGCAGACCACGGAGATTTTCTGAACAATTTTTGAAGGAAGAAAAAGAGAAGCTTAATCAGTACCGGGAATCTATTAGAACGCATTATGTTGAACTTAATGCTGGTACAAGGGAGGGACTTTCGATTGACTTAGCTCGGCCTTTATCAGTTGGACAACATGTCATTGCTTTTCATCCCAGGGCAAGAGAGATCCACAATGGAATTGTACAAACCGTCGACCATAGTAGGTGTTATGTGTAGTTTGACCAGCCTGAACTAGGGGTTGAATATATCATGGTAATTAGTTTCCCTCACTGAATTTTATGACATAATTATGTATTTTTGTTAAGGAGAATATTTCATTTTGTTGAAACCTTCATGGGAGGAACTTTCTTTGGTAGCCAATAGAATGCTGATTTCAAATATCGTTGGATAAGCGTTTAAAGCAGTTACAGAAAAAGAAAAAATCTGCACATTGTATATATATGCAAGTAGAATATCTGTCAGTTGGCCTAGATTTGAATGTAGGACTTTTCTGGTACTAGTCCAATTTAGTTGATTCCAATTTTTAGAACGGTCAACTCATTTGAATGTAAATTCATAGGAAATCAGTTATTGTTATTGTGCTTATGCAATATGGTCGCTATTATTTTGAAATATATTCTATATTTGCTTTTCCATTACTTCTGAAGACTTTGTCTCTATTCCTTTTGTTCTGCAAAGAGACTATTTTTACTTGTTTATATATTGACACAGGTGTGATGGAGATATCATTGTTCAAAGCACTTCTTAATAACATAGAGCTAGACAAAAGGACACGTACACCCAAATAAAATTGGATGAGGTGCGAGAAGAATTGGCAATTCATGTCCTATAATGGCTTTTTGATTGAACTAAACATTCCTCCATTTTTCATGTCTTTCTAGCTAGTATTTTGCATATATATAGACAAGTATGGATAATTCGTGGTGTGAGGTTGGAAAAATTGTGATTTGGATGTGATAAGTATGGATCTTTCAAGTATTTTGCTTATATATATGTTGTTCGTGCAAATAATCTCGCGGGAGAATATTCACGTCTAGATCCTTCAACCTTCGATCTTCCTTCTCTCTCTTCCTCCTTTCCTGTAAAAAAGATTGGAGTAAATAGACCACACCCGAGGGGTGTTGGCCAAAGGCCCTCCGATGCTTAAGTTAGTTTGAGCGTTTGTAGGAAAACAATAGCTAAGCAAATGGTACGGAGTTGTAAGTAGGGTGTGAATCGGACGGCCAGAGCCATGTGTGGTGGCCGAAGTCGTGTGGAGAAAATATGGAGAGTGGAGTGGGAGAGAGAGCTTCGTATATTTTTCTCGGGTATTAGGAGTAGGTTTAGATGTATCTTGAATAATGAATGAGGTCGTCTATTTATACGAGCCTCGGGGCAAGAGTTTCGTAGAGAATATGATGAGTTTATTCTCTTTCCAAATTCGTAGGGATCGAGTCGAACTTGATTATATCTCTTTTTCTTGAAGATAATATCTGAATTAATGATATTATCTTTTTTTATTAGGATAATTTCTGAATTAACGATATTATCTTCTATTTATTGGGATAGTATCTAAATTAATGATATTATCTTATTAAATAAAGATAATATCCTATTAATTAAGATATTTATCCATATTAATTAATTGGACTGATAAACTGGTTCAATTAATTAATTTAAGAGATAATATTATTTTCCACGTGGCGTGCCATGATTGGAGACGAAATAATGTGCTCTCACAAATGCCCCCCAGCTTCTGCATGGCGCTTGTGTAGCATGTAGGAGATGAAATTATTTTTTTCGGGCTCTCCAACTGTGTCTGGGCTTTATTCTGTGAGTTGGACTCCTTTTGCAAATCGGATTCCCAATTGGTGTAGGCTTCTGACTGTTGTTGGAGTTGGATTCCCAATAGGAATGAGCTTGCGATTCCTCCTTGACCCGGGTTGTCCAACCTGTATAAATACATGGCTTCTCTTCACTCTTTCTCACATCACAAACTTAACTTCTCTACTTTCTAGCTTGAGAAAGATCTTGGAGAATTTGTACTGCTTATTGAAGAGAGGAGTTGCCGTACATCCAAAGTAAGTCGAGCTCGTAAAAATATATATATACATATATATATATATTTATATTTTTGGCAGCAAGGAGGTGGTCCAGCATAAGTTGCAAGTTCGTGGGTCTGTGGACAAAAATCTGGAATGGAGCTGTGCTTGCGTATGCTGGGCTTGAAGGGAGAGCATGGAGGAGCCAAGCCCAAGTCAGAAGGATGGAGGCGCTAGGCTTCAGAGCTGAGGCAGGAAGGCATTGGGCCTTGCACTTCGTGGGCTTGCGCTAGGCAAGCAGGCTGCTTGTGCTGGGGTAGAGGCGCGTTGAGCTTGGACCTGGGCCGGATGTGCGCTGGCGAGATGGGCTTGAGCTGGAGGATGCGTTAGGCTGCTCCAAGCTGGGCCACCTTTTTTTTTTTTTTTTCTTTTGTTTGCTGCCAGCTTTTGTTTTTTTTTTCTTCTGCCAGCTTTTTTTTTTTTTTTATACCGCTGTTTTTTTTCTACTGCTACCTTTTTTTTTTTTTTTTTTTTTTTTTTTTTTTGAACTTTCAATTTTTTCTCATATTCTAACTTGTAGAATTTTTTTTCAGAGACGGTAGCAAGGCTCCAAGCTCTCATGTGCCTTTGTATTTGTGGGGAGGTTCTGAAGTGTACAAGAAGAGGTTTGTGGCCAACTTGCACCGCGTTACGAATGAAGGTCAATTTCAGAGGTGGCGGGCTGCTTATGCTTCTACAATTTCTGACGACGTGCATATCAAGTTGGAGAAGCCTTTGACCGATGCCGTGCCCTACGTGGATCCGAATGATCCAAATGCCAGAATCATCACCTTCCGTCCCTTTTACTTCTCCTTGGGCTTCAAATTCCTGATGTCAAAGCTTTCCTAGGAGGTGTTCTACTCCATGGGGTGTGCTCTGAGTCAGTGTACTCCGAATGTCTACCAGGCGGTCATGTGTTTTGAAAACCTGTGTCGTTTCTTCATGCTGGAGCTGACGGTGCAGGAGTTCTTCTATTTTTTCGAAGTGAGGCACTTCGAGGAGTATGCCCAAGTTTGCATCTACAAGGCCAAGCTATTTGACAGTCTTAGTCAAGGAGATCACGCTTGGCATGACGATGTGTTGGAAGTCAGCGGACGGTGGAAGGGCGACGTTGGTGACGGCCCAATAGTTCCCATCACCTATTGCGATGGTATGTCTTTTTGCGATTTTTTGATATGTTCCTTTTTATTTGAATTTCTTGAAGTGTGGCTGACTAACTTCTGTCCTCTGTTTGCAGTAAGCAAATGGAGCTTTGGCCTGACATGGCTAAGGTATGTTGTGCTTCGAACATCCCCCGAAAGTTTTGTGAGTGACGCTGGTTGTTGAGCGAGTATCGGGAGGAAGACTGTGGTCTGCCCCCTGCCGATGATGTCGAGAGATAGAAGCAGAATGGTCTAGACCCTGATGATCTATCTGCTGAACAAGAGGAGGGCTCTGCTAAACCCCCATAAAAAAGGAAGGCTGATGTCAAGTCTTCGAGAACTCAAGCTACTTCTTCACAGGCGAGGAATGTGTCTCCATTGAGGAAGAAGCCAAAGCTCCCTTCTGCTGAGAAGACCCAAGTAGGAGTTATTCACGCATCATCTGCCAGGGTCAAACATCTTGTTGGTGGAGATAGCAAGAAGATTGGCGGTATGGGCAACATAAGGGATGTTCCGCTTAAGCCTCTTGCTGATGAGTTTGGAGATCGTGATCTGCTCCATGAAGTAGTCCGTGCTCGGTCTAGCTCACATGTGGAGGGGCAAAGAGATGCAAATTTTCCTCTCCGAAGTTCGGGTCGTTTGCACCAATCGAAGAGTGGAGGTCGATGTGGGAGGTCTGCTCGTCCATCCAACCACCATGATCCGACTGTTGAGTCACGTGCAGCCAAGTGTGGAGTAGATTCGTCGTCGCAAATTCCTTTGGAAGTGAGGTTGGCAGAGGCTAGGAAAGTAAGAGAGTCATCTACTCGAGAGAAAGGTTCTTCTGCAACGTCAGCGGCTGATCCAAAGGTGGATAGGTCTAATTTGCGAGCGATGATATCTGAGCTAAAGAGTTCCCTTGCTGAGAAGGATTCCAAGCTTAACTCTTCTGCTGTTGACTTGGCAAGTCGAAAAGATGCTTACTTCCGCCTTGAGCACAAGAATGCTAACATCTCTCATAGTTATGACAAGTTTTTGGCTAGATTTCATGTCTATCATATGTCTGCTGAAGAATCCAAGTCTGAAACTGCCATGGATGCGTACAAGTTGGGCTTCTTGGACTGCACAAATGGAAATGATCCCTTCTATGCCATTGGAGATGAAGACATCAAGATGCTCTGTCCTGACTAGCTCCCTGTGCAAAGTGAGCAGGCTAATGCTGTAAACATGGAAAGAGCTGAAGAGCAGGTGGCTGAAGAGGCGGTAGCTGAAGAGGATGGAGCAGAGGATGATGCAGTTGATGAGGTGGTGGCAGACGTCATAGATCAGGCATATGGAGCTGCTGAGAGTGCAGTTGATTAGGTGGACACTGAAGAGGCTGTAGATCAGGGATCACCTGCTAGCGTTTTGGAGTAGACGAAGACTCCTTTATTTATTTTCAGCGTTTGTAGTATGCTTTTGTTTATAATAATTGGTCATGTTTAACCATCTTCTTTTTGTTTGAACTTGGCCGGTTGGTCACTTTGCCATAGAAATTTCAGTCTTTATTTTTTCAACTTCAATTTGCATATTGTTTTGTGAACTGCTTTAGTAACCGGCTAGTGTCTTGGCTGTACATTTCCCTTGAGATTTTGGCAAAAGCTAGGGTTCCCCTTAAGGGACTCTGGGCATATTCTGCATTTTCTAGAAAATGCTTAAGACACTTCTGGTCGTTGCCCTGCGTCTCCCTTAGGAAGCTGCTTATGGACAACTATAAGACTATCCTGCCTCCCTTAGAAAATGGATAGGAACCTGGATACCTCCCTTAGGAAATTCCTGGCTCATCCTGCGGCTCCCTTAAGATGCTGCTTTGAGGGTAGCGTCTCACGAAGGACGCTTCTGGTCGTGGCCCTACGTCTCCCTTAAGAGGCTTTTTATAGGCAACTATTTGACTATCCTGCCCCCTTAGGAAATGGATAGGAACTTGGATATTTCCCGCAGGAAGCATGGTGACCTCCTTTTAAGAAATTCCTGCCGTACTCTGCGTCTCCCTTAGGACGCTGCTTTGTGGGCTGCGTCTCTCGAATGACGCTTCTAGTTGTCGCCCTGTGTCTCCCAAAGGACGCTACTTATGGGCAACTTTTTTTTTTTTTTTTGGACACTCTGGAATAAGAAACTGAGCTTTTATTGATGTTCATGACATTACATCGCTTTATTCGAAATGGAAATAACTGAATAAAGAAATCGAAAATTCCAACAGTTGCTTCTCTTTTTCAAAAATGTGTAGTACTCAGTCATCTACTGGGGACTGAGTAGGTAGGAGAAAACGTCTGGGATAGTATCTTTGGAGGTGGCAGGCATTCCATTGTCGCGAGATCTCCTTCCCTTTCATAGTGTCAAACATATAGAATCCTCTGCCCCCGGACCGACTGATTACGTAAGGGCCTTCCCAATTAGGTTTCATCTTTTTAGACCCTTGTCTTTGTGCAGTGATGAAGGCCTTTCTTAGCACAAGGTCGCCTGGTTGAAACTGTCTAATCTTGGCTCTTTTGTCGTAGTAAAACTTCAATCGTTGTTGATAGAAGGCGACTCGGAAAATGGCCTTCTCGCGCTCACCTTCAAGTAAGTCAAGGTTGAGCCTCATCTGCTCAGAGTTATGCTCAATGCTGCCACTTCAATGCCTATAGAGGGGACAGTGACGTGAGGAGGAATGATCACTTCAGTTCCATAGGCGAGGGAAAACTGGGTTTCACCAATTGATCTTCGCTTGGTGGTGCGATAAGCCCATAGTACTCCAGAGAGCTCATCTACCCATTTTCCTTCGGCGCCTTCTAATCTCTTCTTTAGAGAATACAATATTATTTTGTTGGATGTCTCGGCCTAACGTTGCCCTGAAGATATCTCGGGGTAGATAGATGCTGCTTGATGCCATACTTTTTGAAGAAGGCGGTGATCTACTTGCCGATGAATTGTGAGCCATTGTCGAAAACTAGAGATTGTGGGCAACCAAACCGACATATAATGTTTCTCCAGATAAATCGTTCCACATCGGCTTCTTTAGTAGAGGATAGAGCTTTGGGCTCGATCCATTTAGTAAAGTAATCAGTGGCGACGATCATCATTTCTTTCTTAGCAAGTGTCGTTGTCATGGGGCCTTCTAAGTCGATGGCCCATTGCATGAAAGGCCACGGACTATTTTGCATGGTAGATCTCGACAGGCAAGTTAGGAACTGGTTTGTAACATTGGCAGCGATCACATTTGACATATTCAATGGAGTCATGGCGCATAGTAGGCCAGAAATAGCCTATGTTTAGAGCCTTCTGGGCGAGTGACCTGCCCCCAAAGTGGTTGCCACACGCGCCGTCATGAATTTTGCTGAGGACCTTAAGTGTTTGATGGTATTTTATGCAAGTGAGATAAGGGCTGGAGTATGATCTGCGAATGAGCTTGTCGCCTTGCATGTAATATCTCACGGTTTTTTGTTGGACCTTCCTAGATTTGGACTTATCCGTTGGCAGATTTCCATTCACTAAGTAGTCGATGATGAGATCTTGCCAGCTAAGGTCTTCATCGATCTGCATTGAGTCGATTGGCTCTATTTCTTTGATGCTTGGGCAGTCAAGGTGTTCAACAGGGATGGAACGTCTGAAGTGGGTGTCCAGTACTGATCCTAGGCTCGCCAACGCATATGCATGAGTGCTCTTTGCCCATGGAACTTGTTGGATGGTGAAAGTAGGGAATTCTTTCAAAAGTCCTTGGACTTTGTGCAGGTACTGGACCATTCTTGGATGCTTTACCATGTACTCGCCTGAGGCTTGATTCGTGATCAGCTGAGAGTCTGAGTAGATGGTCAATCTCTTAATCGGCAGGTCTTTCGCTAGGCGCAATCCTACAAGCAATGCCTCATATTCTGCAGCGTTGTTTGAAGTAGGAAAGCCTAGTGTGATAGCTTGTTCCAACAAAGTTCCGTCTGGGGTGATTATGACGACCCTTGCCCCCGCTACTTTGTGATTTGATGCTCCATTTACATGTAACTGCCACATGTCGTTAGGTAGGTTCGAATCGGTGGATGTGGTGTCATATGATTTTTCCTTGCTTTTCGTGACCATCTTCTCTTCTTCGGCTGTCGGAGTAAACTCTACAACAAAATCTGCTAAAGCTTGGGCTTTCATAGCAGTCTTCGGTCGGTAGAGGAGGTCGTATTGACTGAGTTCGATATTCCTTGTCATGAGTCGCTGAGAAGCATCGGGGCTGTGGAGAATCGATCTCAATGGAAATTATGTCATGACAATTATCTGGTGTGCTTGATAGTAGGGCCTTAGTTTTCTCGCAGAAACCACAAGTGAAAAAATACCATTTTCGGATAGCTAGTCTCTACATCGAGGAGAGCTTTTGAAGTGTAGAATACCGGATGTTGTGTCCCCAGCTCTTCTTGGATGAGAGCTGAGCTGACAGCTGAGTCGGACACTGCTAGGTAGATGTACAAGTCTTCACCTAGTATCGATTTTGAGAGTAAGGGAGGTGAAGTGAGGTAGGTTTTCAGGTTTTGAAAAGCTACTTCACACTCGTCATCCCATTTGTCTTTGTGTCCCTTCTTCAAGGCTTTGAAAGATGGCCTGCACTTATCAGTAGATCTTGAGAGGAATCGATTGAGAGCTGCCGCTCTACCCGTTAGACTTTGTATCTCTTTTGTTGTGGCAGGTGACTTCATGTTGAGTATAGCCTTGATTTGATTTGGATGTGCCTCAATTCCTTTTTGGGTGACTAAGTATCCAAGGAATCGGTTGGACGAGACTCCAAATGTGCATTTGCTCAGGTTCAACTTCATGTTGTATTTTCGAAGTAGGCTGAATGCCTCGGCAAGGTTCTCGATGTGGTCTGTTCACTTGGGACCTTTGACTAGCATGTCGTCTACATAGACCTCCATAGTCTTAGCGATTTGCCCCTTGAAAATTTTGTTCACCAGCCTTTGGTAAGTTGCTACGGTGTTCTTCAACCCAAAGGGCATGATTTTGTAGCAGTATGTACCTCTTTCGATGATGAAGGAGGTATTTGCCTTGTTGCCTTCATGTATCATGATTTGGCTGTAGCAGGAGTAGACGTCCATGAAGCTTAGCAGTTGATTGCCGGAAGTTGAATCGACAAGCTGATCAATTCTAGGCAGTGGAAAGTTGTCTTTAGGGTATGCCTTATTGAGGTCGATGTAGTCGACGCACATTCTCCACAGACCTTTATCTTTCTTTGCTACTAGAACAACGTTCACCAGCCATTCTGCGTAGAAGACTTCTTCAATGAAACCGACAGCTAGAAGCTTGTCGATCTCGGCTTAAATGATGGCAACCAGCTCGGGGGCGAAGTTGCATCTCTTCTGAGCTACATGCTTGATAGTTAGGTTAACGTGTAGGCGATGGCAGATGATCTGGGGATCGATGCCAGACATGTCAGATGACGACCATGCATATACGTCTTTGTTGTTCTGGAGGAAGGCTGCAAGCTCTGCCTTTTCCTCCTAGCTTAGGCGTGAGCCGATCTGCGCTTTTATCTCTGGCTTGTCAGGATCAAGGGGTACTAGCTCAACTCTTCTTTGGGCTTTCATCCTTCTTCAGGAGAGACCTCTGGACAGATTCCTTCGACTTGGTCCTGATTCTTTGATTGCTATTGGGGAGTAGTTTTTCCTTTTCCAATCTGGTCTGCTCGGCCATCAGGAATGGGATCTACTCCCTTTAGATCTGCCTGATTCACAGGAAGGAACTATGTTTGCTTGCTTCTCTTCAGCCCTTGAGCTTAGCATTTCCTCGCTATTGCCTGATCGCTGTTGATCTAGCCGATACTGCCCCCATGGATTGGGTAGCAGATCTTTGATGTGTGGCGGAGGTGATGGCGTTGATCTTGCCGATCCATGGTCTGCCCAGAACGTCATTGTATGGTGAGACTTCATCAATGGCCATGAACGTTTGCGAGCTGACTACAAGTGGGGAGTAGACATCGAGATCTATCGTGCCCACAGAAATCGTTGTTGCGCCACTAAAGCCAATCAACGACTTGGCTTATTTATTGATCTTTGTCTCTAAGCCCATTTGTTGGATAACTGCCAATTGTAGGATGTTGGCTGCACTACCTCATCTGCATGGATTTGGTCGACCATGGCATAAGCAATTTGAAAGCTGAGGACAAAGGCGTCGTTATGTGGTAGATGAAGGCCGATTAGATCTTTCTTTTGGAAGCCGATCACGGGATCGTCTTCTGCCATTGGGGAACTAGTGGAGACCTGGGAGATCATGGTAGCCTATTTGATCTTTCTCTTCTTTTCTTTGCTGGTCAGTCTGGACTTCTCTGAGTCGGCTAGGATTGTGTTAATCCTTATGACCTTCTAGGGTGGCTCCTTGGCGGTATCGCGGTCCTCTATCTGCTGGATAGCCTGCTTCGCGATGAACTCCGTGCAGTGACCTTCTCTCACGAGTTCTTAGAGGTGTGCTTTCCAAGCAAAGCAATTTTCATATTGTGCCCGTATGTCGCATGGAAAGCATAATATTTTCTGGTATCCCTCTTATCCGGATCTTCTTTCAAGGGTGGCGGTCTTTTTGCCCAAGGTTTGTCCTTTACTGAGGCTAAAATTTGATGTATAGGGATGGAGAACTTAGTGTAGTTCTCTTTTGTCGTAACATCTTCTTGTGAGCGCGATATGCGTTTGTCTTTGTCCTTGCTGCCAAGCCTGTCGCGTCTTTGGTCTGCCCGCTTGGTCGGTCGATCTTCCTACTGAGTGGACTTCTTCGCGGTGATTCGATCATCATCCTAGAGCGCGTAGCGTTCCATGGTTGAGAAGACCTTTGCCAGAGTCTTGTTGGGAGTGATAGTTAGCTCGCGGTATAAGTCGTGTTCTACTGGAAGACCTTTCTTGTATGCAGAGGATGTGATTCAATCATCGCATCCTACGATGTTGGCCTTTTCTGCTTTGAATCTCTTGATGTAATCTCAAAGGGATTCATCGGCCTTCTTGCGCAGGTTGTACAGATGGTCAGGGTTCTTCTTGATCGTCCAGTAAGAAGTGTATTCTTTGGTGAAGACATAAGCAAGCTCCTTGAAGCTGCTGATCGTCCTGGATGGCAAGGTATGGAGCCAGTTCTGAGCTGCTCCTCGCAAATTCATTGCAAACACTTTGCACATTATAAGGCTCTTGAAATGCTTCAGATGGCTTTCGAGATTGGAATCCCCTTTGAAGCATGTGAAAGAGGGCGTTGAGAATCATTTCGGGGGAGCAGGCTACTCGATTTTGGTAGTGAAAGGTGAGGAGTTTGCTCGGTCTACCTCAACACGTAGTGCATCTTCGAAATTTCGGCCAATCTTTAAGTCTCGAAGTCGGTTATTCACAAGCTTCTCAACGTCTTCCGCACACATGGCTGGTCTGTCACGTTGATGACCTTTATGATTTGGGCGAGACTGATTAACTTCCTCGTTGGTTTGCAAGGGTCGACGTGTTGGTGGACTGCGCTTGTGAGAGATTTTCTGTAGCTTGACGACGAGAATTGGTTCTTCGAGAGCGAGCAGAGCGCCTTTCTTCACGGTCCTCATTGTGAGGGTTATCAAGTTAACCTCCCTGGAGGCCTAGCCTTTCGTGAATATTTCTTTGCAAGCGGGCAGCGGAGTGCCTTTCTTCACGATGGTTGTCAGTTTAACGTCCCTGGGAGCCTAGCCTTTCATAAACATTTCCCTGCGGACCTAAGCGAGCGTGGATGTTAGATCTTGGGCCCAGCCTATCGTGCACGTTGGTCCATAAATTCAATCTGGATGGGAGACTTCGTTTGCTCTGAGTGTGGCTTGCTGATGCTTGCGACGTGTCGGCAAGCTGATCACGTTGTTGTGCATCTCCTTGTCTGCTTACTCCTGCTCAACCTGCTCGGTTCCCATCGAACTGCCTATCAGCGCGTTCGTCCGTCCTTCCTTCTCTCTTCGCCCTGTTGTCCAAGGCCAAGGTTTTGAGCTAAGTTTATTTGGTTGAGGAGCTACCTCATCAAATTATTTTGGTCGTCCATTCTCTGAGTTAGCTGGTCAACTCTCAGATTAAGGTCTACTTGACTTCGTGGATCGGGAGGAGAGAAATGTGTAAAGCCCAATTGCTAGGCTAGGGTTTCATTGGATGTGTACGCGGGAGCGTACGTCAAGCGTGGAGGCAATGAAGGGAATGCTTGAAGCTGCTCCAAGATTAGGCCAAAGTCGGCGGTGGTAGTGAGCCCACCTTGATGGGAGGCTCCACCATGCTCGGTGGCAGTGCTATGAAGGTGGCTAGATCCGGCCACGGGACCTTGAGATGGTACGACAATGGCAGAGGCCAGTGTAATGGTTCCAGTCACACGGGGTGGCTGCTATGGTGCGGTGGCAAGGGTTTGCTGCGGGTTCATGGCAGCGAGAGGTGGTGGAGCCACCATGTCGATCACGGGATCGTGGGAGGAGTAGCTTTGGGCTGTCGCGGATTTAGCCATAGCGGAGGTTTTGCTCCTTATGCGCTTGCTTCCAACCACTGTTGTTTGGAAGGCTTTGGTGCATTGGAAAATAGGAGGAACGGATTCCTTGAGCACGCGTTCAGTATAACTCGTGCTCTCAATAAAAGCACCAAATGTTTGTGCAAACAATCTTGCGGGAGAATATTCGCTTCTAGATCCTTCAACCTTCGATCTTCTTTCTCTCTCTTCCTCGTTTCCTGTAAAAAAAGTTGGAGTAAATAGACCACACCTGGGGGGGTGTTGGCCAAAGGCCCTCCGATACCTAAGTTAGAGGGAGAGAGAGCTTTAGATATTTTTCTTGAGTATTAGGAGTAGGATTAGATGTACCTTGAATGATGAATGAGGTCGTCTATTTATAGGAGCCTCGGGGCTAGGGTTTCGTAGAGAATATGATGAGTTTATTCTCTACCCAAATTCGTAGGGATCGAGTCCAACTTGATTATATCTCTTTTTATTGAAGATAATATCTGAATTAATGATATTATCTCTTTTTATTATGATAATATCTGAATTAACGATATTATCTTCTCTTTATTAGGATAATATCTGAATTAATTATATTATCTTATTGAATAAAGATAATATCCTATTAATTAAGATATTTATCCCTATTAATTAATTGGCCAGATAAACTGGTTCAATTAATTAATTTAAGATATAATCTTCTTTTCTATGTGGCGTGCCGTGATTGGAGACGAGATTATGTGCTCCCATATATATATATATATATATATATATATATATATAGAGAGAGAGAGAGAGAGAGAGAGAGAGAGAGAGAAGTATGGATATATTTAAATTACTATTTACATATATGTTTTTTTATGAGCTATGGCAACACAACATGATTTGAAAATGATGCCTTTTTGATATTATAAGATAGTAACCAAGTAAATGTGACATGGAACATGCAAAGTACCTACACTTTCCTTGCATAAGTGATGCCTATTGTTTATAACAACTTCAGTTTTGCAAAAATAACTGAACTTAAAAGATTAAAACAACAACCAGACATCTATGATCACTGATGCTTAAAATTAGAAGTAGCATAAGCATTTACATAATAACCAGCGCCATTGGAGGCTTTTCACGCCCGCAAAATAAAAAAAAGTGATGACATATAACATAATTCGCAACAACACTATTTGTTTCTGCGATGTTGTAATTGATAATATGCATCAGTATAGGAGATATCACTGATGGTGTAATATCCCGTTAGCCTCCTCCCTTTTAAAACCACTGATGTTGTTTTAGGTTTAGGCATCAGAAGTCAACGTTTTTGGCACATGGAAATCATATACGCATCGGATTTTACCAAATATCTTATGTTGTAACTATAAAAAGGCCATGGATAATATCCATAATAGGCAATGCGCTTGAATACCACGGTATTTATAGGCAATAGGCAACGGATTTTATCCGTTGCTAAAGGCCTTTTTTGGCATAGTTATTGGATTTCACTCAAAATTGACCAAATGACTCCTCCCAGCATATTATGATGTTGCCCAAGTTTTGGCCACGATCCGTAAATGGAGTGGTTGGCGTAGTGCATAGTTTTAGCAATTGGATTTCACTCAAAACTCACCAAATGTCTCCTCCGACCATATTATGATGTGGCCCAGGTTTTGGGCTCGATCCGAAATCAATAGGTCAAACAAATTGGACACTTCAAGTTCATACGAAGTTCGTTCCATAAATGTAGTGGTTGGTGTATAGTTTTAGCGATTGGATTTCACAAAAAACTCATCAATTCACTCATCCCATATATTATGTTGTTGCCCAAGTTTTGGGCTCAATTCGATATCGATTGGCCAAACAAATTGTACACTTCAAGTTCGTATGAAGTTCATTCTGTAAATGGAGTGGTTGGTGCATTGCATAGTTTTGTAAATGTAGTGGTTGGTGTGGTGCATAGTTTCAGCGACTGAATTTCACTCAGACGTCAACAAATAATTCCTCCCAGCATATTGTGATGTTGCCCTAGTTTTGGGCCCAATCCGATATCCATTGGCCAAAGAAATTGGACACTTCAAGTTCGTACGAAGTTCGTTCCTTAAATGGCGTGGTTGGTGTATTACATAGTTTTAGCGATTGGATTTCACTAAAAACTCACCAACTTGCTCCTCCCACCATATTATGATGTTGCCCAAGTTTTGGGCTCGATCCGAAATCAATAGGTCAAAGAAATTGGACATTTCAAGTTCATACGAAGTTTGTTTTGTTAATGGAGTGATTGGTGTATTGCATAGATTTAGGGATTGGATTTCACTCAAAACAGACCAAAGGACTCCTCCCACCATATTATGATGATGCCCAAGTTTTGGGCTCAATCCGATATGGATTGGCCAAAGAAATTAGACACTTCAAGTTCGTACAAAGCACCTTCCGAAAATGGAGTGGTTTGTGTATTTCTTAGTTTTAGTGATTGGATTTCACTCAAAACTTCCCAATTCACTCCACCCACCATAATACGATGTTGCAGGGCTTTATCCGATATTGATTGGCCAAAGAAATTGGACACTTCAAGTTCGTACGAAGTTCATTCCAAAAATGGAATGGTTGGTGTATTACATAGGTTTAGCGATTGGATTTCACTCACAAGTCACCAAATGACTCGTCCCACCATATTATGATGTTGCCCAAGTTTTGGGCTCCATCCGATATTGATTGGCCAAAGAAATTGGACACTTCAAGTTCGTACGAAGTTCGTTCCTTAAATGGAGTGGTTGGTGTATTACATAGTTTTAGCAATTGTATTTCACTGAAAACTCCCCAAATCACTCATCCCACCATATTATGATGTTGCCCATGTTTTGGGTTAAATCCAATATCGATTGCCCAAAGAAATTGAACACTTCAAGTTCGTACAAAGTTTGTTCTATAGATGGAGTGGTTGGTGTATTACATAGTTTGAGCAGCTAGATTTCACTTAAAACTCGACAATTCACTCCTCCCATCAAATTACGTTGTTAACCAAGTTGTGGGCTCGATCTGAAATCAATAGGTCAAAGAAATTGGACATTTCAAGTTCGTACGAAGTTCCTTTGGTAAATGCAGTGGTTGGTTTATTGCATAGTTTTAGCAATTGGATTTCACTCAAAACTCACCAATTCACTCCTCCTACCCTATTATAATGTTGCCCAAGTTTTGGTCTCAATCCAATATCGATTGCCTGAAGAAATAGGACACTTCAAGCTCGTACAAAATTTGTTCTGTAAATGGAGTGGTTGGTGTATTACATAGTTTTAGCGACTGGATTTCACTCAAAACTTAACAATTCACTCCTCCCACCATATTATGATGTTGCCCAAGTTTTGGCTCGATCTGCAATCAATAGGCCGAAGAAATTAGACACTTCAAGTTCGTACGAAGTTCATTCCTCAAATGGAGTGGTTGGTGTATTACATAGTTTTACCAATTAGATTTCACTCAAAACTCACCAATTCACTCCTCCCACCATATTATGATATTGCACAAGTTTTGGCCCCGATCCGAAATCAATAGGTGAAAAAAATTGGACACTTCAAGTTCGTACGAAGTTCATTTCGTAAATGGAATGGTTGGTGTATTGCAAAGTTTTAGCTATTGGATTTTGACTCCAAATGACTCCTCCCACCATATTATGATGTTGCCCAAGTTTTGGGCTCTATCCGATTTCAATTGGCCAAAGAAATTGGACACTTCAAGTTCATACGATGTACTTTCCACAAATGAAGTGGTTGGTGTATTGCATAGTTTCAACGATTGGATTTCATACAAAACTCACCAATTCACTCCTCCCACCATATTATGATTTTGCCCAAGCTTTGGGTTCGATCCAAAATCAATCGGTCAAAGAAACTAGGCATTTCAAGTTCGTACGAAGTTCGTTACGTAAATGGAGTAATTGGTGTATTGCATATTTTTAGCGGTTGAATTTCACTCAAAACTCACCAAATCACTCCTCCCACCATATAATGATGTTGCCCAAGTTATGGGCTCGATCCAAAACGAAAAGGTCAAAGAAATTTGACATCTCAAGTTCGTACGAAGTTCGTTCCTTAAATGGAGTAGCCGGTGTATTGCATAGTTTTAGCTTCCGGATTTCACTCAAAACTCACCAAATGAATCCTCCCACCATATTATGATGTTGCCCAAGTTTTGGACTCAATCCGATATTGATTGGCCAAGGAAATTGGACACTTCAAGTTCATACAAACTTCGTTCTGTAAATGGAATTGGTGGTGTATTGCATAATTTTAGCGATTGGCTTTCACTCAAAGGTCAACAAATGACTATTCTCACCATATTATGATGTTGCCCAATTTTTGGGCTTTATCCGATTTCGATTGGCAAAAGAAATTGGACTCTTCAAGTTCGTATGAAATTCGTTCAGCAAATGGAGTAGTTGGCATATTGCATAGTTTTAGCAATTGGATTTCTCTCAAAACTCACCAATTCACTCATCCCACTAGATTATGATGTTGCCTAAGTTTTGGGCTCGATCCAAAATCAATAGGTCAAAGAAATTGGACATTTGAAGTTCGTGCGAAGTTCGTTCCGTAAATGGAGAAATTGGTGTATTGCATAGTTTTGGCGATTGGATTTCTCTCAAAACTCACCAAATGACTCCTCTTAGCTTATGATGATGTTGCCCAAGTTTTGGGATCAATCTGACATTGATTGGCGAAAGAAATTGGACACTTCGTACGAAGTTCATTCCATAAATGGAGTGGTTGGTGTGTAGCATAGTTTAGTGATTGGATTTCACTCAAAACTAACCAAATGACTCTTCCCACCATATTATGATGATGCCCAAATTTTGGGCTCGATCCAAAATCAACAGGTCAAGGAAATTGGACATTTCATGTTCGTGTGAAGTTCATTCCGTAAATAGGGTGGTTGGTGTATTGCATTGTTTCAGCGATTGGATTTCACTCAAAGGTCACCAAATGACTGCACTCACCATATTATGATGTTGCCCAAGTTTTGGGCTTTATCCGATATCAATTGGCCAAAGAAATTGGAAATTTCAAGTTCGTTCCATAAATGGAGTGATTGGCATATTGCATAGTTTTAGCGATTGGATTTCACTCAAAACTCGCCAATTCACTCCTCCCACCATATTATGATGTTGCCTAAGTTTTGGGCTTGATCCAAAATCAATAGATCAAAGAAATTGGACATTTCAAGTTCATGCGAATTTCATTCCGTAAATGGAGTGGTTGGTGTATTGCATTGTTTCAGCAATTGAATTTCACTCAAAGGTCACCAAATGACTACTCTCACCATGTTATGATGTTGCCTAAGTTTTGGGCATTATCCGATATCGATTGGCCAAAAAAATTGGACACTTCAAGTTTGTACGAAGTTAGTTCTGTAAAAGGAGTGGTTGGCGTATTGCATAGTTTTTAGCGATTGAATTTCATTCAAAACTCACCAATTCACTCGTACCACCATATTACAATGTTGCCCAAGTTTCGGTCTCGATCCAAAATCAACAGGCCAAAGAAATTGGACATTTCAAGTTCGTGCGAAATTCGTTCTGTAAATTGTGTGATTGGTGTATTGCGTAGTTTTATAGATTGGATTTCACTCAAAACTCACGAAATGACTCCTCCCAGCATATTATGATGTTGCCCAAGTTTTGGGATCAATCTGACATTGATTGGCCAAAGAAATTGGACACTTCAAGTTCGTACGAAGTTCGTTCCATAAATACAGTGGTTGGTGTATAACATAGTTTAGTGATTGGATTTTAATCAAAACTAACCAAATGACTCCTCCCACCATATTATGATGTTGCCCAAGTTTTGGGCTCGATTCAAAATCAATAGGTCAAAGAAATTAGATATTTCAAGTTCGTGTGAAGTTCGTTCCGTAAATGGGGTAGTTGGTGTATTCTATAGATTTAGCGATTGGATTTCACTCAATGGTCACCAAGTTTTGGGCTTTATCCGATATCAATTGGTTAAAGAAATGGGACACTTCAATTTTTAGGCGCCGAAAATGTCGCTGGCGAGAGTGGCAGTTTCTGCCAATTTTCCCTTTGATGCTGCCGTCGATTACCGGTTTCTGGTCGAAGAGAACAGGTGGCCCTTGGAGAGAGTGAGGAAGAGTTTGCAAGTGACGGCGTCTCAAACGGTGGCCGACGGCAGGCGTTATCGCTGCCTAAAAATTGAAAGGAAAACAGAGGGAAGGGGCTGTCGGGACGGGGAAGGGAGGGAGGGAGAGAGAGAGAGAGAGAGAGAGAGAGAGAGAGAGAGAAAAGGGTTTCTGATTTTTTATAAAATCCAATTTCAAAATAATTATGATTGTGCCACTACGGGTATTTTGATCATATCTTTTTCGTTACAAGGGAGGGAGAGAGAGAGAGAGAGAGAGAGAGAGAGAGAGAGAGAAAAGGGTTTCTGAATTTTTATAAAATCCAATTTCAAAATAATTATGATTGTGCCACTACGGGTATTTTGATCATATCTTTTTCGTTACAACTCTGATTTGAGCCCACTACGTGTTTACGGACTCATTTCAATGTGCTCTATGCAACGATACAACTAAAATCCCCAAGTTTCGTTTGAAATAAAAAGTCAACTTTGAAACCATTAAAATATTCTAGGGTAAAATTATCTTTTACTAGAATAAATTAATAATTAAATATTAATTTAGGTTCGTGTTATTACAACTTAAACTATGCACTGTTCCAAACACGGTATGAACTTCGAAGGAACTTGAAGTGTCCAATTTCTTTGACCAGTTGATTTCGGAAAGGTCTCAAAACTTGGGCAACATCATAATGTGGTGGGAGGACTCATGTGGTAAGTTTTTGTAGAAATCCAACCACTAAAACTATGCAATGTTCCAACCACGATACGAACTTCACACGAACTTTGAATGACCTTAAAGTGTCCAATTTCTATGACCAATTGATTTCAGATCGGGCCCAAAACTTGGGCACCATCATAATATGGTGGGAGGACTCATGTGGTAAGGGTTTATTGAAATCCAACCACTGAAACTATGCAATGTTCCAACCATGGTACGAACTTGGCACGAACTTCGTACGATATTGAAGTGTCCAATTTCCTTAACCAATTGATTTAGGATCTAGCCCAAAACTTGGGCAACATTATAATATGGTGGGAGGACTCGTGTGGTAAATTTTTATTGAAATCCAACCACTAAAACTATGCAATGTTCCAACCATGGTACGAACTTCGTATGAACTTGAAGTGTCCACACTACTACAAAAAGTGAAAAAGACGACCAGAAAACAACGACGGTCTAAGTGAAAACCGTCGTGGTTTTTAAAAAGACGACGGTTCTAAAAACACCGTCGTGTAATACAACCTTAGACAACTAAAAAATGGAGATTCAAATGGCTGTTCAAAAACAACGACGTACCTAATTAAACAACCGACGTCTATTTGAAACAGATTTCCGCAGTGTAAAATCAAAGCCAACAAAGAACGGCAGAAGTTATGAATCGACCGACGTAGAAAGTAAAGACGACGATTTCAATAAAAACCGCCGTTTTTACTCATAAAATAACACAACAAGGTTTTCGTATAAGACGCCGTATAATTACAAACAAATCCACGGCTTTAAAATACAAAATATCGCCGTATTAAATTAATGTACAACGACGGAAAATATAAATATATCGACGTCATTCTCGTATAGTTCTACGACGTTATCTTTAAATCGTACTATAAAATTTAACGTCGTATTTATTCATTTTATACGTCGTACCTTTAATTTAAACCGTCGTCTTAATAAGAATTTTTGTTAACAATTTTTTTCTTTGATTTTCTTATCCTACGTCGGTAGATCTACTTAATGACAAGAATTGAAATAACCACGACGGTTTATATAGAAAACTGCCGACATAATCAGATTTGTCTGAGATCCCAAGGGTTACGAAATCTTACCAGATGGAACTCTGTTCCACATCATAATCTTAACAGATGACACAGATTTGCAATCAGAGAGACAATTTTTTGGAAGTTGATGATGTGTGTGCGTTTGTGTATCTACAAATATTATACCTAACGTCGTTGCAAATTTGCAATCAGAGAGACAATTTTCAACGACAGTTATATTATATCTAACGACGTTTAAAAAACAAATCAACGTCGCTCAACAAATATATTACGTCGTCTTAGTCTTACTTAAGACGACGAAAAACGACGACAGTAATACAAAAACAGTCGTTGTTTTTATATTCTTATTTTATTTATATCTGTCATCCAAAAAAGAAACTTTACATATTCCAGAACATTAATTTCCTTCATTTTAAATTTCCTTCGGAAAAAAAAAACTCTATTTATAACGCACTGTAATTGAAAAATAAACTGAAAGGTCACGGGAAAAAAAATTCTATTCATAATTTAAAAATTCAAATCCACGTCGGTTATATTAAACCTAACGACGTTAAATGAAAAGATTCCACGTCGCAAAACAAATATTGCGTCGTGTTAGTTTAGGGTTTCTTTAACAGTTTGGTCCTTTATCTTTCTGCAGGACTTGTATAGTTCAAAGCATTGACTTGTATAGTTCAAAGTATAGTTTAAAGCACTGATTCGATTGCTCATGCTTTAGAGGCCATCTGAAGCCATTTCTATTCTTTATCGCATTCTTGAAACCCATCTTCTTCTTCTGAAGCTCTACGGATAAAGGAAGAGGCTATCACAAATCTGACGGATCTTCTTAGCCAAGAAAATCAAGCAGAGGATCAGGCACATCTGAACTTCAGATTTCCCTGAGAAGCGAACTTTCCTTCGACAGCGAGTTGAGGCCAGGCTTGCATCTCTTTTGATGGAAAGCAAGGAGTATTCAGAAGCACTAAGTGTCCTATCAGGCTTGATCAAGGAAGTGAGAAGGCTAGTTGACAAGCTTCTTCTTGTGGACATATATTTGATGCGAGTAAGCTCAATTTCTCTTTGAGAAAGACATCCAAATTATTGTCTTTGAGACGTGAGAGACAGTGTCTCTGAGAGAGGAAGAACTTGGAACCCTAAATGTAAACCGAAAATGAATGAAAGCGACAAATTTATAGAATAAATTTTTAAAACCAACGGCGGTCCTTACAAAAAACCGCCGTTTAAATTGTAAAATCAACGTCGGTATGACCGACGTATATTACAGAAATCCACGTCGGTACATTAATAAAAACGACGTGTTAAATAATCTACCATGACGCGAGTTATTACTTATGTACTTTAATTTTTGAGTTTACTACGACGGTACCTACAACACTACTGTCGTATTTATTTACCACGTCCGAAGTTAAATTTACCGTCGTATTTTGTAATTTATACGTCGTAGTTATATGTAACCGCCGTATTATTTTTTTGAAATGGTTTTATATGTAAGCAACTTTTCGTCTACCTGACTTACACATGCACTGTTTCCAAACCCGATTAAAAATTTCAATCTCCCAGAGAAAACTTTTAGACTTTTTTCCTTGTCAGAGCACTGTCAGAGTATCTCATCGTCTTCCTCTCGTCTTCTTCGTCGTCTCTGAACTTAAACATCGATCGTCTTCCTCTTGCTTTCATTGCACGCAAAAGGTAAGCTTTCATTTTCACTATTTTGGTTGTTGTTTTGCATGCTCATACGTTTTTTGTTTGAAAAATCTTTTTACCTTTTTTCTGGCCAAAATCATTTTACTTCTTTCCAAGTTCGATAAAATATACAGACAAAGAGGGAAAGTTTCCAACTTTGAAGACAACTACCTCAACTAAATAAGACGACGGTAGCTTCTTATTTACGTGGTTAAATATGTAGACCACGACGGTTTGTCAGTCGTTCTAGCGTCGTCTGAAAATTGACAAAGTTGTTTTTAAAATTATAGTCTTTTTTTTATTTGCTTGTTTAATTGCAGGTTTGATTTCTCTGAACAATGGTTTTTGTTTTTCCCTAATTTGATAAAATATAAAGAAAAAGAAAGTAGGGTTGGTATCTAATATAGACGACAGTATCTTATTGTTTTACGTCGTGTGAATGTTAATACCACGACGTCATATTAAAATACCGTCGTCTATATAAGATTCCAAAACTTTCTTTCTTGGCCTTGTATTTTATCAAATTAGAAAACAAAAACCATGGTTCAGAAAAATCAAATCTGCAATCAAACATTCACAAAGAAAGAAAGAAGGGTTTTGGATCCTTATATAGACGACGGTATATTACTATTGACGTCGTGTGAACATCAATACCACGACGTTATATAAATATTTCGTCGTTTATAGTTAATTATCACGTCTGAGATTATTTCATTGCGTCGTTTAAAATCATATCATACGTCGTATTTTATTAATAATCGTCGTTTGTGTTCTTAATCTTTTCCTGAAATATTTTCACTTGCAGTTTTGTCTGTAAAAATGGTTTCTCACCAAGACCAAAGTAAGGACTCTGACTCCAAGAAAAATGGAGGTAAGGAGCTTGGAATGGTAACTCCTCAAGAGAAGTCTTCGAAGAAGATGAAGTTTGCTTCATCATCTGCTGAGACAGAACCAACCAGCACGACAACAATCTCTGATGATTCAAAGTCTGGTCGAGGTATGAGCACAATGCCTCGTGTTGTGAAGAGAAAACTTCAGAGACTCAGGCCAATTGTTGAGTACAATAAAAGGGGGAAAGGAATTGGCCAAGCACATAGTGAGATGCAGTCCTACATTGGTGTGTTGGCACGCTCCAGAGTTCCACTTGTGGACATGAAATGGGCTCAAATCCCCAAGGATATAAAGGAGCAGATTTGGGAAGCAGTTGACATTGCTTTTGTGGTAGGTCAAGGGGGCAAGAACTCTGTGTTAGCTTCTGCTGCCAAGAAATGGAAGGATTTCAAGTCTACACTAACGAGGCATTATATCCTTCCATACACCAATGACAGGGAGAGATTAAGCCAACCCCCTGAAACATATAAATTCATAGAGAAAGCACAATGGGATGCCTTTGTAGCTTCAAGGTTATCCAAAGATTTTGAGTCTGTGCATTCTCAACATGCACAGATTAGGGAGAAACTTGAGTACAATCATCGATTGTCTCGAAAAGGATATGCTGGTTTGGAGGATCAATTAGAGGAAACCATGCCTGGGGTAGAAATTGATCGATCTACCTTAGCTAGACAGGACAAACATGGTAACATCCCAGATCCAAAGGTGGCAGAGAAAGCAAAATTAATTGTAAGCCTACTCACTCTGTTTTAAATTTTTATTAAACTGTGAATAATTCTTATTACGTCTTATGTTATATTTTGCGTCGTGTGAATGATATTACCACGTCGAAATTTTTTAAAAAACGTCGTTAAAGGTCTAAATAGGAATCACTACTCTGTTTTCTGTAATTATAGCATAAGATGTCGGTGGTTCATTTTCGCGTCGTTTGTATTAAATTACTACGTCGAAATGTTTTAAACAAGGTCGTTAAAGGTGTGAATATTGAATCATCCCTCTGTTATCTGTAAATAAAGCATAAGACGTCGGTGGTTTATTCATTTCGTCGTTTTAAAAAACTAACCACGTCGGTATAACTACCGTCGTGATAAATTATAATAACGTCGATTTATATGTTATTGCGTCGTGTGAAATTATATAATACGTCGTTTGTATATAAATAACCGTGTGTTTTTTGTTCTTACTTTTTTATATATCTTTGTTTTAGGATGAATTGCAAAAACAAGTCTCGGAAGGCAAAGTCACTGTATCTGGCAGCAATGATGTGCTGACCATGGCTTTGGGCCCCGAGCATCCAGGCAGAGTGAGAGGGGTAGGTGCTGGGATTTCCCCAAGGCAATATTTCAATTTACCCAAACCACAGAGGATGAGCTTTGACGACCGTTTAAAGGACAGTTTAAGAGTTCTCCTTCAAGAAGAGAATAAAAAGATGAAAGTTAAGGCAAGGGAAGAGGCTTTAAGGATGGAGGCTAGAACGAAACAATTGGTAGAGGCTGAGAGGGAGCATTTTCTGAGTCAGCTTTCCCAATTAATTCCCAATTTTGATCCAAGCATGCTTAAACCAAGAATTAGCCAAAGTCCCAAAAATCCAATGTCTGACAAAGCAAGCTGCTCTGGAGGTGATGTGAGATCCCTACATTTTGAGGATGATACTGCCAAAAATGGGAAACATCAGGAAGAAAAGGTAACATATCTGAACTTTGAATTCTCTGTTTTTTTAAAAACTATTAGACGTCGTTATTATTAATAAAACCGTCGTTTGAAATACATACCACGACGATTTTAAAAATAAACCGTCGTTTGTATTTCAATACCACGTCGTATTTAGTTTACTTGTTTTACACGCCATTAAACGTCGTTATTTTTAAAACTTTGTGGTTTTTAGACGACGGTGTTAGTCATTCCCGACGTAATAGATGAAGAGAAGAAAGAAGAAAAACAAGATGAAAAGGAGAAAGAAGATGACGACCAGGTATGTTCACATAACTTTGCCTTTTTTATTTGTTTTTCAAAATTTCAGACGTCGATATTTTTCCTTAAACCGTCGTTTGTTTACAACTTAGACGGCGGAATTTTTTTCTAAGACGTAATAAATTATTCACCACGATGGGTTTTTCACCGTCGTTTAAATTCTTTTCAGACGACGTTTTATTCCTTAAACCGTCGTTTTTATTGAATTACCACGTCATTTTTTTTATTTCTTTAAACAGGTTATTAAAGTTGTTGATTATTCAAATATGGAGGCGCCATCTTCTTTAAAATCCCTTTGTCATTATGTGGAAACGACACTCGTGCCTCAGGATAAGACCCTGCACTTTACAATTGATAAGGAGGTGTTTGGTCTAGAACGCGATACCTTCCTCCTGCCTGAAGATATTACACAATTTGCAGGCATTGAAGAAATAGGAGCTACTGTCATTGCTGTATATATGAGGTTTGTCATTCTAAAATAATACGTCGTTGGTTTATTTATTGCGTCGTCTTAACTAACTAACCACGTCGTTAGTATGTACCGTCGTGATAAATATATTATAACGTCGTTGTCTATTTCAGTACGTCGTGTGAAATTTTATAATACGTCGTTTTGTTATACATAACCGTCGTGTGTTTTTTTGTGCTGACTTGTTTATATTATTTTATATATTTAGGTACTTACACGATCTTTTGAAACAAGCAAATATGTGCAGCATGGTTGGCTTTATCGACCCTGCTACAGTTAGTGCCAACTCTGGCACAATAGCTGACAGATCACGACTGGTAGCAGCTCGACTTCAGAGGACTGACGGTGAACAGATTTTCATGATGCCTTACAGTCCAGGGTTAGTCTCCTTAACAGGATTTTGTTTTTATGATTTTCAATAAATGACAGCGTATAAACTAACCACGTCGGTGTTTTATTTTATTGAGTCGTTTGAAACTACTAACCACGTCGGTAGTTATTTATCGTCGTGATAAATATATAATGTCGTCGATTGCTACTTTATTTCGTCGTGTGAAATATTATAATACGTCGTTTTTGTAAATAACCGTCGTTTTTATATTAATTTTGTGCAGCCGTCACTGGATCTTGCTGATTGTAAGAGCAAAGAGGGAAACCGTCTATTTTCTGGATCCTCTGCTAGGAAATCGTGTGGTCGATGAAGAGGCCAAAAACATCGTGAACAGTGCTATAAAAATTTATAATTCTCACATAGCCAGATCAGGCCGTAAGGCAGTAATTTGGAAAACTCTGTCAGGCACACCAAAGCAACCCAGCAGTGTCGAATGCGGGTATTATGTGATGCGCTTCATGAGGGACATCATCATGGATCCTTCCTTGGCATTTGAGAAGAAGGTAAGAAGAAATTACCTTCATACATTTTACGTCGTTTTTTGTATTATCAACGACGGTCATGTAAAATTACCGTCGTTGAATAGATATACTACGTCGGTTATGGTCGTCTGTGATTGAATTTCCTTTTATTTATAAACCCTAATAGTCATTGTTTATGCAGTATGCCAAGGGAAAACAGGAAGCGCCATACCCCCAAGAAGCAATTGATGAAGTCCGAAATGAATGGGCAGAGTTTGTTTGCCTTCACCTGGAATAGGGGAATTATTGAACACTTGATATTTATGTATAATGTACAAATTTTGTCTATAATATATAATGTAAAAATTTGTTGAGGTTTTCTTAAATTAAAAAAAAAACAAACATACAAATTGCGTAACCGACGTGTAATACTTTTCCAACGACCTAATAAAGTCAAAAACCGTCGTTTTTTGTTGTTTCGTTTTAAACAAATCCGACGTAAAAGGATATTTAGACGACGTTCTTTGAACAATTGAGTCGTTTATGGTTTACAACGTCTTCAATTTCTTAAGGGTTCAGGGTAGTACTTTGTAACGACAGCGGTTAAGTCGTGGAATATATATTTTACGTCGGATAGTTAAATATCCACCATGGTTTCTCATTTAAACGACGTCATTTTAACAACTTAGTCGTCTATTACAATTTACAACGTCTACAATTTATTAACACCGACGTGGTTTGTTGTTGTGATAAGAATATTTTATTATTTTTATATCAAAATATTCAAAATAAATTTAAAATAAATCAGAAAAATGCAAAGTCAACTCCTATGAAGTCATTGATATATTTTCTTCCCCCTAAACCTTGAAAAAATTCATTTTGAATAACAAAAATTTAAAATGACCATCCAAAACAAAATTGTTTTGATGAGTCATAAAATCACTTCTAGTTTTATGGTTTAGGGTTTAGAGTCTAGGGTTTAGAGATTAGGGTTGTTATTTATTGGGGTTTTATTTTTAAAGTATAATTTTGGGGTAGTCTAGGGTATATATTAGGCTGTAAAACCATAAACCCTTTTATAAACTTAATTTTTAAAATTATATAATTTAGTTTTAAGGGTTTAGGGTATTAATTTTTAACGACGGTGGTTGAGTCGTGGAATACATATGTTACGTCGTGCAGTAAAATATCCGACATGGTTTATACTTTAAACGACGTCATTTTAATATGTAAGTCGTCTATTATAATTTACAACGTTTTCAATTTCTTAACCCCAACGTGGTTTTTCAGTCGTCTTTATATCAAAATATTCAAAATAAATTTAAAATTAATCCGAAAAATGAAGCGTCAAAATAAACGGCGTTACGTTCAGTGTTTCCGTCGTGGAATATTACATTTACGTCGGTTCTTGTAGAACTTTCGCCATGGATATTGAATTTAATATCAAGGCACAAGTAAATAAACTCCACTATTTTGAGTTGTCCGCACATCATCTTGTGCCTTGATATTGAATTTAATACCTTTAATAAGATAGCTCCTATATAATGGCACTGCCATGTTTGGACCAGCTGCTAGCCACCTTAAATTTTCTGATACGCCATGATTGTCTTCCTCAAGTTCACTTTGAACCTGCAAATTAATCATATCTTAATTCAATCTAACATAGAAATAAGAAGAAAATTAAAAGAGAAATATGTTATTCAATAACATATACCTTGAAGCGTAGCCATTGAATGAAAGTGCTATTGTGCTTATCCTGCAGCCACTTTGTTCTCTTTCTAAATTTTGGATAAGCAGTCTTGATGTGGATCATATGTTGCCTACATGACACGAAAAATTCAAGCATTACGGTCCCAAATATAGAAGATAAACATAAGAAATAATTTAAAATGGAAACTTAAAGAATAAAACTCATACGTACTCGATATAAGGTAGGACTTCCTCCGTATTCTCCAAGACATATAGATGTGCTTGATTCAACAGGTCCTGATCAACTACGCTCACTGTGCAACCTGATAATGGCTTTGAAAGTCCCATCTTTTGGCTTGAAGGCACTCCAACTGTACTAACATCAGATAAATGCTGAGTACAAAACTCTACCGCTTCTTCAGCTATATACCGCTCAGCAATGCAACCTTCGGGACGAGTACGATTCTGAACATACCCCTTCAGCACTTTCATATATCTTTCAAACGGATACATCCACCTAAAATATATTGGCCCACATAGACGAACTTCTCTGACAAGATGTACTACTAGATGAACCATGATATCAAAGAATGAAGGGGGAAAGTACTTCTCAAGCAAACACAGAGTAACTACTACATCTTCTTCCAACTTATCTAGCTTGGAAACATCAACAGTCTTTGCACATATAACATTGAAGAAGAAGCACAAACGAGTTATTGCATACCTTGCAGGCTTCTCCAAAACAGAACGAATTGCCACAGGGAGCAATTGTTGCATTAAGGTATGACAATCATGTGATTTAAGGCCAAGAAGTCTTGAATCTTGTAAAGATACAAGATTTTTAATATTTGAAGAATAACCTTCAGGGACCTTCATACCATAGAAAGAATTGCAAACCTCTCTCTTCTCTGCTCTTGACAAATTCCAAGGCCCAGGAGGCAAACGAGTACGTCTTTCTCCATACTCGGGTTGCAAATCAGTTTTGACCCCCATGTTCAATAAATCTAATCGAGCAGCAATCCCATCTTTATTTTTTCCAGGGATCTCCAGCAATGTTCCAATGATACTATCGCAAACATTCTTCTCAATGTGCATAACATCTAGGGCATGCCTCACAGGAAGGTATTTCCAATACTCGAGATCAAAGAATATTGATTTCTTCTTCCAACAAACTCTGTCACCATTTTCAACCATATGCAGCACTTCTTCTCCGGTTAATGGCTCGGGAGGTATGCCATATTCAGGTTTCCCATTAAAAGCTGCACGTTGCCTCCTATATGGATGATTGATTGGTAACCATTTTCTATGCCCAATGTAACAAATTTTGTGGCCATTTTTCAACCTGTGACTAGGTGTATCATCGCCGCATATTGGACAAGCTTTATATCCTTTGACAACACAACCAGATAAGTTTCCATAGGCGGGGAAATCATTAATTGTCCACATTAATGCAGCTCTGAGTGTAAAGTATTCTCCATTATATGCATCATACACTCCTCTAATCCCATCCCACAAAGATTTTAAATCATCAATCAAAGGCTCCAAGTAGACGTCTATATCATTTCCGGGTTGTTTAGGACCGGAAATCAATAAGGTTAACATCATGAACTTTCGTTTCATGCACAGCCATGGATGGAGATTATATGTAACTAAGATAACCGGCCAACAACTATATCTGCTACTTAGAGAACTGTGGGGATTGAATCCATCAGATGAAAGAGCCAATCTCAAGTTTCTCGGCTCATTACCAAACTCAGGCCATTTATCATCAAGAAGTTTCCAAGACGGGGAATCCGCCGGATGAGACATCTGACCGTCAATTGATTTTCTAGCAGCATGCCAAGTCAAACTCTTAGCTATCTCATGTGATTGAAACATCCTTTTAAACCTTGGAATTGGAGGAAAATACCACACCACCTTTGCTGGCACACCCTCTTTCAAGATTGAATCTTTGCCTTCCTTCCACCTTGAGATACCACAAGTAGGACAATTAGTTGAATCCTCATACTCCTTCCTATACAAGATGCAATCATTGGGGCATGCGTGCATTTTCTCATAACTCAGCCCCAATGCACACAAAGTCTTTTTAGCCTCATACATAGAGGTTGGTATTGTATTTCCTTCTGGAAGCAAATCGCCTTGAAGTATCAATAATTCTGTAAAACAGACATCACTCATCCCATGTTTTGCCTTCAAATTATACAACTTCACTAATGCCGATAACTTCGTGTACTTTCTACAACCAGGGTACACTGGTTGATCTCCATCCCCAATCACATTGGCAAACTCATACGGATCGGAACCAAAATCACCAAAATCATTATCATCCATATCAATTTCTTCAGACACAAAACTGTACCTACTATGGCCATCATCTTCTTCAACATTTGTACTAGCATTAGTAGTTGCTTCCCAAGGTTCTCCGTGAAATGTCCAATTCTTATAGCTTTGGTCAATTCCATTAAAGTATAAGTGATCCCTTATAATTCCAACCCCAAACAACTTCAAATTAACACATTTAACACATGGACAACGGATATGTGTTGTAGTTAGAAGATTTTCTACAGCAAAGTTCAAAAATGCTTCCACCCCAAACTCATATGCCTTCGATCTTCTATCCGAGTGCATCCATGACTTATCCATCTCCGACACTATAACCTATTATCTATAATAAAGTGAAAATACAGGCAATGACCATCACTATAGCAGATTATACAAAGATCTAATAGCAAGTAATACACAACAGAGACGACGGGTTTTAAACAAAAACAGACGTATTTGGCATATATAGACGACGGATTTTCAACAGACGTCGTCTAATATAAGTAATACAAACGACGGTTTATGAAAAAACCGTCGTGTATAAGTAATACAACGACAGTTTTTTCATAAACCGTCGTGTAATCGTCGTCGTATGCCTAAAAAGGCGTCGTGTCTCAGTTTATTTTCAAGAACCCAAAACCCATTAAGAACACAACATATATATGAAACCAAGCAAGAAACCAACATATACATGAAACCAAGCATGAAAACAATAAATTCATTCCCAATTCAACATAACATAGGGTGATTAAAAGATCCGACAAAATTAAATCCATTCCCAATTCAACATAACAGATTGGGTTTGTAATCCATGAACCCATTAAACAGAAAATCCATGAACCCATACCTATAAGCACATTATTAACAGATCGCAAAGCATATACCTAAAACCCTTTAACAAAACAACCTAATATCATTCAATGAATTTACAAGGGGAAGATAGGGTTTGTACTTACAAGTTGGACGAGCTCATAGATTCGACGGAGCCTGGAGAGTGCAACTTTTAATTAGAGCAGAAGTGAGAGAGCGAAATGTTATGTTGCGCGAAATCTGAAAATTTTAGGGTTCAGGGTTAGAAGTATAAGAATAAGAGCCAAATCTAAAAAATTTAGGGCGCGCGAAAATTTTTAGAGAGCGCGCTCTTTAAAACGTCGAAAGAAAAACCATGGCGAAAGTTCTACAAGAACCGACGTAAATGTAATATTCCACGACGGAAACACTGAACGTAACGCCGTTTATTTTGACGCTTCATTTTTCGGATTAATTTTAAATTTATTTTGAATATTTTGATATAAAGACGACTGAAAAACCACGTCGGGGTTAAGAAATTGAAAACGTTGTAAATTATAATAGACGACTTACATATTAAAATGACGTCGTTTAAAGTATAAACCATGTCGGATATTTTACTGCACGACGTAACATATGTATTCCACGACTCAACCACCGTCGTTAAAAATTAATACCCTAAACCCTTAAAACTAAATTATATAATTTTAAAAATTAAGTTTATAAAAGGGTTTATGGTTTTACAGCCTAATATATACCCTAGACTACCCAAAAATTATACTTTAAAAATAAACCCCAATAAATAACAACCCTAATCTCTAAACCCTAGACTCTAAACCCTAAACCATAAAACTAGAAGTGATTTTATGACTCATCAAAACAATTTTGTTTTGGATGGTCATTTCAAATTTTTGTTATTCAAAATGAATTTTTTCAAGGTTTAGGGGGAAGAAAATATATCAATGACTTCATAGGAGTTGACTTTGCATTTTTCTGATTTATTTTAAATTTATTTTGAATATTTTGATATAAAAATAATAAAATATTCTTATCACAACAACAAACCACGTCGGTGTTAATAAATTGTAGACGTTGTAAATTGTAATAGACGACTAAGTTGTTAAAATGACGTCGTTTAAATGAGAAACCATGGCGGATATTTAACTATCCGACGTAAAATATATATTCCACGACTTAACCGCTGTCGTTACAAAGTACTACCCTGAACCCTTAAGAAATTGAAGACGTTGTAAACCATAAACGACTCAATTGTTCAAAGAACGTCGTCTAAATATCCTTTTACGTCGGATTTGTTTAAAACGAAACAACAAAAAACGACGGTTTTTGACTTTATTAGGTCGTTGGAAAAGTATTACACGTCGGTTACGCAATTTGTATGTTTGTTTTTTTTTTAATTTAAGAAAACCTCAACAAATTTTTACATTATATATTATAGACAAAATTTGTACATTATACATAAATATCAAGTGTTCAATAATTCCCCTATTCCAGGTGAAGGCAAACAAACTCTGCCCATTCATTCCGGACTTCATCAATTGCTTCTTGGGGGTATGGCGCTTCCTGTTTTCCCTTGGAATACTGCATAAACAATGACTATTAGGGTTTATAAATAAAAGGAAATTCAATCACAGACGTCCATAACCGACGTAGTATATCTATTCAACGACGGTAATTTTACATGACCGTCGTTGATAATACAAAAAACGACGTAAAATGTATGAAGGTAATTTCTTCTTACCTTCTTCTCAAACGCCAAGGAAGGATCCATGATGATGTCCCTCATGAAGCGCATCACATAATACCCGCATTCGACACTGCTGGGTTGCTTTGGTGTGCCTGACAGAGTTTTCCAAATTACTGCCTTACGGCCTGACCTGGCTATGTGAGAATTATAAATTTTTATGGCACTGTTCACGATGTTTTTGGCCTCTTCATCGACCACACGATTTCCTGGCAGAGGATCCAGAAAATAGACGGTTTCCCTCTTTGCTCTTACAATCAGCAAGATCCAATGACGGCTGCACAAAATTAATATAAAAACGACGGTTATTTACAAAAACGACGTATTATAATATTTCACACGACGAAATAAAGTAGCAATCGACGACATTATATATTTATCACGACGATAAATAACTACCGACGTAGTTAGTAGTTTCAAACGACTCAATAAAATAAATCACCGACGTGGTTAGTTTATACGCTGTCATTTATTGAAAATCATAAAAACAAAATCCTGTTAAGGAGACTAACCCTGGATTGTAAGGCATCATGAAAATCTGTTCACCGTCAGTCCTCTGAAGTCGAGCTGCTACCAGTCGTGATCTGTCAGCTATTGTGCCAGAGTTGGCACTAACTGTAGCAGGGTCGATAAAGCCAACCATGCTGCACATATTTGCTTGTTTCAAAACATCGTGTAAGTACCTAAATATATAAAATAATATAAACAAGTCAGCACAAAAAAACACACGACGGTTATGTATAACAAAACGACATATTATAAAATTTCACACGACGTACTGAAATAGACAACGACGTTATAATATATTTATCACGACGGTACATACTAACGACGTGGTTAGTTAGTTAAGACGACGCAATAAATAAACCAACGACGTATTATTTTAGAATGACAAACCTCATATATACAGCAATGACAGTAGCTCCTATTTCTTCCATGCCTGCAAATTGTGTAATATCTTCAGGCAGGAGGAAGGTATCGCGTTCAAGACCAAACACCTCCTTATCAATTGTAAAGTTGAGGGTCTTATCCTGAGGCACGAGTGTCGTTTCCACATAACGACAAAGGGATTTTAAAGAAGATGGCGCCTCCATATTTGAATAATCAACAACTTTAATAACCTGTTTAAAGAAATAAAAAAAATGACGTGGTAATTCAATAAAAACGACGGTTTAAGGAATAAAACGTCGTCTGAAAAGAATTTAAACGACGGTGAAAAAACCGTCGTGGTGAATAATTTATTACGTCTTAGAAAAAAATTCCGCCGTCTAAGTTGTAAACAAACGACGGTTTAAAGAAAAATATCGACGTCTGAAATTTTGAAAAACAAATAAAAAAGGCAAAGTTATGTGAACATACCTGGTCGTCATCTTCTTTCTCCTTTTCATCTTGTTTTTCTTCTTTCTTCTCTTCATCTATGACGTCGGGAATGACTAACACCGTCGTCTAAAAACCACAAAGTTTTAAAAATAACGACGTTTAATGGCATGTAAAACAAGTAAACTAAATACGACGTGGTATTGAAATACAAACGACGGTTTATTTTTAAAATCGTCGTGGTATGTATTTCAAACGATGGTTTTATTAATAATAACGACGTCTATTAGTTTTTAAAAAAACAGAGAATTCAAAGTTCAGATATGTTACCTTTTCTTCCTGATGTTTCCCATTTTTGGCAGTATCATCCTCAAAATGTAGGGATCTCACATCACCTCCAGAGCAGCTTGCTTTGTCAGACATTGGATTTTTGGGACTTTGGCTAATTCTTGGTTTAAGCATGCTTGGATCAAAATTGGGAATTAATTGGGAAAGCTGACTCAGGAAATGCTCCCTCTCAGCCTCTACCAATTGTTTCGTTCTAGCCTCCATCCTTAAAGCCTCCTCCCTTGCCTTAGCTTCCATCTTTTTAGTCTCTTCTTGAAGGAGAACTCTTAAACTGTCCTTTAAATGGTTGTCAAAGCTCACCCTCTGTGGTTTGGGTAAATTGAAATATTGCTTTGGTGAAATCCCAGCACCTACTCCTCTCACTCTGCCTGGATGCTCGGGGCCCAAAGCCATGGTCAGCACATCATTGCTGCCAGATACAGTGACTTTGCCTTCCGAGACTTGTTTTTGCAATTCATCCTAAAACAAAGATATATAAAAAAGTAAGAACAAAAAACACACGACGGTTATTTATATACAAACGACGTATTATATAATTTCACACGACGCAATAACATATAAATCGACGTTATTATAATTTATCACGACGGTAGTTATACCGACGTGGTTAGTTTTTTAAAACGACGAAATGAATAAACCATCGACGTCTTATGCTTTATTTACAGATAACAGAGGGATGATTCAATATTCACACCTTTAACGACCTTGTTTAAAACATTTCGACGTAGTAATTTAGTACAAACGACGCGAAAATGAACCACCGACATCTTATGCTATAATTACAGAAAACAGAGTAGTGATTCCTATTTAGACCTTTAACGACGTTTTTTAAAAAATTTCGACGTGGTAATATCATTCACACGACGCAAAATATAACATAAAACGTAATAAGAATTATTCACAGTTTAATAAAAATTTAAAACAGAGTGAGTAGCCTTACAATTAATTTTGCTTTCTCTGCCACCTTTGGATCAGGGATGTTACCATGTTTGTCCTGTCTAGCTCTCTTCCATAAGGTAGATCGATCAATTTCTACCCCAGGCATGGTTTCCTCTAATTGATCCTCCAAACCAACATATCCTTTTCGAGACAATCGATGATTGTACTCAAGTTTCTCTCTAATCTGTGCATGTTGAGAATGCACAGACTCAAAATCTTTGGATAACCTTGAAGCTACAAAGGCATCCCATTGTGCTTTCTCTATGAATTTATATGTTTCAGGGGGTTGGCTTAATCTCTTCCTGTCATTGGTGTATGGAAGGATATAATGCCTCGTTAGTGTAGACTTGAAATCCTTCCATTTCTTGGCAGCAGAAGCTAACACAGAGTTCTTGCCCCCTTGACCTACCACAAAAGCAATGTCAACTGCTTCCCAAATCTGCTCCTTTATATCCTTGGGGATTTGAGCCCATTTCATGTCCATAAGTGGAACTCTGGAGCGTGCCAACACACCAATGTAGGACTGCATCTCACTATGTGCTTGGCCAATTCCTTTCCCCCTTTTATTGTACTCAACAATTGGCCTGAGTTTCTGAAGTTTTCTCTTCACAACACGAGGCATTGTGCTCATACCTCGACCAGACTTTGAATCATCAGAGATTGTCGTGCTGGTTGGTTCTGTCTCAGCAGATGATGAAGCAAACTTCATCTTCTTCGAAGACTTCTCTTGAGGAGTTACCATTCCAAGCTCCTTACCTCCATTTTTCTTGGAGCCAGAGTCCTTACTTTGGTCTTGGTAAGAAACCATTTTTACAGACAAAACTGCAAGTGAAAATATTTCAGGAAAAGATTAAGAACACAAACGACGGTTATTAATAAAATACGACGTATGATATGATTTTAAACGACGCAATGAAATAATCTCAGACGTAATAAATGTTTAAAACCAAGGTAATTAAACAACGACGAAATAATATAAAATAAGACGTAATAATAACTTATTACGTCGATATTTACCGGACGACGTGATAATTAACTATAAACGACGAAATATTTATATAACGTCGTGGTATTGATGTTCACACGACGTCAATAGTAATATACCGTCGTCTATATAAGGATCCAAAACCCTTATTTCTTTCTCTGTGAATGTTTGATTGCAGATTTGATTTTTCTGAACCATGGTTTTTGTTTTCTAATTTGATAAAATACAAGGCCAAGAAAGAAAGTTTTGGAATCTTATATAGACGACGGTATTTTAATATGACGTCGTGGTATTAACATTCACACGACGTAAAACAATAAGATACTGTCGTCTATATTAGATACCAACCTTACTTTCTTTTTCTTTATATTTTATCAAATTAGGGAAAAACAAAAACCATTGTTCAGAGAAATCAAACCTGCAATTAAACAAGCAAATAAAAAAAAGACTATAATTTTAAAAACAACTTTGTCAATTTTCAGACGACGCTAGAACGACTGACGAACCGTCGTGGTCTACATATTTAACCACGTAAATAAGAAGCTACCGTCGTCTTATTTAGTTGAGGTAGTTGTCTTCAAAGTTGGAAACTTTCCCTCTTTGTCTGTATATTTTATCAAACTTGGAAAGAAGTAAAATGATTTTTGCCAGAAAAAAGGTAAAAAGATTTTTCAAACAAAAAACGTATGAGCATGCAAAACAGCAACCAAAATAGTGAAAATGAAAGCTTACCTTTTGCGTGCAATGAAAGCAAGAGGAAGACGATCGATGTTTAAGTTCAGAGATGACGAAGAAGACGAGAGGAAGACGATGAGATACTCTGACAGTGCTCTGACAAGGAAAAAAGACCAAAAGTTTTCTCTGGGAGATTGAAATTTTTAATCGGGTTTGGAAACAGTGCATGTGTAAGTCAGGGAGACGAAAAGTTGCTTACATATAAAACCATTTCAAAAAAATAATACGGCGGTTACATATAACTACGACGTATAAATTACAAAATACGACGGTACATTTAACTTCGGACGTGGTAAATAAATACGACAGTAGTGTTGTAGGTACCGTCGTAGTAAACTCAAAAATTAAAGTACATAAGTAATAACTCGCGTCATGGTAGATTATTTAACACGTCGTTTTTATTAATGTACCGACGTGGATTTCTGTAATATATGTCGGTCATACCGACGTTGATTTTACAATTTAAACGGCGGTTTTTTTGTAAGGACCGCCGTTGGTTTTAAAAATTTATTCTATAAATTTGTCGCTTTCATTCATTTTCGGTTTACATTTAGGGTTCCAAGTTCTTCCTCTCTCAGAGACACTGTCTCTCACATCTCGAAGACAATAATTTGGATGTCTTTCTCAAAGAGAAATTGAGCTTACTCGCATCAAATCTATGTCCACAAGAAGAAGCTTGTCAACTAGCCTTCTCACTTCCTTGATCAAGCCTGATAGGACACTTAGTGCTTCTGAATACTCCTTGCTTTCCATCAAAAGAGATGCAAGCCTGGCCTCCACTCGCTGTCGAAGGAAAGTTCGCTTCTCAGGGAAATCTGAAGATCAGATGTGCCTGATCCTCTGCTTGATTTTCTTGGCTAAGAAGATCCGTCAGATTTGTGATAGCCTCTTCCTTTATCCGTAGAGCTTCAGAAGAAGAAGATGGGTTTCAAGAATGCGATAAAGAATAGAAATGGCTTCAGATGGCCTCTAAAGCATGAGCAATCGAATCAGTGCTTTGAACTATACAAGTCAATGCTTTGAACTATACAAGTCCTGCAGAAAGATAAAGGACCAAACTGTTAAAGAAACCCTAAACTAACACGACGCAATATTTGTTTTGCGACGTGGAATCTTTCCATTTAACGTCGTTAGGTTTAATAAAACCGACGTGGATTTGAATTTTTAAATTATGAATAGAAATTTTTTTCCCGTGACCTTTCAGTTTATTTTTCAATTACAGTGCGTTATAAATAGAGTTTTTTTTCCGGAGGAAATTTAAAATGAAGGAAATTAATGTTCTGGAATATGTAAAGTTTCTTTTTTGGATGACAGATTTAAATAAAATAAGAATATAAAAACAACGACTGTTTTTTATTACTGTCGTCGTTTTTCGTCGTCTTAAGTAAGACTAAGACGACGTAATATATTTGTTGAGCGACGTTGATTTGTTTTTTAAACGTCGTTAGGTATAATATAACCGTCGTTGAAAATTGTCTCTCTGATTGCAAATTTGCAACGACGTTAGGTATAATATTTGTAGATACACAAACGCACACACATCATCAACTTCCAAAAAATTGTCTCTCTGATTGCAAATCTGTGTCATCTGTTAAGATTATGATGTGGAACAGAGTTCCATCTGGTAAGATTTCGTAACCCTTGGGATCTTAGAAAAATCTGATTATGTCGGCGGTTTTCTATATAAACCGTCGTGGTTATTTCAATTCTTGTCATTAAGTAGATCTACCGACGTAGGATAAGAAAATCAAAGAAAAAAATTGTTAACAAAAATTCTTATTAAGACGACGGTTTAAATTAAAGGTACGACGTATAAAATGAATAAATACGACGTTAAATTTTATAGTACGATTTAAAGATAACGTCGTAGAACTATACGAGAATGACGTTGATATATTTATATTTTCCGTCGTTGTACATTAATTTAATACGGCGATATTTTGTATTTTAAAGCCGTGGATTTGTTTGTAATTATACGGCGTCTTATACGAAAACCTCGTCGTGTTATTTTATGAGTAAAAACGGCGGCTTTTATTGAAATCGTCGTCTTTACTTTCTACGTCGGTCGATTCATAACTTCTGCCGTTCTTTGTTGGCCATGATTTTACACTGCGGAAATCTGTTTCAAATAGACGTCGGTTGTTTAATTAGGTACGTCGTTGTTTTTGAACAGCCATTTGAATCTCCATTTTTTAGTTGTCTAAGGTGGTATTACACGACGGTGTTTTTAGAACCGTCGTCTTTTTAAAAACCACGACGGTTTTCACTTAGACCGTCGTTGTTTTCTGGTCGTCTTTTTCACTTTTTGTAGTAGTGAGAAGACGACCTTCACATGTCCCTTTGGCACTTTCGCTTATAGGAGGATGCCTTTTGGTCTCTGTAACGCCCCAGCCACTTTTCAAAGGTGCATGATGAGCATTTTCTCCGACATGGTAGAAAGGTTCATTGAGGTATTCATGGATGACTTCTCTGTCTTTGGTGATTCTTTTGATCAATGCTTGCATAACTTATCCAAGGTGTTGGCTAGATGTGAACATACTAACCTTGTGCTTAATTGGGAAAAATGTCATTTTATGGTTAACCAAGGCATAGTTCTTGGTCATGTCATCTCTAGTAAAGGAATTGAGGTAGATAAAGCTAAGATTGATTTGATTGCCTCTATGCCCTCACCTACTTCTGTCAAAGAAGTACGTTCTTTCCTTGGCCATGCAGGTTTCTATAGGCGTTTCATTAAGGATTTTTCTAAGATTGCAAGGGCTATGTGCAATCTCCTTGCCAAGGACATGGATTTTGTGTATGATCAAGACTGTGAGAATGCTTTCAATGCTTTGAAGAAGATGCTCACAACTGCCCCAATCATTATACCACCGGATTGGAGATTGCCCTTTGAATTGATGTGTGACGCCTCAGATTATGCTGTTGGAGCTGTTTTGGGACAGCGAGTTGATAAGAAGCCACATGCCATCTACTATGCTAGTAGAACCCTCAACGATGCCCAACTCAACTATTCCACCACAGAGAAGGAGTTGTTAGCTGTCATATTTGCTTTAGAGAAGTTCAGATCATATTTGATTACTAACAAGGTTATTGTTTACACTGATCATGCAGCATTGAAATACTTGTTAGCTAAGAAGGATGCCAAACCACGACTCATTAGATGGATTCTCTTGTTGAAAGAGTTTGACTTGGAGATAAAAGATAAGAAAGGAAGTGAGAATGTCGTGGCTGATCACTTGAGTAGATTGGTGCATGTATCTAAAGAAGAGGAGGATTCATTGCCATTGCGTGAAAGCTTCCCTGATGAGCAACTCTTCTCCATTTGTGCTTTGAATTCTCTCAATCCATTGCCTTGGTTTGCTGATATTGTTAACTATTTGTGCACTAACGAACTCCCTACAGAGTTATCTACGTTCCAACGTGACAAGCTTAGGAAGCAAGCAAGATACTACTTTTGAGATGATCCCTATCTATTCAAGCATTGTCCAGACCAAGTAATTCGAAGGTGTGTGTCTGAAGGTGATTTTAAGAGCATTTTGGAGTTTTGTCACTCCCACGCATGAGGAGGCCATTTTGGAGCAAAGAAGATTGCCAGCAAAGTGCTACAATCAGGTTTCTTTTGGCCTACCCTTTTTAAGGATGCTTATGTTTTTTGTGCTTCATGTGATAGATGCCAACGGATGGGTAATTTACGTGCTAGAAATCAGATGCCTCTCACCAATATCTTAATCATTGATATATTTGATATTTGGGGAATTGATTTCATGGGCCCTTTTCCTACCTCTCCTACCTCTTATGGATTTGAATATATATTAGTTGCTGTCGATTACGTTTCTAAATGGGTGGAAGCCATTGCCACTAGAACTAATGATGCTAAGGTTGTGATCGGTTTTCTCAAAGGAAATATTTTTACAAGGTTTGGCATACCTAGAGCAATCATTAGTGATGGTGGCTCCCACTTTGTTAACCAAGCTTTTGCAGCACTCTTGAAGAAATATGGAATCACGCATAAGGTGGCAACACCCTATCATCCTCAAACTAGTGGGCAGGTTGAGATAAGCAATAGGGAGATTAAGCACATACTTGAAAAGACAGTGAACACCACAAGGAAGGATTGGTCCATGCGTTTGGATGATGCATTGTGGGCTTATAGGACTGCTTATAAGACCCCTATAGGTATGTCTCCGTATAGACTTGTCACTTACCAGTGGAGTTTAAGCACAGGGCTTATTGGGCAATCAAGGCCTTCAATTTTGATATGAAAGCCGCTGGTGAGAAGAGGAGGCTTCAACTCAATGACTGGAGGAGTTGCGACATGAAGCGTATGAGAATGCGAAGCTTTACAAGGAGAAAACAAAGCAATATCATGACAAGAAAATTCTTAGGAAGACGTTTGAGAAAGGGCAGAAGGTTCTCTTATTCAATTCACGCCTTAAGCTCTTCCCAGGTAAGCTTCGTTCTCGGTGGATTGGCCCTTTTGTTATTACTAATGTGTTTAATCATGGCGCAGTGGAGATTCAAAACATTAAGGATGGCAGCACCTTCAAGGTGAATGGACATCGATGCCAACTTTACTTCGATGCCAACTTTGATGCCAATATTGAGTCTCAAGCACTCAAGGAGCCTCCACCACTCTCTTAAAGCTCACCAGAGGTTGGGTGTCCGGCTGAAGACGTGAAACTTAGCGCTTCTTGGGAGGCAACCCAAGGTGATGAGGAGAAGATAGAATATGCGAGGAAGCTTGCTTGCATCCTAATCGCTTCAAAGGGGAGTTTTTCTGAAATCTAACCTTTGGTTATGTCTTTCCCTTGTCTTCTTTCCTTTCATTTATGTGGCATTGCTTTTTCTTACACTCTAAACATTGAGGACAATGTTTCATTTAAGTTTGGGGGGAAGGATTTAGTTATATTCTTTCAAATTGTCAAATTTTAAAATTTTGAGTGTGTCTAATGGCCAAAAACGCAGGATTTTGTGTCTTGTTTCGTTATCCTTCCAAACACCTATGATAAGACTTGGATCTAATACTAATATGGTTTCTCAGAAATTGATAGTCATTGTTTAAGGACTTTGTGTGGTTCTGAGTTAACTCTGTCTTGCATGCCATCCTTGCACTTATTGAGCACTTTGCCGAGTTAGTCCAATTTCTTGCTACTTGGAGACGATATGCAATTCTACTTATCTCAGATCTTGATTTCGTACTCTAGAACTTATTTGAATATCTCTTGAGACATTTTGTTGCCATACAATGCTTAGGAAGTGATTTAGGCCATGTTTGAACCGTTTGAGCTTTTCTAACAATCCCTCTCCATGTATTCATCCCTAGTCAACCCATTTGAGCCTACGTTAAGCCTTTCTTTGTGTAAACCATTCTTACCATAATGAACCTCTGTTTTCTTATTCTTACTTGTTCTATGAGCAATTAAAGTTATCTTCAAAAGAGAGTTATAAAGAATGCAAGGTTTTTGGAGCAAAAGTGAATCATTAGTGCCATAACCCAAGTGTTGAAAAGAAATAAATTTGGGGGTATTGGTAACTAATCAAAAGAGGTAATGAAGTGTGACCAATGTAGTCACGGCCCTAGGGTGTTATAAAAGAGAAGATCATGGTGATCTAGGGTAAAGAGCCACAACATTAGGCCAAATAAACAGATATGAAGGTGCTGAAATTATGTTGAAAATATGCTCATGTATGTGTTCCTTGCTTGTTACAAAGTTCAGTAATCTCTCATGCTCTTACCTATGCTTTAGTTGTGCTCAAGATGTTGTTATATATCCATATCCCCTCTTCCATTCAACCACTACCCTAATCCTCATTACAACCCTTGCAAAGTCCTTTTGATCCTTGGTATTGTATGGTATTACTGTGGAGAGCTGATTTGATAATGAGCTTATGGGGTTCGGAATTCTTGATTTTGCTCTAAGTGTGTGCGCATGTACTTATCTGAGTTGCAGGTGTTGTACTGATTCGGAATTCACACACTACACTTAAGGATGTCATTGTGAGCTTTGGTTACCCTTGAATCATGTGTGGAACTTAGATTGTGATTGTTGTGTTTCTTTGGGACCATATACGTTGGTGATTCTTTGAGGATATTGTTTGGAAGGCTAGTTGCTTATTTCCTGTTTCCTAAATTGCAGTTTTATTTTGTTTTGCTCGAGGACTAGCAAAATCTAAGTTTGGGGGTATTTGATAAACTCATAATTTCACACATTTGCATGCCTTCTTTCCTTAGTAATTTTGTTAGCTTCTCTTTATTTTGAGTCTCTTACCTATGTTTACTTTCGAGCACTTTCATTTCACTTTCTTGTTTTCATTTCAACAACAAAACCCCCCATTTCGAGTGCGTGTGTGGTGCTAGGATTCTGTCCTAGACCTTGAGTAATTAGCAAGAGGCATTGTTGAATTCGACCTTGCCTTTAGCTAGTTAGTCAGTTTCTTTGTTCTAAGTTTTTCTAGCATTCTAAGTAATAACTTGGAACCAAGTTACCATTCTCCGTGGGATCGACCTCGTATTTACATAAGCTATACTATAAACGGTTCGTGCACTTGCGAGAATTAAAGTTTCTGTTTTTAATAACTCATTTTAGTTGTTAAGAATAGGAGCAACACCTCCCACCATATTATGATGTTCCCCAAGTTTTGGACTCAATCCGATATCGATTGGTCCACGAAATTGGACAATTCAGGTTCGTACGAAGTTCGTTCTGAAATATAGTGGTTTGTGTTTTGCATAGTTTTAGAGATTGGATTTCACTCAAAACCCACCAAATGACTACTCCCACCATATTATGATGTTCCCCAAGTTTTGGACTCAATCCAATATCGACTGGTCCTTGAAATTCGACAATTCAGGTTCGTACGAAGTTTGTTCTGAAATGGAGTGGTTGGTGTATTGCATAGTTTTAGAGATGGGATTTCACTCAAAACTCATCAAATGACTCCTCCCACCATATTATGATGTTCCCCAAGTTTTGGACTCAATCCGATATCGATTGGTCCATGAAATTGGACAATTCAGGTTCGTACGAAGTTCGTTCTGAAATATAGTGGTTTGTCTTTTGCATTGTTTAAGAAATTGGATTTCACTCAAAGAGCACAAAATGACTCCTCCCACCATATTACGATGTTCCCCAAGTTTTCGACTCACTCCGATATTGATTGGTTCATGAAGTTGGACAATTCAAGTTCGTACGAATTCGTTCCGAAATGGAGTGGTTGGTGTGTTGCACAGTTTTAGAGATTGCATTTCACTCAAAGCTCACCAAATGACTCCTCCGACCATATTATATTGTTCCCCAAGTTTTGGTCTCAATCCAATATCGATTGGTCCATGAAATTGGACAATTCAGGTTCGTACGAAGTTCGTTCTAAAATGGAATTGTTTGTGTTTTGCTTAGTTTTCAATATTGGATTTCACTCCAAGAGCACCAAATGAATCCTCCCACCATATTATGATGTTCCCCAAGTTTTGGACTCAATCCGGCATCTATTGGTCCATGAAATTGGACAATTCAGGTTCGTACGAAGTTCGTTCTAAAATGGAGTGGTTAGTGTATGACATAGTTTTAGCGATTGGATTTAACTCAAAACTCACCAAATGACTCCTCCCACTATATTATGATGTTCCCCAAGTTTTGGACTCAATCCGATATCGATTGGTTCATGAAATTGGACAATTCAAGTTCGTACGAAGTTCGTTCCGAAATGGTGGTTGGTGTGTTGCATAGTTTTAGAGATTGGATTTCACTCAAAACCCATCAAATGACTCCTCCCACTATATTATGATGTTCCCCAAGTTTTGGACTCAATCCGATATCGATTGGTGCATGAAATTGGACAATTCAAGTTCGTACGAAGTTCGTTCTAAAATGGAGTGGTTGGTGTATTGCATAGTTTTAGAGATTGGATTTCACTCCAAACCCACCAAATGACTCCTCCCACCATATTATGATGTTCCCCAAACTTTGGACTCAGTTCGATATCGATTGGTCCATGAAATTGGACAATTCAGGTTCGTACGAAGTTCCTTCTGAAATGGAGTGGTTTGTGTTTTGCATAGTTTTAGATGTTGGATTTCACTTAAAGATCACCAAATGACCCCTCCCACCATATTATGATGTTCCCAAGTTTTGGACTCAGTCCGATATTGATTGATCCATGAAATTGGACAATTCAGGTTCGTACAAATTTCGTTCTGAACTGGAGTGATTTGCATTTTGCGTAGTTTTAGATATTGGATTTCACTCAAAGAGAACCAAATGACTCCTCCCACCATATTATGATGTTCCCCAAGTTTTGGACTCAATCCGATACCGATTGGTCCACGAAATTGGACAATTCAAGTTCATATGAAGTTCGTTCTGAAAAGGATTGATTTGTGTTTTGCGTACTTTTAGATATTGGATTTCACTCAAAGAGCACCAAATGACTCCTCCAACCATATTGTGATGCTCCCCAAGTTTTGGACTCAATCAAATATCGATTGGTCCATGAAATTGGACAATTCAGGTTCGTACGAAGTTCTTTCACAAATGGAGTGGTTTGTGTTTTGCATAGTTTTAGATATTGGATTTCATTCAAAGAGCACCAACGGTCTCCTCCCACCATATTATGATATTCCCCAAGTTTTGGACTCAATCCGATATCGATTGGTCCCTGAAACTGGACAATTCAGGTTCGTACGAAGCTCGTTATGAAATATAGTGGGTTGTGTTTTGCGTAGTTTTAGACATTGGATTTCTCTCAAAGAGCACCAAATGACTCCTCCCACCATATTATGATGTTCCCCAAGTTTTGGACTGAATCCGATATCGATTGGTCATGAAATTGGACTATTTAGGTTCGTACGAAGTTCGTTCTGAAATGGAGTGGTTGGTGTATTGCGTAGTTTTAGAGATTGGTGATAACTCATATATTTATACATTTATACCATCCATTTCTAGTATATTTGTGATGTTTTTGAGTTAAACTTGTTGCGTTTTATCCTATTTTGTGTTAGTATGCAGTTGCATATACTTTAGGATCAAGTTGAAGGCAAAAGAAATGAAAACATGCCATTTTTGGAGCTGACCCTTATTCAAACGTGGAAACAAGTTTCGTGACCTGTTTTGAAGTCCAAATAAAGAATGCAAGGCGAACCTGGCTTGTTTGAAGACTAAGAGCGGAATGGGAAAGCAATGGGGATTTCTAGCCTGATTTGGAGGTGCCAAATAAGGCAAAAACATGCAAAATAAAGGCTGATTCATTAGGATATCTTTGGAACATCTTGCAGCCTTGTTTACCCCATAAAAACTTGCCTTTTAGCCACTTCTAAAACCCCTATTTATTTTGGACGAATTTCACAACCCTAGATCTGACTTCTTGGTTATTCTCTCCTTTCATGCACACTAAAACCCTAGCCGTCCATATAATTCCACCATCAGGACTCAGCGCAATAGGCGGTTCTTGGAGAAGTTCAACATCAGAATTGGTTCAAGGGTTTCCTCTCATGAATTTATTTTCACTCATGTTGTTTATTTTTGTTTTAATCTCTTTGAACATGATGTGTAACTAAATTCATAGCTAGGGATTTCGATGTAGCCTTGCAACATTGATCCATGTTTCTAAGTTAAAGTATTCAGTTCATCAATCTGTTTCTTGTTTCATTCACTGAATCTATTGTTCAATTTGTTTGTCAATTTTAATGTTTGATCACCATTAGAGTCGCCTACAGATTATCTAGACCCTTATAGTAAACATCATGCTTAATCTTGTTAGACATGTGAATGAATGAAGAGAATGCTATGCAAACATCATGCTGTGTATTTTCTTTGGTTCTTTAATGTTTTCTTGCATGCTAACGACTCTGAACTTGGAACCAAAGTTGAACATCCCAACTAGGTTGTAGATTAGGAGAATTTGATCAAAACCACACATCATATGGCTGATCATATATATGTAAAACGAACTCTGGAAACAGGTTGGTAGTTGAGTACGGTTTAATTTTATAAACATGGAATTAGTTTTGCAATGGTGAATTCGAAATCCCTGGTCTCTTCCCTATTCTTTCTACATCAATATATTATTCACTACTACATTCTTTTTGCATTTGAAGTTATTTTTCATTTACAACACAAAAACTACTTTCAAATTGTCACTTTCATTTTTAGTTAGGGTTCTTTCAAAACTAGTAATTTATAGAGGTCCAATCGGTCCCTGTGGTTCGACACCCTTACTTGTACCATTATACTATTGGCACTTGGAAGGAACACAACAAAATTTTGGCGCCGTTGCCGGGGACTGATTTCAGTCTTCTATAATTGCTTGTTCTCAAACCCTAATTTCGTTTTATTTTTGTTTCTTAGGTAGTATATGTCAGATACACTTGCTGAGATAGGCCAAAGACTTGAACGGTTAAAGAGCAACACTTTTGAGAATTCTATATCAGCTAGTGCCCAGACTAGCAGTGTAGAAGAGGACAATAGTTCTTCTAGCCCAAGGAGTGTAGATTCTTTTGATAACTCTAATTCTGACAGAGAAGAAGAGATGGCTGGCAATAACGATGACAATCGAGCTTTGGAAGATTATGCTCAACCGGTTATACCAAACTCACCTTCGTGCATCTTGCTGCCTACTGAAGCTAGAAATTATGATCTCAAATCTTCACATTTTCACATGCTTCCTTCTTTTTATGGTTTACCTAACGAAGATCCATTAGCCCATATTAAGGAATTCTACAATGTTGTGAGTGGTTTACCTTTGCAGGGAGTGACTGAAGCAAATCTGAGGATGAGGGTACATTGAAAGATAGAGCAAAGGGTTGGCTAATGACTTTAGCACCTGGTTCGCTCACGACTTGGGATGCCGTAGCTAAGAAATTTTTGGAGAAGTTCTTCTCTACTCAAAAGACAGCTACTTTGAGAGGGCAAATCTTTAACTTTAAACAAGATGATGGAGAACCTTTCAATGAATGTTGGGAGCGTTTCAAAGGACTGTTGCTGCAATGTCCACATCATGGGTTACCTCTTTACTTACAAATGCAAATTTTTTATGATGGACTAACCCAAACATGTCAATCGACTGTTGATAATGCAGCAGGTGGAGCTTTGAAGAAAAAAAATGCTCAAGAGTCATATAACATTTATGAGATGTTGGGATCTAATGCTCAACACAAAGATACAAGAGGTAAACGAGTTGGAGTGTATGAAATGAGTTCTAATAATGATCTGGCCTTGCAGGTGGCTAGTTTGGAAAAGAAGCTCGATTCTATGATCAATATGGTGCCTAAGATAGCTGAGGTGTGTACCATTTGCAACATACCAGGTCATCCAACTTATCAATGCTCGGCTAGTGAGGCTTATCCCGAATTTGTTCAAGAGCAAGTGAATCTCATGAATTCTTACAATCAGAGGCCGAGGAATGACCCGTTCTCTAATACATATAACCCGGGTTGGAGAGATCATCCCAATCTCTCATGGAAGAATAACAATCAATTTCAAAATTTCCAACCAAAGCCTGCCACTACGCTTGAAGATACGGTCAAAATGCTAGCTCAAAACACCGTTCAATTCCAGCAAACTACCAATAATACTCTCCAACAACATTCAGCTGCTCTAACCAAAATGAAATTGGACAATTGAGGTTCGTACGAAGTTCTTTCACAAATGGAGTGGTTTGTGTTTTGCATAGTTTTAGATATTGGATTTCATTCAAAGAGCACCAACGGTCTCCTCCCACCATATTATGATGTTCCCCAAGTTTTGGACTCAATCCGATATCGATTAGTCCCTGAAACTGGACAATTCAGGTTCGTACAAAGTTCGTTCTGAAAGATAATGGCTTGTGTTTTGCATAGTTTTAGATAATGGATTTCTCTCACAGAGCACCAAATGACTCCTCCCACCATATTATGATGTTCCCCAAGTTTTGGAGTCAATCCGATATCGATTGGTCCATGAAATTAGACAGTTCAGGTACGTACGAAGTTCGTTCTGAAATGGTGTGGTTGGTCTATTGCTTAGTTTTAGGGGTTGCATTTCACTCAAAAACCCACCAAAATGACTCCTCCCACCATATTATGTTGTTCGCCAAGTTTTGGAGTCAATCCGATATCGATTGGTCCATGAAATTGGACAATTCAGGTTCGTACGAAGTTCATTCTGAAATGGAGGGGTTGGTGTATTGCATAGTTTTTGATATTGGATTTCACTCAAAGAGCACCAAATGACTCCTCTCACCATATTATGATGTTCCCCATGTTTTGGACTCAATCCGATATCGATTGGTCCATGAAATTGGACAATTCAGGTTCGTACGAAGTTCATTCTGAAATGGAGTGGTTGGTGTTTTGCATAGTTTTAGATACTGGATTTCATTCAAAGAGCACCAACTGTCTCCTCCCACCATATTATGTTGTTGCCCAAGTTTTCGACTCAATCCGATATCTATTGGTCCATGAAATTGGACAGTTTAGGTTCGTACGAAGTTCGTTCTGAAATGGGGAGGTTTGTGTTTTGCTTTGTTTTCGGGATTCGATTTCACTCAAAACCCACCAAATGACTCCTCCTACCATATTATGATGTTCCCCAAGTTTTGGACTCAATCCGATATCGATTGGTCCATGAAATTGGACAATTAAGGTTCGTACGAAGTTCGTTCTGAAACGGAGTGGTTGTTGTATTGCATAGTTTTAGATATTGGATTTCACTCAAAGAACACCAAACGACTCATCCCACCATATTATGATGTTCCCCAAGTTTTGGTCTCAATCCGATATCGATTGGTCCATGAAATTAGACAATTCAGGTTCGTACGAATTTCGTTCTGAAATAGAGTGGTTGGTGTATTGCATAGTTTTAGATATTGGATTTCACTCAAGACCCACCAAATGACTCCTCCCACCATGTTATGATGTTCCCCAAGTTTTGGACTCAATCTGATATCTATTGGTCCATGAAATTGGACAATTCATGTTCGTACGAAGTTCTTTATGAAATGGAGTGGTTGGTGAATTGCATAGTTTTAGAGATTGGATTTCATTCAAAACTCAACAAATGACTACTCCCACCAGATTATGATGTTCCCCAAGTTTTGGAATCAATCCGATATCGATTGGTCCACGAAATTGAACAATTTAGGTTCGTACGAAGTTCGTTCTGAAATGGTGTGGTTGGTGTATTGCATAGTTTTAGAGATTTGATTTCACTCAAAACCCACCAAATCACTCCTCCCACCATATTATGATGTTTTCCAAGTTTTGGACTCAATCCGATATCTATTGGTCCATGAAATTGGACAATTCAGGTTCGTACAAAGTTCGTTTTGAAATTGAGTGGTTGGTGTATTGCACAGTTTTAGAGATTCGATTTCACTCAAAACCTACCAAATGACTCCTCCCACCATATTGTGACGTTCCCCAAGTTTTGGACTCAATCCGATATCGATTGGTCCATGAAATTGGACAATTCAGGTTCGCAAGAAGTTCGTTCTGAAATGGAATGGTTGGTGTTTTGCATCGTTCTAGAGATTGTGTTTTACTCAAAACCTACCAAATGACTCCTCCCACCATACTATTATGTTCCCCAAGTTTTGGACTCAATCCGATATCGATTGGTCCATGAAATTGGACAATTCAGGTTCGTACGAAGTTCGTTCTGAAATGGAGTTGTTTGTGTTTTGCATAGTTTTACAAATTGAATTTCACTCAAAACCCACCAAATGACTCCTCCCACGATATTATGATGTTCCCCAAGTTTTGGACTCAATCCTATATTGATAGGTCTATGAAATTGGACAATTCAGGTTCGTACGAACTTCGTTCTAAAATGGAGTTGTTTGTGTTTTGCATAGTTTTTAGATATTGGATTTCACGAAAACAGCACCAAATAACTCCTCCCACCATATTATGATGTTCCCCAAGTTTTGGACTCAATCCGATATTGATTGGTCCATGAAATTGCGCAATTCAAGTTCGTACGAAGTTCGTTCTAAAATAGGGTGATTGTTGTATTGCATAATTCTAGTGATTGGATTTCACTCAAAATCTACCTAATGTCTCCTCCGACCATATTATGATGTTCCCCAAGTTTTGGATTCAATCCCATGTCGTTTAGTCCACGAAAATGGACAATTCAGGTTCGTACGAAGTTCGTTCTGAAATGGAGTAGTTTGTGTTTTGCATAGTTTAAAAGATTCAATTTCACTTAAAACCCACCAAATGACTCCTGCCTCCATCTTCTGATGTTCCCCAAGTTTTGGGCTCATTCCGATATCGATTGGTCCATCAAATTGGACAATTCAGGTTCGTACGAAGTTCGTTCTAAAATATAGTGGTTTGTGTTTTACATAGTTTTAGATATTGGATTTCACTCAAAGAGCACCAAATGATTCCTCCCGCCATATGATGATGCTCCCCAAGTTTTAGACTCAATCCGATATCGATTGGTTTATGAAATTGGACAATTCAAGTTCGTATGAAGTTCGTTCCGAAATGGAGTGGTTGGTGTGTTGCATAATTTTAGAGATTGGATTTCACTCAAAACTCATCAAATGACTCCTCCAACCATATTATACGGTTCCCCAAGTTTTGGCCTCAATCCGATATCGATTGGTCCATGAAATTGGACAATTCAGGTTCGTACGAAGTTCGTTCTGAAATGGAGGGGTTGGTGTGTGGCATACTTTTAGAGATTGGATTTCACTCAAAACCAACCAAATGACCCCTCCCACCATATTATGATGTTCCCAACGTTTTGGACTCAATCCGATATCGATAGGTCCATGAAATTGGACAATTCAGGTTCGTACTATGTTCTTTATGAAATGGAGTTGTTTGTGTTTTGCAAAGTTTTAGACATTGGATTTCACTCAAAGTGCACCAAATGACCACTCCCCCCATATTATGATGTTCCCCAAACTTTGGACTCAATCCCATATCGATTGGTTCATGAAATTGGACAATTCAAGTTCGTTCGAATTTCGTTCCGAAATGGAGTGGTTGGTGTGTTGCATAGTTTTAGAGATTGGATTTCACTCAAAACTCACCAAATGACTCCTCCAACCATATTATACTGTTCCCAAAGTTTTGGTCCCAATCCGATATCGATTGGTCCATGAAATTGGACAATTCAGTTTCGTACGAACTTCGTTTTAAAATAGAGTGGTTGGTGTATTGCGTAGTATTAGAGATTGGATTTCACTCAAAACCAACCTAATGACTCCTCCCACCGTATTATGATGTTCCCCAAGTTTGACTCAATCCGATATCGATTTGTCCATGAAATTGAACAATTCAGGTTCGTACGAAGTTCATTCTGAAATGGAGTGGTTGGTGTATTGCATTGTTTTAGAGATTGGATTTCACTCAAAACCCACCAAATGACTCCACCCTCCATATAATGATGTTCCCCAGGTTTTGGACTCAATCCGATATCGATTGGTCAATGAAATTGGAGAATTCAGGTTCGTACGAAGTTTTTTCTAAAATGGAGTGGTTTGTGTTTTGCATAGTCTTAGATATTGGATTTAACTCAATGAGCACCAAATGACCCATCCCACCATATTATGATGTTCCCCCGTTTTGGACTCAATCCGATATCGATTCGTCCATGAAATTGAACAATTCAGGTTCGTACGAAATTCGTTCTAAAATGGAGTGGTTTGTGTTTTGCATAGTTTTCGGGATTCGATTTCACTCAAAACCCACCAAATGACTCCTCCCACCATATTACGATGTTCCCTAAGTTTTGGACTGAATCCTATATCGATTTGTCCATGAAATTGGACAATTCAGGTTCGTGCGAAGTTTGTTCTGAAATGGAGTGGTTTGTGTTTTGCATAGTATTAGATATTGGATTTCACTCAAAGAGCACCAAATGACTCCTCCCACTATATTACGATGTTCCCCAAGTTTTGGACTCAATCCGATATCGATTGGACCATGAAATTGGACAATTTAGGTTTGAACGAAGTTCATTCTGAAATGGAGTGGTTGGTGTATTGCATAGTTTTAGGGATTGGATTTCCCTCAAAACTGACCAAATGACTCCTCCAACCATATTATAAGGTTCCGAAGTTTTGGACTCAATCCGATATCAATTGGTCCATGAAATTGGACAATTCAGGTTCGTACGAAGTTCTTTCTGAAATGGAGTGGTTTGTGTTTTGCATAATTTTCGTGATTCGATTTTACTCAAAACCCATCAAATGACTTCTCCCATCATATTATGATGTTCCCCAAGTTTTCGACTCAATCCAATATCGATTGGTTCATCAAATTGGACAATTCTAGTTCGTACGAAGTTCGTTCCGAAATGGGGTGGTTGATGTGTTGCAGAGTTTTAGAGATTGGATCAAAACTCACCAAATGACTCCTCCAACCATATTATATTGTTCCCCAAGTTTTGATCTCAATCCGATATCGATTGGTCCATGAAATTGGATCATTCATGTTCGTACGAAGTTCATTCTGAAATGGAGTGGTTGGTGTATTGCATAGTTTTAGTGATTGGATTTCACTCAAAACCACCAATTGACTGCTCCTACCTTATTATGATGTTCCCCAAGTTTTGGACTCAATCAAATATCGATTGGTCCATGAAATTGGACAATTCAGGTTCGTACGAAGTTCGTTCTGAAATGGAGTGGTTGGTGTATTGCATAGTTTTAGATATTGGATTTCACTCAAAGAGCACCAAATGATTCCTCCCACCATATTATGATGCTCCCAAAGTTTTAGACACAATCCGATATCGATTGGTCCATGAAATTGGACAATTCATGTTCGTACAAAGTTCTTTCTGAAATGGAGTGGTTTGTGTTTTTGCACAGTTTTAGATATTGGATTTCACTCAAAGAGCACCAAATGACTCCTCCCACCATATTATGATGTTCCCCAAGTTTTGGACTCAATCCGTTATCGATTCGTCCATGAAATTGGACAGTTCAGGTTCGTACGAAGTTCTTTCTGAAATAGAGTGGTTTGTTTTTTATATAGTTTTAGATATTCGATTTCACTCAAGGAGCACCAATTGTCTACTCCCATCATATTATGCTGTTCCCCAAGTTTTGGACTCAATCTGATATCGATTGATCCGTGAAATTGGACATTTCAGGTTCGTACGAAGTTCATTTTGAAATGGAGTGGTTTTTGTTTTGCAAAGTTTTAGATATTGGATTTCTCTCAAAGAGCACCGAATGACTCCTCTATCCATGTTATGATGTTCCCCAAGTTTTGGACTCAATCCGATATCGATTGGTCCATGAAATTGGACAATTCAGGTTCGTACGAAGTTCGTTCTGAAATGGTGTGGTTGGTGTATCGCATTCTTTTAGATATTGGATTTCAGTCAAAACCCACCAAATGACTCCTCCCACCATATTATGATGTTCCCCAAGGTTTGGACTCAATCCGATATCGATTGGTCAATGAAATTGGAGAATTCAAGTTCGTACGAAGTTCTTTCTGAAATAGAGTGGTTTGTTTTTTATATAGTTTTAGATATTCGATTTCACTCAACGAGCACCAATTGTCTATTCCCATCAGATTATGCTGTTCCCCAAGTTTTGGACTCAATCCGATATCGATTGATCCGTGAAATTGGACATTTCAGGTTCGTACGAAGTTCATTCTGAAATGGAGTGGTTTTTGTTTTGCAAAGTTTTAGATATTGGATTTCTCTCAAAGAGCACCGAATGACTCCTCTATCCATGTTATGATGTTCCCCAAGTTTTGGACTCAATCCGATATCGATTGGTCCATGAAATTGGACAATTCAGGTTCGTACGAAGTTCGTTCTGAAATGGTGTGGTTGGTGTATCGCATTCTTTTAGATATTGGATTTCAGTCAAAACCCACCAAATGACTCCTCCCACCATATTATGATGTTCCCCAAGGTTTGGACTCAATTCGATATCGATTGGTCAATGAAATTGGAGAATTCAAGTTCGTACGAAGTTCTTTCTAAAATGTAGTGATTTGAGTTTTGCATAGTCTTAGACATTGGATTTCACTCAATGAGCACCAAATGACCCCTCCCACTATATTATGATGATCCCCAAGTTTTGGACACAATCCGATATCGATTGGTCCATGAAATTGGAAAATTCAGGTTCGTACGAAGTTCGTTCTCAAATGGAGTGGTTTGTGTTTTGCATAGTTTTCGAGATTCGATTTCACTCAAAACCCACCAAATGACTCATCCCACCATATTATGATGTTCCCCAACTTTTGTACTCAATCCTATATCGATTGGACCATGAAATTGGACAATTTAGGTTCGAACGAAGTTCGTTCTGAAATGTAGTGGTTGGTGTTTTGCATAGTTTAAGAGATTGGATTTCACTCAAAAGAGCCCAAATGACTACTCCCACCATATTATGATGTTCCCCAGGGTTGAGACACAATCCGATATCGATTGGTCCATGAAATTGGAGAATTCAGGTTCTTACGAAGTTCTTTCTGAAACGGAGTGGTTTGTGTTTTGCATAGTTTTAGATATTGGAATGCACTCAAGGAGCACCAAATGTCTCCTCCCACCATATTATGAGTTCCCCAAGTTTTGGACTCAATCCTATATCGATAGGTCTATGAAATTGGACAATTCAGGTTCGAACGAACTTCGTTCTAAAATAGGGTGGTTGTTGTATTGCATAATTCTAGTGATTGGATTTCACTCAAAATCTACCTAATGACTCCTCCGACCATATTATGATGTTCCCCAAGTTTTGGATTCAATCCCATGTCGTTTAGTCCACGAAAATGGACAATTCAGGTTCGTACGAAGTTCGTTCTGAAATGGAGTAGTTTGTGTTTTGCATAGTTTAAAAGATTCAATTTCACTTAAAACCCACCAAATGACTCCTGCCTCCATCTTATGATGTTCCCCAAGTTTTGGGCTCATTCCGATATCGATTGGTCCATCAAATTGGACAATTCAGGTTCGAACGAAGTTCGTTCTAAAATGGAGTGAGTTTGTGTTTTGCATAGTTTTAGAGATTGAATTTCACTCAACACCAACAGAATGACTCCTCCCACCATATTATGATGTTCCTCAGGTTTTTGACTCAATCCGATATCGATTAGTCCATGAAATTGGACAATTCAGGTTCGTACGAAGTTCGTTCGGAAATGGAGTCGTTTGTATTTTGCATAGTTTTAGATATTGGAATTCACTCAAATCTCACCAAATGACTCCTACCACCATATTATGATGTTCCCCAACTTTTGGACTCAATCCGATAACGATTGGTCGATAAATTTAAACAATTCAGGTTCGAACGAAGTTCGTTCTGAAATGGTTTATTTGGTGTATGACATAGTTTTAGAGATTGGATTTCACTCAAAACCAACCAAATGACCCCTCCCACCATATTATGATGTTCCCAAAGTTTTGGACTCAATCCGATATCGATTGGTCCATGAAATTGGACAATTCAGGTTCGTACTATGTTTTTTCTGAAACAGCGTTGTTTGTGTTTTGCAAAGTTTTAGACATTGGATTTCACTCAAAGAGCACCAAATGCATCCTCCCACCATGTTATGATGTTCCCCAAGTTTTTGATTCAATCCGATATCGATTGGTCCATGAAATTGGACAGTTCAGGTTCGTACGAAGTTATTTATGAAATGGAGTGGTTTGTGTTTTGCATAGTTTGAGAGATTGAATTTCACTCAAAACTCACCAAATCACTCCTCCCACCATGTTATGACGTTCTCCATTTTTTGGACACAATCCGATATCGATTGGTCCATGAAATTGGAGAATTCAGGTTCGTACGAAGTTCGTTCTGAAATGGGGTGGTTGTTGTATTGCATAGTTCTAGAGATTGGATTTCATTCAAAACCTACCTAATGACTCCTCCCATCATATTATGTTGTTCCCCAAGTTTTGGACTCAATCCGATATCGATTGGTCCACGAAATTGGACAATTCAGGTTCGTGCGAAGTTCTTTCTCAAATCGAGTGGTTCGTGGTTTGCATAGTTTTAGAAATTGGATTTCACTCCAAGAGCACCAAATGCCTCCTCTCACCATATTATGATGTTTCCCAAGTTTTGGACTCAAGTCGATATCAATTGGTCCACGAAATTGGACAATTCAGGTTCATGCGAAGTTCTTTCTGAAATAGAGTGGTTCGTGGTTTGCATAGTTTTAGAAATTGGATTTCACTCCAAGAGCACCAAATGCCTCCTTCCACCATATTATGATGTTCCCCATGTTTTGGACTCAATCCGATATCTATTGTTCCACGAAATTGTACAAATCAGGTTCGTACGAAGTTCGTTCTAAAATGGAGTGGTTGTTGTATTGCATAGTTCTGGAGATTGGATTTCATTCAAAACCTACCTAATGACTCCTCCCACCGTATTATGATGTTCCCCAAGTTTTGGACTTAATCCAATCTCGATTGGTCCATTAAATTGGACAATTCAGGTTCGTACGAAGTTCATTCTGAAATGGAGTGGTTGTTGTATTGCATAGTTATAGAGATTGGATTTCATTCAAAACCTACCTAATGACTCCTCCCACCATATTATTATGTTCCCCAAGTTTTGGACTCAATCCGATATCTATTGGTCCACGAAATTGGACAATTCAGGTTCCTATGAAGTTCGTTCTGAAATTGAGTGGTTTGAGTTTTGCATAGTTTTAGAGATTCGATTTCACTCAGAACTCACCAAATGACTCCTCCCACCATATTATGATGTTCCCCAAGTTTTGGACTCAATCCGATATCGATTGATCCGTGAAATTGGACATTTCAAGTTTGTACGAAGTTTATTCTGAAATGGAGTGGTTTTTGTTTTGCAAAGTTTTAGATATTGGATTTCTCTCAAAGAGCACCAAATGACTCCTCTATCCATGTTATGATGGTCCCCAAGTTTTGGACTCAATCCGATATCGATTGGTCCATGAAATTGGACAATTCAGGTTCGTACGAAGTTCATTCTGAAATGGAGTGGTTTGTGTTTTCCATAGTTTTAGAGATTCGATTTCACTCAAAACCCACCAAATGACTCCTCCCTCCATATTATGATGTTCCCCAACTTTTGGACTCAATCATATATCGATTGGTCCATAAAATTGGACAATTCAGGTTCGTACGAAGTTTGTTCTGAAATGGAGTGGTTGGTGTATTGCATAGTTTGAGAGATTGAATTTCACTCAAAACCCCCAAAATCACTCCTCCCACCATATTATGATGTTCCCCAAGTTTTGGACTCAATCTGATATCGATTGGTCCATGAATTGGACAATTCAGGTTCGTACGAAGTTCGGTCTGAAATGGAGTGGTTGGTGTATTGCATAGTTTTAGATATTGGATTTCACTCAAAACTCACCAAATGACTCCTCCCACCATATTATCATGTTCCCCAACTTTTGGACTCAATCCGATATCGATTGGTACATGAAATTGGACAATTCGAGTTCGTACGAAGTTCGTTCTGAAATGGAGTGATTTGTGTTTTGCATAGTTTTAGAGATTCGATTTCACTCAAAACTCACCAAATGACTCCTCCCACCATATTATGATGTTCCCCAAGTTTTGGACTTAATCCGATATCGATTGATCCGTGAAATTGGACATTTCAGGTTCGTACGAAGTTCATTCTGAAATGGAGGGGTTTGTGTTTTGCATAGTTTTAGAGATTCGATTTCTCTCAAAACTCACCAAATGACTCCTCCTACCATATTATGATGTTCCCTAAGTTTTGGACTCAATCCGATATCGACTAATCCGTGAAATTGGACATTTCAGGTTTGTACGAAGTTCATTCTAAAATGGAGGGGTTTGTATTTTTCATAGTTTTAGAGATTCGATTTCACTCAAAAACCCACCAAATGACTCCTCCCACCATAGTATGATGTTTCCCAAGTTTAGGACTCAATCCTATATCGATTGGTCCATGAAATTGGACAATTCAGGTTTGTACGAAGTTCGTTCTGAAATGGAGTGGTTAGTGTTTTGCATAGTTCTAAAGGTTGGATTTCACTCAAAACATACCAAATGACTCCTCCCACCATACTATGGTGTTCCCCAAGTTTTGGACTCAATCCGATATCGATTGGTCCATGAAATTGGACAATTCATGGTCGTACGAAGTTCGTTCTGAAATGAAGTGGTTAGTGTATTGCATAGTTTTAGAGATTGTATTTCACTCAAAACTCACCAAATGACTCCTCCCACCATATTATGATGTTCCCCAAGTTTTGGACTCAATCCGATATCGATTGGTCTATGAAATTAGAATATTCAGGTTTGTACGAAGTTCGTTTTGAAATGGGGTGGTTCGTGTTTTGCATAGTTTTAAATATTGGATTTCACTCAAAGAGCACCAAATGACTCCTCTCATCATATTATGATGTTCCCCAAGTTTTGGACTCAATCCGATGTCGATTGGTCCATGAAATTGGGCAATTCAAGTTTGGATGAAGTTCGTTCAGAAATGGAGTGGTTGGTGTATTGCATAGTTTAAGAAATTCGATTTCACTCAAAACCCACCAAATCACTCCTCCCACCATATTATGACGTTCCCCAAATTGTGGACTCAATCCGATATCGATTGGTCTATGAAATTAGAATATTCAGGTTCGTACGAAGTTCGTTTTGAAATGAGGTGGTTCGTGTTTTGCATAGTTTTAAATATTGGATTTCACTCAAAGAGCACCAAATGACTCCTCCCATCATATTATGATGTTCCCCAAGTCTTGGACTCAATCCAATATCGATTGGTCCATGAAATTGGACAATTCAGGTTCTCACGAAGTTCTTTCTGAAATGGAGTGGTTTGTGTTTTGTATAGTTTTGGAGATTCGATTTCACTCAAAACCCATCAAATGACTCCTTCCACCATATTATGATGTTACCCAAGTTTTGGACTCAATCGATGTCGATTGGTCCATGAAATTGGACAATTCAGGCTCGTACGAAGTTCGTTCTGAAATGGAGTGGTTGGTCTATTGCATTGTTTTAGATATTGGATTTCAGTCAAAACCCTCCAAATGACTCCTCCCACCATATTATGATGTTTCCCAAGTTTTGGACTCAATCCGATATCGATTGGTCAATGAAATTGGAGAATTCAGGTTCGTACGAAGTTCTTTCTAAAATGGAGTGATTTGTGTTTTACATAGTCGTAGATATTGGATTTCACTCAATGAGCACCAAATGACCCCTCCCACTATATTATGATGTTTCCCAAGTTTTGGACTCAATCCGATATCGATTGGTCCATGAAATTGGAAAATTTATGTTCGTACGAAGTTCGTTCTCAAATGGAGTGGTTTGTGTTTTGCATAGTTTTCGAGATTCGATTTCACTCAAAACCCATCAAATGACTCCTCCCACCATATTATGATGTTCCCCAACTTTTGGACTCAATCCTATATCGATTGGTCCATGAAATTGGACAATTCAGGTTCGTACGAAGTTTGTTCTGAAATGGAGTGATTTGTGTTTTGCGTAGTTTTAGATATTGGATTTCACTCTAAGAGCACCGATAAACTCCTCCCACCATATTATGATGTTCCCCAAGTTTTGAACTCAATCCGATATCGATTGGACCATGAAATTGGACAATTTAGGTTCGAACGGAGTTCGTTCTGAAATGTAGTGGTTGGTGTATTGCATAGTTTTAGAGATTGGATTTCACTCAAAAGACACCAAATGACTACTCCCACCATATTATGATGTTCCCCAAGGTTGAGACACAATCTGATATCGATTGGTTCATGAAATTGGACAATTCAGGTTCGTACGAAGTTCTTTCTGAAATGGAGTGGTTTGTGTTTTGCATTATTTTAGATATTGGATTGCACTCAATGAGCACCAAATGTCTCCTCCCACCATATTATGATGTTCCGCAAGTTTTGGACTCAATCCTATATCGATTGGTCCATGAAATTGGACAATTCAGGTTCGTACGAAGTTTGTTCTGAAATGGAGTGGTTTGTGTTTTGCATCGTTTTAGATATTGGATTTCACTGAAAGAGCACCGAATGACTCTCAATCAGATATCGATTGGTCCATGAAATTGGACAATTCATTTTCGAACGAAGTTCGTTCTGAAATGGAATGGTTGGTGTATTGCATAGTTTTAGAGATTGGATTTCATTCAAAGCAAACCAAATGACTGCTCCCACCATATTATAATGGTCCCCAGATTTACGAATTGCAATTCGGCCGTTTTTGAGATCGCGATTCCGGCCACTTCCGGTCAGTTTTTGGGGTAGGTCCAAGAACAAAAGTGGCTGCAAATAGGGTGTTATACCTAGGGTAGGAGTTTGGAGCCGTGGTTGTGAGATTTTCCTGCGATGTGTAATCGCTTTGGGCACCCAGCGCTGCCGCTCGTGTGGCGGCGCGTGGGCGAGGGTAGTGAAGTTGCACTGTGTCTCGATGAGATCCTTAGGTTGTCACGAGTGCGTAGGATTTCGTGGATCTCAATTCGTACGTCGTTTGACTATCGAACGGATACCGACTATTGCGCGTTATCCGGGTTCGATAGGTTGGGACCGTTGGATTGTCTCAAATTTAATACATGTTAATCTAGGTATTTCTAGGATCGTGTACACGGATTGTGAATCGGAGCCCCAGATGTTCCGATTTAATAATTTAAAGTTTATGTTTTATATTAACCGTCAGATCGTACGATTGTGAGCGATCTGACCGTCCGATCTGGACCAAACTTGCAGGATGAGTGTCTTATACCTTGTAGAACCCATAGGAACTTTCGGATCAGAATTTGGAGGTCGTGGGCCCCGTGGGCCCGTTTGACCAGGGTTAGGGTAGTTTGACCCTTGGTTGACCGTGAGTCTCCCGGAGTAATCTCACCTTCCTAGGGGGATTATCGGGTGCTAGACTATTGTTGAAGTTTACACAATATTAGAAGTAAATTATATATTTATATACGTTTGTAAAGGTATAAAATGAGTCTAGAATGTTAGTTTGAAGTACTATACGCACTACCTTAGGTACCTCCCTGGATTTTGGTTACACTACAAATACCACCTTATGAAAGTTAGGTCCCACGTGGCGTAGGTTATCCGGCGTGCGGACAGACCTCATACGTGGCATTGGTTGTACCGGCGTATGGGAGATCTTGTGATATTATGTTGAGGTCGCGCGTGGCGTAGGTTATCCTGCGTGTCGACAGACCCCATACGTGGCGTTGGTTGTACCAGCGTATGGGGAGATTATGTGATAATATGTTGAGGTCGCACGTGGCGTAGGTTATCCGGCGTGTCGATAGACCCCATACGTGGTGTTGGTTGTACCAGCGTATGGGGAGATATTGTGATATGATGTTTAGGTCTAGTGTGGCGTAGGTTATCCGGCGTTGAGACAGGCCCCATATGTGGCGTTGGTTGTATCGACGTATGGGGAGATATTGTGATAGTATGGTATGGTCGCACGTGGCGTATGTTATCCGGCGTGTTGACAGGCCCCATACGTGGCGTTGGTTGTACCAGCGTATGGGGAGATATTGTGATAGTATGGTGTGGTCGCACGTGGTGTAGGTTATCCGACGTGTTGAAGGGCCCCATACGTGGCGTTGGTAGTACCGACGTATGGGGAGATTGTGTGAAATACAGAGAAATGAAATAAGGTATTGCCTATGTGTGGAATTGGGTTTTGAGGAAGAACTACGTGTGGCTTGATCCCTCAAGGAGGGTACGTAGGCAGCCTAAGGTTATTAGGTGCAGCCGCGGACTTAGATGTGATTGTGTTAGGAGGTTAAAACCTCGTATGTTGAACTTGAAAAAGTTAGATGATGTATGTTGAAATTTAGTAGTTGTAATTTATATTTGAATTTATCGTTTGCCTTGTTTAAGGCATGAATTGATTTGAAAGCATGCTTGGTAGTTGAGAATTATAAGAAGGCCGAAGGCCGTTTATGTGAATTGCATGAAATAATATTGTGCATGCTGCCAGTTGTGGTTATTAAATGTGTTTTTATGCAGGTGGTAATTTTAGAAAATGTCCAATTTACAGGGGAAACTCTGCCGAAATTTCGGCAGAAAGTCTCGTACCCATATTACATTTTGGGAAAAAGGGTATAACTTTAGAAGTGGGCCTTGCATCGGGTTGATGTCGGGAATTTCAACAGGATTCGCCTCGGGTTTTGAGAAATTCGGGACGAGTCCTTTTACCGAAATCGATTGGTCCATGAAATTGGACATTTCACGTTCGTACGAAGTTCATTTTGAAATGGAGTCGTTTTTGTTTTGCACAGTTTTAGATATTGGATTTCACTCAAAGAGCACCAAATGACTACTCCCACCATATTATGATGTTCCTCAAGTTTTGGACTCAATCCGATATCGATTGGTCCATGGAATTGGACAATTCAGGTTCGTACAAAGTTCGATCTAAAATGGAGCGGTTGGTGTATTGCACAGTTTTAGAGATTCGATTTCACTCAAAACCCACCAAATGACTCCTCCCACCATATTATGATGTTCCCCAAGTTTTGGACTCAATCCTATATCGATTGGTCCATGAAATTGGACAATTCAGGTCCGTAAGAAGTTCGTTCTAAAATGGAGTGGTTTGTGTTTTGCATAGTTTTAGATACTGGATTTCACTCAAAGAGCACCAAATGACTCCTCCCACTTCCCCAAGTTTCGGACTCAATCCGATATCGATTGGTCCCTAAAATTGGACAATTCAGGTTCGTACGAAGTTCGTTCTGAAATGGAGTGGTTGGTGTATTGCATAGTTTTAGAGATTGGAGTTCACTCGAAACCAACAAATGACTCATCCCACCATATTATGATGTTTCCCAAGTTTTGGACTCAATCTGATATCGATTAGTCCATCAGATTGGACAATTCAGTTTTGTACGAAGTTCGTTATGAAATGGAGTGGTTTGTGTTTTGCATAGTTTTAGATATTCGATTTCACTCAAAGAGTACCAAATGACTCCTCCCACCATATTATGATATTCCCCAAGTTTTGGACTCAATCTGATATCGATTGGTTCATGAAATTAGACATTTCAGGTTCGTAAGAACTTAGTTCTGAAATGTAGTGGTTAGTGTATTGCATAGTTTTAGAGATTGGATTTCACTCTAAACCCACCAAATTACTCCTCCCGCCATATTATGTTGTTCCCCAAGTTTTGGACTCAATCCGATATTGATTGGTCTATGAAATTGGACAATTCAGGTTCATACGAAGTTCGTTCGAAAATGTAGTGGTTTGTGTTTTGCATAGTTTTAGATATTGGATTTCACTGAAAAAGCACCAAAATGACTCCTCCCACTATATTATGATGTTCCCCGAGTTTTGGACTCAATCCGATATCGATTGGTCCGTGAAATTGGACAATTCAAGTTCTTACGAAGTTCGTGCTGAAATGGAGTGATTGGTGTATTGCATAGTTTTAGAGATTGGATTCCACTCAAAACCAACCAAATGACTCCTCCCATCATATTATGTTGTTCCCCAAGTTTTGGACTCAATCCGATATCGATTGGTACATGAAATTAGACAATTCACGTTGGTACGAAGTTCGTTCTGAAATGGAGTGGTTGGTGTATTGCATAGTTTTAGGGATTGGATTTCACTAAAAACCAACCAAATGACTCCCCCCACCATATTATGATGTTCCCCAAGTTTTGGACTGAATCCGATATCGATTGGTCCATAAAATTGGGCAATTCAGGTTCATACGAAGTTCGTTCTGAAATTGAGTGGTTGATGTTTTGCACAGTTTTAGACATTGGATTTCACTCAAAACCCACCCAAAATGACTCCTTCCACCATATTATGATATTCTCCAAGTTTTGGGCTCAATCCGATATGGATTGGTCCATGAAATTGGACAATTCATGTTCGTACGAAGTTCGTTCTGAAATGGAGTGGTTTGTGTTTTGCATAGTTTCAGAGATTGGATTTCACTCAAAACTCACCAAATGACTCCTCCCACCATATGATGTTGTTCCCCAAGTTTGGGACTCAATCCTATATCGAGTGGTCCATGAAATTGGACAATTCAGGTTCGTACGAAGTTCGTTCAGAAATGGAGTGGTTGGTGTATTTCATAGTTCTAGCGATTGGATTTCACTCATAACCAACAAAATGACTGCTCCCACCATATTATGATGTTCCCCAAGTTTTGGACTCAATCCGATATCGATTGGTCCACGAAATTGGACAATTCAGGTTCATTATGAAATGGAGTGGTTTGTGTTTTGCATAGTTTTATGGATTGGATTCCACTAAAAAAGCATCAAATGACTCCTCCCACCATACTATAATGTTCCCCAAGTTTTGGACTCAATCCAATATTGATCAGTCCATAAAATTGGACAATTCAGGTTCGTACGAAGTTCGTTCTGAAATGGAGTGGTTGGTGTATTGCATAGTTCTAGAAATTGGATTTCACTCCAAAGTCACCAAGTGACTCCTCCCACCGTATTATGTTGTTCCCCAAGTTTTGGACTCAATACGATATTGATTGGTCCACGAAATTGGACAATTCAGGTTCGTGCGAAGTTCGTTCTGAAATGGAGTGGTTGGTGTTTTGCCTAGTTTTAGAGATTAGATTTCACTCAAAAAACACCAAATGACTCCTCCCACTATATTATGTTGTTCCCTAAGTTTTGGACTCAATCCGATATCAATTGGTTCATGAAATTGGACAATTCAGGTTCGTACAAAGTTCGTTCTGAAATGGAGTGGTCGGTATATTGCATAGTTCTAGAGATTGGATTTCACTCCAAAGTCGCGAAATGACTCTTCGCACCACATTATGATGTTCCCCAAGTTTTGGACTTAATTCGATATCGATTGTTCCATCAAATTGGACAATTCAGGTTCGTACGAAGTTCGTTCTAAAATGAAGTGGTTGGTGTATTTCTTAGTTCTTGAGATTGGATTTCACTCATAACCTACCAAATGGCTCCTCCCACCATATTACGATGTTCCCCAACTTTTGGACTCATTCCGATATCGATTGATCCATAAAATTGGACAATTCAGGTTTGTATGAAGTTCACTCTGAAATGGAGTGGTTGGTGTATTGCATAGGTCTAGAAATTGGATTTCACTCCAAAGTCACCAAATGACTCCTCCCACCGTATTATGATGTTCCCCAAGTTTTGGACTCAATACGATATCGATTGGTCCACGGAATTGGACAATTCAGGTTCGTACGAAGTTCGTTATGAAATGAAGTGGTTGGTGTTTTGCAACGGTTTAGAGGTTGGATTTCACTCAAAACTCCCCAAATGACTCTTCCCACCATATTATGATGTGCTCCAAGTTTTGGACTCAATCCGATATCGATTGGTACATGAAATTGGACAATTCAGGTTCGTACGAAGTTCGTTCTGAAATTGAGTGGTTGATGTTTTGCACAGTTTTAGAGATTGGATTTCACTCAAAACCCACCGAAAATGACTCCTCCCACCATATGATGATATTCCCCAAGTTTTGAACTCACTCCGATATCGATTGGTCCACGAAATTGGAAAATTCAGGCTCGTACGAAGTTCATTCTGAAATGGAGTGGCTGGTGTTTTTAATAGTTTTAGAGATTGAATTTCACTCAAAACTCACCAAATGACTCCTCCCTCCAAATTATGATGTTCCCCAAGTTTTGGACTCAATCCGATATCGATTGGTCAGTGAAATTGGACAATTCAGGTTCGGATGAAGTTCGTTCTGAAATGGTGTGGTTGGTGTTTTGCATCATTTTAGAGATTGGATTTCACTGAAAAAGCACCAAGTGACTCCTCCCACCATATTATGTTGTTCCCCAAGTTTTGGACTCAATCCGATATCGGTTGGTCCATGAAATTGGATAATTCAGGTTCGTACAAAGTTCGCTCTAAAATGGTGTGGTTGATATATTGCATGGTTTTAGAGATTGGATTTCACTCAAAACCCACCAAATGACTCCACCCACCATATTATGATGTTCCCCAAGTTTTGGGCTCAATCCGATATCGATTGGTCCCTGAAATTGGACAATTCAGGTTCGTACGAAGTTCGTTCTGAAATGAAGTGGTTGGTGTTTTGCATAGTTCTAGACATTGGATTGCACTCAAAACCTACCTAATGACTCCTCCCACCATATGATGGTGTTGCCCAAGTTTTGGACTCAATCCGATATTGATTGGTCCATGAAGTTGGACAATTCAGGTTCGTACGAAGTTCGTTATGAAATGGAGTGGTTGGTGTTTTGCATAGTTTTAGATATTGGATTTCTCTCAAAAAGCACCAAATGACTCCTCCCACCGTATTATGGAGTTCCCCAAGTTTTGGACTCAATCCGATATCGATTGGTCCCTGAAATTGGAAAATTCAAGTTCGTACGAAGTTCGCTCTGAAATGGTGTGGTTGGTGTATTGCATAGTTTTAGAGATTGGATTTCACTCCAAACTCACCATTTTGAGGACCCGACTCAAATTTCACTTTGGAATCCGAGCCAAACCCTGTGCGTGTCCGACACCTGGCGAATGCCAGCCACAATTTACTAAAACACCATTCTAACAAAAAATCCAAGAAGTTCATGTTTGACTTCTACCGAAAATTCGGCAGAGTCTCCCCTGTAAATTGGACATCTCCCCACAAAACTTCCACCTGTCAAACATGCATAAACAAATACAACCCAACTGCCAGCATGTAACAAATTATAACAAATAATCAAGCATCATCTCATTCTGGCCTCAGGCTTCACTAAACTGAATAAAACACTCTGTTAAGAACATTCAAATCACATTCTTAGAACATCCTCGGAACAATGTTAGATTTCATTATAACTTAACTGGACTATCTTTTATTACCTGACCTCATGGCTGCACCTTGTAATACTAGGCTGCCTACGTACCCTTACTGAGGGATCAAGCCACACGTAGTTCTCTCACCTAGACGTACCTCAAATCCTGATCCGTCAACTCCGTTAATACTGTCCATACCCTCCTCACAGGCCGGACCGCAATCCTCGCAGGCCGGACCGCAATCCTCGCAGGCCTCGGAGATACCGCTTCTATCCGGGCCGCAATCCCCGCTCGCAGGTCTCGGAGATATCCCTTCTATCCGAGCCGCAATCCTCATCTCGGAGATACCCCTTCTATCCGAGCCACAATCCTCGCTCGCAGGTCTCGGAGATACCCCTTCTATCCAAGCTGCAATCCTCGCTCGCAGGTCTCGGAGATACCTCTTCTATCCGAGCCGTAATCCTTCCTAGCAATTTCGAAAGTCCCTAAAGGTTCTAATATGCCTAGGACACATGTCCTGTGAGTTTGGTCTCGATCGGACGGTCTGATTGATCACGATCGCACGATCGGATGGTTATTGTAAATCTAGCCCTAGGGTTGGCATTTTCTGAGTATCTGGGACTCCGTTTTACAATCCATCGTCCTGGAATTATCTAGATCGACATATATGAGAATATCTACGATCCAACGGTTCAAATGTATCGAACCCGAAAATCGCACAATATGCGAGATCCGATCGGGGCTCAAACGTTGTCCGAATTGAGATTCGCAAATTCCTACATGCTCGTGAGGACCAATGGATTATTTAGGACTGAGTGTGATCCCCACCATGCTGCCCACACGAAGCCACACGCGCTGGCAGAGTGTGGGTGGCTTGATCAATTTCGATGACTGGAAAACTCTGTTATTGTAAGCCCAGCTTCCTATCCTAGGTTCATAATGCGATTTGGAGCCACCTTTTTTCTTGGAGCTACCCCAAAAACTAGCCGGAAGTGGCCAGAATAGCGATCCAAAATTCGGCCAAACTTAGGGTTATAAAATGAACCACCTAGGCTATAAATTGATCAAATCCTACCCAATCATTAGCTAGAGCTCGAAAAGTAGGTACGAAACCATACCTCACTCGACGGATTTGGCCGTCGGAGTCGCCGGAAACTCTAAAGCACCGCCGGAATACCCGTCCCTTTTCTAAGCTTCGAATCGAGCTCATCGTCACCAAATCAGATCGGGTCTTGGATGGGTTTTGTAGAGGAGGAGAGGGGAAGAGATTTCGTGAAGGTTGCGGTGGCAACCGGGCTGAGATGGTGTCTCCAAAGAATGATGGAAGTGGAGGGAATAAAGAAATAACCAGAAAATCTGGCTAAATCGCAAGGAAGAAGAAGATCCGGCACTGTAGCTACAGTAACAATTTTAAAAATTCCCACTATGCCCTTTTTGTTTCTAGACCTTATCTCCTTCGTTAGAACTCGGAATTGGGCAAGCCGCATGTCTACGAACTCATATCGTCAACCTTTACGCAATGGTACCACTCAAATCCCCAAATTCGTTTCCAAACAAAAAGTCAACTTTAAACCCAATAAAAGATTCCGGGGGTATTCTAGTCCTTTCCTTGAATAAAATAATAATTAAGAATTAATTAAGGATCGGGTTGTTACAACCATATTACGATGTTCCCCAAGTTTTGGGCTCAATCCGAAATCGATTGGTCCATGAAATTGGACAATTCAGGTTCGTACGAAGTTCGTTCTGAAATGGAGTGGTTGGTGTTTTGCATAGTTTTAGAGATTGGATTTCACTCAAAAAGCACCAAATGACTCCTCCCACCATATTATGATGTTCCCCAAGTTTTGGACTCAATCCAATGTCGATTGGTCCATGAAATTTGACAATTCCGGTTCGTACGAAGTTCGTTCTGAAATGGAGTGGTTGGTGTTTTGCATAGTTTTAGAGATTGGATTTCACTCAAAAAGCACCAAATGACTCCTCCCACCATATTATGGAATGCCCCAAGTTTTGGACTCAATCTGATATCGATTGGTCCATGAAATTGGACAGTTCAGGTTCGTACGAAGTTCGTTCTAAAATGGTGTGGTTGGTGTTTTGCATAGTTGTAGAGATTGGATTTCACTCCAAAGTCACCAAATGACACCTCCCACCAGATTATGATGTTCCCCATATTTTGGACTCAATCCGATATTGATTGGTAACTGAAATTGGACAATTCAGGTTCGTGCAAAGTTCGTTCTGAAATGGAGTCGTTGGTGCATTTCCTAGTTCTAGAGATTGGATTTCACTCCAAAGTCACCAAATGACTCCTCCCACCATATTATGGTGTTCCCCATATTTTGGACTCAATCCGATATTGATTGGTAACTGAAATTGGACAATTCAGGTTCGTGAAAAGTTCGTTCTGAAATGGAGTGGTTGGTGCATTTCCTAGTTCTAGAGATTGGATTTCACTCCAAAGTCACCAAATGACTCCTCCCACCATATTATGGTGTTCCCCAGTTTTGGGACTCAATCCGATATCAATTGGTCCATGAAATAGGACAATTCAGGTTCGTACAAAACTCATTATGAAATGGAGTGGTTGGTGTTTTTCATAGTTTTAGAGATTGGATTTCACTCAAAACCCACCAAATGACTCCTCCCACCATATTATGATGTTCCCCAACTTTTGGTCACAATCCGATATCGATTGGTACCTGAAATTGGACAATTAAGGTTCGTACGAAGTTCGTTCTGAAATGCAGTGGTTGGTGTACTACATAGTTCTTGAGATTGGATTTCACTCATAACCTAACAAATGACTCCCACCATATTATGATGTTCCCCAAGTTTTGGACTCAATTCGACATCGATTGGTCCCTGAAATTGTTCATTTCAGGTTCGTACGAAGTTCGTTATGAAATGGAGTGGTTGGTGTATTGCATAGTTCTAGAGATTGGATCTTACTCCAAAGTCACCACATGACCCCTCCCACCATATTATGATGTTCCTCAAGTTTTGGACTCAATCCGATATTGATTGGTCCATAAAATTGGACAATTAAGGTTCATACGAAGTTCGTTTTGAAATGGAGTGGTTGGTGTTTTGCATAGTTCTAGAGATTGGATTTCACTCAAAACCCACCAAATGACTCCTCCCACCATATTTTGATGTTCCCCAAGTTTTTTACTCAATCCGATATCGATTGGTAAATGAAATTGGACAATTCAGGTTCCTACGAAGTTCGTTCTGAAATGGAGTGGTTGGTGTATTGCATAGTTCTAGAGAGTGGATTTCTCTCCGAAGTCACCAAATGACACCTCCAACCATATTATGATGTTCCCCAAGTTTTGGACTCAATCCGATATTGATTGCTAAATGAAATTGGACAATTCATGTTCCTACGAAATTCGTTCTGAAATAGAGTGGGTTCTGAAATAGAGTGGTTGGTGTATTGCATAGTTCTAGCTATTGGATTTCACCCCAAAGTCACCAAATGACTCCTCCCACCATATTATGACGTTCCCCAAGTTTTGGACTCAATCCGATATCGATTACTCCATGAAATTGGACAATTCAGGTTCCCACGAAGTTCGTTCTGAAATGGAATGGTTGGTGTTTTGCACAGTTTTAGAGATTGGATTTCACTCAAGAAGCACCAAATGACTTCACCCACAATATTATGATGTTCCCCAAGTTTTGGACTCAATCCGATATCGATTGGCCCATGAAATTGGACAATTCAGGTTGTCACGAAGTTCGTTCTGAAATGGAGTGGTTGGTGTATTGCATAGTTCTAGAGAGTGGATTTCTATCCAAAGTCACCAAATGACATCTCCCACCATATTATGATGTTCCCCATGTTTTAGACTTAATCCGATATCGATTGGTAAATGAAATTGGACAATTCAGGTTCGTGTCACGTTCGTTCTGAAATGGAGTGGTCGGTGTATTGCATAGTTCTAGAGATTGGATTTCACTCCAAAGTCACCAAATGACTCCTCCCACCATATTGTGTTGTTCCCCAATTTTGGGACTCAATCTGATATCTATTGGTCCATGAAATTGGACAATTCAAGTTCGTACGAAGTTCATTATGAAATTGAGTGGTTGGTGTTTTGCATAGTTTTAGAGATTGTATTTCACTCAAAACCCACCAAACGACTCCTCCCACCATATTATGAAGTTCCCCAAGTTTTGGACTCAATCCGATATCGATTGGTCCACGAATTTGGACAATTCAAGTTCGTACGATATTCGTTCTGAAATGGAGTGGTTGGTGTTTTGCATAGTTTTACAGATTGGATTTCACTTAAAACTCAGCAAATTACACCTCCCACCGTATTGTTATGTTCCCCAAGTTTTGGACTCAATCTTATATCGATTGGTAAATGAAATTGGACAATTCAAGTTCGTACGAAGTTCGTTTTAAAATGGAGTGGTTGGTGAATTACATAGTTTTAGAAATTGGATTTCACTCAAAAAGCACCAAATGACACCTCCAACCATATTATGATGTTCCCCATGTTTTGGACTCAATCCGATATCGATTGGCCCATGAAATTGGACAATTCAGGTTTCCATGAAGTTCGTTCTGAAATGGAGTGGTTGGTGTATTGCATAGTTTCAGAGATTGAATTTCACTCCAAAGTAACCAAATGACTCCTCCCACCATATTATGATGTTCCCCAATTTTGGGACTCAATTCGATATCGATTGGTCTAAGAAATTGGACAATTCAGGTTCGTACGAAGTTCATTCTGAAATGGAATGGTTGGTGGTTTGCATAGTTTTAGAGATTGGATTTCACTCAAAAAACACCAAATGACTCCTGCCACCATATTATTGAGTTCCCCATGTTTTGGACTCAATCCGATATCGATTGGTCCATGAAATTGGACAATTCAAGTTCGTACGAAGTTCGTTCAGAAATGGAGTGGTAGGTGTTTTGCATTGTTTTAGAGATTGGATTTCACTTAAAACCCAACAAATCACTCCTCCGACCATATTATGAAGTTCCCCAAGTTTTGGACTCAATCCGATGTCGATTGGTCCACGAAATTCGACAATTCAGGTTCGTACGATATTCGTTCTGAAATGGAGTGGTTGGTGTTTTGCATAGTTTTAGAGATTGGATTTCACTCAAAAAGTCAGAAAATTACACCTCCCACCATATCGTTATGTTCCCCAAGTTTTGGACTCAATCCGATATCGATTGGTAAATGAAATTGGACAATTCAGGTTCGTGCGAAGTTCGTTATCAAATGGAGTGGTTGGTGTATTGCATAGTTTTAGAGATTGGATTTCACTCAAAACCCACCAAATGACTCATCCCACCATGTTATGGTGTTCCCTAATTTTGGGACTCAATCCGATATCGATTGGTCCATGAAATTGGACAATTCAAGTTCGTACGAAGTTCATTATGAAATGGAGTGGTTGGTGTTTTGCATAGTTTTAGAGATTGGATTTCACTCAAAGAGCACCAAATCACTCCTCCCACCATATTATGATGTTCCCCAAGTTTTGGACTCAAGCCGATGTCGATTGGTCCATAAAATTGGACAATTCAGGTTCGTACGAAGTTCGTTCCGAAATGGACTGGTTGGTGTATTACATAGTTCTAGAGATTGGATTTCACTCAAAACTCAACAAACGACTCCTCCTACCATATTATGATGTTCCCCAAGTTTTGGACTCAATCCGATATCGATTGGTCCATGAAGTTGGACAATTCAGGTTCGTACGAAGTTCGCCCTGAAATGGTGTGGTTGGTGTATTGCATAGTTTTACAGATTGGATTTACTCAAAACCCACCAAATGAGTCCTCCCACCATATTATGATGTTCACCTAGTTTTGGGCTCAATCCGATATCAATTGGTCCATGAAATTGGACAATTCAGGTTCGTACGAAGTTCATTCTGAAATGGAGTGGTTGGTGTTTTGCATAGTTCTAGACATTGGATTTCACTCAAAACCTACCTAATGACTCCTCCCACCATATTATGATGTTGCCCAAGTTTTGGACTCAATCTGATATCGATTAGTCCATGAAATTGGACAATTCAGGTTCCCACGAAGTTCATTCTGAAATTGGGTGGTTGGTGTATTGCGTAGTTTTAGAGATTGGATTTCACTCCAAAGTCACCAAATGACTCCTCCCACCATATTATGATGTTCCCCAAGTTTTGGACTCAATCCGATATTGATTGGTCCATGAAATTGGACAATTCAGGTTCCCACGAAGTTTGTTCTAAAATGGAGTGGTTGGTGTTTTGCACAGTTTTGGAGATTGAATTTCACTCAAAAAGCACCAAATGACTCCTCCCACCATATTATGGAGTTCCCGAAGTTTTGGACTCAATCCCATATCGATTGGTCCATGAAATTGGACAATTCAGGTTCGTACGATGTTCGTGCTGAAATGGAGTGGTGGGTGAATTGCATAGTTCTAGAGATTGGATTTCACTCCAAAGTCACCAAATGACTCCTCCCACCATATGATGATGTTCCCCAATTTTGGGACTCAATCCGATATTGATAAGTTCCTAATTTCATACATTCGCATGTCCTCTTTACTTAGTGACTTTGCTTAGTTTCTATTTATTTTGAGTCACTTACCTCTTTTTGTTTGTTTTGTAGGTGAAGACAACAGAAGATCACATTTGATGCAATCCATGCTTGATAAGGGCTGATTGGGACAAGAGCACTATGAGTTTTAAGACAAACCCAATTTGGGCCACACTCCTTGTCAGTCCAGTTTCGTTGGGCATCTTGTAGGCCTCATTTCAGCAACTTACATAGGTCGGATGAGGAGACACCCTTGATAGAAGTTGTTCCAATGGATGTCTATTATAACATATCCAAAGTTCAGCCCAATTGGATAAATCTGGAGCCCTCAGCACGTCAAATACTCAACTTGCACAGAAAAGTCATAGTTGGCTGCCATCACATTTAATGTGGCTACATCCCTAGAGCCATGTGCTACACATAAGAGCAGCCACACATGGGAGACAAATTAGCTTGGGAACTCAGAAAAATGAACAAAAGCCAAGCTTGTCATAAAGACACCAAGAATAGTTCACCAAAGCATTTATTGGGCAGCTGGAGCAATTGGCTTTTATTGGGCAGCTGGAGCAGTTGGCATTTATTGAGCAGCTGAGGCAATTGGGAGCAGCTAAGAGAAGTGTGTTTCACCAGCTAGAGGGGAGGACGAAATTGGACTCAATAAATGGAGAGCTGCACACTCATTCAAAAAAGACAGAGATAGAAGAGAGACAGATTCATTTTCATCCATCACTCACACATACAGATTCACCACAAGAGAGAAGGGAGCTAGTTGCAAAGGAGGGAGACCTTGGAGCTATCCTGGGAACTACCTTGTTGCCACCAGCTAGTTCTTCTCTTCTCTTTATTCTAGCTATGTATTTCTTATTTTCTGTATTCATAGTTATGTCTAACTAATCCATTTAGTTAGGGCTTAGGATGAAGCCCTACTCATGAATATTCAATGTTATGGATGATTTTATAGTTAATTGATTTCCTTGTTTTCATTATCAAGTTGTTAATCTCCAGTTTATTATGTGCTTGATGTATGTTTTCTTGGAGTAGCTAACTTGGATTTTATGCATCTAGCACAGGTTGGGAAGGGGTTTAGATTCACCAATTATACTCTCCTTTCACAAGCAACACATGAATGGCCTAAGAATCATTCAAGGGGTTAATAACCATAGGTTGACTAGGACAGATACCATGTTCTAGGACTTGTGTGATTATCATATTCTCAAGGAGCTTAATGACTCTTGTATACTTTATTCTAAGTAGATACCATGCTTAGGTTGCATATTAGAGATCACGTGTTGTGTAGATACCATGCACAATCACATGCTTTAGGAGAATCATGCATCCTGCACCTAGATACCATAGGCTTTTATGCGATAATCTATTGTTGATGAATCTTGAGTCAATTTCTACGCATTCATAACTTGAATAGGAAGACTAGTGGTGGATTCCAAGGCTCTAACACCTCTCAATCATTGTTTCACAACTTGTTGATTGCTGCCAGCGTTTACTTTCCAGCACTTTCTTTTCACTTTCATATCATCATTTCAACAACAAAAACCCACATTTCGAGTGCGTGTGTGGTGCTAGGATTCTGTCCTAGACCTTGAGTAATTAGCAAGAGGCATTGTCGAATTCGACTTTGCCTTTAGTTAGTTAGTCAGTTTCTTTATTTTCTGTTTTTTTTCAGCATTATAAGTAATTTAACTTGGAACCAAGTTACAATTCTCCGTGGGATCGACCTTGCATTTACATAAGCTATACTATAAATGGTTCGTGCACTTGCAAGAATTAAAGTTGCTATTTTTAATAACTCATTTTAGTTGTTAGGAATAGCCTCAACAGGTATCGATTGGTCCATGAAATTGGACAACTCAGGTTCGTACGAAGTTCGCTCTGAAATGGTGTGGTTGGTGTATTGCATAGTTCTAGAGGTTGGATTTCACTCCAAAGTCACCAAATGACTCCTCCCACCATATTATGCTGTTCTCCAAGTTTTGGACTCAATCCGATATCGATATATCGATGAAATTGGACAATTCAGGTTCGTACGAAGTTCGTTCTGAAATGGAATGGTTGGTCTTTAGCATAGTTTTAGAGATTGCCCTTCACTCAAAACCCACCAAATGACTCCTCTCGCAATATTATAATATTCCCCAAGTTTTGGACACAATCCGATATCGATTGGTCCACGAAATTGGATAATTCAGGTTCGTACGAAGTTCGTTCTGAAATGGAGTGGTTGGTGTATTGCATAGTTCTAGAGATTGGATTTCACTCCAAAGTCACCAAATAACTACTCCCACCACATTATGATGTTCCCCAACTTTGGGACTCAATCCGATATAGATTGGTCATGAAATTGAACAATTCAGGTTCATATGAAGTTCATTATGAAATGGAGTGGTTGGTGTTTTGCATAGTTTTAGAGATTGGATTTCACTCAAAACCCACCAACTGACTCCGCCCACCATATTATGATGTTCCCCAAGTTTTGGAATCAATCCGATATCGATTGGTCCATGAAATTGGACAATTCAGGTTCGTACGAAGTTCGTTCTGAAATGGAGTGGTTGGGGTATTGCATAGTTCTAAAGATTGGATTTTACTCCAAAGTAATGACGCCTCCCAACATATTATGCTGTTCTCCAAGTTTTGGACTCAATCGATATCGATGAGTCTATGAAATTTGACAATTCAGTTTCACACGAAGTTCGTTTTGAAATGGAGTAGTTGGTGTTTTGCACAGTTTTAGAATTGGGTTTCACTCAAAAGCACCAAATGACTCCTCCCACCATATTATGGAGTTCCCCAAGTTTTGGACTCAATCCAATATCGATTTATCGATGAAATTAGATAATTCAGGTTCGTACGAAGTTCGTTCTGCAATGGAATGGTTGGTCTTTTGCATAGTTTTAGAGATTGGACTTCACTCAAAACCCACCAAATGACTCCTCCCGCCCTATTATGATGTTCGCCAAGTTTTGGACTCAATCCGATATCGACTGGTAAATGAAATTGGACAATTCAGGTTCCTACTAAGTTCGTTCTGAAATGGAGTGATTGGTGTATTGCAAAGTTCTAGAGATTGGATTTCACTCGAAAGTCACCAAATGATTACTCCCACCACATTGCGATGTTCCCCAACTTTGGGACACAATTCGATATAGATTGGTCCATGAAATTGGACAATTCAGGTTCGTACGAAGTTCATTATGAAATGGACTGGTTGGTGTTTTGCATAGTTTTAGAGATTAGATTTCACTCAAAACCCCCCAAAAGACTCCCCCCACCATATTATGATGTTCCCCAAGTTTTGGACTCAATCCGATATCGATTGGTCTATCAAAATTGGACAATTCAGGTTCGTACGATGTTCGTTCTGAAATTGAGTGGTTGATGTTTTGCATAGTTCTAGAGATTGGATTTCACTCCAAAGCCAACAAATGACTCCTCCCACCATATTATGATGTTTCCCAAGATTTGGACTCAATCCGATATCGATTGGTCCATGAAATTGGACAATTCAGGTTCCCACGAAGTCCTTCTGAAATGGAGTGGTTGGTGTTTTGCACAGTTTTATAGATTGGATTTCACTAAAAAGGCACCAACTGACTCCTCCCATTGTATTATGGAGTTCCCGAAGTTTTGGCCTCAATCCGATATCGATTGGTCCACGAAATTGGACAATTCAGGTTCGTACGAAGTTCGTTATGAAATAGAGTGGTTGGTGTACTGCATAGTCCTAGAGATTGGATTTCACTCCAAAGTCACCAAATGACTCCTCCCATCAGATTATGTTGTTTTCCAAGTTTTGGACTCAATCCGATATTGATTGGTCCATGAAATTGGACAATTCAAGTTCCCACGAAGTTCGTTCTGAAATGGATTGGTTGGTGTTTTGCACAGTTTTAGAGATTGGATTTCACTCAAAAAGCACCAAATGACTCCTCCCTCCATATTATGATGTTCCCCAAGTTTTGGACTCAATCCGATATCGATTTATCGATGAAATTGGAGAATTCAGGTTTGCACGAAGTTCGTTCTAAAATGGAGTGGTTGGTCATTTGCATAGTTTTAGAGATTGGACTTCACTCAAAACCCACCAAATGACTCCTCCCACCATATTATGACGTTCACCAAGTTTTGGACTCAATCTGATATCGATTGGTCCACGAAATCGGAAAATTCAGGTTCGTACGAAGTTCGTTCTGAAATGGAGTGGTTGGTGTTTTGCAAAGTTTTAGAGATTGGATTTCACTCCAAAGTCACCGAATGACTCCTCCCACCATATTATGATGTTCCCAAGTTTTGGACTCAATCCGATATCGATTGGTCTACGAAATTGGACAATTCAGGTTCGTACGAAGTTCGCTCTGAAATGGTGTGGTTGGTGTATTGCATACGTTTAGAGATTGGATTTCACTGCAAAGCCAACAAATGAGTTCTCGCACCATATTATGTTGTTCCCCAAGTTTTGGACCCAATCCGATATGCATTGGTCCACGAAATTGGACAATTCAGGTTCCCACGAAGTTCGTTCTGAAATGGAGTGGTTGATGGTTTACACAGTTTTAGAGATTGGATTTCACTCAAAAAGATCCAAATGACTCCTTCCACCATATTATGATGTTCCCCAAGTTTTGGACTCAATCCGATATCGATTTATCGATGAAATTGGACAATTCAGGTTCGTACGAAGTTCGTTCTGCAATGGAATGGTTGCTCTTTTGCATAGTTTCAGAGATTGGACTTCACTCAAAACCCACCAAATGACTCCTTCCGCCCTATTATGATGTTCGCCAAGTTTTGGACACAATCCTGTACCGATTGGTAAATGAAATTGGACAATTCAGGTTCCTACTAAGTTCGTTCCGAAATGGAGTGGTTGGTGTATTGCATAGTTCTAGAGATTGGATTTCACTTGAATGTCACCAAATGACTACTCCCACCACATTATGATGTCCCCAACTTTGGGACTCATCCGATATAGATTGGTCCAAGAAATTGGACAATTCAGGTTCGTACGAAGTTCATTATGAAATGGAGTGGTTGGTGTTTTGCACAGTTTTAGGGATTGGATTTCACTCAAAACCCACCAAATGACTCCCCCCACCATATTTGGATGTTCCCAAAGTTTTGGACTCAATCCGGTATCGATTCGTCCAAGAAATTAGACAATTCAGGCTCGTACGATGTTCGTTATGAAATGGAGTTATTGGTGTAATGCATGGTTCTTGAGATTGGATTTCACTCCAAAGCCAACAAATGACCCCTCCCACCATATTATGTTGTTCCCCAAGTTTTGGACTCAATTTGATATCGATTGGTCCATGAAATCGGACATTTCAGGTTCGTACGAAGTTCGTTCTGAAATAGAGTGGTTGGTGTATTGCATAGTTCTAGAGATTGGATTTCACTGCAAAGTCACCAAATGACTACTCACACCTTATTATGATGTTCCCCAAGTGTTGTACTCAATCCGATATCGATTCTTCCATGAAATTGGACAATTCAGGTTCGTACGAAGTTCGTTCTGAAATGGAGTCGTAGATGTATTGCATAGTTCTAGAGATTGGATTTCACTCATAACCAACCTAATGACACCTCCCACCATTTTATGATGTTCCCCAAGTTTTGGACTCAATCCGATATCGATTGGTCTTTGAAATTGTACAATTCAGGTTCGAATGAAGGACATTCTGAAATGGAGTGGTTGGTGTATTGCGTAGTTCTAGAGATTGGATTTCAGTCATAACCTACCGAATGACTCCTCCCACCGTACTATGATGTTCCCTAAGTTTTGGACTCAATCCGATATCGATTGGTCCACGAATTTGGACAATTCAGGTTCTTACGAAGTGGTTGGTGTATTGCATAGTTTTAGAGATTGGATTTCACCAAAACTCACCAAATGACTCCTCCCAACAAATTATGATGTTCCCCAAGTTTTGGACTCAATCCAATATCGATTTATCCATAAAATTGGAAAATTCAGATTTGTACGAAGTTCGTTTTTGAAATGGTGTGGTTGGAGTGTTGCATAGTTTTAGAGATTGGATTTTACTCAAAACTCACCAAATGACACCTCCCACCATATTATAATGTTCTCCATGTTTTGGGCTCAATCTGATATCGATTGGTCCACGAAATTGGAAAATTCAGGTGCGTACGAAGTTCGTTCTGAAATGGAGTGGTTGGTGTTTTGCATAGTTTTAGAGATTGGATTTCACTCAGAAGTACCAAATGACTCCTCCCACCATATTATGATGTTCCCCAAGTTTTGGACTCAATCTGATATCGATTAGTCCCCGAAATTGGACAATTCATGTTCGTACGAAGTTCGTTATGAAATGGAGTGGTTGGTGTTGTTCATAGTTTTAGACATTGGATTTCACTGAAAACTCACCAAATGACTCCTCACACCAAATTATGATGTTCCCCAAGTTTTGGACTCAATTCGATATCGATTGGTGCACGAAATTGGACAATCCTTGTTCGTACGAAGTTCGTTCTGAAACGGAATGGTTGGTGTGTTGCATAGTTTTAGAGATTGGATTTAAATCAAAACCCGTCAAATGACTCCTCCCACGAAGTTCGTTCTGAAATGGAGTGGTTGGTGTTTTGCATAGTTTTAGAGATTGGATTTCACTCAAAACTCACCAAATGACTCCTCCCACCATATTATAATGTTCCCCTTGTTTTGGGCTCAATCTGATATCGATTGGTACATGCAATTGGACAATTCAGGTTCGTATGAAGTTCTTTCTGAAATGGAGTGGTTGGTGTTTTGCATAGTTTAAGAGATTGGATTTCACACAAAACTCACCAAATGACTCCTCCCAAAATACTATGATGTTCCCCAAGTTTTGGACTCAATCCGATATCGACTGATCTATGAAATTGGACAATCCAAGTTCGTACGAAGTTCCTTCCGAAATGGAGTGGTGGGTGTATTGCATAGTTTTAGAGATTGGATTTCACTCAGAACTTTACAAATGACTCCTCCCACCATATTATGATGTTCCCCAAGTTTTTGACTCAATCCGATATTGATTGGTCCACAAAATTGGACAATTCAGGTTCATACGTAGTTTGTTCTGAAATGGAGTGGTTGGTGTATTGCATAGTTTTAGAGATTGGATTTCACTCAAAAACCACCAAATGACTCCTCCCACGAAGTTCGTTCTGAAATGGAGTGGTTGGTATTTTGCATAGTTTTAGATATTGGATTTCACTCAAAACCCATCAAATGACTCCTCCCAACATATTACGATGCTCCCCAAGTTTTGGACTCAATCCGATATCGATTGGTCCATGAAATTGGACAATTCAGGTTCGTACGAAGTTCGTTCTGAAATGGAGTGGTCGGTGTTTTGCATAGTTTTAGATATTGGATTGCACTTAAAACCCCTCAAATGACTCCTCCCAACACATTACGATGCTCCCCAAGTTTTTGACTCAATCCGATATCGGTTGGTCCACGAAATTGGACAATTCAGGTTCGCAAGAAGTTCGTTCCAAAATGGAGTGGTTTGTGTTTTTCATAGTTTTAGATATTGGATTGCACTTAAAACCCCTCAAATGACTCCTCCCACTATATTATGATGTTCCCCATGTTTTTGACTCAATCTGATATCGATTGGTCCATGAACTTGGACAATTCAGGTTCGTACGAAGTTCGTTCTGAAATGGATTGGTTGGTGTATAGCATAGTTTTAGAGATTGGATTTCACTCAAAAAGCACCAAATGACTCCTCCCACCATATTATAATGTTCGCCAAGTTTTGGGCTCAATCCGATATTGATTGGTCCACGAAATTGGACAATTCAGGTTCGCAAGAAGTTCGTTCCGGAAAGGAGTGGTTGGTGTTTTGCATAGTTTTAGAAATGTGATTCCACTCAAAACCCACCAAATAACTCCTCCCACGATATTATGATGTTCCCCAAGTTTTGGACTCAAACCGATATCGATTGGTCCGTCAAATTGGACATTTCGGGTTCATTCGAAGTTCGTTCTGAAATGGAGTGGTTGGTGTTTTGCATAGTTCTAGAGACTGGATTTCACTCAAAACTCACCAGATGACTCCTCCCACTATATTATGATGTTCCCCATGTTTTGGACTCAATCCCACATCGATTGGTCCATGGAATTAGACAATTCAGGTTCGTACGAAGTTCGTTCTGAAATGGAGTGGTTGGTGTATTGCATAGTTTTAGAGATTGGATTTCACTGAAAACTCACCCAATGACTCCTCCCACCATATTATGATGTTCCCCAAGTTTTGGACTCAATCCGATATCGATTGGTCCGTCAAATTGGACAATTCGGGTTCATACGAAATTCGTTCTGAAATGGAGTGGTTGGTGTATTGCATAGTTCTAGAGATTGGATTTCACTCAAAACTCACCAGATGACTCCTCCCACTATATTATGATGTTCCCCATGTTTTGGACTCAATCCGATATCGATTGGTCCATGAAATTAGACAATTCAGGTTCGTACGAAGTTCGTTATGAGATGGAGTGGTTGGTGTATTGCATAGTTTTATAGATTGGATTTCACTCAAAACCAACTAAATGACTACTCCCACAATATTATGGTGTTCCCCAGGGTTTGGACTCAATCTGATATCGATTGGTCCCTGAAATTGGACAATTCAGGTTCGTACGAAGTTCGTTCTGAAATGGAGTGGTTGGTGTATTGCATAGTTTTAGAGATTGGATTTCACTCAAACCACACCAAATGACTCCTCCCACTATATTATGATGTTTCCCATTTTTTGGACTCAATTCGATATCGATTGGTCCATGAAATTGGATAATTCTTGTTCGTACGAAGTTCGTTCTGAAATGGAGTGGTTGACGTATTTCACAGTTCTAGAGATAGGATTTCACTCAAAACCTACCAAATCACACATCCGATCATACTATTATGTTCCCCAAGTTTTGGACTCAATCCGATATCGATTGGTCCATGAAATTGGATAATTCAGGTTCGTACGAAATTCATTCTGAAATGGAGTGGTTGGTGTATTGCATAGTTTTATAGATTGGATTTCACTCAAAACCAACCAAAAGACTCCTCCCACCATATTATGATGTTCCCCAAGTTTTGGACTCAATTCGATATCAATTGATCCATGAAATTGGACAATTCAGGTTCGTACGAAGTTCGTTATGAAATGGAGTGGTTGGTGTATTGCATTATTTTAGAGATTGGATTTCCCTCAAATCACACCAAATGACTCCTCCCACCACACTTTGATGTTCCCCAAGTTTTGGACTCAATCCGATATCGATTGGTCCATTAAATTGGACAATTCAGGTTCGTACGAAGTTCGTTCTGAAACGGAGTGGTTGGTGTATTGCATTGTTTTAGAGATTGGGTTTCCCAAAAAACTCACCAAATGACTCCTCCCACCATATTATAACGTTCCCCAAGTTTTGGGCTCTATCCGATGTGGATTGGTCCATGAAATTGGACAATTCAGGTTCGTACGAAGTTCGTTCTGAAATGGAGTGGTCGGTGTATTGCATAGTTTTAGATATTGCATTTCACTCGAGACTCACCAAATGACTCCTCCCACTATATTATGATGTTCCCCATGTTTTGGACTCAATCCGATATCGATTGGTCCATGAAATTGGATAATTCGTGTTCGTACGATGTTCGTTCTGAAATGGAGTGGTTGGCGTATTTCATAGTTCTAGAGATTGGATTTCACTCAAAACCTACCAAATGACACCTCTGATCATACTATTATGTTTCCCAACTTTTGGATTCAATCCGATATCAATTGGTCCATGAAATTGGACAATTCATGTTCGTACGAAGTTCGTTCAGAAATGGAGTGGTTTGTGTTTTAGATAGTTTTAGATATTGGATTTCACTCAAAGAGCACCAAATGACTCCTCCCACGATATTATGATGTTCCCCAAGTTTTGGACTCAGTCCGATATCGATTGGTCCACGAAATTGGACAATTCAGGTTTGTACGAAGTTCGTTCTGGGATGGAGTGGTTGTTGTAGTGCATAGTTGTAGAGATTGGATTCCACTCAAAACTCACCAAATGACTCGTCCCACCATATTATGATGTTCCCCAAGTTTTGGACTCAACCCGATATCGAATGGTCCATGAAATTGGACAATTCAGGTTCGTACGAAGTTCGTTCTGGGATGGAGTGGTTGTTGTATTGCATAGTTGTAGAGATTGGATTTTACTCAAAACTCACCAAATGACTCCTCCCACCATATTTTGATGTTCCCTAAGTTTTGGACTCAATCCAATATCGATTGGTCCCTGACATCGGACAATTCAAGTTCGTCCGAAGTCCGTGCTGAAATGGAGTGGTTGGTGTATTGCATAGTTTTAGAGATTGGATTTCACTCAAAACTCACCAAATGACTCCTCCCGCCATATTATGATGTTCCCCAAGTTTTGGACTCAATCCGATATCGATTGGTCCGTCAAATTGGGCAATTCGGGTTCATACGAAGTTCATTCTGGAATGGAGTGGTTGGTGTATTATATAGTTCTAGAGATTGGATTTCACTCAAAACTCACCAGATGACTCCTCCCACTATATTATGATGTTCCCCATGTTTTGGACTCAATCCGATATCGATTGGTCCATGTAATTGGACAATTCAGGTTCGTACGAAGTTCGTTCTGAAATGGTGTGGTTGGTGTATTGCCTAGTTTTAGAGATTGCATTTCACTCAAAACTCACCAAATGACTCCTCCCACTATATTATGATGTTCCCCATGTTTTGGACTCAATCTGATATCGATTGGTCCATGAAATTGGACAATTCAGGGTCGTACGAAGTTCGTTTGGAAATGGAGTGGTTTGTGTTTCGCATAGTTTTAGTTATTGGATTTCACTCAAAGAGCAATAAATGATTCCTCGCACCATATTATGTTGTTCCGCAAGGTTTGGATTCAATCCGACATCGATTGGTCCATGAAATTTTACAATTCCGGTTCGTACGAAGTTCGTTCTGAAATGGAGTGGTTGGTTTATTGCATAGTTTTAGAGATTTGATTTCACTCAAAACCCACCAAACGACTTCGCCCATTGTTGAGACTATTCTTAACAACTAAAATGAGTTATTAAAAACAGGAACTTTAATTCTCGCAAGTGCACGAACCGTGTATAGTATAGCTTATGTAAATACGAGGTCGATCCCATGGAGAATGTTCACTTGGTTCCAAGTTAAATTACTTAGAATGCTAGAAAAAAATAAAATAAAGAAACTGACTAACTAGCTAAAGGTAAGGTCGAATTCAACAATGCCTCTTGCTAATTACTCAAGGTCTAGGACAGAATCCTAGCGCCACACACGCACTCGAAATGGGGGTTTTTGTTGTTGAAATGAAAAGAATTAAGTGAAATAAAAGTGCTCGAAAGTAAACACTGGCTGCAATTAACAGATTGTGAAACAATAATTGAGAGGTGTTAGAGCCTTGGAATCCACCACTAGTTTTCCTATCCAAGTTATGAATGCATAGAAGTTTGTTCTGAAATGGAGTGGTTGGTGTATTGCATAGTTTTAGAGATTGGATTTGACTCAAAACCTACCAAATGACTCCTTCCGCCATATTATGATATTCCCCAAAGCTTGGACTCAATCCGATATCGATTAGTCCATGAAATCGGACAATTCAGGTTCGTACGCTGTTCGTTCCGAAATGGAGTGGTCGGTGTATTGTATAGTAATAGAGATTGGATTTCACTCATAACCTACCAAATGACTCCTCCCACCATATTATGATGCTCCCCAAGTTTTGGAATTAATCGGATATCGATTGGTCCATGAAATTGGACAATTCAGGTTCGTACGAAGTTCGTTCTGAAATGGAGTGGTTGGTGTATTCCATAGTTCTAGAGATTGGATTTCACTCAAAACCAACCAAATGACTCCTCCCGCCATATTATGATATTCCCCAAGTTTCGGACTCAATCCGATATCGATTAGTACATGAAATTGGACAATTCAAGTTCGTACGTAGTTCGTTATGAAATTGAGTGGTTTGTGTTTTGCATAGTTTAAGATATTGGATTTCACTCAAAGAGCACCAAATGACTCCTCCCACCATATTAGGATGTTCCCCGAGTTTTGGACCCAATCTGATATCGATTGGTCCATGAAATTGGACAATTCAGGTTCGTACGAAGTTCGTTCTGAAATGGAGTGGTTGGTATATTGCATAGTTTTAGAGATTCGATTTCACTCAAAACATACCAAATCACTCCTCCAACCATATTATGATGTTCCCCAAGTTTTGGACTCAATCCGAAATCGATTGGTCCATGAAATTGGACAATTTAGGTTCGTACGAAGTTTGTTCTGAAATGCAGTGGTTTGTGTTTTGCATAGTTTTAGATATTGTATTCAACTCAAAGAGCACCAAATGAATCCTCCCACCATATTATGATGTTCCTCAAGTTTTGGACTCAATCCGATATCAATTGGTCCATGAAATTGGACAATTCAGGTTCGTACGAAGTTCATTCTGAAATGGAGTGGTTGGTGTATTGCATAGTTCTAGAGATTGGATTTCACTCTTAAGTCACCAAATGACACCTCCCACCACATTGTGATGTTCCCCAAGTTTTGGACTCAATTCGATATCGATTGGTAAATTAAATTGGACAATTCAAGTTTCTACGAAGTTCGTTGTGAAATGGAGTGGTTTATTGTATTGCATAGTTTTAGATATTGTATTCAACTCAAAGAGCACCAAATGACTCCTCCCACCATATTATGATGGTTCCCAAGTTTTGGACTCAATCCGAAATCGATTGGTCCATGAAATTGGATAATTCCAATTCGTACGAAGTTCGTTCTGAAATGGAGTGGTTGAGGTATTGCATAGTTTTAGGGATTGGATTTCACTCAAAACTCACGAAATGACTCGTCCCACCATTTTATAGTGTTCCCCAAGTTTTGGGATCAATCCGATATCCATTGGTCCATGTTCAGGTTTTTACGAAGTTCATTATGAAATGGAGTGATTGGTGTATTGCATAGTTCTAGAGATTGGATTTCACTCAAAACCTACCAAATGACTCCTCCCGCCATATTATGTTATTCCCCAAGTTTTGGACTCAATCCGATATCGATTAGTCCATGAAATTGGACAATTCAGGTTCGTACGAAGTTCGTTCTGAAATGGAGTGGTTGGTGTATTGCATAGTTCTAGAGATTGTATTTCACTCAAAACCAACCAAATGACTCCTCCCGCCATATTATGATATTCCCCAAGTTTTGTACTCAATCCAATATTGAATAGTCCATGAAATTGGACAATTCAATTCGTACGTATTTCATTCTGAAATGGAGTGGTTTGTGTTTTGCATATTTGAAGATATTGGATTTCACTCAAAGATAACCAAATAACTCCTCCCACCATATTATGATGTTCCCCAAGTTTTGGACTCAATCCGATATTGATTGGTCCATGAAATTGGACAATTCAGGTTCGTATGAAGTTCGTTCTGAAATGGAGTGGTTTGTGTTTTGCATAGTTTAAGATATTGGATTTCACTATTAAGTCATCAAATGACACCTCCCACCACATTATGATGTTCCCCAAGTTTTGGACTCAATCCGATATCGATTGGTAAATTAAATTGGACAATTCAGGTTCGTACGAAGTTCGTTCTGAAATGGAGTGGTTGGTGTATTCCATAGTTTTAGAGATTGGATTTCACTCAAAACCAACCAAATGACTCCTCCCGCCATATTATGATATTCCCCAAAGCGTGGACTCAATACGATATCGACTAGTCCATGAAATTGGGCAATTCAGGTTCGTATGCTGTTCGTTCCGAAATGGAGTGGTTGGTGTATTGTATAGTTCTAGAGATTGGATTTCACTCATAACCAACCAAATGACTCCTGCCACCATATTATGATGTTCCCCAATTTTTCGAGTTAATCCGATATCGATTGGTCTAGGAAATTGGACAGTTCAGGTTTGTACGAAGTTCGTTCTGAAATGGAGTGGTTGGTGTATTGCATAGTTCTAGATATTGGATTTCACTCAAAACCAACCAAATGACTCCCCCCGCCATATTATGATATTCCCCAAGTTTTGGACTCAATCCGATATCAATTAGTACATGAAATTGGACAATTCAAGTTCATACGTAGTCCGTTCTGAAATGGAGTGGTTTGTGTTTTGCATTGTTTTAGTTATTGAATTTCACTCAAAACTCACGAAGTGACTCCTCCCACCATTTTATAGTGTTCCCCGAGTTTTGGGATCAATCCGATATCCATTGGTCCAAGAAATTGTTCAATTCAGGTTTTTACGAAGTTCATTATGAAATGGAGTGATTGGTGTATTGCATAGTTCTAGAGATTGGATTTGACTCAAAACCAACCAAATGACTCCTCCCGCCATATTATGATGTTCCCCAAGTTTTGGACTCAATCCGATATCGATTGGTCCATGAAATTGGAAAATTCAGGTTTGTACGAAGTTCGTTCTGAAACAGAGTGGTTGGTGTATTGCATTGTTTTCGAGATTCGATTTCACGCAAACCAACCAAATGACTCCTCCCGCCATATTATGTTATTCCCCAAGTTTTGGGCTCAATCCGATATCGATTAGTCCATGAAATTGGACAATTCAAGTTCGTACGAAGTTCGTTCTGAAATGGAGTGGTTGGTGTATTCCATAGTTTTAGAGATTGGATTTCACTCAAAACCAACCAAATGACTCCTCCCGCCATATTATGATATTCCCAAAAGATTGGACTCAATCCGATATCGATTAGTCCATGAAATTGGACAATTCAGGTTCGTACGCTGTTCGTTCTGAAATGGAGTGGTCGGAGTATTGTATAGTTGAAGATATTGGATTTCACTCAAAGATAACCAAATAACTCCTCCCACCATATTTTGATGTTCCCCAAGTTTTGGACTTAATCCGATATCGATTGGTCCATGAAATTGGACAATTCAGGTGCGTACGAAGTTCGTTCTGAAATGGAGTGGTTGGTGTATTGCATATTTATAGAGATTGGATTTCACTCAAAACCAACCAAATGACTCATCCCGCCATATGATGATATTCCCCAAGTTTAGGACTCCATCCGATATCGATTGGTCCATGAAAATGGATAATTCAGGTTCGTACGCCGTTCGTTCTGAAATGGAGTTGTTGGTGTATTGTATAGTTCTAGAGATTGGATTTCACTCATAACCTACCAAATGACTCCTCCCACAATATTATAATGTTTCCCAAGTTTTCGACTAAATCCTATATCGATTAGTCCATGAAATTGGACAATTCACGTTCGTACGAAGTTCGTTCTGAAATGGAGTGGTTGGTGTAATCCATAGTTTTAGATATTGGATTTCACTCAAAACCAACCAAATGACTCCTCCCGCCATATTATGATATTCCCAAAAGATTGGACTCAATCCGATATCGATTAGTCCATGAAATTGGACAATTCAGGTTCGTACGAAGTTCGTTCTGAAATGGAGTGGTTGGTGTATTGCATTGTTTTCGAGATTGGATTTCCCTAAAAACTCGCCAAATGACTCCTCCCACCATATTATAATGTTCCCCAAGTTTTGGGCTCCATCCGATATGGATTGGTCCACGAAATTGGACAATTCACGTTCGTACGAAGTTCGTTATGAAATAGAGAGGTTGGTGTATTGCAAAGTTTTAGAGATTCAATTTCACTCAAATAGCTCCAAATGACTCCTTCCACCATATTATGTTGTTCCCCATGTTTTGGACTCAATCCGATATCGATTGGTCCATGAAATTGGACAATTCAGGTTCGTACGAAGTTCGTTCTGAAATGGAGTGGTTGGTGTATTGCATTGTTTTAGAGATTGGATTTCCCTAAAAACTCGCCAAATGACTCCTCCCACCATATTATAATGTTCCCCAAGTTTTGGGCTCCATCCGATATGGATTGGTCCACGAAATTGCACAATTCAGGTTCGTACGAAGTTCGTTCTGAAATGGAGTGGTTAGTGTATTGCATTGTTTTAGAGATTGGATTTCACTCAAAACTCACCAAAGGACTCCTCCCACCATATTATGATGTTACCCAATTTTTGACTTCAATCCAACATCGATTGGTCCATGAAATTGGACAATTCAGGTTCGTACGAAGTTCGTTCAGAAATGGAGTGGTTTGTGTTTCCCGTAGTTTAGATATTGGATTTCATTTAGAGAGCACCAAATCACTCGCCCCACCATATTATGATGTCCCCAAGTTTTGGACTCAATCTGATATCGATTGCTCCATGAAATTGGACAATTCAGGTTCGTACGAAGTTCGTTCTGAAATGGAGTGGTTGGTGTATTGCAAAGTTCTAGAGATTCGATTTCACTCAAAACCCACCAAATCACTCCACCCACCATATTATGATGTTCCCCAAGTCTTGGACTCAATTCGATACGTCCACGAAATTGCACATTTCATGTTGGTACGAAGTTCGTTCTGAAATGGAGTGGTTGGTGTATTGCATAGTTTTAGAGATTGGATTTCCCTCAAACCCCACCAAATGACTCCTCTCACCATATTATGATGTTTCCCAAGTTTTGGACACAATCCGATATCCATTGGTTTGTGAAATTGTACAAGTCCGGTTCGTACAAAGTTCGTTCCAAAATGGAGTGGTTGGTGTAATGCATAGTTTTAGAGATTGGATTTCACTCAAAACCCACCAAATGACTCGTCTCACCATATTATGATGTTCCCCATGTTTTAGAGTCAATCTGATATCCATTGGTCTGTGAAATTGGACAATTCCGGTTCGTACAAAATTCGTTCTGAAATGGAGTGGTTGGTGTCTTGCATAGTTTTAGATATTGGATTTCACTCAAAACTCACCAAATGACTCCTGCAACCATATTATGATGTTCGCCAAGTTTTGGACTCAATCCGATAACGAGTGGTCCATGAAATTGGACAATTCAGGTTCGTACGAAGTTCGTTCTGAAATGGAGTGGTTGGTGTATTGCATATTTATAGAGATTGGATTTCACTCAAAACCAACCAAATGACTCATCCCGCCGTATGATGATATTCCCCAACTTTAGGACTCCATCTGATATCGATTGGTCCATGAAATTGGATAATTCAGGTTCGTACGCTGTTCGTTCTGAAATGGAGTTGTTGGTGTATTGTATAGTTCTAGAGATTGGATTTCACTCATAACCTACCAAATGACTCCTCCCACCATATTATAATGTTTCCCAAGTTTTCGACTAAATCCTATATCGATTAGTCCATGAAATTGGACAATTCACGTTCGTACGAAGTTCGTTATGAAATAGAGAGGTTGGTGTATTGCAAAGTTTTAGAGATTCAATTTCACTCAAATAGCTCCAAATGACTCCTTCCACCATATTATGTTGTTCCCCATGTTTTGGACTCAATCCGATATCGATTGGTCCATGAAATTGGACAATTCAGGTTCGTACGAAGTTCGTTCTGAAATGGAGTGGTTGGTGTATTGCATTGTTTTAGAGACTGGATTTTCCTAAAAACTCGCCAAATGACTCCTCCAACCATATTATAATGTTCCCCAAGTTTTGGGCTCCATCCGATATGGATTGGTCCACGAAATTGGACAATTCACGTTCGTACGAAGTTCGTTATGAAATAGAGAGGTTGGTGTATTGCAAAGTTTTAGAGATTCAATTTCACTCAAATAGCTCCAAATGACTCCTTCCACCATATTATGTTGTTCCCCATGTTTTGGACTCAATCCGATATCGATTGGTCCATGAAATTTGACAATTCAGGTTCGTACGAAGTTCGTTCTGAAATGGAGTGGTTAGTGTATTGCACTGTTTTAGAGATTGGATTTCACTCAAAACTCACCAAAGGACTCCTCCCACCATATTATGATGTTCCCCAAGTTTTGGAGTCAATCCTATATCGATTGGTCCATGAAATTGGACAATTCAGATTCGTACGAAGTTCGTTCTGAAACAGAGTGGTTCGTGTATTGCAGTGTTTTCGAGATTCGATTTCACTCAAACCCACCAAATGACTCCTCCCACCATATTATGATGTTCCCCAAGTTTTGGACTCAATCCGATATCAATTGGTCCATGAAATTGGACAATTCACGTTCGTACGAAGTTCGTTCTGAAATGGAGTGGTTGGTGTATTGCAAAGTTCTAGAGATTCGATTTCACTCAAAACCCACCAAATCACTCCACCTACCATATTATGATGTTCCCCAAGTCTTGGACTCAATCCGATAGGTCCACGAAATTGCACATTTCATGTTCGTACGAAGTTCGTTCTGAAATGAAGTGGTTGGTGTATTGCATAGTTTTAGAGATTGGATTTCACTCAAACCCCACCAAATGACTCCTCTCACCATATTATGATGTTTCCCAAGTTTTGGACTCAATCCGATATCCATTGGTCTGTGAAATTGGACAAGTCCGGTTCGTATACAGTTCGTTCCAAAATAGAGTGGTTGGTGTAATGCATAGTTTTAGAGATTGGATTTCACTCAAAACCCACCGAATGACTCCTCTCACCATATTATGATGTTCCCCATGTTTTAGAGTCAATCTGATATCCATTGGTCCGTGAAATTGGACAATTCCGGGTCGTACAAAATTCGTTCTGAAATGGAGTGGTTGGTGTATTGCATAGTTTTAGATATTGGATTTCACTCAAAACTCACCAAATGACTCCTGCAACCATATTATGATGTTCCCCAAGTTTTGGGCTCAATCCGATATCGAGTGGTCCATGAAATTGGACAATTCAGGTTCGTACGAAGTTCGTTCTGAAATGGATTGGTTGGTGTACTGCATAGTTTTATAGATTGGATTTCACTAAAAACTCACCAAATGACTCCTCCCACCATATTATGATGTTCCCCATGTTTTGGACTCAATCCGATATCGATTGGTCCATGAAATTGGACAATTCAGGTTCGTACGAAGTTCGTTCTGAAACAAAGTGGTTGGTGTATTGCATTGTTTTCGAGATTCGATTTCACTCAAACCCACCAAATGACTCCTCCCACCACATTATGATGTTCCCCAAGTTTTGGAGGCAATCCTATATCGATTGGTCCATGAAATTGGACAATTCAGATTCGTACGAAGTTCGTTCTGAAACAGAGTGGTTGGTGTATTGCATTGTTTTCGAGATTCGATTTCACTCAAACCCACCAAATGACTTCTCCCACCATATTATGATGTTCCCCAAGTTTTGGACTCAATCCGATATCAATTGGTCCATGAAATTGGACAATTCAAGTTCGTACGAAGTTCGTTCTGAAATGGAGTGGTTGGTGTATTTCATAGTTTTAGAGATTCGATTTCACGCAAACCCACCAAACGACTCCTCCCACCATATTATGATGTTCCCCAAGTTTTGGACTCAATGCGATATCGATTGGTCTGTGAAATTGGACAATTCCGGTTCGTACGAAGTTCGTTATGAAATGGACTGATTGGTGTATTGCATAGTGTTAGAGATTAGTTTTCACTCAAAACCCATGAAATGACGCCTCCCACCAGTTTATGATTTTCCCCAAGTTTTAGACTCAATCCTTTATCTATTGGTCCATGAAATTTTACAATTCCGGTTCGTACGAAGTTCGTTCTGAAATGTAGTGGTTGGTGTATTGCATAGTTTTAGAGATTGGATTTCACTGAAAACTCAGCAAATGAGTCCTCCCACCATATTATGATGTTCCCCAAGTTTTGGGCTCAGTCGGATATCGAGTGGTCCATAAAATTGGACAATTCAGGTTCGTACGAAGTTCGTTCTGAAATGGAGTGGTTAGTGTATTGCATTGTTTTAGAGATTGGATTTCACTCAAAACTCACCAAAGGACTCCTCCCACCATATTATGATGTTCCCCAATTTTTGGCTTCAATCCAACATCGATTGGTCCATGAAATTGGACAATTCAGGTTCGTACGAAGTTCGTTCTGAAATGGAGTGGTTTGTGTTTCCCGTAGTTTTAGATATTGGATTTCACTTAGAGAGCACCAAATCACTCGCCCCACCATATTATGATGTCCCCAAGTTTTGGACTCAATCTGATATCGATTGGTCTGTGAAATTGGACAAGTCCGGTTCGTACACAGTTCGTTCCAAAATAGAGTGGTTGGTGTAATGCATAGTTTTAGAGATTGGATTTCACTCAAAACCCACCACATGACTCCTCTCACCATATTATGATGTTCCCCATGTTTTAGAGTCAATCTGATATCCATTGGTCCGTGAAATTGGACAATTCCGGTTCGTACAAAATTCGTTCTGAAATGGAGTGGTTGGTGTATTGCATAGTTTTAGATATTGGATTTCACTCAAAACTCACCAAATGACTCCCGCAACCATATTATGATGTTCCCCAAGTTTTGGGCCCAATCCGAAATTGCACATTTCATGTTCGTACGAAGTTCGTTCTGAAATGGATTGGTTGGTGTACTGCATAGTTTTATAGATTGGATTTCACTCAAAACTCACCAAATGACTCCTCCCACCATATTATGATGTTCCCCATGTTTTGGACTCAATCCGATATCGATTGGTCTATGAAATTGGACAATTCAGGTTCGTACGAAGTTCGTTCTGAAACAGAGTGGTTGGTGTATTGCATTGTTTTCGAGATTCGATTTCACTCAAACCCACCAAATGACTCCTCCCACCACATTATGATGTTCCCCAAGTTTTGGAGTCAATCCTATATCGATTGGTCCATGAAATTGGACAATTCAGATTCGTACGAAGTTCGTTCTGAAACAGAGTGATTGGTGTATTGCATTGTTTTCGAGATTCGATTTCACTCAAACCCACCAAATGACTTCTCCCACCATATTATGATGTTCCCCAAGTTTTGGACTCAATCCGATATCAATTGGTCCATGAAATTGGACAATTCAAGTTCGTACGAAGTTCGTTCTGAAATGGAGTGGTTGGTGTATTTCATAGTTTTAGAGATTCGATTTCACTCAAACCCACCAAACGACTCCTCCCACCATATTATGATGTTCCCCAAGTTTTGGACTCAATGCGATATCGATTGGTCTGTGAAATTGGACAATTCCGGTTCGTACGAAGTTCGTTATGAAATGGACTGATTGGTGTATTGCATAGTGTTAGAGATTAGTTTTCACTCAAAACCCATGAAATGACGCCTCCCACCAGATTATGATGTTCCCCAAGTTTTAGACTCAATCCTTTATCTATTGGTCCATGAAATTTTACAATTCCGGTTCGTACGAAGTTCGTTCTGAAATGTAGTGGTTGGTGTATTGCATAGTTTTAGAGATTGGATTTCACTGAAAACTCAGCAAATGAGTCCTCCCACCATATTATGATGTTCCCCAAGTTTTGGGCTCAGTCGGATATCGAGTGGTCCATAAAATTGGACAATTCAGGTTCGTACGAAGTTCGTTCTGAAATGGAGTGGTTAGTGTATTGCATTGTTTTAGAGATTGGATTTCACTCAAAACTCACCAAAGGACTCCTCCCACCATATTATGATGTTCCCCAATTTTTGGCTTCAATCCAACATCGATTGGTCCATGAAATTGGACAATTCAGGTTCGTACGAAGTTCGTTCTGAAATGGAGTGGTTTGTGTTTCCCGTAGTTTTAGATATTGGATTTCACTTAGAGAGCACCAAATCACTCGCCCCACCATATTATGATGTCCCCAAGTTTTGGACTCAATCTGATATCGATTGGTCTGTGAAATTGGACAAGTCCGGTTCGTACACAGTTCGTTCCAAAATAGAGTGGTTGGTGTAATGCATAGTTTTAGAGATTGGATTTCACTCAAAACCCACCACATGACTCCTCTCACCATATTATGATGTTCCCCATGTTTTAGAGTCAATCTGATATCCATTGGTCCGTGAAATTGGACAATTCCGGTTCGTACAAAATTCGTTCTGAAATGGAGTGGTTGGTGTATTGCATAGTTTTAGATATTGGATTTCACTCAAAACTCACCAAATGACTCCCGCAACCATATTATGATGTTCCCCAAGTTTTGGGCCCAATCCGAAATTGCACATTTCATGTTCGTACGAAGTTCGTTCTGAAATGGATTGGTTGGTGTACTGCATAGTTTTATAGATTGGATTTCACTCAAAACTCACCAAATGACTCCTCCCACCATATTATGATGTTCCCCAAGTTTTGGACTCAATCCGATATCGATTGGTCCATGAAATTGGACAATTCAGGTTTGTACGATGTTCGTTCTGAAACAGAGTTGTTGGCGTATTGCATTGTTTTCGAGATTCGATTTCACTCAAACCCACCAAATGACTCCTCCCACAATATTATGATGTTCCCCAAGTTTTGGAGTCAATCCTATATCGATTGGTCCATGAAATTGGACAATTCAGATTCGTACGAAGTTCGTTCTGAAATGTAGTGATTGGTGTATTGCATAGTTTTAGAGATTCGATTTCACTCAAAGCCACCAAATGACTCCTCCCACCATATTATGATGTTCCCCAAGTTTTCGACTCAGTCCGATATCGATTGGTCTGTGAAATTGGACAATTCCGGTTCGTACGAAGTTCGTTATGAAATGGATTGGTTGGTGTATTGCAAAGTGTTAGAGATTAGTTTTCACTCAAAACCCTTGAAATGACTCCTCCCACCAGATTATGATGTTCCCCAAGTTTTGGACTCAATCCTATATCTACTGGTCCATGAAATTTTACAATTCCGGTTCGTACGAAGTTCGTTCTAAAATGTAGTGGTTGGTGTATTGCATAGTTTTAGAGATTGGATTTCACTGAAAACTCAGCAAATGACTCCTCCCACCATATTACGATGTTCCCCAAGTTTTGGGCTCAGTCCGATATCGAGTGGTCCATGAAATTGGACAATTCAGGTTCGTATGAAGTTCGTTCTGAAATGGAGTGGTTTGTGTTTTGCATAGTTTTAGATATTGTATTTCACTGAAAGAGCAATAAATGACTCCTCCCACCATGTTATGTTGTTCCCCAAGTTTTGGACACAATCCGATATCGATTGGTCCATGAAATTGGACAATTCAGGTTCGTATGAAGTTCGTTCGGAAATGGAGTGGTTGGTGTATTGCATAGTTTTAGAGATCGGGTTTCACTCAAAACTCACCAAATGACTAATCCCACCATATTATGATGTTCCCCAAGTTTTGGACTCAATCCGATATCGATTGGTCCATGAAATTGGACAGTTCAGGTTCGCACGAAGTTCGTTCTGAAATAGAGTGGTTGGTGTATTACATAGTTTTAGTAATTGGATTTCACTCAAAACCCAGCAAATGACTCCTCTCACCACATTTAGACGTTCCCCAGGTTTTGGACTTCATCTGATATCGATTGGTCCACGAAATTGGATAATTCAGGTTCGTACGAAGTTCCTTCTGAAATGGAGTGGTTGGGGTATTGCATAGTTTTAGAGATTTGATTTCACTCAAAACTCACCAAATGACTCCTCCCACCATATTATGAAGTTCCCCAAGTTTTGGACTCAATCCGATATCAATTGGTCCATGAAATTGGACAATTTAGGTTCGTACAAAGTTCGTTCTGAAATAGCGTGGTTGGTGTATTGCATTGTTGTAGAGATTGGATTTCACTCAAAACTCACCAAATGACTCCTCCCACCATATTATGATGTTCCCCAAGTTTTGGACTCAATCCGATATCGATTGGTCCATGAAATTGGACAATTCAAGTTCGTACGAAGTTCGTTCTGAAATAGTGTGGTTGGTGTATTGCATTGTTGTAGGGATTGGATTTCACTCAAAACTCACCAAATGACTCCTCCACCTTATTTTGATGTTCCCCAAGTTTTGGACTTAATCCGATATCGATTGGTCCATGAAATTGGACAATTCTGGTTCGTACGAAGTTCGTTCTGAAGTGGAATGGTTTGTGTTTTGCATAGTTTTAGATATTGTGTTTCACTCAAAGAGTAATAAATGACTCCTCCCACCATGTTATGTTGTTCCCCAAGTTTTGGACTCAATCCGATATCGATTGGTCCATGAAATTGGACAATTCAAGTTCGTACGAAGTTCGTTCTGAAATAGTGTGGTTGGTGTATTGCATTGCTTTCGAGATTCGATTTCACTCCAACCCACCAAATGACTCCTCCCACCATATTATGATGTTCCCCAAGTTTTCGACTCAGTCCGATATCGATTGGTCTGTGAAATTGGACAATTCCGGTTCGTACGAAGTTCGTTCTGAAACAGAGTGGTTGGCGTATTGCATTGCTTTCGAGATTCGATTTCACTCAAACCCACCAAATGACTCCTCCCACAATATTATGATGTTCCCCAAGTTTTGGAGTCAATCCTATATCGATTGGTCCATGAAATTGGACAATTCAGATTCGTACGAAGTTCGTTCTGAAATGGAGTGGTTGGTGTATTGCATAGTTTTAGAGATTCGATTTCACTCAAACCCACCAAATGACTCCTCCCACCATATTATGATGTTCCCCAAGTTTTCGACTCAGTCCGATATCGATTGGTCTGTGAAATTGGACAATTCGGGTTCGTACGAAGTTCGTTCTGAAACAGAGTGGTTGGCGTATTGCATTGCTTTCGAGATTCGATTTCACTCAAACCCACCAAATGAATCCTCCCACAATATTATGATGTTCCCCCAGTTTTGGAGTCCATCCTATATCGATTGGTCCATGAAATTGGACAATTCAGATTCGTACGAAGTTCGTTCTGAAATGGAGTGGTTGGTGTACTGCATAGTTTTATAGATTGGATTTCACTCAAAACTCACCAAATGACTTCTCCCACCATATTATGATGTTCCCCAAGTTTTGGACTCCATCCGATATCGATTGGTCCATGAAATTGGACAATTCAGGTTTGTACGAAGTTCGTTCTGAAACAAAGTGGTTGGCGTATTGCATTGTTTTCGAGATTCGATTTCACTAAAACCCACCAAATGACTCCTCCCACAATATTATGATGTTCCCCAAGTTTTGGAGTCAATCCTATATCGATTGGTCCATGAAATTGGACAATTCAGATTCGTACGAAGTTCGTTCTGAAATGGAGTGGTTGGTGTATTGCATAGTTTTAGAGATTCGATGTCACTCAAACCCACCAAATGACTCCTCCCACCATATTATGATGTTCCCCAAGTGTTGGACTCAATCCGATATCGATTGGTCCATGAAATTGGACAGTTCAGGTTCGCACGAAGTTCGTTCTGAAATAGAGTGGTTGGTGTATTACATAGTTTTAGTAATTGGATTTCACTCAAAACCCAGCAAATGACTCCTCTCACCACATGTAGACGTTCCCCAGGTTTTGGACTTCATCCGATATCGATTGGTCCATGAAATTGGATAATTCAGGTTCGTACGAAGTTCCTTCTGAAATGGAGTGGTTGGGGTATTGCATAGTTTTAGAGGTTTGATTTCACTCAAAACTCACCAAATGACTCCTCCCACCATATTATGAAGTCCCCCAAGTTTTGGACTCAATCCGATATCGATTGGTCCATGAAATTGGACAATTCTGGTTCGTACGAAGTTCGTTCTGAAATGGAGTGGTTGGTGTATTGCATTGTTGGAGGGATTGGATTTCACTCAAAACTAACCAAATGACTCCTCCCACCATATTTTGATGTTCCCCAAGTCGTGGACTCAATCCGATATCGATTGGTCCATGAAATTGGACAATTCATGTTCGTACGAAGTTCGTTCTGAAATGGAGTGGTTTGTGTTTTGCATAATTTTTTGTATTGGATTTCAACAACGATCACCAAATGACTCCTCCCACCATATTATGATGTTCCCCAAGTTTTGGACTCAATTCAATATCGATTGGTCCACGAAATTCCACAATTCCGGTTCGTATGAAGTTCTTTCTGAAATGGAGTGGTTGTGTATTGCATAGTTTTAGAGATTGGATTTCACTCAAAACCCACCAAATGACTCCTCCCACCATATTATGATGTTCCCCAAGTTTTGGGCTCAATCCGATATCGATTAGTCCTTGAAATTGGACAATTCAGGTTCGTACGAAGTTCGTTCTGAAATGGAGTGGTTGGTGAATTGCATTGTTTAAGAGATTGGATTTACCAAAAAACTCACCAAATCGCTCCTCCCACCACATTATAATGTTCCCCAAGTTTTGGGATCTATCCGATATGGATTGGTCCGTGAAATTGGACGATTTATGTTCATATGAAGTTCGTTTTGAAATGGAATGGTTGGTGTATTGCATAGTTTTAGAGATTGGATTGCACTCAAAACTCACCAAATGACTCCTCCCACCATATTATGATGTTCCCCAAGTTTTGGACTCAATCCTATGTCGATTGGTCCATGAAATTGGACAATTCAGGTTTGAACAAAGTTCATTATGAAGTAGAGTGGTTGGTGTATTGCATAGTATTCTAGATTGGATTTCACTCAAAACTCACCAAATGACTCCTGCCACCATATTATGGTGTTCCCCAGGTTTTGGACTCAATCCTATATCGACTGGTCCATGAAATTGAACAATTTAGGTTCGTACGAAGTTCGTTCTGAAATGGAGTGTTGGTGTATTTCATTGTTTTAGAGATTGGATGTAAGATCCCACATCAACCAACGGAGAGGGGGTAATGTGCCTTATATGTGCACACCCGCATCCATCTAGCACGAGGCCTTTTGGGAGCTCACTGGCTTCGGAGTCGTAGGAACTCCGAAGTTAAGCAAGTTGGGGGCTAGAGCAATCTCAGGATGGGTGACCCACTGGGAAGTTGCTCGTGAGTTCCCAAAAACAAAACTGTAAGGGCAGAGAGGGGGGCCCAAAGCGGACAATATCTTGCTACGGCGGAGTTGATCCCGGGATGTGACATTGGATTTCCCTAAAAACTCCCCAAATGACTCCTCCCACCATCTTATAATGTTCCCCATGTTTTGGGCTCTATCCGATAAGGATTGGTCAATGAAATTGGACAATTCAGGTTCGTACGAAGTTCATTCCGAAATAGAGTGGTTGGTTTATTGCATAATTTTAGAGATTGGATTTCACTCAAAACTCACCAAATGACTCCTCCCACCATATTATGATGTCCCCAAGTTTTGGGCTCAATCAGATATCCATTGGTTTGTGAAATTGGACAATTCAGGTTCGTACGAAGTTCGTTTTGAAATGGAGTGGTTGGTGTATTGCATTGTTTTAGAGATTGGATATCACTCAAAACTCACCAAATGACTGCTTCCACCATATTATTATGTCCCCCAAGTTTTGGACTCAATCCGATATCGATTGGTCCACGAAATTGGACAATTCAGGTTCCTACGAAGTTCGTTCTGAAATAGAGTGGTTGGTGTATTGCATAGTTTTAGAGATTGGATTTCACTCAAAACCCACCAAATGACTCCTTTCACCATTTTATGATGTCCCCTAGGTTTTGGACTTAATCCGATATCGATTGGTCCATGAAATTGGATAATTCATGGCCGTACGAAGTTCGTTCTGACATGGAGTGGTTGGTGTATTGCATAGTTTTAGAGATTCGATTTCACTGAAAACCCACCAAATGACTCCTCCCACCACATTATGATGTTCCCCAAGTTTTGGACTCAATCCGATATCGATCGGTCCATAAAATTGGACAATTCAGGTTCGTACGAAGTTCATTCTGAAATGGAGTGGTTGTGTACTGCATAGTTTTAGAGATTGGATTTCACTCAAAACCCACCAAATGACTCCTCCCATCATATTATGATATCCCCAAGTGTTGGGCTCAATCCGATATCGATTGGTCCTTGAAAAGGGACAATTCAGGTTCGTACGAAGTTCGTTCTGAAATGGAGTGGTTGGTGTATTTCACTGTTTTAGAGATTGGATTTCACTCAAAACTCACCAAATGACTCCTTCCACCATATTATGATGTTCCCCAAGTTTTGGGCTCAATTCGATATCGATCGGTCTATAAAATTGGACAATTCAGATTCGTACGAAGTTCGTTCTGAAATGGAGTGGTTTGTGTTTGGCAGAGTTTCAGATATTGGATTTCACTCAAAGAGCACCAAATGACTCTTGGCACTATATTATGAAGTTCCCCAAGTTTTGGACTCAATCCGATATCGGTTGGTCCATGAAAATGGACAATTCAGGTTCGTACGAAGTTCGTTCTGAAATGGAGTGGTTGGTGTATTGCATTATTTTAGAGATTGGATTTCACTCAAATCCCACCAAATGACTCCTCCCACCACATTATGATGTTCCCCAAGTTATGGACTCAATCCGATATCGATTGGTCCATGAAATTGGACAATTCAGGTTCGTACGAAGTTCTATCTGAAACAGAGTGGTTAGTGTATTGCATTGTTTTCGAGATTGGGATTCCCAAAAAACTCACCAAATGACTCCTCCCACCATATAACAATGTTCCCCAAGTTTTGGACTCAATCCGATATCGATTGGTCCACGAAATTGGATAATTCAGGTTCGTACGAACTTCGTTCTGAAATGGTGTGGTTGGGGTATTGCATTGTTTTAGACATTCGATTTCACTCGAAACCCACCAAATGAGTCCTCCCACCACATTATGATGTCCCCCAAGTTTTGGACTCAATCCGATATCGATTGGTCCACGAAATTGGAAAATTCAGGTTCGTACGAACTTCGTTCTGAAATGGTGTGGTTGGGGTATTGCATTGTTTTAGACATTCTATTTCACTCGAAACCCACCAAATGAGTCCTCCCACCACATTATGATGTCCCCCAAGTTTTGGACTCAATCCGATATCGATTGGTCCATGAAATTGGATAATTCAGGTTCGTACGAAGTTCCTTCTGAAATGGAGTGGTTGGGGTATTGCATAGTTTTAGAGATTTGATTTCCCTCAAAACTCACCAAATGACTCCTCCCACCAAATTTTGATGTTCCCCAAGTTTTGGGCTCCATCTGATATGGATTGGTCCATGAAATTGGACAAGTAAGGTTAGTACGAAGTTCGTTCTGAAATGGAGTGGTTGGTGTATTGCATAGTTTTAGAGGTTGGACTTCACTCCAAACTCACCAAATGACTCCTCCCACCATATTATGACGTTCCCCAAGTTTGGACTCAATCCGATATCGATTGGTCCACGAAATTGGATAGTTCACGTTCGTACGAAGTTCGTTCGGAAATAGAGTGGTTGGTGTATTGCATAGTTTTAGTAATTGGATTTCACTCAAAACCCAGCAAATGACTCATGTCACCACATTTAGACGTTCCCCAGGTTTTGGACTTCATCCGATATCGATTGGTCCATAAAATTGGATAATTCAGGTTCGTAAGAAGTTCCTTCTGAAATGGAGTGGTTGGGGTATTGCACAGTTTTAGAGATTTGATTTCACTCAAAACTCACCAAATGACTCCTCCCACCATATTATGGAGTTCCCCAAGTTTTGGACTCAATCCGATATCGATTGGTCCATGAAATTGGACAATTCAGGTTCTTACGAAGTTCGTTCTGAAATAGTGTGGTCGGTCTATTGCATTGTTGTAGAGATTGGATTTCACTCAAAACTCACCAAATGACTCCTCCCACCATATTTCGATGTTCCCCAAGTTTTGGACTCAATCCGATATCGATTGGTCCACGAAATTGGACAATTCAAGTTCGTACGAAGTTCGTTCTGAAATAGTGTGGTTGGTGTATTGCATTGTTGTAGAGATTGGATTTCACTCAAAACTCACCAAATGACTCCTCCCACCATATTTTGATGTTCTCCAAGTTTTGGACTCAATCCCATATCGATTGGTCCATGAAATTGGATAATTTAGGTTCGTACGAAGTTCCTTCTGAAATGGATTGGTTGTGGTATTGCATAGTTTTAGATATTTGATTTCACTCAAAACTCACCAAAGGAGTCCTCCCACCATATTATGGAGTTCCCCAAGCTTTGGACTCAATCCGATATCGATTGGTCCATGAAATTGGACAATTCAGGTTCGTACGAAGTTCATTCTGAAATAGTGTGGTTGGTGCATTGCATAGTTTTAGAAATTGTATTTCACTCAAAACTCACCAAATGACTCCTCCCACCAAATTTTGATGTTCCCCAAGTTTTGGACTCAATCCGATATTGATTGGTCCATGAAATTGGACAATTCAGGTTCGTACGATGTTCGTCAAGAAATGGAGTGGTCTATGTTTTGCATAGTTTTAGAAATTGGATTTCACTCAAAGATCACCAAATGACTCCACCCACCATATTATGATGTTCCCCAAGTTTTGGACTCAATCCGATATCGATTGGTCCATGAAATTGGACAATTCAGGTTCGTTTGAAGTTCGTTCTGAAATAGTGTGGTTGGTGTATTGCATTGTTGTACATATTGGATTTCACTCAAAACTCACCAAATGACTCCACCCACCATATTTTGTTGTCCCCCAAGTTTTGGACTCAATCCGATATCGATTGGTCCCTGAAATTGGACAATTTAGGTTCGTACGAAGTTCGTTCTGAAATAGAGTGGTTTGTGTTTCCCGTAGTTTTAGATATTGGATTTCATTTAGAGAGCACCAAATCACTCGCCCCGCCATCTTATGATGTCCCAAAGTTTTGGACTCAATCTGATACCGATTGGTCCATGAAATTGGACAATTCAGGTTCGTACGAAGTTCGTTCTGAAATGGAGTGGTTGGTATATTGCATTGTTTTAGAGATTGGATTTCACTCAAACCCAACCAAATGACTCCTCTCACCATATTATGATGTTTCCCAAGTTTTGGACTCAATCCGATATCCATTGGTCTGTGAAATTGGACAAGTCCGGTTCGTACAAAGTTCGTTCCAAAATGGAGTGGTTGGTGTAATGCATAGTTTTAGAGATTGGATTTCACTCAAAACCCACCAAATGACTCCTCTCACCATATTATGACGTTCCCCATGTTTTAGAGTCAATCCGATATCCATTGGTCTGTGAAATTGGACAATTCCGGTTCGTACAAAATTCGTTCTGAAATGGAGTGGTTGGTGTATTGCATAGTTTTAGATATTGGATTTCACTCAAAACTCACTAAATGACTCCTCGTACCATATTATGATGTTCCCCAAGTTTTGGGCTCAATCCGATATCGAGTGGTCCATGAAATTGGACAATTCAGGTTCGTACGAAGTTCGTTCTGAAATGGATTAGTTGGTGTACTGCATAGTTTTATAGATTGGATTTCACTCAAAACTCACCAAATGACTCCTCCCACCATATTATGATGTGCCCCAAGTTTTGGACTCAATCCGATATCGATTGGTCCATGAAATTGGACAATTCATGTTCGTACGAAGTTCGTTCTGAAATGGAGTGGTTGGTATATTGCATTGTTTTCGTGATTGGGATTCCCAAAAAACTCAACAAATGACTCCTCCCACCATATGACAATGTTCCCCAAGTTTTGGACTCAATCCTATATCGATGGGTCCATGAAATTGGACAATTCAGATTCGTACGAAGTTCGTTCCGAAATGGAGTGGTTGGTGTATTGCATAGTTTTAGAGATTCGATTTCTCTCAAACCTACCAAATGACTCCTCCCACCATATTATGATGTTCCCCGAGTTTTGGACTCAATCTGATATCGATTGGTCTGTGAAATTGGACAATTCCGGTTCGTACGAAGTTCGTTATGAAATTGGACTGGTTGGTGTATTGCATAGTGTTATAGATTAGTTTTTACTCAAAACCCATGAAATGACTCCTCCCACCAGATTATGATGTTCCCCAAGTTTTGGACTCAATCCTATATCTATTGGTCCATGAAATTTTACAATTCCGGTTCGTACTAAGTTCGTTCTGAAATGTAGTGGTTGGTGTATTGCATAGTTTTAGAGATTGGATTTCACTGAAAACTCACCAAATGACTCCTCCCACCATATTATGATGTTCCCCAAGTTTTGGGCTCAGTCCGATATCGAGTGGTCCATGAAATTGGACAATTCAGGTTCGTACGAAGTTCGTTCTGAAATGGAGTGGTTTGTGTTTTGCGTAGTTTTGGATATTATATTTCACTCAAAGAGCAATAAATGACTCCTGCCACCATGTTATGTTGTTCCCCATGTTTTGGACTCAATCCGATATCGATTGGGCCATGAAATTGGACAATTCAGGTTCGTACGAAGTTCGTTCTGAAATGGAGTGGTTGGTGTATTTCATTGTTTTAGAGATTGTATTTCCCTAAAAACTCCCCAAATGACTCCTCCCACCATCTTGTAATGTTCCCCATGTTTAGGGCTCTATCCGATAAGGATTAGTCAATGAAATTGGACAATTCAGGTTCGTACGAAGTTCATTCCGAAATAGAGTGGTTGTTTTATTGCATAGTTTTAGAGATTGGATTTCACTCAAAACCCACCAAATGACTCCTCCCACCATATTTTGATGTTCTCCAAGTTTTGGACTCAATCCCATATCGATTGGTCAATGAAATTGGATAATTCAGGTTCGTACGAAGTTTCTTCTGAAATGGATTGGTTGGGGTATTGCATAGTTTTAGAGATTTGATTTCACTCAAAACTCACCAAAGGATTCCTCCAACCATATTATGGACTTCCCCAAGCTTTGGACTCAATCCGATATCGATTGGTCCATGAAATTGGACAATTCAGGTTCGTACGAAGTTCATTCTGAAATAGTGTGGTTGGTGCATTGCCTAGTTTTAGAAATTGTATTTCACTCAAAAGTCACCAAATGACTCCTCCCACCAAATTTTGATGTTCCCCAAGTTTTGGACTCAATCCGATATTGATTGGTCCATGAAATTGGACAATTCAGGTTCGTATGATGTTCGTCAAGAAATGGAGTGGTCTGCGTTTTGCATAGTTTTAGAAATTGGATTTCACTCAAAGATCACCAAATGACTCCACCCACCATATTATGATGTTCCCCAAGTTTTGGACTCAATCCGATATCGATTGGTCCATGAAATTGGACAATTCAGGTTCGTTTGAAGTTCGTTCTGAAATAGTGTGGTTGGTGTATTGCATTGTTGTACATATTGGATTTCACTCAAAACTCACCAAATGACTCCACCCACCATATTTTGTTGTTCCCCAAGTTTTGGACTCAATCCGATATCGATTGGACAATTTAGGTTCGTACGAAGTTCGTTCTGAAATGGAGTGGTTTGTGTTTCCCGTAGTTTTAGATATTGGATTTCATTTAGAGAGCACCAAATCACTCGCCCCGCCATCTTATGATGTCCCAAAGTTTTGGACTCAATTTGATACTGATTGGTCCATGAAATTGGACAATTCAGGTTCGTACGAAGTTCGTTCTGAAATGGAGTGGTTGGTGTATTGCAAAGTTCTAGAGATTCGATTTCACTAAAAACCCACCAAATCACTCCACCCACCATATTATGATGATCCCCAAGTCTTGGACTCAATCCGATAAGTCCACGAAATTGCACATCTCATGTTCGTACGAAGTTCGTTCTGAAATGGAGTGGTTGGTGTATTGCATAGTTTTAGAGATTGGATTTCACTCAAACCCCACCAAATGACTCCTCTCACCATATTATGATGTTTCCCAAGTTTTGGACTCAATCCGATATCCATTGGTCTGTGAAATTGGACAAGTCCGGTTCGTACAAAGTTCGTTCCAAAATGGAGTGGTTGGTGTAATGCATAGTTTTAGAGATTGGATTTCACTCAAAACCCACCAAATGACTCCTCTCACCATATTATGACGTTCCCCATGTTTTAGAGTCAATCCGATATCCATTGGTCTGTGAAATTGGACAATTCCGGTTCGTACAAAATTCGTTCTGAAATGGAGTGGTTGGTGTATTGCATAGTTTTAGATATTGGATTTCACTCAAAACTCACTAAATGACTCCTCCCACCATATTATGATGTTCCCCAAGTTTTGGGCTCAGTCCGATATCGAGTGGTCCATGAAATTGGACAATTCAAGTTCGTACGAAGTTTGTTCTAAAATGGATTAGTTGGTGTACTGCATAGTTTTATAAATTGGATTTCACTCAAAACTCACCAAATGACTCCTCCCACCATATTATGATGTGCCCCAAGTTTTGGACTCAATCCGATATCGATTGGTCCATGAAATTGGACAATTCAGGTTCATACGAAGTTCGTTCTGAAACTGAGTGGTTGGTGTATTGCATTGTTTTCGAGATTGGGATTCCCAAAAAAACTCACCAAATGACTCCTCCCACCATATGACAATGTTCCCCAAGTTTTGGACTCAATCCTATATCGATGGGTCCATGAAATTGGACAATTCAGATTCGTACGAAGTTCGTTCTGAAATGTAGTGGTTGGTGTATTGCATAGTTTTAGAGATTCGATTTCACTCAAACCTGCCAAATGACTCCTCCCACCATATTATGATGTTCCCCAAGTTTTGGACTCAATCTGATATCGATTGGTCTGTGAAATTGGACAATTCCTGTTCGTACGAAGTTCGTTATGAAATGGACTGGTTGGTGTATTGCATAGTGTTATAGATTAGTTTTCACTCAAAACCCTTGAAATGACTCCTCCCACCAGATTATGATGTTCCCCAAGTTTTGGACTCAATCCTATATCTATTGGTCCATGAAATTTTACAATTCCGGTTCGTACAAAGTTCGTTCTGAAATGTAGTGGTTGGTGTATTGCATAGTTTTAGAGATTGGATTTCACCGAAAACTCACCAAATGACTCCTCCCACCATATTATGATGTTCCCCAGGTTTTGGGCTCAGTCCGATATCGAGTGGTCCATGAAATTGGACAATTCAGGTTCGTACGAAGTTCGTTCTGAAATGGAGTGGTTTGTGTTTTGCATAGTTTTGGATATTGTATTTCACTCAAAGAGCAATAAATGACTCCTGCCACCATGTTATGTTGTTCCCCATGTTTTGGACTCAATCCGATATCGATTGGGCCATGAAATTGGACAATTCAGTTTCGTACGAAGTTCGTTCTGAAATGCAGTGGTTGGTGTATTTCATTGTTTTAGAGATTGTATTTCCCTAAAAACTCTACAAATGACTCCTCCCACCATCTTGTAATGTTCCCCATGTTTTGGGCTCTATCCGATAAGGATTAGTCAATGAAATTGGACAATTCAAGTTCGTACGAAGTTCATTCTGAAATAGAGTGGTTGGTTTATTGCATAGTTTTAGAGATTGGATTTCACACAAAACCAACCAAATGACTCCTCCCACCATATTATGATGTCCCCAAGTTTTGGGCTCAATCCGATATCCATTGGTTTGTGAAATTGGACAATTCAGGTTCGTACGAAGTTCGTTCTGAAATGGAGTGGTTGGTGTATTGCATTGTTTTAGAGATTGGATTTCACTCAAGTTCCACCAAATGACTCCTTCCACCATATTATTATGTTCCCAATCCGATATCGATTGGTCCACGAAATTGGACAATTCAGGTTCGTACGAAGTTCGTTTTAAAATAGAGTGGTTGATGTATTGCATAGTTTTAGAGATTGGATTTCACTCAAAACCCCCCAAATGACTCCTCCCACCACATTATGATGTTCCCCAAGCTTTGGACTCAATCTGATATCGATTGGTCCACGAAATTGGACTATTCAGGTTCGTACGAAGTTCGTTTTGGAATAGAGTGGTTGGTGTATTGCATAGTTTTCGAGATTGGATTTCACTCAAAACCCACCAAATGACTCCTCTCACCATTTTATGATGTCCCCCAGGTTTTGGACTTAATCCGATATCGATTGGTCCATAAAATTGGACAATTCAGGTTCGTACGAAGTTCATTCAGAAATGGAGTGGTTGTGTACTGCATAGTTTTAGAGATTGGATTTCACTCAAAACCCACCAAATGACTCCTCCCACCATATTATGATATCCCCAAGTGTTGGGCTCAATCCGATATCGATTGGTCCTTGAAAAGGGACAATTCAGGTTCGTACGAAGTTCGTTCTGAAATGGAGTGGTTGGTGTATTACATTGTTTTAGAGATTGGATTTCACTCAAAACTCACCAAATGACTCCTTCCACCATATTACGATGTTCCCGAAGTTTTGGGCTTAATCCGATATCGATTGGTCCATGAAATTGGACAATTCCGGCTCGTACGAAGTTCGTTCTAAAATGGAGTGGTTTGTGTTTGGCAGAGTTTCAGATATTGGATTTCACTTAAAGAGCACCAAATGACTCCTGCCACCATATTATGATGTTCCCCAAGTTTTGGACTCAATCCGATATCGATTGGTCCATGAAAATGGACAATTCAGGTTCGTACGAAGTTCGTTCTAAAATGGAGTGGTTGGTGTATTGCATTATTTTAGAGATTGGATTTCACTCAAATCCCACCAAATGACTCCTCGCACCACGTTATGATGTTCCCCAAGTTTTGAACTCAATCCGATATCGATTGGTCCATGCAATTGGACAATTCAGGTTCGTACGAAGTTCGTTCTGAAACAGAGTGGTTGGTGTATTGCATTGTTTTCGAGATTGGGATTCCCAAAAAACTCACCAAATGACTCCTCCCACCATATGACAATGTTCCCCAAGTTTTGGACTCAATCCGATATCGATTGGTCCACGAAATTGGATAATTCAGGTTCGTACGAAGTTCGTTCTGAAATGGAGTGGTTGGGGTATTGCATTGTTTTAGACATTCGATTTCACTCGAAACCCACCAAATCACTCCTCCCACCACATTATGATGTCCCCCAAGTTTTGGACTCAATCCGATATCGATTGGTCCATGAAATTGGACAATTCAGGTTCGTACAAAGTTCTTTATGAAATAGAGTGGTTGGTGTATTGCATTGTTTTAGAGATTTGATTTCCCTAAAAACTCACCAAATGACTCCTCCCACGACATTATGATGTTCCCCAAGTTTTGGGCTCCATCTGATATCGATTGGTCCATGAAATTGGACAAGTAAGGTTAGTACGAAGTTCGTTCTGAAATGGAGTGGTTGGTGTATTGCATAGTTTTAGAGGTTGGATTTCACTCAAAACTCACCAAATGACTTCTCCCACCATATTATGACGTTCCCCAAGTTTGGACTCAATCCGATATCGATTGGTCCATGAAATTGGATAGTTCACGTTCGTACGAAGTTCGTTCTGAAATAGAGTGGTTGGTGTATTGCATAGTTTTAGTAATTGGATTTCACTCAAAACCCAGCAAATGACTCATGTCACCACATTTAGACGTTCCCCAGGTTTTGGACTTCATCCGATATCGATTGGTCCATGAAATTGGATAATTCAGGTTCGTACGAAGTTCCTTCTGAAATGGAGTGGTTGGGGTATTGCATAGTTTTAGAGATTTGATTTCACTCAAAACTCACCAAATGACTCCTCCCACCATATTATGGAGTTCCCCAAGTTTTGAACTCAATCCGATATTGATTGGTCCATGAAATTGGACAATTCAGGTTCGTACGAACTTCGTTTTGAAATAGTGTGGTTGGTCTATTGCATTGTTGTAGAGATTGGATTTCACTCAAAACTCACCAAATGACTCCTCCCACCATATTTTGATGTTCCCCAAGTTTTGGACTTAATCCGATATTGATTGGTCCATGAAATTGGACAATTCAGGTTCGTACGATGTTCGTCATGAAATAGAGTGGTCTGTGTTTTGTATAGTTTTAGAGATTGGATTTCACTCAAATATCACCAAATGACTCCTCCCACCATATTATGATGTTCCCCAAGTTTTGGACTCAATCCGATATCGATTGGTCCATGAAATTGGACAATACAGGTTTGTAAGAAGTTCGTTCTGAAATGGAGTGGTTGGTGTGCTGCATTGTTTTAGAGATTGGATTTCACTCAAAACCCACAAAATGACTCTTTCCACCATATTATTATGTTCCCCAAGTTTTGGACTCAATCCGATATCGATTAGTCCACGAAATTGGACAATTCAGGTTCGTACGAAGTTCGTTTTGAAATAGAGTCGTTGGTGTATTGCATAGTTTTAGAGATTGGATTTCACTCAAAACCCACCAAATGACTCCTCTCACCTTTTTATGATGTCCCCCAGGTTTTGGACTTAATCCGATATCGATTGGTCCATGAAATTGGACAATTCATTGTCGTACGAAGTTCGTTCTGAAATGGAGTGGTTGGTGTATTGCATAGTTTTAGATATTCGATTTCACTGAAAACCCACCAAATGACTCCTCCCACCACATTATGATGTTCCCCAAGTTTTGGACTCAATCCGATATCGATCGGTCCATAAAATTGGACAATTCAGGTTCGTATGAAGTTCATTCTGAAATGGAGTGGTTGTGTACTGCATAGTTTTTGAGATTGGATTTCAATGAAAACCCACCAAATGACTCCTCCCACCATATTATGATATCCCCAAGTTTTGGGCTCAATCCGATATCGATTGGTCCTTGAAAAGGGACATTTCAGGTTCGTATGAAGTTCATTCTGAAATAGAGTGGTTGGTGTATTACATTGTTTTAGAGATTGGATTTCACTCAAAACTCACCAAATGACTCCTCCCACCATATTATGATGTACCCCAAGTTTTGGGCTTAATCCGATATCGATTGGTCCATGAAATTGGACAATTCAGGTTCGTATGAAGTTTGTTCTGAAATTGAGTGGTTTGTGTTTGGCAGAGTTTTAGATATTGGATTTCACTCAAAGAGCACCAAATGACTCCTGCCACCATATTATGATGTTCCCCAAGTTTTGGACTCAATCCGTTATCGATTGGTCCATGAAAAGGGACAATTCAGGTTCGTACGAAGTTCGTTCTGAAATGGAGTGGTTGGTGTATTGCATAGTTCTGGAGATTGGATTTCACTCAAATCCCACCAAATGACTCCTCCCACCACATTATGATGTTCCCCAAGTTTTGGACTCAATCCGATATCGATTGGTCCATGAAATTGGACAATTCAGGTTTGTACGAAGTTCGTTCTGAAATGGAGTGGTTGGTGTATTGCATAGTTCTGGAGATTGGATTTCACTCAAAACACGCCAGATGACTCCTCCCACCATACTATGATGTTCCCCAAGTTTTGGACTCAATCCGATATCGATTGGTCCATGAAATTGGACAATTCACGTTCGTACGAACTTCATTCGAAAAAGGAGAGGTTGGTGTATTGCATTGTTTTAGAGAATGGATTTCACTCAAAACTCACCAAATGATTCCTCCCACCGTATTATGATGTTCCCCAAGTTTTGGACTCAATCCGATATCGATCGGTCCATGAAATTGGAAAATTCAGGTTCGTACGAAGTTCGTTATGAAATGGAGTGGTTTGTGTTTTGCATAGTTTTAGAGATTGGATTTCACTCAAAACTCACCAAATGACTCCTCCCAACACATTATAATGTTCCCCAAGTTGTGGGCTCAATTTGATATCGATTGGTCCATGAAATTGGACAATTCAGGTTCGTACGAAGTTCGTTCTGAAGTGGAGTGGTTGGTGTATTGCATAGTTCTAGAGATTGGATTTCACTCAAAACCTACCAAATGACTCCTCCCACCGTACTACGTTCCCCAAGTTTTGGACTCAATCCGATATCGATTGGTCCATGAAATTGGACAATTCTGGTTCGTATGAAGTTCGTTCTGAAATGGAGTGGTTTGTGTTGTGCATTGTTTAAGAAATTGGATTTCACTCAAAGTGCACAAAATGACTCCTCCCACCATATTATGATGTTCCCCAAGTTTGGACTCAATCCGATATCGATTGGTTCATGAAATTGGACAATTCAGGTTTGCACGAAGTTCGTTCCGAAATGGAGTGGTTGGTGTATTGCATTGTTTTAGAGATTCGATTTCACTCAAAACCACCAAATGACTCTTCCCACCATATTATGATGTTCCCCAAGTTTTGGACTCAATCCGATATCGATTGGTCCATGAAATTGGACAATTCAGGTTCGTATGACGTTCCTTCTGGAATGGAATGGTTTGTGTTTTGCTTAGTTTTAGATATTGGACTTCACTCAAAGAGCACCAAATGACTCTTCCCACCATATTATTATGTTCCCCAAGTTTTGGACTCAATCCGATATCGACTGATCTACGAAATGGACAATTCCGGTTCGTACGAAGTTCGTTCTGAAATGGAGTGGTTGTGTATTGCATAGTTTTAGAGATTGGATTTCACTCAAAACCCACCAAATGACTCCTCCCACCATATTATGATGTTCCCTAAGTTTTGGACTCAATCCGATATTGACTGGTCCATGAAATTGGACAATTCAGGTTTATACGAAGTTCTTTCTGAACTAGAGTGCTTGGTGTATTGCATTGTTTTAGAGATTGGATTTCGCTTAAAACTCACCAAATGACTCCTCCCACCATATTATGATGTTCCCCAAGTTTTGGACTCAATCCGATATCGATTCGTCCATGAAATTGGACAATTCAGGTTCGTACGATGTTCGTTCTGAAATGGAGTGGTTTGTGTTTAGCATAGTTTTAGATATTGGATTTCACTCAAAGATCACCAAATGACTCCTCCCAGCATACTATGATGTTCCCTAACTTTTGGACTCAATCCTATATCGATTGGTCCACGAAATTAGACAATTCAGGTTCGTACAATGTTCGTTCCGAAATGGAGTGGTTTGTGATTTGCATAGTTTTAGATATAGGATTTCACTCAAAGCGCACCAAATGACTCCTCCCACCATATTATGATGTTCCCCACTCAATCCGATATCGATTGGTCCATGAAATTGGACGATTCAGGTTTGTACGAAGTTCGTTCTGAGATGGAGTGGTTGGTGTATTGCATAGTTTTAGAGATTGGATTTCTCCCAAAACTCACCAAATGACTCCTCCCACCATATTATGATGTTCCCCAACTTTTGGACTCAATCCGATATCAATTTGTCCATGAAATTGGACAATTCAGGTTCGTACGAAGTTCGTTCTGAAATGGAGTGGTTGGTGTATTGCATAGTTTTAGAGATTCGATTTCCCTCAAAACCCACGAAATGACTCTTCCCACCATATTATGATGTTCCCCAAGTTTTGGACTCAATCCGATATCGATTGTCCATGAAATTGGACAATTCAGGTTCGTATGACGTTCGTTCTGGAATGGAGTGGTTTGTGTTTTGCATAGTTTTAGATATTGGATTTCACTCAAAGATCACCAAATGACTCCTCCCAGCATATTATGATGTTCCCCAAGTTTTGGACTCAATCCTATATCGATTGGTTCACAAAATTAGACAATTCAGGTTCCTACGAAGTTCGTTCTGAAATGGAGTGGTTTGTGATTTGCAGAGTTTTAGATATAGGATTTCACTCAAAACGCACCAAATGACTCCTCCAGCCATATTATGATGTTCCCCACTCAATCCGATATCGATTAGTCAATGAAATTGGTCAAATCAAGTTCGTTCGAAGTTCGCTCTGAAATGGAGTGGTTGATGTATTGCATGTATTTCACTCAAAAAGCACCAAATGACACCTCCCACTATATTATGGAGTTCTCGAAGTTTTTGACTCAATCCGATATCGTTTGGTCCCTGAAATTGGACAATTCAGGTTCGTACGAAGTTCGTTCTGAAATGGAGTGGTTAGTGTATTGCATAGTTTTAGAGATTGGATTTCCCTCAAAACCCATCAAATGACTCCTCGCACCATATTATGATGTTCCCCATGTTTTGGAATCAATCCGATATCGATTGGTCCTTGAAATTGGACAATTCAGGTTCGTACGAAATTCTTTCCGAAATGGAGTGGTTGGTGTGTTGCATATTTATAGAGATTTGATTTCACTCAAAATTCACAAAATATCTCCTCCCACCATATTATAATGTTCCCCAAGTTTTGGGCTCAATCCTATATCGGTTGGTCCATGAAATTGGACAATTCAGGTTCGTACGAAGTTCGTTCTAGGATGGAGTGGTTGTTGTATTGCATAGTTTTAGAGATTGGATTTCACTCAAAACTCACCAAATGACTCCTCCCACCATATTATGATGTTCCCCAAGTTTTGGACTCAATCCGATATCGATTGGTCCTAGAAATTGGACAATTCAGGTTCGTACGAAGTTCGTTCTGAAATGGAGTGGTTTGTGTTTTGCATAGTTTTGGGTATTGGATTTCACACACAGAGCACCAAATGACACCTCCCACCATATTATGATGTTCCCTAAGTTTTGGACTTAATCCGATATCGATTGTTCATGAAATTCGACCATTAAGGTTTGTGCGATGTTCATTCTGAATTGGAGTGGTTTGTGTTTTGCATCGTTTTAGATATTGGATTTCATTCAAAGAGCACCAAATGAGTCCTCCCACCATATTATGTTGTTCCCCACGTTTTGGACTCAATCCGATATCGATTGGTCTATGAAATTGGACAATTCAAGTTCGTTCAAAGTTCCTTATGAAATGGAGTGGTTGGTGTATTGCATAGTTTTAGAGATTGGATTTCATTAAAAACTCGCCAAATGACTCCTCCCACCATATTATAATGTTCTCTAAGTTTTGGACTCAATCCGATATCGATTGGTCCCTGAAATTGGACAATTCAGGTTTGTACGAAGTTCGTTATGAAGTGGAGTGGTTGGTGTGTTGCATAGTTTTAGAAATTAGATTTCGCTCAAAACTCAGCAAATTACACCTCTGATAAGGTCATAATTTCACACATTTGCATGCCTTCTTTGCTTAGTAATTTTGTTTAGCTTCTCTTTATTTTGAGTCTCTTACGTATGTTTGTGCGTTTTGTAGGTAAGGCAGCAAGGGGATGACATTTGATACAATTCATGCATGTTAAGGGCTGAGTGGCACAAGAGGAATATGAGCTTAAAGACAAAACCAATTTGAGCCACACTCCTTGTCAGTCCAGTTTCGTAGGTCATTTGCAGGCCTCATTTCAGTAACCTACACAGGTCGGATGAGGAGACATCCTTGATAGCAGTTGTTCCAATGGGTGTCTATTATAACATATCCAAATTTCAGCCCAATTGGATAAATCTGGAGCCCTCAGCACGTCGATGACTGAACCAAGTTCACAGAAATGTCATGTTGGCTACCATCACATTTAATGTGGCTACATCCCTATAGCCATGTGCTACACATGGGCAGCCACACATGGGAGTCAAATCAGCTCAGAAGCTCAGAAATATGAACAAAAGTCAAGCTTTCCATAAAGAAACCATACCAAAGCATGTATTTAGCAGCTGGAGTAGTTGGCAAGTATGTCAGCTGGAGCAGTTGGCAAGTATGGGCAGCCGGAGCAGTTGGGAGCAGCTAAGAGAGGTGTGCTTCACCAGCCAAAGGGGAGGACGAAATTGCACTCTATAAATAGAGAGTTGCACTTGGGTCAGAAAAAGACATTCACTTCATCCATTACTCTCATACACACATTCAGATTCACCACAAAGAGAGAAGGGAGCTTGGAGCTATCAAGGGAGCTTGGAGCTGTCCTAGGAACTTCCTTGCTGTCATCATCTAGTTCTTCTCCTCTCTTTATCCTATCTATGTATTTCTTATTTTCTGTATTCATAGTCATGTCTAACTAATCCATTTAGTTAGGGCTTAGGATGAAGCCCTAGTCATGAATATTCAATGTTATGGATGATTTTCATAGTTAATTGATTTCCTTGCTTTTATTATCAAGTTGTTAATCTCCAGTTTATTATGTGCTTGATGTATGTTTTCTTGGAGTAGCTAACTAGGATTTTATGCATCTAGCACAGGTTGTGAAGGGGTTCAGATTCACCAATTCTACTCTCCTTTCACAAGCAACACATGAATGGCCTAAGAATCATTCAAGGGGTTAATAACCATAGGTTGACTTGGACAGATACCATGTTCTAGGATTTGTGTGATTATCATATTCTCAAGGAGCTTAATGACTCTTGTATGCTTTATTCTAAGTAGATACCATGCTTAGGTTGCATATTAGAGATCACGTGTTGTGTAGATACCATGCATAATCACATGCCTTAGGAGAATCATGCATCCGGCACCTAGATACCATAGGCTTGTATGCGATAATCTATTGTTGATGAAGCTTGAGTCAATTTCTATGCATTCATAACTTGGATAGGAAAACTAGTGGTGGATTCCAAGGCTCTAACACCTCTCAATCATTGTTTCACAACTTGTTGATTGCTGCCAGTGTTTACTTTCGAGCACTTTCATTTCACTTTCTTCTTTTCATTTCAACAACAAAAACCCCCATTTCGAGTGCGTGTGTGGTGCTAGGATTCTGTCCTAGACCTTGAGTAATTTGCAAGAGGCATTGTTGAATTCGACCTTGCCTTTAGCTAGTTAGTCAGTTTCTTTATTCTATGTTTTTCTAGCATTCTAAGTAATTTAACTTGGAACCAAGTTACCATTCTCCGTGGGATCGACCTCGTATTGATATAAGCTATACTATAAACGGTTTGTGCACTTGCGAGAATTAAAGTGGCTGTTTTTAATAACGCATTTTAGTTGTTAAGAATAGGCGCAACAACCTCCCACCATATTGTTATGTTCCCCAAGTTTTGGACTCAATCCGATATCGATTGGTAAATGAAATTGGACAATTAAGGTTCGTACGAAGTTCGTTCTGAAATGGAGTGGTTGGTGTATTGCATAGTTTTAGAAATTGGATATCACTCAAAAAGCACCAAATGACACCTCCAACCATATTATGATGTTCCCCAAGTTTTGGACTCAATCCGATATCGATTGGTAAATGAAATTGGACAATTCAGGTTCGTGCGAAGTTCGTTCTGAAATGGAGTGGTTGGTGTATTGCATAGTTCTAGAGATTGGATTTCACTCCAAAGTCACCAAATGACTCCTCCCACCATATTATGATGTTCCCCAATTTTGGGACTCAATCCGATATTGATTGGTCCACGAAATTGGACAATTCAGATTCCTACGAAGTTCATTATGAAATGGAGTGGTTGGTGTATTGCATAGTTCTTGAGATTGGATTTCACTCATAACCTACCAAATGACACCTCCCACTATATTATGGAGTTCTCGAAGTTTTGGACTCAATCCGATATCAATTGGTACTTGAAATTGGACAATTCAGGTTCGTATGAAGTTCGTTCTGAAATGGAGTGGTTGGTGTATTGCATAGTTTTAGAGATTGGATTTCCCTCAACACCCATCAGCACCATATTATGATGTTCCCCAAGTTTTGGACCCAATCCGATATCGATTGGTCCAAGAAATTCAACAATTCATGTCCGTACAAAGTTCGTTCTGAAATGGATTGGTTGGGGTATTGCATAGTTTTAGAGGTTGGATTTAAACTCACCAAATGACTCCTCCCACCAAAATATAATGTTCCCCAACTTTTGGGCTCAATACGATATCAATTGGTCCACGAATTGGACAATTCAGGTTCGTACGAACTTCGTTCTGAAATGGAGTGGTTTGTGTTTTGCATAGTTTTAGATACTGGATTTCACTCGAAGAGCACAAAATGACTTCTCCCACCATATTATGATGTTCCCCAAGTTTGGGACTCAATCCTATATCGATTGGTCCATGGAATTGTACAATTCAGGTTCGTACGGAGTTCGTTCTGAAATGGGGTGGTTGGTGTATTGCATTGTTTTAGATATTTGATTTCACTCAAACCTCACCAAATGACTCCTCCCACCATATTATGATGTTCCCCAAGTTTTGGACTTAATCCGATATCGATTGGTCCTAGAAATTGGACAATTCAGGTTCGTACGAAGTTCGTTCTCAAATGGAGTTGTTGGTGTATTGTATTGTTTTAGATATTGGATTTCACTCAAAACTCACCAAATGACTCCTCCCACCGTATTATAATGTACCCCAAGTTTTGGGCTCAATCCGGTATGGATTCTTCCATGAAATTGGACAATTCAAGTTCGTATGAAGTTCGTTCCGAAATGGAGTTGTTGGTGTATTGCATAGTTTTAGAGATCAGATTTCACTCAAAACTCACCAAATGACTCCCCCCATCATATTATAATGTTCCCCAAGTTGTGGGCTCAATCCGATATCGATTGGTCCACGAAATTGGATAATTCATGTTCGTACGAAGTTCGTTCTGAAATGAAGTGGTTGGGGTATTGCATAGTTTTAGAGATTGGATTTCACTCAAAACCCACCAAATGACTCCCACCACATTATGACGTTCCCCAAGTTTTGGACTCAATCCAATATCGATTGGTCCATGAAATTTTACAATTCCGGTTCGTACGAAGTTCGTTCTGAAAGGGAGTGGTTGTGTATTGCATAGTTTTAGAGATTGAATTTCACGCAAAACTCACCAAATGACTCCTCCCACAATATTATGATGTTCCCCAACTTTTGGACTCAATCCGATATCGATTGGTCTGTGAAATTGGACAATTCCGATTCGTATGAAGTTCGTTCTAAAATGGAGTTGTTGGTGTATTGCATAGTTTTAGAGATCAGATTTCACTCAAAACTCACCAAATGACTCCTCCCGTCATATTATAATGTTCCCCAAGTTTTGGGCTCAATCCGATATCAATTGGTCCATGAAATTGGACAACTCAGTTTTGTACGAAGTTCGTTCTGAAATAGAGTGGTTGGTGTATTGCATAGTTTTAGAGATTCGATTTCACTCAAAACCCACCAAATGACTCCTCCCACCACATTATGACGTTCCCAAGTTTTGGACTCAATCCGATATTGATTGGTCCAAGAAATTGGACAATTCGGGTTCGTGCGAAGTTCTTTCTGAAATGGAGTGGTTTGTGTTTTGAATAGTTTTAGAGATTGGATTTCACTCAAAACCTACAATTCAGGTTCACGCGAAGTTCGTTCTGAAATGTAGTGGTTGGTGTATTGCATAGTTTCAGAGATTCAATTTCACTCAAAAACCACCAAAGGACTCATCCTACCATATTATGATGTTTCCCAAGTTTTGGATTCAAACCGATGTCGATTGGTCCATGAAATTGGACAATACCGGTTCATACAAAGTTCGTTTTGTAATGGAGTGGTTGGTGTATTGCATAGTTTTAGACATTCGATTTCACTCAAAAACCACCAAATGACTCCTCCTACCACATTACGATGTTCCCCAAGTTCTGGACTCAATCAGATATCGATTGGTCCATGAAATTGGATAATTCAGGTTCGTACGAAGTTCGTTCTGAAATGGAGTGGTTGGGGTATTGCATAGTTATAGAGATTTGATATCATTCAAAACCCACCAAATGACACCTCCTACCATATTTTGATGTTCCCCAAGTTTTGGACTCAATCCGATATCGATTGGTCCATGAAATTGGACAATTCACGTTCCTACGAAGTTCGTTCTGAAATGGAATGGTTGGTGTATTGCATAGTTTTAGAGATTGAATTTCACTCAAAACGCACCACATGACTGCTCCCACTATATTATGACGTTCCCCAAGTTTTGGACTCAATCCGATATCGATTGTTCCATAAAATTGGACAATTCAGGTTCGTACGAAGTTCGTTCCGTAATGGAGTGTTTTGTGTTTTGCATAGTTTGACACATTGGATTTCACTAAAAACTCACCAAATGACTCCTCCCATCATATTATGATGTTCCCTAAGTTTTGGGCTCCATCCGATATCGATTGGTCCATGAAATTGGACAATTCAGGTTTGTACGAAGTTGATTGTGAAATGGAGTGGTTGGTGTATTGCATAGTTTTAGGGATTGAATTTCACTCAAAACTCACCAAATGACTCCTCCAACTATATTATGATGTTCCCCAAGTTTTGGACTTCATCCGATATCAATTGGTCCATGAAATTGGACAATTTAGGTTCGTGCGAAGTTCTTTCTGAAATGGAGTGGTTTGTGTTTTGCATAGTTTTTGATATTGGATTTAACTCAAAGAGCCCCAAATGACTCCTCCCACCATACTATGATGATCCCCAAGTTTTGGACTCAATCCAATATCGATTGGTCCATGAAATTGGACAATTCACGTTCCTACGAAGTTCGTTCTGCAGTGGAGTGGTTGGTGTATTGCGTAGTTTTAGAGATTGAATTTCACTGAAAACGCACCACATGACTGCTCCCACTATATTATGACGTTCCCCAAGTTTTGGACTCAATCCGATATCGATTGTTCCATAAAATTGGACAATTCAGGTTCGTACGAAGTTCGTTCCGAAATGGAGTGGTTTGTATTTTGCATAGTTTGACACATTGGATTTCACTCAAAACTCACCAAATGACTCCTCCCATCATATTATTGTGTTCCCCAAGTTTTGGGCTTCATCCGATATCGATTGGTCCATGAAATTGGACAATTCAGGTTTGTACGAAGTTGATTGTGAAATGGAGTGGTTGGTGTATTGCATAGTTTTAGGGATTGAATTTCACTCAAAACTCACCAAATGAGTCCTCCAACTATATTATGTTGTTCCCCAAGTTTTGGACTTCATCCGATATCAATTGGTCCAAGAAATTGGACAATTTAGGTTCGTACGAAGTTCTTTCTGAAATGGAGTGGTTTGTGTTTTGCATAGTTTTAGATATTGGAATTAACTCAAAGAGCCCCAATTGACTCCTCCCACCATACTAAGATGATCCCCAAGTTTTGGACTCAATCCGATATCGATTGGTCCATGAAATTGGACAATTCACGTTCCTACGAAGTTCATTCTGCAGTGGAGTGGTTGGTGTATTGCGTAGTTTTAGAGATTGAATTTCACTAAAAACGCACCACATGACTGCTCCCACTATATTATGACGTTCCCCAAGTTTTGGACTCAATCCGATATCGATTGTTCCATAAAATTGGACAAATCTGGTTCATACGAAGTTCGTTCCGAAATGGAGTGGTTTGTGTTTTGCATAGTTTTACACATTGGATTTCACTCAAAACTCACCAAACGACTCCTCCCATCATATTATGATGTTCCCCAAGTTTTGGGCTCAATCCGATATCGATTGGTCCATAAAGTTGGACAATCCAGGTTTGTACGAAGTTGATTGTGAAATGGAGTGGTTGGTGTACTGCATAGTTTTAGGGATTGCATTTTACTCAAAACTCACCAAATGACTCCTCCAACTATATTATGATGTTTCCCAAGTTTTGGACCCAATTCAATATCGATTGGTCCATGAAATTGGACAATGCAAGTTTGTACGAAGTTCGTTCTGAAATGGAATGGTTTGTGTTTTGCATAGTTTTAGACGTTGGATTTCACTCAAAACTCACCAAATGACTCCACCCACCATATTATGACGTTCCCCAAGTTTAGGGCTCAATCCGATATCGATTGGTCCATGAAATTGGACAATTCCGGTTTGTACGAAGTTGATTGTGAAATGGAGTGGTTGGTGTATTGCATAGTTTTAGGGATTGAATTTCACTCAAAACTCACCAAATGACTCCTCCAACTATATTATGATGTTCCCCATGTTTTGGACTTCATCCGATATCAATTGGTCCATGAAATTGGACAATTTAGGTTCGAACGAAGTTCTTTCTGAAATGGAGTGGTTTGTGTTTTGCATAGTTTTAGATATTGGATTTAACTCAAAGAGCCCCAATTGACTCCTCCCACCATACTATGATGATCCCCAAGTTTTGGACTCAATCCGATATCGATTGGTCCATGAAATTGGACAATTCACGTTCCTACGAAGTTCATTCTGCAGTGGAGTGGTTGGTGTATTGCGTAGTTTTAGAGATTGAATTTCACTAAAAACGCACCACATGACTGCTCCCACTATATTATGACGTTCCCCAAGTTTTGGACTCAATCCGATATCGATTGTTCCATAAAATTGGACAAATCTGGTTCATACGAAGTTCGTTCCGAAATGGAGTGGTTTGTGTTTTGCATAGTTTTACACATTGGATTTCACTCAAAACTCACCAAACGACTCCTCCCATCATATTATGATGTTTCCCAAGTTTTGGGCTCAATCCGATATCGATTGGTCCATAAAATTGGACAATCCAGGTTTGTACGAAGTTGATTGTGAAATGGAGTGGTTGGTGTACTGCATAGTTTTAGGGATTGAATTTTACTCAAAACTCACCAAATGACTCCTCCAACTATATTATGATGTTTCCCAAGTTTTGGACCCAATTTAATATCGATTGGTCCATGAAATTGGACAATGCAAGTTTGTACGAAGTTCGTTCTGAAATGGAGTGGTTTGTGTTTTGCATAGTTTTACACGTTGGATTTCACTCAAAACTCACCAAATGACTCCACCCACCATATTATGATGTTCCCCAAGTTTAGGGCTCAATCCGATATCGATTGGTCCATGAAATTGGACAATTCCGGTTTGTACGAAGTTGATTGTGAAATGGAGTGGTTGGTGTATTGCATAGTTTTAGGGATTGAATTGCACTCAAAACTCACCAAATGACTCCTCCAACTATATTATGTTGTTCCCCAAGTTTTCGACTCAATCCGATATCGATTGTTCCACGAAATTGGTCAATTCTGGTTCATACGAAGTTCGTTTCGAAATGTAGCGGTTGGAGTTTTGCATAGTTTTAGACATTGGATTTCACTCAAAACTCACCAAATGACTCCTCCCACCGAATGATATTTGGACTCAATCCGATATCGATTGTTCCATGAAATTGGACAATTCAGGTTTGTACGCTGTTCGTTCCGAAATGGAGTGGTTGGTGTATTGTATAGTTCTAGAGGTTGGATTTCACTCCAAACCAACCAAATGACTCCTCTCGCCATATTATGATATTCCCCAAGTTTTGGACTCAATCCGATATCGATTGGTCCATGAAATTGGACAATTCCAGTTTCTGAAATGGAGTGGTTGGTGTATTGCAGACTTCTAGAGATTGGATTTCACTCAAAACCAACCAAATGACTCCTCCCGCCACATTATGTTTTTCCCCAAGTTTTGGACTCAATCCTATATCGATTTGTCCTTGAAATTGGACAATTCAAGATCGTACGTAGTTCATTCTGAAATGGAGTGGTTTGTGTTTTGAATAGTTTTAGCTATTGGATTTTCACACAAAGAGCACCAAATGACTCCACCCACCATATTATGTTGTGCCCCAAGTTTTGGACTCAATCCTATATCGATTGGTCCATGAAATTGGACAATTCAGGTTCGCAAGAAGTGCGTTCTGAAATGGAGTGGTTTGTGTTTTGCATAGGTTTAGATATTGGATTTCACTCAAATCCCACCAAACGACTCCTGCCACAACATTATGCTGTTCGTCAAGTTTTGGACTCAATCCGATATCGATTGGTCTATGAAATTGGACAATGCAAGTTTGTACGAAGTTCATTTTGAAATGGAGTGGTTGGTGTATTGCTCAGTTTTGGAGATTGGATTTCACTCAAAACTCACCAAATGACTCCTCCCACCATATTACGATGTTCCCCGAGTTTTGGACTCAATCCTATATCGATTGGTCCATGAAATTGGACAATTCAGGTTCATACGAAGTTCGTTCTGAAATAGAGTGGTTGGTGTATTGCATAGTTCTAGAGATTGGATTTCACACAAAACTCACCAAATGACTCCTCCCACGATGTTATGATGTTCCCCAAGTTTTGGACTCAATCCTATATTGATTGGTCCATGAAATTGGACAATTCAGGTTCGTACGAAGTTCGTTCTGAAATGGAGTGGTTTGTGTTTTGCATAGTTTTAGATTTTGGATTTCACTCAAAGGGCTCCGAATGACTCCTCCCACCATATTCTGATGTTCTCCAAGTTTTGGACTCAATCCGATATCGATTGGTCCATGAAATTGGACAATTCAAGTTTGTACGAAGTTCGTTTATGAAAGGGTGTGGTTGGAGTATTGCATAGTTTTAGATGTTGGATTTCACTCAAAACTCACCAAATGACTCCTCTCACCATGTTATAACGTTCCCCAAGTTTTGGCCTCAATCCAATATCGATTGGTCCATGAAATTGGACAATTCAGGTTCGTACGAAGTTCGTCCTGAAATAGAGTGGTTGGTGTATTACACAGTTTTTGTGATTGGATTTCACTAAAAAAACATCAAATGACTCCTCCCACCATATTATGATGTTACCCAAGTTTTGGACTCAATCCGATATCGATTGGTCCATGAAATTGGACAATTCAGGTTCCTACGAAGTTCGTTCTGAAATATAGTGGTCGGTGTATTGCATAGTTTTAGAGATTGGATTTCAGTCAAAACTCACCAAATGACTCCTCCCACCATATTATGATGTTCCCCAAGTTTTGGACTCAATCCTATATCTATTGGTCCATGAAATTGGACAATTTAGGTTGGTACGAAGTTAGTTCTAAAATGGTGTGGCTTGTGTTTTGCATAGTTTTAGATATTAGATTTCACTCAAAGAGCACCAAATGACTCCACCCACCATAGTATGATGTTCCCCGAGTTTCGTACTCAATCCGATATCGATTGTTCCATGAAATTGGACAATTCAAGTTTGTACGAAGTTCGTTTCTGAAAGGGTGTGGTTGGAATATTGTATAGTTTTAGTTGTTGGATTTCACTGAAAACTCACCAAATGACTCCTCTCACCATGTTGTAATGTTCCCCAAGTTTTGGGCCCAATTCGATATCGATTGGTCCATGAAAATGTTCAATTCAGGTTCATACGAAGTTCGTTCTGAAATGGGGTGGTTGGTGTATTACATAGTTTGTGTGATTGGATTTCACTAAAAACCCACCAAATGACACCTCCCACCATTTTATGATGTTCCCCAAGTTTTGGACTCAATCCGATGTCGACTGGTCCATGAAATTGGACAATTCAGATTCTTACGAAGTATGTTCTAAAATAGAGTGGTTGGTGTATTACATATTTTTTGTGATTGGATTTCACTAAAAACCCACCAAATGACACCTCCCACCATATTACGATGTTCCCTAAGTTTTGGACTCAATCCGATATCGACTGGTCCATAAAATTGGACAATTCAGATTCATACGAAGTTTGTTCTGAAATAGAGTGGTTGGTGTATTGCATAGTTCTAGAGATTGGATTTCACTCAAAACTCACCAAATGACTCCTCACACCATATTATGTTGTTCCCCAAGTTTTGGACTCAATCCGATATCGACTGGTCCATGAAACTGGACAATTCAGATACATACGAAGTTCGTTCTGAAATGGAGTTGTTTGTGTTTTGCATAGTTTTAGATATTGTATTTCACTCAGAACCCACCAAATGACTCCTCCCACCATATTATGATGTTCCCCAAGTTTTGGACTCAATCCGATATCGATTGGTCCATGAAATTGGACAATTCAAGTTTGTATGAAGTTCGTTCTAAAATGGAGTGGTAGGTTTATTGCATAGTTCTAGAGATTGGATTTCACTAAAAACTCACCGAATGACTCCTCCCACCATATTATGATGTACCCCAAGTTTTGGACTCAATCCTCTATTGATTGTTCCTTGAAATTGGACAATTCAAGTTCGTACGAAGTTCGTTCTGAAATGGAGTGGTCGGTATATTGCACAGTTTTAGCGATTGGATTCACTCAGAACTCTCCAAATGACTCCTCCCACCATATTATGATGTTCCCGAAGTTTTGGACTCAATCTTATATCGATTGGTCCATGAAATTGGATAATTCAGGTACGTACGAAGTTCGTTATGAAATGGAGTGGTTTGTGTTTTGCATAGTTTTGGATATTGGATTTCACTCAAAAAGCACCCAATGACTCCTCCGATCATATGATGATGTTCCCCAAGTTTTGGACTCAATCCGATATCGATTGGTCCATGAAATTGAACAATTCAGGTTTGTACGAAATTCGTTCTGAAATGTAATGGTTGGTGTATTGCATAGTTTTAGAGATTCGATTTCACGCAAAACCCTCTAAATCACTCGTCCCACCATATTATGATGTTCCCCAAGTTTCGGACTCAATCCGATATCGATTGGTCCATGAAATTGGACAATTCAGGTTCGAACGAAGTTCGTTCTGAAATGGAGTGGTTGGTGTATTGCATGGTTTTAGAGATTGGGTTTCACTCAAAACCTACCAAATGAATGCTCCCACCATACGATGATGTTCCCCAAGTTTCGGACTCAATCCGATATCGATTGGTCCATGAAATTGGACAATTCAGGTTCGAACGAAGTTCGTTCTGAAATGGACTGGTTGGTGTCTTGCATAGTTTTAGAGATTCGATTTCACCCAAAACCCCCCAAATCACTCGTCCCACCACATTATGATGTTCCCCAAGCTTTGGACTCAATATGATATCGATTGGTCTATGAAATTGGACAATTCCGGTTCGTACGAAGTTCGTTCTGAAATGCAGTGGTTGGTGTATTGCATAGTTTTAGATATTGGATTTCACTCAAAGAGCACCAAATGACACCTCCTACCGTATTATGATGCTTCCCAAGAAATTGGACAATTTAAGTTCGTGCAAAGTTCGTTCTGAAATGGAGTGGTTTGAGTTTTGCATAGTTTGGAATATTGGATTTCACTCAAAGAGCACCAAATGACTCCTGTCACCATGTTACGGAGTTCCCCAAGTTTTGGATTCAATCCAATATCGATTGGTCCATGAAATTGGACAGGTCAGGTTTGTACAAAGTTCGATATGAAATGGAGTGGTTGGTGTTTTGCATTGTTTTAAAGATTGGATTTCACTCAAAATGCACCAAATGACTCCTCCCACCATATTACGGAGTTCCCCAAGTTTTGGACTCAATCCAATATCGATTGGTCCACGAAATTTGACAATTCAGGTTTGTACGAAGTTCGTTCTGAAATGGAGTGGTTGGTGTATTACATAGTTCTGGACTTTGGATTTCACTCAAAACCTACCTAATGCCTCCTCCCACCATATTATGTTGTTCCCCAAGTTTTGGAGTCAATCCGATATCGGTTAGTCCATGAAATTGGACAATTCATGTTCGTACGAAGTTCGCTCTGAAACGGAGTGGTTCGTGTATTGCATAGTTTTAGAGATTGGATTTCAATCAAAACCCACCAAATGACTCCTCCCACCATATTATGATGTTCCCTAAGTTTTGGACTCAATCTGATATCGATTGGTCCATGAAATTGGACAATTCAGGTTCATACAAAGTTCGTTCTGAAATGGAATGGTTTGAGTTTTGCATAGTTTGGAATATTGGATTTCACTCAAAGAGCACCAAATGACTCCTCTCACCATATTATGATGTTTGCCAAGTTTTGGACTCAATCCGATATCGATTGGTCCACGAAATTGTACAGGTCACTAACTTCGATATGAAATGGAGTGGTTGGTGTTTTGCACAGTTTTAAAGATTGGATTTCACTCAAAAAGCACCAAATGACTCATCCCACCATATTACGGAGTTCCCCAAGTTTTGGACTCAATCCGATATCGATTGGTCCATGAAATTGGACAATTCAGGTTCGTACGAAGTTCGTTCTGAAATGGAGTGGTTAGTGTATTGCATAGTTCTGGACTTTGGATTTCACTCAAAACCTACCTAATGCCTCTTCCCACCATATTACGCTGTTCCCCAAGTTTTGGAGTCAATCCGATATCGGTTGGTCCATGAAATTGGACAATTCATGTTCGTACGAAGTTCGTTCTGAAACAGAGTGGTTCGTGTATTGCATAGTTTTAGAGATTGGATTTCACTCAAAACCTACCAAATGACTGCTCCCACCAAACTGTGATGTTTCCCAAGTTTTGGACTCAATCCGATATCGATTGGTCCATGAAATTGGAAAATTCAGGTTCATACGAAGTTCGTTCTGTTCTAGACATTGGATTTCACTCAAAACCTACCTAATGACTCCTCCCTCCATATTATCTTGTTCCCCAAGTGTTGGACTCAATCCGATATCGATTGGTCCATGAAATTGGAGAATTCAGATTCGTACGAAGTTCTTCATGAAATGGAGTGGTTGGGGTATTGCATAGTTTTAGAGATTGGATTTCACTCAAAGAGCACCAAATGACTCCTCCCATCAAACTATGATGTTCCCCAAGTTTTGGACTCAATCCGATATCGATTGGTCCATGAAATTGGACAATTCTGATTCGTATGACGTTCGTGCCGAAATGGAGTGGTTGGTGTATTGCACAGTTCTAGAGATTGGATTTCACTCAAAACCCACCAAATGATTCATTCCACCATATTATGTTGTTCCCCAAGTTTTGTACTCAATCCGATATCGATTGGTCCAAGAAATTGGACAATTCAGGTTCGTACAAAGTTCAATCTGAAATGGCATGGTTGGTGTATTGCATAGTCTTAGACATTGGATTTCACTCAAAACCCACCAAATGACTCCTTCCACCATATTATGATGTTCCCCAAGTTTTGGACTCAATCCGATATCGATTGGTCCATGAAATTGGACATTTCAGATTCGTACATAGTTCGTTCTGAAATGGAGTGGTTTTTGTTTTCATAGTTTTAGATATTGGATTTCACTCAAAAAGAACCAAATGACTCCTCCCACCATATTATGATGTTCCCCAAGTTTTGGATTCAATCTGATATCGATTGGTCCATGAAATTGGACAATTCAGGTTCGTACGAAGTTCGTTCTGAAATGGAGTGGTTTTTGTATGCATAGTTTTCGATATTGGATTTCACTCAAAGCACACCAAATGACTCCTCCCACCATATTATGATGTTCCCCAAGTTTTGGACTCAATCCGATGTCGATTGGCCCATGAAATTGGACAATTCAGATCCGTACGAAGTTCGTTCTGAAATGGAGTGGTTTGTGTTTTGCATAGTTTTGGGGATTCGATTTCACTCAAAACCTACCAAATGACTCCTCCCAACATATGATAACTCATATATTTATACATTTATACCATCCATTTCTAGTATATTTGTGATGTTTTTGAGTTAAACTTGTTGCGTTTTATCCTATTTAGTGTTAGTATGCAGTTGCATATACTTTAGGATCAAGTTGAAGGCAAAAGAAATGAAAACATACCGTTTTTGGGGCTGATCCTTATTCAAACGTGGAAACAAGTTTCGTGACCTGTTTTGAAGTCCAAATAAAGAATCCAAGGCAAACCTGGCGTGTTTGAAGACTAAGAGCAGAATGGGAAAGCAATGGGGAGTTCTAGCCTGATTTGGAGGTGCCAAATAAGGCAAAAACGTGCAAAATAAAGGCTGATTTGTTAGGATCTCTTTGGAATATCTTGCAGCCTCTTTTACCCCATAAAAACTTGCCTTTTAGCCACTTTTAAAACCCCTATTTATTTTGGACGAATTTCACAACCCTAGAGAGGACTTCTTGGTTATTCTCCCCTTTCATGCACACTAAAACCCTAGCCGTCCATATATTTCCACCATCAGGACTCAGCGCAAGAGGTGGTTCTTGGAGAAGTTCAACATCAGAATGGGTTCAAGGGTTTCCTCTCACGAATTTATTTTCACTCATGTTGTTTATTTTTGTTTTAATCTCTTTGAACATGATGTGTAACTAAATTCATAGCTAGGGATTTCAATGTAGCCTTGCAACATTGATCCATGTTTCTAAGTTAAAGTATTCAGTTCATCAATCTGTTTCTTGTTTCATTTCACTGAATCTATTGTTCAATTTGTTTGTCAATTTTAATGTTTGATCACCTCTAGAGTCGCCTACAGATTATCTAGACAAGGTTATAGTAAACATCATACTTAATCTTGTTAGACATGTGAATGAATGAAGAGAATGCTATGCAAACATCATGCTGTGTATTTTCTTTGGTTCTTTAACGTTTTCTTGCATGCTAATGACTCTTAACTTGGAACCAAAGTTGAACATCCCAACTAGGTTGCAGATTAGGAGAATTTGATCAAAACCACACATCATATGGCTGATCATATATATGTAAAACGAACTCTGGAAACAGGTTGGTAGTTGAGTACGGTTTAATTTTATAAAGATGGAATTAGTTTTGCAATGGTGAATTCGAGATCCTTAGTCACATCCCTATTCTTTCTACATCAATATATTATTCACTACTACATTCTTCTTGCATTTTAAGTTATTTTTCATTTACAACACAAAAACTACTTCCAAATTGTCACTTTCATTTTTATCTAGGGTTCTTTCAAAACTAGTAATTTATAGAGGTCCAATCGGTCCCTGTGGTTCGACACCCTTACTTGTACCATTATACTAACCATATATTGGCACTTGGAAGGAACACAACAACATACTATGATGTTCCCCAAGTTTTGAACTCAATCCGATATCGATTGGGCCACGAAATTGGACAATTCAGGTTCGTACGAAGTTCGTTCCGAAATGAAGTGGTTGGTGTGTTGCATAGTTTTAGAGATTGGATTTCACTCAAAACTGAACAAGTGACTCATCCCACAATATTTTATTGTTCCCCAAGTTTTGGGTTCAATCCGATAACGATTGGTTCATGAAATTGGACAATTTAGGTTCCTACGAAGTTCATTCTGAAATGAAGTGGTTGGTGTATTGCATAGTTCTGGAGATTGGATTTCACTCAAAACCAACCAAATGACTCCTCCCACCATTCTATGGTGTTCCCCAAGTTTTGGACTCAATCCGATATCAATTGGTCCATGAAATTGGACAATTCAGGTTCTTACGAAGTTCGCTCTGAAATGGTCTGGTTGGTGTATTGTTTAGTTTCAGAAATTGGATTTCACTCAAAGCCCACAAATGACTCCTCCCACCATATTATGACGTTCCCCAAGTTTTGGGCTCAATCTGATGTTGATTGGTCCATGAAATTGGACAATTCAGGTTCGTATGACGTGCGTTCTGAAATATAGTGGTTTGTGTTTTGCATTGTTTTAGACATTTGATTTCACTCAAAGAGCACCACATGAATCCTCCCACCATATTATGATATTCCCCAAGTTTTGGACTCAATCCGATATCGATTGGTCCATGAAATTGGACAATTCAGGTTCGAACGAAGTTCGTTTTGAAATGGAGTGGCTGGTGTTTTGCATAGTTTTAGATATTGAATTTGACTCAAAGAGCACCAAATGACTCCTCCCACCATATTATGATGTTCCCCAAGTTTTGGACTCAATCCGATATCGATTGGTTCATGAAATTGGACAATTCAGGTTCGTACGAAGTTCGTTCTGAAATATAGCGGTTTGTGTTTTGCATTGTTTTACAGATTGGATCTCACTCAATACCCACCAAATGACTCCTGCCACCATATTATGATGTTCCCCAAGTTTTGAACTCAATCCGATATCGATTGGTCCATGAAATTGGACAATTTTCGTACGAAGTTCGTTCTGAAATATAATGGTTTGTGTTTTGCATAATTTTAGATCTTGGATTTCACTCAAAGAGCACCGAATGACTCCTCCCACCATATTATGATGTTCACCAGGTTTTGGACTCAATCCGATATCGATTTGTCCATGAAATTGGACAATTCTGGTTCAAACGAAGTTTGTTCTAAAATGGAGTGGTTGGTGTATTGCATAGTCTTAGAGATTGGATTTCACTCAAAACCAACCAAATGACTCCTCCCACCATATTGTGATGTTCCCCAAGTTTCGGACTCAATCCGATATCGATTAGCCCATGAAATTGCATAATTCAGGTTCGTACGAAGTTCGTTCTGAAATGGAGTGGTTTGTGTTATGCATAGTTTTAGATATTGGATTTCACTCAAAGAGAACCAAATGACTCCTCCCACCATATTATGATGTTCCCCACGTTTTGGACTCAATCCTATATCGATTGGTGAATGAAATTGGACAGTTCAGGTTCGTACGAAGTTCATTCTGAAATTGAGAGGTTTCTGTTTTGCAAAGTTTTAGATATTGGATTTCACTCAAAGAGAACCAAATGACTCCTCCCACCATATTATGATGTTCCCCACGTTTTGGACTCAATCCGATATCGATTGGCCCAAGAAATTGGACAACTCATACTCGTACGAAGTTCGTTCGGAAATGGAGAAGCTGGTGTATTGTATAGTTTTAGAGATTGGATTTCACTCAAAACTAACCAAATGACTTCTCCCACAATATTATGATGTTCCCAAAGTTTTGGACTCAATCCGATATCGATTGGTCCATGAAATTCGACAATTCAGGTTCGTACGAAGTTCTTTCTGAAATGGAGTGGTTTTTGTTTTGCATAGTTTTAAGATATTGGATTTCACTCAAAGAGCACCAAATGATTCCTCCCACCATATTATGATCTTCCCCAAGTCTTGGACTCAATCAGATATCGATTGGTCCATGAAATTGGACAATTTAGGTTCGTACGAAGTTCTTTCTGAAATGGAGTGGTTTGTGTTTTGCATAGTTTTAGATATTGGATATCACTCAAAGAGCACCAAATGACTCCTCCCATCATATTATGATGTTCCCAAAGTTTTGGGCTCAATCCCATATCGATTGGTCCATGAAATTGGACAATTCAGGTTCGTACGAAGTTCGTTCTGAAATGGAGTGGTTGGTGTATTGCATAGTTTTGGAGATTCGATTTCACTTAAAACCCACCAAATGACTCCTCCCAACATATTATGATGTTCCCCAAGTTTTGCACTCAATCCGATATCGATTGGTCCATGAAATTGGACAATTCAGTTTCATACGAAGTTCGTTCTGAAATGGAGTGGTTTGTGTTTTGCATAGTTTTAGATATTGGATTTCACTCAAAGAGCACCAAATGACTCCTCCCACCATATTATGATGTTCCCCAAGTTTTGGACTCAATCCGATATCAATTGGTCCATGAAATTGGACAATTCAAGTTCGTACGAAGTTCGTTCTTAAATGGAGTGGTTTGTGTTTTGCATAGTTTTAGAGATTCAATTTCACTCAAAACCTACCAAATGACTCCCCCCACCGTATTATGATGTTCCCCAAGTTTTGAACTCAATCCAATATCGATTGGGCCACGAAATTGGACAATTTAGGTTCGTACGAAGTTCGTTCCGAAATGGAGTGATTGGTGTGTTGCATAGTTTTAGAGATTCAATTTCACTCAAAACTGACCAAGTGACTCCTCCCACCATATTATGATGTTCCCAAAGTTTTGGGCTCAATCCCATATCAATTGGTCCATGAAATTGGACAATTCTGGTTCGTACGAAGTTCGATCTGAAATGTAGTGGTTTGTGTTTTGCATAGTTTTAGAAATTGGATTTTACTCAAAGAGCACCAAATGACTCCTCCCACTATATTATGATGTTCGCCAAGTTTTGGACTCAATTCGATATCGATTGGTCCATGAAATTGGACAATTCAGGTTCGTACGAAGTTCGTTCTGAAATGAAGTCCTTGGTGTATCACATAGTTCTAGAAATTGGATTTCACTCAAAACATTCCAAATGACGCCTCCCACCATACTATGGTGTTCCCCAAGTTTTGGACTCAATCCGATATCGATTGTTCCATGAAATTGGACAATTCAGGTTCGTACGAAGTTCGCTCTAAAATGGTGTGGTTGGTGTATTGTTTAGTTTTGGAAATTGGATTTCACTCAAAACCCACCAAATGACTCCTCCCACCATATTATGATGTTCCTTCTGAAATATAGTGGTTTGTGTTTCGCATTGTTTTAGACATTGGATTTCACTCAAAGAGCACCACAAGACACCTCCCACTATATTATGATATTCCCCAAGTTTTGGACTCAATCTGATATCGATTGGTCCATGAAATTGGACAATTCAGGTTCGAACGAAGTTCGTTCTGAAGTGGAGTGGTTGGTGTATGATAACTCATATATTTATACATTTATACCATCCATTTCTAGTATATTTGTGATGTTTTTGAGTTAAACTTGTTGCGTTTTATCCTATTTTGGGTTAGTATGCAGTTGCATATACTTTAGGATCAAGTTGAAGGCAAAAGAAATGAAAACATACCATTTTTGGAGCTGACCCTTATTCAAACGTGGAAACAAGTTTCGTGACCTGTTTTGAAGTCCAAATAAAGAATCCAAGGCGAACCTGGCTTGTTTGAAGACTAAGAGCAGAATGGGAAAGCAATGGGGATTTCTAGCCTGATTTGGAGGTGCCAAATAAGGCAAAAACGTGCAAAATAAAGGCTGATTCGTTAGGATATCTTTGGAACATCTTGCAGCCTTGTTTACCCCATAAAAACTTGCCTTTTAGCCACTTTTAAAACCCCTATTTATTTTGGACGAATTTCAGAACCCTAGATCTGACTTCTTTGTTATTCTCTCCTTTCATGCACACTAAAACCCTAGCCGTCCATATATTTCCAACATCAGGACTCAGCGCAAGAGGTGGTTCTTGGAGAAGTTCAACATCAGAATTGGTTCAAGGGTTTCCTCTCATGAATTTATTTTCACTCATGTTGTTTATTTTTGTTTTAATCTCTTTGAACATGATGTGTAACTAAATTCATAGCTAGGGATTTCGGTGTGGCCTTGCAACATTGACCCATGTTTCTAAGTTAAAGTATTCAGTTCATCAATCTGTTTCTTGTTTCATTCACTGAATCTATTGTTCAATTTGTTTGTCAATTTTAATGTTTGATCACCATTAGAGTCGCCTACAGATTATCTAGACAAGGTTATAGTAAACATCATACTTAATCTTGTTAGACATGTGAATGAATGAAGAGAATGCTATGCAAACATCATGCTGTGTATTTTCTTTGGTTCTTTAACGTTTTCTTTTATGCTAATGACTCTTAACTAGAACCAAAGTTGAACATCCCAACTAGGTTGCAGATTAGGAGAATTTGATCAAAACCACACATCATATGGCTGATCATATATATGTAAAACGAACTCTGGAAACAGGTTGGTAGTTGAGTACGGTTTAATTTTATAAACATGGAATTAGTTTTGCAATGGTGAATTCGAGATCCTTAGTCACATCCCTATTCTTTCTACATCAATATATTATTCACTACTACATTCTTCTTGCATTTTAAGTTATTTTTCATTTACAACACAAAAACTACTTCCAAATTGTCACTTTCATTTTTATCTAGGGTTCTTTCAAAACTAGTAATTTATAGAGGTCCAATCGGTCCCTGTGGTTCGACACCCTTACTTGTACCATTATACTAACCATATATTGGCACTTGGAAGGAACACAACAAAATTTTGGCGCCGTTGCGGGGGACTGATTTCAGTCTTCTATAATTGCTTGTTCTCAAACCCTAATTTCGTTTTATTTTTGTTTCTCAGGTATTACATGTCAGATACACTTGCTGAGATAGGCCAAAGACTTGAACGGTTGAAGAGCAACACTTTTGAGAATTCTATATCAGCTAGTGCCCAGACTAGTTCTTCTAGCCCAACGACTGTAGATTCTTTTGATAACTCTAATTCTGACAGAGAAGAAGAGATGGCTGACAATAACGATGAAAATCGAGCTTTGGAAGAATATGCTCAACCGGTTATACCAAATTCCCCTTCGTGCATCTTGCTGCCTACTGAAGCTAGAAATTATGATCTCAAATCTTCACATTTTCACATGCTTCCTTCTTTTTATGGTTTACCTAACGAAGATCCATTAGCCCATATTAAGGAATTCTACAATGTTGTGAGTGGTTTACCTTTGCAGGGAGTGGCTGAAGCAAATCTGAGGATGAGGGCTTTTCCTTATACATTGAAAGATAGAGCAAAGGGTTGGCTAATGACTTTAGCACCTGGTTCGCTCACCACTTGGGATGCCATAGCTAAGAAATTTTTGGAGAAGTTTTTCTCCACTCAAAAGACAGCTACTTTGAGAGGGCAAATCTTTAACTTTAAACAAGATGATGGAGAACCTTTCAATGAATGTTGGGAGCGTTTCAAAGGGCTGTTGATGCACTGTCCACATCATGGGTTACCTCTTTATTTACAAATGCAAATTTTTTATGATGGACTAACCCAAACATGTCAATCAACTGTTGATAATGCAGCAGGTGGAGCTTTGAAGAAAAAAAATGCTCAAGAGTCATATAACATTTATGAGATGTTGGGATCTAATGCTCAACACAAAGATACAAGAGGTAAACGAGTTGGAGTGTATGAAATGAGTTCTAATAATGATCTTGCCTTGCAGGTGGCTAGTTTGGAAAAGAAGCTTGATTCTATGCTCAATATGGTGCCTAAGATAGCTGAGGTGTGTGCCATTTGCAACATACCAGGTCATCCTACTTATCAATGCACAGCTAGTGAGGCTTATCCTGAATTTGTTCAAGAGCAAGTGAATCTCATGAATTCTTACAATCAGAGGCCCAGGAATGACCCGTTCTCTAATACATATAACCCTGGTTGGAGAGATCATCCCAATCTCTCATGGAAGAATAACAATCAATTTCAAAATTTCCAACCAAAGCCTGCCACTACGCTTGAAGATATGGTCAAAATGCTAGCTCAAAACACCGTTCAATTCCAGCAAACTACCAAAGTACTCTCCAACAACATTCAACACAATTAGGTCAGATTGCTGATGCTTTGAGTCAAAGAGAACCCGGAAAATTTCCAAGCCAACCGGTGATACTTCAAAGGAACCAAGAGCAAGCCAAAGCGGTCATAACACTTAGAAGTGGTAAGGTTATTAATAATGGAGTTGGCAATGAAGTTACTAATGAATCTGATCATGTGAATGCAGGTCCCACTCAGGAAGAGAATAAGAAACCGAATGACGATCCAAGCAATGCCACGTCTTCATTTGAAGCTCCAAATTTTCACAAGGCTGAAAAACCTTATTCTCCACCCATCCCATTTCCTGGAAGACTTGCCAAAAGCAAGCAGGATAAGTCATTTAAAGAAATTTTTGATATTTTAAGTAAAGTGAATGTTAATTTACCTTTGCTTGATGTCATTAGGAATATGCCAGCGTATGGGAAATTTTTCAAGGAGCTAAACACTTATAAAAGGAAGTATGGACCTAATGAGAAGGTGATGGTGTCTGAAAATGTGAGTGCTGTGCTTCAAAGAAAGCTCCCACCAAAACTCAAGGATCCGGGCAGTTTTTCTATCAATATCACCATTGGTGACAAGCTAGTTGAAAAGGCTATGCTTGACTTGGGGGCTAGCATCAATTTAATGCCCTATTCAGTGTATCTTCAATTAGGTTTGGGGGGTTTGAAGGCAACAACTATTTCATTGCAACTTGCTGATCGATCAGTGAAATATCCAAGAGGTATAGTGGAAGATATCTTAGTTCAAGTTGACAAACTAATTTTGCCTGCTGATTTTGTAGTGTTGGACATGGAAGAGGCTCCTCTACATGATCGTGAGTTACCTATTTTGCTTGGGAGACCCTTTATGGCCACGGCAAAGACGATCATAGATGTGCAAAATGGTCTCCTCACCATGACTGTGCTAGGAGAAACTGTACAATTCAAAGTGTTTGAATCTCTTTCTCACCCTTCTAGTTCAATTGATTGTTGTTCGATTGATGTGCTTGATTCACTTGTTTTCTTTAAGTTTTTGTTGGCACAATCCAATGATCCATTACAATATGTTTTGAGTCAATCTGGAAATGACTTTGATGAAGAAGTGCTCATGGAGATGGTGGCTGCCTTGGAAGCATTAAAACAATATCCCTCCACTTTTTCGCCTCTTATAGAGCCATTAGAACCATCTGCCACACATCTGATCCCTTCTATTGTTAAACCTCCAAAACTTGACCTTAAACCACTTCCATCACATCTAAAATATGCTTACCTAGCTGAGTTTGAAACTCTCCAAGTTATAATAGCATCTGACCTCACCCCTTTGGAAGAAGATAAGCTAATTAGGGTGCTAAAAGAGTTCAAATCAGCCATTGGTTGGTCTATTGCAGATATCACGGGAATAAGCCCTACCATGTGTATGCATCGAATTTTATTGGAGGAGGGAGCGAAACCAACTCGTGAACCACAAAGAAGGCTCAATCCACACATGAAGGAAGTAGTGAGAGCTGAAGTGCTGAAGTTGCTAGATGTGGGTATCATATACCCGATTTCTGATAGCAAACGGGTCAGCGCTGTTCACGTAGTGCCTAAGAGGATTGGAATCACCGTGGTAAAAAATGAGCATAAAGAGCTTGTTCAAACGAGACCTGCAGCTAGTTGGCGTGTTTGCACCGATTACAGGAAGTTGAATTCAGACACTAGAAAAGATTATTTTCCTATGCCTTTTATTGATCAAATGCTTGAGTGATTAGCTGGTCACTCATATTATTGTTTTCTTGATGGATATTCAGGTTATAATCAAATTGTGATTGCTCCGGAAGATCAAGAGAAGACTACATTCACCTGTCCTTTTGGCACTTTTGCATATAGGAGGATGCCTTTTGGCCTTTGCAATGCCCCAGCAACATTCCAAAGATGTATGCTGGCAATCTTTTCAGATATGATTGAGAGATTTATTGAGGTATTCATGGACGATTTTTCAGTTTTTGGTTCTTCTTTTGATAATTGTCTTAACCATCTCTCTCTAGTGCTTCAAAGATGTCAGGAAACAAATTTGATTCTCAATTGACAAAGCAAAAATTGACATCATCTCAAATATGGCAGCCCCTGCTTCAGTGAAGGGAGTGAGAAGCTTTCTAGGACATGCTAGTTTTTATCGTCATTTCATTAAGGATTTTTCCAAGATCACTCATCCATTGTGCAATCTTTTGGCCAAAGATGTTGTATTTCACTTTGATAAAGATTGTATGAATGCATTTAATACCTTGAAACGTGAACTAACCTCTGCTCCTATCATTATGGCACCAGATTGGTCTTTGCCTTTTGAGCTAATGTGTGATGCCTCTGACTATGCTATTGGTGCTGTTTTAGGTCAAAGAGTAAATAAGCTGCCACACGTAATCTACTATGCAAGTCGGACGTTAAACGATGCTCAACTCAATTACTCTACAACTGAGAAGGAGTTGCTTGCTGTTGTTTTTGCTTTAGAGAAATTTCGTTCATATCTTGTTGGCTCTAAAGTTATTGTTTACTCTGATCATGCAGCTCTTAGGTTTTTGTTGACCAAGAAAGATGCTAAACCACGTTTGATCAGATGGATACTCTTGTTTCAAGAGTTTGACCTAGAAATTCGAGACAAGAAAGGGAGTGAAAATGTTGTTGCTGATCACTTGTCACGTCTTGTTGATGAAAACCATGGAGATGGACAAATTTTGCCTCTCAACGAATCATTCCCGGATGAACAACTCTTTGTCATTCAAGATAAAGAGCCATGGTATGCTGATTTTGTCAATTATCTTGCTTCTGTTGTAATTAGAGATGATTTGACTTTTCAGGAGAGAAAGAAGTTCTTTTCAATGGTGAAACACTACATGTGGGATGAGCCCTATTTGTTCAAGTATTGCCCTGACCAAATCATTCGAAGATGTGTTCCAGAGAGTGAGCAGCAAAGCATACTAACATTCAGTCATGCATTGGCATGCGGAGGTCATTTCAGTGCCAAAAAGACAGCTTTAAAGGTTTTACAATCTGGTTTCTTTTGGCCTACATTGTTTAAAGATGCTTTTGATTTTTGCTCTAAGTGTGATAGGTGTCAGAAAATGGGGAGCATCAGTCGCAGGAACGAAATGCCATTAAACAACATTTTAGTGATAGAGCTGTTTGATGTGTGGGGAATTGACTTCATGGGACCATTCCCATCTTCTTTTGGATACATATACATACTAGTGGCAGTAGATTATGTATCAAAATGGGTTGAGGCAACAGCTACACGAACTAATGATCACAAAGTTGTTTTGAATTTTCTCAAAGATATTATTTTCACTAGGTTTGGAACTCCGAGAGCTATCATTAGCGATGGTGGCAGTCACTTCTGCAACAAACCTTTCGAGGCATTGATGAAGAAGTACAACATCACACATAAAGTGGCAACTCCATACCATCCTCAAACCTCTGGACAAGTGGAAATCAGCAATAGAGAAATAAAGAACATCTTGATGAAAACCATCGGCCCTACAAGGAAGGATTGGTCACTAAGGTTGATGCACTTTGGGCGTATCGAACAGCATACAAGACCCCAATTGGAATGAGCCCTTATCGACTGGTGTTTGGAAAGGCATGTCATCTGCCAATGGAGCTCGAGCACCGTGCATATTGGGCCATAAAGAAGTTCAATTTTGATCTCAAAGAAGCTGGTACAGTGAGGAAGCTCCAACTCAATGAGTTGGAAGAGCTCAGAAATGAATCATATGAGAATGCAAGGATCTACAAAGAACGAACCAAGCTCTACCATGACAAAGCAATTCTTAGGAAGGAGTTTCAACCAGGTATGAAAGTACTTTTGTATGACTCACGTTTGCGACTGTTTCCAGGTAAATTGAAGTCTAGATGGGTTGGACCATTCAAAGTGCTTCAAGTATTTCCCCATGGAGCTATGGAGATAGAAAACATCAAGAATGGCACCCGTTTTAAGGTCAATAGACAGCGTTTGAAGCCTTATTTGGAGAATGTTTCACAGGAACAGGTTTATGTCGTTATAGATTATCTCGAGTTTATGGCAACTTAGACACACTACCATGTCTTGCCTAGACATTAAATAAAGCGCTTGCTAGGAGGCAACCTAGCTGGGTTTGTGTTCTTTCCATTTATTTGTGTTGGTTTTTAGTTTTTATTTTATTTCTTTCCATGCACACTGTGCCAATTTGCATTGCATCCATTCCATTCTTCTTTTTTTTTTTAAGCATCGAGGACAATGCTTAGTTTAGGTTTGGGGGTGTGGGATTTTCGTTTGTTTTTAGTTCTGGTTAAAGTTTGCTTTTGCTTACTAATGTGAATGTATATGAGGGCTATGGTTTACAATGAGGACTACTGCGATGTCATGAAAAAGTTCATATCATATCTTCTTTTTTTTTCAAAGCTGTTACTCTTGGAATCATGGTGGTTAAAGTATCATGCTCAAATTCTGGAAGAAGAATTGTGGAGACTACCCTAGTGAGTGATTTTGAGCCTATTTACTTCTTTGAGAGGGTTTAAAGTGTTTGTACTCCTATCTTTTTGCTTCAATGTCATTTCAAATTATCTCATTATTTTTATTTGATTGAACGCTAAGAATTGTTCGCTTTCGCAGATACTATGTGTTTGGTAACATTCATGAATGAACTCATTGAGATGATGTTAGGCTATGCATGTCTTAACCACCAAAAGGCCTAATTTCTTACCTTTATGTGTGTGCCATTACCCCATTTTGAAACCAATCATTTTTAGCCATTTTCTTTTCTCACATTTGTTTCCCCATATCCTTTTATCTCAATATGAGATATTTAGCCCATTACAGCTATAACCTATAGTTTGGGGAATACCAAAGTGATGAAGACAAAGATAATTCGAGCTCTACATCAAGAAAGTGGTATGTACCGAGGTATGTGTGCTGGAATTGTAGAAAAAAGAAAGAAAAAAGAAACAAAGTTTTAGAAAAAGAAAAGAAAAGGAAAAGAATCAAAGATGATGTAATTACTAAATCTTTCCATTATCGCACGGGTCCTGGATGCCACGAACAAACAACAAAGATCAATTCAAGAGGAGGGCTTGCTGCTTTCACAAGGAAGACACTTTGGTATGTCCCAAGCTTGAGTATTTCCTATCCTTTCTTTCATATCCCCTGACCTAAGCCTTACATTACACACCTTGTGAAAGACCTAGCTGATCTTTGGGGATGTATTCATGGGTGCTGCTAAGTATGTGTGCTATCCATATTCTTAGTGTTTAATTCCTTTCATGAGATATGTCCAGAAATTGTGCTTTTATTTCATATTTCATATGTGAGGATTTTGATTCCCTTTTACATAACTTCACTCACATATGTTTGAGGAGAGACCACACCTTAGGATCTGAGTGAAAATTTGAGTGATATCTGTGAGGACTAGAGTTGAGGCGATTTCTATCTTTGGCATTTGAGTATGGTGTCTTTGAAATCATGGGACATGGAGTAATTATTATTTTTACACTATACTTATGATATGATTCTTTGAAGTGGCAGACTAGTGGTTCAAATGTATGACTAAGCTTCCATTGGTTCTTATTAGTTTGATATAAGTATGCTTTAACCAATTTGCTTGCAAGTATGCAGATGTTTGTGGGAGTCATCACTGTAAACCCTCAGGAGACACAACTCCTCCTACTAGGGATGCCTAGGGGTTTAAAGGCTTGTTGCACATGCTCAGTGCAATCGTTTAACCAGCGAAAGTGGTCTAGTTAGATTTTAGGGAAATATGCTGATATAATCAGTTTTCACAAGTGGTGTTCTGAAATGATCAGGTTACAAATTGTGTTCTGATATAATCACTTGTGAACGTGAAATGACCAAACTGCCCTCCATATAAAAGCACATGTAGCAACCCTTTGCCACCCCTTTTCTGAAAGGGAACTTGTCTGAACTCCTAAAACTCTCTCTCCTCTGTGTTGGAAGGTTGGCAAAAATTGGGGGAACTCCAGGTTGCGAGACATGTTCCCACTGAGCAATCCAGTTCGCAACCCATCCATCGTCATAACCCAGATGTCCTCAAATTTGGGACCCTAGCTTGGGCGCAGCGAAGCCGGAAGGCACGGCCTCCATTGTTGACCTCCAGATCGAGGTGACTGCTGCGAGTCCACAGAGAAGGGAAAGTGGCGACTTCCGGTGTCGTTGTGAACGGATGTGAGTTGTGATATTGGTTTGGTAGTGTATGTGTATTATGAAATCGTTCAGCCCCTTTTCACCACAGAGAGATAAAAGCTTAAATTTTCAGTTTGAAGGAGTTATGATATGTTGAAATTCATAGTTTGTGATATTATCTGCAGTGGGATCTGTCTGGTGAACTTGAATTTTGTTTAAAATTGACTGAATGCGTGTATAATGTAGTGCAATGTGTTTGATAATGGTGAAAATAACAGCACACAGAAAAATCATATGTTAACTTTGGCTGGCCTAAAAATTTGTAAATACGGCTAGTGTTGGGCTCAATTTAGATGCTAATGTGGGGAATTTATTGGCATTCTGGGTTTGTTTTGGTAATAAGAAGTATAGTTTGTGTGTTTTGGTTTCGAATTTGGTAATTGAGCTTGTACTACATTATACGTTTTCTATCACAACCTGATCCTTTTGTTGAAGGTGTTTACATTTGTGCAAAAGCCTTGGAGGGTTAGAGGGTTCATATTTCTACCATTGTATGTGTATGTTAGTTTGTTAATAACTTGGAACCCACAGATATGTACAAAATCAGAGAAAAAACAAAAAGGAATAAAAGTTACTTGTTGAAGCAGCTACAATTTGAGTTTGAAGATTTGAGGATTTAGCAGATGATATGTGTAGTGGAATGACTGTTGTGCATGTTTTTATTCATCTATTTTTTATTTTTTAGTGTTATGAATCGGTGTAGTAATTATTTATGTTATTTGCAGAAATAGATACAGTTGGAATTTTGGTATGCTACAATGGAAGTTGGGTTAAGAAGGATAACATTGAGAGTTATGAAGGTGGGGAGGCTAAAGGCATAATAGTGTCACGGAACGTAACGTTTTCCGAACTTGTTGAACGCATTTATAAGATCATGGATGCAGAGCCCACGAAATATAGTGTCACATTGAAGTATTCAGTTCCTGTATCCGCATCTGTCAGTAAGCACATAAGGGTTGAAGACAATGATGATGTTCAGTATTTTCTCAAGTACAACACAGATGTTATGGCCTCTAAAGTAACCCCTTTAGTAGCAAGCTTGAAAAATATCGAAGGTCATGGTATTGAAGGGTGCAATGGCATTGTAATAGTTGAGAGTAGCAATGCTCCTGCTACCTTTGTTGTGGAACGAAGAAATGTGGTAATTTCGCACAATGAAACTGAAAATGGTGGGAATGGTTTTAATTGGAGTGATTGGGTTGAAGAAGTTCATTTTGAAAGCGGTGAAAACATAGTTGCTGATTTGTATCAACCTAGCAATGAAGAGGAACCGTACTCTGCACCAATTGTGCATCCTCCTGAGGACAGCAATGCGGAACCCTCCACTGTGCAGTGTAGACAGGTGCAATCTGAACCTCCCCAGCAATCAAGTTCGAGTGAAATGCATACAATTCGGGTTGATTCGAAGCATGGTGAGAGTGTGGAATATATTGGTTATGGTGGAGGCCTTTCGTGCATAAATTGGGAAGCAAATTTGAAGGTTGGCCTAGTTTATCCAAATAAGATTGCCCTTTTAAAAACCATCAGTTTAGCAGCAATTAGAGGCCACTTTCGGTTCAGAACAGTCCAATCTGGGAAGCGTCGGTTTTGTGTTCGCTGTTGGCAGGTGCCTTGCCCTTGGAAACTTCGGGCATATAAAGTTGGATTACATGAGTTTAAGGTTGTTAAATACGATCCACTTCATGAATGTGATCTGAGGTTTGTAAGTAGTCACCATCCTCAAGCTACGGCCGAATTGGTGTCTGACTGTGTTAAATGGAGATTTCAGGATTCGCGCAGCATTTATACTGCAGCTGATATAAAGACAGATGTGAAAAAAAATTTGGTGTCAGCATAAGCTACTCTACAGCTTGGAGAAGCCGAGAGTTAGCTTTCAAAACAATGAGAGGGTCTGCAGAAGAGTCGTATTCCCTTCTCCCTTCCTATTGTTATGAATTGGAGCGTACAAATCCGGGAACTTTGACATACATTCAGACTGATGCAGCCGACCACTTCTTATATTTTTTTATGTCAATTGGTGCATGCATACGAGGATTTAAGTCGTCAATGCGGCCCGTGATTGCTGTTGATGCTACCCATTTGAAGTGCAAGTATAAAGGTGTTTTGTTTGTTGCGACCGCATTTGACGGAAATCGCAACATATATCCTGTTGCCTTTGGGATTGGAGATTTGGAGACGGATGCAGCATGGGAGTGGTTTTTGAGAAAATTACATTGTGCAATTGGTGATTGCTCGAATCTTGTTGTCATATCTGATCGCAATGTTAGCATACAACATGGGTTGCGTAGAGTTTTTCCTGGGGCAAGCCATGGTATTTGCTTTTATCACTTGAAGGGCAATATGAAAGCCTCATTTCACTTGAAGCAACGGGATCCGATATTGGGGTATTTTGTAAGGGCAGCGAAGTCTTATCGTCTAGCGGAGTTCAATCGTCACTTCTCGATGATAAACAATGAGCGAGTGAGAACTTATCTACTACGTGCAGGCGTTCAGAAGTGGTCTCGGGCCCACTGTGATGGACGACGCTATAATGTGATGACAACGAATATTGTGGAGTCCATTAATTCAGTTCTTCGTTTTGCAAGGATGCTTCCGGTCCTACACTTGATCGATGAAATCACAAATTTACTTCTCACTTGGTTTAGTCAACGTCGAGATTTAGCAATGAAATGTCATTCTACATTGTGCCCTGATTTGGGTGAACAGAAGTTAAGGAAGAGGTTAGACGCTGCGTCAAGGATGAATGTGGTCAAAATCAATGATGTCGAGTATAATGTTCTGGATGGTGATTTGAACGGTCTGGTGCACTTGGCAAACCGTAGTTGTACGTGCAGGAAGTTTGACTTGGAGCAACTCCCGTGCAAGCATGCTATTGCGGTATGTCGGCACTTGAATTTGAACCCCTACTCCTTTGCCTCTTCTTATTATACACGAGCTACATGGGCAGCTGCATATGCTGAATCTATTTATCCTGTACCACCTAAAGGCACATGGGTTATTCCCGAACATTTGAACAATGTCAAAATCCTTCCTCCTGTTTGTAAGGTTATGTCGGGCCGTCGCAAAATGCAAAGAGTACCTTCCAAAGGAGAGGACTCCCGGCAAAAAAAATGCTCAAGGTGTGGTGTGAAGGGCCACTACCGAAATACATGCAAACAATCTGTCCCTCTCAAGAACTGAAGTGTCTATTTGCGCATATTGTACAGTTGTTCAGTTTGTACCTCAGTTGTCATCAACTGTGAAGTTCATGAATAGGTTCGGTGATGCTGCAGGGATGGAAGTCCGTCAATTAAACGGTCATGTGAAGCATATGGAACAAGGTAACAAGTTCCTTGCAATGAGAGCCTATTATTAGTACAAATTTGTGAACTTACACTTCCACCTGTGAAAAGGAAACCAGCTGTTATTTAACAGTGTTCCACTGGCCAATGTGTCTTACACATTAGCATTTCTATTCGTTTGTGATGTACCTTTTATTTATTTTAATTTAAATTGTATTCGATTTGGTGTTGTGAACTGTGATTGTAGTCACGTTGGCATCACTTGGTTTCCTTTCCTACACAACGTTTTGTCCTGTCTTTATATTCACCGTATTGGTATTGTATTGTGACTTTGTTGCGCTGTATTGGTATTGTATTGTACCTTTGTTGCACTGCTATTGGTAGTGTAATTAAAAAGGTTTGTGTCCAAAATGAAATGGCCTAGAAGGCTAACTAAAATGTAATCTCGTACGTAAAACTCCTTCAAATGCAAATGTTACGCAATTACTGGGAGCGTCAATGTACTTCATGATTTCTCATTGTTCTGATTGCCATAGACCAAACTATATATAGTTTTTGGGAAACTATCCATGCAGCTACACATGGTGAACACATCACTACTATCGTGATATGGACTTTTCAAATACTTAATTATTCACTCCATTTCTTGTTATTGCTTATTTAATTCCAATGTTCATTATAAGTACTGAAATGACTAACTACTGAACTTAAATCAGTACTGAATATTACCACCTATCCCTTCAAATTGTTACTTCATTAATTAAATGTCTATAATCCTTTTTTTTTGGGGCATTTATTATTATTGCTTTCATAACTTTATTTGTCTTGTTAGTAAAAAATTTCATGTTTTTACAGTGTCCGTGGTTTGTATCCAATTGCCTTAAGGTATCGATATATGTCCATATTTCCATGGATATTCCGCGCGTCATAACCATCGATCTGTCCGAAACCCTCCATATATACGACCGTTGCTAGAGTCACTGTTTATCATTACTCAGATGTAGAGGCTATTATATGAGGTGTATATCCATAAAGCAGCAATAAAACCATACTATAAGCACAATACGATTGCAATATGAGTCAATAATTATACAATACAAACACAATATACATGCTTAATGCTTCTAATATGAGGCCAATAAACGTTTAATAAGCACACCTCCACGTTACAGCACTTCAAATTTATACAAACTAAGTAATTTCCCACTCAACGGTGAGAATAAGAGGAAGGCGTAAACAAGGCACCACATTCATACAAAAGCCACCAAATACATACAAAATGATTCCACCCGTACTTACCCTGACCCAGCTACAGAAACCCTTCCACAAAATCACCATGTTTACAGGTCCATGAATAGATCCAATTCTTTGGTCTTCTTCCTCGCTGCATGCACAAGGCTATGATCAGCCATTCCCTGGCCACCCTTATTCAGCACCTGCCAGACACCACCAACATCTATTTCGCTCCAATTGTAGTCAGGTGACACGATGGAAGCATAATCCCGGAACATCTCGAACCCATTGTTAAAACATTCAACCAGTTCATGGTTAAATTTTTCAGATTCAGTGAATTTTTGGACAGCATCTTTCTTTGTTTCTTCCAATTGTAACGTCAACGAGGCTAACTTCGCGCTTCGACTTTGGGCTTTCATTGTTTGCTTAACTTCTCTAGCAAATGCTTTGTTCAGCTTGTTCGTCAAGTTGCCCATCACCTGGCCATGAATATCGCATTTGGTTTCCCACCAATCCGTTGCCGTACACAAATATTGGAGGTGATGCTTCACTTCAGCTATTTTCTTTAGCGGATCAATGTTGTCAGCCTCACTTCCGGATGACGTGGGATCGTTATTTGGAGTCCCAGGTGGAGATGGGAAAGGGACATGCCATGGCTGGTCTCCTGGGTAACTAACAACCTCGTTTGGAGGGATTACGTCTGACATCTTCAACTTCAAATGGGGATAATGCACACATGCACCCTGAAAAACAGTTAACGTTAGGTTGAATCTGGAGCATCGTTTTCGTTACCAACAATAGGGTGAGCTTTAGTACAGCTATGGTGTCTGATATATATGGAATTGAATGAGTAGGTTAGACCCTCTTATATAGAGGAAGTTGTGTGTTTTATATTGCTTTCAATGACTACATTACAAAATCAGTCTTCAGTCATTACTCCTCTCTGTCACTGACAGCATTGTAATATGCCCATTACAGTCGGACCAAATACGAATATACACACCTCTCAACGTTGGAATACTCGGCCGTACCAATATACACACCTGAACAACAGTGACTACACAAATTACACACAATCTTCATCACAATTCTATACTATATTAATATTGAAGGTGCTGCCATATGAATAATAGCTTAGTAGCAAGTTCCCCATTAACTCATTTTACCAACTGTACAGACTTGTTCATAAATGACAAAGTATCCCCTACAAATGACGACAATAGGCAAGTCCATCTAAAAACAAATTAATACCACCAAATCAGTCATATACAGTCCCGACCAAATTGTTAAGGCGAATAAAACGTCAGGTGGGATGAATACACCTACAAATATTTGCAAATGGAAAAAAATCAGAGTTAGGAATTCACCGTTATATACAAAAATGGAACTCATATGAAGGAATTTAGAAGACAGCAAAAAGGAAATTGGAAACACAAATAGTTTCATGGTCCATTTTTGTAATTGGCCCATTCATTGTCAAATTACTGTACTCATATATTTGGGACAATTTGTAGTTTTGGTACAGGACGGAAATTGGGGAAAGAGGACAAAAGGAATCAATTGCAAATTCAACAAGGGTCCCATACAACAACCACCAACCAATGGTAAATGATAGTTATATACAGCTGTTATCATGCAAAGCCCAAGTCAAACGTGTTGCCCAACAACTCCCGCCAATAACTCCCGCCTAAAATTGGACCCAACAACTGCCGCCAATAACTCCCGCCTCTTCATCACAGTCATTTACTCCTGGTCATTAATACCTCCCACTATTTAATTGTAACCCAGCTGCATCCACCCAACATTTCCATCACACTTACTGCAACCAAACCTCCCTGCCTGCGCAGCTATTTCACCTACATCACAATGAATGGCAGTTTGGGCAAACTAATGGCCACACCAACCCACAGTAAATACCCAACACCCATGGACCCCAACCCCACACCAAACCCAACCCTTGCCATTACTGAAGGAGGGGACACTGAAACACCTGCCAAAGCAGCAACAGAAGACACTGAAGACTGGGTCCATGGACTGCAGCAATGTCGAGCCAATACCATGTTCTGGAAAAATCTCCATGCAGACATAGTTAGCAAAATTAAAGAGGGCCAAGCTAGGTGGGGTGTCATAAAAAAACGCACAATTCGGGCGCGTTATCAAGCCCGGATGCATCTCCTACATATGAAGGCTGTCAGAGCTAGAATTGAAAATGCCCCTGCCGGTGCAGTTATTGCATTCAAAGAATCAGACGAAATGGCTCAGCTGAAGCAACAACAACTAGAATCCGGCTTCGAATTATTTAGGAAGTTTGCACAAATTGTGGATGCAGAAGGAAAGTGGGACATCACTGTGGGAGGGGTCATGAACTTAATGGGTCGCGGTCGCCGCATTTGACGGGTATGCAACTCGAAATTCGGCCACAGCCAGAGGGTTTGCCTTGTAATATTACCATGGCTACTATTGGGGACAAACCCAGTACAGTGGAATTTTTGACGTGCCCTCTTTTCGTAATATATACGTATGAGGTGCCCTTTTTATTTATTTCGTTTGTTTTCTGTAAGTTTGAGGGGGCCTCGTTCGTACATATGTATAATGTAAGCTGCAAGTGCCGTCTTTGTTAAGATTTTATTATGTAAGTTTAGGTCACCTCTTTGTAAATTTTGTCTTCAGTAAGTTTCACCTGGCTTGTTATTTTATTTTGTATGCTGCCAGGTTGAGGTGGCCTTCGTATTATATGTACGTTTCAGGTGCCTTTCTTTTGTGTTGTATGCATGAGGTTTGATAACTGCAGTTGATGTAGTTTGGCTGCATTCATTTCATATTCGATATAACGTAATTACCTTCCGCATAGTTCAGATTTGTAGACTTGTTAAATGACAGTGCAAAACCAATACGTAAGACAGTATAAAAACATTTATAATAGCTGTACCAATTGCAAATCATGCAGAGGTTACATTGGAATGCCAATATAACACCAATATCGGGCATTATAAAACCAATACAAATCAATATCGATACAATAAAGGTGCAATACGATACCAATATAGTGTCACTGTCCTATCAATACGTCAATCATACACCAATATACAGATAACGAAGAATGGCATCTACTGTATATGCAAGTGTATACCATGCCGTATCTGTCATAAACCTAGGCTATGAATAACATTAGGCCCAATATATACTTACTGTAGGCAATGGTAAAACACCCCATTAAGTCCAGGTTTCATGTTTGTGCACTCACACCATTTAACTGAAACATTGTGCACATGCAAGTGTAACCCTTTCAATTTGGGATGACCCTCTTCAGCACCCTAAATATCGCACAACGTGAACAACAATTCATACCTTCCAAAACAAGAAGATGAGTAGGAGGAGCCTCCGTACCGGTGAGGGTGAGTCAGTGACGTCTCGGTTGCCCGGTCAAGAGGAGACTTCAAGATCTCGCTGGGAAATGGAAGCCGCAAGTTCAGTGTGTTCACGGCTGTGCTACTGTGGGAACGTTGTCAAAACGCATACATCGTGGACGGTTACTCATCCTGGAAGGAGGTTTCAAGTATGTGCAAGGGTAAGTTTATTTCTGTGTAAGTTTGAGCTGACATTTGGGAATTGTCTGTATTCCAAATCTGATGCTGGCTGTCTTTGTTTGAAAATATTGATTCCGTTTCTGTAGAGGAATGGATGTACATTTTGGGAATGGGCTGACCCAGAGATGTGTGACAGATCGAAGCACATCATTCCAGGCTTGCTTAGGAAAATAAACCGCTTGGAAGAAGAACAAAACGCTGGAAAAGGGAAGATGAAAAACCCATGGTTTTGGGTCTCTGTTTTCTTGGTTGGAATGGTCATTTATTTGTTGTTTTCCAAATGTAATAGGACTCCTGGTCATCTACAGTTGGCAGGTTAAAGTTGGTTAGGTTATGGATGTAATGGAACAGGTTTGATTTATTATAAATCAGTGATGGCAGACATGGTCGTTTTCTATTTCATATTGGGTTGAAAAGGCAAACACAAAAGGCATAGCCAATAACCCCAGGCTCAGGTATTTTGGTATCAACTCTTATGCAGCCTCAATCGTCAGACCAATTATTCCACGTAAAACATGAGAAAGAACTAAATATTTGACGGTGAGGGACCTCCCAAAACTACAACTCAATGACGTCAAATTTGAGCTTCTAATTGGCCCAGCCGAGCGTTAATGAAAATGTTTGTGCTAACCAACCCCGACATTTCCGTGCGGATCGGATTTAAAAAATGCATATACAAAACAAAGTATTCAACCTAACTAAACTAAACTAAACAGTCGACAATGCACTGTGGTCTCATGTTTACAGGTCCATGACATAGCCACCCAATATATACTTTCAACTGTCACGAAAATGAACACCCTAATATATTGCCAAATGAGAGTCGAATAGTTCGCTATAGTGGCGATAAAATAATGGAAAAAGGCTACAATGTGGGTGGCCCCAAAAAATTGCATTTCGCTGCAACTTGTGCCAAATGATGGATTTACAATCTCTGTTAAGCACAGAATGTCAACAATTAGTTGTAACAAAGGAAAGTGAATACAGCCCTTCTACCATGGAAGACAAGTACAGTTGAATTCCGTTACATAAATGAACACCCTGCAACAAACTACAAAATCACCCCACTTTATCGCGTGGTGAGCAAAATGTCAAAAATTGTGCCATGTTACGCAAAAACTCATATTCAGTTTCAATATTCACAATACGACAAAACAGCCTGCAACTTCTTTCACATACGTGTACAGAATCTGAGATGTCAATATGGGTATGAAGCTCGAAGGACCACCTGCAGAAGGAGGACATATGTGCCACTTCAGCATTCATATAAAGGGAAAATGAGATGTCATAAGACATGTTCAATTTGAAGAAGTAATTGTTTGAACCTTTCATAAAGAACATGAAACAAGTTTTGGATTAGACACAGTTAGAACATATGACATACGTAAATCAGATGCCAGTTGCGAAACATTGACATTACCATCTATAGTGTTCAAATCCCCAATACCCTAAACTTTGATGCACAAAAGTAGCCATTTTTATTCATCACAGTTGGACAAGTTCCGAACATAATGTAAGTTATCTTAACTGAACACTGACGTCACAGGTGAGTACGTACGACGTAACTACAATGAAGTAAATAACAACGCAATTCCAAAGGCAATAGTTAACAATAAAGCAGCAATGAGGTCAAATTAGGACTTTTACCTCATACATAGGCCTCCCCCCTGAAAGCCTCGATTGCAAGCTTCAATCGGTAGTAGCCAAACTTCGATGGGTCAATGGTATGTAAAGGAATGCCGGCACTAAGGTACTCAATATATTTGACTGTCATAATGCCACATGAAGTACTGTCCACCCGAGCAGTAGACAAGTTGGAAGTGCACGTATTGATAACATCCGATTATAGTGCTTTAAAAGAACACAGCTTACCCATCACTTTGTTGAGGAACATCGGAAATTCTGCAAATTGTGAATGGGTTAAAGTTTGACATGTCAGTCCCCTTTCTCTTCACCGCTTCAACCTCCGATTTCTCATAAAACCTCATTTCATGCAGCACCTTTGCAAGCGTATGGGTAATAGGCTCCATGAATCGGACAAGCATACTGTTGGAGGTAAAATCAGAATACGAGTCATAGACAGTGACAGTATGTCGCACAAAGTCGACTTCTACTGCCACCCAATGGGACTGTCGAACATTATACGGGAGATAGACCTTGCGCACTTTCGTCCATGCTTGCGCATACCCATGTTGCCATGACCCATTGACAAAGTGGTGTACATTTTTTAGGTAGTTAGGCGGACGGTCAACGGTCCTTGAAGCATATTGTTTCCTCATGACTCGTTTGCCACTTGGCATTGCAAACGGCTGTAAAAATTGCTGCAACCAAGTGTGAAAGACACGTTACATAAACCCGAACCAAAGCACCAAAAGGAGAGATCTACATGACTCCTACCAATGCAAGAACTGCAGTGACACATAATATGGATACAATCATACCTGCAGACAAAACTTGGCGGTTGTCCACTCCCTTCCAAATAGTTGAGGATGAGAGAGTTGTCTTTTGCGTATTAGAAACATGGCCATGTCAAGGTGCTGCTATTTCAGAACACAACAACGGTGTCAAGATGACAACAAATGACACATAGTCAATGTCATCAAATAAGAGATTGATCGAAATAAAGCCGGGTTCAAATTGTTACCCTCGAGCTCATCCATGCAGTTTCATCTATCAGTTTGTAAAAAAAATCTGCCCCAACTTCAAATGGTTCGAGCTCCAGCTCCGCACTACAAAAACAACACTTGCAAAGGTAAATTGAAATATAATAGACAAGTGGAACACCTTGTATAATATGACAATGACACACACATGTATAGTATAGCTGCGTATAAATTGTTTGCATACATCAAAAAACAAGTATATTGGTTTTGCCAAGATACAAATCCTAACCTGATGTCAGTTTTCCAAGCCCTGCAAACTTGTATGATAGCCTTCACATTGTCCATGGCCACGGGTTTTGTCGGATCAAAACGGGGCTGAGGTGTCTGTGCATGCAAATCAGTAACCTTCCTCTTTTTCCTGGAGGGATCGGTGAATGGACTCAACAATGGTGTCGCAGCCCGCTTAAGTCTGCACCATTTGCCTTCAGCATCTGGTTTCCGAACCGTGGCAGTAGCCTCGTTGTCCCCTTCATCACCAACCAGACTTATGTTACATTTCATGGGAGGCCTGACCTTGCATCCCACCCCCTCAATTTCTGTCTTCTTCCAATCCTCTAACAAATGTAACATTGTTTTACAAATAACTCTATACCCATTCCCATCTTCCGGAGTAGGAAGGAGGGCATCTTCAACACTAGGAAGCTTCACATCTTCAGAGGTAGGAACCTTGTGAGGTTGTTGGTCCACTTGCCTCTCACGAACTGAAGTTTCAATTTCAGTGTCTACGACTTCCATGGCTGGGAAGGGTTCCACTCCATCAGCAGGGACTTCCGCTTCCCTTGCAGCCCCTTCTATATGCATGGCTGGAAAGCCTTCCACTCCATCACCACAGACTGCTGCTTCCATTTCACCCCGTTCTGTATGCATGCCTGGGAAGGCTTCTACTCCATCAGCTGGAACTTGAGTGTCCATTTAAGGTGCTGCTGTAGTCGGACTAGTAGGTTCATTGAAGGGTGACACTTCATTCTGCCCTCCTTCATTCATCTGAGCAGTAAAGACTTCCTCATGCCCTTCTCCACCATAATTTTTTTTTAACTCCTCCATCTCCAACTTAAAATAATGTTCGACTGAAGCAATTTTTAGGGTCAAATCCCGAATAGCGTTTTTATTTCTGTCACACTCGTTCTCATGCTTGAAACAGTTCTTCTGTACAATAGCTTTCAAGTCACGAACTCTGCTCCTAAGCCCCCGATTTGAACTACGTAGCTTTTCCAACTGATCCTTAGTGCTTCGTAATTGATGCTTCAAACTGCGAACGTCATTAACAGACCCTTTGCCCTGCATACAGTTATACTGCAACAGTTAGAAAGCTTACAAAAAACCAGGAAACTATTTCCACTTCATTCCTATCGTATTCGCAATATTTTCACAACATTGGAAAGAGGTCATGCTCACCTTAGAAGAGGAGGGAAGGGTAGCTGTTTCCTCAACATCCGCATCTTTTTCTTCACTAGAAGTGCCGGTTTTTTCTTCGGCCTCATCCCCAAATAATTCAACAATTTCTTCTTCGTTGTCATCATCACCCAACTCCAGTAAGGTTGTTGCTTCTTAATATCTGTTGGCCGGAGAAGTTGCACATCAACCTCCAATTGAAACACATAAAAAAAAAAATCAGTGAACTTTGTACTTTTTTCTAATCATAACATGACTAATACAAACAGATCTAACCTCAAAGTTTTCAAAAACCTGACTCATAACCTCCCGAAAACGGGCCACCGTGTTGCTCCTCCAATGTAATATTCGAGGGATGTGACTATTGTCTTCATGGACCGTGAAATGCAATGCTTCCAATGCTGGGAACACTTCAAAAGCCCAAATCTGTTCACAACAATGAAACATCAATATCTGTAAATGTATTTACATAAAATAGTCAATTGCTGGATATGTGTTCACCTGAAGAGCGAAGCCAAACCCCCTTATGATGTACTCTCTTGGTCTACCACTTCGCATTCTTGTCTGCGCTCTCTTTCCACTTTGTTTGGGCATTTTTCTTTTTTGGGGCACTTTCACTCGTTGGTATTCAGCACAAACTGCCCTCAACAGTGAAGCATTTGTCATTGCATATGACACTGCGCCCCATGGATACTTGTCAAACTCCTCTAGGTCTTCAGCCAACTTCAAATAGCGCATGTCAATAAGCACATGCTTTTCACTACCCAATAGAACAAAAATGGCAAAATAGACCATTCCAAGCTTTAACGCATCCTCATCATCTGTGCACTCGATGAAGACGGTGTGTAGGTCCGAAAGGGTGGCAGGTTTATTGCTGCTGAAGTATTTTCGCTTCAACGAGCAATTTTCATTTGTCGCCTTCGGAATGAAAGGGAGCTTTCCGAACCTTAGCCCCGTGATGAGGCAAAATTGTTGGGCTGTGAATTGTATCAACTTGTTACCCACAATGAATTTTATCCCGTTCACCTGTGTAACTGTCTTAGGATCAGCCTTCCTCATCAACAGGCCGTGGACAATTTGTGAATTCCACTTGAGGTCCTCTATCAGTAATAGATGACCAAAACAACTTCCCTCGAACCTCTGTAACTGCTGCGTATTGAACTTCGCCTTTATTGTTGTAATGGCGGTCCTTGTGTGTGAAAGGGCAAATGGCTTTCCTTCGTACTTCTCATCCTCAGGAATCATAAGCTTTGCTTTACAAGCCATTCTCAAGTTCCCTGCACAACAACATCATACATATGGATCATTGGTTACCCATATTTCATACGTACATTACTCAAACTAATACTTTCAACCCATTTTGATATATGTATATACATATGACAAAACCATAAATGTTTGTAAGCCTCTTTTCTACTCTCCAACTCTCTCCACACTCTCCTCTTATCTACATTCCCTTCTACCAAATGTACATCCCATTCCATCCAAAAACCAAATACCACCCAAGTCTGAAAACAATTTCATCAACCACGGATCCACTTCATACAGGGTTTGGGCGAAATGGCTACAATAATTACTCCAAATGCATCAATGCCTACTACAATCTACTCATGACCATAGTTATATACATGTCTAGTCATATGCAATACAGTACCACACATGGAACATCAGTATTCACAGTTATGGACTCTGTGTGCAAACTAGACACGTCAAAATGTTACTGCAACTGCAACTGCTAAACCTAGATGGATGAACATGCAATTTCTAAACAGATACTGAAGCCCCATAAAATACCATTTTCAGACATATATCACAAGTTGCAAGCAAGGAATAACAACACAATTTAGCAGGTTTTATACCACAGGGAAGAGAAAATTTCCACGCCAACTAACTTTAGTATTTCAAAATCACATAATTAACCATTAACACTGGAAGGGTGCAAAATATGCTACTACGTGCTGAAACACCAATGATACCAACAATTTTACTTCTGCATTATTACTCAACAGCTAATTCAGGGCCTACTGAGGTAATGGTGTGTTATAATGGAATAGCCATTGCCACCAGAATATTTTCCCACACTAAATATGACTCATAAAATGGAAGTCAAAACAAGCATCACAAACGAACCAATCCTAGATGACAAATAGCAATTTGAGGCACTTCATCGTCCATAGAGCAAACTCAATACACCAATACAAGTTTGATCCCAGCATGATCTAATTCACAGTTAAATTACATTATTATTGCAATCTCTCTAATTACTAAACTTCACAAATTCAGTCACAGGTTAGTGAAATTTTCCTTCTCAAATGATAACCATACAAAAACACAAACTAGTCAATAACAAATACAAAACCCACCTTAGAATCACTCCTTCTCTGCACAGAACCCAATTCGAAATCCCAGCAACACCTACAGCAAATCGCGACTTTTGTCTGTCACAGGATTGAGAAGGAGGAGGACGTTTGTGAACAAAGTCATAACCGAAACCAAAATTTAGGGTTTTTTTAGGCCTTGAAGGAGCAGAGGAGAAGAGACCGACGTCGATTCAAGACTCGAAACTAGAGGGAACTGAGACACCGTCAAGAACCCCCTCACCAAACCCTAACATTGCCTGCAGAGAGAGAACGACAGAGTGCTGCTTAGGTTTTCGTGACAGCGGGAGAAATAGAGTGGTGGTGGTCGATGGACACAGAAACCGCCGAGAGAGGAAGAGAACCGTGACAGAGAGCTGAGAAAGGGAGAGAAGCCAGAAGCGTTAGGTCGGCAATCAAAGGCCAATAACTCCCCAATACATGTGCTTTTATATGGAGGGCAGTTTGGTCATTTCACGTTCACAAGTGATTATATCAGAACACAATTTGTAACCTGATCATTTCAGAACACCACTTGTGAAAACTGATTATATCAGCATATTTCCCTAGATTTTATTGTCTTGTGTGTTTTTAGTTTCAGTTTTGCTCGAGGACTAGCAAAAATCAGGATTGGGGGTATTTGATAACTCATATATTTATACATTTATACCATCCATTTCTAGTATATTTGTGATGTTTTTGAGTTAAACTTGTTGTGTTTTATCCTATTTTGTGTTAGTATGCAGTTGCATATACTTTAGGATCAAGTTGAAGGCAAAAGAAATGAAAACATGCCATTTTTGGAGCTGACCCTTATTCAAACGTGGAAACAAGTTTCGTGAACTGTTTTGAAGTCCAAATAAAGAATCCAAGGCAAACCTGGCTTGTTTGAAGACTAAGAGCAGAATGGGAAAGCAATGGGGATTTCTAGCCTGATTTGGAGGTGCCAAATAAGGCAAAAACGTGCAAAATAAAGGCTGATTCGTTAGGATATCTTTGGAACATCTGGCAGCCTTGTTTACCCCATAAAAACTTGCCTTTTAGCCACTTTTAAAACCCCTATTTATTTTGGACGAATTTCACAACCCTAGATCTGACTTCTTGGTTATTCTCTCCTTTCATGCACACTAAAACCCTAGCCGTCCATATAATTCCACCATCAGGACTCAGCGCAAGAGGCGGTTCTTGGAGAAGTTCAACATTAGAATTGGTTCAAGGGTTTCCTCTCATGAATTTATTTTCACTCATGTTGTTTATTTTTGTTTTAATCTCTTTGAACATGATGTGTAACTAAATTCATAGCTAGGGATTTCGATGTAGCCTTGCAACATTGATCCATGTTTCTAAGTTAAAGTATTCAGTTCATCAATCTGTTTCTTGTTTCATTCACTGAATCTATTGTTCAATTTGTTTGTCAATTTTAATGTTTGATCACCATTAGAGTCGCCTACAGATTATCTAGACAAGGTTATAGTAAACATCATACTTAATCTTGTTAGACATGTGAATGAATGAAGAGAATGCTATGCAAACATCATGCTGTGTATTTTCTTTGGTTCTTTAACGTTTTCTTGTATGCTAATGACTCTTAACTTGGAACCAAAGTTGAACATCCCAACTAGGTTGCAGATTAGGAGAATTTGATCAAAACCACACATCATATGGCTGATCATATATATGTAAACCGAACTCTGGAAACAGGTTGGTAGTTGAGTACGGTTTAATTTTATAAACATGGAATTAGTTTTGCAATGGTGAATTCGAGATCCTTAGCCTCATCCCTATTCTTTCTACATCAATATATTATTCACTACTACATTCTTCTTACATTTTAAGTTATTTTTCATTTACAACACAAAAACTACTTCCAAACTGTCACTTTCATTTTTATCTAGGGTTCTTTCAAAACTAGTAATTTTGTAGAGGTCCAATCGGTCCCTGTGGTTCGACACCCTTACTTGTACCATTATACTAACCATATATTCGCACTTGGAAGGAACACAACAGTGTATTGCAAAGTTTTAGAGATTGGATTTCACTCAAAACATACCAAATGACTCCTCCCACCATATTATGATGTTCCCCAAGTTTTGGACTCAATCCGATATCGATTGTTCCATGAAATTGGACAATTCAGGTTCGTACGAAGTTCTTTCTGAAATGGAGTGGTTGGTGTATTGCATAGTTTAGAGATTGGATTTCACTCAAAACCTACCAAATGACTCCTCCCACCATACTATGGTGTTCCCCAAGTTTTGGACTCAATCCGATATCGATTAGTCCATTTAATTGGACAATTCAGGTCCGTACGAAGTTCGCTCTGAAATGAAGTCGTTGGTGTATCGGACAGTTTTAGAGATTGGATTTCACAAAAAACATACCAAACGACTCCTCCCACCATACTACGGTGTTCCCCAAGTTTTGGACTCAATCCGATATCGATTGGTCCATGAAATTGGACAATTTATGTTCGTACGAAGTTCGCTCTGAAATAGTGTGGTTGGTGTATTGTTTAGTTCTAGAAATTGGATTTCACTCAAAACCCACCAAATGACTCCTCCCACTATATTATGATGTTCTCCAAGTTTTGGGCTCAATCCGATGTCGATTGGTCCTTGAAATTAGACAATTCAGGTTCGTACGAAGTTCGTTACGAAATATAGTGGTATGTGTTTTGCACTGTTTTAGACCTTGGATTTCCCTCAAAGAGCACCACATGACTCATCCCACCATATTATGATATTCCCCAAGTTTTGGGGTCAATCCAATATCGATTGGTCCATGAAATTGGACAATTCAAGTTCGAACGAAGTTCGTTCTAAAATGGAGTGGTTGGTGTATTGCATAGTTTTAGAGATTCGATTTCACTCAAAACCGACCAAATGACTCCTCCCACCATATTATGATGTTCCATAAGTTTTGGACTCAATCCGATATCGATTGGTCCATGAAATTGGACAATTCAGGTTCGTATGAAGTTCGTTCTGAAATGTAGTGGTTGCTGTATTGCATAGTTCTAGAGATTGGATTTCACTCAAAAGTCACCAAATGACTCCTCCCACCACATTATGATGTTCCCCAAGTTTTGGACTCAATCCGATATCGATTGGTCCATAAAAGTGGACAATTCAGGTTCGTACGAAGTTCGTTCTGAAATGAAGTGGTTAGTGTATTGCATAGTTTTAGAGATTGGATTTCACTGAAAACGAACTAAATGACTCCTCCCACAATATTATAATTTTCCCCAAGTTTTGGACTCAATCCGATATCGAATGGTCCATGAAATTGGACAATTCAGGTTGGTACGAAGTTCTTTATGAAATGGAGTGGTTTGTGTTTTGCATAGTTTTAAGATATTGGATTTCACTCAAAGAGCACCAAATTATTCCTGCCACCATATTATGATGTTCGCCAAGTCTTGGACTCAATCCGATATCGATTGGTCCATGAAATTGGACAATTCAGGTTCGAACGAAGGGGTTCTAAAATGGAGTGGTTGGTGTATTGCATAGTTTTAGAGATTGAATTTCACTCAAAACCATCCGAATGACTCCTCCCACCATATTACGATGCTCCCCAAGTTTTGGACTCAATCCGATATCGATTGTTCCATGAAATTGGACAATTCAGTTTCATACGAAGTTTGTTCTTAAAATGGGGTGGTTGGTGAATTGCATAGTTTAGAATTGGATTTCACTCAAAACCTACCAAATGACTCCTCCCACCATACTACGGTGTTCCCCAAGTTTTGGACTCAATCCGATACCGATTGGTCCACGAAATTGGACAATTCAGGTTCGTACGAAGTTCGCTCTGAAATGGGGTGGTTGGTGTATTCTTTCGTTTTAGAAATTGGATTTCACTCAAAACCCACCAAACGACTCCTCCCACCATATTATGACGTTGCCCAAGTTTTGGGCTCAATCCGGTGTCGATTGGTTCATGAAATTGAGCAATTCAGGTTCGTACGAATTTTGTTTTGAAATATAGTTGTTTGTGTTTTGCATAGTTTTAGATTTTGGATTTCACTCAAAGAGCACCAAATGACTCCTCCCACCATATTTTGATGTTCCCCAAGTTTTGGACTCAATCTGATATTGATTGGGCCATGAAATTGGACAATTCAGGTTCGAAGGAAGTGGTTCTAAAATGGAGTGGTTGGTGTATTGCATAGTTTTAGAGATTGGATTTCACTCAAAACCCACCAAATGCTCCCCACACCATATTACGGTCTTTCCAAGTTTTGGACTCAATCCGATATCGACTAGTCCATGAAATTGGACAATTCAAGTTCGTACGAAGTTCATTATGAAATGGAGTGGTTTACGTTTTGCATAGTTTTAGATATTGGATTTCACTCAAAGAGCACCAAATGACTCCTCCCACCATACTATGATGTTCCCCAAGTTTTGGACTCAATCCGATATCGATTGGTGCATGAAATTGGACAATTCAGGTTCGTACAAAATTCGTTCCAAAATGGAGTGGTTGGTGTATTGCACAGTTTTAGAGATTGGATTTCACTCAAAACCATCCAAATGACTCCTCCCACCATATGATGATGTTCCCCAAGTTTTGGACTCAATCCGATATCGATTGTTCCATGAAATTGGACAGTTCACTTTCGTACGAAGTTTGTTCTGAAATGGAGTGGTTGGTGTATTGCATAGTTTAGAGATTGAATTTCACTCAAAACCATCCAAATGACTCCTCTCACCATATGATGATGTTCCCCAAGTTTTGGACTCAATCCGATATCGATTGTTCCATGAAATTGGACAGTTCACTTTCGTACGAAGTTTGTTCTGAAATGGAGTGGTTGGTGTATTGCACAGTTTAGCGATTGAATTTCACTCAAAACCTACCAAATGACTCCTCCCACCATACTATGGTGTTCCCCAAGTTTTGGACTCAATCCGATATTGATTAGTCCATTAAATTGGACAGTTTAGGTTCGTACGAAGTTCGCTCTGAAATGGTATGGTTGGTGTACTGTTTAGTTTCAGAAATTGGACTTCACTCAAAGTCCCACCAAATGACTCCTCCCACCATATTATGATGTTCCCTAAGTTTTGGGCTCAATCCGATGTCGATTGGTCCCTGAAATTGGACAATTCAGGTTCGTACGAAATTCGTTCTGAAATATAGTGGTTTGTGTTATGCATAGTTTTGGATATTGGATTTCACTCAAAGAGCACCAAATGACTCCACCCACCATATTATGACGTTCCCCAAGTTTTGGACTCAATCCGATATTGATTGGTCCACGAAACTGGACAATTCCGGTTCGCACGAAGTTCGTTCTGAAATGTAGTGGTTGGTGTATTGCATAGTTCTAGAGATTGGATTTCACTCAAAAGTCACCAAATGACTCCTCCCACCATATTATGATGTTCTCCAAGTTTTGGACCCAATCCGATATCGATTGGTCCATGAAATTGGACAATTCAGGTTCGAACGAAGTTGTTCTAAAATGGAGTGGTTGGTGTACTGCATAGTTTTAGAGATGGGATTTCACTCAAAACCAACAAAATGACTCCTCCCACCATATTATGATGTTCCCCAAGTTTTGGACTCAATCCAACATCAATTGTTCCATGAAATTGGACAATTCAGGTTCGTACAAAGTTCGTTCTGAAATGGAGTGGTTGGTGTATTGCATAGTTTAGAGGTTGAATTTCACTCAAAACCTACCAAATGACTCCTCCCACCATACTAAGATGTTCCCCAAGTTTTGAACTCAATCCGATATCGATTGGACCATGAAATTGGACAATTCAGGTTCGTACGAAATTCGTTTCGAAATGGAGTGGTTGGTGTGTTGCACAGTTTTAGATTGGATTTCACTCAAAACTGACCAAGTGACTCCTCCCTCCATATTATATTGTTCCCCAAATTTTGGGCTCAACCCGATAACGATTGGTCCACGAAATTGGACAATTCCGGTTCGTACGAAGTTCGTTCTGAAATATAGTGTGTTCTGTTTTGCATAGTTTTCGATGTTGAATTTCACTCAAAGAGCCCAAAATGACTCCTCCCACAATATTATGATGTTCCACAAGTGTTGGACTCAATCCGATATCGATTGGTCCATGAAATTGGAAAATTTAGGTTCGAATGAAGTGAGTCCGAAAATGGAGTGGTTGGTGTATTGCGTAGTTTTAGGGATTGGATTTCACTCAAAACCAACCAAAGGACTCCTCCCACCATATTATGATGTTCCGCAAGGTTTGGACTCAATCCGTTTGTCACACCCCGGGATCGGCTCCGCCGTAGCACGATATTGTCCGCTTTGGGCCCCCCCTCTCTGGCCCGCACGGTTTTGTTTCTGGGAGCTCACGAGCAACTTCCCAATGGGTCACCCATCTTGGGATTGCTCTGGCCCCCAACTCGCTTAACTTCGGAGTTCCTACAACTTCGAAGCCTCGCTTAAACATCACCCCCTCTCCGTTGGTTGATGTGGGATCTTACAATCCACCCCCCTTAAGAACCCGACGTCCTCGTCGGCACACTCGCACCACACGGCAGAGTGGCTCTGATACCAAATTGTCACACCCCGGGATCAGCTCCGCCGTAGCACGATATTGTCCGCTTTGGGCCCCCCCTCTCTGGCCCGCACGGTTTTTTTTCTAGGAGCTCACGAGCAACTTCCCAGTGGGTCACCCATCCTGGGATTGCTCTAGCCCCCAACTGTTAAGCTTATTCTTAACAACTAAAATGAATTATTAAAAACAGCAACTTTAATTCTCGCAAGTGCACGAACCGTTTATAGTATAGCTTATGTAAATACGAGGTCGATCCCACGGAGAATGGTAACTTGGTTCCAAGTTAAATTACTTAGAATGCTAGAAAAACATAGAACAAAGAAACTGACTAACTAGCTAAAGGCAAGGTCGAATTCAACAATGCCTCTTGCTAATTACTCAAGGTCTAGGACAGAATCCTAGCACCACACACGCACTCGAAATGGGGGGTTTTGTTGTTGAAATGAAAACAAGAAAGTGAAATGAAAGTGCTCGAAAGTAGACACTAGCAGCAATCAAGAAGTTGTGAAACAATGATTGAGAGGTGTTAGAGCCTTGGAATCCACCACTAGTTTTCCTATCCAAGTTATGAATGTATAGAAATTAACTCAAGCTTCATTAACAATAGATTATCGCATACAAGCCTATGGTATCTAGGTGCAGGATGCATGATTCTCCTAAGGCATGTGATTATGCATGGTATCTACACAACACGTGATCTCTAATATGCAACCTAAGCATGGTATCTACTTAGAATAAAGCATACAAGAGTCATTAAGCTCCTTGAGAATATGATAATCACACAAGTCCTAGAACATGGTATCTGTCCTAGTCAACCTATGGTTATTAACCCCTTGAATGATTCTTAGGCCATTCATGTGTTGCTTGTGAAAGGAGAGTAGAATTGGTGAATCTAAACCCCTTCCCAACCTGTGCTAGATGCATAAAATTCTAGTTAGCTACTCCAAGAAAACATACATCAAGCACATAATAAACTAGAGATTAACAACTTGATAATAAAAGCAAGGAAATCAATTAACTATAAAATCATCCATAACATTGAATATTCATGACTAGGGCTTCATCCTAAGCCCTAACTAAATGGATTAGTTAGACATAACTATGAATACAGAAAATAAGAAATACATAGATAGGATAAAGAGAGGAGAAGAACTAGATGATGGCAGCAAGGAAGATCCCAGGACAGCTCCAAGCTCCCTTGACAGCTCCAAGCTCCCTTCTCTCTTTGTGGTGAATCTGAATGTGTGTATGAGAGTAATGGATGAAGTGAATGTGTGTGTCTGCCCTCCTTGAATGAGTGTGCAACTCTCTATTTATAGAGTGCAATTTCGTGCTCCCCTTTGGCTGGTGAAGCACACCTCTCTTAGCTGCTCCCAACTGCTCCAGCTGCCCATACTTGCCAACTGCTCCATCTGACAAATACATGCTTTGGTATGGTTTCTTTATGGAAAGCTTGACTTTTGTTCATCTTTCTGAGCTTCTGAGCTGATTTGACTCCCATGTATGGCTGCCCATGTGTAGCACATGGCTCTAGGGATGTAGCCACATTAAATGTGATGGTAGCCAACATGACATTTCTGTGAACTTGGTTCAGTCTTTGACGTGTTGAGGGCTCCAGATTTATCCAATTGGGCTGAAATTTGGATATGTTATAATAGACACCCATTGGAACAACTTCTGTGAAGGATGTCTCCTCATCTGACCTGTGCAAGTTACTGAAATGAGGCCTGCAAGATGACCTACGAAACTGGACTGACAAGGAGTGTGGCACAAATTGGTTTTGTCTTTAAGCTCATATTCCTCTTGTGCCACTCAGCCCTTAACATGCATGAATTGTATCAAATGTCATCCCCTTGCTGTCTTAACCTACAAAGCACACAAACATAGGTAAGAGACTCAAAATAAAGAGAAGCTAACAAAATTACTAAGGAAAGAAGGCATGCAAATGTGTGAAATTATGAGCTTATCAAATACCCCCAAACTTAGATTTTGCTAGTCCTCGAGCAAAACAAAGTAAAACTACAACTTAGGAAACAGGAAATAAGCAACTAGCCTTCCAAACAATATCCTCAAAGAATCACCAACGTATATGGTCCCACAGAAACACAACAATCACAATCTAAGTTCCACACATGATTCAAGGGTAACCAAAGCTCACAATGACATCCTTAAGTGTAGTGTGTGAATTCCGAATCAGTACAACACCTGCAACTCAGATAAGTACATGCGCACACACTTAGAGCAGAATCAAGAATTCCGAACCCCATAAGCTCATTATCAAATCAGCTCTCCACAGTAATACCATACAATACCAAGGATCAAAAGGACTTTGCAAGGGTTGTAATGAGGTTAGGGTAGTGGTTGAATGGAAGAGGGGATATGGATATATAACAACATCTTGAGCACAACTAAAGCATAGGTAAGATGAGAGATTACTGAATTTTGTAACAAGCAAGGAACACATACATGAGCATATTTTCAACATAACTTCAGCACCTTCATATCTGTTTCTTTGGCCTAATTTTGTGGCTCATTACCCTAGATCACCATGATCTTTTCTTTTATAACACCCTAGGGCCGTGACTACATTGGTCACACTTCATTACCTCTTTTGATTAGTTACCAATACCCCCAAATTTATTTCTTTTCAACACTTGGGTTATGGCACTAATGATTCACTTTTGCTCCAAAAACCTTGCATTCTTTATAACTCTCTTTTGAAGATAACTTTAATTGCTCAAAGAATAAGTAAGAATAAGAAAACAGAGGTTCATTATGGTAAGAATGGTTTACACAAAGAAAGGCTTAACGTAGGCTCAAATGGGTTGACTAGGGATGAATACATATAGAGGGATTGTTAGAAAAGCTCAAACGGTTCAAACATGGCCTAAATCACTTCCTAAGCATTGTATGGCAACAAAATGTCTCAAGAGATATTCAAATAAGTTCTAGAGTACGAAACCAAGATCTGAGATAAGTAGAATTGCATATCGTCTCCAAGTAGCAAGAAATTGGACTAACTCGGCAAATTGCTCAATAAGTGCAAGGATGGCATGCAAGACAGAGTTAACTCAGAACCACACAAAGTCCTTAAACAATGACTATCAATTTCTGAGAAACCATATTAGTATTAGATCCAAGTCTTATCATGGGTGTTTGGAAGTATAACGAAACAAGACACAAAATCCTGCGTTTTTGGCCATTAGACACACTCAAAATTTTAAAATTTGACAATTTGAAACATAACTAAATCCTTCCCCCCAAACTTAAATGAAACATTGTCCTCAATGTTTAGAGTGTAAGAAAAAGCAATGCCACATAAATGAAAGGAAAGAAGACAAGGGAAAGACATAACGAAAGGTTAGATTTCAGAAAAACTCCCCTTTGAAGCGATTAGGATGCAAGCAAGCTTCCTCGCATATTTTATCTTCTCCTCATCACCTTGGGTTGCCTCCCAAGAAGCGCTAAGTTTCACGTCTTCAGCCGGACATCCAAACTCTGGTGAGCTTTAAGAGAGTGGTGGAGGCTCCTTGAGTGCTTGAGACTCAATATTGGCATCAAAGTTGGCATCGAAGTAAGGTTTCAACCGATGTCCATTCACCTTGAAGGTGCTGCCATCCTTAATGTTTTGAATCTCCACTGCGCCATGATTAAACACATTAGTAATAACAAAAGGGCCAATCCACCGAGAACGAAGCTTACCTGGGAAGAGCTTAAGGCGTGAATTGAACAAGAGAACCTTCTGCCCTTTCTCAAACGTCTTCCTAAGAATTTTCTTGTCGTGATATTGCTTTGTTTTCTCCTTGTAAAGCTTCGCATTCTCATACGCTTCATGTCGCAACTCCTCCAGCTCATTGAGTTGAAGCCTCCTCTTCTCACCAGCGGCTTTCATATCAAAATTGAAGGCCTTGATTGCCCAATAAGCCCTGTGCTCAAGCTCCACTGGTAAGTGACAAGGTTTACCAAAAACAAGTCTATACGGAGACATACCTATAGGGGTCTTATAAGCTGTTCTATAAGCCCACAATGCATCATCCAAACGCATGGACCAATCCTTCCTTGTGGTGTTCACTGTCTTTTCAAGTATGTGCTTAATCTCCCTATTGCTTATCTCAACCTGCCCACTAGTTTGAGGATGATAGGGTGTTGCCACCTTATGCGTGATTCCATATTTCTTCAAGAGTGCTGCAAAAGCTTGGTTAACAAAGTGGGAGCCACCATCACTAATGATTGCTCTAGGTGTGCCAAACCTTGTAAAAATATTTCCTTTGAGAAAACCGATCACAACCTTAGCATCATTAGTTCTAGTGGCAGTGGCTTCCACCCATTTAGAAACATAATCGACAGCAACTAATATATATTCAAATCCATAAGAGGTAGGAAAAGGGCCCATGAAATCAATTCCCCAAACATCAAATATATCAATGATTAAGATATTGTTGAGAGGCATCTGATTTCTAGCATGTAAATTACCCATCCGTTGGCATCTATCACATGAAGCACAAAAAACATAAGCATCCTTAAAAAGGGTAGGCCAAAAGAAACCTGATTGTAGCACTTTGCTGGCAGTCTTCTTTGCTCCAAAATGGCCTCCACATGCGTGGGAGTGACAAAACTCCAGAATGCTCTTAAAATCACCTTCAGGCACACACCTTCGAATTACTTGGTCTGGACAATGCTTGAATAGATAGGGATCATCCCAAAAGTAGTATCTTGCTTGCTTCCTAAGCTTGTCACGTTGGAACGTAGATAACCCTGTAGGGAGTTCGTTAGTGCACAAATAGTTAACAATATCAGCAAACCAAGGCAATGGATTGAGAGAATTCAAAGCACAAATGGAGAAGAGTTGCTCATCAGGGAAGCTTTCACGCAATGGCAATGAATCCTCCTCTTCGTTAGATACATGCACCAATCTACTCAAGTGATCAGCCACGACATTCTCACTTCCTTTCTTATCTTTTATCTCCAAGTCAAACTCTTGCAACAAGAGAATCCATCTAATGAGTCGTGGTTTGGCATCCTTCTTAGCTAACAAGTATTTCAATGCTGCATGATCAGTGTAAACAATAACCTTGTGAGTAATCAAATATGATCTGAACTTCTCTAAAGCAAATATGACGGCTAACAACTCCTTCTCTGTGGTGGAATAGTTGAGTTGGGCATCGTTGAGGGTTCTACTAGCATAGTAGATGGCATGTGGCTTCTTATCAACTCGCTGTCCCAAAACAGCTCCAACAGCATAATCTGAGGCGTCACACATCAATTCAAAGGGCAAGCTCCAATCCGGTGGTATAATGATTGGGGCAGTTGTGAGCATCTTCTTCAAAGCATTGAAAGCATTCTCACAGTCTTGATCAAATACAAAATCCATGTCCTTGGCAAGGAGATTGCACATAGGCCTTGCAATCTTAGAAAAATCCTTAATGAAACGCCGATAGAAACCTGCATGGCCAAGGAAAGAACGTACTTCTTTGACAGAAGTAGGTGAGGGCATAGAGGCAATCAAATCAATCTTAGCTTTATCTACCTCAATTCCTTTACTAGAGATGACATGACCAAGAACTATGCCTTGGTTAACCATAAAATGACATTTTTCCCAATTAAGCACGAGGTTAGTATGTTCACATCTAGCCAACACCTTGGATAAGTTATGCAAGCATTGATCAAAAGAATCACCAAAGACAGAGAAGTCATCCATGAATACCTCAATGAACCTTTCTACCATGTCGGAGAAAATGCTCATCATGCACCTTTGAAAAGTGGCCGGGGCGTTACAGAGACCAAAAGGCATCCTCCTATAAGCGAAAGTGCCAAAGGGACATGTGAAGGTCGTCTTCTCTTGATCCTCTGGGGCTATGGCAATTTGGTTGTAGCCTGAATATCCATCAAGGAAGCAATAGTGGCTATGGCCAGCTAATCTCTCAAGCATTTGATCAATGAATGGAAGAGGAAAGTGATCTTTGCTTGTCACTGTGTTGAGCTTCCTATAATCAATGCAAACTCTCCAGCCCGTGGTCATCCGTGTAGGTACAAGTTCGTTTGCTTCATTCTTCACCACTGTGATACCTGACTTCTTAGGGACAACTTGCACTGGGCTCACCCATTTACTGTCAGAAATAGGGTAAATAATACCAACATTTAAAAGCTTAATTACCTCTTTTCTTACCACCTCCTTCATGTTCGGATTGAGACGTCTTTGGGCATCCCTCTTAGGCATTGCATTGTCTTCCAATAATATCTTGTGCATGCACAGTGTTGGGCTTATGCCTTTGATATCTGCAATGCTCCACCCAATTGCAGTTTTGTGCTCTTTTAGAACTCTCAAAAGCTTCTTTTCATCATTTGGTCCGAGATGTGAGGCAATGATAACAGGTAGAGTCTCATTTTCACCTAAATAAGCATATTTAAGGTGTTTTGGCAATTGCTTTAATTCCAACTCTGGGGCCTGCACAATAGAAGGTAAAACCTTATTAGTAGGTGGGGGTAATGATTCAAATTGGTTGGCATACCTCTTTCCAATTTCTATGTAGCTATCCATGCTGCAAGCAAGCTCAAGAAGTAAAGGAGAGATCACAGCCTCTAAGCTGTCCACTTCTTCTTTCCTTATGCTTTGTGTGATGCATGCTTCAATGGGCTCCAAATAACTCATTGGCAGTGCTTCTTTCACCATAGTATCAATTGCATCCAGATGGAAAACTTCATGCTCATCACTTGGAAACTTGGAGGCTTCAAACACTTTGAATGCTATTGTCTCATCAAACACATTCATGGTCAATGTACCCTTCTTCACATCAATAATAGCACCGGCAGTTGCCATGAATGGCCGACCTAGAATGAGTGGTAACTGATTGTCATGAATTGGTGCTTCTTCCATCTCCAACACCAAGAAATCTGCTGGCAAAATTAGCTCTTCCACTTTCACCAAAACATCTTCTAGAATGCCCTTAGGGTACCTAATAGTTCTATCTGCCAATTGAATGCTCACAGATGTGGCTTGCAACTCACCAAGGTTAAGTTTCTCATAAACATGATATGGCATAAGATTTATAGAAGCACCAAGATCAAGCAAAGCTTTTTGAAACTTAAAATCACCAACTATGCAAGGTATAGAAAACGAACCTGGATCCTTTAGCTTTGGAGGCAGCTTTCTTTGTAACACTGCACTTACCTCTTCACTCAATGCAACTTGTTCATGCTCTTTGAATCTCCTCTTGTTAGTGCATAGATCCTTCAAAAATTTTGCATACTTTGGAATCTGAGTAATGGCATTGAGCAATGGGATGTTGATTTGCACCTTCTTGAATGTTTCCATTATCTCATCCAAGCCTTGATCTTTCTTTGACTTTGATAACCTGCTGGGAAAGGGTGCAATAGGCCTAAAAGCATTAGTTGAAATTGGAACTTGATTAGCATTAGATGATACCTTAGGGCCTGTGCTCTTTCCAGGAGCATTGATGGACTGTTTGTTGGATGCTGTGGGCTGCCCATGTGGTGGCTGAATGATCTCCACGTTTTCACCATCTTCTTGCTCTTCATTGGCATTTCCAACCTTATTATCAACTTGTTTACCACTTCTCAAGATGTGTACTGCTTTAGCATGCTCTTGATGCCTTGGATTCACCTCCGTTTGGCTTGGGAAAGCTCCGGATGCTCTATTGCTCATGGAGGATGCAATCTGCCCAACTTGTACTTCTAGTTTGTTCACTGCATTTTGAAGATTCTGATTGGTTTGCATCTGTTGCCCCATGAACTTCTTGAACATGTCTTGCAATTCTCCCATTTGATCACCCCTTTGCTCTTGCACTTGTTGGGGAGCTTGCTGGAATTGCCTTTGTTGTGTTTGGAATCCTGGGGGAGGTCCTTGAGATTGTGGCACATTTGGATGGTTGTTCCACCTGAAATTAGGATGATTTCTCCATCCCGGATTGTACGTGTTTGAATAAGGATCATTTTGAGGATTCCTTGCTTGAAGGGCATTTGCTTGTTCTAGCATGTGCTCCGCAAAAGATTGGTCTTGAACTTCCACTTTGTTTCCTAGAGGGCCAGTCACTGCCTGTTGAAGCAAAGAACACATAACATCAAGTTTTGCAGCAATTTCATTATTAGTACTTACCTCAGAGACCACAGCTTTCATAGGAGCTCCTCTTCCTTTATTGTGGCTCCATTGTTGAGAGTTAGCACTCAAGGATTCAAAGAGAGTAAAAGCCTCGTCTGCTGTTTTGTTCATCAGTCCTTCTCCACTTGTTGCATCTACCATCATCCTTTCAGAATCAAGCAAACCTTCATAGAAAGATTGCATTTGCATCCAACTCTCTATGTTGTGGTGTGGGCAAGAACTTATCATCTCCTTGTACCTCTCCCAACATTCATGAAAAGCTTCTCCTTCCTTTTGTGTGAAACCAAGAATTTCCTTTCTAATCTTGTTAGTCTTTTGAGCCGGAAAAAATTTCTGCAAAAACTTATTAGAAAGCTCTTCCCAAGTATGAATTGAAGCATTAGGCAAAGAGTATAACCAAGACTTAGCTTTATCTTTTAAACTGAATGGGAATAGCCTCATCTTAATCTGCTCATCATCAAGGTTTTGAATTTTGATCGTAGCACATATTTCAAAGAATTGCTTAATATGCATGTACGGATCCTCAGTGGTATTACCATAATAAGTTGGAAGAAGATGAATCATACCACTTTTAAGCTCAAACCTGTCAACTGTGAGTTGAGGATAGACGATGCACGAAGGTTGATCGGTGACTTTGGGAATGGAAAACTCACGCAGGGGTTTTCTTGGTTGGACAACAAGCGCACCACCTCCTTCATCATTGTTGTTGTTCGGAATCTCTGCCATGTTGCTTGAACCTTCAGATTCGTAACTTTTAGATTCAACACTTGAAGAACTATAATTCCTCCTCAAACCAGCACGCACAGCAGCGGTTCTTGGTGAAAGTGGCTCAGGGGAACTTTGCTCCTGGTCAGATTCGGACATACACACACCAAGGAAGTCAATTCAGTGCTTTCAATGGAGATAACAACAAAATACAAAAACTGAATACTAAAAGAAAAACCAACGAAAAGAAACAAATGAAACAAACAAAAACAAAACAATCTAAGTAATCTAACTATAGCACCATCATTACCGGCTCCCCGGCAACGGCGCCAAAAACTTGTTAAGCTTATTCTTAACAACTAAAATGAATTATTAAAAACAGCAACTTTAATTCTCGCAAGTGCACGAACCGTTTATAGTATAGCTTATGTAAATACGAGGTCGATCCCACGGAGAATGGTAACTTGGTTCCAAGTTAAATTACTTAGAATGCTAGAAAAACATAGAACAAAGAAACTGACTAACTAGCTAAAGGCAAGGTCGAATTCAACAATGCCTCTTGCTAATTACTCAAGGTCTAGGACAGAATCCTAGCACCACACACGCACTCGAAATGGGGGGTTTTGTTGTTGAAATGAAAACAAGAAAGTGAAATGAAAGTGCTCGAAAGTAGACACTAGCAGCAATCAAGAAGTTGTGAAACAATGATTGAGAGGTGTTAGAGCCTTGGAATCCACCACTAGTTTTCCTATCCAAGTTATGAATGTATAGAAATTAACTCAAGCTTCATTAACAATAGATTATCGCATACAAGCCTATGGTATCTAGGTGCAGGATGCATGATTCTCCTAAGGCATGTGATTATGCATGGTATCTACACAACACGTGATCTCTAATATGCAACCTAAGCATGGTATCTACTTAGAATAAAGCATACAAGAGTCATTAAGCTCCTTGAGAATATGATAATCACACAAGTCCTAGAACATGGTATCTGTCCTAGTCAACCTATGGTTATTAACCCCTTGAATGATTCTTAGGCCATTCATGTGTTGCTTGTGAAAGGAGAGTAGAATTGGTGAATCTAAACCCCTTCCCAACCTGTGCTAGATGCATAAAATTCTAGTTAGCTACTCCAAGAAAACATACATCAAGCACATAATAAACTAGAGATTAACAACTTGATAATAAAAGCAAGGAAATCAATTAACTATAAAATCATCCATAACATTGAATATTCATGACTAGGGCTTCATCCTAAGCCCTAACTAAATGGATTAGTTAGACATAACTATGAATACAGAAAATAAGAAATACATAGATAGGATAAAGAGAGGAGAAGAACTAGATGATGGCAGCAAGGAAGATCCCAGGACAGCTCCAAGCTCCCTTGACAGCTCCAAGCTCCCTTCTCTCTTTGTGGTGAATCTGAATGTGTGTATGAGAGTAATGGATGAAGTGAATGTGTGTGTCTGCCCTCCTTGAATGAGTGTGCAACTCTCTATTTATAGAGTGCAATTTCGTGCTCCCCTTTGGCTGGTGAAGCACACCTCTCTTAGCTGCTCCCAACTGCTCCAGCTGCCCATACTTGCCAACTGCTCCATCTGACAAATACATGCTTTGGTATGGTTTCTTTATGGAAAGCTTGACTTTTGTTCATCTTTCTGAGCTTCTGAGCTGATTTGACTCCCATGTATGGCTGCCCATGTGTAGCACATGGCTCTAGGGATGTAGCCACATTAAATGTGATGGTAGCCAACATGACATTTCTGTGAACTTGGTTCAGTCTTTGACGTGTTGAGGGCTCCAGATTTATCCAATTGGGCTGAAATTTGGATATGTTATAATAGACACCCATTGGAACAACTTCTGTGAAGGATGTCTCCTCATCTGACCTGTGCAAGTTACTGAAATGAGGCCTGCAAGATGACCTACGAAACTGGACTGACAAGGAGTGTGGCACAAATTGGTTTTGTCTTTAAGCTCATATTCCTCTTGTGCCACTCAGCCCTTAACATGCATGAATTGTATCAAATGTCATCCCCTTGCTGTCTTAACCTACAAAGCACACAAACATAGGTAAGAGACTCAAAATAAAGAGAAGCTAACAAAATTACTAAGGAAAGAAGGCATGCAAATGTGTGAAATTATGAGCTTATCACCAACTCGCTTAACTTCGGAGTTCCTACGACTCCGAAGCCAGTGAGCTCCCAAAAGGCCTCGTGCTAGATGGATGCGGGTGTGCACATATAAGGCACATCACCCCCTCTCCGTTGGTTGATGTGGGATCTTACACCGTTATCGATTAGTCCATGAAATTGGACAATTCAGGTTCGTACGAAGTTTGTTCTGAAATGGAGTGGTTTGTGTTTTGCATAGTTTTAGATATTGGATTTCACTCAAATATCACCAAATGACTCCTACCACCATATTATGATGTTCCCCAACTTTTGGACTCAATCCAATAAGGATTAGTCCATGAAATTAAACAATTCAGGTTCGAACGAAGTTTGTTCTGAAATGGAGTAGTTGGTGCATTGCATAGTTTTAGAGATTGGAATTCACTCAAAACCAACCAAATGACTCCTCCCACCATATGATGATGTTCCTAAAGTTTTGGACTCAATCCGATATCGATTGGTCCATGGAATTAGACAGTTCAGGTTCGTACTAAGTTCTTTTTGAAATGGAGTGGTTTGTGTTCTGCATAGTTTTAGATATTGGATTTCACTCAAAGAGCACCAAATGCCTCCTCCCACCATGTTATGATGTTCCCCAAGTTTTGCACCCAATCCGATATCGATTGGTCCATGAAATTGGACAATTCAGGTTCGTACGAAGTTCTTTCTGAAATGGTGTGGTTTGTGTTTTGCATAGCTTTAGAGATTGGAATTCACTCAAAACCAACCAAATGACTCCTCCCACCATATGATGATGTTCCCAAAGTTTTGGACTCAATCCGATATCGATTGGTCCATGGAATTAGACAGTTCAGGTTCGTACTAAGTTCTTTTTGAAATGGAGTGGTTTGTGTTCTGCATAGTTTTAGATATTGGATTTCACTCAAATATCACCAAATGACTCCTACCACCATATTATGATGTTCCCCAACTCTTGGACTCAATCCAATAAGGATTGGTCCATGAAATTAAACAATTCAGGTTCGAACGAAGTTCGTTCTGAAATGGAGTAGTTGGTGTATTGCATAGTTTTAGAGATTGGAATTCACTCAAAACCAACCAAATGACTCCTCCCACCATATGATGATGTTCCCAAAGTTTTGAACTCAATCCGATATCGATTGGTCTATGGAATTAGACAGTTCAGGTTCGTACTAAGTTCTTTTTGAAATGGAGTGGTTTGTGTTCTGCATAGTTTTAGATATTGGATTTCACTCAAAGAGCACCAAATGCCTCCTCCCACCATGTTATGATGTTCCCCAAGTTTTGCACCCAATCCGATATCGATTGGTCCATGAAATTGGACAATTCAGGTTCGTACGAAGTTCTTTCTGAAATGGTGTGGTTTGTGTTTTGCATAGTTTTAGAGATTGAATTTCACTCAGAACTCACCAAATCACTCATCCCAACATATTATGATGTTCTCCATGTTTTGGACACAATCCAACATCGATTGGTCCATGAAATTGGAGAATTCAAGTTCGTACGAAGTTCGTTCTGAAATAGAGTGGTTGTTGTATTGTATAGTTCTAGAGATTGGATTTCACTCAAAACCTACCTAATGACTCCTCCCTCCATATTATGATGTTCCCCAAGTTTTGGACTCAATCCGAAATTGATTGGTCCATGAAATTGGACAATTCAGGTTCGTACGAAGTTCTTTCTGAAATGGAGTGGTTTTTTTTTTTTTTCATAGTTTTAGACATTAGATTTCACTCAAACAGCACCAAATGACCCCTCCCCCCATATTATGATGTTCCCCAAATTTTGGACTCAATCCGATATCGATTGGTGCACGAAATTGGACAATTCAGGTTCGTACGAAGTTCGTTCTGAAATGGAGTGGGTTGTGTTTGGCATAGTTTTAGAGATTCGATTTCACTCAAAACTCACCAAATCACTCCTCCCACCATATTATGATGTTCCCCAAGTTTTGGACTCAATCCGATATTGATTGTTCCTTGAAATTGAACATTTCAAGTTCGTACGAAGTTCATTCTAAAATGGAGTGGTTTTTGTTTTGCGTAGTTTTAGATATTGGATTTCACTCAAAGAGCACCAAATGGGTCCTCCCACCATTTTATAATGTTCCCCCAGTTTTGGGCTTAATCCGATATCGATTGGTTTATGAAATTAGACAATTCAGGTTCGTACGAAGTTCGTTCTGAATTGGGGTAGTTGGTAATTGCATAGTTTTAGAGACTGGATTTCACTCAAAACCAACGATATGACTCCTCCCACCATATTATGATGTTCCCCAAGTTTTGGACACAATCCGATATCGATTGGTCCATGAAATTGGACAATTCAGGTTCGTACGAAGTTCGTTCTGAAATGGAGGGGTTTGTGTTTTGCATAGTTTTAGAGATTCGATTTCACTCAAAAACCCACCAAATGACTCCTCCCACCATAGTATGATGTTCCCTAAGTTTAGGACTCAATCCTATATCGATTGGTTCATGAAATTGGAGAATTTATGGTCGTAAGAAGTTCGTTCTGAAATGGAGTGGTTTGTGTTTTGCATAGTTTTAAAGATTCGATTTCACTCAAAAACCCACCAAATGACTCCTCCCACCGTAGTATGATTTTCCCTAAGTTTAGGACTCAATCCGATATCGATTGGTCCATGAAATTAGACAGTTTAGGCTCGTACGAAGGTCGTTCTGAAATGGAGTGGTTTGTGTTTTACATAGTTTTAGATCTTGGATTTCACTCAAAACCTACCAAATGACTCCTCTCGCCATACTACGGTGTTCCCCAAGTTTTGTACTCAATCCGATATCGATTAGTTCATTAAATTGGATAATTCAGGTTCGTACGAAGTTCGCTCTGAAATGGTGTGGTTGGTGTATTGCTTAGTTTCAGAAATTAGATTTTACTCAAAACCCACGAAATGACTCCCCCACCGTATTATGATGTTCCCCAAGTTTTGGGCTCAATCTGATATCGATTGTTCTATGAAATTGGACAATACAGGTTCGTACGAAGTTCATTCTAAAATATAGTGGTTTGTGTTTTGAATACTTTTACATATTGGATTACACTCAAAGAGTACTAAATGACTCCTCCCACCAAATTATGATGTTCCCCAAGTTTTGGACTCAATCCAATATCGATTGGTCCATGAAATTCGACAATTTAGGTTCGAAAGAAATTCGTTCTGAAATGGAGTGGTTGGTGTATTGCATAGTTTTAGAGATTCGATTTCACTCAAAACCCACCTAACGACTCCTCCTACCATATTATGATGTTCCCTAAGTTTTTGACTCAATCCAATATCGATTGGTCCATGAAATTCGACAATTTAGGTTCGAAAGAAATTCGTTCTGAAATGGAGTGGTTGGTGTATTGCATAGTTTTAGAGATTCGATTTCACTCAAAACCCACCTAACGACTCCTCCTACCATATTATGATGTTCCCTAAGTTTTTGACTCAATCCTATATCGATTGGTCTATGAAATTGGACAATTCAGGTTCGTACGAAGTTCGTTCTGAAATGGAGTGGTCGCTGTATTGCATAGGGTTTTAAATTGGATTTTACTCAAAACTCACCAAAAGACTCCTCCCACCGTACTATGATGTTCACAAGTTTTGTACTCAATCCGATATCGATTGGTGCATGAAATTGGACAATTCAGGTTCGTACGAAATTCATTCTGAAATGGAGTAGTTGGTGTATTGCATAGTTTTAGAGATTGGATTTCACTCAAAACCGACCAAATGTCTCCTTCCACCATATTATGATGTTCCCCAAGTTTTGGACTCTATCCGATATAGATGTGTCCATGAAATTGGACAATTCAGGACGTACGAAGTTCATTCTGAAATGTAGTGGTTGGTGTATTGCAAAGTTTTAGAGATTGGATTTCACTCAAAACTCACCAAATGACTCCTCCCACCATATTATATTGTTTCCCAAGTTTTAGACTCAATCCGATATCGATTTGTCCATGAAATTGGACAATTCAGGTACGTACGAAGTTCGTTCTGAAATGGATTGGTTGGTATTTTGCACTGTTTTAGATATTGGATTTCACTCAAAGAGTACCAAATGACTCTTCCCACCACATTATAATGTTTCCCACGTTTTGGGCTCAATCCGATATCGATTGGTAAATGAAATTGGACAGTTCAGGTTTGTACGAAGTTCGTTCTGAAATGGAGTGGTCGCTGTATTGCATAGGGTTTTAAATTGGATTTCACTCAAAACTCACCAAAAGACTCCTCCCACCGTACTATGATGTTCCCAAGTTTTGTAGTCAATCCGATATCTATTGGTGCATGAAATTGGACAATTCAGGTTCGTACGAAGTTTATTCTGAAATGGAGTGGTTGGTGTATTGCATAGTTTTAGAGATTGGATTTCACTCAAAACCGACCAAATGTCTCCTTCCACCATATTATGATGTTCCCCAAGTTTTGGACTCTATCCGATATAGATGTGTCCACGAAATTGGACAATTCAGGACGTACGAAGTTCGTTCTGAAATGGAGTGGTTGGTGTATTGCAAAGTTTTAGAGATTGGATTTCACTCAAAACTCACCAAATGACTCCTCCCACCATATTATATTGTTTCCCAAGTTTTGGACTCAATCCGATATCGATTTGTCCATGAAATTGGACAATTCAGGTACGTACGAAGTTCGTTCTGAAATGGATTGGTTGGTGTATTGCGTAGTTTTAGAGATTGGATTTCACTCAAAACCCACCAAATGACTCCTCCCACCATATTATGATGCTCCCCAAGTTTTGGACTCAATCCGATATCGATTTGTCCATGAAATTGGACAATTCATGTTCGTACTTACCTCATTCTGAAACGGAGTGGTTGGTGTATTGCATAGTTTTAGAGATTATATTTCACTCAAAACCGACCAAATGTCTCCTTTCACCATATTATGATGTTCCCCAAGTTTTGGACTCAATCCGATGTCGATTGATACATGAAATTTGACAATTCAGGTACGTACGAAGTTCGTTCTGAAATGGAGTGGTTGGTGTATTGCATAGTTTTAGAGATTGGGTTTCACTCAAAACTCACCAAATGACTCCTCCCACCATATTATATTGTTTCCCAAGTGTTGGACTCAATCCGATATCGATTTGTCCATGAAATTGGACAATTCAGGTACGTACGAAGTTCGTTCTGAAAGGGAGTGGTTGGTGTATTGCATAGTTTTAGAGATTGGGTTTCACTCAAAACTCACCAAATGACTCCTCCCACCATATTATATTGTTTCCCAAGTTTTGGACTCAATCCGATATCGATTGGTGCTTGAAATTGGACAATTCAGGTTCGTACGAAATTCATTCCGAAATGGAGTGGTTGGTGTTTTGCATAGTGTTATAAATTGGATTTCACACAAAACTCACGAAACGACTCCTCCCACCATACTATAACGTTCCCCAAGTTTTGGACTTAATCCGATATCGATTGGTTCATGAAATTGGACAATTCAAGTTCGTACGAAAGTCGTTCTGAAATGGAGTGGGTGGTGTATTGTATAGTTTTAGTGATTGGATTTCACTCAAAACCCACCAAATGACTCCTCCAATCATATTATGATGTTCCCTAAGTTTTGGACTCAATCAGATACCGATTGGTCCATGAAATTGGACAATTCAGGTTCGTATGATGTTCGTTATGAAATGGAGTGGTTTGGGTTTTGCATAGTTTTAGAAATTGTATTTCACTCAAAGAGCACCAAATGACTCCTCCCACCATATGATAATGTTCCCCAAGTTTTGGACTCAATCGAATATCGATTGGTGCATGAAATTGGACAATTCAGGTTCGTACGAAATTCGTTCCAAAATGGAGTGGTTGGTGTATTGCACAGTTTTAGAGATTGGATTTCAGTCAAAACCCACCAAATGACTCCTCCCACCATATTATATTGTTTCCCAAGTTTTGGACTCAATCCGATATCGATTGGTGCATGAAATTGGACAATTCAGGTTCGTACGAAATTCGTTCCAATGGGCTCCAAATAACTCATTGGCAGTGCTTCTTTCACCATAGTATCAATTGCATCAAGATGGAAAACTTCATGCTCATCACTTGGAAACTTGGAGGCTTCAAACACTTTGAATGCTATTGTCTCATCAAACACATTCATGGTCAATGTACCCTTCTTCACATCAATAATAGCACCGGCAGTTGCCATGAATGGCCGACCTAGAATGAGTGGTAACTGATTGTCATGAATTGGTGCTTCTTCCATCTCCAACACCAAGAAATCTGCTGGCAAAATTAGCTCTTCCACTTTCACCAAAACATCTTCTAGAATGCCCTTAGGGTACCTAATAGTTCTATATGCCAATTGAACGCTCACAGATGTGGCTTGCAACTCACCAAGGTTAAGTTTCTCATAAACATGATATGGCATAAGATTTATAGAAGCACCAAGATCAAGCAAAGCTTTTTGAAACTTAAAATCACCAACTATGCACGGTATAGAAAACGAACCTGGATCCTTTAGCTTTGGAGGCAGCTTTCTTTGTAACACTGCACTTACCTCTTCACTCAATGCAACTTGTTCATGCTCTTCGAATCTCCTCTTGTTAGTGCATAGATCCTTCAAAAATTTTGCATACTTTGGAATCTGAGTAATGGCATTGAGCAATGGGATGTTGATTTGCACCTTCTTGAATGTTTCCATTATCTCATCCAAGCCTTGATCTTTCTTTGACTTTGATAACCTGCTGGGAAAGGGTGCAATAGGCCTAAAAGCATTAGTTGAAATTGGAACTTGATTAGCATTAGATGATACCTTAGGGCCTGTGCTCTTTCCAGGAGCATTGATGGACTGTTTGTTGGAAGCTGTGGGCTGCCCATGTGGTGGCTGAATGATCTCCACGTGTTCTCCATCTTCTTGCTCTTCATTGGCATCTCCAACCTTATTATCAACTTGTTTACCACTTCTCAAGATGTGTACTGCTTTAGCATGCTCTTGATGCCTTGGATTCACCTCCGTTTGGCTTGGGAAAGTTCCAGATGCTCTATTGCTCATGGAGGATGCAATCTGCCCAACTTGCACTTCTAGTTTGTTCACTGCATTTTGAAGGTTCTAATTGGTTTGCATCTGTTGCCCCATGAACTTCTTGAACATGTCTTGCAATTCTCCCATTTGATCACCCTTTTGCTCTTGCACTTGTTGGGGAGCTTGCTGGAATTGCCTTTGTTGTGTTTGGAATCCTAGAGGAGGTCCTTGAGATTGTTGCACATTTGGATTGTTGTTCCACCTAAAATTAGGATAATTTCTCCATCCCGGATTGTACGTGTTTGAATAAGGATCATTTTGAGGATTCCTTGCTTGAAGGGCATTTGCTTGTTCTAGCATGTGCTCCGCAAAAGATTGGTCTTGAACTTCCACTTTGTTTCCTAGAGGGCCAGTCACTGCCTGTTGGAGCAAAGAACACATAACATCAAGTTTTGCAGCAATCTCATTATTAGTACTTACCTCAGAGACCACAACTTTCATAGGAGCTCCTCTTCCTTTATTGTGGCTCCATTGTTGAGAGTTAGCACTCAAGGATTCAAAGAGAGTAAAAGCCTCATTTGCTGTTTTGTTCATCAGTCCTTCTCCACTTGTTGCATCTACCATCATCCTTTCGGAATCAAGCAAACCTTCATAGAAAGATTGCATTTGCATCTAACTCTCTATGTTGTGGTGTGGGCAAGAACTTATCATCTCCTTGTACCTCTCCCAACATTCATGAAAAGCTTCTCCTTCCTTTTGTGTGAAACCAAGAATTTCCTTTCTAATCTTGTTAGTCTTTTGAGCCGGAAAAAATTTCTGCAAAAACTTATTAGAAAGCTCTTCCCAAGTATGAATTGAAGCATTAGGCAAAGAGTATAACCAAGACTTAGCTTTATCTTTTAAACTGAATGGGAATAGCATCATCTTAATTTGCTCATCATCAAGGTTTTGAATTTTGATCGTAGCACATATTTCAAAGAATTGCTTAATATGCATGTAAGGATCCTCAGTGGTATTACCATAATAAGTTGGAAGAAGATGAATCATACCACTTTTAAGCTCAAACCTGTGAGTTGAGGATAGACGATGCACGAAGGTTGATCGGTGACTTTGGGAATGGAAAACTCACGCAGGGGTTTTCTTGGTTGGACAACAAGCGCACCACCTCCTTCATCATTGTTGTTGTTCGGAATCTCTTCCATGTTGCTTGAACCTTCAGATTTGTAAGTTTTAGATTCAGCGCTTGAAGAGCTATAATTTCTCCTCAAACCAGCACGCACAGCAGCGGTTCTTGATGAAAGTGGCTCAGGTGAACTTTGCTCCTAGTCAGATTCGGACATGCACACACCAAGGAAGTCAATTCAGTGCTTTCAATGGAGATAACAACTAAATACAAAAAAACTGAATACTAAAAGAAAAACCAATGAAAAGAAACAAATGAAACAAACAAAAACAAAACAATCAAAGTAATCTAACTATAGCACCATCGTTACCGGATCCCCGGCAACGGCGCCAAAAACTTGTTGAGCTTATTCTTAACATGAACTCCGTTGTGAAATGGAGTGGTTGGTGTATTGTATAGTTCTCGAGATTGGATTTCACTCAAAATCCACCAAATGACTCCTCCCAGAATATTATGTTGTTCCCCAAGTTTTGGACTCAGTCCGATATCGATTGGTCCTTGTAATCGGACAATTCATGTTCGTACGAAGTTCATTCTGAATTGGAGTGGTTGGTGTATTCTATAGTTCCCGGGATTGGATTTCACTCAAAACCCACCCAATGACTCCTCCCACAATATTATGATGTTCCCCAAGTTTTGGACTCAATCCGATATCGATTCGTCCACGAAATTTGACAATACAGGTTCGTACGAAGTTCGTTTTGAAATGGAGTGGTTGGTGTATTGTATGGTTCTAGAGATTGGATTTCACTCAAAACCCACCAAATGACTCCGCCCACAATATTATGATGTTCCCAAAGTTTTGGACTCAATCCGATATGGATTGGTCCTTGAAATCGGACAATTCAGGTTCGTACGAAGTTCGTTCAGAAAGGGAGTAGTTGGTGTATTGTATAGTTCTAGGGATTGGATTTCACTCAAAACCCACCAAATGACTCCACCCACAATATTATGATGTTCCCTAAGTTTTAGACTCAATCCGATATCGATGGGTCCATGAAATCGGACAATTCAGCTTCGTACGAAGTTCGTTATGAAATGGAGTGGTTGTTGTATTGTATAGTTCTAGGGATTGGATTTCACACAAAATCCACCAAATGACTCCTCCCACAATATTGTGATGTTCCCCAAGTTTTGGACTCAATCCGATATCGATTGGTCCTTGTAATCGGACAATTCAGGTTCGTACGAAGTTCGTTCTAAAATGGAGTGGCTGACGTATTGTATAGTTCTAGAGATTGGATTTCACTCAAAAATCACAAAATGACACCTCCCACAATATTATGATGTTCCCCAAGTTTTGGACTCAATCCGATATCAATTGGTCCTTGAAATCGGACAATTCAGGTTCGTACGAAGTTCGTTCTGAATTGGAGTGGTTGATGTATTCTATAGTTCCCGGGATTGGATTTCACTCAAAACCCACCAAATGACACCTCCCACAATATTATGATGTTCCCCAAGTTTTGGACTCAATCCGATTTCGATTGTTCATTGAAATCGGACAATTCAGGTTTGTATGAAGTTCGTTCTGAAATGGAGTGGTTGGTTTATTGTATAGTTCTGGTGATTGGATTTCACTCAAAACCCACCAAATGACTCCTCCCACAATATGATGATGTTCCACAAGTTTTAGACTCAATCCGTTATCGATCGGAGAATTCAGGTTCGTACGAAGTTCGTTTTGAAATGGGGTGGTTGGTGTATTGTATTGTTCTTGGGATGGCATTTCACTGAAAACCCACCAAATGACTCCGCCCACAATATTATGATGTTCCCCAAGTTTTGGACTCAATCCGATATCAATTGGTCCTTGAAATTGGACAATTCAGGTTCATACGAAATTCGTTCTAAAATGGAGTGGTTGGTGTATTGTATAGTTCTAGGGATTGGATTTCACTCAAAACCCAGCAAATGACTCCTCCCACAATATTATGATGTTCCCCAAGTTTTGGACTCAATCCGATATCGATTGGTCCAGGAAATCGGACAATTCAGGTTCGTACGAAGTTCGTTTTGAATTGGAGTGGTTGGTGTATTCTATAGTGCCCGGGATTGGATTTCACTCAAAACCCACCAAATGACTCCTCCCACAATATTATGATGTTCCCCAAGTTTTGGACTCAATCCGATTTCGATTGTTCATTGAAATCGGACAATTCAGGTTCGTACGAAGTTCGTTCTGAAGTGGAGTGGTTGGTTTATTGTATAGTTCTGGTGATTGGATTTCACTCAAAACCCACCAAATGACTCCTCCCACAATATGATGATGTTCCCCAAGTTTTAGACTCAATCTGTTATCGATCGGACAATTCAGGTTCGTACGAAGTTCATTTTGAAATGGGGTGGTTGGTGTATTGTATTGTTCTTGGGATGGGATTTCACTGAAAACCCACCAAATGACTCCGCCCACAATATTATGTTGTTCCCCAAGTTTTGGACTCAATCCGATATCAATTGGGCCTTGAAATCGGACAATTCAGGTTCGTACGAAATTCGTTCTGAAATGGAGTGGTTGGTGTATTGTATAGTTCTAGGGATTGGATTTCACTCAAAACCCACCAAATGATTCCTCCCACAATATTACGATGTTCCCCAAGTTTTGGACTCAATCCGATATCGATTGGTACATGAAATCGGCCAATTTAGGTTCGTCCGAACTGTGTTCTGAAATGGAGTGGTTGGTCTATTGTATAGTTCTCGAGATTGGATTTCACTCAAAATCCCCCAACTGACTCCTCCCACAATATTATGATGTTCCCCAAGTTTCAGACTCAATACGATATCGATTGGTCCATGAAATCGGACAATTCAGGTTCGTACGAAGTTCGTTCTGAAATGGAGTGGTTGGTGTATTGTATTGTTCTAGGGATTGGATTTCACTCAAAACCCAGCAAATGACTCCTCCCACAATATTATGATGTCCCCCAAGTTTTGGACTCAATCCGATATCGATTAGTCCTTGAAATCGGACAATTAGGTTCGTACGAAATTCGTTTTGAAATGGAGTGGTTGGTGTATTGTATAGTTCTAGGGATTGGATTTCACTCAAAACCCACCAAATGACTCCTCCCACAATATAATGATGTTCCCAAAGTTTTGGACTCAATCCGATATCGATTAGTCCTTGAAATCGGACAATTAGGTTCGTACGAAATTCGTTATGAAATGGAGTGGTTGGTGTATTGTATAGTTCTAGGGATTGGATTTCACTCAAAACCCAACAAATGACTTCTCCCACAATATTATGATGTTTCCCAAGTTTTGGACTCAATCCGATATCGATTGGTCCTTGAAATCGGACAATTCAGGTTCGTACGAAATTTGTTATGAAATGTAGTGGTTGGTGTATTGTATAGTTCTCGAGATTGGATTTCACTCAAAACCCACCAAATGATTCCTCCCACAATATTACGATGTTCCCCAAGTTTTGGACTCAATCCGATATCGATTGGTACATGAAATCGGCCAATTTAGGTTCGTCCGAACTGTGTTCTGAAATGGAGTGGTTGGTCTATTGTATAGTTCTCGAGATTGGATTTCACTCAAAATCCCCCAAATGACTCCTCCCACAATATTATGATGTTCCCCAAGTTTTGGACTCAATCCGATATCGATTGGTCCTTGTAATCGGACAATTCAGGTTCGTACGAAGTTCGTTCTGAAATGGAGTGGTTGGTGTATTGCATAGTTCTAGGGATTGGATTTCACTCAAAACCCACCAATTTACTCCTCCCACAATATTATGTTGTTCCCCAAGTTTCAGACTCAATCCGATATCGATTGGTCCTCAAAATTTCACATTTCAGGTTCGTACGAAGTTCGTTTTGAAATGGAGTGGTTGGTGTATTGTATAGTTCTAGGGATTGGATTTCACTCAAAACCCACCAAATGACTCCCCCCACAATATTGTGATGTTCCCCATGTTTTGGACTCAATCCGATATCGATTGGTCCTTGTAATCGGACAATTCAGGTTCGTACGAAATTCGTTCGGAAATGGAGTGGCTGATGTATTGTAGAGTTCTAGAGATTGGATTTCATTCAAACATCACCAAATGACTCCTCCCACAATATTATGATGTTCCCCAAGTTTTAGACTCAATCCGATATCGATTGGTCCATGAAATCGGACAATTCAGGTTCGTACGAAGTTCGTTCTGAAATGGAGTGGTTGGTGTATTCTATAGTTCTAGGGATTGGATTTCACTCAAAAATCATCAAGTGACACCTTCCACAATATTATCATGTTCCCCAAGTTTTAGACTCAATCCGATATTGATCGGACAATTCAGGTTCGTACGAAGTCCGTTTTGAAATGGAGTGGTTGGTGTATCGTATAGTTCTTGGGATGGGATTTCACTGAAAACCCACCAAATGACTCCGCCCACAATATTATGATGTTCCCCGAGTTTTGGACTCAATCCGATATCGATTGGTCGTTGAAATTGGACAATTCAGGTTCGTACGAAATTCGTTCTGAAATGGAGTGGTTGGTGTATTGTATAGTTCTAGGGATTGGATTTCACTCAAAACCCACCAAATGACTCCTCCCACAATATTATGATGTTCCCCAGGTTTTAGACTCAATCCGATATCGATTGGTCCATGAAATCGGACAATTCAGGGTCGTACGAAGTTCGTTCTTAAATGGAGTGGTTGGTGTATTACTAGGGATTGGATTTCACTCGAAACCCACCGAATGACTCCTCCCACAATATTATGATGTTCCCCAAGTTTTGGACTCATTCCGATATCCATTGGTCCTTGAAATCAGACAATTCAGGTTCGTACGAAGTTAGTTCTGAAATGGAGTGGTAGGTGTATTGTATAGTTCCACGCATTGGATTTCACAGAAAACAAGCCAAATGACTCCTCCCACAATATTACCACGTTCCCCAAGTTTTGGACTCAATCCGATATCGATTGGTCCATGAAATTGGACAATTCAGGTTCGTACGAAGTTCGTTCTGAAATGGAGTTGTTGGTGTATTGTACAGTTCTAGGGATTGGATTTCACTCAAAACTCACCAAATGACTCCTCCCACGATATTACGATGTTCCCCAAGTTTTAGACTCAATCCGATATCGATTGGTCCATGAAATTGGACAATTCAAGTTCATACGAAGTTCGTTCTGAAATGGAGTTATTGGTGTGTTGTACAGTTCTAGGGAATGGATTTCACTCAAAACCCACCAAATGACTCCTCCCACAATATTATGATGTTCCCCAAGTTTTAGGCTCAATCCGATATCAATTGGTCCATGAAATCGGACAATTCAGGTTCGTACGAAGTTCGTTCTGAAATGGAGTGGTTGGTGTATTGTATAGTTCTAGGGATTGGATTTCACTCAAAACCCACCAAATGACTCCTCCCACAATATGATGATGTTCCCCATGTTTTAGACTCAATCCGATATCGATTGGTCCTTGTAATCGGACAATTCAGGTTCGTACGAAGTTCGTTCTGAAATGGAGTTGTTGGTGTATTGTACAGTTCTAGGGATTGAATTTCCCTCAAAACTCAACAAATGACTCCTCCGATGATATTATGATGTTCCACAAGTTTTAGACTCAATCGATTGGTCCATGAAATCGGACAATTCAAGTTCGTACGAAGTTCGTTCTGAAATGGAGTGGTTGGTGTATTGTATAGTTCTAGGGATTGGATTTCACTTAAAACCCACCAAATGCCTCCTCCCACAATATTATGATGTTCCCCAAGTTTTGGACTCAATCCGATATCGATTGGTTCACGAAATTTGACAATTCAGGTTTTTACGAAGTTCGTTCTGAAATGGCGTGGTTGGTGTATTGTATAGTTCTAGGGATTGGATTTCACTCAAAACCCAGCAAATGACTCCTCCCACAATATTACGATGTTCCCCAAGTTCTGGACTCAATCCGATATCGATTGGTCCTTGTAATCAGACAATTCAGGTTCGTGCAAAGTTCGTTCTGAAGTGGAGTGGCTGATGTATTGTACAGTTCTGGAGATTGGATTTCACTCAGAAATCGCCAAATGACTCCTCCCACAAAATACTACGATGTTCCCCAAGTTTTGGACTCAATCCGATATCGATTGGTCTATGAAATCGGACAATTCAGGTTCGTACGAAGTTCGTTCTGAAATGGAGGGGCTGATGTATTGTATAGTTCTAGAGATTAGATTTCACTCACAGATCACCAAATGACTCCTCCCACAATATTATGATGTTCCCCAAGTTTTGGACTCAATCCGATATCGATTGGTCCATGAAATCGGACAATTCAAGTTCGTACGAAGTTCGTTGCGAAATGGAGTGGTTGGTGTATTGTACAGTTCTAGGGATTGGATTTCACTCAAAACCCAACAAATGACTTCTCCCACAATATTATGACGTTTCCCAAGTTTTGGACTCAATCCGATATCGATTGGTCCTTGAAATCGGACAATTCAGGTTTGTACGAAATTTGTTCTGAAATGTAGTGGTTGGTGTATTGTATAGTTCTCGAGATTGGATTTCACTCAAAACCCACCAAATGATTCCTCCCACAATATTACGATGTTCCCCAAGTTTTGGACTCAATCCGATATCGATTGGTACATGAAATCGGCCAATTTAGGTTCGTCCGAACTGTGTTCTGAAATGGAGTGGTTGGTCTATTGTATAGTTCTCGAGATTGGATTTCACTCAATATCCCCCAAATGACTCCTCCCACAATATTAAGATGTTCCCCGAGTTTTGGACTCAATCCGATATCGATTGGTCCAGGAAATCGGACAATTCAGGTTCGTACGAAGTTCGTTCTGAATTGGAGTGGTTGGTGTATTCTATAGTGCCCGGGATTGGATTTCACTCAAAACCCACCAAATGACTCCTCCCACAATATTATGATGTTCCCCAAGTTTTGGACTCAATCTGATTTCGATTGTTCATTGAAATCGGACAATTCAGGTTCGTACGAAGTTCGTTCTGAAGTGGAGTGGTTGGTTTATTGTGTAGTTCTGGTGATTGGATTTCACTCAAAACCCACCAAATGACTCCTCCCACAATATGATGATGTTCCCCAAGTTTTAGACTCAATCTGTTATCGATCGGACAATTCAGGTTCGTACGAAGTTCATTTTGAAATGGGGTGGTTGGTGTATTGTATTGTTCTTGGGATGGGATTTCACTGAAAACCCACCAAATGACTCCGCCCACAATATTATGTTGTTCCCCAAGTTTTGGACTCAATCCGATATCAATTGGGCCTTGAAATCGGACAATTCAGGTTCGTACGAAATTCGTTCTGAAATGGAGTGGTTGGTGTATTGTATAGTTCTAGGGATTGGATTTCACTCAAAACCCACCAAATGATTCCTCCCACAATATTACGATGTTCCCCAAGTTTTGGACTCAATCCGTTATCGATTGGTACATGAAATCGGCCAATTTAGGTTCGTCCGAACTGTGTTCTGAAATGGAGTGGTTGGTCTATTGTATAGTTCTCGAGATTGGATTTCACTCAAAATCCCCCAACTGACTCCTCCCACAATATTATGATGTTACCCAAGTTTTGGACTCAATCCGATATCGATTGGTCCACGAAATTTGACAATTCAGTTTCGTACGAAGTTCGTTCTAAAATGGAGTGGTTGGTGTATTGTGTAGTTCTAGGGATTGGATTTCACTCAAAACCCACCAAATGACTCCTCCCACAATATTATGATGTTCCCCAAGGTTCAGACTCAATACGATATCGATTGGTCCATGAAATCGGACAATTCAGGTTCGTATGAAGTTCGTTCGGAAATGGAGTGGTTGGTGTATTGTATTGTTCTAGGGATTGGATTTCACTCAAAACCCAGCAAATGACTCCTCCCACAATATTATGATGTCCCCCAAGTTTTGGACTCAATCCGATATCGATTAGTCCTTGAAATCGGACAATTAGGTTCGTACGAAATTCGTTCTGAAATGGAGTGGTTGGTGTATTGTATAGTTCTAGGGATTGGATTTCACTCAAAACCCACCAAATGACTCCTCCCACAATATAATGATGTTCCCAAAGTTTTGGACTCAATCCGATATCGATTAGTCCTTGAAATCGGACAATTAGGTTCGTACGAAATTCGTTATGAAATGGAGTGGTTGGTGTATTGTATAGTTCTAGGGATTGGATTTCACTCAAAACCCAACAAATGACTTCTCCCACAATATTATGATGTTTCCCAAGTTTTGGACTCAATCCGATATCGATTGGTCCTTGAAATCGGACAATTCAGGTTCGTACGAAATTTGTTCTGAAATGTAGTGGTTGGTGTATTGTATAGTTCTCGAGATTGGATTTCAGTCAAAACCCACCAAATGATTCCTCCCACAATATTACGATGTTCCCCAAGTTTTGGACTCAATCCGATATCGATTGGTACATGAAATCGGCCAATTTAGGTTCGTCCGAACTGTGTTATGAAATGGAGTGGTTGGTCTATTGTATAGTTCTCGAGATTGGATTTCACTCAAAATCCCCCAAATGACTCCTCCCACAATATTATGATGTTCCCCAAGTTTTGGACTCAATCCGATATCGATTGGTCCTTGTAATCGGACAATTCAGGTTCGTACGAAGTTCGTTCTGAAATGGAGTGGTTGGTGTATTGCATAGTTCTAGGGATTGGATTTCACTCAAAACCCACCAATTGACTCCTCCCACAATATTATGTTGTTCCCCAAGTTTCAGACTCAATCCGATATCGATTGGTCCTCAAAATTTCACATTTCAGGTTCGTACGAAGTTCGTTTTGAAATTGAGTGGTTGGTGTATTGTATAGTTCTAGGGATTGGATTTCACTCAAAACCCACCGAATGACTCCCCCCACAATATTGTGATGTTCCCCATGTTTTGGACTCAATCCGATATCGATTGGTCCTTGTAATCGGACAATTCAGGTTCGTACGAAATTCGTTCTGAAATGGAGTGGTTGGTGTATTCTATAGTTCTAGGGATTGGATTTCACTCAAAAATCATCAAGTGACACCTTCCACAATATTATCATGTTCCCCAAGTTTTAGACTCAATCCGATATTGATCGGACAATTCAGGTTCGTACGAAGTCCGTTTTGAAATGGAGTGGTTGGTGTATCGTATAGTTCTTGGGATGGGATTTCACTGAAAACCCACCAAATGACTCCGCCCACAATATTATGATGTTCCCCGAGTTTTGGACTCAATCCGATATCGATTGGTCCTTGAAATTGGACAATTCAGGTTCGTACGAAATTCGTTCGGAAATGGAGTGGCTGATGTATTGTATAGTTCTAGAGATTGGATTTCATTCAAACATCACCAAATGACTCCTCCCACAATATTATGATGTTCCCCAAGTTTTAGACTCAATCCGATATCGATTGGTCCATGAAATCGGACAATTCAGGTTCGTACGAAGTTCGTTCTGAAATGGAGTGGTTGGTGTATTCTATAGTTCTAGGGATTGGATTTCACTCAAAAATCATCAAGTGACACCTTCCACAATATTATCATGTTCCCCAAGTTTTGGACTCATTCCGATATCCATTGGTCCTTGAAATCAGACAATTCAGGTTCGTACGAAGTTAGTTCTGAAATGGAGTGGTAGGTGTATTGTATAGTTCCACGCATTGGATTTCACAGAAAACAAGCCAAATGACTCCTCCCACAATATTACCACGTTCCCCAAGTTTTGGACTCAATCCGATATCGATTGGTCCATGAAATTGGACAATTCAGGTTCGTACGAAGTTCGTTCTGAAATGGAGTTGTTGGTGTATTGTACAGTTCTAGGGATTGGATTTCACTCAAAACTCACCAAATGACTCCTCCCACGATATTACGATGTTCCCCAAGTTTTAGACTCAATCCGATATCGATTGGTCCATGAAATTGGACAATTCAGGTTCATACGAAGTTCGTTCTGAAATGGAGTTATTGGTGTGTTGTACAGTTCTAGGGAATGGATTTCACTCAAAACCCACCAAATGACTCCTCCCACAATATTATGATGTTCCCCAAGTTTTAGGCTCAATCCGATATCAATTGGTCCATGAAATCGGACAATTCAGGTTCGTACGAAGTTCGTTCTGAAATGGAGTGGTTGGTGTATTGTATAGTTCTAGGGATTGGATTTCACTCAAAACCCACCAAATGACTCCTCCCACAATATGATGATGTTCCCCATGTTTTAGACTCAATCCGATATCGATTGGTCCTTGTAATCGGACAATTCAGGTTCGTACGAAGTTCGTTCTGAAATGGAGTTGTTGGTGTATTGTACAGTTCTAGGGATTGAATTTCCCTCAAAACTCAACAAATGACTCCTCCGATGATATTATGATGTTCCACAAGTTTTAGACTCAATCGATTGGTCCATGAAATCGGACAATTCAAGTTCGTACGAAGTTCGTTCTGAAATGGAGTGGTTGGTGTATTGTATAGTTCTAGGGATTGGATTTCACTTAAAACCCACCAAATGCCTCCTCCCACAATATTATGATGTTCCCCAAGTTTTGGACTCAATCCGATATCGATTGGTTCACGAAATTTGACAATTCAGGTTTTTACGAAGTTCGTTCTGAAATGGCGTGGTTGGTGTATTGTATAGTTCTAGGGATTGGATTTCACTCAAAACCCAGCAAATGACTCCTCCCACAATATTACGATGTTCCCCAAGTTCTGGACTCAATCCGATATCGATTGGTCCTTGTAATCAGACAATTCAGGTTCGTGCAAAGTTCGTTCTGAAGTGGAGTGGCTGATGTATTGTACAGTTCTGGAGATTGGATTTCACTCAGAAATCGCCAAATGACTCCTCCCACAAAATACTACGATGTTCCCCAAGTTTTGGACTCAATCCGATATCGATTGGTCTATGAAATCGGACAATTCAGGTTCGTACGAAGTTCGTTCTGAAATGGAGTGGCTGATGTATTGTATAGTTCTAGAGATTAGATTTCACTCACAGATCACCAAATGACTCCTCCCACAATATTATGATGTTCCCCAAGTTTTGGACTCAATCCGATATCGATTGGTCCATGAAATCGGACAATTCAAGTTCGTACGAAGTTCGTTCCGAAATGGAGTGGTTGGTGTATTGTACAGTTCTACGGATTGGATTTCACTTAAAACCCACCAAATGACAACTACCACAATGTTATGATGTTTCCCCAGTTTTGGACTCATTCCTGTGTCGATTGGTCCTTGAAATCGGACAATTCAGGTTCGTACTATGTTCGTTTTGAAATGCGGCGGTCGGTGTATTGTATAGTTCTAGAGATTGGATTTCACTCAAAGCCCCCCAAATGACTATTCCCACAATATTATGATGTTCCCCAAGTTTTGGACTCAATCCGATATCGATTGGTCCCAGAAATTTGATAATTCAGGTTCATACGAAGTTCGTTCTGAAATGGAGTGGTTGGCGTATTGTATAGTTCTCGGGAGTGGATTTCACTCAAAACCCACCAAATGACTCTACCCACAACACTATGATGTTCCCCAAGTTTTGGACTCAATCCGATGTCGATTGGTCCACCAAATTTCACAATTCAGGTTCGTACGAAGTTCGTTCTGAAATGGAGTGGTTGGTGTATTGTATAGTTCTAGGGATTGGATTTCACTCAAAACCCACCAAATGACTCCTCCTACAATATTATGATGGTCCCCAAGTTTTAGACTCAATCCGATATCAATTGGTCCATGAAATTGTACAATTCAGGTTCGTACGAAGTTCGTTCTGAAATGGAGTGGTTGGTGTATTGTACAGTTCTAGGGATTGGATTTCACTGAAAACCCACCAAATGACTCCTCCCACAATATTATGATGTTCCCCATGTTTTAGACTCAATCCGATATCGATTGGTCTATGAAATCGGACAATTCAGGTTCGTACGAAGTTGGTTCTGAAATGGAGTGGTTGGTGTATTGTATAGTTCTAAGGATTGGATTTCACTCAAAACCCACCAAATGACAACTGCACAATATTATGATGTTCCCCAAGTTTTGGACTCAATCCGATATCGATTGGTCCTTGAAATCGGACAATTCAGGTTCGTACGAAGTTCGTTCTGAAATGGAGTGGCTGATGTATTGTATAGTTCTAGAGATTGGATTTCACTCAAAAATCACAAAATGACTCCTCCCACAATATTATGATGTTCCCCAAGTTTTGGGCTCAATCCGATATCGATTGGTCCACGAAATTTGACAATTCAGGTTCATACGAAGTTCGTTCTGAAATGGAGTAGTTGGTGTATTGTATAGTTCTAGGGATTGGATTTCACTCAAAACCCAGCAAGTGACTCCTCCCACAATATTACTGTGTTCCCCAAGTTTTGGACTCAATCCGATATCGATTGGTCTATGAAATCGGACAATTCAGGTTCGTACGAAGTTCGTTCTGAAATGGAGTGGCTGGTGTATTGTGTAGTTCTAAGGATTGGATTTCACTCAAAACCCACCAAATGACTCCTCCCACAATATTATGATGTTCCCCAAGTTTCAGACTCAATACGATATCGATTGGTCCATGAAATCGGACAATTCAGGTTCGTACGAAGTTCGTTCTGAAATGGAGTGCTTGGTGTATTGTATAGTTCTAGGGATTGGATTTCACTCAAAACCCACCAAATGACTCCTCCAACAATATTATAATGTTCCCCATGTTTTGAACTCAATCTTATATCGATTGGTCAATGAAATCCGCCAATTCAGGTTCGTCCAAACTATGTTCTGAAATGGAGTGGTTGGTGTATTGTATAGTTCTACGGATTGGATTTCACTCAAAACCCACCAAATGACAACTTCCAAAATATTATGATGTTCCCCAACTTTTGGACTCAATCCGATATCGATTGGTCCACGAAATTTGACAATTCAGTTTCGTACGAAGTTCGTTATGAAATGGAGTGGTTGGTGTATAGTATAGTTCTAGGGATTGGATTTCACTCAAAACCCACCAAATGACTCCTCCCACAATATTATGATGTTCCCCTTATTTTGGACTCAATCCGATATCGATTGGTCCTTGAAATCAGACAATTCAAGTTCGTACGAAGTTCGTTTTGAACTGGGGTGGTTGGTGTATTGTATAGTTTCAGAGATTGGATTTCACTCAAAACCCACCAAATGACTCCCCCCAAAATATTATGATGTTCCTCAAGTCTTGGACTCAATCCGATATCGATTGGTCCTTGTAATCGGACAATTCAGGTTCGTACGAAGTTCGTTCTGAAACGCAGTGGTTGGCGTATTGTATAGTTCTAGAGATTGGATTTCACTCAAAATCCACCAAATGACTCCTCCCACAATATTATGATGTTCCCCAAGTTTTGGACTCAATCCGATATCGATTGGTCCATGAAATCGAACAATTCAGGTTCGTGCGTACTGTGTTCTGAAATGGAGTGGTTGGCGTATTGTATAGTTCTAGCGATTGGATTTCACTCAAAATCCCCCAAATGACTCCTCCCGCAATATTACGATGTTCCCCAAGTTTTGGACTCAATCCGATATCGATTGGTCCATGAAATCGGCCAATTCAGGTTCGTGCGAACTGTGTTCTGAAATGAATTGGTTGGTGTATTGTATAGTTCTAGAGATTGGATTTCACTGAAAATCCACCAAATGACTCCTCCCAAAATACTATGATGTTCCCCAAGTTTTGGACTCAATCTGACATCGATTTGTCCTTGTAATCGGACAATTCATGTTCGTACAATGTTCGTTCTGAAATGGAGTGGCTGATGTATCGTATAGTTCTAGAGATTGGATTTCACTCAAAAATCACCAAATGACTCCTCCCACAATATTATGGTGTTCCCCAAAGTTAGGACTCAATCCGATATCAATTGGTCAATGAAATCGGAGAATTCAGGTTCGTACGAAATTCATTCTGAAACGGAGTGGTTGGTTTATTGTATAGTTCTAGGGATTGGATTTCACCCAAAACCCACCAAATGACTCCTCCCACAATATTATGGTGTTCCCCAAGTTTAGGACTCAATCCAATATCGATTGGTCTATGAAATCGGACAATTCAGGTTCGTACGAAGTTCGTTCGAAAATGGTGTGGTTGGTGAATTGTATAGTTCTGCTGGTTGGATTTCACTCAAAACCCACCAATGACAACTCCCACAATATTATGATGTTTCCCAAGTTTTGGACTCAATCCGATATAGATTGGTGCTTGAAATCGGACAATTCAGGTTCGTACGAAGGTCGTTCTAAAATGGAGTGGTTGGTGTATTGTACAGTTCTAGGGATTGGATTTCACTCAAAACCCACCAAATGACTCCTCCCACAATATTACGGTGTTCCCCAACTTTTGGACTCAATCCGATATCGATTGGTCCATGAAATCGGACAATTCAAGTTTGTACGAAGTTCGTTCTGAAATAGAGTGGCTGGTGTATTGCATAGTTCTAGAGATTGGATTTCACTGGAAACCCACCAAATGACTCCTCCCACTATATTATCATGTTCCCCAGGTTTTGGACTCAATCCGATATCCATTGGTCCATGAAATTGGACAATTCAGGTTCGTACGAAGTTCGTTCTGAAATGGAGTGGTTGGTGTATTGCATAGTTTTAGCCATTGGATTTCCCTCAAAACCCATTGTATGAGTCATCCCCCGTATTATGTTGTTCTCCAAGTTTTTGGCTGAATCCGATATCGATTGGTCCATGAAATCGGACAATTCAGGATCGTATGAAGTTCGTTTTGAAATGGAATGGTTGGTGTATTACATTGTTTTAGCCATTGGATTTCGCTCAAAACTTACCATATGACTCCACCCACCATGTTATGATTTTCCCCAAGGTTTGAGCCGAATCAGATATCAATTGATTACTGAAATTGGACTATTCGTATTCGTACGAAGTTCGTTCTCTAATGGAGTGTACTGCATAGTTTTGGCAAGTGGATTTCACTCAAAACCCACCAAATGACTCCTCCCACCATATTATGATGTTCCCCAAGTTTTGGGGTCAATCCGATATCGATTGGTCTATGAAATTGGACAATTCAAGTTCGTACGAAGTTCGTTCTGAAATGGAGTGGTTGGTTTATTCTATAGTTTTAGAGATTGGATTTCTATCAAAACCCACCAAATGACTCATCACACAATATTATGATGTTCCCCAAGTTTTGGACTCAATCCGATATCGATTGGACCATGAAATCGGACAATTCAGGGTACGTACGAAGTTCGTTCTGAAATGGAGTGGCTGGTGTATTGCATAATTTTAGCGGTTGGATTTCGCTCAAAACTCACCAAATAACTCCTCCCACAACATTATGATGTTCCCCAAGTTTTGGACTCAATCCGATGCCGATTGGTCCACGAAATCGGACTATTCAAGTTTGCACGAAGTTCGTTCTGAAATAGAGTGGTTGGTGTATTGCATAATTTAAGCAGTTGGATTTCGCTCAAAACTCACCAAATTACTCCTCCCACAACATTATGATGTTCTCCAAGTTTTGGACTCAGTCCGATATCGATTGGTCCATGAAATCGGACAATTCAGGTTCGTAAAAGTTCGTTCTGAAATGGAGTGGTTGGTGTATTATATAGTTCTTGAGATTTGGTTTCACAAAAAAAAACCACCAAATGACTCCTCCCACAATATTATCATGTTCCCCAAGTTTTGGACTCAATCCGATGCCGATTGGTCCACGAAATCGGACAATTCATGTTCGTACGAAGTTCATTCCGAAATGGAGTGGTTGGAGTATTGCATAATTTTAGCCATTGGATTTCACTCAAGTCACCAAATTACTCCTCCCAAAACATTCTGATGTTCCCCAAGATATGGACTCAGTCCGATATCGATTGATCCATGAAATTGGACAATTGAAGTTCGTACGAAGTTCGTCCTGAAATGGAGTGGTTGGTGTATTGTATAGTTCTAGAGATTGGATTTTACTCAAAACCCACCAAATGATTCCTCCTACCATATTATGATGTTCCCCAAGTTTTGGACTCAATCCGATATCGATTGGTCCATGAACTCAGACAGTTCAGGTTCGTACGGAGTTCGTTCTGAAATGGAGAGGTTGGTGTATTGTATAGTTCTAGAGATTGTAATTCGCTCAAAAATCAACAAATTACTCCTCCCACAACATTATGATGTTCCCCAAGTTTTGGATTCAGTCCTATATCGATTGATCCATGAAATTGGGCAATTCAGGTTCGTACAAAGTTCGTTATGAAATGCAGTGGTCGATGTTTTGCATACTTTTAGCCATTGGATTTCACCCAAAACTCACCAAATGACTCCTCCCACCATATTATGATGTTCCCCATGTTTTGGACTCAATCCGATATCCATTGGTCAGTGAAATTGGACAATTCAGGTTCGTACGAAGTTCGTTATGAAATGCAGCGGTCGATGTTTTGCATACTTTTACCCATTGGATTTCACTCAAAACTCACCAAATGACTCCTCCCACCATATTATGATGTTCCCCAAGTTTTGGGCTCAATCCGATATCGATTGGTCCATGAAATTGGACAATTCAGGTTCGTACGAAGTTCGTTATGAAATGGAGTGGTTGGTGTATTGCATAGTTTCAGCCATTGGATTTCACACAAAACTCACCAAATGACTCATCCCACCATATTATGATGTTCCCCAAGTTTTTGGCTCAATCCGATATCGATTGGTCCATGAAATTGGACAATTCAGGTTCGCACGAAGTTCATTTTGAAATGGAGTGGTTGGTGTATTGCATAGTTTTAGCCAATGAATTTCACTCAAAACTCACCGTGTGACTCATCCCATCGTATTATGTTGTTCTCCAAGATTTGGGCTCAATCCGATATCAATTGGTCCAAGAAATTGGACAATTCAGGTTCAAACGAAGTTCGTTATGAAATGTAGTGGTTGTTGTTTTGCATAGTTTTAGCCATTGGATTTCACTCAAATCTCACCAAATGACTCCTCCCACCATATTTTGGTGTTCCCCAAGTTTTGGACTCAATCCGATATCGATTGGTCCATGAAATTGGACAATTCATGTTCGTACGAAGTTCATTATGAAATGGAGTGGTTGGCGGATTGTATAGTTCTAGAGATTGGATTTACCTCAAAACCCACCAAATGACTCCTCACAGAAAATTATGATGTTCCCAAAGTTTTGAACTCAATCCGATATCAATTGGTCCATGAAATCGGACAATTCAGGTTCGTATGAAGTTCGTTCGCTAATGGAGTGGTTGGTGTATTGCATTGTTTTGGCAATTGGATTGTACTCAAAACTCTCCAAATGACACCTCCCACAACATTATGATGTTCCCTAAGTTTGGGACTCAATCCGACATGAATTGGTCCCGGAAATTGGACAATTCAGGTTCGTACGAAGTTCATTCTGAAATGGACTGGTTGGTGTATTGCACAGTTCTAGATATTAGATTTCACTCAAAACCCACCAAATGACTCCTCCCACCATATTATGATGTTCTCCAAGTTTTGGACTCAATCCGATATCGATTGGTCCATGAAATTATACAATTAAGGTTCGTACGAAGTTCTTTCTGAAATAAAGTGGCTGGGGTATTGCAGTGTTCTGGAGATTGGATTTCACTGAAAACCCACCAAATGACTCCTCCCACTATATTATGATGTTCCCCAACTGTTGGACTCAATCCAATATCCATTGGTTCTTGAAATTGGACAATTCAAGTTCGTACGAAGTTCGTTATGAAATAGAGTGGTTGGTGTATTGCATAGTTTTTGCCAATGGATTTCATTCAAAACTCACCGTATGACTCATCCCACCATATTATGTTGTTTTCCAAATTTTCGGCTCAATTCGATATCGATTCGTCCAAGAAATTGGACTATTCATGTTCGTACGAAGTTCGTTCTCTAATGGAGTGGTTAGAGTGTTGCATAGTTTGGCTAATTGGATTTCACTCAAAACTCACCAAATGACTCCTCACACAATATTATGATGTTCCCCAAGTTTTGGACTCAATCCTATATCGATTGGTGCATGAAATTGGACAATTCAGGTTTGTACGAAGTTCGTTCGGAAATGGAGTGGTTGGTGTATTGCATTGTTCTAGAGATTGGATTTCACTCAAATCCCACCAAATGACTCCTCCCACCATAATATGATATTCCTCAAGTTTTGGACACAATCCGATATCGATTGGTCCACGAAATTGGACAATTCAGGTTTGTACGAAGTTCGTTCTGAAATAGAATGGTTGGTGTATTGCATAGTTCTAGAGATTGGATTTCACTCAAAACCCTCCAAATGACTCCTCCCACCATATTATGATGTTCCCCAAGTTTTGGACTCAATCCGATATTGATTGGTCCATGAAATCGGACAATTCAGGTTCGTACGAAGTTCGTTCGCTAATGGAGTGGTTGGTGTATTGCATAGTTGTGGCAATTGGATTGTACTCAAAACTCACCAAATGACTCCTCCCACAACATTACGATGTTTCCCAAGTTTGGGATTCAATCCAACATCAATTGGTCCATGAAATTTGACAATTCAGGTTCGTATGAAGTTCGTTCTGAAATGGAATGGTTGTTCGTTCTGAAATGGAATGGTTGGTGTATTGCATAGTTCTAGAGATTGGATTTCACTCAAAACCCAGAAAACGACTCCTCCCACTATATTATCATGTTCCCCAAGTTTTGGACTCAATCCGATATCGATTGGTCCATGAAATTATACATTTAAGGTACGTACGAAGTTCGTTCTGAAATAGAGTGGCTGGGGTATTTCATAGTTCAAGAGATTGGATTTCACTGAAAACCCATCAAATGACTCCTCCCACTTTTATGATGTTCCCCAAGTTTTGGACTCAATCCTATATCGATTGGTGCATGAAATTGGACAATTCAGGTTTGTACGAAGTTCGTTCGGAAATGGAGTGGTTGGTGTATTGCATTGTTCTAGAGATTGGATTTCACTCAAATCCCACCAAATGACTCCTCCCACCATAATATGATGTTCCTCAAGTTTTGGACACAATCCGATATCGATTGGTCCACGAAATTAGACAATTCAAGTTCGTACGAAGTGTGTTCTGAAATGGAGTGGTTGGTGTATTGCATAGTTTTAGCCATTGGATTTAGCTCAAAACTCACCATATGACTCCTCCCACCATATAATGATGTTCCCCAAGTTTTGGACTCAATCCGATATCGATTGGTTCAAGAAATTGGACTATTCATGTTCGTACAAAGTTTGTTCTCTAGTGGAGAGTGGTTGGTGTATTGCGTAGTTTTGGCAATTGGATTTCACTAAAAACTCACCAAATGATTGCTCCCACAACATTTTGATGTTCCCCAAGTTTTGTACTCAATCCGATATCGATTGGTCCATGAAATTGGACAATTCAGGTTCGTACAAAGTTCGTTCTGAAATGGAGTGGTTGGTGTACTGCGTAGTTTTGGTAATTGGATTTCACTCAAAACTCTCCAAATGACTCCTCCCACAGCATTATGATGTTCCCCAAGTTTTAGACTCAATTCGATATCGATTGGTCCATGAAATTAGACAATTCAGGTTCGTACGAAGTTCGTTATGAAATGGAGTGGTTGGTGTACTGCATAGTTCTAGAGATTGGATGATAAGGTCATAATGTCACACATTTGCATGCCTTCTTTGCTTTGTAATTTTCTTTAGCTTCTCTTTATTTTGAGTCTCTTACCTATGTTTGTGTGTGTTGTAGGTTAAGACAGCAAGTGGATGACATTTGATACAATTCATGCATGTTAAGGGCTGAGTGGCACAAAAGGAATATGAGCTTAAAGACAAATTTGAGCCACACTCCTTGTCAGTCCAGTTTTGTAGGTCATTTTGCAGGCGTCATTTCAGTAATTTACACAGGTCGGATGAGGAGACATCCTTGATAGAAGTTGTTCCAATGGGTGTCTATTATAACATATCGAAAGTTCAGCCCAATTGGATAAATAAGGAGCCCTCAGCACGTCAAAGACTCAACCAAGTTCACAGAAAAGTCATGTTGGCTGCCATCACATTTAATATGGCTACATCCCTAGAGCCACATGGGCAGGCACACATGGGAGTCAAATTAGCTCAGGAACTTAGAAGGATGAACAAAAGTCAAGCTTTCCATAAAGAACCCATACCAAAGCATGTATTTGGCAGCTGGAGCAGTTGGCAAGTATGGGCAGCTGGAGCAGTTGGCATGTATGGGCAGCTGGAGCAGTTGGCATGTATGGGCAGCTGGAGTAGTTAGGAGCAGCTAAGAGAGGTGTGCTTCACCAGCCAAAGGGGAGGACGAAATTGCACTCTATAAATAGAGAGCTGCACACTCATTTAAGGACCCGCCCCGAATTTTCTCAAAACCCGAGACGAACCCTTTGGAATTCCTGATATCACCCCGATGCCAGGCCCACTTACTAAAAACCGAGACTTCCTGCCGAAAATTCGGCAGAGTCTCCCCTATAAATTGGACATTTCCCAAAATTTCAACCTGCATAAAAACGCATTTAATATTCACAACTGGCAGCATGCACAATATAATTTCATGCAGTTCACATAAATTGGCCTTCGGCCTTCCAATAATTCTCAACAGACTACCAAACAACTCAAATACAAATTCTGACTAACATTTAGTCTGCGGCTGCGCCTAATAACCTTAGGCTGCCTACATACCCTCCTTGAGGGATCAAGCCACACGTAGTTCTTCCAAAAACCCAATTCCACACATAGGCGATACCTTATTTCATTTCTCTGTATTTCACATATTCTCCCCATACGCCGGTACAACCAACGCCACGTATGGGGCCTGTCAACACGCCGGATAACCTACGCCACGTGCGACCATGACATACTATCATAATATCTCCCCATACGCCGGTACAACCAACGCCACGCGAGACCTAACTTTCACTTGGTGTTGCTTGTAGTGAATCCAAAATCCGGGGAGGTACTTAAAGTAGTGCGTATAGCACTCCAAACTGACATTCTAGACTCTGTTGTACCCTTGTACAACTATATATAATTATAATTATATAAATTAATTCTAATATTGTGTAACCCTCTACAATCATCTAGCACCCGATAATCTTCCCTGGAAAGGTAAGATTACTCCGAGAGACTCACGGTCAACCAAGGGTCAAACTACTCTAACCCTGGTCAAACGGACCTGCGGAACCCACGACCTCCAATTTCCGATCCGAAAGTCCCTATGGGTTCCACCAGGTATAGGACACTTGTCCTGCAAGTTTGGTTCAGATCGGACGGTCTGATTGCTCACGATCGCACGATCTGACGGTTAATATAAAATATAAACTTAAAATTATTATTCGGAACATCCGGGGCTCCGATTCACGATCCGTGAATTCCTACACGATCCTAGAATTACCTAGATTAACATATAATAAATTTGGGACCATCCGACGGTCCCAACCTATCGAACCCGGATAACGCGCAATATGCGAATATCCGTTCGATAGTCAAACGACGTCCGAATTGAGATCCGCGAAATCCTACGCACTCGTGACAACCTAAGGATCTTATTGGAACACAGTGCCACTTTTTGTACAGTGCCCACGCGCCGCCGCACGGGCCGGCAACGCGTGGGTGCCCAAAGCGATAACGCTTCGCCGGAAAATCTCAAAATCACGGCTCCAATTTCCTACCCTAGGTATAACACCCTATTTGGAGCCACTTTTGTTCTTGGACCTACCCCAAAAAGTGGCCGAAAATGGCCAATCGCAGCGGCCGAAGTTCGACCGATTTTCAATTCGAAAATCGAATTGGTTACGCTATGAATCGATCTAATCCTACCCAACCATCAGCTAGAGCATGTAGAAGGGATGAATTTCCATACCTTGATCGCCCGAAATGGCGGCCGGAGGAGGGAGATCGGCGGCTGTGAAGATCGGGCGGCGTCGGCCGCTTCTTCTCCAAATTCCGGCGAAAGCGCGGTGGCTGGAGGCGGGAGACGGCTGGGGCTGGTAGAGGACGACGCCCAGGTCATTTTGGTACCGGCCCCGTCCACAGCCGTGGCCGGTGGCCGGAGTTACGAGGAGAGAGAGAGGAGAGACCGACGGGAGAGAAAGAGAGGTCGCGGGAGAGAGAGAGAGACAGAGAGAAAACCAGATTTTTATAAAAAATCCCATTTTGAAATATTTACGATTGTGCCACTGGGATTCTTTTGACAATATCTCTCTCGTTACAACTCCGATTCGAGCCCACTATGTGTCTATGAACTCGTCTCAGTACGACCTATCCAAAAATACAAGTCACGGTCCCAAACTCTCTCCGGTTAAAAATATGACTAGAATACCCTTAAATAATTAAGTAATTAAATAAGGGTTAAATTTGGGGAAATTTGGGGTCGGGGTGTTACACTCATTCAAGACAGGGAGGCAGACACACACATTCACTTCATCCATTACTCTCATACACACATTCAAATTCACCAAGAAGAGAGAAGAGAGCTTGGAGCTGTCCTGGGAACTACATTGCTGCCAGCTTGTTCTTCTCTTCTCTTTATTCTACCTATGTATTTCTTATTTTCTTTATTCATAGTTATGTCTAACTAATCCATTTAGTTAGGGCTTAGGATGAAGCCCTAGTCATGAATATTCAATGTTATGGATGATTTTACAGTTAATTGATTTCCTTGCTTTCATTATCAAGTTGTTAATCTCCAGTTTATTATGTGCTTAATGTATGTTTTCTTGGAGTAGCTAACTAGGATTTTATGCATCTAGCACAGGTTGGGAAGGGGTTTAGATTCACCAATTCTACTCTCCTTTCACAAGCAACACATGAATGGCCTAAGAATCATTCAAGGGGTTAATAACCATAGGTTGACTAGGACAGATACCATGTTCTAGGACTTGTGTGATTATCATATTCTCATGGAGCTCAATGACTCTTGTATGCTTTATTCTAAGTAGATACCATGCTTAGGTTGCATATTAGAGATCACGTGTTGTGTAGCTACCATGCACGATTACATGCCGTAGGAGAATCATGCATCCTGCACCTAGATACCACAGGCTTGTATGCGATAATCTATTATTGATGAAGCTTGAGTCAATTTCTATGCATTCATAACTTGGATAGGAAAACTAGTGGTGGATTCCAAGGCTCTAACACCTCTCAATCATTGTTTCACAACTTGTTGATTGCTGCCAGTGTTTACTTTCGAGCACTTTCATTTCACTTTCTTCTTTTCATTTCAACAACAAAACCCCCAATTTCGAGTGCGTGTGTGGTGCTAGGATTCTGTCCTAGACCTTGAGTAATTAGCAAGAGGCATTGTTGAATTCGACCTTGCCTTTAGCCAGTTAGTCAGTTTCTTTGTTCTACGTTTTTCTAGCATTCTAAGTAATTTAACTTGGAACCAAGTCACCATTCTCCATGGGATCGACCTCGTATTCACATAAGCTATATACTATAAACGGTTCGTGCACTTGCGAGAATTAAAGTTGCTGTTTTGAATAACTCATTTTAGTTGTTAAGAATTGGCTCAACATTAGATTTCACTCAAAACCCACCAAATGACTCCTCCCACTATATTACAACGTTCCCCAAAATTTTGGACTCAATTCGATATTGATTAGTCCATGAAATTGGACAATTCAAGTACGAAGTTCATTATGAAATGGAGTGGTTGGTGTATTGCATAGTTTTAGCCATTGGATTTCACTGAAAACTCACAAAATGACTCTTCCCACAACATTATGATGTTCCCCAAGTTTTGGACTCAATCCGATATCGATTGGTCCATGAAATTGGACAATTCAGGTTCGTACGAAGTTCGTTCTGAAATGGAGTGGTTGGTGTATTATATAGATCTAAAGATTCGATTTCACTCAAAACCCACTAAATGACTCCTCCCACAATCTTATGATATTCCCCAAGTTTTGTTCTCCATCTGATATCGATTGGTCCATGACATCGGACAATTCAGGTTCGGACGAAGTGTGCTCTGAAATGGAGTGGTTGGTGTATTGCATAGTTTCAGCCATTGGATTTAGCTCAAAACTCACCGTATGACTCCTTCCACCATATTATGATGTTCCCCAAGTTTTGGACTCAATCCGATATCGATTGGTTCAAGAAATTGGACTATTCATGTTCGTATGAAGTTCGTACTGAAATGGAGTGGTTGGTGTATTGCATAGTTTTGGCAATTGGATTTCACTCAAAACTCACCAAATGACTCCTCCCACAACATTATGATGTTCCCTAAGTTTTGGACTCAATCCGATATCGATTGGTCCATGAAATTGGACAATTCAGGTTCGTATGAAGTTCGTTCCGAAATGGAGAGGTTGGGGTATTGCATTGTTCTAGAGATTGGATTTCACTCAAAACCCACCAAAATAACTTCTTCCACCATATTATGTTGTTCCCCAAGTTTTGGAACTAAACCGATATCGATTGTTCCATTAAATTGGATAATTCAGGTTCGTACAAAGTTCGTTGTGAAATGGAGTGGTTGGTGTATTGCATAGTTCTAGAGATTGGATTTCACTTAAACCCCACCAAATGACTCGTCCCACAATATTATCATGTTCCCCAAGTTTTGGACTCAATCCGATATCGATTGGTCCATGAAATTGGACAATTAAGGTTTGTACAATGTTCGTTATGAAATGGAGTGGTTTGTGTATTGCATAGTTCTAGAGATTGGATTTCACTCAAAACCCACAAATGACTGCACCCACAATATTACGATGTTCCCCAACTTTTGGACTCAATCCAATATCGATTGGTCCATGAAATTGGACAATTCAGGTTCGTACGAAGTTCGTTATGAAATACAGTGGTTGGTGTATTGCACGGTTTTAGAAATTGGATTTCTCTCAAAACCCACCAAATGACTCCTCCCCCTATATTATGTTGTTCCCCAAGTTTTGGACTCAATCCGATATCGATTGGTCCATGAAGTCGGACAATTCAGGTTCGTAGGAAGTTCATTCTGAAATGGAGTTGTTGGTGTATTATATAGTTATGGAGATTGGATTTCACTCAAAACCCACTAAATGACTCCTCCCACAAACTCATGATATTCCCCAAGTTTTGGACTCAATCCGGTATCGAGTAGTCCATGAAATCGGACAATCCACGTTCGTACGAAATGTGTTTTGAAATAGAGTGGTGGGTGTATCGCATAGTTTTAGCCATTGGATTTAGCTCAAAACTCACCATATGACTCCTCCCACCATATTATGATGTTCCCCAAGTTTTGGACTCAATCCGATATCGATTGGTCCATGGAATCGAACAATTCTTGTTCGTACAAGGTTCGTTAAGAAATGGAGTGGTTGATGTTTTGCATAGTTTTGGCAATTGGATTTCACAAAAAACTCACCAAATGACTCCTCCCACAACATTATGATGCTCCCCAAGTTTTGGACTCAATCCAATATCGATTGGTCCACGAAATTGGAGAATTCAAGTTCGTACGAAGTTCATTCTAAAATGAAGAGGTTTGTGTGTTGCATTGTTCTAGGGATTGGATTTCACTCAAAACCCACCAAATAACACCTCCCACCATATTATGATGTTCCCCAAGTTTTGGAATCAATCCGATATCGATTGGTCCATTAAATTGGATAATTCAGGTTCGTACGAAGTTCGTTGTGAAATGGAGTGGTTGGTGTATTGCATAGTTCAAGAGATTGGATTTCATTCAAAACACCCCAAACGACTCCTCCCATCATATTATGATGTTCCCCAAGTTTTGGACTCAATACGATATCGATTGGTACGTGAAATTCGACAATTAAGGTTCGAACGAAGTTCGTTCTGAAATTGAGTGGTTGGTGTATTGCATAGTTTTTGACATTAAATTTCGCTCAAAACTCACCAAATGACTCCTCCCACAATATTATGATGTTCCCCAAGTTTCGGACTCAATTCGATATCGATTGTTCCAAGAAATCGGACAATTCAGGTTCGTACGATGTTCGTTCTGAAATGAAGTGGGTGGTGTTTTGTTTAGTTCTAGAGATTGGATTCCACTCAAAACCCACCAAATGACTGCTCCCACAATATTACGATGTTCCCCAAGTTTTGGACCCAATCCGATATCGATTGGTCCAAGAAATTGGACAATTCAAGTTCATACGAAGTTCGTTCAGAAATGAAGTGGGTGGTGTATGGCGTTGATTTGACAATTGGATTTCACCCAAAACACACCAAATGACTCCTCCCACAACATTATGATGTTCCCCAAGTTTTGGACTCAATCCGATATCAATTGGTCCATGAAATCGGACAATTCAGGTTCGTACGAGGTTCGTTATGAAATGGAGTGGTTGGTGTAGATCTAGGGATTTGATTTCACTCAAAACCCACCAGATGACTCTTCCCACAATATTATGATGTTCCCCCAGTTTTGCACTCAATCCGATATCGATTGGTTAATGAAATCGGACAATTCAGGTTCGTACGAAGTTCGTTCTGAAATGGTTTGGTTGGTGTATTGTATAGTCCTAAGGATTGGATTTCACTCAAAACCCACCAAATGACTCCTCCCACAATATTATGTTGTTCCCCAAGTTTTGGACCCAATCCGATATCGATTGGTCCATGAAATCGGACAATTCAGGTTCGTACCAAGGTCGTTCTGAAATTTAGTGGTTTGTGTATTGTATAGTTCCAGAGATTGGATTTCACTCAAAAACCACCAAATGACTCCTCCCACAATATTATGATGTTCCCCAAGTTTTGGACTTAATCCGATATCGATTGGTCCATGAAATCGAACAATTCAGGTTCGTACGAAGTTCGTTATAAAATGTTGTGGTTGGTCCATTGTATAGTTTTTGCAATTGGATTTCACTCAAAACGCACCACATGACTCCTCCCACAACGTTATGATGTTCCCCAAGTTTTGGACTCAATCCGATATCGATTGTTCCATGAAATCGGACAATTCAGGTTCGTACGAAGTTCGTTCTGAAATGGAGTGGTTGGTGTATTGTATAGTTCTAGGGATTAGATTTCACTGAAAACCCACCAAATGACTCCTCCCACAATATTATGTTGTTCCCCCACTTTTGGACTCAATCCGATATCGATTGGTCCATGAAATCAGACAATTCACGTTCGTACGAAGTTCGTTCTGAAATGGAGTGGTTGGTGTATTGTATAGGTTTGGCAATTGGATTTCACTCAAAACTAACCAAATGACTCCTCCCACAACATTATGCTGTTCTTCAAGTTTTGGACTCAATCCGATATCTATTGGTCCATGAAATCAGACAATTCAGGTTCGCATGAAGTTCGTTCTGAAATGAAGTGGTTGGTGTGTTGCACAGTTTTGAAAATGGGATTTCGCTCAAAACACATCAAATGACTCCTCCCACAATATTATGATGTTCCCCAAGTTTTGGACTCAATACGGTATCGACTGGTCCGTGAAATCGTCCAATTCAGGTTAGTGCAAACTTTGTTCTGAAATGGGGTGGTTGGTGCATTGTATAGTTTTAGCCATTGGATTTCATTCAAAACCCACCAAATGACTACTCCCACAATATCATGATGTTCCAAAAGTTTTGGACTCAATCCGATATCGATTGGTCCATGAAATCGGACAATTTAGGTTCGTACGAAGTTCGTTCTGAAATTTAGTGGTTGGTGTATTGTATAGTTTTTGCAATTTGATTTCACTCAAAACCCCCCAAATGACTCATCCCACAATATTATAATGTTCCCCAAGTTTTGGACTCAATCCAATATCGATTGGTCCATGAAATCGGACAATTCAGGTTCGTACAAGGTTCGTTCTGAAATGGAGTGGTTGGTGTATTGCATTATTTTAGCCATTGGATATCGCTCAAAACTCACCAAATGCCTCCTCCCACAACATTTTAATGTTCCCCAAGTTTTGGACTCAATCCGATATAAATTGATTTAGGAAATTCGACAATTCAGGTTCGTACGAAGTTCGTTCTCAAATGGAATGGTTGGTGTATTCTATAGTTCTAGAGATTGGATTTCACTCCAAACCCACCAAATGACTCTTCCCACAATATTATGATGTTCCCCAAGTTTTGGACTCAATACGATATCGATTGGTCCACAAAATCGACCAATCCAAGTTCGTGCGAACTGTGTTCTGAAATGGGGTAGTTGGTGTATTGTATAGTTTTAGCCATTGGATTTCTTCAAAACCCACCAAATGACTCCTCCCACAACCTTATGATGTTCCCCAAGTTTTGGACTCAATTCGATATCGATTGGTCCGTGAAATTGGACAAATAACGCTCGTACGAAGTTCGTTCTGAACTGGAGTGGTCGGTGTATGGCATAATTTCAGCCATTGGATTTCACTCAAAACTCACCAAATGACTCCTCCCACTATATTATGGTGTTCCCCAAGTTTTGGACTCAATCCGATATAGATTGGTCCATGAAATCTGACAATTCAGGTTCGTACGAAGTTCGTTCTGAAATGGACTTATTGGCGTATTGTTTAATTTTAGCAATTGGATTTCACTCAAAACTCACCAAATGACTCCTCCCACAACTCATTCTGATATCAATTGGTTCATGAAATACGACAATTCACGTTCGTACGAAGTTCGTTCTGAAATGGAGTGGTTGGTGTATTACATTGTTTTCGCCATTGGATTTCACTCAAAACTCACCAAAGAACTCCTCCCATCATATTAAGATGTTCAGCAAGTTTTGGGCTCAATCCGAAATCGATTGGTCCATGAAATCGGACAATCCAGGTTCGTATGAAGTTCGTTTTGAAATGGAGTGGTTGGTGTATTGCATTGTTTTAGCCATTGGAATTCACTCAAAACTGACAAAATGACCCCACCCACAACATTATGATGTTCCCCAAGTTTTGGACTCAATCCAAGATCGATTGGTACACGAAATTGGACAATTAAGATTCGTACGAAGTTCGTTCTGAAATGGAGTGGTTGGTGTATTGCATAGTTTTAGCCATTGGATTTCACTCAAAACTCACCAAATGACTCCTCCCACCATATTATGATGTTCCCTAAGGTTGGTGTATTGTATAGTTCTAGAGATTGGACTTCACTCAAAACCCACCAAATGACTCCTTCCACAATATTTCTGTGTTCCCCAAGTTTTGGACTCAATCTCATATCGATTGGTCCATGAAATTAGAAAATTAAGGTTCGCATGAAGTTTGTTATGAAATGGAGTGGTTGGTGTATTGCATAGTTTTAGCCATTGGATTTCACTCAAAACTCACCAAATGACTCCTCCCACCGTATTATGATGTTCCCCAAGTTTTGGACTCAATTCCATATGGATTGGTCTATGAAATCGGACAATTCAGGTTCGTACGAAGTTCGTTCTGAAATGGAGTGGTTGGTCTATTGTATAGTTCTAGAGATTGGATTTCACTCAAAACCCACGAAATGATTCCTGCCACAATATTATGATGTCCGCCATGTTTTGGACTCAATCCTGTATTGATTGGTCCATGAAATTGGACGATTAAGGTTTGTACGAAGTTCGTTATGAAATGGAGAGGTTGGTGTATTGCATAGTTTTAGCCATTTGATTTCACTCAAAACTCAGCAAATGACTTCTCCCACCATATTATGATGTTCCCCAAGTTTTGGACTCAATCCTATATCGATTGGTCCATGAAATCGGATAATTCAGGTTCGTACGAAGTTCGTTCTGAAATGGAGTGGTTGGTGTATTGTATAGTTCGAGAGATTGGATTTCACTCAAAACCCACCAAATGATTCCTGCCACAACATTATGATGTTCCCCATGTTTTGGACTTAATCCTATATCGATTGGTCCATGAAATTAGATAATTAAGGTTCGTATGAAGTTCGTTATGAAATGGAGTGGTTGGTGTATTGCATACTTTTAGCCATTGGATTTCACTCAAAACTCACAAAATAGCTCCTCCCACCGTATTATGATGTTGCCCAAGTTTTGGACTCAATTCGATATGGATTGGTCCAAGAAATCGGACAATTTAGGTTCGTACGAAGTTCGTTTTGAAATGGAGTGGTTGGTGTATTGCATTGTTTTAGCCATTGGAATTCACTCAAAACTGACAAAATGACCCCACCCACAACATTATGATGTTCCCCAAGTTTTGGACTCAATCCAAGATCGATTGGTACACGAAATTGGACAATTAAGATTCGTACGAAGTTCGTTCTGAAATGGAGTGGTTGGTGTATTGCATAGTTTTAGCCATTGGATTTCACTCAAAACTCACCAAATGACTCCTCCCACCATATTATGATGTTCCCTAAGTTTGGGGCTCAATCTGGTACCGATTGGTCCTTGAAATTGGACAATTAAGGTTCGTACGAAGTTCGTTATGAAATGGAGGGGTTGGAGTATTGCATAGTTTTAGCCATTTGATTTCACTCAAAACTCACCAAATGACTCCTCCCACCATATTACGATGTGCCCCAAGTTTTGGACTCAAACCGATATCGATTGGTCCATGAAATTGGACAATTCAGGTTTGTACGAAGTTCGTTCTGAAATAAAGTGGTTGGTCTATTACATTCTTTTAGCCATTGGATTTCACTCAAAACACCCCAAATATCTCCTCCCACCATATCATGATGTTCCGCAAGTTTTGGGCTCAATCCGAAATCGATTGGTCCATGAAATCGAACAATTCAGGTTCGTACGGAGTTCGTTCTGAAATGAAGTGGTTGGTGTATTGCATAATTTTAGCAATTAGATTTCGCTCAAAACACACCAATGACTCGTCCCACAACATTGCGATGTTCCCCAAGTTTTGGACTCAATCCGATATCGATTGGTCACTGAAATTGGACAATTAAGATTCGAACCAAGTTTGTTATGAAATGGAATGGTTGGAATATTGCATAGTTTTAGCCATTGGATTTCACTCAAAACTCACCAAATGACTCCTCCCACCACATTATGATGTTCCCCAAGTTTTGGGCTCAATCCGATATCGATTGGTCCAAGAAATCGGACAATTCAGGTTCTTATGAAGTTCGTTCTGAAATGGAGTGGTTGGTTCATTCTATAGTTCTAAAGATTGGATTTCAGTCAAAACCCACCAAATGACTCATCACACAATATTACGATGTTCCCCAAGTTTTGGACTCAATCCGATATTGATTTGTCCATGAAATCAGACAATTCAAGTTCGTACGAAGTTCATTTTGAAATGGAGTGGTTGGTGTGTTGCATAATTTTTGCCATTCGATTTTGCTCAAAACTCATCAAATTACTCCACCCACAACATTATGATGTTCCCCAAGTTTCGGACTCAATCCGATATCGATTGGTCCTTGAAATTGGACAATTCAGGTTTGTACGAAGTTCGTTCTAAAATGGAGTGGTTGTTGTATTGTATAGTTCAGGAGATTGGATTTCACTCAAAACCCACCAAATGACTTCTCCCACCATATTATGTTGTTCCCCAAGTTTTGGACTCAATCCGATGTCGATTGGTGCATGAAACCGGACAATTCAGGTTCATACGGAGTTCGTTCTGAAATGGAGTGGTTGGTGTATTGCAGTGTTTTAGCCATTGGAATTCACTCAAAACTGACAAAATGACTTCTCCCATAACATTTTGATGTTCCCCAAGTCTTGGACTCATCGATTGGTCCATGAAATTGTACAATTCAGGTTCGTACAAAGTTCGGTGGTTGGTGCAAACTGCATAGTTGTAGAGATTGGATTTCACTCAAAACCCACCAAATGACTCCACCCCCAATATTATGATGTTCCCCATGTTTTGGAATCAATCCGATATCGATTGGTCCATCAAATTGGACAATTCAGGTTCGTCCGTAGTGCGTTCTGAAATGGACTGGTTGGTGTAATGCATAGTTTTAGCCTTTGGATTTCACTCAAAACTCGCCAAATGACTCCTCCCACCATATTATGATGTTCTCCAAGTTTTGGGCCCAATCCGATATGGATTGGTCCCAGAAATTGGACTATTCATGTTTGTACAAAGTTCGTTCTCTAATGGAGTGGTTGGCGTATTGCATAGTTTTGGCAATTGGATTTCGGTCAAAACCCACCAAATGACTCCTCCCACCATATTATGATGTTCCCCAAATCTTGGACTCGATCCAATATCGATTGCTCCATGAAATTGGACAATTCAGGTTCATATGAAGTTCGTTGTGAATTGCAGTGGTTGGTGTATTGCATAGTTCTGCAGATTGGATTTCACTCAAAACACACCAAATGACTCATCCCATCATATTTTGATGTTCCCCAAGTTTTGGATTCAACCCGATATCGATTGGTCCATGAAAATGGACAATTCAGGTTCGTACGAAGTTCGTTGTGAAATGGAGTGGTTTGTGTATTGCATAGTTCTAGAGATTGAATTTCACTCGAAACCCACCAAATGACTCCTCCCACAATATTATGACGGTCCCCAAGTTTTGGAATCAATCCCATATCGATTGGTCCACGAAATTGCACAATTTAGGTTCGTACGAAGTTCGTTCTGAAATGGAGTGGTTGGTGGATTGCATAGTTCTAGAGATTTGATTTCACTCAAAACCCACCAAATGATTCCTCCCACAATATTATGATGTTTCCCAAGTTTTGGAATCAATCCAGTATCAATTGGTCCATGAAATTGCACAATTTAGGTTCGTACGAAGTTCGTTCTCAAATAGAGTGGTTGGTGTATTGCATAGTTCTAGAGATTGGATTTCACTCAAAACCGACAAAATGACTCCTCCCAAAATATTACGATGTTCCCCAAGTTTTGGACTCAATCCGATATCGATTGGTCCATGAAATTGGACATTTCATGTTCGTATGAAGTTCGTTGTGAAATCGAGTGGTTGGTGTTTTGCATAGTTCTAGAAATTGGATTTCACTCCAAACCCACCAAATGACTCCTCCCCCAATATTATGATGTTCCCCAAGTTTTGGACTCAATCCGATATCGATCGGTCTATGAAATTGGACAATTCCGGTTCGTACGAAGTTCGTTCTGAAATGGACTGGTTGGTGTACTACTTAGTTCTAGAGATTAGATTTCACTAAAAACCCACCAAATGACTCCTCGCACAATATTATGATGTTCCCCAAGTTTTGGAATCAATCCGATATCGATTGGTCCATGAAATTGGGCAATTCTGGTTCGTACGAAGTTCGCTCTGAAATGGAGTGGTTGGTGTATTGCATAGTTCAAGAGATTGGATTTCACTCAAAACCCACCAAATGACTCCTCCCACAATATTATGATGTTCCCCAAGTTTTGGGATCAATCTGATATCGATTGGTTGAAGAAATTGGACAATTCAGGTTCGTACGAAGTTCATTCTGAAATGGATTAGTTGGTGTATTGCATAGTTCAAGAGATTGGATTTCACTCAAAACCGACAAAATAACTCCTCCCACAATATTATGATGTTCCCCAAGTTTTGGACTCAATCCTAAATCGATTGGTCCATGAAATTGGACAGTTCAGGTTCGTACGAAGTTCGTTTTCAAATGGAGTGGTTGGTGTGTTGCATAATTTTAGCAATTGGATTTCGCTCAAAACTCATCAACTTACTCCACCCACAACATTATGATGTTCCCCAAGTTTTGGAGTCAATCCGATATCGATTTGTCCATGAAATTGGACAATTCCGATTCGTACGAAGTTCGTTCTGAAATGGAGTGGTTGGTGTATTGTATAGTTCAAGAGATTGGATTTCACTCAAAACCCACCCAATGACTTCTCCCACAATATTATGATGTTCCCCAAGTTGTGGGCTCAATACGATATCGATTGGTCGAAGAAATTGGACAATTCAGGTTCGTACGAAGTTTGTTCTGAAATGGATTGGTCGGTGTATTGCACAGTTCAAGAGATTGGATGTCACTCAAAACCGACAAAATGACTCCTCCCACAATATTATGATGTTCCCCAAGTTTTGGACTCAATCCGATATCGATTTGTCCGTGAAATTGGACAATTCAAGTTCGTACGAAGTTCGTTATGAAATGTTGTGGTCGGTGTATTGCAGAGTTCTAGAGATTGGATTTCACTCAAAACCCACCGAATGACTCCTTCCATCATATTATGATGTTCCTCAAGTTTTGGACTCAATCCGATATCGATTGGTCCATGAAATTGGACAATTCAGGTTCGTACGAAGTTCATTCTGAAATGGAGTGGTTGCTGTATTGCATAGTTGTAAAGATTGGATTTCACTCGAAACCCACCAAATGACTCCTCCCACTTTATTATGATCTTCCCCAAGTTTTTGAGTCAATCCGATATCGATTGGTCCATGAAATTGGACAATTCAGGTTTGTACGAAGTTCGCTCTGAAATGAAGTGGTTGGTGTATTGCATAGTTCTGGAGATTGGATAATGACTCGTCCCACAATATTATGATGTTCCAAAAGTTTTGGACTCAATCCGATATCGATTGGTCCATGAAATTGCACAATTCTGGTTCGTACGATGTTTGTTCTGAAATGGAGTGGTTGTTGTATTCCATAGTTCTAGAGATCGGATTTCACTCAAAACCCACCAAATGACTCCTCCCATCATATTATGATGTTCCCCATGTTTTGGACTCAAACCAATATCGATTGGTCCATGAAATTGGGCAATTCAGGTTTGTACGAAGTTCGCTCTGAAATGGAGTGGTTAGAGCATTGCATAGTTCTAGAGATTAGATAATGACTCCTCCCACAATATTATGATGTTCCCCATGTTTTGGAGTCAATCCGATATCGCTTGGTCCCTGAAATTGGACACTTCAGGTTCGTGCGAAGTTCGTTATGAAATGGAGTGGTTGTTGTATTGCGTAGTTGTAGAGATTGGATTTCACTCGAAACCCACAAAGTAACTCCTCCCACTATATTATGATGTTCCCCAAGTTTTGTTATCAATCCGATATCGATTGGTCCATGAAATTGGACAATTCAGGTTCGTACGAAGTTCGTTCTGAAATGGAGTGGTTGTTGTATTGCACAGTTCTAGCGATTAGATCTCACTCGAAACCCACCAAATGACTCCTCCCACTATATTATGATGTTCCCCAAGTTTTGGAATCAATCCGATCTCGATTGGTCCATGAAATTGGACAATTCTGGTTCGTACGAAGTTCGTTCTGAAATGGAGTGGTTGGTGTATTGCATAGTTCTTGAAATTGGATTTCACTCAAAACCCACCAAATGACTCCTCCCGTCATATTATGATGTTCCCCATGTTTTGGACTCAAACCGATATCGATTGGTCCATGAAATTGGACAATTAAGGTTTGTACGAAGTTCGCTCTGAAATGGAGTGGTTAGTGTATTGCATAGTTCTAGAGATTGGATAATGACTCCTCCCACAATATTATGATGTTCCCCATGTTTTGGACTCAATCCGATATCGCTTGGTCCATGAAATTGGACAATTTAGGTTCGTGCGAAGTTCGTTTTGAAATGGAGTGGTTGTTGTGTAGCGTAGTTCTAGAGATTGGATTTCACTCGAAACCCACCAAGTGACTCCGCCCATTATATTATGAGGTTCCCCAAGTTTTGGAATCAATCCGATATCGATTGGTCCATGAAATTGGACAATTCAGGTTCGTACGAAGTTCGTTATGAAATGCAGTGGTGGTGTATTGCATAGTTCTAAAGATTGGATTTCACTCAAAACCCACCAAATGACTCCTCCCATCATATTATGATGTACCCCCAGTTTTGGACTCAATCCGATATGGATTGGTCCCTGAAATTGGACAATTCAGGTTCGTACGAAGTTCGTTCTTGAATGGAGTGGTTGATGTATTGCATAGTTCTAGATATTGGATTTCACTCAAAACCCACCAAATGAATCCTCCCCCTATATTATGATGTTCCCCAAGTTTTGGAGTGGTTTGTGGATTGCATGGTTTTAGCCATTGATTGAGAGTTGTTAGAGCCTTGGAATCCACCACTATTCTTCCTATTCAAGTTATGAATGCATAGACATTGACTCATGCGTCATCAACAATAGATTATCGCATATAAGCCTACGGTATCTAGGTGCAGGATGCATGATTCTCCTAAGGCATGTGATTGTGCATGGTATCTACACAACACGTGATCTGTAATATGCAACCTTAGCATGGTATCTACTTAGAATAAAGCATACAAGAGTCATTAAGCTCATTGAGAATATGATAATCACACAAGTCCTAGGACATGGTATCTGTCCTAGTCAACCTATGGTTATTAACCCCTCGAATGATTCTTAGGCCATTCATATGTTGCTTGTGAAAGGAGTGTAGAATTGGTGAATCTAAACCCCTTCCCAACCTATGCCAGATGCATAAAATCCTAGTTAGCTACTCCAAGAAAACATACATCAAGCACATAATAAACTGGAGATTAACAACTTGATAATGAAAGCAAGGAAATCAATTGACTATAAAATCATCCATAACATTTAATATTCATGACTAGGGCTTCATCCTAAGCCCTAACTAAATGGATTAGTTAGACATACCTATGAATACAGAGAATAAGAAATACATGGATAGAATAAAGAGAAGAGAAGAACTAGCTGGTGGCAACAAGGTAGTTCCCAGGCCTTTGCAACTAGCTCCCTTCTCTCTTGTGGTGAATCTGAATGTGTGAGTGATGGATGAAAAATGAATCTGTCTCTCTTGAGTGCCAATTTCGTCCTCCCTCTAGCTGGTGAAACACACACCTCTTAGCTGCTCCCAATTGCCTCAGCTGCCCAATAAATGCCAACTGCTCCAGCTGCCCAATAAATGCCAATTGCTCCAGCTGCCCAATAAATGCTTTGGTGAACTATTCTTGGTCTCTTTATGGCAAGCTTGACTTTTGTTCCTCTTTCTGAGTTCCCAAGCTGATTTGTCTCCCATGTGTATGTGTAGCACATGGCTCTAGGGATGTAGCCACATTAAATGTGATGGCAGCCAACTATGACTTTTCTGTGAACTTGGTTGAGTCTTTGACGTGCTGAGAGCTCCAGATTGGCTGAACTTTGGATATCTTATAATAGACATCCATTGGAACAACTTCTATTAAGGATGTCTCCTCATCCTACCTGTGTAATTTACTGAAATGAGGCATGCAAGATGACCAACGAAACTGGACTGACAAGGAGTGTGGCCCACATTGGGTTTGTCTTTAAACTCATATTGCTCTTATCCCAATCAGACCTTATCAAGCATGGGTTGCAACAAATGTGATCCCTTGCTGTCTTAACCTACAAAACAAACAAAGAGAGGTAAGTGACTCAAAATAAAGAGAAACTAAGCAAAGTCACTAAGTAAAGAGCACATGCGAATGTACGAAATTATGAACTTATCATATTTCATAGTTTTTCCGATTGGATTTCACTCAAAACTCACCAAATGACTCCTCCCCCCATACTATGATGTTCCCCAAGTTTTGGACTCAATCCGATATCGATTGGTCAATGAAATTGAACAATTTAGGTTCGTACGAAGTTCGTTCTGAAATGAAGTGGTTGATGTATTGCATAGTTTTAGCCATTGGATTTAGCTCAAAACTCACCAAATGACTCCTCCCACCATATTATGATGTTCCCCAAGTTTGGGACAGAGTCCGATATCGATTGGTCCATGAAATCGGACTATTCGTGTGCGTACGAAGTTCGTTCTCTAATGGAGTGGTTGGTATACTGCATAGTTTTGGCAATTGGATTTCACTCAAAACTCACCAAATGACTTCTCCCACAACATTATGATGTTCCCCAAGTTTTGGACTCAAACCGACATCAATTGGTCCACGAAATTGGACAATTCAGGTTGGTACGAAGTTCGTTTTGAAATGGAGTGATTGGTATATTGCATAGTTCTAGAGATTGGATTTCACTCAAAAAACACCAAATGACTCCTCCCACCATATTATGATGTTCCCCAAGTTTTGGACTCAATCCGATATCGATTGGTCCAACAAATTTGACTATTCATGTTTGTACAAAGTTCGTTCTCTAATCGGTTGGTGTATTATATAGTTCTAGAGATTGGATTTCACTCAAAACCCACCAAATGAGTCCTCCCACAATCTTATGATATTCCCCAAGTTTTGGACTCAATCCGATATCGATTGGTCCATTGAATCGGACAATTCAGGTTTGTACGAAGTTCGTTCTGAAATGGAGTGGTTGGTGTATTGTATAGTTCTACATATTGGATTTCACTCAAAACCCACCAAATGACTCCTCCAACAATATTATGATTTTCCCAAGTTTTGAACTCAATCCGATATCGATTGGTCCATGAAATCGGACAATTCAGGTTCGTACATAGTTCGTTCGGAAATGGAGTGGTTGGTGTATTGCATAGTTTTGGCAATTGGATTTCACTCAAAACTCATCAAATGACTCCTCCCACAACATTATGACGTTCCCCAAGCTTTGGACTCAATCCGATATCTATTGGTCCATGAAATCGGACAATTCAGGTTCGTACGAAGTTCTTTGTGAAACAGAGTGGTTGGTGTATTGCACAGTTCTAGAGAGTGGATTTCACTCAAAACCCATCAAATGATTCCTCCTACAATATTAGGATGTCCCCAAGTTTTGGACTTAATCCGATATCGATTGTTCCATGAAATCGAACAATTCAGGTTCGTACGTAATGCGTTCTGAAATGGAGTGGTTAGTATATTGCATAGTTTTTGCCGTTGAATATCGCTCAAAACTCATCAAATGACTCCTCCCACAACATTTTGATGTTCCCCTAGTTTTGGACTCAGTCTGACATCGATTGGTCCATGAAATTGGACAATTCTGGTTCGTACGATGTTCGTTCTCAAATGCAATGGTTGGTGTATTATATAGTTCTAGAGTTTGGATTTCACTCAAACCCCCCCAAATGGCTCCTCCCACAATATTATGATGTTCCCCACGTTTTGGACTCAATCCGATATCGATTGGTCCATGAAATCGAACAATTCAGGTTCGTACAAAGTTCGTTCTGAAATGGAGTGATTGGTGTATTGTATAGTTCTAGAGATTGATTTTCACTCAAAACCCACCAAATGATTCCTCCCACAATATTATGATGTTCCCCGAGTTTTGGACTCAATCTGATATCGACTGATCCAGAAAATCGGACAATTCATGTTCGTACATGGTTCGTTCTGAAATGGGGTGGTTGGTGTATTGCATAGTTTTGGCAATTGGATTTCACTCAAAACTCACAAAATGACTGCTTCGACAACATTTCTTTTGTTTTGGACTCAGTCCTATATCGATTGGTCCATGAAATTGGACAATTCAGGTTCGTACGATGTTCGTTCTGAAATGGAGTGGTTGGTGTATTGTATAGTTCTAGAGTTTGGATTTCACTCAAACCCCACCAAATGACTCCTGCCACTATATTATGATGTTCCCTGAGTTTTGGCGTCAATCCGATATCGATTGATCCAAGAAATTGGACAATTCAGGTTCGTACATGGTTCGTTCTGAAATGGTGTGGTTGGTGTATTATATAGTTCTAGGGATTTGATTTCACTCAAAACTCACCAAATGACTGCTCCCACAACATTTTGATGTTCCCCTTGTTTTGGACTCAGTCCGATATCGATTGGTCCATGAAATTGGACAATTCAGGTTCGTACGATGTTCGTTCTGAAATGGAGCGGTTGGTGTATTGTATAGTTATAGAGATTGGATTTCACTCAAACCCCACCAAATGACTCCTACCACTATATTATGATGTTCCCCAAGTTTTGGACGCAATCCGATATCGATTGGTCCATGAAATTGGACAATTCAGGTTCGTTCGAAGTTGGTTCTGAAATGGAGTGGTTGGTGTATTGTACAGTTCTAGAGATTGGATTTCACTCAAACCCCACCATATGACTCCTCCCACCATATTATGATGTTCCCCAAGTTTTGGACTCAATCCGATATCGATCGGTCCATGAAATCCGAAAATTCAAGTTCGTACGAAGTTCGTTTTTGAAATGGAGTGGTTGGTATATTGTATAGTTCTAGAGATTGATTTTCACTGAAAACGCACCAAATGATTCCTCCCACAATATTATGATGTTCCCCAGGTTTTGGACTCAATCCGATATCGATTAGTCCATGAAATTGGACTATTCATGTTCGTACGAAGTTCGTTCTCTAATGGAGTGGTTGGTGTATTGTACAGTTTTCGCAATTGGATTTCACTCAAAACTCACCAAATGACTCCTCCCACAACATTATGATGTTGCCCAAGTTTTGGACTCAATCTGACATCGATTGGTCCATGAAATTGGACAATTAAGGTTCGTACGAAGTTCGTTCTGAAATGGAGTTGTCGGTGTATTGAATAGTTCTAGAGATTGGATTTCACTCAAAACCACCAGATGACTCCTCCCACAATATTATGATATTCCCCAAGTTTTGGACTCAATCCAATATCGATTGGTCCACGAAATCGGACAATTCAGGTCCGTAAGTTGTTCGTTCTGAAATGCAGTGGTTGCTGTATTGTATAGTTTTAGCAATTGGGTTTCCCTCAAAACTCAGCATACGACTCCTTCCACCATATTATGATGTTCCCCAAGTTTTGGGCTCAATCAAATATCGATTTGTTCATGAAATTGGACAATTTAGGTTCATATGAAGTTCGTTCTGAAATGGACTGGTTGGTGTATTGTATAGTTCTAGAGATTGGAATTCACTCAAAACCCACCAATTGACTACTCCTACAATATTATGAAGTTCCCCAAGTTTTAGACTCAATCCGATATCGATCGGTCCATCAAATCAGACAATTCAGGTGCGTACGAAGTTCGTTATGAAATGGAGTGGTTGGTGTAATGCATAGTTTTAGCCATTGGATTTAACTCAAAACTCATGAAATGACTCCTCCCACCGTATTATGTTGTTCCCCAAGTTTTGGACTCAATCCGATATCGATTGTTCCATGAAATCGGACAATTCAGGTTCGTACGAAGTTCGTTATGAAATGGAGTGGTTGGTGTATTGTACAATTCTAGAGATTGATTTTCACTGAAAACCCACCAAATGATTCCTCCCACAATATTATGATTTTCCCCAAGTTTTGGACTCAATCCGATATCGATTGGTCCATGAAATTGGACTATTCATGTTCTTACGAAGTTCGTTCTCTACTGGTGTGGTTGGTGTATTATACAGTTTTCGCAATTGGATTTCACTCAAAACTCACCGAATGACTCCTCCCACAACATTATGATGTTGCCCAAGTTTTGGACTCAATCCGACATCGATTGGTCCATGAAATTGGACAATTAAGGTTCGTACGAAGTTCGTTCTGAAATGGAGTTGTCGGTGTATTGAATAGTTCTAGAGATTGGATTTCACTCAAAACCACCAAATGACTCCTCCCACAATATTATGATGTTCCCCAAGTTTTGGACTCAATCCGATATCGATTGGTCCACGAAATCGGACAATTCAGGTCCGTAAGTTGTTCGTTCTGAAATGGAGTGGTTGCTGTATTGCATAGTTTTAGCAATTGGGTTTCCCTCAAAACTCAGCATATGACTCCTTCCACCATATTATGATGTTCCCCAAGTTTTGGGCTCAATCAAATATCGATTGGTTCATGAAATTGGACAATTTAGGTTCGTATGAAGTTCGTTCTGAAATGGAGTGGTTGGTGTATTGTATAGTTCTAGAGATTGGAATTCACTCAAAACCCACCAATTGACTACTCCTACAATATTATGAAGTTACCCAAGTTTTGGACTCAATCCGATATCGATCGGTCCATGAAATCGGACAATTCAGGTCGTACGTTGTTCTTTCTGAAATGGAGTGGTTGCTGTATTGCATAGTTTGGCCAAATGGATTCCACTCAAAACTCACCAAATGAATCCTCCCACAACATTATTATGTTCCCCAAGTTTTGGACACAATCCGAGAACGATTGGTCCATCAAATCAGACAATTCAGGTGCGTACGAAGTTCGTTATGAAATGGAGTGGTTGGTGTAATATATAGTTTTAGCCATTGGATTTAACTCAAAACTCACGAAATGACTCCTCCCACCGTATTATGTTGTTCCCCAAGTTTTGGACTCAATCTGATATCGATTGTTCCATGAAATCGGGCAATTCAGGTTCGTACGAAGTTCGTTATGAAATGGAGTGGTTGGTGTATTGTACAGTTCTAGAGATTGATTTTCACTGAAAACCCACCAAATGATTCCTCCCACAATATTATGATTTTCCCCAAGTTTTGGACTCAATCTGATATCGATTGGTTCATGAAATTGGACTATTCATGTTCTTACGAAGTTCGTTCTCTATTGGTGTGGTTGGTGTATTGTACAGTTTTCGCAATTGGATTTCACTCAAAACTCACCGAATGACTCCTCCCACAACATTATGATGTTGCCCAAGTTTTGGACTCAATCCGACCTCGATTGGTCCATGAAATTGGACAATTAAGGTTCGTACGAAGTTCGTTCTAAAATGGAGTTGTCGGTGTATTGAATAGTTCTAGAGATTGGATTTCACTCAAAACCCACCAAATGACTCCACCCACAATATTATAATGTTCCCCAAGTTTTGGACTCAATCCGATATCGATTGGTCCATGAAATCGGACAATTCAGGTTCGTACGTTGTTCTTTCTGAAATGGAGTGGTTGCTGTATTGCATAGTTTTAGCAATTGGATTTCCCTCGAAACTCAGCATATGGCTCCTTCCACCATATTATGTTGTTCCCCAAGGTTTGGACTCAATCAGATATCGATTGGTTCATGAAATTGGACAATTTAGATTCGTACGAAGTTCGTTCTGAAATGGAGTGGTTGGTGTATTGTATAGTTCTAGAGATTGGAATTCACTCAAAACTCAATAATTGACTACTCCCACAATATTATGAAGTTCCCCAAGTTTTGGACTCAATCCGATATCGATCAGTCCAGGAAATCGGACAATTCGGGTCGTACGAAGTTCGTTCTGAAATGGAGTGGTTGGTGTATTGCATAGTTTGGCCGAATGGATTCCATTGAAAACTCACCAAATGAATCCTCCCACAACATTATGATGTTCCCCAAGTTTTGGACACAATCCGATAACGATTGGTCCATGAAATCAGACAATTCAAGTGCGTATGAAGTTCGTTATGAAATGGAGTGGTTGGTGTAATGCACAGTTTTAGCCATTGGATTCAACTCAAAATTCACCAAATGACACCTCGCACCGTATTATGTTGTCCCCCAAGTTTTGGACTCAATCCGATATCGATTGTTCCATGAAATCGGACAATTCAGGTTCGTACGAAGTTCGTTATGAAATGGAGTGGTTGGTGTATTGTATAGTTCTCGAGATTGGATTTCAATCAAAACCCACCAAATGACTCCTCCCACAATATGATGATGTTCCCCAAGTTTTGGACTGAATCCGTATCAATTGGTCCTTGAAATCGGACAATTCAGGTTCGTAAGAAGTTCGTTATGAAATGGAGTGGTTGGTGCAATGCGTAGTTTTACCCATTGGATTTAACTCAAAACTCACCAAATGACTCCTCCCACCATATTATGTTGTTCCCCAAGTTTTGGACTCAATCCGATATCGATTGTTCCAGGAAATCGGACAATTCAGGTTCGTACGAAGTGCATTATCAAATGGAGTGGTTGGTGTATTGTATAGTTTGAGCCATTGGATTTAACTCAAAACTCACCAAATAACTCCTCCCACCATACTATTGATGTTCCACAAGTTTTGGACTGAATCTGATATCGATTGGTCCCTGAAATCAGACAATCCAGGTTTGTACGAAGTTCGTTCTGAAATGGAGTGGTTGGTGTATTGCATAATTTAAGCCGTTGGATTTCGTTCAAAACTCACCAAATGACTCCTGCAACAAGATTATGATGTTCCCCAAGTTTTGGACTCAATCCGATATCTATTGGGCCATGAAATCGGACAATTCAGGTTCGTACGAAGTTCTTTCAGAAATGGAGTGGTTAGGGTATTGCATTGTTTTAGCCATTAGATTTCACTCAAAACTCACAAAATGACTCCTCCCACAACATTATGATGTTCCCCAAGTTTCGGACTCAATCCCATACCGATTGATCCATGAAATCGGACAATTCATGTTCATACGAAGTTCGTTCCGAAATGGAGTGGTTAGGGTATTGCATTGTTTTAGCCATTGGAGTTCACTCAAAACTCACAAAATGACTCCTCCCACAACATTATGATGTTCCCCAATTTGTGGACTCAATCTGAAATCGATTGGTTTATGAAATTGGACAACTCAGGTTCGTACGAAGTTCGTTATGAAATGGAGTGGTTGGTGTATTGTATAGTTCTAGGGATTGGATTTCACTCCAAACACACCAAATGACTCCTCCCACAATATTACAATGTTCCCCATGTTTTCGACTCAATTCAGTATCGATTGGTCCATGAAATTGGACAATTCAAGTTCGTACGAAGTTCATTCTGAAATGGAGTGGTTGGGGTATTGCATTGTTTTTACCCATTGGATTTCACTCAAAACTGCCCAAATGACTCCTCCCACAACATTACAATGTTCCCCAAGTTTTGGACTCAATTCGATATCGATTGGTCCATGAAATTGGACAATTCAGGTGCATACGAAGTTCGTTATGAAATGGAGTGGTTGGTGTAAGGGATAGTTTTACCCGTTGGAATTAACTCAAAACTCACCAAATGACTCCTCCTACCATATTATGTTGTTTCCCAAGTTTTGGACTCAATCCGATATCGATTGTTCCACGAAATTGGACAATTCAGGTTCATACGAAGTTCGTTATGAAATGGAGTGGTTGGTGTATTCCATAGTTTTAGCCATTGGATTTCACTCAAAACTCACAAAATGACTCTTCCCACAACATTACGATGTTCCCCAAGTTTCGGACTCAATCCGATATCGATTGATCCATGAAATCGGAGAATTCATGTTCGTACGAAGTTCGTTCTGAAATGGAGTGGTTGGGGTATTGCATTATTTTGGCCATTGGAATTCACTCAAAACTCACAAAATGACTCCTCCCACAACATTATGATGTTCCCCAAGTTTTGGACTCAATCCGATATCGATTGGTCTATGAAATCGGACAATTCAGGTTTGTACGAAGTTCGTTCTGAAATGGAGTGGTTGGTGTATTGTATAGTTCTAGAGATTGGATTTCACTCCAAACCCACCAAATGACTCCTCCCACAATATTATAATGTTCCCCATGTTTTGGGCTCAATTCGATATCTATTGGTCCATCAAATTGGACAATTCATATGCGTACGAAGTTCACTACGAAATAGAGTGGTTAGTGTATTACATAGTTTTAGCAATTGGATTTAACTCAAAACTCACAAAATGACTCCTCCGACAACATTATGATGTTCCCCAAGTTTTAGACTCATTCCGATATCGATTGATCCATGAAATCAGACAATCCAGGTTCGTACTAAGTTCGTTGTTAAATTCAGTTTTTGGTGTATTGTATAGTTCTAGAGATTGGATTTCACTCAAAACCCACTAAATGACTCCTCCCACAATATTATGATGTTCCCCAAGTTTTGGACTCAATCGATATCGATAGGTCCATGAAATCGGACAATTCAGGTTCGTACGAAGTTCGTTCTGAAATGGAGTGGTTGGGGTACTGCATTGTTTTTAGCCATTGGATTTCACTCAAAACTCCCCAAATGGCTCCTCCCACAACATTATAATGTTCCCCAAGTTTGGGACTCAATCCTATATCGATTGGTCCATGAAATTGGATAATTCAGGTTTGAGCGAAGTTCTTTCTGAAATGGAGTGGTTGTTGTATTATATAGTACTAGAGATTGGATTTCTCTCAGAAACCCCGAAATGACTCCTCCCACAATATTATGATGTTCCCCAAGTTTTGGACTCAATCCGATAACGATTGGTCCATGAAATCGGACAATTCAGGTTCGTACGAAGTTCTTTCTGAAATGGAGTGGTTGGAGTATTAGTTCTAGAGATTGGATTTCACTCAAATACCACCAAATAACTCCTCCCACAGTATTATGATGTTCACCAAGTTTTGGACTCAATCTGATATTGATTGGTCCACGAAATCGGACAATTCATGTTCGTACGAAATTCGTTATGAAATGGAGTGGTTGGTGTATTGCATAGTTTTAGCCGTTGGATTTTGCTCAAAACTCACCATATTACTCTTCCCATCATGTTATGATGTTCCCCCAGTTTTGGCAATTGAATTGCACTCAAAACTCACCAAATGACTCCTCCCACAACAATATGATGTTCCTCATGTTTTGGACTCAATCCTATATCGATTGGTCCATGAAATTGGACAATTAAGGGTCGTACAAAGTTCGTTCTGAAATGGAGTGGTTGGTGTATTGCATGGTTTTAGCCATTGGATTTCGCTCAAAACTCGCCATATGACTCCTCCCACAATATTATGATGTTCTCCAAGTTTTGGGCTCAATCCGATATCGATTGGTCCAAGAAATTGGACTATTCATGTTCGTATGAAGTTCGTTCGCTAATGGAGTGGTTGGTGTGGTGCCTAGTTTTGGCTGTTGGATTGTACTCAAAACTCACCAAATGACTCCTCCCACAACATTATGATGTTCCCCAAGTTTTGGACTCAATTCTATATCGATTGGTCCATGAAATTGAACAATTAAGGTTCGTACAAAGTTCGTTCTGAAATGGGGTGGTTGGTGTATTGCATATTTCTAAATATTGGATTTCACTGAAAACCCACCAAATGACTCCTCCCACTATATTATGATGTTCCCCATGTTTTGGACTCAATCCGATATCGATTGGTCCATGAAATTGGACAATTCAGGTTGGTACGAAGTTCGTTCTGAAATGGAGTGATTGGTGTATTTCATAGTTTTAGCCATTGGATTTCGCTCAAAACTCACCAAATGACTCCTCCCACAACATTTTGATGTTCCCCATCTTTTGGACTCAATCCGATTTCGATTGGTCCATGAAATTGAACAATTAAGGTTCGTACGAAGTTCGTTATGCAATGGAGTGGTTGGTGTATTGCATAGTTTTAGCCATTGGATTTCACTGAAAACCCACCAAATGACTCTCCCACTATATTATGATGTTCCCCAAGTTTTTCACTCAATCCGATATCGATTGGGCCACGAAATTGGACAATTCAGGTTGGAACGAAGGTCGTTCTGAAATGGAGTTGTTGGTTTATTTCATAGTTTTAGCCATTGGATGTCACAAAAAACTCACCGTATGACTCCTCCCACCATATTATGATGTTCTCCAAGTTTTGGGCTCAATCCGATATCGATTGGTCTAAGAAATTGGACTATTCATGTTCGTTCGAAGTTCGTTTGCTAATGGAGAGGTTGGTGTATTGCCTAGTTTTGGCAATTGGATTGTACTTAAAACTCACGAAATGACTCCTCCCACAACATTATGATGTTCCCCAAGTTGGGGACTCAATGACTTTGCTTAGTATCTCTTTATTTTGAGTCACTTACCTCTTTTTGTTTGTTTTGTACGTTACGACAACAAGAGATCACATTTGATGCAATCCATGCTTGATAAGGGCTGATTGGGATAAGAGCAATATGAGTGTAAAGACAAACCCAATTTGGGCCACACTCCTTGTCAGTCCAGTTTTCGTTGGTCATCTTGCAGGCCTCATTTCAGTAACTTACACGGGTCGAATGAGGAGACATCCTTGATAGAAGTTGTTCCAATGGGTGTCTATTATAACATATCCAAAGTTCTGCCCAATTGGATAAATCAGGAGCCCTCAGCACGTCAAAGACTCAACCAAGTTCACAGAAAAGTCATAGTTGGCTGCCATCACATTTAATGTGGCTACATCCCTAGAGCCATGTGCTACACATAAGAGCAGCCACACATGGGAGACAAATCAGCTTGGGAACTCAGAAAAATGAACACAAAAGTCAAAGTTTGCCATAAAGAGACCAAACCAAAGCATTTATTGGGCAGCCAGAGCAGTTGGCTTTTATTGGGCAGCTGGAGCAGTTGGCATTTATTGAGCAGCTGAGGCAATTGGGAGCAGCTAAGAGAAGTGTGTTTCACCAGCTAGAGGGGAGGACGAAATTGGCACTTAATAAATGGAGTGCTGTAGACTCATTCAAAAAAAGACATAGAAGAGAGACAGATTCATTTTCATCCATCACTCACACATTCAGATTCACCACAAGAGAGAAGGGAGCTAGTTGCAAAGGAGGGAGACCTTGGAGCTATCCTGGGAACCATCTAGTTCTTCTCTTCTCTTTATTCTATCTATATATTTATTATTTTCTGTATTCATAGTTATGTCTAACGAACCCATTTAGTTAGGGCTTAGGATGAAGCCCTAGTCATGAATATTCAATGTTATGGATGATTTTATAGTTAATTGATTTCCTTGCTTTCATTATCAAGTTGTTAATCTCCAGTTTATTATGTGCTTGATGTATGTTTTCTTGGAGTAGCTAACTAGGATTTTATGCATCTAGCACAGGTTGGGAAGGGGTTTAGATTCACCAATTCTACTCTCCTTTCACAAGCAACATGTGAATGGCCTAAGAATTATTCAAGGAACATAACCACAGGTTGTTCTAGGACTTGTGTGATTATCATATTCTCAAGGAGCTTAATGACTCTTGTATTCTTTATTCTAAGTAGATATCATGCTTAGGTTGCATATTAGAGATCACGGGTTGTGTAGATACCATGCACAATCACATGCCTTAGGAGAATCAAGCACCCTGCACCTAGATACCATAGGCTTGTATGCGATAATCTATTGTTGATGAAGCTTGAGTCAATTTCTATGCATTCATAACTTGAATAGGAAAACTAGGGGTGGATTCCAAGGCTCTAACAACTCTCAATCATTGTATCAAAACTTCTTGATTGCTGCCAGTGTTTACTTTCCAGTACTTTCATTTCACTTTCTTGTTTTCATTTCAACAACAAAACCCCCCATTTCGAGTGCGTGTGTGGTGCTAGGACTCTGTCCTAGGCCATGAGTAATTAGCAAGAGGCATTGTTGAATTTGACCTTGCCTTTAGTTAGTTTGTCAGTTTCTTTATTTTCTATTTTTTCACCATTCAAAGTAATTTAACTTGGAACCAAGTTACCATTCTCCGTGGGATCAACATCGTATTTACAAAAGCTATACTATAAACGGTTCGTGCACTTGTGAGATTGGCTCAACAGTTGATGTATCGCATAGTTATAGACATTGGATTTCACTCAAAACTCACCAAATGATTCGTCCCACAAGATTATGCTGTTCCCCAAGTTTGGGACTCAATCCGACATCAATTGGTCCATGAAATGGGACAATTCAGGTTCGTACGAAGTTGGTTCTGAAATGGAGGGGTTGGTGTATTGCATAGTTTTAGCCATTGGATTTCACTCAAAACTCAACGGATGACTACTCCCACCATATTATGATGTTCTCCAAGCTTTGGGCTCAATCCGATATCGATTGGCCCAAGAAATTGGACTATTCATGTTCGTACGAAGTTCGTTTGCTAATGGAGTGGTTGGTGTATTGCTTAGTTCTAAAGATTGCATTTCACTCAAAACCCACCAAATGACTCCTCCCACAATATTATGATGTTCCCCAAGTTTGGGTCTCAGTCCGATATCGATTGGTCCATGATCGACACAAGCATCCTTTCCTCCCCCCAAACGATATCTACCGAACGGCAGGATAACCTCTGAACCGCCATAGAGAACTAAATTCCCTTCCGAAGGACCTTCGGAAGAGAACTTGGGGGACTACTGTTTATACCGAAATAAACGGCCTATGACCACCGAACACGTGGACAGGATCGATACTGATCACAGAACCCCTTCGGCATGCTTCCTACCGAAGCCATCTATCTTGGCCCTTTTACCATCGGACACGTGTCATGCTCACAATCCATGTCCAGAGTCCCACATCGGAAATATGAGCACAGTGCACACCTCCCAAGGCCTATATAAGAAACCCCTATCCCCAAAAGGAAGGGATCAGAACGAACGGTACGCTATCGATTGATCTGTCAGTTAACTTTACTAAAACCGTACTTACTAAAGCATCGGAGAGCCTTCGGCCGGTACCACACCGGTACCCCAAGGACTTACCGAACGTGTCCTTTTGTAGGTACTTACCCTTCCGAAGTAGAACATCTACCGAAGATAGTCACCTACCGAAGGCATAATATAACTAAGTTGACGAAATACATGCTGAACCACTTTTTCGCATCAACAGTTTGGCGCCGTCTGTGGGAACGTCCACGGGACATCTTACCGAACGTCCACGGGAGAGACCCCTTTCTCTTTGGCTTTCGGTTCGGAGGCCGTGGTGCCCGTGGAGATCGGCGAACCTTCCTACCGAACGGAAACCTTCGCACCAAAGCCGAACGAAGAAGCACTTTCTCTAAGCCTCGATCTTCTTGAAGAGCACCGGGCACATGCCAACCTTCGGAATGAAGCCTACAAGCAACGTGTCTCTCGGTACTACGACTCTAGGGTCAGACACCGCTCATTCCGAATCGGAGACTGAGTCATGCGGAAGGTATCCCTAGCAACCAAGGACGCCACGGAATGGACTCTCGGACCTTCCTGGGAAGGACCCTATGAGATCATCGGTATCCTTCGATCGGGAACCTACCGCCTAAGAGACTCCAACGGCAAGACCCTCGGTCATCCTTGGAACGTGGAACATCTCAAATACTATTTCAAGTAACCTAGCCTACAGCAGGACAAAGTTGTAACCTAGCCTACGGTAGGACAAAGTTGTAACCGATTGGAATGTATTTGCCCTTCGGCAGAGATTAATAGAAAGCCTTCGGCACTATTACTTCAGAACCTCCTGTTTTTTAATTGCTCTACTAGCCCACGGCAGCCAATAGTGGCAAGTTAACGTTCTACGACATCTTTATTAGCCTACGGCAATAAATGCTTTTCGAAATTGTTACCCTACAGATTCCATCGGAACTTGTCAATTTCGAAGTATCCCTTTAACGTTATAAATCCTATACGGAGCCTTTCGGCGATAGTACGATCGGCAATTGAAACAAACTCAGATTGTTCAAACAGTAGATAAAAACATGCATTTGAATTAAAGATGCCCTTGGCATCAATATGTTCGGTACACAAAATAAAAATAAAACAGAAAACTAATTCAACTATTACAAGTGAACGGCAAGAGGCCCTCAGGCTTCATCGCTAGCAGCAGCCTCGGTAGATCCGGAGCCTTCGGCGGCGTCCTCCCCCTCATACTCCTCGATCATTTCCTCGGTTACCCCTTCCGGTAGGGGGGGAGGGTCGGCGATAAAGTTCAGGTTCAGCTTTTGCCCAGGGTTGTACCGTTTGAATCGGTACAACAGGTCCGCCATCTCCTAGCCCACTTCCTTATCCAGAAGGACAGTGAACTCTTCAGACGAGCGGTACCCCCGGATAGCTGACCGAACTGCGGCCTCGATCTCCGCAGCCTTGGCCCGCTTCGACTCCTCCAAGGCCACCTGCACCGCCTCTTTGGCAGACTCGGCATCCCTCGCTGTCGCCAGCGCCGCCTCCAGGAGACCCTTCATCTCCTCCACCTTCTCCTCCGAAGCTAGAACCTGCCGTTCGGCAGACTCTTTCTCCTTCCGCAAGTGGGCATGCTCCTGGAGCGCTTTGCCAGCCTCGGCAACCTTGGCCCTGCCGTCTTCGTACGCCTTCTTGGCGCGCTCGGCAGCAGCGATGGCCCGCTTGACGCAGAGCCACATGTCCATGGACGCCTGCACAAAACAAACAAAGTCAAAAGCGTGCCCCACTTACAAAAATAAAAGGACGAAGGAAGAAAGACAATCTTACCGAGGCCTGAAGCCGGAAGGCGCATCCAGCCTCCTCCCGAAGAAACTTCTTCGGTAGTTCGTCGATCTCCGGCAGCTCCATCTGAGAGCCGAGGATCATATGGTTGACGAACTGGACCGTCTTTGCAGGACAGGCAATGGTGACAGCCTTGGAAGGACCGTCCTCGTCCTCCACCGCAAGGACGGCCCTCGGGACCTCCGACTGGCGAGGGCGCTTGGAGACTGGCTCGGCCTCCAGATCGACCGTCTCCGGCAGCCTTGGAAGCAGCGGCTTCAGTACCCATCCGCCTCGGTGCGGAGTCCTCATCGCCGACTCGCCTTAGCATAGGCTCGGCACCCAGCTGCCGCATACGATCGGCGAGAGTCTGATCCTCAGGATCCACCGCCGCCTGCCGAGCGGAAGCTTCCTCAGGCTGCCTCTTTTTCTTCTTGCCCTCCAGGCCCATCATTAGGCGCCTCCTAGAGGACTCGTTCATCTTCTTCGCCTCGGCAGCCTTCCTGGCGTCCGTCACTGGTCAAAAAGCGTTTGGTCAGTCGGCAAGCAAAAGCCATACAGGAAAACAAAAAAAGAGGAGAAGGAATGATATACTTTCTCTCGGCAGGGTTAACGAGGCCGGCTCTGATGAGGTTGTTGGTGAAGAGGAAGCGTGGGTAAACTCGCTCGGCAGCAGGTACTCTCAGCCTCACTCTGTCGAGCTGCTGGATCTCACTCTGCTTGGGGCTCGGCTGCTTGAGTTTACCTGTCAGAAGAAGGAAAATTAGTAAAATAAAGCAGAGAGAAGAGAAGCCGGCCTATCAATCGTATCTCGAGAACCTACCAGCAATCTGAAATGTCGTGGGTACCGAAAAGAGGGGGGGTGTTCCCGATGGCGATTCCCAGTTGCCGAAGAGCAGCACCCGCTGATTCCTCCACGACTTTTGAGAAGTCGGCACCGAGCTGATAAAGTGCCCCCGCTCGGAAGCCTTCAGGTAGTTCGCCTGAACCCATCCGCCGTGATCGGCGCACTTGGACTTGGTAATGCTGTATAAGTACGAGAACTGCTCGTAGGAAGGCTCCCCCTCCTCGGCAATCCCGAATGCAGCAATTACCCCCATCAAGGCCACCCAGAAGTTGGGGTTGTACTGGCGGGGAGCGTACCCGATCTGAGCGAGGATCTTCTGCACGGCAGGTTGCAACGGCAACCGAACCCCTTGCAGAAGAACATCGGTGAAGAAGGTCACCTCGCCGTTCGTTGGTTCGCTGAGGGACTCGACCGGGCTCGGTATCCTCATCTTCATCGAATCAGGAATGAGGTACTCGGCCCTAATCCTCTCCAGCTCTCGTTCGGTGATCTTGTTGGGCTCTAGGTAATCGACCCCGAACAGAGTCCTCTGGGGCACACCCCCCGGTATCCTAGGCTGCTCTCGGTGGATGATCGTCACCCTCGGCCGAGAGGGACCGGCAATGCCCTCACCGCGACCGGAGGTGGAGGCCTCAGGTTGATGCTCTAACGGGCCGACGCGGGTACCGTCCCTGTACACCGCGGCCAAGGGTAGCGGTTGCCCCGTCATCAGCCCCTTGCCGATGCCATGGGAGGGAATGGAGCTCACCTCTTCACCGAATAACTCAACATTGGTGTCTTCTCCACCCTCGGCGTCGAGGCTCACAGCCCCGCTGGACGTATCCCATCCCGATGACAACTCCCCATCGAACGCGTTGGGCTCACTGCCGAACGGCGATTCGCTATCGGACATCTACAAAACAAAGAAAGGGAAGCTAAGGCCCGTGCCACAAACTACCCTACCGATACCTACATCGCTACCTATGGCCACTAGACTACCGAAGAAAAATCCTACCTAACGTTCGGCTAGCCTACGCCGTGGAAAGACGTATAATTAAATAAAAAGAGAGCATTTTGAGGGTACGGAACGGTATCTTACCTTGAGTAGTGTGGGATGATTTGATCGCCGATCAGAGACTCCGGAAATCGCCCTTTATGCCGAAGAACCGCTGCAAAAATCGCATTGATTGCCGTTCACTCTCTTCGGAAATCGCCCGCACAGAGCTCTCGCATCAACTCACAATTGCAAAGTGAGCCTTGCATCTGGAGCAACTCCTATTTATAGGGAGAGAGCCACAACGGTACGCCTCGGGAGACTAAACGGCTCATTAATGCGCCGTCAGGCGTGCTTTTGCTGACCACGCGTCACCCGACGAATGGCGCCGCTGACTGCACGCCAGGCACGGAAGACGAAGCGTCTCTCTGCCCTCTCGCCTCTCAGCATCGACGACCCCTCGGGTCCCAAGTCAATCTCTCCCGAACGATATCTTCCGAAAGGATCGACACAAGCATCCTTTCCTCCCCCCAAACGATATCTACCGAACGGCAGGATAACCTCTGAACCGCCATAGAGAACTAAATTCCCTTCCGAAGGACCTTCGGAAGAGAACTTGGGGGACTACTGTTTATACCGAAATAAACGGCCTATGACCACCGAACACGTGGACAGGATCGATACTGATCACAGAACCCCTTCGGCATGCTTCCTACCGAAGCCATCTATCTTGGCCCTTTTACCATCGGACACGTGTCATGCTCACAATCCATGTCCAGAGTCCCACATCGGAAATATGAGCACAGTGCACACCTCCCAAGGCCTATATAAGAAACCCCTATCCCCAAAAGGAAGGGATCAGAACGAACGGTACGCTATCGATTGATCTGTCAGTTAACTTTACTAAAACCGTACTTACTAAAGCATCGGAGAGCCTTCGGCCGGTACCACACCGGTACCCCAAGGACTTACCGAACGTGTCCTTTTGTAGGTACTTACCCTTCCGAAGTAGAACATCTACCGAAGACAGTCACCTACCGAAGGTATAATATAACTAAGTTGACGAAATACGTGCTGAACCACTTTTTCGCATCAACAGAATGGATGCAATGCAAATTGGCACAGTGTGCATGGAAAGAAATAAAATAAAAACTAAAAACTAATACAAATAAAAGGAAAGAACACAAACCCAGCTAGGTTGCCTCCTAGCAAGCGCTTTATTTAATGTCTAGGCAAGACATGGTAGTGTGTCTAAGTCGCCATAAACTCGAGAGAATCTATAACTACATAACCCTGCTCCTGTGAAACATTCTCCAAATAAGGCTTCAAACGCTGTCCATTGACCTTAAAACGGGTGCCATTCTTGATGTTTTCTATCTCCATAGCTCCATGGGGGAAATACTTGAAGCACTTTGAATGGTCCAACCCATCTAGACTTCAATTTACTTGGAAAAAGTCGCAAACGTGAGTCATACAAAAGTACTTTCATACCTGGTTGAAACTCCTTTCTAAGAATTGCCATGCACATGGTAGGGCTTATTTCCCTTGATATCTGCAATAGACCACCCAATGGCTGATTTGAACTCTTTTAGCACCCTAATTAGCTTATCTTCTTCCAAAGGGGTGAGGTCAGATGCTATGATAACTGGGAGAGTTTCAAACTCAGCTAGGTAAGCATATTTTAGATGTGATGGAAGTGGTTTAAGCTCAAGTTTTGGAGGTTTAACAATAGAAGGGATCAGATGTGTGGCAGATGGTTCTAATGGCTCTATAAGAGGCGAAAAAGTGGAGGGATATGGTTGTAATGCTTCCAAGGCAGCCACCATCTCCATGAGCACTTCTTCATCAAAGTCATTTTGAGATTGACTCAAAACATAATGTAATGGATCATTGGATTGTGGCAGCAAAAACTTAGAGAAAACAAGTGAATCAAGCACATCAATCGAACAACAATCAATTGAACTAGAAGGGTGAGAAAGAGATTCAAACACTTTGAATTGTACAGTTTCTCCTAGCACAGTCATGGTGAGGAGACCATTTTGCACATCTATGATCGTCTTTGTCGTGGCCATAAAGGGTCTCCCAAGCAAAATAGGTAACTCACGATCATGTAGAGGAGCCTCTTCCATGTCCAACACTACAAAATCAGCAGGCAAAATTAGTTTGTCAACTTGAACTAAGATATCTTCCACTATACCTCTTGGATATTTCACTGATCGATCAGCAAGTTGCAATGAAATAGTTGTTGCCTTCAAACCCCCAAACCTAATTGAAGATACACTGAATAGGGCATTAAATTGATGCTAGCCCCCAAGTCAAGCATAGCCTTTTCAACTAGCTTATCTCCAATGGTGATATTGATAGAAAAACTGCCCGGATCCTTGAGTTTTGGTGGGAGCTTTCTTTGAAGCACAGCACTCACATTTTCAGACACCACCACCTTCTCATTAGGTCCATACTTCCTCTTACAAGTGTTTAGCTCCTTGAAAAATTTCCTATATGCTGGCATATTCCTAATGACATCAAGCAAAGGTAAATTAACATTCACTTTACTTAAAATATCAAAAATTTCTTTAAATGACTTATCCTGCTTGCTTTTGGCAAGTCTTCCAGGAAATGGGATGGGTGGAGAGTAAGGTTTTTCAGCCTTGTGAAAATTTGGAGCTTCAAATGAAGAAGTGGCATTGCTTGGATCGTCATTCGGTTTCTTATTCTCTTTCTGGGTGGGACCTGCATTCACATGATCAGATTCATTAGTAACTTCATTGCCAACTTCATTATTAATAACCTTACCACTTCTAAGTGTTATGACCGCTTTGGCTTGCTCTTGGTTCCTTTGAAGTATAACCGGTTGGCTTGGAAATTTTCCGGGTTCTCTTTGACTCAAAGCATCAGCAATCTGACCTAATTGTGTCTCCATTTTGGTTAGAGCAGCTGAATGTTGTTGGAGAATACTATTGGTAGTTTGCTGGAACTGAACGGTGTTTTGAGCTAGCATTTTGACCATATCTTCAAGCGTAGTGGCAGGCTTTGGTTGGAAATTTTGAAATTGATTGTTATTCTTCCATGAGAGATTAGGATGATCTCTCCAACCAGGGTTATATGTATTAGAGAACGGGTCATTCCTGGGCCTCTGATTGCAAGAATTCATGAGATTCACTTGCTCTTGAACAAATTCGGGAAAAGCCTCACTAGCCGTGCATTGATAAGTAGGATGACCTGGTATGTTGCAAATGGCACACACCTCAGCTATCTTAGGCACCATATTGAGCATAGAATCGAGCTTCTTTTCCAAACTAGCCACCTGCAAGGCAAGATCATTATTAGAACTCATTTCATACACTCCAACTCGTTTACCTCTTGTATCTTTGTGTTGAGCATTAGATCCCAACATCTCATAAATGTTATATGACTCTTGAGCATTTTTTTTCTTCAAAGCTCCACCTGCTGCATTATCAACAGTCGATTGACATGTTTGGGTTAGTCCATCATAAAAAATTTGCATTTGTAAGTAAAGAGGTAACCCATGATGTGGACATTGCAGCAACAGCCCTTTGAAACGCTCCCAACATTCATTGAAAGGTTCTCCATCATCTTGTTTAAAGTTAAAGATTTGCCCTCTCAAAGTAGCTGTCTTTTGAGTAGAGAAGAACTTCTCCAAAAATTTCTTAGCTACGGCATCCCAAGTGGTGAGCGAACCAGGTGCTAAAGTCATTAGCCAACCCTTTGCTCTATCTTTCAATGTATAAGGAAAAACCCTCATCCTCAGATTTGCTTCAATCACTCCCTGCAAAGGTAAACCACTCACAACATTGTAGAATTCCTTAATATGGGCTAATGGATCTTCGTTAGGTAAACCATAAAAAGAAGGAAGCATGTGAAAATGTGAAGATTTGAGATCATAATTTCTAGCTTCAGTAGGCAGCGAGATGGACGAAGGGGAATTTGGTATAACCGGTTGAGCATAATCTTCCAAAGCTCGGTTGTCATCGTTATTGACAGCCATCTCTTCTTCTCTGTCAGAATTAGAGTTATCGAAAGAATCTACACTCGTTGGGGTAGAAGAACTATTGTCCTCTTCTACACTGCTAGTAGGGGCACTAGCAGATATAGAATTCTCAAAAGTGTTGCTCTTCAACCGTTCAAGTCTTTGGCCTATCTCAGCAAGTGTATCTGACATATACTACCTGAGAAACAAAAATAAAACGAAATTAGGGTTTGAGAACAAGCAATTATAGAAGATTGAAATCAGTCCCCGGCAACGGAGCCAAAATTTTGTTGTGTTCCTTCCAAGTGCCAATATATGGTTAGTATAATGGTACAAGTAAGGGTGTCGAACCACAGGGACCGATTGGACCTCTATAAATTACTAGTTTTGAAAGAACCCTAGATAAAAATGAAAGTGACAATTTGAAAGTATTTTTTGTGTTGTAAAATGCAAGAAGAATGTAGCAGTGAATGCTATATTGATGTAGAAAGAATAGGGAAGAGACCAGGGATTTTGAATTCACCATTGCAAAACTAATTCCATGTTTATAAAATTAAACCGTACTCAACTACCAACCTGTTTCCAGAGTTCGTTTTACATATATATGATCAGCCATATGATGTGTGGTTTTGATCAAATTCTCCTAATCTGCAACCTAGTTGGGATGTTCAACTTTGGTTCCAAGTTAAGAGTCATTAGCATGCAAGAAAACGTTAAAGAACCAAAGAAAATACACAGCATGATGTTTGCATAGCATTCTCTTCATTCATTCGCATGTCTAACAAGATTAAGCATGATGTTTACTGTAACCTTGTCTAGATAATCTGTAGGCGACTCTAATGGTGATCAAACATTAAAATTGACAGACAAATTGAACAATAGATTCAGTGAATGAAACAACAAACAGATTGATCAACTGAATACTTTAACTTAGAAACATGGATCAATGTTGCAAGGCTACATCGAAATCCCTAGTTATGAATTTAGTTACACATCATGTTCAAAGAGATTAAAACAAAAATAAACAACATGAGTGAAAATAAATTCATGAGAGGAAACCCTTGAACCAATTCTGATGTTGAACTTCTCCAAGAACCACCTCTTGCGCTGAGTCCTAATGGTGGAATTATATGGACGGCTAGGGTTTTAGTGTGCATGAAAGGAGAGAATAACCAAGAAGTCCGATCTAGGGTTGTGAAATTCGTCCAAAATAAATAGGGGTTTTAAAAGTGGCTAAAAGGCAAGTTTTTATGGGGTAAACAAGGCTGCAAGATGTTCCAAAGATATCTTAACGAATCAGCCTTTATTTTGCACGTTTTTGCCTTATTTGGCACTCCAAATCAGGCTAGAAATCCCCATTGTTTTCCCATTCTGCTCTTAGTCTTCAAACAAGCCAGGTTCGCCTTGGATTCTTTATTTGGACTTCAAAACAGGTCACGAAACTTGTTTCCACGTTTGAATAAGGGTCAGCTCCAAAAATGGCATGTTTTCATTTCTTTTGCCTTCAACTTGATCCTAAAGTATATGCAACTGCATACTAACACAAAATAGGATAAAACGCAACAAGTTTAACTCAAAAACATCACAAATATACTAGAAATGGATGGTATAAATGTATAAATATATGAGTTATCAGGTAGATGGTGTATTGCATAGTTTTGGCAATTGGATTTCACTCAAAACTCACAGTATGACTCCTCCCACCATATTATGATGTTCTTCAAGTTTTGGCCTCAATCCGATATCGATTAATCCAAGAAATTGGACTATTCACGTACATGCAAAGTTCGTTCGCTAATGGAGTGGTTGGTGTATTGCATAGCTTTGGCAATTGGATTTCACTCAAAACCCACCAAAAGAGTCCTCCCACAACATTTTGATGTTCTCCAAGTTTTGGACTCAATCCGATATCAATGGGTCCTTTAAATCAGACAATTCAGGTTCGTACGAAGTTCGTTCTGAAATGGAGTGGTTGGTGTATTGCATAGTTTTAGCCATTGGATTTCACTCAAAACTCACCAAGTGACTCCTCCCACCACATTACGATGTTCCCCATGTTATGGACTCAATCCGATATCGATTGGTCCATGAAATTGAACAATTAAGGTTCGTACGAATTTCGTTATGAAATGGTGTGGTTGGTGTATTGCATTCTTTTAGCCATTGGATTTCACTCAAAACTCACAAAACGACTCCTCCCACAACATTATCATGTTCCCCAAGTTTTGGACTTAGTCCGATATTGATTAGTCAGTGAAATTGGACGATTAAGGTTCATACGAAGTTCGTTCTGAAATGGAGTGGTTGGTGTATTGTATAGTTCTATAGATTGGATTTCAATCAAAACCCACCAAATGACTCATGCCACAATATTCTGACGTTCCCCATGTTTTGGACTCAATCCGATATCGATTGGTCCTTGAAATTGGACAATTCAGGTTCGTACGAAGTTCGTTCAGAAATGGAGTGGTTGGTGTATTGCATTGTTTTTGCCACTGGATTTCACTCAAAACCCACCAAATGAGTCCTCCCACAACATTATGATGTTCCCCAAGTTTTGGACTCAATCCGATATCGATTGGTCCTTGAAATCGAACAACTCAGGTTTGTACGAAGTTCGTTCTGAAATGGAGTGGTTGGTGTATTGCATAGTTTTAGCCGTTTGATTTCATTTAAAACTCTCAAAATGACTCCTCCCACCATATTATGATGTTCCCCAAGTTTTGGACTCAATCCCAAATTGATTCGTTCAAGAAATCGGACAATTCAGGTTGGTATGAAGTTCGTTATGAAATGGAGTGGTTGGTGTATTGCATAGTTTTAGCCAATGGATTTCTCTTAAAACTGACCAAATGACTCCTCCCATCATATTATGATGTTCCCCAAGTTTTGGACCCAATCCTATATCGATTGGTCCATGAAATTGGACAATTAAGGTTCGTACGAAGTTCGTTCTGAAATGGAATGGTCGGGGTATTGCATAATTTTAGCCGTTGGATTTCACTCAAAACTCACAAAATGAGTCCTCCCACAACATTATGACGTTACCCAAGTTTTGGACTCAATCCGATATCGATTGGTCCTTGAAATTGAACAATTCAGGTTCGTACGAAGTTCGTTACGAAATGGAGTGGTTGGTGTATTGCATTGTTTTTGCCATTGGATTTCACTGTAAACCCACAAAATGTGTCCTCTCACAACATTATGATGTTCCCCAAGTTTTGGACTCAATCCGATATCGATTGGTCCTTGAAATCGATCAATTCAAGTTCGTACGAAGTTCGTTCTGAAATGGAGTGGTTGGTGTATTGCATAGTATTAGCCATTTGATTTCATTTAAAACTCTCAACATGACTCCTCCTACCATATTATGATGTTCCCCAAGTTTTGGACTCAATACGATATCGATTGGTCCATGAAATTGGACAATTCAGGTTTGTATGAAGTTTGTTATGAAATGTAGTAGTTGGTGTATTACACAGTTCTAGAGACTGGATTTTACATAAAACCTACCAAATGACTCCTCCCTCAACATTACGAAGTTCGTTCTGAAGTGGAGTGTTTTGGGTATTGCATAGTTTTAGCCATTGGATTTCGATCAAAACTCACCAAATGACTCATCCCACCAAATTCTGATGTTCCCCACGTTTTGGACTCAATCCGATATCGATTGGTCCCTGAAATTGGATAATTCAGGTTCGTACGAAGTTCGTTATGAAATGGAGTGTTTTCGGTATTGCATAGTTTTAGCCATTGAATTTTGCTGAAAACTCACCAAATGACTCATCCCAACATATTATGATGCTCCCCAAGTTTTGGGCTCAATCCGATATCCATTGGTCCATGAAATTGGACTATTAATGTTCGTATGAACTTCGTTCTCTAATGGAGTGGTTGGTGTATTTAATAGTTTTTGCCATTGGATTTCACTCAAAACCCACCAAATGACTCATCCCACCATATTATGATGTTCCCCAACTTTTGGACTGAATCCGATATCAATAGGTCCATGAAATTGGACAATTCACCTTCGTACGAAGTTCGTTCTGAAATGGAGCGGTTGGTGTATTGAATACTTTAAGCCATTGGATTTCGTTCAAAACTCACCAAATGACTCCTCCCACCATATTATGTTGTTCCCCAAGTTTTGGGCTCAATCCGATATCCATTGGTCCATGAAATTGGACAATTCAGGTTCGTACTAAGTTCGTTCTGAAATGGAATGGTCGGGGTATTGCATAATTTTAGCCGTTGGATTTCACACAAAACTCACAAAATGAGTCCTCCCACAACATTATGACGTTACCCAAGTTTTGGACTCAATCCGATATCGATTGGTCCTTGAAATTGAACAATTCAGGTTCGTACGAAGTTTGTTCTGAAATGGAGTGGTTGGTGTATTGCATAATTTCAGCTATTGGATTTCACTCAAAACTCACCACATGACTCCACCCAACATATTATGATGTTCCCCATATTTTGGACTCAATTCGATAACGACTGGTCCATGAAATCGGAAAATTCAGGTTCATACGAATGTCGTTCTGAAATGGAGTGGTTTGTGTGTATGGCATGGTTTTAGCCATTGGATTTCACTCAAAATTCACAAAATGACTCCTCCCACAACATTATGACATTCCCCAAGTTTTGGACTAAATCCGATATCGATTGGTCCAATAAATTGGACAATTCAAGTTCGTACGAAATTCGTTATGAAATGGAGTGGATGGTGTATTGCATAGTTTTAGCCATTGGATTTGACTCAAAAGTCACCAAATGACTCCTCCCACCATATTATGATGTTCCCCATTGTTTTGGACTCAATCCGATATCGATTGGTCCATGAAATCGGACAATTCAGGTTTGTACGAAGTTCGTTCTGAAATGGAGTGGTTGGTGTACTGCATTATTTTAGCCATTGGATTTTACTCAAAACTCACAAAATGACTCCTCCCACAACATTATGTTGTTCCCCAAGTTTTGGGCTCAATCCGATATCGACTGGTCCATGAAATTGGACTGTTCATGTTCGTACGAACTTCGTTCTCTAATGGAGTGGTTCGTGTATTGCATAGTTTTAGCAGTTGGATTTCACTCAAAACTCACCAAATGACTCCTTCGACCATATTATGATGTTCCCCAAGTTTTGGACTCAATCCGATGTAGATAGGTCCATGAAACCGGACAATTCAGGTTCGTACGAAGTTCGTTCTGAAATGTAGAGGTTGGGTATTGCATAGTTTAAGACATTGGATTTTACTCAAAACTCATCAAATGACTCCTCCCACCATATTATGATGTTCCAAAAGTTTTGGACTCAATCCGAGATCGATTGTTCCATGAAATTGAACAATTTAGGTTCGTAAGAAGTTCGTTCTGAAATGGATTGGTTGGTGTATTGCATAGTTCTAGAGATTGGATTTCACTCAAAACCCACCAAATGACTCCTCCCACAATATTATGATATTCCCCAAGTTTTGGACTCAATCCGATATCGATTAGTCCATGAAATTGGACAATTCAGGTTTGTACGAAGTTCATTATGAAATGGAGTGGTTGGTATATTGCATAGTTTTAGCCATTGAATTTCACCCAAAACTCACAAAATGACTCCTCCCACAACAATATGATGCTCCCCAACTTTTAGACTCAGTCCGATATCTATTGGTCCATAAAATTGGACAATTCAGGTTCGTACGAAGTTCGTTCTGAAATGGAATGGTTGGTGTATTGCAGAGTTTTAGCCATTGGATTGCGCGGAAAACTCACCATACGACTGCTTCCCCCAAATTATGATGTTCCCCAAGTTTTGGGCTCAACCCGATATTGATTGGTCCAAGAAATTGGACTATTCATGTTCGTACGAAGTTCGTTCTCTAATGGAGTGGTTCGTGTATTGCATAGTTTTGCCAGTTGGATTTCACTCAAAACTCACCAAATGACTCCTCCCACAACATTATGATGTTCCCTAAGTTTTGGACTCAATCCGATATCGATAGGTCCAGGAAATTGGAGAAATCATCTTCGTACGAAGTTCGTTCTAAAATGGAGTGGTTGGGGTATTGCATAGTTTAAGCCATTGGATTTCGCTCAAAACCCACCAAATGACTCCTCCGACCACATTATGTTGTTCCCCAAGTTTTCGGCTCAATCCGATATCCATTGGTCCATGAAATTGGACAATTCAGGTTCATACTAAGTTAGTTATGAAATGTAGTTGTTGGTGTATTGCGTATTTCTAGAGATTCGATTTCACTCAAAACCCACCAAATGACTCCTCCCATCTTATTATGATGTTCAACAAGTTTTGGACTTGATCCGATATCGATTGGTCCATGAAATTGAACAATTCAGGTTCATACGAAGTTCGTTATGAAATGGAATGGTTGGTATATTGCATAATTTTAGCCATTGAATTTCACTCAAAACTCACAAAATGACTTCTCCCACAACAATATGATGCTCCCCAAGTTTTAGACTCCATCCGATATCTATTGGTCCATGAAATTGGACAATTCAGGTTCGTACGAAGTTCGTTCCAAAATGGAATGGTTGGTGTATTGCAAGGTTTTAGCCATTGGATTTCGCGCAAAACATACCACATGACTCCTGCCCCCAAATTATGATGTTCCCAAAATTTTGGGCTCAACCCGATATCGATTGGTCCCAGAAATTGAACTATTCAAGTTTGTACGAATTTCGTTCTCTAATGGAGTGGTTGGTGTATTGCATAGTTTTGGCAATTGGATTTCACTCAAAACTCACCAAATGACTCCTCCCACGACATTATGAAGTTCCCGAAATTTTGGACTCAATCCAATGTCGAGTGGTCCATGAAATCGGACAATTCAGGTTCGTACGGGGTTCGTTCTGAAATGGAGTGGTTGGTGTATTGCATAGATTTGGCAATTGGATTACTCTCAAAACTCACCAAATGACTTCTCCCACAACACTGTGATGTTCCCCAGGTTTTGGACTCAATCCGACATCTATTGGTCCATGAAATCGGACAATTCAGGTTCATACGAAATTCGTTCTGATATGGAGTGGTCGGTGTATTGCATAGTTTTAGCAATTGAATTTCCCTCAAAACTCACCATGACTCCTCCCACCATATTATGATGTTCCCTAAGTTTTGGACTCAATCTGATATTGATTGGTCCAAGAAATTGGACTATTCTTGCTCGTACGCAGTTCGTTCTCTATTGGAGTGGTTGGTGTATTGTATAGTTCCAGAGATTGGATTTCACTCAAACACCCCCCCCCCCCCCCCCCGAATGACTCCTCCCACAAAATTATGATGTTCCCCAAGTTTTGGACTCAATCTGATATCTATTGGTCCATGTAATTGGACAATTCAGGTTCGAAGAAGTTCGTTCTGAAATGGAGTAGTTGGTGTATTGTATAGTTCTAGAGATTGGATTTCACTCAAACACCACCAAATGACTCCTCCCACAATATTATGATGTTCCTCAAGTTTTGGACTCAATCCGATATCGATTGGTCCATGAAATCGGACAATTCAGGTCCGTACGAAGTTCGTTCTAAAATTTACTGGTTGGTGTATTGTATAGTTCCAGAGTTTGAATTTCACTGAAAACCCACCAAATGACTCCCCCCATAATATTATGATGTTCCCCCAGTTTTGGACTCAATCCGATATCGATTGGTCCATGAAATCGGACAATTCAAGTTCGTACGAAGTTCATTTTGAAATTTAGTGGTCGTTGTATTCTATAGTTCTAGAGTTTGGATTTCACTCAAAACCCACAGAATGACTCCTCCCACAATATCAAGATGTTCCCCAAGTTTTGGACTCAATCCGATATCGATTGGTCCATGAAATCGGACAATTCAGGTTCGTACGAAGTTCGTTCTGAAATGGAGTGGTTGGTGTATTGCATAGTTTTAGCAATTGGTGTTCGCTCAAAACTCACCATCTGACTCCTCCCACCATATTATGATGTTCCCCAAGTTTTGGGCTCAATCAGATTTTCAATGGTCAAAGAAATTGGACTATTCATGTTTGTACAAAGTTCGTTTTCTATTGGAGTGGTTGGTGTATTGTATAGTTCTAGAGAATGGATTTCACTCAAACCCCACCAATTGACTCCTCCCACAAAATTATGATGTTCCCCAAGTTTTGGACTCAATCCGATATCGATTGGTCCATGTAATTGGACAATTGAGGTTCGTAGGACCTTCGTTCTGAAATAGAGTAGTTGATGTATTGTATAGTTCTAGAGATTGGATTTCACTCAAAACCCGGCAAATGACTCCTCCCACAATGTTATGATTTTCCCCAAGTTTTGGACTCAATCCGATATCGATTGGTCCATGAAATCGGACAATTCAGGTTGGTACGAAGTTCGTTCTGAAATTTTGTGGTTGGTGTGTTGTATAGTTCTAGAGATTGGATTTCACTCAAAAACCACCAATTGACTCATCCCACAAGATTATGATGTTCCCCATGTTTTGGACTCAATCCGACATCGATTGGTCCATGAAATCGGACAATTCAGGTTCGTACGAAGATATTCTGAAATTTAGTGGTTGGTGTATTGTATAGTTCTAGAGTTTGTATTTCACCCAAAACCCACCAAATGACTCCCCCCACAATATTATGATGTTCCCCCAATTTTGGACTCAATCCGATATCGATTGGTCCATGAAATCGGACAATTCAGATTCGTATGAAGTTCGTTCAAAAATTTACTGGTTGGTGTATTGTATACTAGAGTTTGAATTTCACTGAAAACTCGCCAAATGACATCCCCCAAAATATGATGATGTTCCCCGAGTTTTGGACTCCTCCAATACCGATTGGTCCATGAAATCGGACAATTCAGGTTCGTACAAAGTTCGTTCTGAAATGGAGTGGTTGGTGTATTGCATAGTTTTAGCAATTGGTGTTCGCTCAAAACTCACCATATGACTCCTCTCACCATATTATGATGTTCCCCAAGTTTTGGGCTCAATCAGATATTCAATGGTCAAAGAAATTGGACTATTCATGTTTGTACAAAGTTCGTTCTCTATTGGAGTGGTTGGTGTATTGTATACTTCTAGAGATTGGATTTCAGTCAAACCCCACCAAATGACTCCTTCCACTATATTATGATGTTCCCCAAGTTCTGGACGCAATCCGATATCGATTGTTACATGAAATTGGACAATTGAGGTTCGTATGAAGTTCGTTCTGAAATGGAGTGGTTGGTGTATTGTATAGTTGTAGAGATTGGATTTCACTCAAAACCAACCAAATGACACCTCCCACAACATTATGAAGTTCCCCAAGTTTTGGACTTAATCCGATGTGGATTGGTCCATGAAATTGGACAATTGATGTTCGTACGAAGTTCGTTTTGAAATGGGGTGGTTGGTGTATTTTATAGTTTGGGCAAATGGATTCCACTAAAAACACACCAAATGACTCCTCCCACAACATTATGATGTTCCCCAAGTTTTGCACTAATCCGATATCGATTGGTCCATGAAATCAGACAATTCAGGTTCGTACGAAGTTTTTTCTTAAATCGAGTGGTTGGTGTATTGCATTGTTTTAGCCATTGGATTTCACTCAAAACTCACAAAATGACTCCTCCCACAACATTTTGATGTTCCCCAAGTTTTGGACGCAATCTGATATCGATTGGTCCCTAAAATTGGACAATTCAGGTTCGTGCGAAGTTCATTCTGAAATGGAGTGGTTGGTGTATTGTATAGTTTTAGAGATTGGATATCACTCAAAACCCACCAAATGACTCCTCCCACAATATCATGAAGTTCCCCAAGTTTTGGACTCAATCCGATATCGATTTGCCCATGAAATTGGACAATTCAGATTCGTACGAAGTTCGTTCTGAAATGGAGTGGTTGGTGTATTGTATAGTTCTCGAGTTTGATTTCACTCAAAACCCACCGAATGACTCCTCCCACAATATTATGATGTTCCCCAAGTTTTGGACTCAATCCGATATTGATTGGTCCATGAAATCGGACAATTAAGTTTCGTACGAAGTATGTTCTGAAATGGAGTGGTTGGTGTATTACATTGTTTTAGCGATTGGATTTAGCTCAACACTCACCATACAACTCCTCCCACCATATTATGATGTTCCCCAAGTTTTGGACTCAATCCGATATCGATTGGTCCAAGAAATTAGACTATTCATGTTCGTACGAAGTTCGTTCTCTAATGGAGTGGTTGGTGTATGGCATAGTTTTCGCAATTGGATTTCACTCAAAACTCACCAAATGACTCCTCCCACAATATTATGATGTTACCCACGTTTTGGACTCAATCAGATATCGATTGGTCCATGAAATTGGACAATTCAGGTTCGTACGAAGTTCGTTCTGAAATGGAGTGGTTGGTGTATTGAATAGTTCTGGAGATTGGATTTCCCTCAAAACCCACCAAATCAGTCCTCCCTCAGTATCATGATGTTCCCCAAGTTCTGGACTCAATCCGATATCGATCAATCCATGAAATTGGACAATTCAGGTTCGTACGAAGTTCGTTCTGAAATGGAGTGGTTGGTGTATTACATTGTTTTAGCCATTGGATTTCACCCAAAACTCACAAAATGACTTCTCCCATAACATTATGATTTTCACCAAGTTTTCGACTCAATCCGATATCGATTGGTTAAAATTGGACAATTAAGGTGCGTACGAAGTTCTTTATGAAATGGAGTAGCTGGTGTATTGCATTGTTTTGGCCATTGGATTTCACTCAAAACTCACAAAATGACTACTTCCTCAACATAACACCCCAAGTTTTGGACTCAATCCCATATCGATTGGTCCTTGAAATTGGACAATTAATGTTCATACGAAATTCGTTATGAAATGGTGTGGTTGGTGTATTGCATAGTTTTAGCTTTCAGATTTCACTCAAAACTCACCAAATGACTCCTACCACCATATTATGATATTCCCTAAGTTTTGGACTCAATCCGATGTCGATCGGTTTCTGAAATTGGACAATTCAGGTTCTTTCGAAGTTTGTTCTAAAATGGAGTGGTTGGGGTATTGCATTGTTTTAGCCATTCGATTTAACTCAAAACTCACCAAATGACTTCTCCCACCATATTATGATGTTCCCTAAGTTTTGGACTCAATCGGATGTCGATCGGTCCCTGAAATTGGACAATTCAGGTTCTTACGTAGTTCGTTCTGAAATGGAGTGTGTTGAGACTATTCTTAACAACTAAAATGAGTTATTAAAAACGGCAACTTTAATTCTCGCAAGTGCACGAGCCATTTATAGTATAGCTTATGTAAATACGAGGTCGATCCCAAGGAGAATGGTAACTTGGTTCCAAGTTAAATTACTTAGAATGCTAGAAAAACATAGAACAAAGAAACTGACTAACTAGCTAAAGGTAAGGTCGAATTCAACAGTGCCTCTTGCTAATTACTCAAGGTCTAGAACAAAATCCTAGCACCACACACGCACTGGAAATGGGGGGTTTTTGTTGTTGAAATGAAAAGAAGAAAGCGAAATGAAAGTGCTCGAAAGTAAACACTGGCAGCAATCAACAAGTTGTGAAACAATAATTGAGAGGTGTTAGAGCCTTGGAATCCACCACTAGTTTTCCTATCCAAGTTATGAATGCATAGAAATTGACTCAAGCTTCATCACAATAGATTATCGCATACAAGCCTATGGTATCTAGGTGCAGGATGCATGATTCTCCTAAGGCATGTGATTATGCATGGTATCTACACAACACGTGATCTCTAATATGCAACCTAAGCATGGTATCTACTTAGAATAAAGCATACAAGAGTCATTAAGCTCCTTGAGAATATGATAATCACACAAGTCCTAGAACATGGTATCTGTCCTAGTCAACCTATGGTTATTAACCCCTTGAATGATTCTTAGGCCATTCATGTATTGCTTGTGAAAGGAGAGTAGAATTGGTGAATCTAAACCCCTTCCCAACCTGTGCTAGATGCATAAAATCCTAGTTAGCTACTCCAAGAAAACATACATCAAGCACATAATAAACTGGAGATTAACAACTTGATAATAAAAGCAAGGAAATCAATTAACTATAAAATCATCCATAACATTGAATATTCATGACTAGGGCTTCATCCTAAGCCCTAACTAAATGGATTAGTTAGACATAACTATGAATACAGAAAATAAGAAATACATAGACAGGATAAAGAGAGGAGAAGAACTAGATGATGGCAGTAAGGAAGTTCCCAGGACAGCTCCAAGCTCTCTTCCCTCTTTGTGGTTAATCTGAATGTGTGTATGAGAGTAATAGATGAAGTGAATGTGTGTGTATGCTCCTTTTGAATGAGTGTGCAGCTCTCTATTTATAGAGTGCAATTTCGTCCTCCCCTTTGGCTGGTGAAGCACACCTCTCTTAGCTGCTCCCGACTGCTCCAGTTGCCCATACTTGCCAACTGCTCCAGCTGCCCATACTTGCCAACTGCTCCAGCTGCCAAATACATGCTTTGGTATGGTTTCTTTATGGAAAGCTTGACTTTTGTTTATCCTTATGAGTTCCTGAGCTGATTTGACTCCCATGTGTGGCTGCCCATATGTAGCACATGGCTCTAGGGATGTAGCCACATTAAATGTGATGGCAGCCAACATGACATTTCTGTGAACTTGGTTCAGTCATTGACGTGCTGAGGCCTCCAGAGTTATCCAAATGGGCTGAAATTGGGATATGTTATAATAGACACCCATTGGAACAACTTCTATCAAGGAGGTCTTCTCATCCGACCTGTGTAAGTTGCTGAAATGATGCCTGTAATATGACCTACGAAACTGGACTGACAAGGAGTGTGGCTCAAATTGGTTGTTTGTCTTTAAGCTCATATTCCTCTTATGCCACTCAGCCCTTAACATGCATGAATTGTATCAAATGTCATCCCTTTGCTGTCTTAACCTACAAAACACACAAACATAGGTAAGAGACTCAAAATAAAGAGAAGCTAAACAAAACTACTAAGCAAAGAAGGCATGCAAATATGTGAAATTATGACCTTATCAGAGTGGTTGGTGTATTACACTATTTTAGCCATTGGATTTCACTCAAAACTCACAAAATGACTCCTCCCACAACGTTACGATGTTCCCCAGGTTTTGGACTCAATCCGATATTGATTGGTTGCTGAAATTGGACAATTAAGGTTCGTACGAAGTTTGTTCTTAAATGTAGAGGATGGTGTATTGCATAGTTCTAGAGATTGGATTTCACTCAAAAGTCACCAAATGACTCCTCCGACCACATTATTATGTTCTCCAAGTTTTGGTCTCAATCCGATATCCATTGGTCGACGAAATCGAACAATTCAGGTTCCTACGAAGTTCGTTCTGAAATGGAATGGTTGGTGTATTGCATTGTTTTAGCCATTCAATTTCACTCAAAACTCACCAAGTGACTCCTCCCACCATATTAGGATGTTGCCTAAGTTTTGTACTCAATCCGATACCGATCGGTCCATGAAATTAGACAATTCAGGTTCGTACGAAGTTCGTTATGAAATGCAGTGGTCGGTGTATTGCATAGTTCTAAAGATTGGATTTCACTCAAAACACACCAAATCACTCCTCCCACAATATTATAATGTTCCCCAAGTTTTGGTCTCAATCCGATATCGGTTGGTCGATGAAATCGGACAATTCAGGTTCGTACGAAGTTCGTTCTGAAATGGAATGGTTGGTGTATTGCATTGTTTTAGCCATTCAATTTCACTCAAAACTCACCAAATGACTCTTCCCACCATATTATGATGTTCCCTAAGTTTTGGACTCAATCCGATATCGATCGGTCCTTGAAATTGGACAATTCACGTTCGTACGAAGTTCGTTCTGAAATGGAGTGGTTGGTGTATTGTATTGTTTTAGCCAATGGATTTCACTCAAAACTCTCAAAATGACTCCTCCCACAACATTATGATGTTCCCCAAGTTTTGGACTCAATCCGATATCGATTGGTCGATGAAATTGGACAATTAAGGTCCGTACGAAGCTCTTTATGAAATGGAGTGGCTGGTGTATTGCATTCCTTTAGCCATTGGATTTCACTCAAAACTCACAAAATGACTACTCCCACAACGTTATACTATTCCCCATCTTTTGGACTCAATCTGATATTGATTGGTCCATGAAATTGGACGATTCAGGTTCGTACGAAGTTCATTCTGAAATGGAGTGGTTGGTGTATTGCATTGTTTTAGCCTTTGGAATTCACTCAAAACCCACCAAATGACTCCTCCCACAATATTATGATGTTCCCCAAGTTTTGGACTCAATCCGATATCGATTGGTCCATGAAATCAGACAATTCAGGTTCATACAAAGTTCGTTCTGAAGTAGAGTGGGTGGTGTATTGCATAGTTTTAGACACTGGATTTCGCTCAAAACTCACCAAATTACTCCTCCCACCATATTATGATGTTCTCCAAGTTTTGGGCTCAATCCGATATTGATTGGTCCAAGAAATTAGACTATTAATGTTCGTACGAAGTTCGTTATCTAATTGAGTGGTTGGTGTATTTCATAGTTTTAGCCATTGGATTTCACTCAAAACCCACCAAATGACTCCTCCCACTATATTATGATGTTCCCTAAGTTTTGGAATCAATCCAATATCGATTGGTCCATGAAATTGGACAATTAAAGTTCGTACGAAGTTCTTTATGAAATGAAGTGGTTGGTGTATTGCATTGTTTAAGCCATTGGATTTCACTCAAAACCCACCAAATGACTCTTACCACAACATTATGATGTTCCCCAAGTTTTGGGCTCAATCCGATATCGATTGACCAATGAAATTGGAAAATTCAGGTTAGTACGAAGTTCATTCTGAAATGGAGTGGTTGTTGTATTGTAAATAGTTCTAGAGATTGGATTTCACTCAAAACCCACCAAATGACTCCTCCCACATTATTATGATGTTCCCCAAGTTTTGGACTGAATCCAATATCAATTGGTCTATGAAATTGGACAATTAAGGTTCGTACGAAGTTCTTTATGAAATGGAGTGCTTGTTGAATTTCATTGTTTTAGCCATTGGATTTCACTCAAAACTCACGAATTGACTCCTCTCACAACATTATGATGTTCCCCAAGTTTTGGTCTCAATCCTATATCCACTGGTCGATGAAATCGGACAATTCAGGTTCTTACGAAGTTCGTTCTGAAATGGAATGGTTGGTGTATTGCATTGTTTTAGCCATTCGATTTCACTCAAAACTCTCCAAATGACTCCTCCCACCATATTAGGATGTTGCCTAAGTTTTGTACTCAATCCGATATCGATCGGTCCATGAAATTGGACAATTCAGGTTCGTACGAAATTCGTTATGAAATGCAGTGGTCGATGTATTGCATAGTTCGAGAGATTGGATTTCACTCAAAACACAACAATTCACTCCTCCCACAAAATTGTTTCCCAAGTTTTGGTCTCAATCCGATATTGCTTGGTCGATGAAATTGGACAATTTAGGTTCGTACGAAGTTCGTTCTGAAATGGAATGGTTGGTGTATTGCATTGTTCTAGCCATTTGATTTCACTCAAAACTCACGAAATGACTCTTCCTACCATATTATGATGTTCCCTAAGTTTTGGACTCAATCCGATATCGATCGGTCCATGAAATTGGACAATTCACTTTCGTACGAAGTTCGTTCTGAAATGGAGTGGTTGGTGTATTGCATTGTTTTAGCCATTGGATTTCACTCAAAACTCACAAAATGACTTCTCCCACAACATTATGATGTTCCCCAAGTTTTGGAATCAATCCGATATCAATTGGTCGATGAAATTGGACAATTAAGGTTCGTACGAAGTTCTTTATGAAATGGAGTGGCTGGTGTATTGCATTCCTTTAGCCATTGGATTTCACTCAAAACTCACAAAATGACTACTCCCACAACGTTATAATGTTCCCCATGTTTTGGACTCAATCCGATATTGATTGGTCTATGAAATTGGACAATTCAGGTTCGTACGAAGTTCATTCTAAAATGGTGTGGTTGGTGTATTGCATTGTTTAAGCCTTTGGAATTCACTCAAAATCCACCAAATGACTCCTACCACAATATTATGATGTTCCCCAAGTTTTGTACTCAATCCGATATCGATTGGTCCATGAAATCGGACAATTTGGGTTCATACGAAGTTCGTTCTGAAGCAGAGTGGTTGGTGTATTGCATAGTTTTAGACACTGGATTTCGCTCAAAACTCACCATGAAATTGGACAATTAAGGTTCGTACGAAGTTCTTTGTGAAATGGTGTGGTTGGTGTATTGCATTGTTTAAGCCATTGGATTTCACTCAAAACACACCAAATGACTCCTACCACAACATTATGATGTTCCCCAAGTTTTGGACTCAATCCGATATTGATTGGTCAATGAAATTGAAAAATTCAGGATAGTATGAAGTTCATTCTGAAATGGAGTGGTTGGTGCATTGTATATAGTTCTAGAGATTGGATTTCACTCAAAACCCCCCAAATGGCTCCTCCCACAATATTATGATGTTCCCCGAGTTTTGGACTCAATCCGATATCAATGGGTCCATGAAATTGGACAATTAAGGTTCGTATGAAGTTCTTTATGAAATGGAGTGGTTGTTGAATTCAAGTTCGTACGTAGTTCGCTCTGAAATGGAGTGGTTGGTGTATTGTATAGTTCTCAAGATTGGATTTCACTCGAAACCCGCCAAATGACTCCACCCATAATATTATGATATTCTTCAGGTTTTAGACTTAATCTGATATCGATTGGTCCCTGAAATCAGACAATTCAGGTTCGTACGTAGTTCGTTTTGAAATGGAGTGGTTGGTGTATTGTATAGTTCTAGTGATTGGATTTCACTCGAAACCCACCAAATGACTCCTCCCACAATATTATGATGTTCCCCAAGTTTTGGACTCAATCCGATATCTATTGGCTCATGAAATTGGATAATTCAGGTTCAGACGAAGTTCGTTCTGAAATGGAGTGGTTGGTGTATTGCATTCTATTAGCTATTGGATTTCACTCAAAACTCACCAAATGACTCTTCCACCATATTTTGATGTTCTTCAAGTTCACTCAATCCGATATCGATTGGTCCATACAATTGGAGAATTGAGGTTCGTACGAAGTTCGTTATGAAATGGAGTGGTTGGTGTATTGCAATGTTTTAGCCGTTTTGTTTCACTCAAAACGCACAAAATGACTACTCCCACAACATTATGAAGTTCCCCAAGTTTTGGACTCAATCCGATATCGATTGGTCTATGAAATTGGACAATGCAGGTTCGTACGAAGTTCATTCTGAAATGGAGTGGTTGGTGTATTGCATAGTTTTAGCCATTGGATTTCACTCAATACTCACCAAATGACTCCTCCCACAATATTATGATGTTCCCCAAGTTTTGGACTCAATCCGATATCGATTGGTTCATGAAATCGGACAATTCAGGTTCGTAAGAAGTTGATAAGTTCATAATTTTATACATTCGCATGCCCTCTTTACATAGTGACTTTGCTTAGTTTCTCTTTATTTTGAGTCACTTACCTCTTTTTGTTTGTTTTGTAGGTTAAGACTGCAAGAGATCACATTTGATGCAATCCATGTTTGATAAGGCTGATTTGGATAAGAGCAATATGAGTTTAAAGACAAACCCAATTTCGGCCACACTCATTGTCAGTCCAGTTTCGTTGGTCATATTGCAGGCCTCATTTCAGCAACTTACACAGGTCGGATGAGGAGACATCCTTGATAGAAGTTGTTCCAATGTGTGTCTATTATAACATAGCCAAAGTTTAGCCCCATTGGATAAATCTGGAGCCCTCAGCGCATCAAAGACTTAACCAATTTCACAGAAAAGTCATAGTTGGCTGCCATCACATTTAATGTGGCCGCATCCCTAGAGCCATGTGCTACACATAAGAGCAGCCACACAAGGGAGACAAATCAGCTTGGGAACTCAGAAAGTTGAACAAAAGTCAAGCTTGCCATAAAGAGACCAAGAATAGTTCACCAAAGCATTTATTGGGCAGCTAGAGCAATTGGCTTTTATTGGGCAGTTGGAGCAGTTGGCATTTATTAGGCAGCTGAGGCAATTGGGAGCAGCTAAGAGAGGTGTGTTTCACCAGCTAGAGGGGAGGACGAAATTGGCACTCAATAAATGGAGAGCTGTACACTCATTCAAAAAAGACAGAGATAGAAGAGAGACATATTCATTTTCATCCATCACTCACACATTCAGATTCACCACAAGAGAGAAGGGAGCTAGTTGCAAAGGAGGGAGACCTTGGAGTTGTCCTAGGAACTTCCTTGTTGCCACCAGCTAGTTCTTCTCTTCTCTTTATTCTATCTATGTATTTCTTATTTTATGTATTCATAGTTATGTCTAACTAATCCATTTAGTTAGGGCTTAGGATGAAGCCCTAGTCATGAATGTTCAATGTTATGGATGATTATATAGTTAATTGATTTCCTTGCTTTCATTATCAAGTTGTTAATCTCCAGTTTATTATGTGCTTCTTGGAGTAGCTAACTAGGATTTTATGCATCTACAAAGGTTGGGAAGGGGTTTAGATTCACCAATTCTACTCTCCTTTCACAAGAAACACATGAATGGCCTAAGAATCATTCAAGGGGTTAATAACCATAGGTTGACTAGGACAGATACCATGTTCTAGGACTTGTGTGATTATCATATTCTCAAGGAGCTTAATGACTCTTGTATGCTTTATTCTAAGTAGATACCATGCTTAGGTTGCATATTAGAGATCACGTGTTGTGTAGATACCATGCACAATCACATGCCTTAGGAGAATCATGCATCCTGCACCTAGATACCATAGGCTTGTATGCGATAATCTATTGTTGATGAAGCTTGAGTCAATTTCTATGCATTCATAACTTGAATAGGAAGACTAGTGGTGGATTCCAAGGCTCTAACACCTCTCAATCATTGTTTCACAACTTGTTGATTGCTGCCAGCGTTTACTTTCCAGCACTTTCTTTTCACTTTCATATCATCATTTCAACAACAAAAACATCCATTTCGAGTGCATGTGTGGTGCTAGGATTCTGTCCTAGACCTTGAGTAATTAGCAAGTTGCATTGTTGAATTCGACTTTGCCTTTAGTTAGTGTTGCTCCTATTCTTAACAACTAAAATGAGTTATTAAAAACAGCAACTTCAATTCTCGCAAGTGCACGAACCATTTATAGTATTGCTTATGTAAATACGAGGTCGATCCCACAGAGAATGGTAACTTGGTTCCAAGTTAAATTACTTAGAATGCTAGAAAAACATAGAACACAGAAACTGACTAACTAGCTAAAGGCAAGGTCGAATTCAACAATACCTCTTGCTAATTACTCAAGGTCTAGGGCAGAATCCTAGCACCACACACGCACTCGAAATGGGGGGTTTTGTTGTTGAAATGAAAAGAAGAAAGTGAAATGAAAGTGCTCGAAAGTAAACACTGGCAGCAATCAACAAGTTGTGAAACAATGATTGAGAGGTGTTAGAGCCTTGGAATCCACCATTAGTTTTCCTATCCAAGTTATGAATGCATAGAAATTGACTCAAGCTTCATCAACAATAGATTATCGCATACAAGTCTATGGTATCTAGGTGCAGGATGCATGATTCTCCTAAGGCATGTGATTATGCATGGTATCTACACAACACGTGATCTCTAATATGCAACCTAAGCATGGTATCTAATTAAAATAAAGCATACAAGAGTCATTAAGCTCCTTGAGAATATGATAATCACACAAGTCCTAGAACATGGTATCTGTCCTAGTCAACCTATGGTTATTAACCCCTTGAATGATTCTTAGGCCATTCATGTGTTGCTTGTGAAAGGAGAGTAGAATTGGTGAATCTAAACCCCTTCCCAACCTGTGCTAGATGCATAAAATCCTAGTTAGCTACTCCAAGAAAACATACATCAAGCACATAATAAACTGGAGATTAACAACTTGATAACAAAAGCAACTTAATAAAATCATCCATAACATTGAATATTCATGACTAGGGCTTCATCCTAAGCCCTAACTAAATGGATTAGTTAGACATAACTATGAATACAGAAAATAAGAAATACATAGATAGGATAAAGAGAGGAGAAGAACTAGATGATGGCAGCAAGGAAGTTCCCAGGACAGCTCCAAGTTCCCTTGACAGCCCCAAGCTCTCTTCTCTCTTTGTGGTGAATCTGCATGTGTGTATGAGAGTAATGGATGAAGGGAATGTGTGTGTGTCCCCTGAATGAGTGTGCAGCTCTCTATTTATAGAGTGCAATTTCGTCCTCCCCTTTGGCTGGTGAAGCACACCTCTCTTAGCTGCTCCCAACTGCTCCAGCTGCCCATACTTGCCAACTGCTCCAGCTGACATACTTACCAACTGCTCCAGCTGCCAAATACATGCTTTGGTATGGTTTCTTTATGGAAAGCTTTACTTTTGTTCATCCTTCTGAGTTCCTGAGCTGACTTGACTCCCATGTGTGGCTGCCCATGTCTAGCACATGGCTCTAGGGATGTAGCCACATTAAATGTGATGGCAGCCAACATGACATTTATGTGAACTTGATTAAGTCATTGACGTGCTGAGGGCTCCAGATTTATCCAATTGGGCTGAAATTTGGATATGTTATAATAGACACCCATTGGAACAACGTCTATCAAGGATGTCTTCTCATCCGACCTGTGTAAGTTGCTGAAATGATGCCTGTAAGATGACCTACGAAACTGGACTGACAAGGAGTGTGGCTCAAATTGGTTTTGTCTTTAAGCTCATATTCCTCTTATGCCACTCAGCCCTTAACATGCATGAATTGTATCAAATGTCATCCCTTTGCTGTCTTAACCTACAAAACACACAAACATAGGTAAGAGACTCAAAATAAAGAGAAGCTAAACAAAATTACTAAGCAAAGAAGGCATGCAAATGTGTGAAATTATGAGGTTATCAGTTAGTTAGTTAGTTTCTTTATTTTCTGTTTTTTCCATCGTTCTAAGTAATTTAACTTGGAACCAAGTTACCATTCAACGTGGGATTGACCTCGTATTTGCATAAGCTATACTATATTTTGATGTTCCCCAAGTTTTGGATTCTATCCGATATCGATTGGTCCCTAAAATTGGACAATTCAGGTTCGTACGAAGTTCGTTATGAAATTGAGTGGTTGGTGTATTGCACAGTTTTAGACATGGGATTTTGCTCAAAACTCACCAAATGACTCCTCCCACAACATTATGATGTTCCCCAAGTTTTGGACTTAATCTGATATCGATTGGTCCCTGAAATTGGACAATTCAGGTTCGTACGAAGTTCGTTCTGAAATGGAGTGGCTGGTGTATTGTATAATAGTTCTAGAGATTGGATTTCACTAAAGGCCTACCAAATGACTCATCCCACAATATTATGATGTTCCCCAAGTTTTGGACTCAATCCGATATCGATTGTTCCATGAAATCGGACAATTCAGGTTCATACGAATTTCGTTCCCTAATAGAGTGGTTGGTGTATTGTGTAGTTTTGGCAAATGGATTTCACTCAAAACTCACCAAATGACTCCTCCCACAACATTACGATGTTCCCGAAGTTTTGGACTCAATCCGATATCGATTGTTCCATGAAATTGGACAATTCATGTCCGTACGAAGTTCGTGATGAAACGGAGTGTTTGGTGTATTGCGTAGTTGTAGAGATTGGATTTCACTCAAAACCCACCAAATGCCTATTCCCACTATATTATGATGTTCACCAAGTTTTGGACTCAGTCCGATATCGATTGGGCCATGAAATCGGACAATTCAGGTTCGTACGAAGTTCGTTCTGAAATGGAGGGGTTGGTGTATTGCATAGTTTCAGCCATTTGATTTCACTCAAAACTCACAAAATGACTCCTCCCACAACATTTTGATGTTCCCCAAGTTTTGGGCTCAATCTGATATCTATTGGTCCATGAAATTGGACAATTCAGGTTCGTACGAAGGTCGTTATGAAATGGAGTGGTTGGTGTATTGTATAGTTCCAGAGATTTGATATCGCTCAAAACTCACCATATGACTCCTCCCACCGTGTTATGATGTTCCCCAAGTTTTGGGCTCGATCCGATATCGATTGGTCCAAGAAATTGGACTATTCATGTTCGTACAAAGTTTGTTCTCTAATAGAGTGGTTGGTGTATTGTGTAGTTTTGGCAAATGGATTTCACTCAAAACTCACCAAATGACTCCTTCCACAACATTATGATGTTGCCCAAGTTTTAGACTCAATCTAATATCGATTGGTACATAAAATTAGACAATTCAGGTTCGTACGAAGTTCGTTTTGAAATGGAGTGGTTGGTGTATTGCATATTTTAGCCATTGGATTTCACTCAAAACTCGCCAAATGACTCGTACCACCATATTATGATGTTCCCCAAGTTTTGGACCCAAACCGATATCGATTGGTCCATGAAATCGGACAAATCAGGTTTGTACGAAGTTTGTTCTGAAATGGAGTGGTTGGTGTATTGCATTATTTTAGCCATTGGACTTCACTCAAAACTCACAAAAAGACTCATCCCAGAACATTATGATGTTCCACAAGTTTTGGACTCAATTCGATATCGAATGATCCATGAAATTGGAGAATTCAGCTTCGTACGAAGTTCGTTCTAAAATAAAGTGGTTCGTGTATTGTATAGTTCTAGAGATTGAATTGCACTCAAAACCCACCAAATGACTCCTCCCACAGTATTATGATGTTCCCCAAGTTTTGGACTCAATCCGATATCGATTGGTTTATGAAATCGGACAATTCAGGTTCGTACGAAGTTAGTTATAAGATGGAGTGGTTGGTGTATGGCATAGTTTTGGCAATTGGATTTCACTCAAAACTAGCCAAATGACTCCTCCCACCATATTATGATGTTCCCCAAGTTTTGGAATCAATCCGATATCCATTGATCCATGAAATTGGACAATTCAGGTTCGTACGAAGTTCGTTCTGAAATGGAGTGGTTGGTGTATTGCATAGTTCTAGAGATTAGATTTCACTCAAAACTCACCAAATGACTCCTCCCACAACATTATGATGTTCCCCAAGTTTTGAACTCAATCCGATATTGATTGGTCCATGAAATTGGAGACTTCAGGTTTGTATGAAGTTCCTTCTGAAATGGAATAGTTGGTGTGTTGCATAATTTTAGCCTTTGAATTTCACTCAAAACGCTCCAAATGACTCCTCCCACAACATTATGATGTTTCCCGAGTTTTGGACTTAATCCGATATCGATTGGTCCTTAAAATCGGCAATTCAGGTTCGTACGAAGTTCGTTCTTAAATGGAGTGCTTGGTGTATTGCATAGTTTTCGCCATTGGATTTCACTCAAAACTCACCAAATGACTCCTCCCACTATATTATGATGTTCCCCAAGTTTTGGACTCTATCCGATATCGATTGGTCCATGAAATCAAACAATTCAGGTTCGTACGAAGTTCGTTCTAAAATGGAGTGTTTTGTGTATTGCATAGTTTTAGCCATGGGATTTCGCTCAAAACTCACCGTACGACTCCTCCCACCATATTATGATGTTCCCCAAGTTTTGGACTCAATCCAATATTGATTGGTCCATGAAATTGGACAATTCAGGTTCGTACGAAGTTCATTTTGAAATGGAGTGGTTGGTGTATTGTATAGTTCTAGGGATTGAATTTCACTCAAAACCCACCAAATGACTACTCCCACTATATTATGATGTTCCCCAAGTTTTGGATTCAATCCGATATCAATTGGTCCATGAAATTGGACAATTCAAATTCGAACGAAGTTCGTTTTGAAATGAAGTGGTAGGTGTATTGTATAGTTCAAGAGATTCGATTTCACTCAAAACCCACCTTATGACTCGTCCCACAATCTTATGATGTTCCCTAAGTTTTGGACTCAATCCGATATCGATTGGTCCATGAAATCGGACAATTCAGGTTCGTACGAAGTTCGTTATAAAACGGAGTGGTTGGTGTATTGCACGGTTTTAGCCATTGGATTTCACTCAAAACTCACCAACTGACTCCTCCCACAACATTATGATGTTCCCCAAGTTTTGGACTCAATCCGATATCGATTGGTCCATAAAATTGGACAATTCAGGTTCGTACGAAGTTCGTTTTGAAATGGAGTGGTTGGTGTATTGTAAGTTCTAGATATTGGATTTCACTCAAAACCCACCAAATGAGTTCTCCCATAATATTAGGATGTTCCCCAAGTGTTGGACTCAATCCGATATCGATTGGTCGTTGACGTCGGACAATTCAGGTTCGTACGATGTTCGCTCTGAAACGGAGTGGTTACATCACATGGTTCTAACAATTGGATTTCACTCAAAACTCACAAAATAACTCCTCCCTCAACATTATGATGTTCCCCAAGTTTTGAAAGCAATCCGATATCGATTGGTCCATCAATTGGACAGTTCTGGTTCATACAAAGTTCGTTCTGAAATGGAGTAGTTGGTGTATTGCATAGTTCTAGAGAGTGGATTTCACTCAAAACCCACCAAATAACTCCTCCCACAATATTATGATGTTCCCCAAGTTTTGGACTCAATCCGATATCGATTGGTCCATGAAATTGGACAATTAAGATTCGTACGAAGTTCGTTCTGAAATGGAGTGGTTGGTGTATTGCATAGTTTTAGGCATCGAATTTCTCTCAAAATTCACCAAATGACTCCCCCCGCTATATTAAGATGTTCCCCAAGTTTGGGGCTCAGTCCGATATCGATTGGTCCAAGAAATTGGACTATTCATGTTCGTACGAAGTTCGTTCTCTAATGGAGTGGTTGGTGTATTGCATAGTTTTGGCAATTGGATGTCACTCAAAACTCCCTAAATGACTCCTCCCACAACATTATGTTGTTCCCCAAGTTTTGGACTCTATCAGATATCTTTTGTTCATGAAATTGGACAATTCAGGTTCGTATGAAGTTCGTTCTGAAATGGAGTACTTGGTGTATTGCATAGTTCTAGGGATTGGATTTCACTCAAAACCCACCAAATGACTCCTCCCTCAACATTATGATGTTCCCCAAGTTTTGGGCCCAATCCATATCTATTGGTCCAAGAAATTGATCTATTCATGATCGTACGAAGTTTGTTCTCTAATGGAGTGGTTGGTGTATTGCAAAGTTTTGCGATCGGATTTCACTCAAAACACACCAAATGACTCCTCCCACAACATTATGATGTTCCCCAAGCTTTGGACTCAATCTGATATCGATTCGTCCATGACATCAGACAATTCAGGTTCGTACGAACTTCGTTCTGAAATGGAGTGGTTTGTGTATTGCATAGTTTTAGCCATTGGATTTCGCTCAAAATTCACCAAATGACTCCTCCCACCGTATTATGATGTGCCCCTTGTTTTGGGCACAATCCGATATCTATTGGTCCCAGAAATTGGACTATTCATGCTCGTATGAAGTTTGTTCTCTAATGGAGAGGTTCGTGTATTGCATACTTTTGGCAATTGGATTTCCCTCAAAACGCACTAAATGACTCCTACAGGATTATGATGTTCCCCAAGTTTTGGACTCAATCCGATATCGATTGGTCCATGAAATTGGACGATCCAAGTTCGTATGAAGTTTGTTCTGAAATGGAGTGGTCTGTGTATTGCACAGTTCTAGAGATTGGATTTCACTCAAAACTCACCATATGACTCCCACAATATTATGAAGTTCCCCAAGTTTTGGACTTAATTCGATATCGATTGGTCCCTGAAATCGGACAAGTTTGGATCATACGAAGTTCGTTCACTAATGGAGTGGTTGGTGTATTTCATTGTTTTTGCAATTAGATTTCACTCCAAACCCACCAAATGACTCCTCCCACAATATTATGATGTTCCCCAAGTTTTGGTCTCAATCCGATATCGACTGGTCCATGAAATTGGACAATTCATGTTCGTACGAAGTTCGTTCTGAAATGGAGTGGTTGGTGTACTGCATAGTTTTAGCCATTGGATTTCACTGAAAACTAAACAAATGACTCCTCCCACCATATTATGATGTTCCCCAAGTTTTGGACTCAATCCGATATCGATTGGTCCATGAGATTGGACAATTCAGGTTCGTACGAAGTTCGTTATGAATTGGCGTGGTTGGTGTCTTGAATTGTTTTAGCCATTTTGTTTCCCTCAAAACCCACCAAATGACTCCTCCCACTATATTTTGATGTTCCCCAAGTTTTGGACACAATCTGATATCGATTGGTCCACGAAATTAGACAAATCAGGTTCGTACGAAGTTAGTTATGAAATGGAGTGGTGGGTGTATTGTATAGTTTTAGCCATTGGATTTCACTGAAAACTAACCAAATGACTACTCCCACCATATTATGATGTTCCCCAAGTTTTGGACTCAATCCGATATCGATTGGTCCATGAGATCGGACAATTCAGGTTCGTACGAAGTTCGTTATGAATTCGAGGGGTTGGTGTCTTGAATTGTTTTAGACATTTTGTTTCCCTCAAAACACACCAAATGACTCCTCCCACCATATTATGTTGTTCCCCAAGTTCTGTACCCAATCTGATATCGATTGGTCCATGAAATTGGACAATTCAGTTTCGTACGAAGTTCGTTATGAAAAGGAGTGGGTAGTGTATTACACAGTTTTAGCCATTGGAGGCTCCAAACTCACCAAATGAATCCTCCCTCCATATTATGATGGTCCCCAAGTTTTGGGCTCAATCCGATATCTATTGGTCTATGAAATTGGACTATTCACGTTCATATGAAGTTCGTTCTGAAATGGAGTGGTTGGTGTATTGTATAGTTCTAGAGATTGGATTTCACTCAAAACCCATCAAATGACTCCTCCCACGATATTATGATGTTCCCCAAGTTTTGGACTCAATCTGATGTCAATTGGTCCATAAAATTGGACAATTCAGGTTCATACAAAGTTCGTTCTAAAATGGAATGGTTGGTGTATTGCATAGTTTTAGCCTTTGGATTTCACTCAATACTCACCAAATGACTCCTCTCACCATATTATGAAGTTCCCCAAGTTTTGGACTCAACCGATATTGATTGGTACCTGAAATCGGAAAATTCAGGTTCGTACGAAGTTCGTTATGAAATGGAGTGGTTGGGGTATTGCATAGTTTTGGCCACTATATTTCACTAAATACTCACCAAAGAATCCTCCTACAATATTATGATATTCCCCAAGTTTTGGACTCAATCTGATATCGATTGGTCCATGAAATCGAACTATTCATGTTCGTACGAAGTACGTTATGAAATGGAGTGTTTGGTGTATTGCATAGTTTTGGCCACTGGACATCACTCAATACTCACCAAATGACTTCTCCCACAACATTATGGTGTTTCCCAAGTTTTGGACACAATGTGATATCGATTGGTCTACGAAATTTGACAATTCAGGTTCATACGAAGTTCGTTCTGAAATGGAATGGTTGGTGTATTGCATTGTTTTAGCGATTGAATTTCACTCAATACTCACCAAATGACTCCTCCCACTTCCCCATGTTTTGGACTCAATCTGATATCGATTGGCCCATGAAATCGGACAACTCAGGTTCGTACGAAGGTGGTGCTGAAAAGTAGTGGTTGGTGTATTGCATTGTTTTAGCCATTGGATTTCTCCCAAAACTCACCAAATGAGTCCTCCCACTATATTACGTTGTTCCCCAAGTTTTGAACTGAATCTGAGATCGATTGGTCCATGAAATCGGACAATTCAGGTTCGTACGAACTTCGTTCTGAAATGGAGTGGTTGGTGTATTGCATAGTTTTAGCCATTGGATTCACTAAATACTAACCAAATGACTGCTCCCAGCATATTATGATGTCCCCCAAGTTTTGGACTCAATTCGATATCAATTGCTCCATGAAATCGGACTATTCATGTTCGTACGAAGTTCGTTCTCTAACGGAGTGGTGGTGTATTGCAAAGTTTTGGCAATTGGATTTCACTACTCCTCCCACAACATTATGATGTTCCCCAAGTTTTGGACTCAATCCGATATCGATTGGTCCATGAAATTGAACAATTCAAGTTCGTACGAAGTTCGTTCTGAAATGGAGTGGTTGGATTATTGCATTGTCTTAGCCATTGGATTTCCCTCAACAATCTCAAAATGACTCCTCCCATAACATTTTGATGTTCTCCAACTTTTGGATTCAATCCGAGATCGATTGGTCCATGAAATTGGACAATTACGGTTCGTACGAAGTTCGTTCTGAAATGGAGTGGTTGGTGTATTGCATAGTTCTAGCCGTTGGATTTCACTCAAAACTCACCAAATGACTCCTCCCTCTATGTTATGATGTTCCCCAAGTTTTGGACTCAATCTAATATCGATTGGTCCATGAAATTACACAATTCAGGTTCGTACGAAGTTCATTATGAAATGGAGTGGTTGGTGTATTGCATTGTTATAGCGATTGGATTTCACTCAATACTCACCAAATGACTGCTCCCACCATATTATGGTGTTCCCCAAGTTTTGGACTCAATCCGATATCGATTGGTCCATGAAATCGGACAATTCAGGTTCGTACGAAGTTAGTTATAAGATATAGTGGTTCGTGTATTGCATTGTTTTAGCCACTGGATTTCTCCCAAAACTCACCAAATGACTCCTGCCGCTATATTACGTTGTTCCCCAAGTTTTGGACTGAATCTGATATCGATTGGTCCATGAAATCGGACAATTCAGGTTCGTACGAAGTTCGTTCTGAAATGGAGTGGTTGGTGTATTGCATAGTTTTAGTCATTGGATTTCACTCAATACTTACCAAATGACTGCACCCAGCATATTATGATGTCCCCCAAGTTTTGGACTCAATCCGATATCGATTGCTCCATGAAATCGGACTATTTATGTTCGTACGAAGTTCGTTCTCTAATGAAGTGGTGGTGTATTGCATAGTTTTGGCAATTGGATTTCACTCAAAACTCACCAAATGACTACTCCCACCATATTATGGTGTTCCCCAAGTTTTGGACTCAATCCAATATCGATTGGTCCATGGAATTGGACAATTAAGGTTCGTACGAAGTTCATTCTAAAATGGAGTGGTTGGTGTATTGTATAGTTCTAAAGATTGGATTTCTCTCAAAACCCACCAAATGACACCTGCCACAATATTATGACGTTCCCCAAGTTTTGGCCTCAATCCGATATCCATTGGTCCATGAAATTGGACAATTCAGGCTCGTACTAAGTTAGTTCTAAAATGGAGTTGTTGGTGTATTACATATTTATAGAGATTGGATTTAACTCAAAACCCACCAAATGACTCCTCCCACCATATTATGATGATGCCCAAGTTTTGGACTCAATCCTATATCGATTGGTCCCTGAAATCGGACTATTCATGTTCGTACGAAGTTCGTTGTCTAATGGAGTGGTGGTGTATTGCATAGTTTTGGCAATTGGATTTCACTCAAAACTCACCAAATGACTCCTCCCACAACATTATGATGTTCCTCAAGTTTTGGACTCGATCCGATATCGATTGGTCCACAAAATTGGACAATTCAAGTTCGTACGAAGTTCATTCTGAACTGGAGTGGTTGGGGTATTGCATTGTCTTAGCCATTGGATTTCTCCCATAACCTTTTGATGTTCCCCAAGTTCTGAAATGACTCCTCCCATAACATTTTGATGTTCTCCAAGTTTTGGATTCAATCCGAGATCGATTGGTCCCTGAAATTGGACAATTACGGTTCGTACGAAGTTCGTTCTGAAATGGAGTGGTTGGTGTATTGCATAGTTCTAAAGATTGGATTTCACTCAAAACCCACCAAATGACTCCTCCCACCATATTATGAAGTCCCCCAAGTTCTGGACACAATCCGATATCGATTGGTCCATGAAATTTTACAATTCATGTTCGTACAAAGTTCGTTCTGAAATGGAGTGGTTCATGTATTGCATAGTTCTAGGGATTGGATTTCACTCAAAACCCACCAAATGATTCCTCCCATTATATTATGACGTTCCCCAAGTTTTGGACAAAATCCGATATCGATTGGTCCATGAAATTGGACAGTTCATGTTCGTACAAAGTTCGTTATGAAATGGAGTGGTTGGTGTATTGCGTAGTTTTAGGCATTGAATGACTCCTCCCACAACATTTTACTGTTCCCCAAGTTTTGGATTCAATCCGATATCGATTGGGCCATGAAATCGTACAATTCAGGTTCGTACGAAGTTTGTTATGAAATGGGGTGGTTGGTGTATTGCATTGTTTTAGCCATTGGATTTCACTCAAAACTCACAAACGGACTCCTCCCACAACATTTTGCCGTTCCCCAAGTTTTGGACTCAATCCGATATCGATTGGTCCATTAAATTGGATAATTCAGGTACGTACAAAGTTTGTTCTAAAATGGAGTGGTTGGGGTATTTTGTAGTAATAGAGATTGGATTTCACTCAAAACCCACCAAATGACTCCTCCCCCAATATTATGATGTTCTCCAAGTTTTGGACTCAATCCGATATCCATTGGTCCATGAAATTGGACAATTCAGGCTCGTACTAAGTTAGTTCTGAAATGGAGTTGTTGGTGTATTACATAGTTTTAGCCATTGGATTTCTCTGAAAACTCACAAAATGACTCCTCCCACAACATTATGACATTCCCCAAGTTTTGGACCCAATCCGATATTGACTGGTCCATGAAATTGGACAATTCAGGTTTGTACGAAGTTAGTTATGAAATGGAATTGTTCATGTATTGCATACTTCTAGAGATTGGATTTCGCTCAAAACCCACCAAATGACTCCTCCCATAATAAAATGATGTTCCCCAAGTTTTGGACTCAATCCGATATCGATTCGTCCATGAAATCGAACAATTCAGGTTCGTACGACGTTCGTTTCGAAAAGGAGTGGTTGGTGTATTGCATAGATCTAGAGATGAGATTTCACTCAAAACCCCAAATGACTCCTCCCACTATATTATGATGCTCCCCAAGTTTTGGACTCAATCCGATATCGTTAGTCCATGAAATAAGACAATTCAGGTTCGCATGAAGTTCATTTTGAAATAGAGTTTTCGGTGTATTGCATAGTTCTAGAGATTGGATTTCACTCAAAAGCCACTAAATGACTCCTCCCACCATATTATGATATTCCCCAGAGTTTGGACCCAATCCGATATCGATTCGTCCATGAAAACGAACAATTCAGGTTCGTACAAAGTTCGTTCTGAAATGTAGTAGTTGGTGTATTGCAAAGTTCTAGAGGCTGGATTTCGCATAAAACCCACCAAATGACTCCTCCCATTATATTATGGTGTTCCCCAAGTTTTGGAATCAATCCGATATCTGTTGGTGCATGAAATTGGGAAATTCAGGTTCGTACGAAGTTCGTTCTGAAATTTAGTAGTTGGTGTATTGCAAAGTTCTAGAGACTGGATTTCGCATAAAACCCACCAAATGACTCCTCCCTCAACATTATGATGTTCCCCAAGTTTTGGACTCAATCCAATATACATTGGTCCATGAAATTGGACAATTCAGGTTCGTACTAAGTTAGTTCTGAAATGGAATTGTTGGTGTATTGCAGGATTCTAGAGATTAGATTTCGCTCAAAACCCACCAATGACTCCTCCCACCATATTATGATGTTCCCCAAGTTTTGGACTCAATCCGATGTCGATTGGTCCATGAAATCGTACAACTTAGGTTCATACGAAATTCGTTCTGAAATGGAGTGGTCAGTGTATTGCATAGTTCAAGAGATTGGATTTCACTCAAAACCCACCAAATGACTCATCCCATCATATTATGATGTTCCCCAAGTTTTGGACTCAATCCGATATCGATTGGTACAAGAAATTGGACAATTGAGGTTCTTACGAAATTCATTCTGAAACGGAGTGGCCGGTGTATTGCATAGTTCAAGAGATTTGATTTCACTCAAAACCCACCAAATGACTCATCCCATCGTATTATGATGTTCTCCAAGTTTTGGACTCAATCCGATATCTATTGGTCCCTTAAATTGAACAATTCTGGTTCGTACGAAGTTCATTCTGAAATGGAGTGGTAGGTGTATTGCATAGTTCTAGGGATTGGATTTCATTCAAAACCCACCAACTGACTCCTCCCACTATATTATGATGTTCCCCAAGTTTAGGACTCAATCCGATATCGATTGGTCCATGAAATAGAGTTGTCGGTGTATTGCATAGTTCAAGAGATTGGATTTCACTCAAAACCCACCAAATGACTCATCCCATCGTATTATGATGTTCTCCAAGTTTTGGACTCAATCCGATATCTATTGGTCCCTGAAATTGAACAATTCTGGTTCGTACGTAGTTCATTCTGAAATGGAGTGGTAGGTGTATTGCATAGTTCCAGGGATTGCATTTCACTCAAAACCCACCAAATGACTCCTCCCACAATATTACGATGTTTCCCAAGTTTTGGACTCAATTCGGTATCGATTGGTTCGTGAAATGGAGTGGTTGGTGTATTTCAAAGTTTTTGCTCTTGGATTTCCCTAAAAATCCCCCCAAATGACTCCTCCCATCATATTATGATGTTCCCCAAGTTTTGGACTCAATCTGATATCAATTGGTCCTTGAAATTAGACAATTCAAGTTCGTACGAAGTTCGTTCTGAAATGGAGTGGTTGGTGTATTGTATAGTTCTAAAGATTGGATTTCACTCAAAACCCACCAAATGACTCCTCCCACAATATTAAGATATTCCCCAAGTTTTTGACTCAATTCGGTATCGATTGGTCCATGAAATCGGACAATTCAGGTTCGTACTCAGTTGGTTCTGAAATGAAGTGGTTGGTGTATTGTATAGTTCTGGCGATTGGATTTCGCTCAAAAGTCACCATACGACTCCTCCCACCATATCAACCCAAGTTTTGGACTCAGTCCGATATCGATTGTTCCATTAAATCGGACCATTAAGGTTCGTACGAAGTTCGTTCTGAAATGGAGTGGCTGGTGTATTGCATAGCTTTAGCAATTAGATTTCGCTCAAAACTAACCATATGACTTCTCCCACCATATTATGATGTTCCCCAAGTTTTGGGCTCAATCAGATATTAATTGGTCCAAGAAATTGGACTATTCATGTTCGTACGAAGTTCGTTCTCTATTCGAGTGGTTGGTGTATTGTACAGTTCTAGAGATTGGATTTCACTCAAACCCCATCAAATGACTCCTCCCACAATATGATGATGTTCCCCATGTTTTGGAATCAATCCGATATCGATTGGACCATGAAATTGGATAATTCAGGTTTGAACAAAGTTTGTTGTGAAATAGAGTGGTTGGTGTATTGCATAGTTCTAGTGATTGGATTTCACTCAAAACCCACCAAATGACTCCTCCCGCATTATTATGATGTTCCCCAAGTTTTGAATTCAATCCGATATCGATTGGTCCATGAAATCGTACTATTCAGGTTCGTATTAAGTTCGTTCTGAAATGGAGTGGTTGGTGTATTGCATAGTTCTAGTGATTCGATTTTACTCAAAAACCACCAAATGACTCCCACAATATTATGATGTTCCCCAAGTTTTGAACTCAATCTGGTATCGATTGGTCCATGAAATCGGACAATTCAGGTTTGTACGAAGTTCGTTCTGAAATGGAGTGGTTGGTGTATTGTATAGTTCTAGAGATTGGATTTCACTAAAAACCCACCAAATGACGCCTCCCACAATATTATGTTGTTCCCCAAGTTTTGGACTCAATCCGATATCGATTGGTCCATGAAATCGGACAATTCAGGTTCGTACAAAGTTCGTTCTGAAATGTAGTGGTTGGTGTATTGTATAGTTCTAGAGATTGGATTTCACTCAAAATCACCAAATGACTCCTCCCACAATATTATGATATTCCCCAAGTTTTGGAATCAATCCGATATCGATTAGTCCTTGAAAATGGACAATTCAGGTTCTAACGAAGTTCGTTGTGGAATGGAGTGGTTGGTGTATTGCATAGTTCAACATATTGGATTTCACTCAAAACCAACCAATTGACTCGTCCTACCATATTATGATGTTCCCCAAGTTTTGGAATCAATCCGATATCGATTGGTCCATGAAAATGGACAATTCAGGTTCTAACGAAGTTCGTTGTGAAAAGGAGTGGTTGGTGTATTGCATAGTTCAAGATATTGGATTTCACTCAAAACCAACCAATTGACTCCTCCCACCATATTATGATGTTCCCAAGTTTTGGAATCAATCCGATATCGATTGGTCCATGAAATTGGATAATTCAGGTTCGAACGAAGTTCGTTGTGAAATGGAGTGGTCGGTGTATTGCATAGTTCTAGTGATTGGATTTCACTCAAAACCAACCAAATGACTCCTCCCACAACATTATGATTTTCCCCAAGTTTTGGTCTCAGTTAGATATTGATTGGTCCAAGAAGTTGGACTATTCATGTTCGTACGAAGCTCGTTCTCCATTGGAGTGGTTGGCGTATTATATAGTTCGGGAGATTGGATTTCAGAACGAAATTCATGTTTGAACAAAGTTCTTTGTGAAATAGAGTGGTTGGTGTATTGCATAGTTCTAGTAATTGGATTTCGCTCAAAACTCACCATATGACTCCTCCCACAATATTATGATGTTCCCCAAGTGTTGGACTCAATCCGATATCGATTGATCCTTGTAATTGGACAATTCAGGTTCATACGAAAGTTCATCCTGATATGGTGTGGTTGGTGTATTGTACAGTTCTAGAGGTTGGATTTCACTCAAAACCCACCAAATGCCTCCTCCCACAATATTATGATGTTCCCCAAGTGTTGGACTCAATCTGATATCGATTGGTCCATGAAATTGGACTATTCAGGTTCGTACGAAGTTCATTCTGAAATTTAGTGGTTGGTGTATTGTATAGTTATAGAGATTGGATTTCGCCCAAAAACCACCAAATGACTCCTCCCACAATATTATGATGTTCCCCAAGTCTTGGACTCAATCCGATATCGATTGGTCCATGAAATTGGATAATTCATGTTCGAACGAAGTTCTTTGTGAAATAGAGTGGTTGGTGTATTGCATAGTTCTAGTAATTGGATTTCGCTCAAAAGTCACCATATGAGTCCTCCCACAATATTATGATGTTCCCCAAGTGTTGGACTCAATCTGATATCGATTGGTCTTTGTAATTGGACAATTAAGGTTCGTACGAAAGTTCATTCTGATATGGAGTGGTTTGTGTATTGTATAGTTCTAGAGGTTGGATTTCACTCAAAACCCACCAAATGACTCCTCCCACAATATTATGATGTTCCCCAAGTTTTGGACTCAATCCGATATCGATTGGTCCATGAAATTGGACTATTCAGGTTCGTACGAAGTTCATTCTGAAATTTAGTGGTTGGTATATTGTATAGTTCTAGAGATTGGATTTCACCCAAAAACCACCAAATGACTCCTCCCACAATATTATGATGTTCCCCAAGTCTTGGACTCAATCCGATATCGATTGGTTCATGAAATTGGATAATTCATGTTCGAACGAATTCTTTGTGAAATAGAGTGGTTGGTGTACTGCATAGTTCTAGTAATTGGATTTCGCTCAAAAGTTAACGTATGAGTCCTCCCACAATATTATGATGTTCCCCAAGTGTTGGACTCAATCCGATATCGATTGGTCTTTGTAATTGGACAATTAAGGTTCGTACGAAAGTTCATTCTGATATGGAGTGGTTTGTGTATTGTATAGTTCTAGGGGTTGGATTTCACTCAAAACCCACCAAATGACTCGTCCCACAATATTATGATGTTCCCCAAGTTTTGGACTCAATCCGATATCGATTGGTCCATGAAATTGGACTATTCCGGTTCGTATGAAGTTTGTTCTGAAATTTAGTGGTTGGTGTATTGTATATTTCTAGAAATTGGGTTTCACTCAAAACACACGAAATGACTCCTCCCACGATATTAGGATGTTCCCCAAGTTTTGGACTCAATCCATCATCGATTGGTCCATGAAATCGGACAATTCAGGTTCGGACGAAGTTCGTTCTGAAATGGAGTGGTTGGTATGTTGCACAGTTTTCGCAATTGGATTTCGCTCAAAACTCACCATATGACTCCTCCGACCATATTATGATGTTCCCCAACTTTTGGGCTCAATCAAATATTGATTGGTCCCAGAAATTGGACTATTCATGTTCGTACAAAGTTCGCTCTCTACTGGTGTGGTTGGTGTCTTAAGTAGTCCTACAGATTGGATTTCACTCAAACCCCTCCAAATGACCCCTCCAACAATATTATGATGTTCCCCAAGTTCTGGACTCATTCCGATATCGATTGGTCCCTGAAATCGGACAATTCAGGTTTGTACGAGATTCGTTCTGAAATGAAGTGGTTGGTGTATTGCATAGTTTTGGCAATTGGATTTCACTCAAAACTAAATAAATAACTCCTCCCACAAAATTATGATGTTCCCCAAGTTTTGGACTCAATCCGATATCAATTGGTCCATGAAATCGGACAATTCAGGTTTGTACGAGGTTCGTTCTAAAATATAGTGGTTGGTGTATTGCGTAGTTTTGGCAACTGATTTCACTCAAAACTGAATAAATGACTCCTTCCACAAAATTATGACGTTCCCCAAGTTTTGGACTCAATCCGAGATCGATAAGTCCATGAAATCGGACAATTCAGGTTCATACGAATTTCGTTCTGAAATTGAGTGGTTGGTGTATTGTGTAGTTCTAGAGATTGGATTTCACGCAAAACCCACCAAATGACTCCTCCCACAATATTATTCCCCAAGTTTTGGACTCAGTCCGATATCGATTAGTCCATGAAATCGGACAATTAAGGTTCGTGCGAGTTCGTTCTGAAATGGAGTGGTTGGTTTATTGCATAGTTTTGACAATTGGATTTCACTCTAAACTCACAAAATGACTCCTCCCACAACATAATGATGTTCCCCAAGTTTTGGAGTCAATCCGATATCGATTGGTCCACGAAATCGGACAATTCAGGTTTGTACGAGGTTCGTTCTGACATGGAGTGGTTGGTGTATTGCATAGTTTTGGCAATTGGATTTCACTCAAAACTGAATGAATAAATGACTCCTCCCACAAACTTATGACGTTCCCCAAGTTTTGGACTCAATCCAAGATCAATGGGTCCATGAAATCGGGCAATTCAGGTTCGAACGAAGTTCATTCTGAAATTGAGTGGTTGGTGTATTGTGTCGTTCTAGAGATTGGATTTCACTCAAAACCCACCAAATGACTCCTCCCACAATATTTTGATGTTCACCAAGTTTTCGACTCAATCCGATATTGCGTGGTCCATGAAATCGGACAATTCAGGTTCGTACGTAGTTCGTTCTGAAATTGACTGGTTGGTGTATTGTGTAGTTCTAGAGTTTGGATTTCACACAAAACCCACCAAATGGCTCCTCCCACAATTTTATGATATTCCCCAAGTTTTGGACTGAATCCCATGTCGATTGGTCCATGAAATCGGACAATTCAGGTTCGTACGAGTTTTGTTCTGAAATGGAGTGGTTGGTGTATTGCATAGTTTTGGCAATTGGATTTTACTCAAAACTCACCAAATGACTCCTCTCACAACATTATGATGTTTCCCAAGTTTTGGACTCAATCCGATATCTATTGGTCCATGAAATCGGACAACTCAGGTTCGTTCTGAAATGAAGTGGTTGGTATATTGCATAGTTTGGCAATTGGATTTCACTCAAAACTCAACAAATGACTCCTCCCACAACATTATGATGTTCCCTAAGTTTTGGACTCAATCCGATATCTATTGGTCCATGAAATTGGACAACTCAGGTTCGTACGAAGTTCGTTCTGAAATGGAGTGGTTGGTGTATTACATAGTTTGGTAATTGGATTTCACTCAAAACTCAACAAATGACTCCTTCCACAACATTATGATGTTCCCCAAGTTTTGGACTCAATCCGATATCTATTGGTCCATGAAATCGTCCAATTCAGGTTCGTACGAACTGTGTTCTGAAATGGAGTGGTTGGTGTATTGTATAGTTTTGGCAATTGGATTTCATTCGAAACTCACCAAATGACTCCCCCCACAACATTATGATGTTCCCCAAGTTTTGGACTCAATCCGAGATCGATAGGTCCATGAAATCGGACAATTCAGGTTCGTACGAAGTTCGTTCTGAAATTGAGTTGTTGGTGTATTGTGTAGTTCTAGAGATTGGATTTCACTCAAAACTGACCAAATGACTCCTCCCACAATATTTTGATGTTCCCCAAGTTTTGGACTCAATCCGATATCGATTGGTCCATGAAATCGGACAATTCATGTTCGTACGAAGTTCTTTCTGAAATAGAGTGGTTGGTGTATTGTGTAGTTCTAGAGATTGGATTTAATTCAAAACCCACGAAGTGACTCCTCCCACAATTTTACGGTGTTCCCCAAGTTTTGGACTCAATCCGATGTCGATTGGTCCATGAAATCGGACAATTCAGGCTCGTACGAGGTTCGTTCTGAAATGGAGTGGTTGGTGTATTGCATAGTTTTTGCAATTGGATTTTACTCAAAACTCACCAAATGACTCCTCCCACAACATTATGATGTTTCCCAAGTTTTGGACTCAATCCGATATCTATTGGTCCATGAAATCGGCCAATTCAGGTTCGTACGAAGTTCGTTCTGAAATGGAGTGGTTGGTGTATTGTATAGTTCTAGAGATTGGATTTCATTCAAAACCCACCAAATGATTATTTCCACAATATTATGATGTTCCCCAAGTTTTTGACTCAATTCGATATCGATTAGTCCATGAAATCGGACAATTCAGGTTTGTATGAAGTTCGTTCTGAAATTGAGTGGTTGGTTTATTGTATAGTTCTAGGGGTTGGATTTCACTCAAAACCCACCAAATGACTCCTCCCACAATACTGTGATGTTCCCCAAGTTCTGGACTCAATCCGATATCGATTGGTTCATGAAATCGGACAATTCAGGTTTGTACGAAGTTCGTTCTGAAATGGAGTGGTTAGTGTATTGTATAGTTCTAGAGATTGGATTTCACTCAAAACCCACCAAATGACTCCTCCCACAATATTATGTTCCCCATGTTTTGGACTCAATCCGATATCGATTGGTCCATGAAATCGGACAATTCAGGTTTGTACGAAGTTCGTTCTAAAATGGACTGGTTAGTGTATTTTATAATTCTAGAGATTGGATTTCACTCAAAACCCACCAAATGACTCCTCCCACAATATTATGTTCCCCATGTTTTGGACTCAATCCGATATCGATTGGTCCATGAAATCAGACAATTCAGGTTTGTACGAAGTTCGTTCTGAAATGGGGTGGTTAGTGTATTGTATAGTTCTAGAGATTGGATTTCACTCAAAACCCGCCAAATGACTCCTCCCACAATACTATGATGTTCCCCAAGCTCTGGACTCAATCCGATATCGATTGGTTCATGAAATCGGACAATTCAGGTTCGTACGAAGTTCGTTCTGCAATGGAGTGGTTGGTGTATTGCATAGTTTTCGCAATTAGATTTCACTCAAAACTCAATAAATAACACCTCCCACAACATTATGATGTTCCCCAAGTTTTGAACATAATCCGATATCGATAGGTCCATAAAATCGGACAATTCAGGTTCGTACGAAGTTTGTTCTGAAATGGAGTGGTTGGTGTATTGTATAGTTCTAGAGATTGGATTTCACTCAAAACCCGCCAAACGACTCCTCCCACAATATTATGATGTTCCCCAAGTTTTGGACTCAATTCGATATCGATTGGTCCACGAAATCGGACAATTCAAGTTCGTATGAAGTTCGTTCTGAAATGGAGTGGTTGGTGAATTGTATAGTTCTAAAGATTGGATTTCACTCAAAACCCACCAACTGACTCCTCCCACAATATTATGATGTTCCCAAGTTTTGGACCCAATCCGACATCGATTGGTCCACGAAATCGAACAATTCATGTTCGTACGAAGTTCGTTCTGAAATGGAGCGGTTGGTTTATTGTATAGTTCTAGGGATTGTATTTCACTCAAAACCAACCAACTGATTCCTCCCACAATATTTTGATGTTCCCCAAGTTTTGGACTCAATCCGAGATCGATAGGTCCATGAAATCGGACAATTCAGGTTCGTACGAAGTTCGTTCTGAAATTGAGTTGTTGGTGTATTGTGTAGTTCGAGAGACTGGATTTCACTCAAAACCCACCAAATGACTCCGCCCAAAATATTTTGATGTTCCCCAAGTTTTGGACTCAATCCGACATCGATTGGTCCATGAAATCGAACAATTCAAGTTCGTACGAAGTTCTTTCTGAAATAGAGTGGTTGGTGTATTGTGTAGTTCTAGAGATTGGATTTCACTCAAAACCCAGCAAATGACTCCTCCCAAAATTTTATGATGTTCCCCAGGTTTTGGACTCAATCCGATGTCGATTGGTCCATGAAATCGGACAATTCAGGCTCGTACGAGGTTCGTTCTGAAATGGAGTGGTTGGTGTATTGCATAGTTTTTGCAATTGGATTTTACTCAAAACTCACCAAATGACTCCTCCCACAATTTTAAGATGTTCCCCAAGTTTTGGACTCAATCCGATGTCGATTTGTCCATGAAATCGGACAATTCAGGCTCGTACGAGGTTCGTTCTGAAATGGAGTAGTTGGTGTATTGCATAGTTTTTGCAATTGGATTTTACTCAAAACTCACCAAATGACTCCTCCCACAATATTATGATTTTCCAAAAGTTTTGGAGTCAATCCGACATCTATTGGTCCATGAAATCGGACAATTCAGGTTTGTACGAAGTTCGTTATGAAATGGAGTGGTTGGTTTATTGTATAGTTCTAGGGATTGGATTTCACTCAAAACCAACCAAATGACTCCTCCCACAATATTATGATGTTCCCCAACTTCTGGACTCAATCCGATATCGATTGGTTCATGAAATTGGACAATTCAGGTTCGTACAAAGTTCGTTCTGAAATGGAGTGGTTGGTGTATTGCATAGTTTTGGCAATTGGATTTCACTCAAAACTCAATAAATAACTCCTCCCACAACATTATGATGTTCCCCAAGTTTTGGACAAAATCCGATATCGATAGGTCTATGAAATCGAACAATTCAGGTTCGTACGAAATTTGTTCTGAAACGTAGTGGTTGGTGTATTGTATAGTTCTAGAGATTGGATTTCACTCAAAACTCAACAAATGACTCCTCCCACAACATTATGATGCTCCCAAGGTTTTGGACTCAATCCGATATCTATTGGTCCATGAAATCGGCCAATTCAGGTTCGTACAAAGTTCGTTCTGGAATGGAGTGGTTGGTGTATTGTATAGTTCTAGAGATTGGATTTCACTCAAAACCCGCCAAACAACTCCTTCCACAATATTATGATGTTCTCCCAGTTTTGGACTCAATCCGATATCGATTGGTCTAAGAAATAGGACAATTCAGGTTCGTACGAATATCGTTCTGAAATGGAGTGGGCGGTGTATTGTATACTTCTAGGGATTGGATTTCACACAAAACCCACGAAATGACTCTATCCACAACATTATGATGTTACCCAAGTTTTGGACTCAATTCGATGTCGATTGGTCCATGGAATAGGACAATTCAAGTTCGTACGAAGTTTGTTCTGAAATGGAGTGGTTGGTGAATTGTATAGTTCTAAGGATTGGATTTCACTCAAAACCCACCAAATGACTCCTCCCACAATATTATGATGTTCCCCAAGTTTTGGACTCAGTCCGATATCGATTGGTCCATGAAATCGAACAATTCAGGTTCGTACGAAGTTCGTTCTAAAATGGAGCAGTTGGTTTATTGTATAGTTCTTGGGATAGGATTTCACTCAAACCCCACCAAATGACTCCTCCCACAATATTATGGTGTTCCCCAAGTTTTGGAGCCAATCCGATATTGATTGGTCCATGAAATCGGATAATTCAGGTTTGTACAAGGTTCGTTCTGAAACGGAGTGGTTGATGTATTGCATAGTTTTTGCAATTGGATTTGACTCAAAACTCAACAAATGACTCCTCCCACAACATTATGTTGTTCCCCAAGTTTGGGACTCAATCCGAAATCTATTGGTCCATGAAATCGGACAATTTAGGTTCGTACAAAGTTCGTTCTGAAATGGAGTGGTTGGTCTATTATACAGTTCTAGAGATTGGATTTCACTCAAAACCCGCCACATGACTCCTCCCACAATATTATGATGTTCCCCAAGTTTTGGACTCAATCCGATATCGATTGGTCCATGAAATTGGACAATTCAGGTTCGTCCGAAGTTCGTTAAGAACTGGAGTGGTTGATGTATTGCATAGTTTTGGCGATTGGATTTCACTCAAAACTCACCAAATGACTCCTCCAACTATATTATGAGGTTCCCCAAGTTTTGGACTCAATCCGATATCGATTGGTCCATGAAATTGGACAATTCAGGTTCGTCCGAAGTTCGTTAAGAACTGGAGTGGTTGATGTATTGCATAGTTCTAGAGATTGGATTTCACTCACAACCCACCAAATGACTCCTCCCACCATATTATGATGTTCCCCAAGGTTTGAGCCCAATCCGATATCGATTGGTTAATGAAACAGTTTGAATTGTACAGTTTCTCCTAGCACAGTCATGGTGAGGAGACCATTTTGCACATCTATGATCGTCTTTGCCGTGGCCATAAAGGGCCTATCTCAGGTAGCTGACATATACTACCTGAGAAACAAAAATAAAATGAAATGAGGGTTTGAGAACAAGCGATTATAGAGGACTGAAATCAGTCCTCGGCAACGGCGCCAAAATTTTGTTGTGTTCCTTCCAAGTGCCAATATATGGTTAGTATAGTGGTACAAGTAAGGGTGTCGAACCACAGGGACCGATTGGACCTCTATAAATTACTAGTTTTGAAAGAACCCTAACTAAAAATGAAAGTGACAATTTGAAAGTAGTTTTTGTGTTGTAAATGAAAAATAACTTAAAATGCAAGAAGAATGTATTAGTGAATAATATATTGATGTAGAAAGAATAGGGATGAGACTAGGGATTTCGAATTCACCATTGCAAAACTAATTCCATGTTTATAAAATTAAACCGTACTCAACTACCAACCTGTTTCCAGAGTTCATTTTACATATATATGATCAGCCATATGATGTGTGGTTTTGATCAAATTCTCCTAATCTGCAACCTAGTTGGGATGTTCAACTTTGGTTCCAAGTTAAGAGTCATTAGCATGCAAGAAAACGTTAAAGAACCAAAGAAAATACACAGCATGATGTTTGCATAGCATTCTCTTCATTCATTCGCATGTCTAACAAGATTAAGTATGATGTTTACTATAACCTTGTCTAGATAATCTGTAGGCGACTCTAATGGTGATCAAACATTAAAATTGACAAACAAATTGAACAATAGATTCAGTGAATGAAACAAGAAACAGATTGATGAACTGAATACTTTAACTTAGAAACATGGATCAATGTTGCAAGGCTACATCGAAATCCCTAGCTATGAATTTAGTTACACATCATGTTCAAAGAGATTAAAACAAAAATAAACAACATGAGTGAAACTAAATTCATGAGAGGAAACCCTTGAACCAATTCTGATGTTGAACTTCTCCAAGAACCGCCTATTGAGCTGAGTCCTGATGGTGGAATTATATGGACGGCTAGGGTTTTAGTGTGCATGAAAGGAGAGAATAACCAAGAAGTCAGATCTAGGGTTGTGAAATTCGTCCAAAATAAATAGGGGTTTTAAAAGTGGCTAAAAGGCAAGTTTTTATGGGGTAAACAAGGCTGCAAGATGTTCCAAAGATACCCTAACGAATCACCCTTTATTTTGCACGTTTTTGCCTTATTTGGCACCTCCAAATCAGGCTAGAAATCCCCATTGCTTTCCCATTCTGCTCTTAGTCTTCAAACAAGCCAGGTTCGCCTTGGATTCTTTATTTGGACTTCAAAACAGGTCACGAAACTTGTTTCCACGTTTGAATAAGGGTCAGCTCCAAAAATGGCATGTTTTCATTTCTTTTGCCTTCAACTTGATCCTAAAGTATATGCAACTGCATACTAACACAAAATAGGATAAAACGCAACAAGTTTAACTCAAAAACATCACAAATATACTAGAAATGGATGGTATAAATGTATAAATATATGAGTTATCAGTTTTGGCAATTGGATTTCACTCAAAACGCACCAAATGACTCCTCCCACAACATTATGATGTTCCTCAGGTTTTGGACCCAATCCGATTTTGATTGGTCCCTGAAATTGGACAATTCAAGTTCGTACGAAGTTCGTTCTCTAATGGAGTGGTTGGTGTATTGCATAGTTCTAGAGATTGGATTTCACTCAAAACCCACCAAATGACTCCTCCCACCATATTATGATGTTCCCCAAATTTTAGACTCAATCAGATATCGATGGGTCCAAGAATTTGGACAATTCAGGTTCGTATGAAGTTCGTTATGAAATGGAGTGGTTGGTGTATTGCATAGTTTTAGCCATTGGATTTCGCTCAAAACTCTCCATATGACTCCACCCACCATATTATGATGTTTCCCAAGGTTTGAGCCCAATCCGATATCGATTGGTTAATGAAATTGGACTATTCGTGTTCGTACGAAGTTCGTTCTGTAATGGGGTGGTTGGTGTATTGCATAGTTTTGGCAATTGGATTTCACTCAAAACTCACCAAATGACTGCTCCCACCACATTATGATGTTCCCCAAGTTCTGGACTCAATCTGATATCAATTAATCCATGAAATTGGACAATTCAGGATCGCACGAAGTTCGTTCTTAAATGGAGTGGTTGGTGTATTGCATAGTTTTATCCTTTGGATTTCGCTCAAAACTCACCATACGACTCCACCCACCACATTATGATGTTCCCAAGTTTTGAGCCCAATCCGATATCGATTGGTTAATGAAATTGGACTATTCCTGTTCGTACGAAGTTCGTTCTCTAATGGAGTGGTTGGTGTATTGCATAGTTTTGGCAATTGGATTTCACTCAAAAATCACCAAACGACTCCTCCAACTATATTATGAGGTTCCCCAAGTTTTGGACTCAATCCGATATCGATTGGTCCATGAAATTGGACAATTCAGGTTCGTCCGAAGTTCATTAAGAACTGGAGTGGTTGATGTATTGCATAGTTCTAGAGATTGGATTTCACTCACAACCCACCAAATGACTCCTCCCACCATATTATGATGTTCCCCAAGGTTTGAGCCCAATCCGATATCGATTGGTTAATGAAATTGTACTATTTGTGTTCGTACGAAGTTCGTTCGCTAAAGGAGTGGTTGGTGTATTTCATAGTTTTGGCAATTGGATTGCACTTAAAAATCATCAAACGACTCCTCCAATTATGTTATGAGGTTCCCCAAGTTTTGGACTCAATCCGATATCGATTAATCCATGAAATTGGACAATTCAGGATCGTACGAAGTTCGTTCTTAAATGGAGTGGTTGGTGTATTGCATAGTTTTAGCCATTCGATTTCGCTCAAAACTCACCATACAACTCCACCCACCACATTATGATGTTCCCCGAGTTTTGAGCCCAATCCGATATTGATTGGTTAATGAAATTGGACTATTCGTGTTCGTACGAAATTCGTTCTCTAATGGAGTCGTTGGTGTATTGCATAGTTTTGGCAATTGGATTTCACTCAAAAATCACCAAATGACTCCTCCAACTGTATTATGATGTTCCCCATGTTTTGGACTCAATCCGATATCGATTGGTCCACGAAATTGGACAAATCAGGTTCGTATGAAGTTCGTTATGAAATGGAGTGGTTGACGTATTGCATAGTTCTAGAGATTGGATTTAACTCAAAACGCACCGAATGACTCCTCCCACTATAATATGATGTTCCTCAAGTTTGGACATAATCCAATATCAATTGGTCCATAAAATTGGACAATTCAAGTTCGTACGAAGTTCGTTCTCTAATGGAGTGGTTAATGTTTTGCATAGTTTTGGCAATTGGATTTCACTCACAAATCACCAAATGACTCCTCCAACTATATTATGATGTTCCCCAAGTTTTGGACTCAATTAGAGATCTATTGGTCCATGAAATTGGACAATTCACGTTCGTATGAAGTTCATTCTGAAATGGAGTGGTTGGTGTAGTGCATAGTTCTAGAGATTGGATTTAACTCAAAACCTACCAAATAACTCCTCCCACTATAATATGATGTTCCTCAAGTTTTAGACATAATCCGATATCGATTGGTCCATAAAATTGGACAATTCAGGTTCGTACGAAGTTCGTTATGAAATGGAGTGGTTAGTGTATTGCACAGTTCAAGAGATTGGATTTCACTCAAAACCCACCAAATGACTCCCACCATATTATGATGTTCCCTAAGTTTTGGACTCAATCCAATATCGATTCGTCCATGAAATTGAATAATTTAGGTTTGTACGAAGTTCGTACCAAAATGGAGTGGTTGGTGTATAGCGAAGTTTTAGCCATTGGATTTCGCTCAAAACTCACCAAATGACCCCTCCCACCATATTATGATGATCCCCAGGTTTTGGGCTCAATCCGATATCGATTGGTGCAAGAAATTGGACTATTCAGGTTCGTACGATGTATTGCATAGTTCTAGCAATTAGATTTCACTCGAAACCCACCAAATGACTCCTCCCGCCATATTATGATGTTACCCAAGTTTTGGACTCAATCCGATATCAATTAATCCCTGAAATTGGACAATTCAGGATCTTAAGAAGTTCGTTCTTAAATGGAGTGGCTGGTGTATTGCATAGTTTCAGCCATTGGATTCCTCTCAAAACTCACCGTACGACTCCACCCACCATATTATGATGTTCCCCAAATTTTGAGCCCAATCCGATATTGATTGGTGAATGAAATTGGACTATTCGTGTTCGTACGTAGTTCGTTCTCTAATGGAGTGGTTAGTGTATTGCACAGTTTTGGCAATTGGATTTCACCCAAAAATCACCAAACGACTCCACCAACTATATTATGATGTTCCCCAAGTTTTGGGCTCAATCCGATATCGATTGGTCCATAAAATTGGAGAATTCAGGTTCGTACGAAGTTCGATATGAAATGGAGTGGTTGGTGTATTGCATAGTTATAAAGATTGGATTTCACTCAAAACTCACCAAATGACTTGTCCCACAACATTATGATGTTCCCCAAGTTTAGGACTCAATCCTACATCAATTGGTCCATGAAATTGGACAATTCAAGTTCGTACAAAGTTCATTGAGTAATGGAGTGGTCGGTGTATTGCATAGTTATAGAGATTGTCTTTCACTCAAAACCCACCAAATGACTCATCCCCGCCATATTATGACGTTCCCCAAGTTTTGGACTCAATCCGATATCGATTGGTCCATGAAATTGGACAATTCGGGTTCGTACAAAGTTCGTTCTGAAATGGAGTGGTTTTTGTATTGCATAGTTCTAGACATTGGATTTTTCTCAAAACCCACCAAATGACTCCTCCCACCATATTATGATGTTCCCCATGTTTTGGCCTCAATCCGATATCGATTGGTCCATGAAATTGGACAATTCAGGTTCGTACGAAGTTCGTTCTGAAATGGAGTGGTTGGTGCATTGCATAGTTTTAGCTAATGGATTTCACTCAAAACTCACCATATGACTCATCCCACCATATTATGTTGTTCTCCAAGTTTTGGGCTCAATCCGATGTCGATTGGTCCATGAAATTGGACAATTGAGGTTCGTACGAAGTTCGTTCAGAAATGGAGTGGTCGGTGTATTGCATAGTTATAGAGATTGTCTTTCACTAAAAACTCTCCAAATGACTCGTCCCACAAGATTATGGTGTTAACCAAGTTTGGGACACAATCCGACATCAATTGGTCAAAGAAATTGTACTATTCAGGCTCGTACGAAGTTCGTTCTGAAATGTAGTAGTTGATGTATTGCATAGTTCTAGCAATTAGATTTCACTCAAAACTCCCCAAATGACTCCTCCCACCATATTATGAGATTACCCAAGTTTTGGACTCCATCCTATATCGATTGGTCATTGAAATTGGAGAATTCATGTTCGTACGAAGTTCGTTATGAAATGGAGTAGTTCCCCATGTTTTGGACTCAATACGATAACGACTGGTCCATGAAATCGGACAATTCAGGTTCATACGAATGTCGTTCTAAAATGGAGTTGTTTGTTGTTGAGCCTATTCTTAACAACTAAAATGAATTATTAAAAACAGCAACTTTAATTCTCGCAAGTGCACGAACCGTTTATAGTATAGCTTATGTAAATACGAGGTCGATCCCACGGAGAATGGTAACTTGGTTCCAAGTTAAATTACTTAGAATGCTAGAAAAACATAGAACAAAGAAACTGACTAACTAGCTAAAGGCAAGGTCGAATTCAACAATGCCTCTTGCTAATTACTCAAGGTCTAGGACAGAATCCTAGCACCACACACGCACTCGAAATGGGGGGTTTTGTTGTTGAAATGAAAACAAGAAAGTGAAATGAAAGTGCTCGAAAGTAGACACTAGCAGCAATCAAGAAGTTGTGAAACAATGATTGAGAGGTGTTAGAGCCTTGGAATCCACCACTAGTTTTCCTATCCAAGTTATGAATGTATAGAAATTAACTCAAGCTTCATTAACAATAGATTATCGCATACAAGCCTATGGTATCTAGGTGCAGGATGCATGATTCTCCTAAGGCATGTGATTATGCATGGTATCTACACAACACGTGATCTCTAATATGCAACCTAAGCATGGTATCTACTTAGAATAAAGCATACAAGAGTCATTAAGCTCCTTGAGAATATGATAATCACACAAGTCCTAGAACATGGTATCTGTCCTAGTCAACCTATGGTTATTAACCCCTTGAATGATTCTTAGGCCATTCATGTGTTGCTTGTGAAAGGAGAGTAGAATTGGTGAATCTAAACCCCTTCCCAACCTGTGCTAGATGCATAAAATTCTAGTTAGCTACTCCAAGAAAACATACATCAAGCACATAATGAACTAGAGATTAACAACTTGATAATAAAAGCAAGGAAATCAATTAACTATAAAATCATCCATAACATTGAATATTCATGACTAGGGCTTCATCCTAAGCCCTAACTAAATGGATTAGTTAGACATAACTATGAATACAGAAAATAAGAAATACATAGATAGGATAAAGAGAGGAGAAGAACTAGATGATGGCAGCAAGGAAGATCCCAGGACAGCTCCAAGCTCCCTTGACAGCTCCAAGCTCCCTTCTCTCTTTGTGGTGAATCTGAATGTGTGTATGAGAGTAATGGATGAAGTGAATGTGTGTGTCTGCCCTCCTTGAATGAGTGTGCAACTCTCTATTTATAGAGTGCAATTTCGTGCTCCCCTTTGGCTGGTGAAGCACACCTCTCTTAGCTGCTCCCAACTGCTCCAGCTGCCCATACTTGCCAACTGCTCCATCTGACAAATACATGCTTTGGTATGGTTTCTTTATGGAAAGCTTGACTTTTGTTCATCTTTCTGAGCTTCTGAGCTGATTTGACTCCCATGTATGGCTGCCCATGTGTAGCACATGGCTCTAGGGATGTAGCCACATTAAATGTGATGGTAGCCAACATGACATTTCTGTGAACTTGGTTCAGTCTCTGACGTGTTGAGGGCTCCAGATTTATCCAATTGGGCTGAAATTTGGATATGTTATAATAGACACCCATTGGAACAACTTCTGTGAAGGATGTCTCCTCATCTGACCTGTGCAAGTTACTGAAATGAGGCCTGCAAGATGACCTACGAAACTGGACTGACAAGGAGTGTGGCACAAATTGGTTTTGTCTTTAAGCTCATATTCCTCTTGTGCCACTCAGCCCTTAACATGCATGAATTGTATCAAATGTCATCCCCTTGCTGTCTTAACCTACAAAGCACACAAACATAGGTAAGAGACTCAAAAATAAAGAGAAGCTAACAAAATTACTAAGGAAAGAAGGCATGCAAATGTGTGAAATTATGAGCTTATCAAATACCCCCAAACTTAGATTTTGCTAGTCCTCGAGCAAAACAAAGTAAAACTACAACTTAGGAAACAGGAAATAAGCAACTAGCCTTCCAAACAATATCCTCAAAGAATCACCAACGTATATGGTCCCACAGAAACACAACAATCACAATCTAAGTTCCACACATGATTCAAGGGTAACCAAAGCTCACAATGACATCCTTAAGTGTAGTGTGTGAATTCCGAATCAGTACAACACCTGCAACTCAGATAAGTACATGCGCACACACTTAGAGCAGAATCAAGAATTCCGAACCCCATAAGCTCATTATCAAATCAGCTCTCCACAGTAATACCATACAATACCAAGGATCAAAAGGACTTTGCAAGGGTTGTAATGAGGTTAGGGTAGTGGTTGAATGGAAGAGGGGATATGGATATATAACAACATCTTGAGCACAACTAAAGCATAGGTAAGATGAGAGATTACTGAATTTTGTAACAAGCAAGGAACACATACATGAGCATATTTTCAACATAATTTCAGCACCTTCATATCTGTTTCTTTGGCCTAATTTTGTGGCTCATTACCCTAGATCACCATGATCTTTTCTTTTATAACACCCTAGGGCCGTGACTACATTGGTCACACTTCATTACCTCTTTTGATTAGTTACCAATACCCCCAAATTTATTTCTTTTCAACACTTGGGTTATGGCACTAATGATTCACTTTTGCTCCAAAAACCTTGCATTCTTTATAACTCTCTTTTGAAGATAACTTTAATTGCTCAAAGAATAAGTAAGAATAAGAAAACAGAGGTTCATTATGGTAAGAATGGTTTACACAAAGAAAGGCTTAACGTAGGCTCAAATGGGTTGACTAGGGATGAATACATATAGAGGGATTGTTAGAAAAGCTCAAACGGTTCAAACATGGCCTAAATCACTTCCTAAGCATTGTATGGCAACAAAATGTCTCAAGAGATATTCAAATAAGTTCTAGAGTACGAAACCAAGATCTGAGATAAGTAGAATTGCATATCGTCTCCAAGTAGCAAGAAATTGGACTAACTCGGCAAATTGCTCAATAAGTGCAAGGATGGCATGCAAGACAGAGTTAACTCAGAACCACACAAAGTCCTTAAACAATGACTATCAATTTCTGAGAAACCATATTAGTATTAGATCCAAGTCTTATCATGGGTGTTTGGAAGTATAACGAAACAAGACACAAAATCCTGCGTTTTTGGCCATTAGACACACTCAAAATTTTAAAATTTGACAATTTGAAACATAACTAAATCCTTCCCCCCAAACTTAAATGAAACATTGTCCTCAATGTTTAGAGTGTAAGAAAAAGCAATGCCACATAAATGAAAGGAAAGAAGACAAGGGAAAGACATAACGAAAGGTTAGATTTCAGAAAAACTCCCCTTTGAAGCGATTAGGATGCAAGCAAGCTTCCTCGCACATTTTATCTTCTCCTCATCACCTTGGGTTGCCTCCCAAGAAGCGCTAAGTTTCACGTCTTCAGCCGGACATCCAAACTCTGGTGAGCTTTAAGAGAGTGGTGGAGGCTCCTTGAGTGCTTGAGACTCAATATTGGCATCAAAGTTGGCATCGAAGTAAGGTTTCAACCGATGTCCATTCACCTTGAAGGTGCTGCCATCCTTAATGTTTTGAATCTCCACTGCGCCATGATTAAACACATTAGTAATAACAAAAGGGCCAATCCACCGAGAACGAAGCTTACCTGGGAAGAGCTTAAGGCGTGAATTGAACAAGAGAACCTTCTGCCCTTTCTCAAACGTCTTCCTAAGAATTTTCTTGTCGTGATATTGCTTTGTTTTCTCCTTGTAAAGCTTCGCATTCTCATACGCTTCATGTCGCAACTCCTCCAGCTCATTGAGTTGAAGCCTCCTCTTCTCACCAGCGGCTTTCATATCAAAATTGAAGGCCTTGATTGCCCAATAAGCCCTGTGCTCAAGCTCCACTGGTAAGTGACAAGGTTTACCAAAAACAAGTCTATACGGAGACATACCTATAGGGGTCTTATAAGCTGTTCTATAAGCCCACAATGCATCATCCAAACGCATGGACCAATCCTTCCTTGTGGTGTTCACTGTCTTTTCAAGTATGTGCTTAATCTCCCTATTGCTTATCTCAACCTGCCCACTAGTTTGAGGATGATAGGGTGTTGCCACCTTATGCGTGATTCCATATTTCTTCAAGAGTGCTGCAAAAGCTTGGTTAACAAAGTGGGAGCCACCATCACTAATGATTGCTCTAGGTGTGCCAAACCTTGTAAAAATATTTCCTTTGAGAAAACCGATCACAACCTTAGCATCATTAGTTCTAGTGGCAATGGCTTCCACCCATTTAGAAACATAATCGACAGCAACTAATATATATTCAAATCCATAAGAGGTAGGAAAAGGGCCCATGAAATCAATTCCCCAAACATCAAATATATCAATGATTAAGATATTGTTGAGAGGCATCTGATTTCTAGCATGTAAATTACCCATCCGTTGGCATCTATCACATGAAGCACAAAAAACATAAGCATCCTTAAAAAGGGTAGGCCAAAAGAAACCTGATTGTAGCACTTTGCTGGCAGTCTTCTTTGCTCCAAAATGGCCTCCACATGCGTGGGAGTGACAAAACTCCAGAATGCTCTTAAAATCACCTTCAGGCACACACCTTCGAATTACTTGGTCTGGACAATGCTTGAATAGATAGGGATCATCCCAAAAGTAGTATCTTGCTTGCTTCCTAAGCTTGTCACGTTGGAACGTAGATAACCCTGTAGGGAGTTCGTTAGTGCACAAATAGTTAACAATATCAGCAAACCAAGGCAATGGATTGAGAGAATTCAAAGCACAAATGGAGAAGAGTTGCTCATCAGGGAAGCTTTCACGCAATGGCAATGAATCCTCCTCTTCGTTAGATACATGCACCAATCTACTCAAGTGATCAGCCACGACATTCTCACTTCCTTTCTTATCTTTTATCTCCAAGTCAAACTCTTGCAACAAGAGAATCCATCTAATGAGTCGTGGTTTGGCATCCTTCTTAGCTAACAAGTATTTCAATGCTGCATGATCAGTGTAAACAATAACCTTGTGAGTAATCAAATATGATCTGAACTTCTCTAAAGCAAATATGACGGCTAACAACTCCTTCTCTGTGGTGGAATAGTTGAGTTGGGCATCGTTGAGGGTTCTACTAGCATAGTAGATGGCATGTGGCTTCTTATCAACTCGCTGTCCCAAAACAGCTCCAACAGCATAATCTGAGGCGTCACACATCAATTCAAAGGGCAAGCTCCAATCCGGTGGTATAATGATTGGGGCAGTTGTGAGCATCTTCTTCAAAGCATTGAAAGCATTCTCACAGTCTTGATCAAATACAAAATCCATGTCCTTGGCAAGGAGATTGCACATAGGCCTTGCAATCTTAGAAAAATCCTTAATGAAACGCCTATAGAAACCTGCATGGCCAAGGAAAGAACGTACTTCTTTGACAGAAGTAGGTGAGGGCATAGAGGCAATCAAATCAATCTTAGCTTTATCTACCTCAATTCCTTTACTAGAGATGACATGACCAAGAACTATGCCTTGGTTAACCATAAAATGACATTTTTCCCAATTAAGCACAAGGTTAGTATGTTCACATCTAGCCAACACCTTGGATAAGTTATGCAAGCATTGATCAAAAGAATCACCAAAGACAGAGAAGTCATCCATGAATACCTCAATGAACCTTTCTACCATGTCGGAGAAAATGCTCATCATGCACCTTTGAAAAGTGGCCGGGGCGTTACAGAGACCAAAAGGCATCCTCCTATAAGCGAAAGTGCCAAAGGGACATGTGAAGGTCGTCTTCTCTTGATCCTCTGGGGCTATGGCAATTTGGTTGTAGCCTGAATATCCATCAAGGAAGCAATAGTGGCTATGGCCAGCTAATCTCTCAAGCATTTGATCAATGAATGGAAGAGGAAAGTGATCTTTGCTTGTCACTGTGTTGAGCTTCCTATAATCAATGCAAACTCTCCAGCCCGTGGTCATCCGTGTAGGTACAAGTTCGTTTGCTTCATTCTTCACCACTGTGATACCTGACTTCTTAGGGACAACTTGCACTGGGCTCACCCATTTACTGTCAGAAATAGGGTAAATAATACCAACATTTAAAAGCTTAATTACCTCTTTTCTTACCACCTCCTTCATGTTCGGATTGAGACGTCTTTGGGCATCCCTCTTAGGCATTGCATTGTCTTCCAATAATATCTTGTGCATGCACAGTGTTGGGCTTATGCCTTTGATATCTGCAATGCTCCACCCAATTGCAGTTTTGTGCTCTTTTAGAACTCTCAAAAGCTTCTTTTCATCATTTGGTCCGAGATGTGAGGCAATGATAACAGGTAGAGTCTCATTTTCACCTAAATAAGCATATTTAAGGTGTTTTGGCAATTGCTTTAATTCCAACTCTGGGGCCTGCACAATAGAAGGTAAAACCTTATTAGTAGGTGGGGGTAATGATTCAAATTGGTTGGCATACCTCTTTCCAATTTCTATGTAGCTATCCATGCTGCAAGCAAGCTCAAGAAGTAAAGGAGAGATTACAGCCTCTAAGCTGTCCACTTCTTCTTTCCTTATGCTTTGTGTGATGCATGCTTCAATGGGCTCCAAATAACTCATTGGCAGTGCTTCTTTCACCATAGTATCAATTGCATCCAGATGGAAAACTTCATGCTCATCACTTGGAAACTTGGAGGCTTCAAACACTTTGAATGCTATTGTCTCATCAAACACATTCATGGTCAATGTACCCTTCTTCACATCAATAATAGCACCGGCAGTTGCCATGAATGGCCGACCTAGAATGAGTGGTAACTGATTGTCATGAATTGGTGCTTCTTCCATCTCCAACACCAAGAAATCTGCTGGCAAAATTAGCTCTTCCACTTTCACCAAAACATCTTCTAGAATGCCCTTAGGGTACCTAATAGTTCTATCTGCCAATTGAATGCTCACAGATGTGGCTTGCAACTCACCAAGGTTAAGTTTCTCATAAACATGATATGGCATAAGATTTATAGAAGCACCAAGATCAAGCAAAGCTTTTTGAAACTTAAAATCACCAACTATGCAAGGTATAGAAAATGAACCTGGATCCTTTAGCTTTGGAGGCAGCTTTCTTTGTAACACTGCACTTACCTCTTCACTCAATGCAACTTGTTCATGCTCTTTGAATCTCCTCTTGTTAGTGCATAGATCCTTCAAAAATTTTGCATACTTTGGAATCTGAGTAATGGCATTGAGCAATGGGATGTTGATTTGCACCTTCTTGAATGTTTCCATTATCTCATCCAAGCCTTGATCTTTCTTTGACTTTGATAACCTGCTGGGAAAGGGTGCAATAGGCCTAAAAGCATTAGTTGAAATTGGAACTTGATTAGCATTAGATGATACCTTAGGGCCTGTGCTCTTTCCAGGAGCATTGATGGACTGTTTGTTGGATGCTGTGGGCTGCCCATGTGGTGGCTGAATGATCTCCACGTTTTCACCATCTTCTTGCTCTTCATTGGCATTTCCAACCTTATTATCAACTTGTTTACCACTTCTCAAGATGTGTACTGCTTTAGCATGCTCTTGATGCCTTGGATTCACCTCCGTTTGGCTTGGGAAAGCTCCGGATGCTCTATTGCTCATGGAGGATGCAATCTGCCCAACTTGCACTTCTAGTTTGTTCACTGCATTTTGAAGATTCTGATTGGTTTGCATCTGTTGCCCCATGAACTTCTTGAACATGTCTTGCAATTCTCCCATTTGATCACCCCTTTGCTCTTGCACTTGTTGGGGAGCTTGCTGGAATTGCCTTTGTTGTGTTTGGAATCCTGGGGGAGGTCCTTGAGATTGTGGCACATTTGGATGGTTGTTCCACCTGAAATTAGGATGATTTCTCCATCCCGGATTGTACGTGTTTGAATAAGGATCATTTTGAGGATTCCTTGCTTGAAGGGCATTTGCTTGTTCTAGCATGTGCTCCGCAAAAGATTGGTCTTGAACTTCCACTTTGTTTCCTAGAAGGCCAGTCACTGCCTGTTGAAGCAAAGAACACATAACATCAAGTTTTGCAGCAATTTCATTATTAGTACTTACCTCAGAGACCACAGCTTTCATAGGAGCTCCTCTTCCTTTATTGTGGCTCCATTGTTGAGAGTTAGCACTCAAGGATTCAAAGAGAGTAAAAGCCTCGTCTGCTGTTTTGTTCATCAGTCCTTCTCCACTTGTTGCATCTACCATCATCCTTTCAGAATCAAGCAAACCTTCATAGAAAGATTGCATTTGCATCCAACTCTCTATGTTGTGGTGTGGGCAAGAACTTATCATCTCCTTGTACCTCTCCCAACATTCATGAAAAGCTTCTCCTTCCTTTTGTGTGAAACCAAGAATTTCCTTTCTAATCTTGTTAGTCTTTTGAGCCGGAAAAAATTTCTGCAAAAACTTATTAGAAAGCTCTTCCCAAGTATGAATTGAAGCATTAGGCAAAGAGTATAACCAAGACTTAGCTTTATCTTTTAAACTGAATGGGAATAGCCTCATCTTAATCTGCTCATCATCAAGGTTTTGAATTTTGATCGTAGCACATATTTCAAAGAATTGCTTAATATGCATGTACGGATCCTCAGTGGTATTACCATAATAAGTTGGAAGAAGATGAATCATACCACTTTTAAGCTCAAACCTGTCAACTGTGAGTTGAGGATAGACGATGCACGAAGGTTGATCGGTGACTTTGGGAATGGAAAACTCACGCAGGGGTTTTCTTGGTTGGACAACAAGCGCACCACCTCCTTCATCATTGTTGTTGTTCGGAATCTCTGCCATGTTGCTTGAACCTTCAGATTCGTAACTTTTAGATTCAACACTTGAAGAACTATAATTCCTCCTCAAACCAGCACGCACAGCAGCGGTTCTTGGTGAAAGTGGCTCAGGGGAACTTTGCTCCTGGTCAGATTCGGACATACACACACCAAGGAAGTCAATTCAGTGCTTTCAATGGAGATAACAACAAAATACAAAAACTGAATACTAAAAGAAAAACCAACGAAAAGAAACAAATGAAACAAACAAAAACAAAACAATCTAAGTAATCTAACTATAGCACCATCATTACCGGCTCCCCGGCAACGGCGCCAAAAACTTGTTGAGCCTATTCTTAACAACTAAAATGAATTATTAAAAACAGCAACTTTAATTCTCGCAAGTGCACGAACCGTTTATAGTATAGCTTATGTAAATACGAGGTCGATCCCACGGAGAATGGTAACTTGGTTCCAAGTTAAATTACTTAGAATGCTAGAAAAACATAGAACAAAGAAACTGACTAACTAGCTAAAGGCAAGGTCGAATTCAACAATGCCTCTTGCTAATTACTCAAGGTCTAGGACAGAATCCTAGCACCACACACGCACTCGAAATGGGGGGTTTTGTTGTTGAAATGAAAACAAGAAAGTGAAATGAAAGTGCTCGAAAGTAGACACTAGCAGCAATCAAGAAGTTGTGAAACAATGATTGAGAGGTGTTAGAGCCTTGGAATCCACCACTAGTTTTCCTATCCAAGTTATGAATGTATAGAAATTAACTCAAGCTTCATTAACAATAGATTATCGCATACAAGCCTATGGTATCTAGGTGCAGGATGCATGATTCTCCTAAGGCATGTGATTATGCATGGTATCTACACAACACGTGATCTCTAATATGCAACCTAAGCATGGTATCTACTTAGAATAAAGCATACAAGAGTCATTAAGCTCCTTGAGAATATGATAATCACACAAGTCCTAGAACATGGTATCTGTCCTAGTCAACCTATGGTTATTAACCCCTTGAATGATTCTTAGGCCATTCATGTGTTGCTTGTGAAAGGAGAGTAGAATTGGTGAATCTAAACCCCTTCCCAACCTGTGCTAGATGCATAAAATTCTAGTTAGCTACTCCAAGAAAACATACATCAAGCACATAATGAACTAGAGATTAACAACTTGATAATAAAAGCAAGGAAATCAATTAACTATAAAATCATCCATAACATTGAATATTCATGACTAGGGCTTCATCCTAAGCCCTAACTAAATGGATTAGTTAGACATAACTATGAATACAGAAAATAAGAAATACATAGATAGGATAAAGAGAGGAGAAGAACTAGATGATGGCAGCAAGGAAGATCCCAGGACAGCTCCAAGCTCCCTTGACAGCTCCAAGCTCCCTTCTCTCTTTGTGGTGAATCTGAATGTGTGTATGAGAGTAATGGATGAAGTGAATGTGTGTGTCTGCCCTCCTTGAATGAGTGTGCAACTCTCTATTTATAGAGTGCAATTTCGTGCTCCCCTTTGGCTGGTGAAGCACACCTCTCTTAGCTGCTCCCAACTGCTCCAGCTGCCCATACTTGCCAACTGCTCCATCTGACAAATACATGCTTTGGTATGGTTTCTTTATGGAAAGCTTGACTTTTGTTCATCTTTCTGAGCTTCTGAGCTGATTTGACTCCCATGTATGGCTGCCCATGTGTAGCACATGGCTCTAGGGATGTAGCCACATTAAATGTGATGGTAGCCAACATGACATTTCTGTGAACTTGGTTCAGTCTCTGACGTGTTGAGGGCTCCAGATTTATCCAATTGGGCTGAAATTTGGATATGTTATAATAGACACCCATTGGAACAACTTCTGTGAAGGATGTCTCCTCATCTGACCTGTGCAAGTTACTGAAATGAGGCCTGCAAGATGACCTACGAAACTGGACTGACAAGGAGTGTGGCACAAATTGGTTTTGTCTTTAAGCTCATATTCCTCTTGTGCCACTCAGCCCTTAACATGCATGAATTGTATCAAATGTCATCCCCTTGCTGTCTTAACCTACAAAGCACACAAACATAGGTAAGAGACTCAAAAATAAAGAGAAGCTAACAAAATTACTAAGGAAAGAAGGCATGCAAATGTGTGAAATTATGAGCTTATCATTTGTGTATTGCATGGTTTTAGCCAATGGATTTCACTCAAAACTCACAAAATGACTCCTCCCACAACATTATGACATTCCACAAGTTTTGGACTCAATCCGATATCGATTGGTCCAATAAATTGGACAATTCAAGTTCGTATGAAGTTCGTTATGAAATGGAGTAGTTGGTGTATTGCATAGTTTTAGCCATTTGATTTGACTCAAAACTTGCCAAATGACTCCTCCCACCATATTACGATGTTCCCCAAGTTTTGGACTCAATCCGATTTCGATTGGTCCATGAAATCGGACAATTCAGGTTTGTACGAAGTTCATTCTGAAATGGAGTGGTTGGTGTATTACATTATTTTAGCCATTGGATTTCACTCAAAACTCACAAAATGACTCCTCCCACAACCTTATTTTGTTCCCCAAGTTTTGGGCTCAATCCGATATCGATTGGTCTATGAAATTGGACTATTCATCTTCGTACAAACTTCGTTCTCTAATTGAGTGGTCGGTGTATTTCATAGTATTTGCTATTGGAATTCACTCAAAACCCACCAAATGACTCCTCTGGCCATATTATGATGTTCTCCAAGTTTTAGACTCAATCCGATGTAGATAGGTCGATGAAACCGGACAATTCAGGTTCGTACGAAGTTCGTTCTGAAATGGATAGGTCGGTGTATTGAACAGTTTAAGCGATTGGATTTCGCTCCAAACTCAACAAACGACTCCTCCTACCATATTATGATGTTCCCCAAGTTTTGGGCTCAATCCGATATTGATTGGTCCATGAAATTGGACTATTCACGTTCATACAAAGTTCGTTCACTAATAGACTGGTCGGTGTATTTCAGAGATTTTGCGATTGGATTTCACTCAAAACTCACCAAATGACTCGTCCCACCATATGATGGTGTTCTAAAAGTTTTGGCCTCAATCCGATATCAATTGTTCCATGAAATTTAACAATTCAGGTTTGTAAGAAGTTCGTTCTGAAATTTTGTGGTTGGTGTATTGCATAGTTCTTGGAATTGGATTTCACTCCAAACCCACCAAATAACTCCTCCCACTATATTATGATGTTTCCCAAGTTTTCGAATCAATCCGATATCGATTGGTCTATGAAATTGGACAATTCAAGTTCGTACGAAGTGCGTTATGAAATGGAATGGTTGGTGTATTGTGTAGTTCTAGACATTGGATTTCACTCAAAACCCACCAAATGACTCCTCCCACAATATTATGATATTGCCCAAGTTTTGGACTCAATCCGATATCGATTAGTCCATGAAACCGGACAATTCAAGTTCGTACGAAGTTCGTTATGAAATGGAGTGGTTGGTGTATTGCAGAGTTTTAGCCATTGGATTTCTCGCAAAACTTACCATACGACTCCTCCCTCCAAATTACGACGTTCCCAAAGTTTTGGGCTCAACCCGATATCGATTGGTCCAAGAAATTGAACTATTCATGTTCGTACGAAGTTCATTCTCTAATGGAGTTGTTAGTGTATTGCACAGTTTTGGCAATTGGATTTCACTCAAAACTCACCAAATGACTCCTCCCACGACATTTTGATGTTCCCCAAGTTTTGGACTCAATCCGATATCGATTGGTCCCTGAAATTGGACAATTCAGGTTCGTATGAAGTTTGTTCTGAAATGGAGGGGTTGGGGTATTGTACAGTTCTAGGGATTGGATTTCTCTCAAAACCCACCAAATGACTCCTCCGATAATATTATGTTGTCCCCCAAGTTTTGAACCCAAGTCGATATCCATTGGTCCATGAAATCTGACAATTCAGGTTCGTACGAAGTTAGTTCTGATATGGAGTGGTTGGTGTTTTGCATAGTTCTAGAGATTGGATTTCACTCAAAACCCACCAAATGACTCCTCCCACAATATTATGGTATTCTCCAAGTTTTGGACTCAATCCGATATCGATTAGTCCATGAAATTGGACAATTCAGGTTCGTCCGAAGTTCGTTATGAAATAGAGTGGTTGGTATATTGCATAGTTTTAGCCATTGAATTTCACTCAAAACTCACAAAATGACTCCTCCCACAACAATATGATGCTCCCCAAGTTTTAGACTCAATCCGATATCGATTGGTCTATGAAATTGGACAATTCAGGTTCACACGAAGTTCGTTCTGAAATGGAGTGTTTTGGGTATTGCATGGTTTTAGCCATTGAATTTTGCTCAAAACTCACCAAATGACTCCTCCCACCAAATTCGGATGTTCCCAAGTTTTGGACTCGATCCGATATCGATTGGTCCATGAAATTGGGCAATTTAGGTTCGTACGAAGTTCGTTCTGAAATGGAGTGGTTGGTGTATTGCGTAGTTCTAGATAATGGATTTCACTCAAAACCGACCAAATGACTCCTCCCACCATATTATGATGTTCGCCAAGTTTTGGAATCAATCCGATATAGACTGGTCCCTGAAATTGGACAATTCTGGTTCGTACGCAGTTCGTTCTGAAATGGAGTGGTTGGTGTGTTGCGTTGTTCTAGAGATTGGATTTCACTCAAAACCCACAAAATGTCTCCTTCCACTATATTATGATGTTCCCCAAGTTTTGGTTGGTGTATTGCATAGTTTTAGCCATTGGATTTCATTCAAACCCCACCGAATGACTCCTCCCACCATATTATGATGTTCCCCAAGTTTTGGAATCAATCCGATATCGATTGGTCCATTAAATTGGATAATTCAGGTTCGTACGAAGTTCATTGTGAAAGGGAGTGGTTGGTTTATTGCATAGTTCTAGAGAATGGATTTCATTCATAACCAATCAAAATGATTCCTCCCACAATATTATGAAGTTCCCCAAGTTTTGGACTCAATCCGATATCGATTGGTCCATGTAATTGGACAATTCTGGTTCGTACGAAGTTCGTTCTAAAATGGAGTGGTTGGTGTATTATATAGTTTTAGAGATTGGATTGCACTCAAAACCCACCAAATGACTCCTCCCAAAATATTACGATGCTCCCAAAGTTTTGGACTCAATCCGATATCGATTGGTCCATGAAATCGGACAATTCAGGTTCGTACGAAGTTCATTCTGAAATGGAGTGGTTGGTGTATTGCAGAGTTCTAGAGATTGGATTTCACTCAAAACTGACCAAATAACTCTTCCCACCATATTATGATGTTCCCCAAGTTTTGGAATCAATCCGATATCGATTGATCCATTAAATTGGATAATTCAGGTTCGTATGAAGTTCGTTGTGAAATGAAATGGTTGGTGTATTGCATAGTTCTAGAGATTGGATTTCACTCAAAACCCATAAAATGATTCCTCCCACAATATTATAATGTTACCCAAGTTTTGGACTCAATCCGATTGGTCCATGAAATTGGACAATTCAGGTTCGTACGAAGTTCTTTGTGAAATGGAGTGGTTGGTGTATTGCACAGTTCTAGAGACTGGATTTCACTCAAAACCCATCAAATGATTCCTCCCACAATATTATGATGTTCCCCAAATTTTGGACTCAATCCAATATCGATTGGTTCATGTATTTGGACAATTCCGGTTTGTACGAAGTTCGTTGTGAAATGGAGTGGTTGGTGTATTATATGGTTCTAGAGTTTGGATTTCACTTAAAACCCTCCAAATGACTCCTCTCACAATATTATGATGTTCCCCAAGTTTTGGACTCAGTCCGATAACGATTGGTCCATGAAATCGGACAATTCAGGTTCGTACGAGCTTCGTTCCGAAATGGAGTGGTTGGTGTATTGCATAGATTTGGCAATTGGATTTCGCTCAAAACTCAACAAATGACTCCTCCCACAACATTGTGATGTTCCCCAAGTTTTGGACTCAATCCGATATTTATTGGTCCATGAAATTGGACAATTCAGGTTCGTACGAGCTTCGTTCTGAAATGGAATGGTTGGTGTATTGCATAGTGTTGGCAGTTGGATTTGACTCAAAACTCACCAAATGACTCCTCCCACATCATTATGATGTTCCCCAAGTTTTGGACTCAATCCGTTTTCGATTGGTCCATGAAATCGGACAATTCAGGTTCGTACGACGTTTGTTCTGAAATTTAGTGGTTGGTGTATTGTATAGTTCTAGAGACTGGATTTCACTTAAAACCCACCAAATGACTCCTCCCACAATATTATGAGGTTCCCCAAGTTTTGGACTCAGTCCGATATCGATTTGTCCATGAAATCGGACAATTCAGGTTCGTACGAGCTTCGTTCCGAAATGGAGTGGTTGGTATATTGCATAGATTTGGCAATTGGATTTCGCTCAAAACTCAACAAATGACTCCTCCCACAGCATTGTGATGTTCCCCAAGTTTTGGACTCAATCCGATATCTCAAGTCCATGAAATTGGACAATTGAGGTTCGTACGAGCTTCGTTCTGAAATGGAATGGTTGGTGTATTGCATAGTGTTGGCAGTTCGATTTGACTCAAAACTCACCAAATGACTCCTCCCACATCATTATGATCTTCCCCAAGTTTTGGACTCAATCCGTTTTCGATTGGTCCATGAAATCGGACAATTCAGGTTCGTACAAAGTTTGTTCTGAAATTTAGTGGTTGGTGTATTGTATAGTTCTAGAGTTTTGATTTCACTCAAAACACACCAAATGACTCCTCCCACAAGATTATGATGTTCCCCACGTTTTGGACTCAATCCGGTATCGATTGGTCCCTGAAATCGGACAATTCAGCTTCGTACGAAGTTTGTTCTAAAATGGAGTGGTTAGTGTATTGTATAGTTCTAGAGATTGGATGATAAGTTCATAACTTCATACATTCGCATGCCCTCTTTACTTTGTGACTTTGCTTAATTTCTCTTTATTTTGAGTCACTTACCTCTTTTTGTTTGTTTTGTAGGTTAAGACAACAAGAGATCACATTTGATGCAATCCATGCTCGATAAGGGCTGATTGGGATAAGAGCAATATGAGTTTAAAGACAAACCCAATTTGCCCCACACTCCTTGTCAGTCCAGTTTCTTTGGTTATCTTGCAGGCCTCATTTCATAAACTTACACAGGTCGGACGAGGAGACATCCTTGATAGAAGTTGTTTCAATGGGTGTCTATTATAACATATCCAAAGTTCAGCCCAATTGGATAAATCTGGAGCCCTCAGCACGTCAAAAACTCATCCAAGTTCACAGAAAAGTCATAGTTGGCTGCCATCACATTTAATGTGGCTACATCCCTAGAGCCACGTGCTACACATAAGAGCAGCCACACGTGGGAGACAAATCATCTTGGGAACTCAGAAAAATGAACAAAAGTCAAGCTTGCTATAAAGAGACCAAGAATAGTTCACCAAAGAGAGGTGTGTTTCACCAGCTAGAGGGCCGACGAAATTGGCACTCAATAAATGGAGAGCTGCACACTCATTCAAAAAAAAGGAGAGATATAGAAGAGAGACAGATTCATTTTCATCCATCACTCACACATTCAGATTCACCACAAGAGAGAAGGGAGCTAGTTGCAAAGGAGGGAGACCTTGGAGCTGTCTTGGGAACTACCTTGTTGCCACCATCTAGTTCTTCTCTTTTCTTTATTCTATCTATGTATTTCTTATTTTCTGTATTCATAGTTATGTCTAACTAATCCATTTAGTTAGGGCTTAGGATGAAGCCCTAGTCATGAATATTCAATGTTATGGATGATTTTATAGTTAATTGATTTCCTTGCTTTCATTATCAAGTTGTTAATCTCCAGTTTATTATGTGCTTCTTGGAGTAGCTAACTAGGATTTTATGCATCTAGCACAGGTTGGGAAAGGGTTTAGATTCACCAATTCTACTCTCCTTTCACAAGCAACACATGAATGGCCTAAGAATCATTCAAGGGGTTAATAACCATAGGTTGACTAGGACAGATACCATGTTCTAGGACTTGGGTGATTATCATATTCTCAAGGAGCTTAATGAATCTTGTATGCTTTATTCTAAGTAGATACCATGCTTAGGTTGCATATTAGAGATCACGGGTTGTGTAGATACCATGCACAATCAGATGCCTTAGGAGAATCATGCATCCTGCACCTAGATACCATAGGCTTGTATGCGATAATCTATTGTTGATGAAGCTTGAGTCAATTTCTATGCATTCATAACTTGAATAGGAAGACTAGTGGTGGATTCCAAGGCTCTAACAACTCTCAATCACTGTTTCACAACTTCTTGATTGCTGCCAGTGTTTACTTTCCAGTACTTTCATTTCACTTTCTTGTTTTCATTTCAACAACAAAACCCCCCATTTCGAGTGCGTGTGTAGTGCTAGGACTCTGTCCTAGACCTTGAGTAATTAGCAAGAGGCATTGTTGAATTCGACCTTGCCTTTAGTTAGTTAGTTAGTTTCTTTATTTTCTGTTTTTCCAGCATTCTAAGTAATTTAACTTGGAACCAAGTTACTATTCTCCGTGGGATCGACCTCGTATTTACATAAGCTATACTATAAATGGTTCGTGCACTTGCGAGAAATAAAGTTCCTATTTTTAATAACTCATTTTAGTGGTTAAGGATAGGCTCAACATTAGATTTCACTCAAAACCCACCAAATGACTCCACCAACAATATTATGATGTTCCCCAAGTTTTGGACTCAATCCGATATCGATTGGTCCTCGAAATCGGATAATTCAGGTTCGTACGAGGTTCGTTCTGAAATGGAGTGGTTGGTGTATTGCATAGATTTGGCAATTGGATTTCACTCAAAACTCACCAAATGACTCCTCCCACAACATTGAGATGTTCCCCAAGTTTTGGACTCAATCCAATATCTATTGGTCCATGAAATCGGACAATTCAGGTTTGTATGAAGTTCGTTCAAAAATGGAGTGGTTGGTGTATTGCATAGTTTTTGCAATTGGATTTCACTCAAAACTCACCAAATGACTTCCCCCACAACATTATGAAGTTCCCCAAGTTTTGGACTCAATCCGATATCGATTGGTGCATGAAATCGGACAATTCAAGTTCGTACGAAGTTTATTCTGAAATCGAGTGGTTGGTGTATTGTATAGTTCTAGAATTGGATTTCACCCAAAACCCACCAAATGACTCCTCCCTCAATATTATGATGTTCACCAAGTTTTGGACTCAATCCGATATCGATTGGTCCATGAAATCGGACAATTCAGGTTCGTACGAAGTTTGTTCTAAAATGGAGTGGTTGGTGTACTATATAGTTCTAGAGATTGGATGTTGCTCCTATTCTTAACAACTAAAATGAGTTATTAAAAACAGCAACTTTAATTCTCGCAAGTGCACGAACCATTTATAGTATAGCTTATGTAAATACGAGGTCGATCCCACGGAGAATGGTAACTTGGTTCCAAGCTAAATTACTTAGAATACTAGAAAAACATAGAACACAAAAACTGACTAACTAGCTAAAGGCAAGGTCGAATTCAACAATGCCTCTTGCTAATTTCTCAAGGTCTAGGATAGAATCCTAGCACCACACACGCACTCGAAATGGGGGGTTTTGTTGTTGAAATGAAAACAAGAAAGTGAAATGAAAGTGCTCGAAAGTAAACACTGGCAGCAATCAACAAGTTGTGAAACAATGATTGAGAGGTGTTAGAGCCTTGGAATCCACCACTAGTTTTCCTATCCAAGTTATGAATGCATAGAAATTGACTCAAGCTTCATCAACAATAGATTATCGCATACAAGCCTATGGTATCTAGGTGCAGGATGCATGATTCTCCTAAGGCATGTGATTATGCATGGTATCTACACAACACGTGATCTCTAATATGCAACCTAAGCATGGTATCTACTTAGAATAAAGCATACAAGAGTCATTAAGCTCCTTGAGAATATGATAATCACACAAGTCCTAGAACATGGTATCTGTCCTAGTCAACCTATGGTTATTAACCCCTTGAATGATTCTTACGCCATTCATGTGTTGCTTGTGAAAGGAGAGTAGAATTGGTGAATCTAAACCCCTTCCCAACCTGTGCTAGATGCATAAAATCCTAGTTAGCTACTCCAAGAAAACATACATCAAGCACATAATAAACTGGAGATTAACAACTTGATAATAAAAGCAAGGAAATCAATTAACCATAAAATCATCCATAACATTGAATATTCATGACTAGGGCTTCATCCTAAGCCCTAACTAAATGGATTAGTTAGACATAACTATGAATATAGAAAATAAGAAATACATAGATAGAATAAAGAGAAGAGAAGAACTAGATGATGGCAGCAAGGAAGTTCCCAGGACAGCTCCAAGCTCCCTCGACAGCTCCAAGCTCCCTTCTCTCTTTGTGGTGAATCTGAATGTGTGTATGAGAGTAATGGATGAAGTGAATGTGTGTGTCTCCTCCTCCTCTTGAATGAGTGTGCAACTCTCTATTTATAGAGTGCAATTTCGTCCTCCCCTTTGGCTGGTGAAGCACACCTCTCTTAGCTGCTCCCAACTGCTCCAGCTGCCCATACTTGCCAACTGCTCCAGCTGACATACTTGCCAACTGCTCCAGCTGCCAAATACATGCTTTGGTATGGTTTCTTTATGGAAAGTTTGACTTTTGTTCATCTTTCTGAACTTCTGAGCTGATTTGACTCCCATGTGTGGCTGCCCATGTGTAGCACATGGCTCTAAGGATGTAGCCACATTAAATGTGATGGCAGCCAACATGACATTTCTGTGGACTTGGTTCAGTCTTTGACGTGCTGAGGGCTCCAGATATATCCAATTGGGCTGAAATTTGGATATGTTATAATAACCACCCATTGGAACAACTTCTATCAAGGATGTCTCCTCATCCGACCTGTGTAAGTTGCTGAAATGAGGCCTGCAAGATGACCTACGAAACTGGACTGACAAGGAGTGTTGCTCAAATTGGTTTTGTCTTTAAGCTCTTATTCCTCTTGTGCCACTCAGCCCTTAACATGCATGAATTGTATCAAATGTCATCCCCTTACTGTCTTAACCTACAAAACACACAAACATAGGTAAGAGACTCAAAATAAAGAGAAGCTAAACAAAATTACTAAGCAAAGAAGGCATGCAAATGTGTGAAATTATGACCTTATCATTGGATTTCACTCAAAACCAACCAAATGACTCCTCCCATAATATTATAATGTTCCCAAAGTTTTCGACTCAATCCGATATCGATTGGTCCATGAAATCGGACAATTCAGGTTCGTACGACGTTCGTTCGAAAATGGAGTTGTTGGTGTATTGCCTAGTTTTGGCAATTGGATTTCACTCAAAACTCACCTAATGACTCCTCCCACAATATTATGATGTTGCCCAAGTTTTGGACTCAATCCAAAATCGACTGGTCCATGAAATAGGACAATTCAGGTTCGTACGAAGTTCGTCCTGAAATTTAGTGGTTTGTGTATTGTATAGTTCCAGAGATTGGATTTCACTCAAAAACCACCAAACGACTCCTCCCACAATATGATGATGTTCCCCAAGTCTTGGACTCAATCCGATATCGATTGGTCCATGAAACCGGATAATTCAGGTTCGTACGAGGTTCGTTCAGAAATAGAGTGGTTCGTGTATTGCATAGTTTTGGCAACTGGATTTCACTCAAAATGCACCAAATGACTCCTCCCACAATATTATGATGTTCCCCAAGTTTTGGACTCAGTCCGATATCTATTGGTCCATGAAATCAGCCAATTCAGGTTCGTATGAAGTTCGTTCTAAATTGAAGTAGTTGGTGTATTGCATAGTTTTGGCAATTGGATTTCACTCAAAACACACGAAATGACTCCTCCCACAACATTATGATGTTCCCCAAGTTTTGGACTCAAACCGATATCGATTGGCTCATGAAATCGGACAATTCAGGTTCGTACGAGGTTCGTTTTGAAATGGATCGGTTGGTGTATTGAATAGTTTTGGCAATTGGATTTCACTCAAAACCCCCCAAATGACTCCTCCCACAATATTATGACGTTCCTCAAGTTTTGGACTTAATCCGATATAGATTAGTCCATGAAATCGGACAATTCAGGTTCGTACGAAGTTGGTTATGAAATGGAGTGGCTGATGTATTGTATAGTTCTAGGGATTGGATTTCACTCAAACCCACCAAATGACAACTCCCACAATATTACGATGTTCCCCAAGTTTTGGACTCAATACGATATCGATTGGTCCATGAAATCAGCCAATTTAGGTTCGGACTGTGTTCTGAAATGGAGTGGTTGGTGTATTATATAGTTCTAGATATTGGATTTCACTCAAAACCCACCAAATGACTCCTCCCTCAATATTATGATGTTCACCAAGTTTTGGATTCAATCCGATATCGATTGGTCCATGAAATCGGACAATTCAGGTTCGTACGAAGTTCGTTCTAAAATGGAGTGGTCGGTGTATTATATAGTTCTAGATATTGGATTTCACTCAAAACCCACCAAATGACTCTCCCACAACATTATAATGTTCCCCAAGTTTTGGACTGAATCCGATATCGATTGGTCCATGAAATCGGACAATTCAGGTTCGTAGGAGGTTCGTCCAAACATGGAGTGGTTGGTGTATAGCATAGTTTTGGCAATTGGATTTCACTCAAAACTCACCAAATGAATCCTCCCACAATATTATGATGTTCCCCATGTTTTGGACTCAATCCGATATATATTGGTCCATGAAATCGGACAATTCAGGTTCGCACGAGGTTCGTTCTGAAATGGAGTGGTTGGTGTATTGAATAGTTTTAGGCATTGGATTTCATTCAAAACCCACCAAATGACACCCCCCACAATATTATGACGTTCCTCAAGTTTTGGACTTAATCCGATATAGATTAGTCCACGAAATCGGACAATTCAGGTTCGTACGAAGTTCGTTCTGAAATGGAGTGGTTGGTGTATTGTATAGTTCTAGGGATTGGATTTCACTCAAAACCCATGAAATGACATCTCCCACAATATTATGATGTTCTCCAAGTTTTGGACTCAATCCGATATCGATTGGTCCACGAAATCGGACAATTCAGGTTCGTACGAGGTTTGTTCTGAAATGGAGTGGTTGGTGTACTGCATAGTTCTAGGGATTGGATATCACTCAAAATCCACCAAATGAGTCTTCCCACAATACTATGATGTTCCCCAAGTTTTCGACTCAATCCAAAATCGATTGGTCCATGAAATTGGACAATTCAGGTTCGTACGAAGTTCGTTCGGAAATGGAGTGGTTGGTGTATAGTATAGTTCTAGGGATTGGATTTCACTCAAACCCACCAAATGACAACTCCCACAATATTATGATGTTCCCCAAGTTTTGGACTAAATCCGATATCGATTGGTCCTTGTAATCAGACAATTCAGGTGCGTACGAAGTTCGTTCTGAAATGGAGTGGTTGGTTTATTGTACAGTTCTAGGGAATGGATTTCCCTCAACACCCACCAAATGACTCCTCCCACAATATTACGATGTTCCCCAAGTTTTGGACTCAATCCAATATCGATTGGTCAATGTAATCGGACAATTCAGGTTTGTACGAACTTCGTTCTGAAATGGAGTGGCTGATGTATTATATAGTTCTAGAGATTGGATTTCACTCAAAAATCACCAAATGAGTCCTCCGACAATATTATGATGTTCCCTAAGCTTTGGACTCAATCCAATATCGATTGGTCCTTGAAATCGGACAATGCAGGTTCGTACGAAGTTCGTTCTGAAATGGAGTGGTTGGTGTATTGTATAGTTCTAGGGATTGGATTTCACTCAAACCCACCAAATGACAACTCCCACAATATTACGATGTTCCCCAAGTTTTGGACTCAATCCGATATCGATTGGTCCATGAAATCGGCCAATTCAGGTTCGTGCAAACTGTGTTCTGAAATGGAGTGGTTGGTGTATTCTACAGTTCTAGGGATTGGATTTCACTCAAAATCCACCAAATGACTCCTCCCACAGTATTACGATGTTCCCCAAGTTTTGGACTCAATTCGATATCGATTGGTCCACAAAATTTGACAATTCAGGTTGATACGAAGTTCGTTCTGAAATGGAGTGGTTGGTTTATTGTATAGTTCTGGGGATTGGATTTCTCTCAAAACCCACCAAATGACTCCTCCCACAATATTATGATGTTTCCCAAGTTTTGGACTCAATCCGATATCGATTGGTCCTTGTAATCGGACAATTCAGGTTCGTACAAAGTTCGTCCTGAAATGGAGTGACTGATATATTGTATAGTTCTAGGGATTGGATTTCACTCAAAACCGACCAAATGACTCCTCCCACAATATTATGATGTTTCCCAAGTTTTGGACTCAATCCGATATCGATTGGTCCTTGTAATCGGACAATTCAGGTTCGTACGAAGTTCGTTCTGAAATGGAGTGGCTGATGTATTGTACAGTTCTAGAGATTGGATTTCACTAAAAAATCACCAAATGACTCCCCCCACAATATTACGATGTTCCCCAAGTTTTGAAAACAATCCGATATCGATTGGTCTATGAAATCGGACAATTCAGGTTCGTACGAAGTTCGTTCTGAAATGGAGTGGTTGGTTTATTGTATAGTTCTGGGGATTGGATTTCATTCAAAACCCACAAAATGACTCCTCCCACAATATTATGATGTTCCCCAAGTTTTGGACCTAATCCGATATCGATTGGTCCTTGAAATCGGACAATTCAGGTTCGTACGAAGTTCGTTCCAAAATGGAGTGGTTTTTGTACTGTATAGTTCTAGAGATTAGATTTCACTCAAAAATCACCAAATGACTCCTCCCACAATACTACGATGTTCCCCAAGTTTTGGACTCAATCCGTCATCGATTGGTCCATGAAATCGGACAATTCAGGTTCGTACGAAGTTCGTTCCGAAACGGAGTGGTTTGTGTATTGTACAGTTCTAGATACTGGATTTCACTCAAAACCCACCAAATGACTCCTCCCACAATATTATGATGTTCCCCAAGTTTTGGACTCAGTCTGACATCGATTGGTCCTTGTAATCGGACAATTCAGGTTTGTACGAAGTTCGTTCTGAAATGGAGTGGTTGGTTTATTGTATAGTTCTGGGGATTGGATTTCTCTCAAAACCCACCAAATCACTCCTCCCACAATATTATGATGTTTCCCAAGTTTTGGACTCAATCCGATATCGATTGGTCCTTGTAATCGGACAATTCAGGTTCGTATGAAGTTCGTCCTGAAATGGAGTGACTGATATATTGTATAGTTCTAGGGATTGGATTTGACTCAAAACCCACCAAATGACTCCTCCCACGATATTATGACGTTCCCCAAGTTTTGGACTGAATTCGATATCGATTGGTCCCTGAAATCGGAGAATTCATGTTCGTACGAAGTTCGTTATGAAATGGAGTGGCTTATGTATTGTATAGTTCTAGGGATTGGATTTCACTCAAAACCCACCAAACGACTCCTCCCACAATATTATGTTGTTACCCAAGTTTTGGACTCAATCCGATATTGATTGGTCCTTGTAATCGGACAATTCAGGTTTGTACGAAGTTCGTTCTGTAATGGAATGGTTGGTTTGTTGTACAGTTCTAGCGATTGGATTTCACTCAAAATCCACCAAATGACTCCTCCCACAATATTACGATGTTCCCCAAGTTCTGGACTCAATCCGATATCGATTGGTCCACGAAATTTGACAATTCAGGTTCGTACGAAGTTCGTTCTGAAATGGAGTGGTTGGTTTGTTGCATAGTTCTGGTTATTGGATTTGACTCAAAACCCACCAAATGACTCCTCCCACGATATTATGATGTTCCCCGAGTTTTGGACTCAATCGAATATCGATTTGTCCATGAAATCAGACAATTCAGGTTCATACGAAGTTCGTTATGAAATGGAGTGGTTGGTGTGTTGTATAATTTTAAACATTGGATTTCGTACAAAACCCCCCAAATGACTCCTGCCACAATGTTATGACGTTCCCCAAGTTTTGGACTCAATTCGATATCGATAGGTCCCTGAAATCGGACAATTCATGTTCGTACGAAGTTCGTTATGAAATGGAGTGGCTGATGTATTGTATAGTTCTAGGGATTGGATTTCACTCAAAATCCACCAAATGACTCCTCCCACAATATTATGATGTTCCCCAAGTTTTGGACTCAAATCGATATCGATTGGTCCTTGTAATCGGACGATTCAGGTTCGTACGAAGTTCGTTCTCAAATGGAGTGGCTGATGTATTGTATAGTTCAAGAGATTGGATTTCACTCAAAAATCACCAAATTACTCCTCCCACAATATTATGATGTTCCCTGAGTTTTGAACTCAATCCGATATCGATTGGTCCACGAAATTTGACAATTCAGGTTCGTACGAAGTTCGTTCTGAAATGGAGTGGTTGGTTTATTGCATAGTTCTGGGGATTGGATTTGACTCAAAACCCACCAAATGACTCCTCCCACGATATTATGATGTTCCCCGAGTTTTGGACTCAATCGGATATCGATTTGTCCATGAAATCAGACAATTCAGGTTCACACGAAGTTCGTTATGAAATGGAGTGGTTGGTGTGTTGTATAATTTTAAACATTGGATTTCGTACAAAACCCACCAAATGACTCCTGCCACAATATTATGACGTTCCCCAAGTTTTGGACTCAATTCGATATCGATAGGTCCCTGAAATCGGACAATTCATGTTCGTACGAAGTTCGTTATGAAATGGAGTGGCTGATGTATTGTATAGTTCTAGGGATTGGATTTCACTCAAAATCCACCAAATGACTCCTCCCACAATATTATGATGTTCCCCAAGTTTTGGACTCAATCCGATATCGATTGGTCCTGGTAATCGGACAATTCTAGTTTGCACGAAGTTCGTTCTGAAATGGAATGGTTGGTTTTTTGTATAGTTCTAGGGATTGGATTTCACTCAAACCCACCAAATGACAACTCCCACAATATTATGATGTTCCCCAAGTTTTGGACTAAATCCGATATCGATTGGTCCTTGTAATCAGACAATTCAGGTGCGTACGAAGTTCGTTCTGAAATGGAGTGGTTGGTTTATTGTACAGTTCTAGGGAATGGATTTCCCTCAACACCCACCAAATGACTCCTCCCACAATATTACGATGTTCCCCAAGTTTTGGACTCAATCCAATATCGATTGGTCAATGTAATCGGACAATTCAGGTTTGTACGAAGTTCGTTCTGGAATGGAGTGGCTGATGTATTGTATAGTTCTAGACATTGGATTTCACTCAAAAATCACCAAATGACTCCTCCGACAATATTACGATGTTCCCCAAGTTCTGGACTCAATCCAATATCGATTGGCCCATGAAATCGGACAATTCAGGTTCTTACGAAGTTCGTTCTGAAATGTAGTGCTTGGTGTATTGTATAGTTCTAGGGATTGGATTTCACTCAAAACCCACCAAATGACAACTCCCAAAATATTAAGATGTTCCCCAAGTTTTGGACTCAATCCGATTTCGATTGGTTGATGAAATCGGACAATTCAGGTTCATACTAACTTCGTTCTGAAATGGAGTGGTTGGTGCGTTGTATAGTTCTAGGGATTGGATTTCACTCAAAATCCACCAAATGACTCCTCCCACAATATTACGATGTTCCCCAAGTTTTGGACTCAATTCGATATCGATTGGTCCCCAAAATTTGACAATTCAGGTTCATACGAAGTTCGTTCTGAAATGGAGTGGTTGGTTTATTGTATAGTTCTGGGGATTGGATTTCTCTCAAAACCCACCAAATGACTCCTCCCACAATATTATGATGTTTCCCAAGTTTTGGACTCAATCCGATATCGATTGGTCCTTGTAATCGGACAATTCAGGTTCGTATGAAGTTCGTCCTGAAATGGAGTGACTGATATATTGTATAGTTCTAGGGATTGGATTTCACTCAAAACCGACCAAATGACTCCTCCCACAATATTATGATGTTTCCCAAGTTTTGGACTCAATCCGATATCGATTGGTCCTTGTAATCGGACAATTCAGGTTCGTACGAAGTTCGTTCTGAAATGGAGTGGCTGATGTATTGTACAGTTCTAGGGATTGGATTTCACTCAAAACCCACCAAATGACTCCTCCCACAATATTATGATGTTTCCCAAGTTTTGGACTCAATCCGATATCGATTGGTCCTTGTAATCGGACAATTCAGGTTCGTATGAAGTTCGTCCTGAAATGGAGTGACTGATATATTGTATAGTTCTAGGGATTGGATTTCACTCAAAACCCACCAAATGACTCCTCCCAAAATATTATGTTGTTACCCAAGTTTTGGACTCGATCCGATATTGATTGGTCCTTGTAATCGGACAATTCAAGTTTGTACGAAGTTCGTTCTGAAATGGAATGGTTGGTTTGTTGTACAGTTCTAGCGATTGGATTTCACTCAGAATCCACCAAATGACTCCTCCCACAATATTACGATGTTCCCCAAGTTCTGGACTCAATCCGATATCGATTGGTCCACGAAATTTGACAATTCAGGTTCGTACGAAGTTCGTTTTGAAATGGAGTGGTTGGTGTATTGTATAGTTCTAGGGATTGGATTTCACTCCAATCCCACCAAATGACTCCTCCCACAATATTATGATGTTCCCCAAGTTTTGGACTCAAAACGATATCGATTGGTCCTTGTAATCGTACGATTCAGGTTCGTACGAAGTTCGTTCTCAAATGGAGTGGCTGATGTATTGTATAGTTCTAGAGATTGGATTTCACTCAAAAATCACCAAATTACTCCTCCCACAATATTATGATGTTCCCTGAGTTTTGAACTCAATCCGATATCGATTGGTCCACGAAATTTGACAATTCAGGTTCGTACGAAGTTCGTTCTGAAATGGAGTGGTTGGTTTATTGCATAGTTCTGGGGATTGGATTTGACTCAAAACCCAACAAATGACTCCTCCCACGATATGATGATGTTCCCCGAGTTTTGGACTCAATCGGATATCGATTTGTCCATGAAATCAGACAATTCAGGTTCGTACGAAGTTCGTTATGAAATGGAGTGGTTGGTGTGTTGTATAATTTTAAACATTGGATTTCGTACAAAACCCACCAAATGACTCCTGCCACAATATTATGACGTTCCCCAAGTGTTGGACTCAATTCGATATCGATAGGTCCCTGAAATCGGACAATTCATGTTCGTACGAAGTTGGTTTTGAAATGGAGTGGCTGATGTATTGTATAGTTCTAGGGATTGGATTTCACTCAAAATCCACCAAATGACTCCTCCCACAATATTATGATGTTCCCCAAGTTTTGGACTCAATCCGATATCGATTGGTCCTGGCAATCGGACAATTCTTGTTTGCACGAAGTTCGTTCTGAAATGGAATGGTTGGTTTTTTGTATAGTTCTAGGGATTGGATTTCACTCAAAATCAACCAAATGACTCCTCCCACAATATGACGATGTTCCCCAAGTTCTGGACTCAATCCAATATCGATTGGCCCATGAAATCGGACAATTCAGGTTCTTACGAAGTTCGTTATGAAATGTAGTGCTTGGTGTATTGTATAGTTCTAGGGATTGGATTTCACTCAAAACCCACCAAATGACAACTCCCAAAATATTATGATGTTCCCAAGTTTTGGACTCAATCCGATTTCGATTGGTTGATGAAATCGGACAATTCAAGTTCATACTAACCTCGTTCTGAAATGGAGTGGTTGGTGCATTATATAGTTCTAGGGATTGGATTTCATTCAAAACCCATGAAATGACATCTCCCACAATATTATGATGTTCTCCAAGTTTTGGACTCAATCCGATATCGATTGGTCCACGAAATCGGACAATTCAGGTTCGTACGAAGTTCGCTCTGAAATGGAGTGTTTGGTGTACTGTATAGTTCTAGGGATTGGGTTTCACAAAAAAAACCCATCAAATGACTCCTCCCACAATATTATGATGTTCCCCAAGTTTTAGACTCAATCCGATATCGATTGGTCCATAAAATTGGACAATTCAGGTTTGTACGAAGTTCCTTCTGAAATGGAGTGGTTGGTGTATTCTATAGTTCTAGGGATTGGATTTGACTCAAACCCCATCAAATGACACCTCCTACAATATTATGATGTTCCCCAAGTTTTAGACTAAACACGATATCGATTGGTACTTGAAATCGGACAATTCAGGTTCGTACGAAGTTCGTTCTGAAATGGAGTGGTTTGTGTATTCTGTAGTTCTAGAGATTGGACTTCACTCAAAACCCCCAAATGACTCCTGCTACAATATTATGATGTTCCCCAAGTTTTGGACTCAATCCGATATCGATTGGTCCTTGAAATCGGATAATTCAGGTTTGTACGAAGTTCCTTCTGAAATGGAGTGGTTGGTTTATTGTACAGTTATGGGGATTGAATTTCACTTAAAACCCACCAAATGACTCCTTCCACAACATTATGATGTTCCCCAAGTTTTGAACTCAATCCGATATCGATTGGTCCATGAAATCGGACAATTCAGGTTCTTACGAAGTTCGTTCTGAAATGTACTGGTTGGTTTATTGTATAGTTCTAGGGATTGGATTTCACTCAAAACCCACCAAATGACAACCCCCACAATATTATGATGTTCCCCAAGTTTTGGACCCAATCCGTTATCGATTCGTCAATGAAATCGGACAATTCAGGTTCGTACGAAGTTCGTTCTGAAATGGAGTGGTTGGTTTACTGTATCGTTCTGAGGATTGGATTTCACTCAAAACCCACCAAATGACTCCTCCCACAACATTATGATCTTCCCCAAGTTTTGGACTCAATCCGATATCGATTGGTCCATGAAATCAGACAATTCAGGTTCTTACGAAGTTCATTCTGAAATGGAGTGGTTGGTGTATTGTATAGTTCTAGGGATTGGATTTCACTCAAAACCCACAAAATGACAACACCCACAATATTATGATGTTCCCCAAGTTTTGGACTCAATCCGATATCGATTCATCAATGAAATCGGACAATTCAGGTTCGTACGAAGTTCGTTCTGAAATAGGGTGGTTGGTTTATTGTATAGTTCTGGGGATTGGATTTCACTCAAAACCCACCAAATGACTCCTCCCACAATATTATGATGTTCCCCAAGTTTTGGACTGAATCCGATATCGATTGGTCAATGAAATCGGACAATTCAGATTCGTACGAAGTTCCTTCTGAAATGGAGTGGTTGGTTTACTGTATAGTTCTGGGGATTGGATTTCACTCAAACCCACCAAATGACAACTCCCACAACTGACAGGACCCGATCCCAATTCCACTTTGGAATTCGAACCAAGTCCTGTGCGTGTCCGACACCTGGCGAATGTCGGGCACAAATGACCTTTTTACCCTTGCTGTTACAATTACTATTAAAACTTCCCTTAGACTCCTGCCGAAAATTCGGAAGAGTCTCCCCTGTATTTTGTCTAAACCCAAAAATCTTCCACCTGTTAAACATGCAAATAATTTTCCACCAACTGCCAGAATAAAATAACCAAGCATTTACCAGATCAAGTTTCCCACTAAAACGAGATATCAGAGCATTTTCTATTAATTTACAAGATTTCAAGAACTTTTACAATAAAATCCTACGTTTCTTGGTGGTGCGGAAGCTAGGAGTGGCCCGGTGGTGGATGCCTGTGCACTTCTACAGCCTGGGGGCGAAAAACAAGTTTGAAAATGTGAGTGGACAAAAATAATGTTCTTGAAATTAGTTTATAATCATAATAACCCCCATGGTAAAAATAACTTGATAAGTGAGGCTAAAGTTCAACTGTGTTTAATATAAGGTATTCATGTAACTATATATATATGTATATAGATTCGTAAAACAGAACAATTATATGGAGATATAAAACATGCACGAACATTGAGGAAACTGATATAAAATGATTGAAAGCAATAGCTGTATAAAAGTACTCAAATTCCTTTAAACTACCACCTAAATGTACCCCTGTAAAATCCGTCAAATCCCCTGGCAGGTCTCGGCGACACAAAGTCTACCCGAGCCGCAAACTGGCAGGATTCAGGGGACTATGGTCAGCCTGATCCGCCGGCAGGTCTCGATGACACCAAGTCGACTCGAGCCGCTCTGGCAAGATACAGGGGACCGTAGTCAGCCTGATCCGCAATCCTGGCAGGTCTCGGGGACACAGAGTCAGCCGAGCCGCAAATCCTGGCAGGTCTCGGGGACACAGAGTCAGTCGAGCCGCAAATCCTGGCACTCACGGTCCGAGCGTCCCCGAAACTCGTGAGGCAATGTCAAGTGCACTGACAGAACTGTAAACAGACTGGATGTCCGTAGACATCGGTCCGTCTGAGGGTAATCACCAAAAACAAGCGGGTACATGGTGGTTCTAATTTAGAAAAATCTGATAATTCACTGTATTTGGCAAGTCTGAAACTAAGCTGCTATTTTCTCTGATATAAATCTCAACTCTGCTTTCTGTCACTTTCTACCATGTTCAACTAAGCAGCATAGAAATAAAGATATTTTACGGCACAAATCATGCTCGGAAAACATTCGGTAAAACTTATTCAAAATCAAATAATGAAATTTACTCATATAAACTCATTTATAAAAACTTATTTATATAGAATCAATATAAAATCATTTATGTAAACTCATTTATATAAAGCATTTATATAACTCATTTATATAAAATCATTTATGAAAGAAAGTCCACTCACTGCTGGTCCGAGCTAGCTGGACCCTTTGAAGGTCCCTCCTATGGTTCTGCCGATCCTCTGGTGCCTGATTACCCATAAAGATTAAATTAATAAAACAGCTCAATAAAAGAATTAAATTAAACACCTTGCCCCAGGCTCCTAGAAATGCGTGTACTCATTTTAAAGTCACTCCTATGCCCACTTTAGCCTTTCAGACAATTAGAACGGCCTTGAAAGACCTGAAGCTGTTACAAGCGATAAACTGTCAAACCGGCTGATCCGGAACCTCGTGGGATCCACGATCTCCGATGGCCAATCTGAGATTCTCTAAAGGTTCCTTACAGAGAAAGACCCATGTCCTGCGAGTTTGGTCCGAAACGGCCGGTCGGATTAGCCAAAATTGCATTATCGCTTAAAATCCAAACTCTAGCCCCAGGGTTCGCGATTTCGGAGTATCCGGGACTCCGATTCGCAATCCGTCGAATCCTACACGATCCTGAAATCATGTAGAACGACATATCTGAATTTGGGTGCGATCCAACGGCTCGACGACATTGCACCCAAGGATCGCGCAATATGGAAAATCTGTTCGGGGCTCAAACGGACTCCAAATTGAGATCCGCGAAATCCTACGCGCTCGTGACAACATAAGGATCGTAACAAGACACAATGCCACTGCACCACCCTCGCCCACGCGCCCCAGCACGCGCCGGCAGCGATGGGAGTCTAAAGCGATTTTGGCTCGCCGGACAAACTTCAAACCACGGCTCCAAACTCCTACCCTAGGTAAAACACCATATTTGGAGTCACTTTTGTTCTTGGACCTACCCCAAAAAGTGACTGGAAGTGGCCGAAAATAGAGGCCGAAAATCGGCTGAAACTTCAAGTTCAAAAATCCGATGGCTACACCACAAATCGATCTAATCCGACTGAAACAGGCAGTTAGAACAGCTCGAGAGGTTCAAGATCCATACCTGGGTCGACGGAAATGGTGGCTGGAGGAGGGAGATCGGAGGCCTTGAAGTTTCGGTGAGTTCCCGTCGTTCTTTCGCAGTTTCCGGCCAGCACAGTTCGTCGGCGGGCAGGGGATTGGTCGGGAAAGGTAGGGGACTCGACGGCGGTTTCATCGCCACCCGTCCCATGGCCGGTGGTGCCCAGAGGCGGTGCCAGCAAGCTCTGGAAGGCAGCGGCCCGTTTTTTTTTTTTTTTTTTTTTGCGCGAGAGAGAGAGGCTGGCTGTTTTATAGATCCAACTTCGAGATATTTACGGTTATGCCACTGAGACTCTTTTGACCATAACGCATTCGTTACAACTCCGATTCGGGCCCACTACGTGTCTATAAACTCGTTTCGCTGTGATCTACGCAATGGGGCACGCAAAATTGTCAAATTCCTTCTTGATCAAAAGTCACCTTTTTCTTAATAAAATACTACGAGGGCAAAATTGTCTTTTCGCAAAATAACATATTCCTTCATTATGAATTTTTGGTTTAGGATATTACAACAATACTATGATGTTCTTCAAGTTTTGGACTCAATCCGATATCGATTGGTCCTTGAAATCAGACAATTCAGGTTCGTACGAAGTTCGTTCTGAAATGGAGTGGTTGGTTTATTGTATAGTTCTAGGGATTGGATTTCACTCAAAACCCACCAAATGACTCCTCCCACAACATTATGATGTTCCCCAAGTTTTGGACTCAATCCGATATCGATTGGTCCATGAAATCGGACAATTCAGGTTCTTACGAAGTTCGTTCTGAAATGGAGTGGTTGGTTTATTGTATAGTTCTAGGGATTGGATTTCACTCAAAACCCACCAAATGACAACCCCCACAATATTATGATGTTCCCCAAGTTTTGGACTCAATCCGATATCGATTCGTCAATGAAATCGGACAATTCAGGTTCGTACGAAGTTCGTTCTGAAATGGAGTGGTTGGTTTATTGTATAGTTCTGGGGATTGGATTTCACTCAAAACCCGCCAAATGACTCCTCCCACAATATTATAATGTTCCCCAAGTTTTGGACTCAATCCGATATCGATTGGTCCATGAAATCGGACAATTCAGGTTCTTACGAAGTTCGTTCTGAAATGGAGTGGTTGGTTTATTGCATAGTTCTAGGGATTGGATTTCACCCAAAACTCACCAAATGACAACCCCCACAATATTATGATGTTCCCCAAGTTTTGGACTCAATCCGATATCGATTCGTCAATGAAATCGGACAATTCAGGTTCGTACGAAGTTCGTTCTGAAATAGAGTGGTTGGTTTATTGTATAGTTCTGGGGATTGGATTTCACTCAAAACCCACCAAATGACTCCTCCCACAATATTATAATGTTCCCCAAGTTTTGGACTCAATCCGATATCGATTCGTCCATGAAATCGGACAATTCAGGTTCTTACGAAGTTCGTTTCGAAATGGAGTGGTTGGTTTATTGTATAGTTCTAAGTATTGGATTTCACTCAAAACCCACCAAATGACAACCCCCACAATATTATGATGTTCCCCAAGTTTTCGACTCAATCCGATATCGATTCGTTAATGAAATCGGACAATTCAGGTTCGTACGAAGTTCGTTCTGAAATGGAGTGGTTCGTTTACTGTATAGTTCTGGGGATTGGATTTCACTCAAAACCCACCAAATGAATCCTCCCACAACATTATGATCTTCCCCAAGTTTTGGACTCAATCCGATATCGATTGGTCCATGAAATCGGACAATTCAGGTTCTTACAAAGTTCGTTCTGAAATGGAGTGGTTGGTGTATTGTATAGTTCTGGGGATTGGATTTCACTCAAAACTCACCAAATGACAACCCCCACAATATTATGATGTTCCCCAAGTTTTGGACTCAATCCGATATCGATTCGTCAATGAAATCGGACAATTCAGGTTCGTACGAAGTTCGTTCTGAAATAGAGTGGTTGGTTTATTGTATAGTTCTGGGGATTGGATTTCACTCAAAACCCACCGAATGAATCCTCCCACAACATTATGATGTTCCCCAAGTTTTGGACTCAATCCGATATCGATTGGTCCATGAAATCGGACAATTCAGGTTCTTACGAAGTTCGTTTTGAAATGGAGTGGTTGGTGTATTGTATAGTTCTAGGGATTTGATTTCACTCAATACTCACCAAATGACAACCCCCACAATATTGTGATGTTCCCCAAGTTTTGGACTCAATCCGATATCGATTCGTCAATGAAATCGGACAATTCAGGTTCGTACGAAGTTCGTTCTGAAATAGAGTGGTTGGTTTATTGTATAGTTCTGGGGATTGGATTTCACTCAAAACCCACCAAATGACTCCTCCCACAATATTATAATGTTCCCCAAGTTTTGGACTCAATCCGATATCGATTCGTCCATGAAATCGGACAATTCAGGTTCTTACGAAGTTCGTTCTGAAATGGAGTGGTTGGTTTATTGTATAGTTCTAAGTATTGGATTTCACTCAAAACCCACCAAATGACAACCCCCACAATATTATGATGTTCCCCAAGTTTTCGACTCAATCCGATATCGATTCGTTAATGAAATCGGACAATTCAGGTTCTTACGAAGTTCGTTCTGAAATGGAGTGGTTGGTTTATTGTATAGTTCTAGGGATTGGATTTCACTCAAAACCCACCAAATGACAACCCCCACAATATTATGATGTTCCCCAAGTTTTGGACTCAATCCGATATCGATTGGTCAATGAAATCGGACAATTCAGTTTCGTACAAAGTTCGTTCTGAAATAGAGTGGTTGGTTTATGGTATAGTTCTGGGGATTGGATTTCACTCAAAAGCAACCAAATGACTCCTCCCACAATATTATGATGTTCCCCAAGTTTTGGACTCAATCCGATATCGATTGGTCAATGAAATTGGACAATTCAAATTCGTAGGAAGTTCCTTCTGAAACGGAGTGGTTGGTTTACTGTATAGTTCTGGGGATTGGAATTCACTCAAACCCACCAAATGACAACTCCCACAATACTATGATGTTCTCCAAGTTTTGGACTCAATTCGATATCGATTGGTCCTTGAAATCAGACAATTCAGGTTCTTACGATGTTTGTTCTGAAATGGAGTGGTTGGTGTATTGTATAGTTTTAGGGATTGGATTTCACTCAAACCCACCAGTGGACAACTCCCACAATATTACGATGTTCCCCAAGTTCTGGACTCAATCCGATATCGATTGGTCCACGAAATTTCACAATTCAGGTTCGTACCAAGTTCGTTTTGAAATGGAGTGGTTGGTGTATTGTATAGTTCTAGGGATTGGATTTCACTCCAATCCCACCAAATGACTCCTCCCACAATATTATGATGTTCCCCAAGTTTTGGACTCAAATCGATATCGATTCGGGTTCGTACGAAGTTCGTTCGCAAATGGAGTGGCTGATGTATTGTATAGTTCTAGAGATTGGATTTCACTCAAAAATCACCAAATTACTCCTCCCACAATATTATGATGTTCCCTGAGTTTTGAACTCAATCCGATATAGATTGGTCCACGAAATTTGACAATTCAGGTTCGTACGAAGTTCGTTCTGAAATAGAGTGGTTGGTTTATTGCATAGTTCTGGGGATTGGATTTGACTCAAAACCCACCAAATGACTCCTCCCACGATATTATGATGTTCCCCGAGTTTTGGACTCAATCGGATATCGATTTGTCCATGAAATCAGACAATTCAGGTTCGTACGAAGTTCGTTATGAAATGGAGTGGTTGGTGTGTTGTATAATTTTAAACATTGGATTTCGTACAAAACCCACCAAATGACTCCTGCCACAATATTACGACGTTCCCCAAGTTTTGGACTCAATTCGATATCGATAGGTCCCTGAAATCGGACAATTCATGTTCGTACGAAGTTCGTTATGAAATGGAGTGGCTGACGTATTGTATAGTTCTAGGGATTGGATTTCACTCAAAATCCACCAAATGACTCCTCCCACAATATTATGATGTTCCCCAAGTTTTGGACTCAATCCGATATCGATTGGTCCTGGTAATCGGACAATTCTGGTTTGCACGAAGTTCGTTCTGAAATGGAATGGTTGGTTTTTTGTATAGTTCTAGGGATTGGATTTCACTCAAAATCAACCAAATGACTCCTCCCACAATATGACGATGTTCCCCAAGTTCTGGACTCAATCCAATATCTATTGGCCCATGAAATCGGACAATTCAGGTTCTTACGAAGTTCGTTCTGAAATGTAGTGCTTGGTGTATTGTATAGTTCTAGGGATTGGATTTCACTCAAAACCCACCAAATGACAACTCCCAAAATATTATGATGTTCCCCAAGTTTTGGACTCAATCCGATTTCGATTGGTTGATGAAATCGGACAATTCAGGTTCATACTAACTTCGTTCTGAAATGGAGTGGTTGGTGCATTGTATAGTTCTAGGGATTGGATTTCACTCAAAACCCATGAAATGACATCTCCCACAATATTATAATGTTCCCCAAGTTTTGGACTCAATCCGATATCGATTGGTCCATGAAATCGGACAATTCAGGTTCTTACGAAGTTCGTTCTGAAATGGAGTGGTTGGTTTATTGTATAGTTCTTAGTAATGGATTTCACTCAAAACCCACCAAATGACAACCCCCACAATATTATGATGTTCCCCAAGTTTTCGACTCAATCCGATATCGATTCGTCAATGAAATCGGACAATTCAGGTTCGTACGAAGTTCGTTCTGAAATGGAGTGGTTGGTTTACTGTATAGTTCTGGGGATTGGATTTCACTCAAAACCCACCAAATGAATCCTCCCACAACATTATGATGTTCCCCAAGTTTTGGACTCAATCCGATATCGATTGGTCCATGAAATCGGACAATTCAGGTTCTTACGAAGTTCGTTCCGAAATGGAGTGGTTGGTGTATTGTATAGTTCTAGGGATTGGATTTCACTCAAAACCCACCAAATGACAACACCCACAACATTATGATGTTCCCCAAGTTTTGGACTCAATCCGAAATCGATTGGTCAATGCAATCGGACAATTCAGATTCGTACGAAGTTCCTTCTGAAATGGAGTGGTTAGTTTACTGTATAGTTCTGGGGATTGGATTTCACTCAAACCCACCAAATGACAACTCCCACAATACTATGAAGTTCTCCAAGTTTTGGACTCAATCCGATATCGATTGGTCCTTGAAATCAGACAATTCAGGTTCGTACGAAGTTCGTTCTGAAATGGAGTGGTTGGTTTATTGTATAGTTCTAGGGATTGGATTTCACTCAAAACCCACCAAATGACAACCCCCACAATATTATGATGTTCCCCAGGTTTTGGACTCAATCCGATATCGATTGGTCCATGAAATCGGACAATTCAGGTTCTTACGAAGTTCGTTCTGAAACGGAGTGGTTGGTTTATTGTATAGTTCTAGGGATTGGATTTCACTCAAAACTCACCAAATGACAACCCCCACAATACTATGATGTTCCCCAAGTTTTGGACCCAATCCGATATCGATTCGTCAATGAAATCGGACAATTCAGGTTCGTACGAAGTTCGTTCTGAAATGGAGTGGTTGGTTTACTGTATAGTTCTGGGGATTGGATTTCACTCAAAACCCACCAAATGACTCCTCCCACAACATTATGATGTTCCCCAAGTTTTGGACTCAATCCGATATCGATTGGTCCATGAAATCGGACAATTCAGATTCTTACGAAGTTCGTTCTGAAATGGAGTGGTTGGTTTATTGTATAGTTCTAGGGATTGGATTTCACTCAAAACCCACCAAATGACAACCCCCACAATATTATGATGTTCCCCAAGTTTTGGACTCAATCCGATATCGATTGGTCAATGAAATCGGACAATTCAGGTTCGTACGAAGTTCGTTCTGAAATAGAGTGGTTGGTTTATGGTATAGTTCTGGTGATTGGATTTCACTCAAAACCCACCAAATGACTCCTCCCACAATATTATGATGTTCCCCAAGTTTTGGACTCAATCCGATATCGATTGGTCAATGAAATTGGACAATTCAGATTCGTAGGAAGTTCCTTCTGAAACGGAGTGGTTGGTTTACTGTATAGTTCTGGGGATTGGAATTCAATCAAACCCACCAAATGACAACTCCCACAATACTATGATGTTCTCCAAGTTTTGGACTCAATTCGATATCGATTGGTCCTTGAAATCAGACAATTCAGGTTCTTACGAAGTTTGTTCTGAAATGGAGTGGTTGGTGTATTGTATAGTTTTAGGGATTGGATTTCACTCAAACCCACCAAAGGACAACTTCCACAATATTATGATGTTCCCCAAGTTTTGGACTCAATCCGATATCGATTGGTCAATGAAATGGGACAATTCAGGTTCGTACGAAGTTCGTTCTGAAATGGAGTGGTTGGTTTATTGTATAGTTCTGGGGATTGGATTTCACTCAAAACCCACCAAATGACTCCTCCCACAACATTATGATGTTCCCCAAGTTTTGGACTCAATCCAATTTTCATTGGTCCATGAAATCGGACAATTCAGGTTCTTACGAAGTTCGTTCTAAAATGGAGTGGTTGGTTTATTGTATAGTTCTGGGGATTGGATTCCACTCAAAAACCCACCAAATGACAACACCCACAATATTATGATGTTCCCCAAGTTTTGGACTCAATCCGATGTCGATTGGTCCATGAAATCGGACAATTCAGGTTCTTACCAAGTTCGTTATTTAATGGAGTGGTTGGTGTATTGTATAGTTCTAGGGATTGGATTTCACTCAAACCCACCAATTGACAACTCCCACAATATTATGATGTTCCCAAGTTTTGGACTCAATCCGATATCGATTGGTCCTTGAAATCGGACAATTCAGGTTCGTACGAAGTTCGTTCAGAAATAGAGTCGTTGGTTTATTGTATAGTTCTGGGGATTGGATTTCACTCAAAACCCACCAAATGACTCCTCCCACAACATTATGATGTTCCCCAAGTTTTGGACTCAATCCAATATCGATTGGTCCATGAAATCGGACAATTCAGGTTCTTACGAAGTTCGTTCTAAAATGGAGTGGTTGGTTTATTGTATAGTTCTGGGGATTGGATTTCACTCAAAACCCACCAAATGACAACACCCACAATATTATGATGTTCCCCAAGTTTTGGACTCAATCCGATGTCGATTGGTCCATGAAATCAGACAATTCAGGTTCTTACGAAGTTCGTTATGAAATGGAGTGGTTGGTGTATTGTATACTTCTAGAGATTGGACTCAATCAGATATCGATTTGTCCATGAAATTGGACAATTCAGGTTCTTACGAAGTTCGTTCTGAAATGGAGTGCTTGGTGTATTGTACAGTTCTATGGATTGGATTTCACTCAAAACCCACCAAATGGCTCCTCCCACAATATTATGATGTTCCCTAAGTCTTAGAGTAAATCCGATATCGATTGGTCCTTGAAATGGGACAATTCAGGTTCGTACGAAGTTCGTTCTGAAATGGAGTGGTTGGTGTATTGTGTAGTTCTAGGGATTGGATTTCCCTCAAAACCCACCAAATGACACCTCCCGCAACATTATGATGTCCCCCAAGTTTTGGACACAATCCGATATCTATTGGTCCTTGAAATCGGACAATTCAGTTTCGTACGAAGTTCGTTCTAAAATAGAGTGGTTGGTTTATTGTATAGTTCTGGGGATTGGATTTCACCCAAAACCCACCAAATTACACCTCCCACAACATTATGATGTTCCCCAAGTTTTGTACTCAATCAGATATCGATTGGTCCATGAAATCGGACAATTCAGGTTCTTACGAAGTTCGTTCTGAAATGGAGTGGTTGGTATATTGTATAGTTCTATGGATTGGACTTCACTCAAAACCCATCAAATGACTCCTCCCACAATATTATGATGTTCCCCAAGTTTTAGACTAAATCCGATATCGATTCGTCAATGAAATCGGACAATTGAGGTTCGTACGAAGTTCGTTCTGAAATAGAGTGGTTGGTTTATTGTATAGTTCTGGGGATTGGATTTCACTCAAAACCCACCAAATGGCTCCTCCCACAACATTATGATGTTTCCCAAGTTTTGGACTCAATCAGATATCGATTGGTCCACGAAATCGGACAATTCAGGTTCTTACGAAGTTCGTTCTGAAATGGAGTGGTTGGTGTATTTTATAGTTCTATGGATTGGATTTCACTCAAAACCCATCAAATGACTCCTCCCACAATATTATGATGTTCCCCAAGTTTTAGACTAAATCCGATATCGACTGGTCCTTGAAATCGGACAATTCAGGTTCGTACGAAGTTCGTTCTGAAATGGAGTGGTTGGTGTATTGTATAGTTCTAGAGATTGGATTTCACTCAAAACACACCAAATGACTACTCCTACAATATAATGATATTCCCCCAAGTTTTGGACTCAATCCGACATCGATTGGTCCTTCAAATCGGATTATTCAGGTTCGTACGAAGTTCGTTCTGAAATAGAGTGGTTGGTTTATTGTATAGCTCTGGGGATTGGATTTCACCCAAAACCCACCAAATTACACCTCCCACAACATTATGATGTTCCCCAAGTTTTGGACTCAATCAGATATCAATTGGTCCACGAAATCGGACAATTCAGGTTCTTACGAAGTTCGTTCTGAAATGGAGTGGTTGGTTTATTGTATAGGTCTGGGGATTGGATTTCACTCAAAACCCACCAAATGACTCCTCCCACAACATTATGATGTTCCCCAAGTTTTGGACTCAATCCAATTTTCATTGGTCCATGAAATCGGACAATTCAGGTTCTTACGAAGTTCGTTCTAAAATGGAGTGGTTGGTTTATTTTATAGTTCTGGGGATTGGATTTCACTCAAAACCCACCAAATGGCTCCTCCCCCAACATTATGATGTTCCCCAAGTTTTGGACTCAATCAGATATCGATTGGTCCACGAAATCGGACAATTCAGGTTCTTACGAAGTTCGTTCTGAAATGGAGTGGTTGGTGTATTTTATAGTTCTATGGATTGGATTTCACTCAAAACCCATCAAATGACTCCTCCCACAATATTATGATGTTCCCCAAGTTTTAGACTAAATCCGATATCGACTGGTCCTTGAAATCGGACAATTCAGGTTCGTACGAAGTTTGTTCTGAAATGGAGTGGTTGGTGTATTGTATAGTTCTAGAGATTGGATTTCACTCAAAACACACCAAATGACTACTCCTACAATATAATGATATTCCCCCAAGTTTTGGACTCAATCCGACATCGATTGGTCCTTCAAATCGGACAATTCAGGATCGTACGAAGTTCGTTCTGAAATCGAGTGGTTGGTTTATTGTATAGTTTTGGGGATTGGATTTCACTCAAAACCCACCAAATGACTCCTCCCACAACATTATGATGTTCCCCAAGTTTTAGACTAAATCCGATATCGATTGGTCCTTGAAATCGGATTATTCAGGTTCGTACGAAGTTCGTTCTGAAATAGAGTGGTTGGTTTATTGTATAGCTCTGGGGATTGGATTTCACCCAAAACCCACCAAATTACACCTCCCACAACATTATGATGTTCCCCAAGTTTTGGACTCAATCAGATATGAATTGGTCCACGAAATCGGACAATTCAGGTTCTTACGAAGTTCGTTCTGAAATGGAGTGGTTGGTTTATTGTATAGGTCTGGGGATTGGATTTCACTCAAAACCCACCAAATGACAACACCCACAATATTATGATGTTCCCCAAGTTTTGGACTCAATCCGATGTCGATTGGTCCATGAAATCTGACAATTCAGGTTCTTACCAAGTTCGTTATTTAATGGAGTCGTTGGTGTATTGTATAGTTCTAGGGATTGGATTTCACTCAAAACCCACCAAATGACAACCCCCACAATATTATGATGTTCCCCAGGTTTTGGACTCAATCCGATATCGATTGGTCCATGAAATCGGACAATTCAGGTTCTTACGAAGTTCGTTCTGAAATGGAGTGGTTGGTTTATTGTATAGTTCTAGGGATTGGATTTCACTCAAAACTCACCAAATGACAACCCCCACAATACTATGATGTTCCCCAAGTTTTGGACCCAATCCGATATCGATTCGTCAATGAAATCGGACAATTCAGGTTCGTACGAAGTTCGTTCTGAAATGGAGTGGTTGGTTTACTGTATAGTGCTGGGGATTGGATTTCACTCAAAACCCACCAAATGACTCCTCCCACAACATTATGAGGTTCCCCAAGTTTTGGACTCAATCCGATATCAATTGGTCCATGAAATCGGACAATTCAGATTCTTACGAAGTTCGTTCTGAAATGGAGTGGTTGGTTTATTGTATAGTTCTAGGGATTGGATTTCACTCAAAACCCACCAAATGACAGCCCCCACAATATTATGTTGTTCCCCAAGTTTTGGACTCAATCCGATATCGATTGGTCAATGAAATCGGACAATTCAGGTTCGTACGAAGTTCGTTCTGAAATGGAGTGGTTGGTTTATTGTATAGTTCTTACTAATGGATTTCACTCAAAACCCACCAAATGACAACCCCCACAATATTATGATGTTCCCCAAGTTTTCGACTCAATCCGATATCGATTCGTCAATGAAATCGGACAATTCAGGTTCGTACGAAGTTCGTTCTGAAATGGAGTGGTTGGTTTACTGTATAGTTCTGGGGATTGGATTTCACTCAAAACCCACCAAATGAATCCTCCCACAACATTATGATGTTCCCCAAGTTTTGGACTCAATCCGATATCGATTGGTCCATGAAATCGGACAATTCAGGTTCTTACGAAGTTCGTTCCGAAATGGAGTGGTTGGTGTATTGTATAGTTCTAGGGATTGGATTTCACTCAAAACCCACCAAATGACAACACCCACAACATTATGATGTTCCCCAAGTTTTGGACTCAATCCGAAATCGATTGGTCAATGAAATCGGACAATTCAGATTCGTACGAAGTTCCTTCTGAAATGGAGTGGTTGGTTTACTGTATAGTTCTGGGGATTGGATTTCACTCAAACCCACCAAATGACAACTCCCACAATACTATGATGTTCTCCAAGTTTTGGACTCAATCCGATATCGATTGGTCCTTGAAATCAGACAATTCAGGTTCGTACGAAGTTCGTTCTGAAATGGAGTGGTTGGTTTATTGTATAGTTCTAGGGATTGGATTTCACTCAAAACCCACCAAATGACAACCCCCACAATATTATGATGTTCCCCAGGTTTTGGACTCAATCCGATATCGATTGGTCCATGAAATCGGACAATTCAGGTTCTTACGAAGTTCGTTCTGAAATGGAGTGATTGGTTTATTGTATAGTTCTAGGGATTGGATTTCACTCAAAACTCACCAAATGACAACCCCCACAATACTATGATGTTCCCCAAGTTTTGGACCCAATCCGATATCGATTCGTCAATGAAATCGGACAATTCAGGTTCGTACGAAGTTCGTTCTGAAATGGAGTGGTTGGTTTACTGTATAGTGCTGGGGATTGGATTTCACTCAAAACCCACCAAATGACTCCTCCCACAACATTATGAGGTTCCCCAAGTTTTGGACTCAATCCGATATCAATTGGTCCATGAAATCGGACAATTCAGATTCTTACGAAGTTCGTTCTGAAATGGAGTGGTTGGTTTATTGTATAGTTCTAGGGATTGGATTTCACTCAAAACCCACCAAATGACAACCCCCACAATATTATGATGTTCCCCAAGTTTTGGACTCAATCCGATATCGATTGGTCAATGAAATCGGACAATTCAGGTTCGTACGAAGTTCGTTCTGAAATGGAGTGGTTGGTTTATTGTATAGTTCTTACTAATGGATTTCACTCAAAACCCACCAAATGACAACCCCCACAATATTATGATGTTCCCCAAGTTTTCGACTCAATCCGATATCGATTCGTCAATGAAATCGGACAATTCAGGTTCGTACGAAGTTCGTTCTGAAATGGAGTGGTTGGTTTACTGTATAGTTCTGGGGATTGGATTTCACTCCAAACCCACCAAATGAATCCTCCCACAACATTATGATGTTCCCCAAGTTTTGGACTCAATCCGATATCGATTGGTCCATGAAATCGGACAATTCAGGTTCTTACGAAGTTCGTTCCGAAATGGAGTGGTTGGTGTATTGTATAGTTCTAGGGATTGGATTTCACTCAAAACCCACCAAATGACAACACCCACAACATTATGATGTTCCCCAAGTTTTGGACTCAATCCGAAATCGATTGGTCAATGAAATCGGACAATTCAGATTCGTACGAAGTTCCTTCTGAAATGGAGTGGTTGGTTTACTGTATAGTTATGGGGATTGGATTTCACTCAAACCCACCAAATGACAACTCCCACAATACTATGATGTTCTCCAAGTTTTGGACTCAATCCGATATCGATTGGTCCTTGAAATCAGACAATTCAGGTTCGTACGAAGTTCGTTCTGAAATGGAGTGGTTGGTTTATTGTATAGTTCTAGGGATTGGATTTCACTCAAAACCCACCAAATGACAACCCCCACAATATTATGATGTTCCCCAGGTTTTGGACTCAATCCGATATCGATTGGTCCATGAAATCGGACAATTCAGGTTCTTACGAAGTTCGTTCTGAAATGGAGTGGTTGGTTTATTGTATAGTTCTAGGGATTGGATTTCACTCAAAACTCACCAAATGACAACCCCCACAATACTATGATGTTCCCCAAGTTTTGGACCCAATCCGATATCGATTCGTCAATGAAATCGGACAATTCAGGTTCGTACGAAGTTCATTCTGAAATGGAGTGGTTGGTTTACTGTATAGTTCTGGGGATTGGATTTCACTCAAAACCCACCAAATGACTCCTCCCACAACATTATGATGTTCCCCAAGTTTTGGACTCAATCCGATGTCGATTGGTCCATGAAATCGGACAATTCAGGTTCTTACGAAGTTCGTTATGAAATGGAGTGGTTGGTGTATTGTATACTTCTAGAGATTGGACTCAATCAGATATCGATTTGCCCATGAAATTGGACAATTCAGGTTCTTACGAAGTTCGTTCTGAAATGGAGTGCTTGGTGTATTGTACAGTTCTATGGATTGGATTTCACTGAAAACCCACCAAATGGCTCCTCCCACAATATTATGATGTTCCCTAAGTCTTAGAGTAAATCCGATATCGATTGGTCCTTGAAATGGGACAATTCAGGTTCGTACGAAGTTCGTTCTGAAATGGAGTGGTTGGTTTATTGTATAGTTCTGGGGATTAGATTTCACTCAAAACCCACCAAATGACTTCTCCAACAACATTATGATGTTCCCCAAGTTTTAGACTAAATCCGATATCGATTGGTCCTTGAAATCGGATAATTCAGTTTCGTACGAAGTTCGTTCTGAAATAGAGTGGTTGGTTTATTGTATAGTTCTGGGGATTGGATTTCACCCAAAACCCACCAAATTACACCTCCCACAACATTATGATGTTCCCCAAGTTTTGGACTCAATCAGATATCGATTGGTCCACGAAATCGGACAATTCAGGTTCTTACGAAGTTCGTTCTGAAATGGAGTGGTTGGTATATTGTATAGTTCTATGGATTGGACTTCACTCAAAACCCATCAAATGACTCCTCCCACAATATTATGATGTTCCCCAAGTTTTAGACTAAATCCGATATCGATTCGTCAATGAAATCGGACAATTGAGGTTCGTACGAAGTTCGTTCTGAAATAGAGTGGTTGGTTTATTGTATAGTTCTGGGGATTGGATTTCACTCAAAACCCACCAAATGGCTCCTCCCACAACATTATGATGTTCCCCAAGTTTTGGACTCAATCACATATCGATTGGTCCACGAAATCGGACAATTCAGGTTCTTACGAAGTTCGTTCTGAAATGGAGTGGTTGGTGTATTTTATAGTTCTATGGATTGGATTTCACTCAAAACCCATCAAATGACTCCTCCCACAATATTATGATGTTCCCCAAGTTTTAGACTAAATCCGATATCGACTGGTCCTTGAAATCGGACAATTCAGGTTCGTACGAAGTTCGTTCTGAAATGGAGTGGTTGGTGTATTGTATAGTTCTAGAGATTGGATTTCACTCAAAACACACCAAATGACTACTCCTACAATATAATGATATTCCCCCAAGTTTTGGACTCAATCCGACATCGATTGGTCCTTCAAATCGGACAATTCAGGATCCTACGAAGTTCGTTCTGAAATCGAGTGGTTGGTTTATTGTATAGTTTTGGGGATTGGATTTCACTCAAAACCCACCAAATGACTCCTCCCACAACATTATGATGTTCCCCAAGTTTTAGACTAAATCCGATATCGATTGGTCCTTGAAATCGGATAATTCAGGTTCGTACGAAGTTCGTTCTGAAATAGAGTGGTTGGTTTATTGTATAGCTCTGGGGATTGGATTTCACCCAAAACCCACCAAATTACACCTCCCACAACATTATGATGTTCCCCAAGTTTTGGACTCAATCAGATATGAATTGGTCCACGAAATCGGACAATTCAGGTTCTTACGAAGTTCGTTCTGAAATGGAGTGATTGGTATATTGTATAGTTCTATCGATTGGACTTCACTCAAAACCCATCAAATGACTCCTCCCACAATATTATGATGTTCCCCAAGTTTTAGACTAAATCCGATATCGATTGGTCCTTGAAATCGGACAATTCAGGTTCGTACGAAGTTCGTTCTGAAATGGAGTGGTTGGTGTATTGTATAGTTCTAGAGATTGGATTTCACTGAAAATCCACCAAATGACTACTCCAACAATATTATCATGTTCCCCCAAGTTTTGGACTCAATCCGATATCGTTTGGTCCTTCAAATCGGACAATTCAGGTTCGTACGAAGTTCGTTCTGAAATGGAGTGGTTGGTGTATTCTATAGTTCTAGGGATTGGATTTCACTCAAAACCCACCAAATGACTCCTCCCACAATATTATGATATTTCCTAAGTTTTAGAATGAATCCGATATCGATTGGTCCATGAAATCGGACAATTCAGGTTCTTACGAAGTTCGTTCTGAAATGTAGTGCTTGCTGTATTGTATAGTTCTAGGGATTGGATTTCACTCAAACCCACCAAATGACAACTCCCACAATATTATGATGTTCCCCAAGTTTTGGACTCAATCCGATATCGATTGGTCCTTGAAATCGGACAATTCAGGTTCGTTCGAAGTTTGTTCTGAAATGGAGTGGTTGGTGTATTGTATAGTTCTAGAGATTGGATTTCACTCAAAACCCATCAAATGACTCCTCCCACAATATTATGATGTTCCCCAAGTTTTAGACTGAATCCGATATGGATTGGTCCACGAAATCGGACAATTCAGGTTCTTACGAAGTTCGTTCTGAAATGGAGTGGTGGGTGTATTGTCTAGTTCTAGGGATTGGATTTCATTCAAACCCCATCAAATGACTCCTCCCACAATATCATGATGTTCCCCAAGTTTTAGACTAAATCCGATATCGATTGGTCCTTGAAATCAGACAATTTAGGTTCGTACGAAGTTCGTTCTGAAATGGAGTGGTTGGTGTATTCTATAGTTCGAGAGATTGGATTTCACTCAAAACCCACCAAATGACTCCACCTACAATATTATGATGTTCCCCAAGTTTTCGACTCAATCGGATGTAGATTGGTCCTTGACATCGGACAATTCAGGTTCGTACGAAGTTCATTCTGAAATGAAGTGGTTGGTGTATTGTATAGTTCTAGAGATTGGATTTCACTCAAAACCAATCAAATGACTCCTCCCGCAATATGATGTTGTTCCCCCAGATTTGGACTCAATCCGATATCTATTGGTCCATGAAATCGGACAATTCAGGTTCGTACGAAGTTCGTTCTGAAATGGAGTGGTTGGTGTATTGTATAGTTCTAGGTACTGGATTTCACCCAAAACCCACCAAATGACTCCTCCCACAATATTATGATGTTTCCCAAGTTTTGGACTTAATCCGATGTCGATTGGTCCTTGAAATCGGACAATTTAGGTTCGTACGAAGTTCGTTCTGAAATGGAGTGGCTAATGTATTGTATAGTTCTAGAGATTGGATTTCCCTCAAAAATCAATAAATGACTCCTCCCACAATATGATGATGTTCCCCAAGTTTTGGACTCAATCTGATATCGATTGGTCCATCAAATCGGACAATTCAGGTTCTTATGAAGTTCGTTCTGAAATGGAGTGGTTGGTGTATTGTATCGTTCTAGGGATTGGATTTCACTCAAAACCCATCAAATGACTCCACTGATAAGCTCATAATTTCACACATTTGCATGCCTTCTTTCCTTAGTAATTTTGTTAGCTTCTCTTTATTTTGAGTCTCTTACCTATGTTTGTGTGCTTTGTAGGTTAAGACAGCAAGGGGATGACATTTGATACAATTCATGCATGTTAAGGGCTGAGTGGCACAAGAGGAATATGAGCTTAAAGACAAAACCAATTTGTGCCACACTCCTTGTCAGTCCAGTTTCGTAGGTCATCTTGCAGGCCTCATTTCAGTAACTTGCACAGGTCAGATGAGGAGACATCCTTCACAGAAGTTGTTCCAATGGGTGTCTATTATAACATATCCAAATTTCAGCCCAATTGGATAAATCTGGAGCCCTCAACACGTCAAAGACTGAACCAAGTTCACAGAAATGTCATGTTGGCTACCATCACATTTAATGTGGCTACATCCCTAGAGCCATGTGCTACACATGGGCAGCCATACATGGGAGTCAAATCAGCTCAGAAGCTCAGAAAGATGAACAAAAGTCAAGCTTTCCATAAAGAAACCATACCAAAGCATGTATTTGTCAGATGGAGCAGTTGGCAAGTATGGGCAGCTGGAGCAGTTGGGAGCAGCTAAGAGAGGTGTGCTTCACCAGCCAAAGGGGAGCACGAAATTGCACTCTATAAATAGAGAGTTGCACACTCATTCAAGGAGGGCAGACACACACATTCACTTCATCCATTACTCTCATACACACATTCAGATTCACCACAAAGAGAGAAGGGAGCTTGGAGCTGTCAAGGGAGCTTGGAGCTGTCCTGGGATCTTCCTTGCTGCCATCATCTAGTTCTTCTCCTCTCTTTATCCTATCTATGTATTTCTTATTTTCTGTATTCATAGTTATGTCTAACTAATCCATTTAGTTAGGGCTTAGGATGAAGCCCTAGTCATGAATATTCAATGTTATGGATGATTTTATAGTTAATTGATTTCCTTGCTTTTATTATCAAGTTGTTAATCTCTAGTTTATTATGTGCTTGATGTATGTTTTCTTGGAGTAGCTAACTAGAATTTTATGCATCTAGCACAGGTTGGGAAGGGGTTTAGATTCACCAATTCTACTCTCCTTTCACAAGCAACACATGAATGGCCTAAGAATCATTCAAGGGGTTAATAACCATAGGTTGACTAGGACAGATACCATGTTCTAGGACTTGTGTGATTATCATATTCTCAAGGAGCTTAATGACTCTTGTATGCTTTATTCTAAGTAGATACCATGCTTAGGTTGCATATTAGAGATCACGTGTTGTGTAGATACCATGCATAATCACATGCCTTAGGAGAATCATGCATCCTGCACCTAGATACCATAGGCTTGTATGCGATAATCTATTGTTAATGAAGCTTGAGTTAATTTCTATACATTCATAACTTGGATAGGAAAACTAGTGGTGGATTCCAAGGCTCTAACACCTCTCAATTATTGTTTCACAACTTCTTGATTGCTGCTAGTGTCTACTTTCGAGCACTTTCATTTCACTTTCTTGTTTTCATTTCAACAACAAAACCCCCCATTTCGAGTGCGTGTGTGGTGCTAGGATTCTGTCCTAGACCTTGAGTAATTAGCAAGAGGCATTGTTGAATTCGACCTTGCCTTTAGCTAGTTAGTCAGTTTCTTTGTTCTATGTTTTTCTAGCATTCTAAGTAATTTAACTTGGAACCAAGTTACCATTCTCCGTGGGATCGACCTCGTATTTACATAAGCTATACTATAAACGGTTCGTGCACTTGCGAGAATTAAAGTTGCTGTTTTTAATAATTCATTTTAGTTGTTAAGAATAGGCTCAACATCCACCTACAATATTATGATGTTCCCGAAGTTTTAGACTAAATCCGATATCGATTGGTCCTTGAATTCGGACAATTCAGGTTTGTACGAAGTTCGTTCTGAAATGGAGTGGTTTCTGTACTGTATAGTTCTGGAGATCGGATTTCACTCAATACCCATCAAATGACTCCTCCCACAGTATTATGATCCCCAAGTTTTGAACTCAATCCGATATTGATTGGTACTTGAAATCGGACAATTCCGGTTCGTACGAAGTTCGTTCTGAAATGGAGTGGCATATGTAACGTACGAAGTTTTGGACTCAATCCGATATCGATTGGTCAATGAAATGGGACAATTCAAGTTCGTACGAAGTTTGTTCTGAAATGGAGTGGTTGGTTTATTGTATAGTTCTGGGGATTGGATTACACTCAAAACACACCAACTGACTCACCCCACAATATTATTATGTTCCCCAAGTTTTGGGCTCAATCCGATATCGATTGGTCAGTAAATCGGACAATTCAGGTTCGTACGAAGTTCGTTCTGAACTAGGGTGGTTGGTGTATTGTATTGTTCTAGAGGTTGGATTTCTCTCAAAATCCATCAAATGACTCTCCCACAATATTATGATGTTCCCCCAGTTTTGGACTCAATCCGATATCGATTGGTCCTTGTAATGGGACAAATTCAGGTTCATACGAATTTCGTTCTGAAATGGAGTGGCTGACGTATTGTATAGTTCTAGGGATTAGATTTCACTCAAAACCCACCAAATGACTCCTCCCACAATATTATGATGTTTCCCAAGTTTTGAACTCAATCCGAGTCAATGAAATCGGACAATTCAGGTTCGTATGAAGTTCGTTCTGACATGGAGTGGTTGGTTTATTGTATAGTTCTGGGGATTGGATTACACTCAAAACACACCAAATGACTACTCCCACAGTATTATTATGTTCCCGAAGTTTTGGACTCAATCCGATATCGATTGGTCAATGACATCGGACAATTCAGGTTCGTACGAAGTTCGTTCTGAAATGGAGTGGTTGGTTTATTGTATAGTTCTGGGGATTGGATTTCACTCAAAACACACCAAATGACTCCTCCCACAATATTATGGTGTTCCCCATGTTTTGGACTCAATCCGATGTCGGTTGGTCCTTCAAATCGGACAATTCAGGTTCGTACGAAGTGCGTTTTGCACTGGGATGGTTGGTTTATTGTATAGTTCTAGAGACTGGGTTTCACTCAAAGTCCACCAAATGACTCCTCCCACAATATTATGATGTCCCCAAGTTTTGGACTCAATCCGATATCGATTGGTCCTTGAAATCGGACAATTCAGGTTCGTACGAAGTCCGTTCCGAAATGGAGTGGTTGGTGTATTGTATAGTTCTAGAGATTGGATTTCACTCAAAACCCACCAAATGACTCCTCCCACAATATTATGATGTTTCCCAAGTTTTAGACTCAATCCGATATCGATTGGTCCATGAAATCAGACAATTCAGGTTCTTACGAAGTTCGTTCTGAAATGTATTGCTTGGTGTATTGTATAGTTTTGGGGATTGGATTTCACTCAAACCCACCAAATGACAACTCCCAAAATATTATAATGTTCCCCAAGTTTTGGACTCAATCCAATATCGATTGGTCCTTGAAATCGGACAATTCAGGTTCGTACGAAGTTCGTTCTGAAATGGAGTGGATGGTGTATTGCATTGTTCTAGAGATTGGATTTCACTCAAAAACCACCAAATGACTCCTCCCACAATATTATGATGTTCCCCAAGTTTTGGGCTCAATCCGATACCGATTGGTGCACGAAATCGGACAATTCATGTTCGTACGAAGTTCGTTCTGAAATGGAGTGGTTGGTGTATTGCATAATTTTAGCCATTGGATTTCACTCAAAACCCACCAAATGACTCCTGCCACAATCTTAAGATGTTCCCCAAGTTAGGGACTCAATCCTATATCGATTGGTCCATGAAATTGAACAATTAATGTTCGTACGAAGTTCGTTTTGAAATGAAGTGGTTGGTGTATTATGGTGTTTTTGCCATTGGAATTCACTCGTAACTGACAAAATGACTTCTCCCACAACATTATGATGTTCCCAAGGTTTTGGACTCAATCCGATATCGATTGGTCCATGAAATCGGACAATTCAGGTTTGTACGAAGTTCGTTATGAAATGGAGTGGTTGGTGTATTATATAGTTCTAGAGATTGGATTTCACTCAAAACCGACCAAATGACTCCTCCCACAATATTATGATGTTCCCCATGTTTTGGACTCAATCCGATATTGATTGGTCCATGAAATTGGACAATTATGATTCGTACGAAGTTCATTCGGAAGTGGAGTGGTTGGTGCTAGATGCATAAAATCCTAGTTAGCTACTCCAAGAAAACATACATCAAGCACATAATAAACTGGAGATTAACAACTTGATAACAAAAGCAAGGAAATCAATTAACTATAAAATCATCCATAACATTGAATATTCATGACTAGGGCTTCATCCTAAGCCCTAACTAAATGGATTAGTTAGACATAACTATGAATACAGAAAATAAGAAATACATAAATAGGATAAAGAGAGGAGAAGAACTAGATGATGGCGGCAAGGAAGTTCCCAGGACAGCTCCAAGCTCCCTTGACAGCTCCAAGCTCTCTTCTCTCTTTGTGGTGAATCTGAATGTGTGTATGAGAGTAATGGATGAAGTGAATGTGTGTGTATCCCCAGAATGAGTGTGCAGCTCTCTATTTATAGAGTGCAATTTCGTCCTCCCCTTTGGCTGGTGAAGCACACCTCTCTTAGCTGCTCCCAACTGCTCCAGCTGCCGATACTTGCCAACTGCTCCAGCTGACATACTTGCCAACTGCTCAAGCTGCCAAATACATGCTTTGGTATGGTTTCTTTATGGAAAGCTTGACTTTTGTTCATCCTTCTGAGTTCTTGAGCTGATTTGACTCCCATGTGTGGCTGCCCATGTCTAGCACATGGCTCTAGGGATGTAGCCACATTAAATGTGATGGCAGCCAACATGACATTTCTGTGAACTTGGTTAAGTCATGGACGTGCTGAGGGCTCCTGATTTATCCAATTGGGCTGAAATTTGGATATGTTATAATAGACACCCATTGGAACAACTTCTATCAAGGATGTCTTCTCATCCGACCTGCATAAGTTGCTGAAATGATTCATGTAAGATGACCTACGAAACTGGACTGACAAGGAGTGGCTCAAATTGGTTTTGTCTTTAAGCTCATATTCCTCTTATGCCACTCAGCCCTTAACATGCATGAATTGTATCAAATGTCATCCCTTTGCTGTCTTAACCTACAAAACACACAAACATAGGTAAGAGACTCAAAATAAAGAGAAGTTAAACAAAATTACTAAGCAAAGAAGGCATGCAAAGAAAATTATGACGTTATCAGTTATTTAGTCAGTTTCTCTATTTTCTGTTTTTTCCATCATTCTAAGAAATTTAACTTGGAACCAAGTTACCATGCAACGTCGGATTGACCTCGTATTTACATAAGCTAAACTATATTTTGATGTTCCCCAAGTTTTGGACTCTATCCGATATCGATTGGTCCCTGAAATTGGACAATTCAGGTTCGTACGAAGTTCGTTCTGAAATGGAGTGGTTGGTGTATTGTATAGTTCTAGAGATTGGATTTCACTCAAAACCTACCAAATGACTCTTCCCATCATATTATGATGTTCCCCAAGTTTTGGACTCAATCCGATATCGATTGTTCCACGAAATCGGACAATTCAGGTTCGTACGAAGTTCGTTCTGAAATGGAGTGGTTGGTGTATTGCATTGTTTTAACCATTAGATTTCACTCAAATCTCACAAAATGACTCCTCCCACAACATTTTGATGTTCCCCAAGATTTGGGCTCAATTTGATATCGATTGGTCCATGAAATTGGACAATTCAGGTTCGTGCGATGTTCGTTATGAAATGGAGCGGTTGGTGTATTGTATAGTTCTAGAGATTGGATTTCACTAAAGATCCACCAAATGACTCCTCCCACAATATTATGATGTTCCTCAAGTTTTGGACTCAATCTGACATCGATTGTCCGATGAAATCGGACAATTCAGGTTCGTACGAAGTTCGTTTTCTAATAGAGTGGTTGGTGTATTGTGTAGTTTTGGCAAATGGATTTCACTCAAAACTCACCAAATGACTCCTCCCACAACATTAAGATGCTCCCGATTTTTCGGACTCAGTCCGATATCGATTGTTCCAAGAAATTGGACAATTCATGTCCATACGAAGTTCGTGATGAAATGGAGTGATTGGTGTATTGCATAGTTGTAGAGATTGGATTTCACTCAAAACCCACCAAATGCCTATTCCCACTATATTATGATGTTCTCCAAGTTTTGGCCTCAGTCCGATATCGATTGGGCCATGAAATCGGACAATTCAGGTTCGTACGAAGTTTGTTTTGAAATGGAGTGGTTAGTGTATTGCATAGTTTCAGCCATTTATTTCACTCAAAACTCACAAAATGACTCATCCCACAATATATTATGATGTTCCCCAAGTTTTGGACTCAATCCGATATCGATTGTTCCACGAAATCGGACAATTCAGGTTTGTTCGAAGTTCGTTCTGAAATCGAGTGGTTGGTGTATTGCATTGTTTTAGCCATTGGATTTCACTCAAATCTCACAAAATGACTCCTCCCACAACATTTTGATGTTCCCCAAGTTTTGGGCTGAATCTGATATTGATTGTCCATGAAATTGGACCATTCAGGTTCGTGCGAAGGTTGGTATGAAATGGAGTGGTTGGTGTATTGTATAGTTCTAGAGATTTGCTATCGCTCCAAACTCACCATATGACTCCTCCCACCGTGTTATGATGTTCCCCAAGTTTTGGGCTCGATCCAATATCGATTGTTCCAAGAAATTGGACTATTCATGTTCGTACAAAGTTCGTTCTCTAATAGAGTGGTTGGTGTATTGTGTAGTTTTGGCAAATGGATTTCACTCAAAACTCACCAAATGACTCCTTCCACAACATTATGATGTTGCCCAAGTTTTAGGCTCAATCTAATATCGATTGGTACATAAAATTAGACAATTCAAGTTCGTACGAAGTTCGTTTTGAAATGGAGTGGTTGGTGTATTGCATATTTTAGCCATTGGATTTCACTCAAAACTCACCAAATGACTCGTCCCACCATATTATGATGTTCCCCAAGTTTTGGACCCAAACCGATATCGATTGGTCCATGAAATCGGACAATTCATGTTCATACGAAGTTCGTTCTAAAATGGATTGGTTGGTGTATTGCATTATTTTAGCCATTGGATTTCACTCAAAACTCACGAAATGACTCATCCCAGAACATTATGATGTTCCACAAGTTTTGGACTCAATAGGATATCGAATGGTCCATGAAATTGGAGAATTCAGGTTCGTACGAAGTTCGTTCTAAAATAAAGTGGTTGGTGTATTGTATAGTTCTAGAGATTGAATTGCACTCAAAACCCACCAAATGACTCCTCCCACAATATTATGATGTTCCTCAAGTTTTGGATTCAATCCGATATCGATTGGTCCATGAAATCGGACAATTCAAGTTCGTACGAAGTTAGTTATGAGATGGAGTGGTCGGTGTGTGGCATAGTTTGACAATTAGATTTCACTCAAAACTCACCAAATGACTCGTCCCACCATATTTTTATGTTCCCCAAGTTTTGGAATCAATCCGAAATCGATTGATCCATGAAATTGGTAAAAACGCACCAAATGACTCCTCCCACAACATTACGATGTTCCCCAAGTTTTGGACTCAATCCGATATCGATTGGTCCATGAAATCGGACAATTTAGGATTGTACGAAGTTCTTTATGAAATGGAGCGGTTAGTTCTAGAGATTGGATTTCACTCAAAACCAATCAAATGACTCCTCCCACTATATTATGTTGTTCCCCAAGTGTTGGACTCAATCTGATATTGATTGGTCCATGAAATTAGACAGTTCAGGTTCGTAAAAAGTTCATTATGAAATGGAGTGTTTGGTGTATTGCATAGTTTTGGCCATTGGATTTCACTCAATACTCACCAAATGACTCCACCCACAACATTATGGTGTTTCCCAAGTTTTGGACACAATCTGATATCGATTGGTCTGCGAAATTGGACAATTCAGGTTCGTACGAAGTTCGTTCTGAAATGGAATGGTTGGTGTATTGCATTGTTTTAGCGATTGGATTTCACTCAATACTCACAAAATGACTCCTCCCACTTCCCCAAGTTTGGACACAATCCGATATCGATTGTTCCATGAAATCGGACAATTCAGGTTCGTACGAAGGTGGTGCTGAAATGTAGTGGTTGGTGTATTGCATTGTTTTAGCCGTTGGATTTCTCCCAAAACTCACCAAATGACTCCTCCCACTATATTACATTGTTCCCCAAGTTTTGGACTGAATCTGATATCGATTGGTCCATGAAATCGGACAATTCAGGTTCGTACGAAGTTCGTTCTGAAATGGAGTGGTTGGTGTATTGCATAGTTTTAGCCATTGGATTTCACTCAATACTCACCAAATGACTGCTCCCAGCATATTATGATGTCCCCCAAGTTTTGGACTCAATCCGATATCGATTGCTCCTGGAAATCGGACTATTCAAGTTCGTACGAAGTTCGTTCTCTAATGAAGTGGTGGTGTATTGCATAGTTTTGGCAAATTGGATTTCACTCAAAACTCAACAAATGACTCCTCCAACCATATTATGGTGTTCCCCAAGTTTTGGACTCAATCTGATATTGATTGGTCCATGAAATTGGACAATTAATGTTCGTACGAAGTTCGTTCTAAAATGGAGTGGTTGGTGTATTGTATAGTTCTAAAGATTGGATTTCACTCAAAACCCACCGAATGACTCCTGCCACAATATTATGACGTTCCCCAAGTTTTGGACTCAATCCGATATCCATTGGTCCATGAAATTGGACAATTCAGGCTCGTACTAAGTTAGTTCTGAAATGGAGTTGTTGGTGTATTACATATTTCTAGGGATTGGATTTAACTCAAAACCCACCAAATGACTCCTCCCACCATATTATGATGTTGCCCAAGTTTTGGACTCAATCCGATATCGATTGGTCCATGAAATCGGAGTATTCATGTTCGTACGAAGTTCATTCTCTAATGGAGTGGTGGTGTATTGCATGATTTTGGCAATTGGATTTCACTCAAAACACACCAAATGACTCCTCCCACAACATTATGATGTTCCCCAAGTTTTGGACTCAATCCGATATTGATTGGTCCATGAAATTGGAGAATTCAAGTTCGTACGAAGTTCGTTCTGAAATGGAGTAGTTGGAGTATTGCATTGTCTTAGCCATTGGATGTCACTCAAAACTCTCAAAATGACTCATCCTATAACATTTTGATGTTCTCCAAGTTTTGGATTCAATCCGAGATCGATTGGTCCATGAAATTGGACAATTACGGTTCGTACGAAGTTCGTTCTAAAATGGAGTGGTTGGTGTATTGCATAGTTCTAAAGATTGGATTTCACTCAAAACCCACCAAATGACTCCTCCCACAATATTATGATGCTCCCAAAGTTTTGGACTCAATCCGATATCCATTGGTCCATGAAATTGGACAATTCAGGCTCGTACTAAGTGAGGTCCGAAATGGAGTTGTTGTTGTATTGCATATTTCTAGAGATTGGATTTTACTCAAAACCCACCAAATGACTCCTCCCACCATATTATGATGTTCCCTAAGTTCTGGACTCAATCCGATATCGATTGGTCCATGAAATTTTACAATTCATGTTCTTACGAAGTTCGTTCTGAAACGGAGTCGTTCGTGTATTGCATAATTCTAGGGATTGGATTTTACTCAAAACCCACCAAATGATTCCTCCCGTTATATTATGACGTTCCCCAAGTTTTGGACAAAATCCGATATCGATTGGTCCATGAAATTGGACAATTCATGTCCATTTGAAGTTTCGTTATGAAATGGAGTGGTTGGTGTATTGTGTAGATACTTTTTGTTTGAACAGATATTATGTTAGTGTTCCGTCTTGGGTCGAAAAGAAAAAAGAATTGCGTAAATAACTCGTCAGAGTCACGATCTACTAAAAGGCAAGTAGCTTGTTTAGCCATTGGATTTCACTCAAAACACAGAAAATGACTCCTCCCACAACATTATGATGTTCCCCAAGTTTTGGACTCAATCCGATATTCACTGGTCCATGAAATTGGACAATTCAGGTTCGTACTAAGTTAGTTCTGAAATGGAGTTCTTGGTGTATTGCATATTTCTAGATATTGGATTTCACTCAAAACCCACCAAATGACTCCTCCCACCATATTATGATGTTCCCAAGTTTTGGACTCAATCCGATATTGATTGGTCCAAGAAATTGGACAATTCTTGTTCGTACGAAGCTCGTTCTCTAATGAACTGGTTGGTGTATTGCATAGTTTTTGCAATTGAATTTCACTCAAAACTCACCAAATGACTCCTCCCACCATATTATCATGTTCCCCAAGTTTTGGGCTCAATTCGATATCTATTGGTCCAAGAAATTGGACTATTCATGTTCGTACGAAGTTCGTTCTCTAATGGGGTGATTGCTGTATTTCATAGTTTTGGAATTAGATTTCACTCAAAACGGACCAAATCACTCCTCCCAGCATATTATGATGTTCTATAAGTTTTGGACTCTATCCGGTATCGATTGGTCCATGAAATCGGACAATTCAGGTTCGTACGAAGTTCGTTCTGAAATGGAGTTGTTGGTGTATTGTATAGTTGTAGAGATTGGATTTCACTCAAAACCCACCAAATGATTCCTCCCACCATATTATGATGTTCCCCAAGTTTTGGACTCAATCCGATATCGATTGGTCCATGAAATCGGACAAGTCAGGTTCATGCGAAGTTCGTTCTGAAATGGAGTGGTTGGTGTATTGGACAGTTTTAGCCATTCGAAATCGCTCAATACTCCTCATATGACTCCTCCCACCATTTTATGATGTTCCCCAGGTTTTGGGCTCAATCCGATATCGATAGGTCCAAGAAATTGGACTATTCATGTTCGTACGAAGTTCGTTATAAAATGGAGTGGTTGGTGTATTGCATTGTTTAGGCATTGGATTTCACTCAAAACTCACAGAATGACTCCTTCCACAACATTTTACTGTTCCCCAAGTTTTGGATTCAATCCGATATCGATTGGGCCATGAAATCGTACAATTGAGGTTCGTACGAAGTTTGTTATGAAAAGGGGTGGTTGGTGTATTGCATTGTTTTAGCCATTGGATTTCACTCAAAACTCACAAACTGACTCCTCCCACAACATTTTGCTATTCCCCAAGTTTTGGACTCAATCCGATATCAATTGGTCCATGAAATTGGACAATTCAGCCTACGTACGAAGTTCGTTCTAAAATGGAGTGGTTGGTGTATTTTATAGTAATAGAGATTGGATTTCACTTAAAACCCGCCAAATGACTCCTCCCACAACATTATGATGTTCACCAAGTTTTGGACTCAATCCGATATCGATTGGTCCATGAAATCGGACAATTTTGGATTGTACGACGTTCTTTATGAAATGGAGTGGTTAGTTCTAGAGATTGGATTTCACTCAAAACCCACCAAATGACTCCTCCCACTATATTATGTTTTTCCCCAAGTGTTGGACTCAATCTGATATCAATTGGTCCATGAAATTAGACAGTTCAGGTTCGTAAAAAGTTCGTTATGAAATGGAGTGGTTGGTGTATTGCATAGTTTTCGGCATTGGATTTCACTCAAAACTCACCAAATGACTCCTCCCACAATATTATGATGTTCCCCAAGTTTTGGACTCTATCCGATATCGATTGGTCCATGAAATCGGACAATTTAGGTTCGTACGAAGTTCGTTCTAAAATGGAGTGTTTTGTGTATTGCATGGTTTTAGCCATTGGATTTCACTCAAAACCCAAAACATGACTCCTCCCACAACATTATGATGTTCCCTAAGTTTTGGACTCAATCCGATATCGATTGGTCCATAAAATTGGACAATTCAGGTTCGTACTAAGTTCGTTTTCAAATGGAGTGGTTGGTGTATTGTAAGTTCTAGATATTGGATTTCACTCAAAACCCACCAAATGACTCCTCCCACAATATTATGATGTTCCCCAAGTTTTGGACTCAATCCGATATCGATTGGTCGTTGGCATCAGACAATTCAGGTTCGTGTGATGTTCGCTCTGAAACGGAGTGGTTGGTGTATCACATGGTTCTAACCATTGGATTTCACTCAAAACTCACAAAATAACTCCTCCCTCAACATTATGATGTTCCCCAAGTTTTGGACGCAATCCGATATCGATTGGTCCATCAGTTAGACAGTTCTGGTTCATACGAAGTTCGTTCTGAAATGGAGTAGTTGGTGTATTGCATTGTTCTAGAGAGTGGATTTCACTCAAAACCCACAAATAACTCCTCCCACAATATTATGATGCTCCCCAAGTTTTGGACTCAATCCGATATCGATTGGTCCTTGAAATTGGACAATTAAGATTTGTACGAAGTTCGTTCAGTTTTAGGCATGGAATTTCTCTCAATACTCACCAAATGACTCCCCCCCGCCATATTATGATGTTCCCCAAGTTTGGGGCTCAGTCCGATATCGATTGGTCCAAGAAATTGGACTATTCATGTTCGTACGAAGTTCGTTCTCTAAAGGAGTGGTTGGTGTATTGCATAGTTTTGGCAATTGGATTTCACTGAAAACTCCCTAAGTGACTCCTCCCATAACATTATGTTATTCCCCAAGTTTTGGACTTTGTCTGATATCGATTGGTCCATGAAATCGGACAATTCAGGATTGTCCGAAGTTCGTTATGAAACAGAGTGGTTGGTGTATTGCTCGGTTTTAGCCATTGGATTTCACTCAAAACTCACAAAATGACTCCTCCAACAACATTATGATCTTCCCCAATTTTGGACTCAATCCGATATCGATTGGTCCATGAAATTGGACAATTCATGTTCGTGCGAAGTTCGTTCTAAAATGGAGTGGTTGGTGTATTGTATAGTTCTAGAGATTGGATTTCACTCAAAACCCACCAAATGACTCATCCCTCAACATTATGATGTTCCCCAAGTTTTGGGCCCAATCCGATATCTATTGGTCCAAGAAATTGGACTATTTAAGATCGTACGAAGTTCGTTCTCTAATAGAGTGGTTGGTGTATTGCAAAGTTTTGGGAATCGGATTTCACTCAAAACACACCAAAGACTCCTCCCACAACATTATGATGTTCCCCAAGCTTTGGACTCAATCCGATATCGATTCGTCCATGACATTGGACAATTCAGGTTCGTACGAACTTCGTTCTGAAATGGAGTGGTTTGTGTATTGCATAGTTTTAGCCATTGGATTTCCCTCAAAATTCACCGAATGACTCCTCCCACCGTATTATGATGTTCCCCTTGTTTTGGGCACAATCCGATATCTATTGGTCACAGAAATTCGACTATTCATGTTCGTACGAAGTTTGTTCCCTAATGGAGAGGTTCGTGTATTGCATACTTTTGGCAATTCGATTTCCCTCAAAACTCACTAATTGAGTCCTTCAGGATTATGATGTTCCCCAAGTTTTGGACTCAATCCGATATCGATTGGTCCATGAAATTGGACAATTCAAGTTCGTACGAAGTTTGTTCTGAAATGGAGTGGTCGGTGCATTGCACAATTCTAGAGATTGGATTTCACTCAAAACCAATCAAATGACTCCCACAATATTATGAAGTTCCCCAAGTTTTGGACTTAATCCGATATTGATTGATCCCTGAAATCGGACAAGTTTGGATCATACGAAGTTCGTTCTCTAATGGAGTGGTTGGTGTATTTCATTGTTTTTGCAATTGGATTTCACACCAAACCCACCAAATGACTCCTCCCACAATATTATGATGTTCCCCAAGTTTTGGTCTCAATCCAATATCGATTGGTCCATGAAATTGGACAATTCATGTTCGTACGAAGTTCGTTCTGAAATGGAGTGGTTGGTGTACTGCATAGTTTTAGCTATTGTATTTCACTGAAAACTAAACAAATGACTCCTCCCACCATATTATGATGTTCCCCAAGTTTTGGACTCAATCCGATATCGATTGGTCTATGAGATTGGACAATTCAGGTTCGTACGAAGTTCGTTATGAATTGGAGTGGTTGGTGTCTTGAATTGTTTTAGCCATTTTGTTTCCCTCAAAACCCACCAAATGACTCCTCCCACTATATTTTGATGTTCCCCAAGTTTTTTGGACACAATCTGATATCGATTGGTCCATGAAATTGGACAAATCAGGTTCGTACGAAGTTAGTTATGAGATGGAGTGGTGGGTGTATTTTATAGTTTTAGCCATTGGATTTCACTGAAAACTAACCAAATGACTCCTCCCACCATATTATAATGTTCCCCAAGTTTTGGACTCATCCGATATCGATTGGTCCATGAGATCGGACAATTCAGGTTCGTACGAAGTTCGTTATGAATTGGAGTGGTCGGGGTCTTTTATTGTTTTAGCCATTTTGTTTCCCTCAAAACACACCAAATACTCCTCCCACCATATTACGATGTTCCCCAAGTTCTGTACCCAATTCGATATTGATTGGTCCATGAAATTGGACAATTCAGGTTCGTACGAAGTTCGTTATGAAGAGGACTGGGTAGTGTATTACACAGTTTTAGCCATTGGAGGCTCCAAACTCACCAAATGAATCCCCCCTCCATATTACGATGGTCCCCAAGTTTTGGGCTCAATCCGATATCTATTGGTTTATGGAATTGGACTATTCACGTTCGTACGAAGTTCGTTCTGAAATGGAATGGTTGGTGTATTGTATAGTTCTAGAGATTGGATTTCACTCAAAACACATCAAATGACTCCTCCCACAATATGATTATGTTCCCCAAGTTTTCGACTCAATCCGATATCCATTGGTCCATGAAATTGGACAATTCAGGCTCGTACTAAGTTAGTTCTCAAATGAAGTTGTTGGTGTGTTACATATTTCTAGAGATTGGATTTAACTTAAAACCCACCAAATGACTCCTCCCACCATATTATGATGTTGCCCAAGTTTTGGACTCAATCTAATATCGATTGGTCCCTGAAATCGAACTATTCATGTTCATATGAAGTTCGTTCTCTAATGGATTGCATAGTTTTTGCAATTGGATTTCACTCAAAACTCACCAAATGACTCCTCCCACAACATTATGATGTTCCCCAAGTTTTGGACTCAATCCGATATCGATTGGTCCAAGAAATTGGACAATTCAAGTTCGTACGAAGTTTGTTCTGAAATGGAGTGGTTGGGGTATTGCATTGTCTTAGCCATTGGATTTCACTCAAAACTCTCAAAATGACTCCTCCCATAACATTTTGATGTTCTCCAAGTTTTGGATTCAATCCGAGATCGATTGGTCCATGAAATTGGACAATTACGGTTCGTACGAAGTTCATTCTGAAATGGAGTGGTTGGTGTATTGCATAGTTCTAAAGATTGGATTTCACTCAAAACCCACCAAACGACTCCTCCCACAATATCATGATGTTCCCAAAGTTTTGGACTCAATCCGATATCCATTGGTCCATGAAATTGGACAATTCGGGCTCGTACTAAGTGAGTTCCGAAATGGAGTTGTTGGTGTATTGCATATTTCTAGAGATTGGATTTAACTCACAACCCACCAAATGACTCCTCCCACGATATTATGATGTTCCCCAAGTTCTGGACTCAATCCGATATCGATTGGTCCATGAAATTTTACAATTCATGTTCGTACAAAGGTCGTTCTGAAATGGAGTGGTTCGTGTATTGCATAGTTCTAGGGATTGTGTTTCACTCAAAAACCCACCAAATGATTCCTCCCATTATATTATGACGTTCCCCAAGTTTTGGACAACATCCGATATCGATTGGTCCATGAAATTGGACAATTCATGTCCGTACGAAGTTCGTTATGAAATGGAGTGGTTGGTGTATTGCGTAGTTTTAGCCATTGGATTTCACTCAAAACACAGGAAATGACTCCTCCCACAACATTATGATGTTCCCCAAGTTTTGGACTCAATCCGATATTCACTGGTCCATGAAATCGGACAATTCAGGTTTGTACGAAGTTCGTTCTTAAATGGAGTAGTTGGTTTATTGTATAGTTCTAGGGATTGGATTTCACTCAAAACCCACCAAATGACTCCTCCCACCATATTATGATGTTCCCCAAGTTTTGGACTCAATCCGATATCGATTGGTCCAAGAAATTGGACAATTCTTGTTCGTACGAAGCTCGTTCTCTATGGGGGTGGTTGGTGTATTTCATAGTTTTGCAATTAGATTTCACTGAAACCTCACCAAATGACTCCTCCCACCATACTACGATGGTCTCCAAGTTTTGGACTCCATCCGATATCGGTTGTTCAATGAAAATGAACAATTCAGGTTCGTACGAAGCTCGTTCTGAAATGGAGTGGTTGGTGTACTGCACAGTTTTAGCCATTGGATTTCACTCAAAATTCACCAAACGACTCCTCCCACCATATTATGATTTTCCCCATATTTTGGGCTCAATCCGATATCGATTGGTCCAAGAAATTGGACTATTCATGTTCGTATGACGTTCGTTATGAAATGGAGTGGTTAGTGTATTGCATAGTTTTAACCGTTGGATTTCGCTCAAAACTCACCATATGACTCCTCCGACCATATTATGATGTTCCCCATGCTCTGGACTCAATCCGATATCGATTGGTACATGAAATTGGACAATTTAGGTTCGTACGAAGTTCGTTCTGAAATGGAGTGGTTCGTGTATTGCATAGTTCTAGGGATTGGATTTCACTCAAAACCCACCAAATGATTCCTCCCATTATATTATGATGTTCCCCAAGTTTTGGACAAAATCCGATATCGATTGGTCCATGAAATTGGACAATTCATGTCCGTACGAAGTTCGTTATGAAATGGAGTGGTTGGTATATTTCGTAGTTTTAGCCATTGGATTTCACTAAAACTCAAAAAATGACTCCTCCCACAACATTGTGATGTTCCCCAAGTTTTGTACTCAATCCGATATTCACTGGTCCATGAAATTGGACAATTGAGGTTCGTACTAAGTTAGTTTTGAAATCGAGTTCTTGATGTGTTGCATATTTCTAGACATTGGATTTCACTCAAAACCCACGAAATGACTCCTCCACACCATATTATGATGTTCCCCAAGTTTTGGACTCAATCCGATATCGATTGGTCCATGAAATCGGCCAATTCCGGTTCGTACGAAGTTCGTTCTGAAATGGAGTGGTTGGTGTATTGCGTAGTTTTAGCCCTTGGATTTCGGTCAAAACTAACCGTATGACTCCTCCCACCATATTACTATGTTCCTCAAGTTTTGGGCTTGATCCGATATCGATTGGTCCAAGAAATTGGACTATTCATGTTCGTACGAAGTTCGTTCTAAAATGCCATGGTTGGTGTATTGCATAGTTTCAGCCATTGGATTTCATTCGAAACTCACCAAATTAATCCTCCCACTATATTATGATGTTCTGTAAGTTTTGGACTCTATCCGGTATCGATTGGTCCATGAAATCGGACAATTCAGGTTCGTACGAAGTTCGTTCTGAAATGGAGTTGTTGGCGTATTGTATAGTTGTAGAGATTGGATTTCACTCAAAACCCACCAAATGATTCCTCCCACCATATTATGATGTTCCCCAAGTTTTGGACTCAATCCGATATCGATTGGTCCATGAAATTGGACACGTCAGGTTCGTGCAAAGTTCGTTCTGAAATGGAGTGGTTGGTGTATCGGATAGTTTTAGCCATTCGAAATTGCTCAATACTCCCCCATATGACTCCTCCCACCATTTTATGATCCCCATATTTTGGGCTCAATCGGATATCGATAGGTCCAAGAAATTGGACTATTCATATTCGTACGAAGTTCGTAATAAAATGGAGTGGTTGGTGTATTGCATTGTTTTAGGCATTGGATTTCACTCAAAACTCACAGAATGACTCCTCCCACAACATTTTACTGTTCCCCAAGTTTTGGATTCAATCCGATATCGATTGGGCCATGAAATCGTACAATTCAGGTTCGTACGAAGTTTGTTATGAAATGGGGTGGATGGTGTATTGCATTGTTTTAGCCATTGGATTTCACTGAAAACTCACAAACTGACTCCTCCCACAACATTTTTCTGTTCCCCAAGTTTTGGACTCAATCCGATATTGATTGGTCCATGAAATTGGACAATTCAAGTACGTACGAAGTTCATTCTAAAATGGAGTGGTTGGTGTATTTTATAGTAATAGAGATTGGATTTCACTGAAAACCGGCCAAATGACTCCTCCCACAATATTATGATTTTCCCCAAGTTTTGGACTCAATCCGATATCCATTGGTCCATGAAATTGGACAATTCAGGCTCGTACTAAGTTAGTTCTGAAATGGAGTTGTTGGTGTATTACATAGTTTTAGCCATTGGATTCCTCTCAAAACTCACAAAATGACTCCTCCCACAACATTATGACATTCCCCAAGTTTTGGACCCAATCGGATATTGACTGGTCCATGAAATTGGACAATTCAGGTTCGTACAAAGTTCGTTCTGAAATGTGGTAGTTGGTGTAATGCAAAGTTCTAGATATTGGATTTCATATAAAACCCACCAAATGACTCCTCCCTCAACATTATGATGTTCCCCAAGTTTTGGACTCAATCTGACATACATTCGTCCTTGACATGTGACAATTCAAGTTCGTACGAAGTTAGTTCTGAAATGGAATTGTTCATGTATTGCATACTTCTAGAGATTGGATTTCGCTCAAAACCCACCAAAGGACTCCTCCCATAATAATATGATGTTTCCCAAGTTTTGGACTCAATCCGATATCGATTCGTCCATGAAATCGAACAATTCAGGTTAGTACGAAGTTCGTTTCGAAAAGGAGTGGTTGGTGTATTGCATAGTTTTAGAGATGAGATTTCACTCAAAACCCCAAATGACTCCTCCCACTATATTATGATGCTCCCCAAGTTTTGGACTCAATCCGATATCGATTGGTCCTTGAAATAAGACAATTCAGGTTCGTATGAAGTTCGTTTTGAAATAGAGTTGTCGGTGTATTGCATAGTTCTAGAGATTGGATTTCACTCAAAACCCACCAAATGACTCCTCCCAGTATATTATGATGTTCCCAAGTTTCGGAATCAATCCGATATCGATTGGTGCATGAAATTGGGAAATTCAGGTTCGTACGAAGTTCGTTCTGAAATGTAGTAGCTGGTGTATTGCAAAGTTCTAGAGACCGTATTTCGCATAAAACCCACCAAACGACTCCTCCCAGTATATTGTGATGTTCCCCAAGTTTTGGAATCAATCCGATATCGATTGGTGAAGGAAATTGGGAAATTCAGGTTCGTACGAAGTTCGTTCTGAAATGTAGTAGTTCGTGTATTGCAAGATTCTAGAGATTGGATTTCGCTCAGAACCCACCAATGACCCCTCCCACCATATTATGATGTTCCCCAAGTTTTGGACTCAATCCGATGTCGATTGGTCCATGAAATCGTACAATTTAGGTTCGTACGAAATTCGTTCTGAAATGGAGTGGTCGGTGTATTGCATAGTTCAAGAGATTGGATTTCACTCAAAACCCACCGAATGACTCATCCCATCATATTATGATGTTCCCCAAGTTTTGGACTCAATCCGATATCAATTGGTCCAAGAAATTGGACAATTCAGGTTCTTTCGAAAGTCATTCTGAAATGGAGTGGTCGGTGTATTGCATAGTTCAAGAGATTGGATTTCACTCAAAACCCACCAAATGACTCATCCCATCATATTATGATGTTCCCCAAGTTTTGGACTCAATCCGATATCTATTGGTCCCTGAAATTGAACAATTCTGGTTCGTACGAAGTTCATTCTGAAATGGAGTGGTAGGTGTATTGCATTGTTCTAGGGATTGGATTTCACTCAAAACATACCAACTGACTCCACCCACTATATTATGATGTTCCCCAAGTTTAGGACTCAATCCGATATCGATTGGTCCATGAAATAGGACAATTTAGGTTCGTATGAAGTTCGTTTTGAAATAGAGTTGTCGGTGTATTGCATAGTTCTAGAGATTGGATTTCACTCAAAACCCACTAAATGACTCCTCCCACCATATTATGATATCCCTAGGGTTTGGACCCAATCCGATATCGATTCGTCCATGAAATCGAACAATTCAGGTTCGTACAAAGTTCGTTCTGAAATGTAGTAGTTGGTGTATTGCAAAGTTCTAGAGACTGGATTTCTCATAAATCCCACCAAATGAATGCTCCCACAACATTATGATGTTCCCCATGTTTTGGGCTCAATCCAATATCGATTGGTCCATGAAATTGGACAATTGAGGTTCGTACGAAGTTCGTTCTGAAATGGAGTGGGTGTGTATTGCATAGTTATAGAGATTGGATTTTACTACGAACCCACCAACTGACTCCTCCCACGATATTATGATGTTCCCCAAGTTTTGAGCCTAATCCGATACCGATTGGTTAATGAAATTGGACTATTTGTGTTCGTACGAAGTTTGTTCCCTAATGGAATGGTTGGTGTATTTCATAGTTTTAGCGTTCGGATTTCACTAAAAAATCACCAAATGACTCCAACTATATTATGTTGTTCCCCAATTTTGGACTCAATCCGATATCGATTGGTCCAGGGAATTGGACAATTCAAGTTCGTACGAAGTTCGTTCTAAAATGGAGTGGTTGGTGTATTGCATAGTTCTAGAGATTGGATTTCACTCAAAACCCACCAAATGACTCCTCCCACCATATTATGATGTTCCCCAAGTTTTGGACTCAATCCGATATCGATTGGTCTATGAAATTGGACAATTCAGGTTCGTACGAAGTTCGTTCTAAAATGGAGTGGTTGGTGTATTGCATAGTTCTAGAGATTGGATTTCACTCAAAACCCACCAAATGACTCCTCCCACCACAGTATGATGTTCCTCAAGTTTTGGACACAATCCGATATCGATTGGTCCATGAAATTGGACAATTCAGGTTCGTACGAAGTTCGTTCTGAAATGGAATGGTTGGTGTATTGCATAGTTCTAGAGATTTGATTTCACTCAAAACCCACCAAATGACTCCTCCCACCATATTATGATGTTCCCCAAGGTGTGAGCCCAATCCGAGATCGATTGGTTGATGAAATTGGACTATTCGTGTTCGTACGAAGTTCATTCTCTAATGGAGTGGTTGGTGTAGTGCATAGTTTTGGCAATTGAATTTCATTCAAAACACCCCAAATGTCTCCTCCCACAACATTATGATGTTCCCCAAGTTTTGGACTCAATCGGATATCGATTGGTCCATGAAATCGGACAATTCAGGTCCGTACGAGGTTTGTTCTGAAATGGAGTGGTTGGTGTATTGCATAGTTCTAGAGATTCGATTTCACTACAAACCCACCAACTGACTCCTCCCACCATATTATGATGTTCCTCCAGTTTTGAGCCTAATCCGATACCGATTGGTTAATGAAATTGGACTATTTGTGTTCGTACGAAGTTTGTTCCCTAATGGAGTGGTTCGTGTATTTCATAGTTTTAGCGTTTGGATTTCACTTAAAAATCACCAAATGACTCCAACTATATTATTATGTTGTTCCCCAATTTGGACTCAATACAATATCAATTGGTCCATGAAATTGGGCAATTCAGGTTCGTACGAAGTTCATTGAGAAATGGGGTGGTTGGTGTATTGCATAGTTCTACAGATTGGATTTCACTCAAAACCCACCAAATGACTCCTCCCACCACAGTATGATGTTCCTCAAGTTTTGGACACAATCCGATATCGATTGGTCCATGAAATTGGACAATTCAGGTTCGTACGAAGTTCATTCTGAAATGGAGTGGTTGGTGTATTGCATAGTTCTAGAGATCGGATTTCACTCAAAACCCACCAAATGACTCCTCCCACCATATTATTATGTTCCCCAAGGTGTGAGCCCAATCCGAGGTCGATTGGTTAATGAAATTGGACTATTCGTGTTCGTACGAAGTTCATTCTCTAATGGAGTGGTTGGTGTATTGCATAGTTTTGGCAATTGGATTTCACTTAAAACGCACCAAATGACTCCTCCCAACACATTATAATGTTCCTCAAGTTTTGGACACAATCCGATATCGATTGGTCCATGAAACTGGACAATTCAGGTTCGTACGAAGTTCATTCTGAAATGGAGTGGTTGGTGTAGTGCATAGTTCTAGAGATTGGATTTCACTCAAAACCTACCAAATGACTCCTCCCATCATATTATGATGTTCCCCAAGTTTTGGACTCAATCCGATTTCGATTGGTCCATGAAATTGGACAATTCAGGTTCGTGCGAAGTTCGTTCTCTAATGGGGTGGTTGGTGTATTGCATAGTTTTGACAATTGGATTTCCCTCAAAACTCACCAAATGACTCCTCCCACCACATTATAATGTTCCACAAGTTTTGGACTCAATCCGATTTCAATTGGTCCATGAAATTGGACAATTCAGGTTCGTACGAAGTTCGTTCTCTAATGGAGTGGTTGGTGTATTGCATAGTTTTGGCAATTGGAAGTTTGTTCTCTAATGGAGTGGTTGGTGTATTGCATAGTTTTAGCCACTGGATTTCGCATAAAACTCACCATATGACTCCACCCACCATATTATGATGTTCCCCAAGGTTTGAGCGCAATCCGATATCGATTGGTTAATGAAATTGGACTATTCGTGTTCGTACGACGTTCATTCTCTAATGGAGTGGTTGGTGTGTAGTGCATAGTTTTGGCAATTGGATTTCACTCAAAAATCACCAATGACTCCCACAACATTGTGATGTTCCCCAAGTTTTGGACTCAATCTGATATCGATTGGTCCCTAAAATTGGGCAATTAAGATTCGTACGAAGTTCGTTCTGAAATGGAATGGTTGATATATTGCATTGTTTTAGCCATTGGATTTCACTGAAAACACACCAAATGACTCCTCCCACCATACTATGATGTTCCCCAAGTTTTGGGCTCAATCCGATATCGATTGGTCCATGAAATCGACAATTCAGGTTCGTACGAATTTCGTTCTAAAATGGAGTGGTTGTCGTATTGTATAGTTCTAGAGACTGTACTTCACTCAAAACACCCCAAATGACTCCTCCCACAATATGATTTTGTTCCCCAAATTTTGGACTCAATCCTATATCGATTGATCCATGAAATTGGACAATTACGGTTCGCACAAAGTTCGTTATGAAATGGAGTGGTTGGTGTATTGCGTAGTTTTAGCCATTGGATTTCACTCAAAACTCACCAAATGACTCCTCCCACCATACTATGATGTTCCCCAAGTTTTGGGCTCAATCCGATATCGATTGGTCCATGAAATTGGACAATCCAGGTTCGTACAAAGTTCGTTCTCTAATGGGGTGGTTGGTGTATTGCATAGTTTTGGCAATTGGATTTCACTCAAAACTCACCAAATGACTCCTCCCACAACGTTATGATGTTCCCCAAGTGTTGGACTCAATCCTATTTCGATTGGTCCATGAAATTGGACAATTCAGGTTCGTACGAAGTTCGTTCTCTAACGGAGTGGTTGGTGTATTGCGTAGTTCTAGAGATTGGATTTCTCTCAAAACCCACCAAATGACTCCTCCCACCATATTATGATGTTCCCCAAATTTTGGTCTCAATCAAATATCGATAGGTCTAAGAAATTGGACAATTCAGGTTCGTACGAAGTTCGTTATGAAATGGATTGGTTGGTGTATTGCATACTTTTAGCCATTGGATTTCACTCAAAACTCTCCATATGACTCCACCCACCATATTATGATGTTCCCCAAGGTTTGAGCCCAATTCGATATCGATTGGTTAATGAAATTGGACTATTCGTGTTCGTACGAAGTTCGTTCTCTAATGGGGTGGTTGGTGTATTGCATAGTTTTGGCAATTGGATTTCACTCAAAACTCACCAAATGACTGCTCCCACCACATTATGATGTTCCCCAAGTTTTGGACTCAATCCGTTATCGATTGGTCCATGAAATCGGACAATTCAGGTTCGTACTAAGTTAGTTTTAAAATGGAGTTGTTGGTGTATTGCATATTTCTAGAGATTGGATTTCACTCCAAAACAACCAAATGATTCCTCCCACCTTATTATGATGTTCAACAAGTTTTCGACTCAATTCGATATCGATTGGTCCATGGAATTGGACAATTCAAGTTCCTACGAAGTTCGATCTGAAATGGAGTGGTTGGTGTATTGCATAGTTTTAGCCATTGGATTTCGCTCAAAACTCACCATATGACTCCACCCACCATATTATGACATTACCCAAGTTTTGAGCCCAATCCGATATTGATTGGTTAATGAAAGTGAACTGTTCGTGTTCGTACGAAGTTCGTTCTCTAACGGAGTGGTTGGTGTATTGTAGTTTTGGCAATTGGATTTCCCTCAAAACTCACTAAATGACTCGTCCCACAACATTGTGACGTTCCCGAAGTTTGGGACTCAATCAGACATCAATTGGTCCATGAAACTGGACAATTCAGGTTCGTACGAAGTTCGTTCTAAAATGGAGTGGTTGGTGTATTGTATAGTTCTAGAGATTGGATTTCACTCAAAACCCACCAAATGACTCCTCCCACCACAATATGATGTTCCTCAAGTTTTGGACACAATCCGATATCGATTGGTCCATGAAATTGGACAATTCAGGTTCGTACGAAGTTCGTTCTAAAATGGAGTGGTTGGTGTATTGCTTAGTTTTAGCCATTGGATTTCACTCAAAACTCACCGTATGACTCCTCCCACCATATTATGACATTCTCCATGTTCTGGGCTCAGTCCGATATCGATTGGGCCAAGAAATTGGACAATTCATGTTCCTATAAAGTTCGTTCCCTAATGGATTGGTTGGTATATTGTATAGTTTTGGCAATTGGATTTCACTCAAAATCACCAATTGACTCCTGCAACTATATTATGACGTTCCCCAAGTTTTGGACTCAGTCCGATATCGATTGGTAAATGAAATTGGACAATTCAGGTTCGTACGAAGTTCATTCTAAAATGGAGTGGTTGGTGTATCGCATAGTTGTAGAGATTGAATTTCGCTCAAAACTCACTAAATGACTCGTCACACAACATTATGATGTTCCCCAAGTTTGGGACTCAATTAGACATCAATTGGTCCACGAAATTGGACAATTCAGGTTTGTACGAAGTTCGTTCTGAAATGGAGTGGTTGGTGTATTGCATCGTTTTAGCCAATGGATTTCACTCAAAACTCACTGTATGACTTCTCCCACCATATTATGTTGTTCTCCAAGTTTTGGCCTCAATCCGATATCGATTGGTCTAAGAAATTGGACTATTCATGTTCGTTCGAGGTTTATTCGCTAATGGAGTGGTTGGTGTATTGCAGTGTTTTGGCAACTGGATTTCACTCAAAACTCACCACATGACTCCTCCCACAACATTATGATTCTCCCCAAGGTTTGGACTCAATCAGATATCGATTGGTCCATGAAATTGGACAATTCAGGTTCGTACAAAGTTCGTTCTGAAATGGAGTGTTTGGTGTATTGCATAGTTATACAGATTGGATTTCGCTGAAAACTCACTAAATGACTAGTCCCACAACATTATGATGTCCCCCAAGTTTGGGACACAATCCAACATCAATAGGTCCATGAAATTGGGCAATTCAGGTTCGAACGAAGTTCGTTCTGAAATGGAGTGGTTGGTGTATTGCACAGTTCTCGGGATTGGACTCAATCCGATATCGATTGATTGGTGTATTCCACAAGTTTTGGACTCAATCCGATATCGATTGGTCCAATAAATTGGACAATTCAAGTTTGTATGAAATTCGTTATGAAATGGAGTAGTTGGTGTATTGCATAGTTTTAGCCATTGGATTTGACTCAAAACTCTCCAAATGACTCCTCCCACCATATTACGATGTTCTTCAAGTTTTGGACTCAATCCGATATCGATTGGTCCATGAAATCGGACAATTCAGGTTTCTACGAAGTTCATTCTGAAATGAAGTGGTTGGTGTATTACATTATGTTAGCCATTGGATTTCACTCAAAACTCACAAAATGACTCCTCCCGCAACATTATTTTGTTCCCCAAGTTTTGGGCTCAATCCGATATCGATTGGTCCATGAAACTGGACAATTCAGGTTCGTACGAAGTTCGTTCTAAAATGGAGTGGTTGGTGTATTGCATAGTTCTAGAGATTGGATTTCACTCAAAACCCACCAAATGACTCCTCCCACCACAATATGATGTTCCTCAAGTTTTCGACACAATCCGATATCGATTGGTCCATGAAATTGGTCATTTCATCTTCGTACAAACTTCGTTCTCTAAATGGGTGGGCGGTGTATTTCATAGTATTTGCTATTGGAATTGACTCAAAACCCACCAAATGACCCTCCGACCATATTATGATGTTCTCCAAGTTTTGGACTCAATCCGATGTAGATAGGTCCATGAAACTGGACATTTCAGGTTCGTACGAAGTTCATTCTGAAATGGAAAGGTCGGTGTATTGAACTGTTTAAGCGATTCGATTTTGCTCCAAACTCAACAAACGACTCCTCCAGCCATATTATGATGTTCCCCAAGTTTTGGGCTCAATCCGATATCGATTGGTCCATGTAATTGGACTATTCACGTTCATACGAAGTTAGTTCACTAATAGACTGGTCGGTGTATTTCAGAGATTTTGTGATTGGATTTCGCTCAAAACTCACCAAATGACTCCTCCCACCATATGATGGTGTTCTACAAGTTTTGGACTCAATCCCATGTCAATTGTTCCATGAAATTTAACAATTCAGGTTCGTAAGAAGTTCGTTCTGAAATGGAGTGGTTGGTGTATTGCATAGTTCTTGGAATTGGATTTCACTCGAAATCCACCAATTAACTCGTCCCACTATATTATGATGTTCCCCAAGTTTTCGAATCAATCCGATATCGATTGGTCCATGACATTGGACAATTCATTTTTGTACGAAGTGCGTTATGAAATGGAATGGTTGGTGTATTGTGTAGTTCTAGAGATTGGATTTCACTCAAAACCCACCAAATGACTCCTCCCACAATATTATGATATTCCCCAAGTTTTGGACTCAATCCGATATCGATTAGTCCATGAAATTGGACAATTCAGGTTCGTACGAAGTTCGTTATGAAATGGAGTGGTTGGTGTATTGCAGAGTTTTAGCCATTGGATTTCTCGCAAAACTCACCATATGACTCCTCCCCCCAAATTACGATGTTCCCAGAGTTTTGGGCTCAACCCGATATCGATTGGTCCAAGAAATTGAACTATTCAAGTTCGTACGAAGTTCGTTCTCTAATGCAGCGGTTGGTGTATTGCACAGTTTTGGCAATTGGATTTCACTCAAAACTCACCAAATCACTCCTCCCACGACATTTTGATGTTCCCCAAGTTTTGGACTCAATCTGATATCTATTGGTCCCTGAAATTGGACAATTCAGGTTCGTATGAAGTTTGTTCTGAAATAGAGGGGTTGGGGTATTGTACAGTTCTAGGGATTGGATTTCTCTCAAAACCCTCCAAATGACTCCTCTGATAATATTATGTTGTTCCCCAAGTTTTGGACCCAAGTCGATACCGATTGGTCCATGAAATCGGACAACTCAAGTTCGTACGAAGTTAGTTCTGATGTGGATTGGTTGGTGTTTTGCATAGTTCTAGAGATCGGATTTCACTCAAAACCCACCAAATGACTCCTCCCACAATATTGTGGTATTCTCCAAGTTTTGGACTCAATCCGACATCGATTAGTCCATGAAATTGGACAATTCTGGTTTGTCCGAAGTTCGTTATGAAATAGAGTGGTTGGTACATTGCATTGTTTTAGCCATTGAATTTCACTCAAAACTCTGAAAATGACTCCTCCCACAACAATATGATGCTCCCCAAGTTTTAGACTCAATCTGATATCGATTGGTCCATGAAATTGGACAATTCAGGTTCATACGAAGTTCGTTCTTAAATGGAGTGTTTTGGGTACTGCATGGTTTTAGTCATTGGATTTTGCTCAAAACTCACCAAATGACTCCTCCCACCAAATTCTGATGTTCCCAAGCTTTGGACTCAATCCGATATGGATTGGTCGATGAATTGGGCAATTCAGGTTCGTACAAAGTTCGTTCTGAAATGGAGTGGTTGGTGTATTGCGTAGTACTAGATATTGGATTTCACTCAAAACCGACCAAATGACTCCTCCCACCATATTATGATGTTCGCCAAGTTTTGGAATCAATCCGATATAGACTGATGCCAGAAATTGGACAATTCTGGTTCGTACGCAGTTCGTTCTGAAATGCAGTGGTTGGTGTGTTGCGTTGCTCTAGAGATTGGATTTCACTCAAAACCCACAAAATGTCTCCTCCCACTATATTATCATGTTCCCCAAGTTTTGGAATCAATCCGATATCGATTGGTCCCTGAAATTGGACAATTCGTGTTCGTACGAAGTTCGTTCTGAAATGGAGTGGTTGGTATATCGTATAGTTCTAGAGATTGGATTTCTCTCAAAACCAACCATATGACTCCTCCCACCATATATTATGATGTTCGCCAAGTTTTGGACACAATCCGATATCGATTGGTCCATGAAATTGGACAATTCAAGTTCGTACGAAGTTCGTTACGAAATGGAGTGTTTGGTGTATTGCACTGTCTTAGCCAATATAATTCGCTCAAAACTCAACAAATGACTCCTCCCACAATATTATGATGTTCCCCAAGTTTTAGACTCAATCCGATATCAATTGGTCCATGAAATTGGACAATTCAGGTTCGTATGAAGTTCGTTCTGAAATGGAGTGGTTGGTGTATTATATAGTTCTAGAGATTGGATTTCACTCGAAACCCACCAAATGACTCCTGCCACAATATTGTGATGATCCCCAAGTTTTGGACGCAATCCGATATCGATTGGTCCATGAAATTGGACAATTCAGGTTCATACGAAGTTCGTTATGAAATGTAGTGGTTGGTGTATTGCATAGTTTAAGACATTGGATTTCACTCAAAACTCACCAAATGACTCCTTCCACAACATTATGATGTTCCCCAAGTTTTGGACTCAATCTGATATCGATTGGTCCATGAAATCGGACAATTCAGGTTCGTACGAAGTTCGTTATGAAATGGGGTGGTTGGTGTATTGCATAGTTTTAACCATTGGATTTCACTCAAAACTCACCAACTGACTCCTCCCACCATATTATGATGTTCCCCATGTTTGGTTTCAATCCGATATCGATTGGTCCATGAAATCGAACAATTCAGGTTCGTACGAAGTTCGTTCTGAAATGGAGTGGTTGGTGTATTGCATAATTTTGGCCATTGGATTTCTCTCAAAACTCACCAAATGACTCCTCCCAATACATTATGATGTTCCCTAAGTTTTGGACTCAATTCGATATTGATTGGTCCATGAAATCGGACGAAATTAGCCATTGGAATTCACTCAAAACTGACAAAATGACTCCTCCCAAAACATTATGATGTTCCCCAAGTAATGGACGCAATCCGATATCGATTGGTCTATGAAATTGGACAATTTAGGTTCATACGAAGTTCGTTCTGAAATAGAGTGCTTGGTGTATTGCACAATTTTAGACATTGGATTTCACTCAAAACTCACCGAATGGCTCCTGCCACAACATTATGATGTTCCCCAAGTTTTGGCCTCAATCCGATATCGATTGGTCTATGAAATTGGACTATTTAGATTTATATGAAGTTCGTTCTGAAATGTAGTGATTGGTGTATTGCATAATTTTAGCCATTGGATTTCGCTCAAAACTCAACAAATGACTCCTGACACAACATTATGATGTTCCCCAAGTTTTCGACTCAATCCGGTATTGATTGGTCCATTAAATTGGATAATTCTGGTTAGTACGAAGTGCGTTCTGAAATGGAGTGGTTGGTGTATTGCATAGTTTTTAGCCATTGGATTTCACTGAAAACTCACAACATGACTCCTCCCATAACATTATGATGTTCCCCAAGTTTTCGACTCAATCCGACATCGATTCGTCTATGAAATTGGACAATTCAAGTTCATATGATGTTCGTTCTGAAATGGAGTGGTTGGTGTATTATATAGTTCTAGAGATTGGATTTCACTTAAAACTCACCAAATGACTCCTGCCACAATATTATGATGTTCCCCAAGTTTTGGACGCAATCCGATATCGATTGGTCCTTGAAATTGGACAATTCAGGTTTGTACGAAGTTCGTTCAAAAATGGAGTGGTTGGTGTATTGCGTAGTTATAGAGATTGGATTTCAATCAAAACTCACCAAATGACTCGTCCCACAACATTATGATGTTCCAAAAGTTTCGGACTCAATCCGATATCAATTGGTCCACGAAATTGGACAATTCAGGTTTGTACGAAGTTCGTTATGAAATGGAGTGGTTGGTGTTTTGCATAGTTCTAGAGATTGTATTACACTCAAAACGCACCAAATGCCTCCTCCCACCATATTACGATGTTGCCCAAGTTTTGGACTCAATCCAATATCGACTGGTCCATGAAATTGGACAATTTAGGTTCGTACGAAGTTCATTCTGAAATGGAGCGGTTGGTGTATTGCACAGTTTTTAGCCATTGGATTTCATTCAAAACACACCGTATGACTCCTCCCACCATATTATGATGTTCTCTAAATTTTGGGCTCAATCCGATATCGAATGGTCTAAGAAATTGGACAATTAAGGTTCGTACGAAGTTCCTTCTGAAATGGACTGGTTGGCTTATTGCTTAGAGATTGGATTTCACTCAAAACCAACCAAATGACTCCTCCCACCATATTATGATGTTCCCCAAGTTTTGGTCTCAATCCGATATCGATTGGTCCATGAAATTGGACAATTCAGGTTTGTGCAAAGTTCGTTCTGAAATGGAGTAGTTGGAGTATTGCTTGGTTCTAGAGATTGGATTTCACTCAAAACCCACCAAATGACACCTCCCGCCATATTATGATGTTCCCCAAGTTTTGGACTTAAGCCGATATCAATTGGTCCATGAAATTGGACAATTCAGGTTCATACGAAGTTTGTTCTTAAATGGAGTGGTTGGTGTATTGCTTAGTTCTAGAGATTGGATTCGTCCCACAACATTATGATGTTCCCCAAGGTTGGGACTTAATCCGACATCAATTGGTCGATGAAATTGGACAATTCAGGTTCGTACAAAGTTCGTTCTGAAATGGAGTGGTTGGTGTATTGCTTAGTTCTAGAGATTGGATTTCACTCAAAACCCACCAAATGACACCACCCACCATATTATGATGTTCCCCAAGTTTTGGACTTAATCCGATATCAATTGGTCCATGAAATCGGACAATTCAGGTTCGTATGAAGTTCGTTCTGAAATGGAGTGGTTGGTGTATTGCATAGTTGTAGAGATTTTATTTCACTCAAAACCCATCAAATGACTCCTCCAACAATATGATGACGTTCCCCAAGTTTGGGACTAAATCTGATATCGATTGGTCCACGAAATTGGACAATTCAGGTTCGTATGAAGTTCGTTCTGAAATGGAGTGATTGGTGGACTGCCTAGTTGTAGCCATTGGATTTCACTCAAAACTCACCGTATGACTCCTCCCACCATATTATGACGTTCTCCATGTTTTGGACTCAATCCGATATCGATTTGTCCTTGAAATTTTGCAATATAGGTTTGTACGAAGTTCGTTCTGAAATGGAGTGGTTGTTGTATTGCATAGTTTGAGCCATTAGATTTCGCTCAAAACTCACCATATAACTCCACCCACCATATTATGATGTTTCCCAAGTGTTGAGCCGAATCCGATATTGATTGGTTAATGAAATTGAACTATTCGTGTTCGTACGAAGTTCGTTCTCTAATGGAGTGGTTGTTGTATTGCATAGTTTTCGCTATTGGATTTCACTCAAAACCCACCAACTGACTCTTCCCAGAATATTATGTTGCTCCCCAAGTTTTGGACTCAATCTAATATCGATTGGTCCATGAAATCGGACAATTCAGGTTCGTACGAAGTTCGTTCTGAAATGGAGTGGTTGATGGATTGCATAGTTTTAGCCATTGGATTTCACTCAAAACGCCCCAAATGAATCCTCCAACCGTATTACGATGTTCCCCAAGTTTTGGACTCAATCAGATCCCGATTGGTCCATGAAATTGGACTATTTAGGTTCGCATGAAGTTCGTTATGAAATGGAGTGGTTGGTGTAGTGCATAGTTATACAGATTGGATTTCACTCAAAACTCACCAAATGACTCGTCCAACAACATTTTGATGTTCCACAAGTTCGGGACTCAATCCAACATCCATTGGTCAATGAAATTGGACAATTTAGGTTCGTATGAAGTTCGTTCTAAAATGGAGTGGTTGGCGTAGTGCATAGTTATAGAGATTGGATTTCACTCAAAACTCACCAAATGACTCGTCCGACAACATTATCACGTTCCCCAAATTTGGGACTCAATCCGACATCGATTGGTTCTTGAAATTGGACAATTTAGGTTCGTATGAAGTTCGTTCTAAAATGGAGTGGTTGGTGTATTGCGTTTTAGCTCACTCAAAACTCACCGTATGACTCCTCCCACCATATTATGATGTTCTCCAAGTTTTGGGCTCAATCCGATATCGATTGGTCCAAGAAATTGGACTATTCATGTTCGTGCGAAATTCGTTATGAAATGGAGTGGTTGGTGTATTGCACATTTGTGGAAATTGTATTTCACTCAAAACACACAAAATGACTCCTCCCACAATATTATGATGTTCCCCAAGTTTTGGACTCAATCCGATATCGATTGGTCCATGAAATTGGACAATTCAGGTTCGTACGAAGTTCGTTCTGAAATGGAGTGGTTGGTGTATTGCCTAGTTTTAGCCATTGGATTTCACTCAAAACTCCCCGTATGACTCCTCCCACCATATTATCACGTTCTGCATGTTTTGGACTCAATCCGATATCAATTTGTCCTTGCAATTGGACAGTTCAGGTTCGTACGCAGTTCATTCTAAAATGGAGTGGTTGGTGTATTGCATAGTTGTAGAGATTTTATTTCACTCAAAACCCACCAAATGACTCCTCCAACAATATGATGATGTTTCCCAAGTTTGGGACTGAATCCGATATCGATTGGTCCGTGAAATTGTTCGTTCTGAAATGGAGTGGTTGGTGTATTGCATAGTTTGAGCCATTGGATTTCGCTCATAACTCACCATATAACTTCACCCACCGTATTATGATGTTCCCCAAGTTTTGAGCCGAATCCGATATTGATTGGTTAATGAAATTAAACTATTCGTGTTCGAACGAAGTTCGTTCTCTAATGGAGTGGTTGGTGTACTGCATAGTTTTCGCTATTGGATTTCACTCAAAACCCACCAAATGAGTCTTCCCACAATATGATGATGTTCCTCAAGTTTTGGACTCAATCCAATATCAATTGGTCCAAGAAATCGGACAATTCAGGTTCATACGATGTTCATTCTGAAATGGAGTTGTTGATGCATTGCATAGTATTAGCCATTGGATTTCCCTCAAAACGCACCAAATGAATCCTCCAACTATATTACGATGTTCCCCTAGTTTTGGACTCAATAAGATCTCGATTGGTCCATGAAATTGGACTATTCAGGTTCGTATGAAGTTCGTTATGAAATGGAGTGGTTGGTGTAGTGCATAGTTATAGAGTTTGGATTTCACTCAAAACTCACCAACTGACTCGTCCAACAACATTATGATGTTCCCCAAGTTTGGGACTCAATCCGACAACGATTGGTCCCTGAAATTGGACAATTTAGGTTCGTATGAAGTTCGTTCTGAAATAGAGTGGTTGGTGTATTGCATAGTTTTAGCCATTGGATTTCACTCGAAACCCCCCCAAATGACTCCTCCCACTATATCATGATGTTCCCCAAGTTTTGGAATCACTCCGATATCGATTGGTCCATGAAATCGGACAATTCAGGTTCATACGAAGTTCGTTGTGAAATGCGGTGGTTGGTGAATTGCATAGTTCTGTAGATTGGATTTCACTCAAAACCCACCAAATGAGTTCTCCAATCATATTATGATGTTCCCCAAGTTTTGGACTCAATTCGATATCGATTGGTCCATGAAATTGGACAATTCAGGTTCGTACGAAGTTCTATATGAAATGGAGTGGTTGGTGTATTGCATAGTTTTAGCCATTTGATTTCACTCAAAACTCACCAAATGACTCCTCCCACCATATTATGATATTCCACAAGTTTTGGACTCAATCCGATATTGATTGGTCCATGAAATTGGACAATTCAGGTTCGTACGAAGTGCGTTCTGAAAGTGGTTGGTGTATTGCATTGTTTTTGCCCTTGGAATTCACTCAAAAGACACGAAGTGACTCCTCCCACAACATTATGCCGTCCCCAAGTTTTGGACTCAATCCAATATCGATTGGTCAATGAAATTGGACAATCCATGTTCATACGAAGTTCGTTCTGAAATTGAGTGGTTGGTGTATTGTATAGTTCTAGATATTGGATTTCGCTCAAAACCCACAAAATGACTCCTCCCCCAATATTATGGTGTTCCCAATGTTTTGGGCTCAATCCTATATTGATTGGTCCATGAAATTGGACAATTCAGGTTCGTACGAAGTTCGCTCTGAAATGGAGTGGTTTGTGCATTGCATAGTTCTAGAGATTGGATTTCACTAAAAACCCACCAAATGACTCCTCCCACTATATTATGATGTTCCCCAATTGTTGGACTAAAACCGATATCGATTGGTCCATGAAATTGTACAATTCAGGTTCGTATGAAGTTCGTTCTGAAATGGAGTGGCTGGTGTATTGCATAGTTCTAGGGATTGGATTTCACTGAAAACACCCCAAATGACCCCTCCCAACATATTATGATGTTCCCCAAGTTTTGGACACAATCCGATATCGATTGGTCCATGAAATTGGACAATTCAGGTTCGCACGAAGTTCGTTCTTAAATGGAGTGGTCGGTGTATTGCATTGTTCTAGAGATTGGATTTCACTCAAAACCCCCCAAATGACCCCTCCCAACATATTATGATGTTCCCCAAGTTTTGGACTCAATCCGATATCCATTGGTCCGTGAAATTGGACAATTCAGGTTCGCACGAAGTTCGTTATAAAATGCAGTGGTCGGTATATTGCATAGTTCTAGAGATTGGATTTCACTCAAAACCCCCCAAATGACCCTTCCCAACATATTATGATGTTCCCGAAGTTTTGGACTCAATCCGATATCCATTGGTCCGTGAAATTGGACAATTCAGGTTTGTATGAAGTTCGTTATGAAATGCAGTGGTCGGAATATTGCATAGTTCTAGAGATTGGATTTCACTCAAAACCCACCAAATGACTCCTCCCACAATATTATGATATTCCCCAAATTGTGGACTCAATCCGATATGGATTGGTCCACGAAATTGGGCAATTCAGGTTCTTACGAAGTTCGTTCCGAAATGGAGTGGTTGGTGTATTGCGTAGTTCTAGATATTCTATTTCACTCAAAACCGACCAAATGACTCCTCCCAACGTATTATGATGTTCGCAAAGTTTTGGAATCAATCCGATATAGACTGGTCCCTGAAATTGGACAGTTCAGGTTCATACGAAGTTCGTTCTGAAATGGAGTGGTTGGTGTATTGCATAGTTCTAGGGATTGGATTTCACTCAAAACCCCCCAAATGACCCCTCCCAACATATTATGATGTTCCCGAAGTTTTGGACTCAATCCGATATCCATTGGTCCATGAAATTGGACAATTCATGTTCGTACGAAGTTCGTTATGAAATGTAGTGGTCGGTATATTGCATAGTTCTAGAGATTGGATTTCACTCAAAACCCATGAAATGACTCCTCCAACAATATTATGATGTTCCCCAAGTTTTGGACTCAATCCGATATCTATTGGTGCATGAAATCGGACAATTCAGGTTCGTACGAAGTTCGTTCTGAAATTTAGCGGTTGGTGTATTGTATAGTTCTAGAGTTTGTATTTCACTCAAAACCCACCAAATAATTCCTCTCACAACATTATGATGTTCCCCAAGTTTTGGACTCAATCCGATATCGAATGGTCCATGAAATTGGACAACTCAGGTTCGTACGAAGTGCGTTCTGAAATGGAGTGGTTGGTGTATTGCATTGTTTTTGCTATTGGAATTCACTCAAAAGACACGAAATGACTCCTCCCACAACATTATGCTGTCCCCAAGTTTTGGACTCAATCCGATATCGATTTGTCAATGAAATTGGACAATTCAGGTTCATACGAAGTTCGTTCTGAAATTGAATGGTTGGTGTATTGTATAGTTCTAGATATTGGATTTCACTCGATTGGTCCATGAATTTGGACAATTCATGTTCGTATGAAGTTCGCTCTGAAATGGAGTGGTTTGTGTATTGCATAGTTCTAGAGATTGGATTTCACTAAAAACCCAACAAATGACTCCTCCCACAATATTATGACGTTCCCCAAGTTTTGGACTCAATCTGATATCGATGGGTCCATGAAATTGGACAATTCAGGTTCGTATGAGGTTCGTTTTGAAATGATGTGGTTGTGGTATTGCATAGTTTTAGCCATTGGATTTCACTCGAAACCCACCAAATGACTCCTCCCACCAGATTCTGATGTTCCCCAAGTTTTTGAATCAATCCGATATCGATTGGTCCATGAAATTAGACAATTCAGGTTCGTACGAAGTTCGTTCTGAAATGGAGTGGTTGGTGTATTGCACAGTTCTAGAGATTGGACTTCACTGAAAACACCCCAAATGACCCCTCCCAACATATTATGATGTTCCCCAAGTTTTGGACTCAATCCGATATCGATTGGTCCATGAAATTGGACAATTCAGGTTCGTACGAAGTTCGTTCTTAAATGGAGTGGTCGGTATATTGCATAGTTCTAGAGATTGGATTTCACTCAAAATCCCCCAAATGACCCCTCCCAACATATTATGATGTTCCCCAAGTTTTGGACTCAATCCGATATCCATTGGTCCGTGAAATTGGACAATTCAGGTTCGCACGAAGTTCGTTATTAAATGCGGCGGTTGGTATATTGCATAGTTCTAGAGATTGGATTTCACTCAAAACCCTCCAAATGACCCCTCCCAACATATTATGATGTTCCCGAAGTTTTGGACTCAATCCGATATCCATTGGTCCGTGAAATTGGACAGTTCAGGTTCGTACGAAGTTCATTATGAAATGCAGTGGTCGGTATATTGCATAGTTCTAGAGATTGAATTTCACTCAAAACCCACCAAATGACTCCTCCCACAATATTATGATGTTCCCCAAGTTTTGGACTCAATCCGATATGGATTGGTCCATGAAATTGGACAATTCAGGTTCGTACGAAGTTCGTTCTTAAATGGAGTGGTCGGTGTATTGCATAGTTCTAGAGATTGGATTTCACTCAAAACCCCCCAAATGACCCCTCCCAACATATATGATGCTCCCGAAGTTTTGGACTCAATCCGATATCCATTGGTCCGTGACATTGGACAATTCAGGTTCGTACGAAGTTCGTTATGAAATGCAGTGGTCGGTATATTGCGTAGTTCTAGAGATTGGATTTCACTCAAAACCCACCAAATGACTCCTCCCACAATATTATGATGTTCCCCAAGTTTCGGACTCAATCCGATATCTATTGGTGAATGAAATCGGACTATTCAGGTTCGTACGAAGTTCGTTCTGAAATGGAGTGGTTAGTGTACTGCATAGTTTTGGCAATTGGATTTCACTCAAAACTCACCAAATGACTCCTCCCACAACATGACGATGTTCCCCAAGTTTTGGACTCAATCTGTTATCGATTGGTCCATGAAATCGGGCAATTTAGGTTCGAACGAAGTTCGTTCTGAAATTTTGCGGTTGGTGTATTGTGTAGTTCTAGAGTTTGGATTTCACTCAAAACCCACCAAATGACTCCTCCCACAATATTATGATGTTCCCCAAGTTTTGGACTCAATCCGATATCGATTGGTCCATGTAATTGGACAATTCCGGTTCGTACGAAGTTCGTTCTAAAATGGAGTGGTTGGTGTATTATATAGTTCTAGAGCAAATTGCACTCTAAACCCACCAAATGACTCCTCCCACAATATTACGACGTTCCCCAAGTTTTGGACTCAATCCGATATCGATTGGTCCATGAAATCGGACAATTCAGGTTCGTACGAAGTTCATTCTGAAATGGAGTGGTTGGTGTATTGCATCGTTCTAGAGATTGGATTTACTCAAAACCAACCAAATAACTCCTCCCAGCATATTATGATGTTCCCCAAGCTTTGGAATGAATCCGATATCGATTGGTCCATTAAATTGGATAATTCAGGTTCGTACGAAGTTCGTTGTGAAATGGAGTGGTTGGTGTATTGCATAGTTCTAGAGATTGGATTTCACTCAAAACCCATGAAATGATTCCTCCCACAATATTATAATGTTCCCCAAGTTTTGGACTCAATCCGATGTCTATTGGTCCATTAAATTGGACAATTCAGGTTCGTACGAAGTTCGTTATGAAATGGAGTGATTGGTGTATTGCATAGTTTTAGACATTGGATTTCACTCAAACCCCACGAAATGACTCCTCCCACCATATTATGATGTTCCCCAAGTTTTGGAATCAATCCGATATCGATTGGTCCATTAAATTGGATAATTCAGGTTCGTACGAAGTTCGTTGTGAAATGGAGTGGTTGGTGTATTGCATAGTTTTATAGATTGGATTTCACTCAAAACCCATCAAATGATTCCTCCCACAATATTATGATGTTCCCCAAGTTTTAGACTCAATCCAATATCGATTGGTATTTGGACAATTCCGGTTCGTACGAAGTTCGTTGTGAAATGGGGTGGTTGGTGTATTGTATAGTTCTAGAGTTTGGATTTCACTTAAAACCCACCAAATGACTCCTCCCACAATATTATGATGTTCCCCAAGTTTTGGACTCAGTCCGATATCGATTGGTCCATGAAATCGGACAATTCAGGTTCGTACGAGCTTCGTTCCCAAATGTGGTGGTTGGTGTATTGCATGGTGTTGGCAATTGGATTTGACTCAAAACTCACCAAATGACTCCTCCCACATCATTATGATGTTCCCCAAGTTTTGGACTGAATCCGTTTTCGATTGGTCTATGAAATCGGACAATTCAGGTTCGTACGAAGTTTGTTCTGAAATTTAGTGGTTGGTGTATTGTATAGTTCTAGAGTTTTGATTTCACTCAAAACACACCAAATGACTCCTCCCACAATATTATGATGTTCCCCATGTTTTGGACTCAATCCGATATCGATTGGTCCTTGAAATCGGATAATTTTGTTTCGTACGAAGTTTGTTCTAAAATGGAGTGGTTAGTGTATTGTATAGTTCTAGAGATTGGATGATAAGTTCATAATTTCATACATGCGCATGCCCTCTTTACTTTGTGACTTTGCTTAGTTTCTCTTTATTTTGAGTTACTTACCTCTTTTTGTTTGTTTTGTAGGTTAAGACAAAAAGAGATCGCATTTGATGCAATCCATGCTTGATAAGGGCTGATTGGGATAAGAGCAATATGAGTTTAAAGACAAACCCAATTTGCCCCACACTCCTTGTCGGTCCAGTTTCTTTTATTCATCTTGCAGGCCTCATTTCAGAAACTTACACAGGTCGGATGAGGAGACATCCTTGATAGAAGTTGTTTCAATGGGTGTCTATTATAACATATCCAAAGTTCAGCCCAATTGGATAAATCTGGAGCCCTCAGCACGTCAAAGACTCAACCAAGTTCACAGAAAAGTCATAGTTGGCTGCCATCACATTTAATGTGGCTACATCCCTAGAGCCATGTGCTACACATAAGAGCAGCCACACGTGGGAGACAAATCAGCTTGGGAACTCAGAAAAATGAACAAAAGTCAAGCTTGCCATAAAGAGACCAAGAATAGTTCACCAAAGCATTTATTGGGCAGCTGGAGCAATTGGCTTTTATTGGGCAGCAGGAGCAGTTGGCATTTATTGGGCAGCTTAGGCAATTAGGAGCAGCTAAGAGAGGTGTGTTTCACCAGCTAGAGGGCCGACGAAATTGGCACTCAATAAATGGAGAGCTGCACACTCATTCAAAAAAAAAAGGAGAGATATAGAAGAGAGACAGATTCATTTTCATCCATCACTCACACATTCAGATTCACCACATGAGAGAAGGGAGCTAGTCGCAAAGGAGGGAGACCTTGGAGCTGTCCTGGGAACTACCTTGTTGCCACCATCTAGTTCTTCTCTTTTCTTTATTCTATCTATGTATTTCTTATTTTCTGTATTCATAGTTATGTCTAACTAATCCATTTAGTTAGGGCTTAGGATGAAGCCCTAGTCATGAATATTCAATGCTATGGACGATTTTATAGTTAATTGATTTCCTTGCTTTCATTATCAAGTTGTTAATCTCCAGTTTATTATGTGCTTGATGTATGTTTTCTTGGAGTAGCTAACTAGGATTTTATGCATCTAGCACAGGTTGGGAAAGGGTTTAGATTCACAAATTCTACTCTCCTTTCACAAGCAACACATGAATGGCCTAAGAATCATTCAAGGGGTTAATAACCATAGGTTGACTAGGACAGATATCATGTTCTAGGACTTGGGTGATTATCATATTCTCAAGGAGCTTAATGACTCTTGTATGCTTTATTCTAAGTAGATACCATGCTTAGGTTGCATATTAGAGATCACGGGTTGTGTAGATACCATGCACAATCAGATGCCTTAGGAGAATCATGCATCCTGCACCTAGATACCATAGGCTTGTATGCGATAATCTATTGTTGATGAAGCTTGAATCAATTTCTATGCATTCATAACTTGAATAGGAAGACTAGTGGTGGATTCCAAGGCTCTAACAACTCTCAATCACTGTTTCACAACTTCTTGATTGCTGCCAGTGTTTACTTTCCAGTATTTTCATTTCACTTTCTTGTTTTCATTTCAACCACTAAACCCCCCATTTCGAGTGCGTGTGTAGTGCTAGGACTCTGTCCTGGACCTTGAGTAATTAGCAAGAGGCATTGTTGAATTCGACCTTGCCTTTAGTTAGTTAGTCAGTTTCTTTATTTTCTGTTTTTCCAGCATTCTAAATAATTTAACTTGGAACCAAGTTACCATTCTCCGTGGGATCGACCTCGTATTTACATAAGCTATACTATTAACGGTTCGTGCACTTGCGAGAAATAAAGTTGCAATTTTTAATAACTCATTTTAGTGGTTAAGGATAGGCTCAACATTAGATTTCACTCAAAACCCACCAAATGACTCCACCAACAATATTATGATGTTCCCCAAGTTTTGGACTCAATCCGATATCGATTCGCCCTTGAAATCGGTTAATTCAGGTTTGTAAGAGGTTCGTTCTGAAATGGAGTGGTTGGTGTATTGCATAGATTTGGCAATTGGATTTCACTCAAAACTCACCAAATGACTCCCCCCACAACATTGTGATGTTCCCCAAGTTTTGGACACAATCCAATATCTATTGGCCCATGAAATCAGACAATTCAGGTTTGTACGAAGTTCGTTCAAAAATGGAGTGGTTGGTTTATTGCATAGTTTTGGCAATTGGATTTCACTCAGAACTCACCAAATGACTTCCCTCACAACATTATGATGTTCCCCAAGTTTTGGACTCAATCCGATATCGATTGGTCCATGAAATCGGACAATTCAGGTTCGTACGAAGTTTATTTTGAAATCGAGTGGTTGGTGTATTGTTCTAGAGATTGGATTTCACCCAAAACCCACCAAATGACTCATCCCACAATATTATAATGTTCCCCAAGTTTTGGACTCAATCCGATATCGATTGGTCCATGAAATCGGACAATTCATGTTCATAGGAGGTTCGTTCTAAAATGGAGTGGTTGGTGTATTGCATAGTTTTGGCAATTGGATTTCACTCAAAACTCACCTAATGACTCCTCCCACAATATTATGATGTTCCCCAAGTTTTGGACTCAATCCAAAATCGATTGGTCCACGAAATTGGACAATTCAGGTTCGTACGAAGTTCATCCTGAAATTTAGTGGTTTGTGTATTGTATAGTTCCAGAGATTGGATTTCACTCAAATCCCACCAAATGACTCCTCCCACAATATGATGATGTTCCCCAACTCTTGGACTCAATCCGATATCGATTGGTCCATGAAACCGGACAATTCAGGTTCATACGAGGTTCGTTCAGAAATGGAGTGGTTCGTGTATTGCATAGTTTTGGCAACTGGATTTCACTCAAAATGCCCCAAATGACTCCTCCCACAACATTATGATGTTCCCCAAGTTTTGGACTCAATCCGATATCTGTTGGTCCATGAAACCGGACAATTCAGATTCGTACAAAGTTCATTCTAAAATTGAGTGGTTGGTGTATTGCATAGTTTTTGCTATTGGATTTCACTCAAAACTCACCAAATGACTCCTCCCACAGCGTTATGATGTTTCCCAAGTTTTGGACTCAGTCCGACATCTATTGGTGCATGAAATCGGCCAATTCAGGTTCGTATGAAGTTTGTTCTAAAATAAAGTGGTTGGTGTATTGCATAGTTTTGGCAATTGGATTTCACTCAAAACACACGAAATGACTCCTCCCACAACATTATGATGTTCCCCAAGTTTTGGACTCAATCCAATATCGATTGGCTCATGAAATCGGACAATTCAGGTTTGTACGAGGTTCGTTTTGAAATGGATTGGTTGGTGTATTGAATACTTTTGGCAATTGGATTTCACTCAAAACCCCCCAAATGACTCCTCCCACAATATTATGATGTTCCCCAAGTTTTGGACTCAATACGATATTAATTGGTCCATGAAATCGGCCAATTCAGGTTCGGACTGTGTTCTGAAATGGAGTGGTTGGTGTATTGTATAGTTCTAGAGATTGGATTTCACTCAAAACCTACCAAATGACTCCTCCCTCAATATTATGATGTTCACCAAGTTTTGGACTCAATCCGATATCGATTGGTCCATGAAATCGGACAATTCAGGTTCGTACGAAGTTCGTTCTAAAATGTAGTGGTTGGTGTATTATATAGTTCTAGAGATTGGATTTCACACAAAACCCACCAAACGACTCTTCCACAACATTATACTGTTCCACAAGTTTTGGACTCAATCCGATATCGATTGGCCCCTGAAATCGGACAATTCAGGTTCGTAGGAGGTTCTTTCTAAAATGGAGTGGTTGGTGTATTGCATAGTTTTGGCAATTGGATTTCATTCAAAACTCACCAAATGAATCCTCCCACAATATTATGATGTTCCCATGTTTTGGACTCAATCCGATATATATTGGCCATGAAATCGGACAATTCAGGTTCGTGCGAGGTTCGTTCTGAAATGGAGTGGTTGGTGTATTGAATAGTTTTAGCCATTGGATTTCATTCAAAACCCACCAAATGACACCTCCCACAATATTATGACGTTCCTCAAGTTTTGGACTTAATCCGATATCGATTATCCCCTGAAATCGGATAATTCAGGTTTGTATGAAGTTCGTTCTGAAGTGGAGTGGTTGGTGCATTGTATAGTTCTAGGGATTCGATTTCACTCAAAACCGATGAAATGACATCTCCCACAATATTATGATGTTCTCCAAGTTTTGGACTCACTCCGATATCGATTGGTCCACGAAATCGGACAATTCAGGTTCGTATGAAGTTCGTTCTGAAATGGAGTGGTTGGTGTACTGTATAGTTCTAGGGATTGGATTTCACTCAAAATCCACCAAATGACTCCTCCCGCAATACTATGATGTCCCCAAGTTTTGAACTCAATCCAATATCGATTGGTCCATGAAATCGGCCAATTCAGGTTCGTGCGAACTGTGTTCTGAAATGGAGTGGTTGGTGTATTGTATAGTTCTAGATATTGGATTTCACTCAAAATCCTCCAAATGACTCCTCCCACAATATTATGACGTTCCCCAAGTTTTGGACTCAATCCGATATCAATTGGTCTTTGTAATCGGACAATTCGGGTTCCAAAGAAGGTCGCTCTGAAATGGAGTGGCTGATGTATTGTATAGTTCTAGGGATTGGATTTCACTCAAAACCCACCAAATGACAACTCCCACAATATTATGATGTTCCCCAGGTTTTGGACTCAATCCGATATCGATTGGTCCTTGCAATCGGACAATTCAGGTTCGAATGAAGTTCGTTCTGAAATGGAGTGGCTGATGTATTGTATAGTTCTAGGGTTTGGATTTCACTCAAAACCCACCAAATGACTCCTCCCACAATATTATGATGTTCCCCAAGTTTTGGACTCAATCCGATATCGATTGGTCAATGAAATCGGACAATTCAGGTTCGTACGAAGTTCAATCTGAAATGGAGTGGTTGGTTTATTGTATAGTTCTGGGGATTGAATTTCACTCAAAACACACCAAACGACTCCTCCCACAACATTATGATGTTCCCCAAGTTTTGAACTCAATCCGATATCGATTGGTCAATGAAATCGGACAATTCAGGTTCGTACGAAGTTCAATCTGAAATGGAGTGGTTGGTCTATTGTATAATTCTAGGGATTGGATTTCACTCAAAACCCCCCAAATGACTCCTCCCACAACATGATTATGTTCCCCAAGTTTTGGACTCAATCCGATATCGATTGGTCCATGAAATCGGCCAATTCAGATTCGTGCGAACTGTGTTCTGAAATGGAGTGGTTGGTGTATTGTATAGTTCAAGATATTGGATTTCACTCAAAATCCTCCAAATGACTCCTCCCACAATATTATGATGTTCCCCAAGTTTTGGACTCAATCCGATATCGATTGGTCTTTGTAATCGGACAATTCGGGTTCCAAAGAAGGTCGCTCTGAAATGGAGTGGCTGATGTATTGTATAGTTCTAGGGATTGGATTTCACTCAAAACCCACCAAATGACAACTCCCACAATATTATGATGTTCCCCAGGTTTTGGACTCAATCCGATATCGATTGGTCCTTGCAATCGGACAATTCAGGTTCGAATGAAGTTCGTTCTGAAATGGAGTGGCTGATGTATTGTATAGTTCTAGGGTTTGGATTTCACTCAAAACCCACCAAATGACTCCTCCCACAATATTATGATGTTCCCCAAGTTTTGGACTCAATCCGATATCGATTGGTCAATGAAATCGGACAATTCAGGTTCGTACGAAGTTCAATCTGAAATGGAGTGGTTGGTTTATTGTATAGTTCTGGGGATTGAATTTCACTCAAAACACACCAAACGACTCCTCCCACAACATTATGATGTTCCCCAAGTTTTGAACTCAATCCGATATCGATTGGTCAATGAAATCGGACAATTCAGGTTCGTACGAAGTTCAATCTGAAATGGAGTGGTTGGTCTATTGTATAGTTCTACTGATTGGATTTCACTCAAAACCCACCAAATGACTCCTCCCACAATATTACGATGTTCCCCAAGTTTTGAACTCAATCCGATATCGATTGGTCCTTGAAATCGGACAATTCAGGTCCGTACGAATTCGTTCTGAAATGGAGTGGCTGATGTATTGCATAGTTCTAGGGTTTGGATTTCACTCAAAACCCACCAAATTACTCCTCCAACAATATTATGATGTTCCCCAAGTTTTGGACTTAATCCGATATCCATTGGTCAATGAAATCGGACAATTCAGGTTCGTACGAAGTTCAATCCGAAATGGAGTGGTTGGTTTATTTTATAGTTATGGGGATTGGATTTCACTCAAAACACACCAAACGACTCCTCCCACAACATTATGATGTTCCCCAAGTTTTGAACTCAATCCGATATCGATTGGTCAATGAAATCGAACAATTCAGGTTCGTAAGAAGTTCAATCTGAAATGGAGTGGTTGGTTTATTGTATAGTTCTGGGGATTGGATTTCACTCAAAACACACCAAACGACTCCTCCCACAACATTATGATGTTCCCCAAGTTTTGAACTCAATCCGATATCGATTGGTCAATGAAATCGGACAATTCAGGTTCGTACGAAGTTCGATCTGAAATGGAGTGGTTGGTTTATGGTATAGTTCTAGGGATTAGATTTCACTAAAAACCCCCCAAATGACTACTCCCACAACATGATGATGTTCCCCAAGTTTTGGACTAAATCCGATATCGATTGGTCCATGAAATCGGCCAATTCAGGTTCGTGCGAATTGTGTTCTGAAATGGAGTGGTTGGTGTATTGTATAGTTCTAGAGATTGGATTTCACTCAAAACCCGCCAAACGACTCCTCCCACAATATTATGATGTTCCCCAAGTTTTGGACTCAATCCGATATCGATTGGTCTAAGAAATCGGACACTTCAGGTTCGTACGAAGTTCATTCTGAAATGGACTGGCCAGTGTATTGTATACTTCTAGAGATTGGATTTCACTCAATACCCACCAAATGACTCCATCCACAATATTATGATGTTACCCAAGTTTTGGACTCAATTCGATATCGATTGGTCCATGGAATCGAACAATTCAAGTTCGTTCGAAGTTCGTTCTGAAATGGAGTGGTTGGTGAATTGTATAGTTCTAAGACTTGGATTTCACTCAAACCCACCAAATGACTCCTCCCACAATATCATGATGTTCCCCATGCTTTGGACTCAATCCAATATCGATTGGTCCATGAAATCGGACAATTATGGTTCGCAAGAGGTTTGTTCTGAAATGGAGTGATTAGTGTATTGCGTAGTTTTGGCAATTGGATTTCACTCAAAACCCACAAATGACTCCTCCCACAACATTATGATGTTCCCCAAGTTTTGGACTCAATCCGATATCTGTTGGTCCATGAAACCGGACAATTCAGATTCGTACAAAGTTCATTCTAAAATTGAGTGGTTGGTGTATTGCATAGTTTTTGCTATTGGATTTCACTCAAAACTCACCAAATGACTCCTCCCACAGCGTTATGATGTTTCCCAAGTTTTGGACTCAGTCCGACATCTATTGGTGCATGAAATCGGCCAATTCAGGTTCGTATGAAGTTTGTTCTAAAATAAAGTGGTTGGTGTATTGCATAGTTTTGGCAATTGGATTTCACTCAAAACACACGAAATGACTCCTCCCACAACATTATGATGTTCCCCAAGTTTTGGACTCAATCCAATATCGATTGGCTCATGAAATCGGACAATTCAGGTTTGTACGAGGTTCGTTTTGAAATGGATTGGTTGGTGTATTGAATACTTTTGGCAATTGGATTTCACTCAAAACCCCCCAAATGACTCCTCCCACAATATTATGATGTTCCCCAAGTTTTGGACTCAATACGATATTAATTGGTCCATGAAATCGGCCAATTCAGGTTCGGACTGTGTTCTGAAATGGAGTGGTTGGTGTATTGTATAGTTCTAGAGATTGGATTTCACTCAAAACCTACCAAATGACTCCTCCCTCAATATTATGATGTTCACCAAGTTTTGGACTCAATCCGATATCGATTGGTCCATGAAATCGGACAATTCAGGTTCGTACGAAGTTCGTTCTAAAATGTAGTGGTTGGTGTATTATATAGTTCTAGAGATTGGATTTCACACAAAACCCACCAAACGACTCTTCCACAACATTATACTGTTCCACAAGTTTTGGACTCAATCCGATATCGATTGGCCCCTGAAATCGGACAATTCAGGTTCGTAGGAGGTTCTTTCTAAAATGGAGTGGTTGGTGTATTGCATAGTTTTGGCAATTGGATTTCATTCAAAACTCACCAAATGAATCCTCCCACAATATTATGATGTTCCCATGTTTTGGACTCAATCCGATATATATTGGCCATGAAATCGGACAATTCAGGTTCGTGCGAGGTTCGTTCTGAAATGGAGTGGTTGGTGTATTGAATAGTTTTAGCCATTGGATTTCATTCAAAACCCACCAAATGACACCTCCCACAATATTATGACGTTCCTCAAGTTTTGGACTTAATCCGATATCGATTATCCCCTGAAATCGGATAATTCAGGTTTGTATGAAGTTCGTTCTGAAGTGGAGTGGTTGGTGTATTGTATAGTTCTAGGGATTCGATTTCACTCAAAACCGATGAAATGACATCTCCCACAATATTATGATGTTCTCCAAGTTTTGGACTCACTCCGATATCGATTGGTCCACGAAATCGGACAATTCAGGTTCGTATGAAGTTCGTTCTGAAATGGAGTGGTTGGTGTACTGTATAGTTCTAGGGATTGGATTTCACTCAAAATCCACCAAATGACTCCTCCCGCAATACTATGATGTCCCCAAGTTTTGAACTCAATCCAATATCGATTGGTCCATGAAATCGGCCAATTCAGGTTCGTGCGAACTGTGTTCTGAAATGGAGTGGTTGGTGTATTGTATAGTTCTAGATATTGGATTTCACTCAAAATCCTCCAAATGACTCCTCCCACAATATTATGACGTTCCCCAAGTTTTGGACTCAATCCGATATCGATTGGTCTTTGTAATCGGACAATTCGGGTTCCAAAGAAGGTCGCTCTGAAATGGAGTGGCTGATGTATTGTATAGTTCTAGGGATTGGATTTCACTCAAAACCCACCAAATGACAACTCCCACAATATTATGATGTTCCCCAGGTTTTGGACTCAATCCGATATCGATTGGTCCTTGCAATCGGACAATTCAGGTTCGAATGAAGTTCGTTCTGAAATGGAGTGGCTGATGTATTGTATAGTTCTAGGGTTTGGATTTCACTCAAAACCCACCAAATGACTCCTCCCACAATATTATGATGTTCCCCAAGTTTTGGACTCAATCCGATATCGATTGGTCAATGAAATCGGACAATTCAGGTTCGTACGAAGTTCAATCTGAAATGGAGTGGTTGGTTTATTGTATAGTTCTGGGGATTGAATTTCACTCAAAACACACCAAACGACTCCTCCCACAACATTATGATGTTCCCCAAGTTTTGAACTCAATCCGATATCGATTGGTCAATGAAATCGGACAATTCAGGTTCGTACGAAGTTCAATCTGAAATGGAGTGGTTGGTCTATTGTATAATTCTAGGGATTGGATTTCACTCAAAACCCCCCAAATGACTCCTCCCACAACATGATTATGTTCCCCAAGTTTTGGACTCAATCCGATATCGATTGGTCCATGAAATCGGCCAATTCAGATTCGTGCGAACTGTGTTCTGAAATGGAGTGGTTGGTGTATTGTATAGTTCAAGATATTGGATTTCACTCAAAATCCTCCAAATGACTCCTCCCACAATATTATGATGTTCCCCAAGTTTTGGACTCAATCCGATATCGATTGGTCTTTGTAATCGGACAATTCGGGTTCCAAAGAAGGTCGCTCTGAAATGGAGTGGCTGATGTATTGTATAGTTCTAGGGATTGGATTTCACTCAAAACCCACCAAATGACAACTCCCACAATATTATGATGTTCCCCAGGTTTTGGACTCAATCCGATATCGATTGGTCCTTGCAATCGGACAATTCAGGTTCGAATGAAGTTCGTTCTGAAATGGAGTGGCTGATGTATTGTATAGTTCTAGGGTTTGGATTTCACTCAAAACCCACCAAATGACTCCTCCCACAATATTATGATGTTCCCCAAGTTTTGGACTCAATCCGATATCGATTGGTCAATGAAATCGGACAATTCAGGTTCGTACGAAGTTCAATCTGAAATGGAGTGGTTGGTTTATTGTATAGTTCTGGGGATTGAATTTCACTCAAAACACACCAAACGACTCCTCCCACAACATTATGATGTTCCCCAAGTTTTGAACTCAATCCGATATCGATTGGTCAATGAAATCGGACAATTCAGGTTCGTACGAAGTTCAATCTGAAATGGAGTGGTTGGTCTATTGTATAGTTCTACTGATTGGATTTCACTCAAAACCCACCAAATGACTCCTCCCACAATATTACGATGTTCCCCAAGTTTTGAACTCAATCCGATATCGATTGGTCCTTGAAATCGGACAATTCAGGTCCGTACGAATTCGTTCTGAAATGGAGTGGCTGATGTATTGCATAGTTCTAGGGTTTGGATTTCACTCAAAACCCACCAAATTACTCCTCCAACAATATTATGATGTTCCCCAAGTTTTGGACTTAATCCGATATCCATTGGTCAATGAAATCGGACAATTCAGGTTCGTACGAAGTTCAATCCGAAATGGAGTGGTTGGTTTATTTTATAGTTATGGGGATTGGATTTCACTCAAAACACACCAAACGACTCCTCCCACAACATTATGATGTTCCCCAAGTTTTGAACTCAATCCGATATCGATTGGTCAATGAAATCGAACAATTCAGGTTCGTAAGAAGTTCAATCTGAAATGGAGTGGTTGGTTTATTGTATAGTTCTGGGGATTGGATTTCACTCAAAACACACCAAACGACTCCTCCCACAACATTATGATGTTCCCCAAGTTTTGAACTCAATCCGATATCGATTGGTCAATGAAATCGGACAATTCAGGTTCGTACGAAGTTCGATCTGAAATGGAGTGGTTGGTTTATGGTATAGTTCTAGGGATTAGATTTCACTAAAAACCCCCCAAATGACTACTCCCACAACATGATGATGTTCCCCAAGTTTTGGACTAAATCCGATATCGATTGGTCCATGAAATCGGCCAATTCAGGTTCGTGCGAATTGTGTTCTGAAATGGAGTGGTTGGTGTATTGTATAGTTCTAGAGATTGGATTTCACTCAAAACCCGCCAAACGACTCCTCCCACAATATTATGATGTTCCCCAAGTTTTGGACTCAATCCGATATCGATTGGTCTAAGAAATCGGACACTTCAGGTTCGTACGAAGTTCATTCTGAAATGGACTGGCCAGTGTATTGTATACTTCTAGAGATTGGATTTCACTCAATACCCACCAAATGACTCCATCCACAATATTATGATGTTACCCAAGTTTTGGACTCAATTCGATATCGATTGGTCCATGGAATCGAACAATTCAAGTTCGTTCGAAGTTCGTTCTGAAATGGAGTGGTTGGTGAATTGTATAGTTCTAAGACTTGGATTTCACTCAAACCCACCAAATGACTCCTCCCACAATATCATGATGTTCCCCATGCTTTGGACTCAATCCAATATCGATTGGTCCATGAAATCGGACAATTATGGTTCGCAAGAGGTTTGTTCTGAAATGGAGTGATTAGTGTATTGCGTAGTTTTGGCAATTGGATTTCACTCAAAACCCACAAATGACTCCTCCCACAATATTATGATGTTCCCCAGTTTTGGAGTCCATTCGATATCGATTGGTCCATGAAATCGGACAATTCAGGTTCGTGCGAAGTTCATTCAGAAATGGAGTGGTTGGTTTATTGTATAGTTCTAGGGAATGGATTTCACTCAAAACCCACCAAATGACTCCTCCCACAATATTATGATGTAACCCAAGTTCCAATATCGATTGCTCCATGAAATCGGACAATTCAGGTTTGTACGAAGCTCGTTCTGAAATGGAGTGGTTGGTTTATTGTATAGTTCGAATGATTGGATTTGATTCAAAACCCACCAAATGACTTCTCCCACAATATTATGTTGTTCCCCAAGTTTTGGACTCAATCCGATATCGATTGGTCCATGAAATTGAACAATTCAGGTTCGTACGAAGTTCGTTCTGAAATGGAGCAGTTGGTTTATTGTATAGTTCTAGGGATTGGATTTCACTCAAAACCCACCAAATGACTCCTCCCACAATATTATGATGTTCCCCAAGTTTTGGAGTCAATCCGATATCGATTGGTCCATGAAATCGGACAATTCAGGTTGTACAAGGTTCGTTCTGAAATGGAGTGCTTGGTGTATTGCATAGTTTTGGCAATTGGATTTCACTCAAAACTCAATAAATGACTCCTCCCACAACATTATGACGTTCCACAAGTTTTGGACTCAATCCGATATCGATATGTCCATGAAATCGGACAATTCAGGTTCGTACGAAGTTTGTTCTGAAATGGAGTGGTTTGTGTACTGTATAGTTCTAGAGATTGGATTTCAGTCAAAACTCAACAAATGACTCCTCCCACAACATTATGATGTTCCCAAGGTTTTGGACTCAATCCGATATCTATTGGTCCATGAAATGGAATGGTTGGTGTATTGCATAGTTCTAGAGATTGGATTTCACTCAAAACCCAGCAAACGACTCCTCCCACTATATTATCATGTTCCCCAAGTTTTGGACTCAATCCGATATCGATTGGTCCATGAAATTATACAATTAAGGTTCGTACGAAGTTCGTTCTGAAATAGAGTGGCTGGGGTATTGCATAGTTCTAGAGATTGGATTTCATTGAAAACCCCCCAAATGACTCCTCCCACTGTATTATGATGTTCACGAAGTTTTGGACTCAATCCGATATCGATTGGTCCATGAAGTTGGACAATTCAGGTTCGTACGAAGTTCGTTCCAAAATGGAGTGGTTGGTGTATTGCATAGTTTTAGCCAATGGATTTCAATCAAAACTCACTGTATGACTCATGCCACCATATGATGTTGTTCTCCAAGTTTTGGGCTCAATCCGATATCGATTGGTCCAAGAAATTGGACAATTCAGGTTCGTACAAAGTTCGTTCTTAAATGGAGTGGTTGGTGTATTGCATAGTGTTAGCCATTGGATTTCACTCAAAACTCACTATATGACTCATGCCACCATATGATGTTGTTCTCCAAGTTTTGGGCTCAATCCGATATCGATTGGTCCAAGAAATTGGACAATTCAGGTTCGTACAAAGTTCGTTCTTAAATGGAGTGGTTGGTGTATTGCATAGTGTTAGCCATTGGATTTCACTCAAAACTCACCATATGACTTCTCCCGCCATATTATGATGTTCTCCAAGTTTTGGGCTCAATCCGATATCTATTGGTCCAAGAAATTGGACTATTCATATTCATACGAAGTTCGTTCTCTAATGGAGTGGTTGGAGTATTGCATAGTTTTGGCAATTGGATTTCACTCAAAACTCACCAAATGACTCCTCCTACAACATTATGATGTTCCCCAAGTTTTGGCCTCAATCCGATATCGATTGGTCCAAGAAATTGGACAATTCAAGTTCGTACAAAGTTCGTTCTTAAATGGAGTGGTTGGCATATTGTATAGTTCTGGAGATTGAATTTCACTCAACACCCGCCAATTGACTCCTCCCACAATTTTATGATGTTCCCCAAGTTTTGGACTCAATCCTATATCGATTGGTCCATGAAATCGGACAATCCAGGTTCGTACGAAATTCGTTCTGAAATGAAGTGGTTGGTGTATTGCATAGTTTTGGCAATTGGATTTCACTCAAAACTCACCACATGACTCCTCCCACCATATTATCATGTTCCCCAAGTTTTGGATTCCATCCGATATCTATTGGTCCATGAAATTGGACAATTCAGGTTCGTACGAAGTTCGTTCAGACAAGTAGTGGTTGGTGTATTGCATTGTTTTAGCCATTTGAATTCACTCAAAAATCACAAAATGACTTCTCCCACAACATTACGTTGTTCCCCAAGTTTTGGACTCAATCCGATATTGATTGGTCCATGAAATCGAACAATTCAGGTTCGCAGGAAGTTCGTTCTAAAATGGAGTGGTTGGTGTGTTGAGTTGTTTTAGCCATTTAATTTCACCCAAAACTCACAAAATGACTCCTCCCACAACATTATGATGTTCCCCAAGTTTTGCACTTAATCCGATATCAATTGGTGCGTGAAATTGGACAGTTCAGGTTCGTATGAAGTTCGTTCTGAAGTGGAGTGGTTGGTGTATTGTATAGTTCTAGAGATTGTATTTCAATCAAAACACATCAAATGACTCCTCCCTCAATATTATGGTGTTCCCCAAGTTTTGGACTCAATCCGATATCCATTGGTCCATGAAATTGGACAATTCAGGTTCGTACAAAGTTAGTTCTGATATGGAGTTGTTGGTGTATTGCATATTTCTAGAGATTGGATTCACTCAAAACCCACCAAATGACTCCTCCCACCATATTATTATGTTTCCCAAGTTTTGGACTCAATTCGATATTGATTGGTCCATGAAATTGGACAATTCATGTTCGTACGAAGTTCGTTATGAAATGGAGTGGTTGGTGTATTGCATAATTTTAGCCATTGGATTTCACTCAAAACTCACCAAATGATCCCTTCCACCATATTATGATGTTCCTCAAGTTTTGGATTCAATCCGATATTGATTGGTCCATGACATTGGACAACTCAGCTTCATACGAAGTTCGTTCAGAAATGGAGTAGTTGGTGTATTGCATAGTTCTAGAGATTGGATTTCTCTTAAAACCTACCAAATGACTCCTCCCTCAACATTATGATGTTCCCCAAGTTTTGGACTCAATCCGATATCGATTGGTCCATGGAAATGGACAATTCAGGTTCGTACGACGTTCGTTCTGAAATGGAGTGGTTGGTTTATTGTACTGTTTAGCCATTGGAATTCACTCAAAAGTCACAAAATGACTCCGCCCATAACATTATGGTGTTCCCCAAATTTTGGACTCAATCCGATATCGATTGGTCTATGAAATTGGACAATTCAGGTTCGTACGAAGTTCGTTCTGAAATAGAGTGGTTGGTATATTGTATAGTTCTAGAGATTGGATTTCACTCAAAATCCACCAAATGACTCCTCCCACAGTATTATGATGTCCCCCAAGTTTTGGACTCAATCCGATATTGATTGGCCCATGAAATCGGACAATTAAGGTTCGTACGAAGTTCGTTCTGAAATGGAATGGTTGGTGTATTATATAGTTCTAGAGATTGGATTTCACTCAAAACCCACCAAATGACTCCTCCAATAATATTATGGTGTTCCCCAAGTTTTGGACTGAATCCGATATCGATTGGTCGACAAAATTGGACAATTCGGGTTCGTACGAAGTTCGTTTTGAAATGGAGTGGTATAGTTTTCGTAATTGGATTTCACTCAAAACTCACCAAATGACTCCTACCACAACATTATGATGTTCCCCAAGTTTTGGACTCAATCCGATATCGATTCGTCTATGAAATCGAACAATTCAGGTTCGTACGAAGTTCGTTCTGAAATGGAGTGGTTGGTGTATTGTATAGTTCTAGAGATTGGATTTCACTCAAAACCTACCAGATGACTCATCCCACAATATTATGAAGTTCCCCAAGGTTTGGACTCAATCCGATATCGATTGGTCCACGAAGTTGGACAATTTAGGTTTGTACGAAGTTCGTTTTGAAATTGAGTGGTTGGTGTAATGCATAGTTTTAGAGATTGGATTTCGCTCAAAACTCACCAAACACTATAAGAAGTAACCCTTTACTGACGGCTAAAAAGCGTCACTATAGCCATTAGATGACGGTTCCAAAAGCGTCAGGGACCCCACTATCAGGAATGGGTACCACCATACTTGACGCTTATTATCCGTCAAGAAATAGTGTTTCTTAACAGGTACAAAGCGTCACGAATTAGTGAAAAACCATCAACGAAAGCTTTTCTTGTCGCTTAATAAGTGTCAACAAATATATTTCCTGACATTTAATAAATCTTTCTTGACGGTTCTTAGCCGTCAAGAGTTGTATAACTAAAAAAAAAAAAAAATTTAAAAAAAAAGCTTCCTATACAACTAAAATTTCAAAGAATTTAGAAGCTAAATGAATATATTAAAAAAATAATAAGCTGAAATTTAATATCCACTAAAATAGAATATTTAGATACAAACATTCAAAAACTCGTACTAACATGTTAACTATCTTGAGAAATGATATTAAAAAAATATTTAAAAAAAATTACACTGAAAACAATACATGCTGAAATAAACCAAACTATCCAGTATAGTAAAACGTAGAACTTCTAACTTAGAAGCTTGACTTTCCATAGTACTTGTCTTTGTAGTTTAAGCCTCCATGTACACATCAATCTGCCAGTATAGGTAAGACATTAATTTAAAGAATTAAGAGATACAACCAATGAACACATCAACCTTGTCCAACACCAATAGAGTCCAATATCATGCACATATTCATTACCAAATATAAATGCCCACTTCTTTTGATTCAAATGCAGAGAAGAACTTGAGAGGAAACTCCAATTTGTGTTGTTTAGAAAGTTATTTGGAATTCTATAATGCGAGGAAACTCAAAATTCTTACCAGCGAGAAAAATTATCAACACAATTACCAAAAAAAGCATAAATCCAATTCCCTGAGCTTTCTTCTTCATGCAAGAGTTGGGTACCAGCACGGACTGGAAATTAAAAGCCAATTTAAATAATGGCACACAGAGTATTATAACAACAATAACCTCTACATAAAAGCATTCATTTATGCAAATGCATGAATGTTTCTCAGTAGAAGAGAATGCCAAGTTATAAGAAACGACCCTATTGAGAAATCCCAAAACCAACACATAATATCATTTAATCTGCTTAGAAACAATATAAGCCTCAAGCCTCAACAACACAATCGTCATTGAAACTGAACAGAGTTTTTACACTTGAGCTTGTTGGTGATTTTGAAGCAATTAGATACTGGTGAAGCGAAAAGAAGGGATTATTCAATTTCTCCATCTCATATACTCACTCTTCAAGATTTTCCTATCTTAAGGCATATAAAATATTAAAGCATTACCCTGAGTAATACCTAGATTAGCATCTGCATGAATGTCAGCTACAACATTCGCATCATCTAAAATCTACAAAAAAAAAAAAAACAAAAATGAAAAAAATCTTGCGTTATTAGAATAAAAAATCAAAAGTGGAAAACTTATTTCTGAAAGAAAATTAACAGCTCATTGAAAAAATCCCAAAACAGCTACTTTTGCATTTTCTAAAAAGAGCAAACAAGACCAACAGTAATAAACATGAAAATGCATCTTCATCTGTGATACCCAAGGCTTCAGTTGCTTTACAACTTAATTTGAGAGTGAGGGAAATTATATGTATAGCCCACACCATCTTATGTCTGCGATTCTCTAGCAAGCCTTTGGAAATTAAAAAAACAAATAACAGAACTGAATTTCGTGAAAAATATATCAACAACAATAGTACCCAGCATGAAAAGAAGAATCTAACCCCAACTCTGTCCAAAACACTGAGAATCAAGAAGAGACATGCATCAAAATGAAAAGTTACCTTTATAAATGATTTGAACAGCAGTCCCTTTTGCAAGCAATAGAACCCTGGATAAAAAAAAAAATTGAACACCCATAAGCATCGAATTCATATCAGTGAATGAAAGCAGACCAAACATTTCACGTGCTCTTCCAATTCGGTATAAGAGTCCTCAAAAAGTAGAAATTATGCAAACTAGATGTATACAAATTCAGATAAGTAAAATATAGAGCAAAGGGTAGATAAGTGTAAATAGCTCCATCTAAAACTGGATGACAGAGAAAAAAATAATAAGCATCACCATTACCACACTCTTCAACTTAAAATCCATAAAAATTAAAAAAATTAAACCTAAAAAAAAAAAATTCATATTCCCAGAAAAAAACCTAGAAATTCTTTTTTCAGAAACTTCCCCAATTTCTATATAATTCGAAAATAGATATTACAAAAAACATAATTAGGGCTAACAATGGAGGAAGAGAGACTGAGTTAGGGGTGAGTGAGCCACTGATAGAGCACGAACTAGCCACAGCGATAGAGAAAGAGAGGCAGAGCAAGAGTGAGAAAGAAAGAGCGAAAGAGGAGAGAAATTGAGAGAGTGAGAAGGAACGAGAGAAGAGACAGAGAGAGAGCGATAATGAAAATGGAAGCGAGAGAACGAGAGTGCTAGTGAGAAATTGGTATAATTTACCCTATTTTTGACAGTAAATGGGTGAGCCCAGTGCAAGTTGTCCCCAAGAAGTCAGGTATCACAGTGGTGAAGAATGAAGCAAACGAGCTTGTACCTACACAGATGACCGCGGGCTGGAGAGTTTGCATTGATTATAGGAAGCTCAACACAGTGACAAGCAAAGATCACTTTCCTCTTCCATTCATTGATCAAATGCTTAAGAGATTAGCTGGGCATAGCCACTATTGCTTCCTTGATGGATATTCAGGTTACAACCAAATCGCCATAGCCCCAGAGGATCAAGAGAAGACGACCTTCACATGTCCCTTTGGCACTTTCGCTTATAGGAGGATGCCTTTTGGTCTCTGTAACGCCCCAGCCACTTTTCAAAGGTGCATGATGAGCATTTTCTCCGACATGGTAGAAAGGTTCATTGAGGTATTCATGGATGACTTCTCTGTCTTTGGTGATTCTTTTGATCAATGCTTGCATAACTTATTCAAGGTGTTGGCTAGATGTGAACATACTAACCTTGTGCTTAATTGGGAAAAATGTCATTTTATGGTTAACCAAGGCATTGTTCTTGGTCATGTCATCTCTAGTAAAGGAATTGAGGTAGATAAAGCTAAGACTGATTTGATTGCCTCTATGCCCTCACCTACTTCTGTCAAAGAAGTACGTTCTTTCCTTGGCCATGCAGGTTTCTATAGGCGTTTCATTAAGGATTTTTCTAAGATTGCAAGGCCTATGTGCAATTTCCTTGCCAAGGACATGGATTTTGTGTTTGATCAAGACTGTGAGAATGCTTTCAATGCTTTGAAGAAGATGCTCACAACTGCCCCAATCATTATACCACCGAATTGGAGCTTGCCTTTTGAATTGATGTGTGACGCCTCAGATTATGCTGTTGGAGCTGTTTTGGGACAGCGAGTTGATAAGAAGCCACATGCCATGTACTATGCTAGTAGAACCCTCAACGATGCCCAACTCAACTATTCCACCACAGAGAAGGAGTTGTTAGCTGTCATATTTGCTTTAGAGAAGTTCAGATCATATTTGATTACTAACAAGGTTATTGTTTACACTGATCATGCAGCATTGAAACACTTGTTAGGTAAGAAGGATGCCAAACCACGACTCATTAGATGGATTCTCTTGTTGCAAGAGTTTGACTTGGAGATAAAAGATAAGAAAGGAAGTGAGAATGTCGTGGCTGATCACTTGAGTAGATTGGTGCATGTATCTAACGAAGAGGAGGATTCATTGCCATTGCGTGAAAGCTTCCCTGATGAGCAACTCTTCTCCATTTGTGCTTTGAATTCTCTCAATCCATTGCCTTGGTTTGCTGATATTGTTAACTATTTGTGCACTAACGAACTCCCTACAGGGTTATCTACGTTCCAACGTGACAAGCTTAGGAAGCAAGCAGGATACTACTTTTGGGATGATCCCTATCTATTCAAGCATTTTCCAGACCAAGTAATTCGAAGGTGTGTGTCTGAAGGTGATTTTAAGAGCATTCTGGAGTTTTGTCACTCCCACGCATGCGGAGGCCATTTTGGAGCAAAGAAGACTGCCAGCAAAGTGCTACAATCAGGTTTCTTTTGGTCTACCATTTTTAAGGATGCTTATGTTTTTTTGTGCTTCATGTGATAGATGCCAACGGATGGGTAATTTACATGCTAGAAATCAGATGCCTCTCACCAATATCTTAATCATTGATATATTTGATGTTTGGGGAATTGATTTCATGGGCCCTTTTCCTACCTCTTATGGATTTGAATATATATTAGTTGCTGTCGATTATGTTTCTAAATGGGTGGAAGCCATTGCCACTAGAACTAATGATGCTAAGGTTGTGATCGGTTTTCTCAAAGGAAATATTTTTACAAGGTTTGGCAAGCCTAGAGCAATCATTAGTGATGGTGGCTCCCACTTTGTTAACCAAGCTTTTGCAGCACTCTTGAAGAAATATGGAATCACGCATAAGGTGGCAACACCCTATCATCCTCAAACTAGTGGGCAGGTTGAGATAAGCAATAGGGAGATTAAGCACATACTTGAAAAGACAGTGAACACCACAAGGAAGGATTGGTCCATACGTTTGGATGATGCATTGTGGGCTTATAGGACTGCTTATAAGACCCCTATAGGTATGTCTCCGTATAGACTTGTTTTCGGTAAACCTTGTCACTTACCAGTGGAGCTTGAGCACAGGGCTTATTGGGCAATCAAGGCCTTCAATTTTGATATGAAAGCCGCTGGTGAGAAGAGGAGGCTTCAACTCAATGAGCTGGAGGAGTTGCGACATGAAGGTATGAGAACGCGAAGCTTTACAAGGAGAAAACAAAGCAATATCACGATAAGAAAATTCTTAGGAAGACGTTTGAGAAAGGGCAGAAGGTTCTCTTATTCAATTCACGCCTTAAGCTCTTCCCAGGTAAGCTTCGTTCTCGGTGGATTGGCCCTTTTGTTATTACTAATGTGTTTAATAATGGCGCAGTGGAGATTCAAAACATTAAGGATGGCAGCACCTTCAAGGTGAATGGACATCGGTTGAAACCTTACTTTGATGCCAACTTTGATGCCAATATTGAGTCTCAAGCACTCAAGGAGCCTCCAACACTCTCTTAAAGCTCACCAGAGTTTGGATGTCCGGCTGAAGATGTGAAACTTAGTGCTTCTTGGGAGGCAACCCAAGGTGACGAGGAGAAGATAGAATATGCGCGGAAGCTTGCTTGCATCCTAATCGCTTCAAAGGGGAGTTTTTCTGAAATCTAACCTTTGATTATGTCTTTCCCTTGTCTTCTTTCCTTTCATTTATGTGGCATTGCTTTTTCTTACACTCTAAACATTGAGGACAATGTTTCATTTAAGTTTGGGGGGAAGGATTTAGTTATGTTCTTTCAAATTGTCAAAATTTAAAATTTTGAGTGTGTCTAATGGCCAAAAACGCAGGAGTTTGTGTCTTGTTTCGTTATCCTTCCAAACACCTATAATAAGACTTGGATCTAATACTGATATGGTTTCTCAGAAATTGATAGTCATTGTTTAAGGAGTTTGTGTGGTTCTGAGTTAACTCTGTCTTGCATGCCATCCTTGCACTTATTGAGCACTTTGCCGAGTTAGTCCAATTTCTTGCTACTTGGAGACGATATGCAATTCTCCTTATCTCAGATCTTGGTTTCGTACTCTAGAACTTATTTGAATATCTCTTGATACATTTTGTTGCCATACAATGCTTAGGAAGTGATTTAGGCCATGTTTGAACCGTTTGAGCTTTTCTAACAATCCCTCTACATGTATTCATCCCTAGTCAACCCATTTGAGCCTACGTTAAGCCCTTCTTTGTGTAAACCATTCTTACCATAATGAACCTCTGTTTTCTTATTCTTACTTATTCTATGAGCAATTAAAGTTATCTTCAAAAGAGAGTTATAAAAAATGCAAGGTTTTTGGAGCAAAAGTGAATCATTAGTGCCATAACCCAAGTGTTGAAAAGAAATAAATTTGGGGGTATTGGTAACTAATCAAAAGAGGTAATGAAGTGTGACCAATGTAGTCACGGCCCTAGGGTGTTATAAAAGAGAAGATCATGGTGATCTAGGGTAAAGAGCCACAAAATTAGGCGAAATAAACAGATATGAAGGTGCTGAAATTATGTTGAAAATATGCTTATGTATGTGTTCCTTGCTTGTTACAAAGTTCAGTAATCTCTCATGCTCTTACCTATGCTTTAGTTGTGCTCAAGATGTTGTTATATATCCATATCCCCTCTTCTATTCAACCACTACCCTAAGCCTCATTACAACCCTTGCAAAGTCCTTTTGATCCTTGGTATTGTATGGTATTACTGTGGAGAGCTGATTTGATAATGAGCTTATGGGGTTCGGAATTCTTGATTCTGCTCTAAGTGTGTGCGCATGTACTTATCTGAGTTGCAGGTGTTGTACTGATTCGGAATTCGCACACTACACTTAAGGATGTCATTGTGAGCTTTGGTTACCCTTGAATCATGTGTGGAACTTAGATTGTGATTGTTGTGTTTCTTTGGGACCATATACGTTGGTGATTCTTTGAGGATATTGTTTGGAAGGCTAGTTGCTTATTTCCTGTTTCCTAAGTTGTAGTTTTATTTTGTTTTGCTTGAGGACTAGCAAAATCTAAGTTTGGGGGTATTTGATAAGGTCATAATTTCACACATTTGCATGCCTTCTTTGCTTAGTAATTTTGTTTAGCTTCTCTTTATTTTGAGTCTCTTACCTATGTTTGTGTGTTTTGTAGGTTAAGACAGCAAGAGGATGACATTTGATACAATTCATGCATGTTAAGGGCTGAGTGGCACAAGAGGAATATGAGCTTAAAGACAAAACCAATTTGAGCCACACTCCTTGTCAGTCCAGTTTCGTAGGTCATCTTGCAGGCCTCATTTCAGCAACTTACACAGGTCGGATAAGGAGACATCCTTGATAGAAGTTGTTCCAATGGGTGTCTATTATAACATATCCAAGTTTCAGCCCAATTGGATAAATCTGGAGCCCTCAACACGTCAAAGACTGAACCAAGTGCACAGAAATGTCATGTTGGCTGCCATCCATTTAATGTGGCTACATCCCTAGAGCCATGTGCTACACATGGGCAGCCACACATGCGAGTCAAATCAGCTCAAGCTCAGAAAGATGAACAAAAGTCAAGCTTTCCATAAAGAAACCATACCAAAGCATGTATATGTCAGCTGGAGCAGTTGGCAAGTATGGGCAGCTGGAGCAGTTGAGAGTAGACACACACATTCACTTCATTCATTACTCTCATACGCACATTCAGATTGACCACAAAGAGATAAAGGAGCTTGGAGCTGTCCTGGGAACTTCCTTGCTGCCATCATCTTGTTCTTCTCCTCTCTTTATCCTATCTATATATTTCTTATTTTCTGTATTCATAGTTATGTCTAACTAATCCATTTAGTTAGGGCTTAGCATGAAGCCCTAGTCATGAATATTCAATGTTATGGATGATTTTATAGTTAATTGATTTCCTTGCTTTTATTATCAAGTTGTTAATCTCCAGTTTATTATGTACTTGATGTATGTTTTCTTGGAGTAGCTAACTAGGACTTTATGCATCTAGCACAGGTTGGGAAGGGGTTTAGATTCACCAATTCTACTCTCCTTTCACAAGCAACACATGAATGGCCTAAGAATCATTCAAGGGGTTAATAACCATAGGTTGACTAGGACAGATACCATGTTCTAGGACTTGTGTGATTATCATATTCTCAAGGAGCTTAATGACTCTTGTATGCTTTATTCTAAGTAGATACCATGCTTAGGTTGCATATTAGAGATCACGTGTTGTGTAGATACCATGCATAATCACATGCCTTAGGAGAATCATGCATCCTGCACCTAGATACCATAGGCTTGTATGCGATAATCTATTGTTGATGAAGCTTGAGTCAATTTCTATGCATTCATAACTTGGATAGGAAAACTAGTGGTGGATTCCAAGGCTCTAACACCTCTCAATTATTGTTTCACAACTTGTTGATTGCTGCCAGTGTTTACTTTCGAGCACTTTCATTTCACTTTCTTCTTTTCATTTCAACAACAAAACCCCCCATTTCGAGTGCGTGTGTGGTGCAAGGATTCTGTCCTAGACCTTGAGCAATTAGCAAGAGGCATTGTTGAATTCGAACGTGCCTTTAGCTAGTTAGTCAGTTTCTTTGTTCTATGTTTTTCTAGCATTCTAAGTAATTTAACTTGGAACCAAGTTACCATTCTCCGTGGGATCGACTTCGTATTTACATAAGCTATACCAAGTTACCATTCTACGGTTTGTGCACTTGCGAGAATTAAAGTTGCTGTTTTTAATATCATTTTAGTAGTTAAGAATAGATTCAACATTATGATGTTCCCCACGTTAGGGACTCAATCCGACATCAATTGGTCCATGAAATTGGACAATTCAGGTTCGTACGAAGTTTGTTCTGAAATGGAGTGGTTGGTGTATTGCATTGTTCTAGAGATTGGATTTCACTCAAAACCCACCAAGTGACTCCTCCCACCATATTACGATGTTCCCCAAGTTTTGGACTCAATCTGATATCGATTGGTCCATGAAATTGGAGAATTCAGGTTCGTACGAAGTTCGTTTTGAAATGTAGTGGTTGGTGATAAGTTCATAATTTCATACATTCGCATGCCCTCTTTACTTAGTGACTTTGCTTAGTTTCTCTTTATTTTGAGTCACTTACCTCTTTTTGTTTGTTTTGTACATTAAGACAACAAGAGATCACATTTGATGCAATCCATGCTTGATAAGGGCTGATTGGGATAAGAGCAATATGAGTTTAAAGACAAACCCAATTTGGGCCACACTCCTTGTCAGTCCAGTTTCATTGGTCATCTTGCAGGCCTCATTTCAGTAACTTACACAGGTCGAATGAGGAGACATCCTTGATAGAAGTTGTTCCAATGGTTGTCTATTATAACATATCGAACGTTCAGCCCAATTAGATAAATCAGGAGCCCTCAGCACGTCAAAGACTCAACCAAGTTCACAGAAAAGTCATAGTTGGCTGCCATCACATTTAATGTGGCTACATCCCTAGAGCCATGTGCTACACATAAGAGCAGCCATACATGGGAGACAAATCAGCTTGGAAACTCAGAAAAATGAACAAAATTCAAAGCTTGCCATAAAGAGACCAAACCAAAGCATTTATTGGGCAGCTGGAGCAATTGGCTTTTATTGGGCAGCTGGAGCAGTTGGCATTTATTGAGCAGCTGAGGCAATTGGGAGCAGCTAAGAGAAGTGTGTTTAACAGCTAGAGGGGAGGACGAAATTGGCACTTAATAAATGGAGAACTGCACACTCATTCAAAAAAAGACATAGAAGAGAGACAGATTCATTTTCATCCATCACTCACACATTCAGATTCACCACAAGAGAGAAGGGAGCTAGTTGCAAAGGAGGGAACCTGGGGCTGTCCTGGGAACTACCTTGTTGCCACCATCTAGTTCTTCTCTTCTCTTTATTCTATCTATGTATTTCTTATTTTCTGTATTCATAGTTATGTTTAACTAATCCATTTAGTTAGGGCTTAGGATGAAGCCCTAGTCATGAATATTCAATGTTATGGATGATTTTATAGTTAATTGATTTCCTTGCTTTCATTATCAAGTTGTTAATCTCCAGTTTATTATGTGCTGAATGTATGGTTTCTTGGAGTAGCTAACTAGGATTTTATGCATCTAGCACAGGTTGGGAAGGGGTTTAGATTCACCAATTCTACTCTCCTTTCACAAGCAACACAGGAATGGCCTAAGAATCATTCAAGGGGTTAATAACCATAGGTCGACTAGGACAGATACCATATTCTAGGACTTGTGTGATTATCATATTCTCAAGGAGCTTAATGACTCTTGTATGCTTTATTCTAAATAGATACCATGCTTAGGTTGCATATTACAGATCACGGGTTGTGTAGATACAATGCACAATCACATGCCTTAGGAGAATCAAGCATCCTGCACCTAGATACCATAGGCTTGTATGAGATAATCTATTGTTGATGAAGCTTGAGTCAATTTCTATGCATTCAATACTTGAATAGGAAGACTAGTGGTGGATTCCAAGGCTTTAACAACTCTCAATCATTGTTTCACAACTTCTTGATTGCTGCCAGTGTTTACTTTCCAGTACTTTCGTTTCAATTTCTTGTTTTCATTTCAACAAAACCCCCCATTTCGAGTGCGTGTGTGGTGCTAGGACTCTGCCCTAGACCTTGAGTAATTAGCAAGAGGCATTGCTGAATTCGACCTTGCCTATAGTTAGTTTGTCAGTTTTCTTTATTTTCTATTTTTTCAGCATTCAAAGTAATTTAACTCGGAACCAAGTTACCATTCGCCGTGGGATCGACCTCGTATTTACACAAGCTATACTATAAACGGTTCGTGCACTTGCGAGATTGGGTAAACATTGCATAGTTATAGAGATTGGATTTCACTCAAAAATTACCAAATGACACGTCCCACAAGATTATGATGTTCCCCAAGTTTGGGACTCAATCCGACATCAATTGGTCCATGAAATTGGACAATTCATGTTCGTACGAAGTTGGTTTTGAAATGGAGTAGTTGGTGTATTGCATAGTTTTAGCCATTGGATTTGACTCAAAACTCACCGTATGACTCCTCCCACCATATTATGATGTTCTCCAAGTTTTGGGCTTATTCCGATATCGATTGGTCCAAGAAATTGGACTATTCATGTTCGTACGAAGTTCGTTTGCTAATGGAGTGGTTGGTGTATTGCTTAGTTCTAGAGATTGCATTTCACTCAAAACCCACCAAATGACTCCACCCATAATATTCTGATGTTCCCCAAGTTTGGGTCTTAGTCCGATATCGATTGGTCCATGAAATTGGACAATTCAGGTTCGTACGAAGTTCGTTCTGAAATAGAGTGGTTGGTGTATTGCATAGTTTTAGCCATTGGATTTTGCTCAAAACTCACCATATGACTCCTCCCACCATATTATGACGTTCCCCAAGTTTTGGGCTCAATCCGATATCGATTGGTCCAAGAAATGGTACTATTCATGTTCGTATGAAGTTCGTTCTCTAATGGGGTGGTTGGTGTATTGCATAGTTTTGGCAATTGGATTTCACTCAAAACTCACCAAACGACTCCTCCCAGAACATTATGATGTTCCCCAAGTTTGGGACTCAATCCGACACCAATTGGTCCAAGAAATTGGACAATGCAGGTTCGTACGAAGTTCATACTGAAATGGAGTGTATGGTGTATTGCTTAGTTGTAGAGATTGGATTTCACTCAAAACCCACCAAATGACACCTCGGTCATATTATGATGTTCCCCAAGTTTCGGACCCAATACGATATCTATTGGTCCTTGAAATTGGACAATTCAGGTTCGTACGAAGTTTGTTCTGAAATGGGGTGGTTGGTGTATTGCATAGTTTTAGCCATTGGATTTCACTGAAAACTCACCAAATGACTCCTCCCACAACATTATGATGTTCCCCAAGTTTTAGACTAAATCCAATATCGATTGGTCCATAAAATCGGACAATTCAGGTTCGTACCAAGATCGTTCTGAAATGGAGTGGTTGGTGTATTGCATAGTCCTAGAGATTAGATTTCACTCAAATCCCACCATATTATGACGTTCCCCAAGTTTTGGAACTAATCCAATATCGATTGGTCCATCAAATTGGATAATTCAGGTTCGTACGAAGTTCGTTACCAAATGGAGTGATTGGTTTATTGCATAGTTCTAGATATTGGATTTCACTCAAAACCCACCAAATGACTCCTCACACAATATTATGATGTACCCCAAGTTTTGGACTCTGTCCGATATCGATTGTTCCATGAAATCGGACAATTCAGGTTAGTATGAAGTTCGTTCTGAAATAGAGTGGTTGGTGTATTGCATAGTTTTAGCCATTGGATTTTGCTTAAAACTCACCATATGACTCCTCCCACCATATTATGACGTTCCCCAAGTTTTGGGCTCAATCCGATATCTATTGGTCCAAGAAATGGGACTATTCATGTTCGTATGAAGTTCGTTCTCTAATGGAGTGGTTGGTGTATTGCATAGTTTTGGCAATTGGATTTCACTCAAAACTCACCAAATGACTCCTCCCAGAACATTATGATGTTCCCCAAGTTTGGGACTCAATCCGACACCAATTGGTCCATTAAATTGGACAATGCAGGTTCGTACGAAGTTCGTACTGAAATGGAGTGGATGGTGTATTGCTTAGTTCTAGAGATTGGATTTCACTCAAAACCCACCAAATGACACCTCGGTCATATTATGATGTTCCCCAAGTTTCGGACCCAATACGATATCGATTGGTCCTTGAAATTGGACAATTCAGATTCGTACGAAGTTTGTTCTGAAATGGAGTGGTTGGTGTATTGCATAGTTTTAGCCATTGGATTTCACTGAAACTCACCAAATGACTCCTCCCACAACATTATGATGTTCCCCAAGTTTTGGACTAAATCCGATATCGATTGGTCCATGAAATCAGACAATTCAGGTTCGTACCAAGATCGTTCTGAAATGGAGTGGTTGGTGTATTGCATAGTCCTAGAGATTGGAATTCACTCAAATCCCACCAAATGACTTCTCCCACCATATTATGACGTTCCCCAAGTTTTGGAACCAATCCGATATCGATTGGTCCATGAAATTGGATAATTCAGGTTCGTACGAAGTTCGTTACCAAATGGAGTGACTGGTTTATTGCATAGTTCAAGATATTGGATTTCACTCAAAACCCACCAAATGACTCCTCCCACAATATTATGATGTTCCCCAAGTTTTGGACTCAATCCGATATCGATTGGTCCATGAAATTGGACAATTCAGGTTCATACGAACTTCGTTCTGAAATGGAGTGGTTGGTGTATTGCATTGTTTTAGAAATTGGATTTCAGTGAAAACCCACCAAATGACTCTTTCCACAATATTATGTTGTTCCCCAAATTTTGGACTCAATCCGATATCGATTGGTCAAAGAAATTGGACTATTCATGTTCGTACGAAGTTCGTTCTTTAATGGACTGATTGGTGTATTGCATAGTTTTGGCAATTGGATTGCACTCAAAACCCAACAAATAACTGCTTCCAATATATTACGATGTCCCCCAAGTTTTGGACTCTAGCCGATATCGATTCGCCCATGAAATCGGACAATTCAGGTTCGTACGAAGTTCGTTCTAAAATGGAGTGGTTTGTGTATTCCATAGTTTTGGCAATTGGATTTCACTGAAAACTCACCAAATGACTCCTCCCACAACATTATGATGTTTCCCAAGTTTTGGACTAAATCTGATATCGATTGGTCCATGAAATTGGATAATTCAGGTTCGTACGAAGATCGTTCTGAAATGGAGTGGTTGGTGTATTGCATAGTCCTAGAGATTGGATTTCACTCAAATCCCACCAAATGACTTCTCCCACCATATTATATTGTTCCCTAAGTTTTGGAACCAATCCGATATCTATTGGTCCATGAAATTGGATAATTCAGTTTCGTACGAAGTTCATTATCAAATGGAGTGATGGTTTATTGCATAGTTCTAGATATTAAATTTCACTCAAAACCCACCAAATGACTCCTTCCACAATATTATGATGTACCCCAAGTTTTGGACTCTGTTCGATATCGACTGTTCCATGAAATCGGACAATTCAGATTCGTATGAAGTTCGTTCTAAAATAGAGTGGTTGATGTATTGCATAGTTTTAGCCATTGGATTTTGCTGAAAACTCACCATATGACTCCTAACACCATATTATGACGTCCCCCAAGTTTTGGGCTCAATCCGATATCGATTGGTCCAAGAAATGGGACTATTCATTTTCGTATGAAGTTCGTTCTCTAATGGGGTGGTTAGTGTATTGCATAGTTTTGGCAATTGGATTTCACTCAAAACTCACCAAATGACTCCTCCTACAACATTATGATGTTCCCCAAGCTTGGGACTCAATCCAACACCAATTGGTCTATGAAATTGGACAATGCAGGTTCGTACGAAGTTCATTCTGAAATGGAGTTGATGGTGTATTGCTTAGTTCTAGAGATTGTATTTCACTCAAAACCCACCAAATGACACCTCGGTCATATTATGATGTTCCCCAAGTTTCGGACCCAATACGATATCGATTGGTCCTTGAAATTGGACAATTCAGGCTCGTAGGAAGTTTGTTCTGAAATGGAGTGGTTGGTGTATTCCATAGTTTTAGCCATTGGATTTCACTCAAAACTCACCATATGACTCCACCCACCATATATTATGATGTTCCCCAAGTTTGAGCCCAATCTGATATTGATTGGTTAATGAAATTGAACAATTCGTGTTCGTATGAAGTTCGTTCTCTAACAGAGTGGTTTGTTTATTGCATAGTTTTGGCAATTGGATGTCACTCAAAAATCACCAATTGACTCCTGCAACTATATTATGATGTTCCCCAAGTTTTGGACTCAATCCGATATAGATTGGTCCTTTAAGTTGGACAATTCAGGTTCGTGCGAAGTTCGTTCTAAAATGGAGTGGTTGGTGTATTGCATAGTTTTGGAGATTGGATTTCACTCAAAACTCCCCAAATGACTCCTCCCACCATATTACGATGTTCCCCAAGTTTTGGACTCAATCCGATATCGATTGGTCCATGAAATCGAATAATTCAGGTTCGTACGAAGTGTGTTCTGAAATGGAGTGGTTGGTGTATGGCATAGTTTTAGCCATTGGATTTAGCTCAAAACTCACCATATGACTCCTTCCACCATATTATGATGTTCTCCAAATTTTGGACTCAATCCGATATCGATTGGTCAAAGAAATTGGATTATTCATGTTCGTACGAAGTTCGTTCTCAAATGGACTGATTGGTGTATTGCATAATTTTGGCAATTGGATTTCACTCAAAACCCACCAAATGACTGCTCCCAATATATTACGATGTTCCCCAAGTTGTGGACTCTAGCCGATATCGATTCGTCCATGAAATCGGACAATTCAAGTTCGTACGAAGTTCGTTCTAAAATGGAGTGGTTGTTGTATTGCATAGTTTTGGCAATTGGATTTCACTGAAAACTCACCAAATGACTCCTCCCACAACATTATGATGTTCCCCAAGTTTTGGACTAAATCCGATATCGATTGGTCCATGAAATCGGACAATTTAGGTTCTTACGAAGATCGTTCTGAAATGGAGTGATTGGTGTATTGCATAGTCCTAGAGATTGGATTTCACTCAAATCCCACCAAATGACTTCTCCCACCATATTATGATGTTCCCCAAGTTTTGGAACCAATTTGATATCGATTGGTCGATGAAATTGGATAATTCAGGTTCGTACGAAGTTCGTTAGCAAATGGAGTGATTGGTTTATTGCATAGTTCTAGATATTGGATTTCACTCAAAACCCACCAAATGACTCCTCCCACAATATTATGATGTTCCCCAAGTTTTGGACTCTGTCCGATATGTATTGTTCCATGAAATCGGACAATTCAGGTTCGTACGAAGTGCGTTTGAAATGGAATGGTTGGTGTATTGCATTGTTTTAGCCATTGGATTTTGCTCAAAACTCACCATATGACTCCTCGCACCATATTATGATGTTCCCCAAGTTTTGGGCTCAATCCGATATCGATTGGTCCGAGAAATTAGACTATTCATGTTCGTTCGAAGTTCGTTCTCTAATGGAGTGGTTGGTGTGTTTCATAGTTTCTGCTATTGGATTTCCCTCGAAACCCAACAAATGACTCCTCCCAATATATTATGATGTGCCCCAATTTTTGGACTGAACCCGATATCGATTCGTCCATGAAATTGGACAATTCAGGTTCGTATGAAGTTAGTTCTGAAATGGAGTGGTTGGTGTATTGCATAGTTTTGTCAATTGGATTTCACTCAAAACTCACCAAATGACTCCTCCCACAACATTATGATGTTCCCCAAGTTTTGGACTCAATTCGATATCGATTGGTCCATGAAATTGGACAATTCAGGTTCAATCGAAGTTCGTTCTGAAGTGGAGTGGGTGGTGTATTGCATAGTTCTAGGGATTAGATTTCACTCAAAACTCACCAAATGACTCTTCCCACAACATTATGGTTTTCCCCAACTTTTGGAGTCAATCCGATATCGATTGGTCCATAAAATTGGACAATTAAGGTTCGTACGAAGTTCGTTTTGAAATGGAGTGGTTGGTGTATTGAGTCCAGGCACCGTACAGAATGGCGCCAGCAGAGTTGAGGGATTTAAAGTCTCAGTTGCAAGAGCTGTTAGATAAGGGTTTCATCCGGCTTAGTTTTTCTCCTTGGGGCGCTCCGGTATTATTTGTTAAGAAGAAGGATGGGACCATGAGGTTATGCATTGACTACAGACAGCTGAAGAAGGTCATAGTGCGGAATAGATATCCATTGGCTCGCATTGATGTTTTGTTCAATCAGCTGAAGGGTGCCAAGGTATTTTCTAAGATTGATTTGAGGTCTGGATATCATCAGTTACGGGTTAGAGAAGAGGATGTGCCTAAAACACCGTTTCAAACGAGGTATGGGCACTATGAGTTCCTGGTGATGCCATTTGGATTAACTAATGCGCCAACTGCATTTATGGACCTCATGAACAGGGTGTTTCGACATTACTTAGATCGCTTCGTGATTGTGTTCATAGATGACATTCTGGTGTATTCTAATAGTCATAAGGCACATATGAAACACTTAGAAATTGTGTTGAAGACTCTGAGAAGGAGGCAACTTTATGCCAAATTCAGCAAGTGTCAGTTTTGGTTAGACAGAGTTAGTTTCTTGGGGCACGTGATCTCTGCAGAGGGCATTTATGTTGATCCCCAAAAGATTGAAGTAGTAGTGAATTGGCCACGACCAACCAGTGTTACTGAGATAAGGAGTTTTCTTGGGTTAGCCGGGTATTACCGTCGCTTCGTGGAAGGGTTCTCCACCATAGCGGGGCCTCTCACTTGTTTGACAAGGCAAGGAGTTAGGTTTGAGTGGTCAGATAAGTGTGAGGAGAGCAATGAACTCAAGACCAGGCTGACCACTGCTCCGATTTTAGCACTTCCGGATGATAGTGGGAACTTCATTATCTACAGTGATGCATCTCAACAAGGACTTGGATGTGTGCTGATGCAGCATGGTAGGGTGATTGCTTATGCTTCTAGACAACTTAAGAAGCATGAGTTGAATTATCCTGTTCATGATTTGGAACTTGCTGCAGTAGTTTTTGCCTTAAAGATTTTGCAGCATTATCTTTACGGGGAAACATGCCAGATTTTTACATACCACAAAAGTTTAAAGTATTTATTCACCCAGAAGGAATTGAATTTGAGGCAAAGAAGATGGTTAAAGTTGATAAAAGATTATGACTGTACCATCGAGCATCACCCGGGAAGAGCTAATGTTGTCGCGGATACACTCAGTAGGAAATCTTCGGGATCTGTAGCTTATCTCCGAGGGAGGTATTTGCCATTGATGGTAGAAATGAGGAAGCTCATAGTTGGGCTAGGTATGGATAATCAGGGAGCACTGTTAGCTATGCTCCATGTGAGACCAGTGCTAGTAAAACGAATACTCGCAGCTCAATCCCAAGATCCTTTGATTTGCACGCTGCGAGTGGAGGTTGAGAATGGTGACAGAACTGATTATTCAGTAAGAAATGATGGAGCGTTAATGGTAGTAACAGGTTATATGTCCCTAATGATGAAGTTTTAAAAAGGGAGATTCTTGAGGAGGCCCATGAGTCAGTTTTTGCAATGCACCCTGGAAGCACAAAAATGTATCATACTCTGAGAGAGCACTACTGGTGGCCTTTTATGAAGAAAGAAATAGCAGAGTATGTCAGAAGGTGCCTAATTTGTCAGCAAGTGAAAACTGAGCGGCAGAAACCATCAGGGTTGTTGCAACCACTTCCGATTCCTGAATGGAAGTGGGAGCAGATTACGATGGATTTTGTGTTCAAGCTTCCCCGAACACAGAGTAAGCATGATGGAGTGTGGGTAATCGTGGATCGACTCACCAAGTCCGCTCATTTTCTGCCGGTGAGAGCAAATTATAGTTTGAATAAACTGGCTAAGATTTTCATAGATGAGATAGTGAGACTTCATGGAGTACCAGTATCTATTGTTTCAGATCGAGATCCACGGTTTACATCCCGTTTTTGGACAAAATTGAATGAAGCTTTTGGAACCCAATTGCAATTTAGTACTGCATTTCACCCCCAGACAGATGGTCAGTCTGAGAGGACAATTCAGACATTAGAAGATATGTTGAGAGCGTGTGCACTTCAATTTTGGGGTGATTGGGATGAGAAGTTACCACTTACGGAGTTTGCTTATAATAACAGTTATCAAGTGAGTATTGGAATGTCTCCATTTGATGCCTTGTATGGAAAACAGTGTAGAACTCCGTTCTATTGGGATGAAGTGGGTGAACACAGATTGGTAATATCTGAGGATATTGAACTGACAAAGCAACAAGTGAAAATAATTAGAGAACGACTCAAGACAGCTCAGGACCGACAAAAGAGTTATGCGGACAACAAAAGAAAAGACCTTCAGTTTGAAGTTGGAGACTGGGTATTTTTGAAATGATCACCTTGGAAAGGTGTAGTGAGATTTGGGAAGCGGGGAAAACTAAGTCCTCACTATATTGAACCATATGAGATTGTGGAGCGTGTGGGTCCAATAGCTTAGAGGCTTGCTTTGCCTGCGGATCTATCACGATTGCATGATGTTTTCCATGTCTCCATGCTCCGAAAGTATATTTCCGACCCTTCCCATGTTTTAGAGGAGCAACTAGTAGAATTGGAGGATGATTTCACTTATGTGGAGCAAACCAGTTCAGATTTTGGATTGGAAAACGCAAGCGTTGCGATCGAGAGAGATTCCACTTGTGAAGGTTTTATGGAGGAGTCATAATGTGGAAGAGGCTACATGGGAACCCGAAGACCAAATGCTGGAACAGTACCTTCACCTCTTCGAGTGACAGGTACGTAAATTTCAAGGACGAAATTTTTATAAGGGGGGTTGGTTGTAATAACCCAAACCTAAATTAATAATGGGCAAAACGGTTAAAATACTATGAGGGGCAAAACAGTAATTTGAAAAATTAGATTTTAAAACCTCATTCTCTCTCTTCTCCCTCAGTCTCTCTCTCTCTCTCCCTCCCCGAGCGCTCTCTCCCTCTCTACGACAAAACACCCCCCCGATCTGATTTTGCGGAGCCGTCGCCACCACCGACCACCGCTCATGCAAGGATCGGACCCGATCTAACCGTCGTCGCTCTCCCGTCCTTTCCCGACCAGCCCTGCCCTTGGAACCGCCGAATTCCGTTGGAAAAAGCTCAGAATCGCGCCGGTTTTGACGGAAACTTCGCCGGCTGCGTTCGTCGTCGTCCGGCCACCATTTCTGACGCTGTTCTAGCTACTGGTTGGGTAGGACTGGAACGATTTCTAGCCTAGATAAATCAAACCACGATCCAAAGTTCAACCAGTTTTGAGTTTGAAATTCCGGCCACTTCCGGCCAGTTTTTGGGGTAGGTCCAAGAACAAAAGTGGCTCCAAATAGGGTGTTATACCTAGGGTAGGAGTTTGGACACATGGTTTTGAGATTTTCTGGCGATACGTAATCGCTTTGGGCACCAGCGCTGCCGGCGCGTGTGGCGGCGCGTGGGTGAGGGTAGTGAAGTTGCACTATGTCTCGATGAGATCCTTAGGTTGTCACGAGCGCGTAGGAATTCGCGGATCTCAATTTGGATACCATTTGAGCCTCGAACGGATTGTTGCATATTGTGCGATTTCCGAGTTCAATATTGTTAAGCCGTTGGATCGTAATCTTTTTCAGATATGTTACTCTAGACAATTTCAGAATCGTTTAGGATTCGACGGATCGTGAATCGGAGTCCCGGATACTCCGAAATCGTGAACCCTAGGGCTAGGGTTTAGAAATCGTGCGATTGTACGATCGTGATCAATCCGACCGTCCGATCAAGACCAAACCCTCGGGACATGTGTCCTAGGTATATTGGAACTTCTAGAGGCTTCCGGATCATAATTGCGAGGTCATGGACCCGCGGGGTCCCGGGTTGACTTTTTGAAGGTGCCAAAATAAGGCAAAATTTGGAGGTGCCAAAATAAGTCCTAATTTGGAGGTGCCAAATAAGGCAAAAACGTGCAAAACAAAGGCTGATTTGTTAGGATCTCTTTGGAATATCTTGCAGCCTCTTTTACCCCATAAAAACTTGCCTTTTAGCCACTTTTAAAACCCCTATTTATTTTGGACGAATTTCACAACCCTAGATCTGACTTCTTGGTTATTCTCTCCTTTCATGCACACTAAAACCCTAGCCGTCCATAGATTTCCACCATCAGGACTCAGCGCAAGAGGTGGTTCTTAGAGAAGTTCAACATCAGAATTGGTTCAAGGGTTTCCTCTCATGAATTTATTTTCACTCATGTTGTTTATTTTTGTTTCAATCTCTGTGAACATGATGTGTAACTAAATTCATAGCTAGGGATTTCGATGTAGCCTTGCAACATTGATCTATGTTTCTAAGTTAAAGTATTCAATTCATTCTTGTTTCATTCACTGAATCTATTGTTCAATTTGTTTGTCAATTTTAATGTTTGATCACCATTAGGGTTGCCTACAGATTATCTGGACAAGGTTATAGTAAACATCATGCTTAATCTTGGTAGACTTGTGAATGAATGAAGAGAATGCTATGCAAACATCATGCCGTGTGTTCTCTTTGGTTCTTTAATGTTTTCTTGCATGCTAATGACTCTTAACTTGGAACCAAAGTTGAACATCCCAATTAGGTTGCAGATTAGGAGAATTTGATCAAAACCACACATCATATGGCTGATCATATATTGGTAAAACGAACTCTGGAAACAGGTTGGTAGTTGAGTACGGTTTAATTTTATAAACATGGAATTAGTTTTGCAATGGTGAATTCGAAATCCCTAGTCTCATCCCTATTCTTTCTACATCAATATATTATTCACTACTACATTCTTCTTGCATTTTAAGTTATTTTTCATTTACAACACAAAAACTACTTTCAAATTGTCACTTTCATTTTTAGTTAGGGTTCTTTCAAAACTAGTAATTTATAGAGGTCCAATCGGTCTCTGTGGTTCGACACCCTAACTTGTACCACTATACTAACCATATATTGGCACATGGAAGGAACACAACAGGTCTTGTCATTGGATTTCACTCAAAGCACAACAAATGACTCCCCCCACAATATTATGATATTCCCCAAGTTTTGGACTCAATCCGATATCGACTGGTCCATGAAATCGGACAATTCGGATTCGTACGAAGTTTGTTCTGAAATGGAGTGATTGGTGTATTGTATAGTTCAAGAGATTGGATTTCACTCAAAACCCACCAAATGACTCATCCCACAACATTATGATGTTCCCCATGTTTTGGACTCAATCCGATATCGATTGATCCACGAAATTGAATAATTGAGGTTCGTACGAAGTGTGTTTTGAACTGGAGTGGTTGGTGTATGGCATAGTTTTAGCCATTGGATTTAGCTCAAAACTCACCATATGACTCCTCCCACCATATTATGATGTTCCCCAAGTTTTGGACTCAATCCGATATCGATTGGTACAAGAAATTGGACTATTCATGTTCGTACGAAGTTCGTTCTCTAATGGAGTGATTGGTGTATTGCATAGTTTTGGCCATTGGATTTCACTCAAAACAAACCAAATGACTCCTCCCAATATATTATGATGTTCCCCAAGTTTTGGACTCAAGCCGATATCGATTCGTCCATGAAATCGGACAATTCAGGTTCGTACGAAGTTCGTTCTGAAATGGAGTGGTGGGGGTATTGCATAGTTTTGGCAATTGGATTTCACTCAAAACTCACCAAATGACTCCTCCCACAACATTATGACGTTCCCCAAGTTTTGGGATCAATTCGATATCGATTGGTCCATGAAATTGGACAATTCAGGTTCGTACGAAGTTCGTTCTGAAATGGAGTGGGTGGTGTATTGCATAGTTCTAGAGATAGGATTTCACTCAAAACCCACCAATTGACTCCCACAATATTATGATGTTCCCCAACTTTTTGACTCTGTCCGATATCGATTGTTCCATGAAATCGGACAATTCAGGTTCGTACGAAGTGCGTTTGAAATGGAATGGTTGGTGTATTGCATAGTTTTAGCCATTGAATTTGGCTCAAAACACACCAAATGACTCCTCCCACCATATTACGATGTTCCCCAAGTTTTGGGCTCAATCCGATATCGATTGGTCCAAGAAATTGGACTCTTCATGTTTGTTCGAAGTTCGTTCTCTAATGGAGTGGTTGGTTTATTTCATAGTTTTTGCTATTGGATTGCACTCAAAACCCACCAAATAACTCCTCCCACCATATTATGTTGTTCCCCAAGTTTTGGAATCAATCCGATATCGATTGGTCCATTAAATTGGATAATTCAGGTTTGTACGAAGTTCGTTGTGAAATAGAGTGGTTGGTGTATTGCATAGTTCTAGAGATTGGATTTCACTCAAAACCCTTCAAATGATTCCTCCCACAATATTATGACGTACCCCACGTTTTGGACATAATCCGATATCGATTGGTCCATGAAATCGGACAATTTAGGTTCGTACGAAGTGCGTTCAGAAATGGAGTGGTTGGTGTATTGCATAGCTTTAGCCATTGGATTTCACTGAAAACTCACAAAATGACTCCTCCCACAACATTATGATGTCCCCCAAGTTTTCGACTCAATCCGATATCGATTGGTCCATGAAATTGGACAATTCAGGTTCGTACGAAGTTCGTTCTGAAATGGAGTGGTTGGTGTATTATATAGTTCTAGTGATTGGATTTCACTCAAAACCCATCAAATGACTCCTCCTACAATCTTTTGATATTCCCCAAGTTGTGGACTCAATCCGATATCGATTGGTCCATGAACTCGGACAATTCATGTTCGTACAAAGTGTGTTCTGAAATGGAGTGGTTGGTGTATTGCATAGTTTTAGCCATTGGATTTAGCTCAAAACTCACCATATGACTCCTCCCACCATATAATGATGTTCCCCAAGTTTTGGACTCAATCCAATATCGATTGGTTCAAGAAATTGGACTATTCATGTTAGTACAAAGTTCGTTCTCTAGTGGAGAGTCGTTGGTGTATGGCGTAGTTTTGGCAATTGGATTTCATTAAAAACTCACCAAATGATTGCTCCCACAACATTTTGATGTTCCCCAAGTTTTGTACTCAATCCAATATCAATTGGTCCATGAAATTGGACAATTCAGGTTCGTACGAAGTTCGTTCTGAAATGGAGTGGTTGGTGTATTGCGTAGTTTTGGCAATTGGATTTCACTCAAAACTCTCCAAAAGACTCCTCTCCCATAGCATTATGATATTCCCCATGTTTTGGACTCAATCCGATATCGATTGGTCCATGAAATTGGACAATTTAGGTTCGTACGAAGTTCGTTATGAAATGGAGTGGTTGGTGTACTGCATAGTTCTAGAGATTGGATGATAAGGTCATAATTTCACACATTTGCATGCCTTCTTTGCTTTGTAATTTTGTTTAGCTTCTCTTTTTTTTTGAGTCTCTTACCTATGTTTGTGTGTTTTGTAGCTTAAGACAGGAAGGGGATGATATTTGATACAATTCATGCATGTTAAGGGCTGAGTGGCACAAAAGGAATATGAGTTTAAAGACAAAACCAATTTGAGCCACACTCCTTGTCAGTCCAGTTTTGTTGGTCATTTTGCAGGCATCATTTCAGCAACTTACACAGGTCGGATGAGGAGGCATCCGGGATAGAAGTTGTTCCAATGGGTGTCTATTATAACATATCCAAATTTCAGCCCAATTGGATAAATCTGGAGCCCTCAGCACGTTAATGACTGAACCAAGTTCACAAAAATGTCATGTTGGCTGCCATCACATTTAATGTGGCTAGCCACATGGGCAGCCACACATGGGAGTGAAATCAGCTCAGGAACTTAGAAGGATGAACAAAAGTCAAGCTTTCCATAAAGAAACCATACCAAAGCATGTATTTGGCAGCTGGAGCAGTTGGCAAGTATGTGCAGCTGGAGCAATTGGCATGTATGGGCAGCTGGAGCAGTTGGGAGCAGCTAAGAGAGGTGTGCTTCACCAGCCAAAGGAGAGAACGAAATTGCACTCTATAAATAGAGAGCTGCACACTCATTCAAGACAGAGAGGCAGACACACACATTCACTTCATCCATTACTCTCATATACACATTCAAATTCACCACAAATAGAGAAGAGAGCTTGGAGCTGTCCTGGGAACTACATTGCTGCCAGCTTGTTCTTCTCTTCTCTTTATTCTACCTATGTATTTCTTATTTTCTTTATTCATAGTTATGTCTAACTAATCCATTTAGTTAGGGCTTAGGATGAAGCCCTAGTCATGAATATTCAACGTTATGGATGATTTTACAATTAATTGATTTCCTTGCTTTCATTATCAAGTTGTTAATCTCCAGTTTATTATGTGCTTAATGTATGTTTTCTTGGAGTAGCTAACTAGGATTTTATGCATCCAGCACAAGTTGGGAAGGGGTTTAGATTCACCAATTCTACTCTCCTTTCACAAGCAACACATGAATGGCCTAAGAATCATTCAAGGGGTTAATAACCATAGGTTGACTAGGACAGATACCATGTTCTAGGACTTGTGTGATTATCATATTCTCATGGAGTTTAATGACTCTTGTATGCTTTATTCTAAGTAGATACCATGCTTAGGTTGCATATTAGAGATCACGTGTTGTGTAGATACCATGCACAATTACATGCCTTAGGAGAATCATGCATCCGGCACCTAGATACCATAGGTTTGTATGCGATAATCTATTGTTGATGAAGCTTGAGTCAATTTCTATGCATTCATAACTTGGATTTCACTTTCTTCTTTTCATTTCAACAACAAAACCCCCAATTTTGAGTGCGTGTGTGGTGCTAGGATTCTGTCCTAGACCTTGAGTAATTAGCAAGAGGCATTGTTGAATTCGACCTTGCCTTTAGCCAGTTAGTCAGTTTCTTTGTTATATGTTTTTCTAGCATTCTAAGTAATTTAACCTGGAACCAAGTCACCATTCTCCACGCGATCGACCTCGTATTCACATAAGCTATATACTATAAACGGTTCGTGCACTTGCGAGAATTAAAGTTGCTGTTTTTAATAACTCATTTTAGTTGTTAAGAATTGGCTCAACATTGGATTTCACTCAAAACCCACCAAATGACTCCTCCCACTATATTACGACGTTCCCCAAAATTTTGGACTCAATCCGATATTGATTAGTCCATGAAATTGGACAATTCAGGTTCGTACGAAGTTCGTTATGAAATGGATTGGTTGGTGTATTGCATAGTTTTAGCCATTGGATTTCACTGAAAACTCACAAAACGACTCTTCCCAAAACATTATGATGTTCCCCAAGTTTTGGACTCAATCCGATATCGATTGGTCCATGAAATTGGACAATTCAGGTTCGTACGAAGTTCGTTCTAAAATGGAGTGGTTGGTGTATTATATAGTTCTAGAGATTGGATTTCACTCAAAACAAACTAAATGACTCCTCCCACAATCTTATGATATTCCTCAAGTTTTGGACTCAATCTGATATCGATTGGTCCATGACATCGTACAATTCAGGTTCGTACGAAGTGTGTTCTGAAATGGAGTGGTTGGTGTATTGCATAGTTTCAGCCATTGGATTTAGCTCAAAACTCACCATATGACTCCTTCCACCATATTATGATGTTCCCCAAGTTTTAGACTCAATCCGATATTGATTTGTTCAAGAAATTAGACTATTCATGTTCGTACGAAGTTCATACTGAAATGGAGTGGTTAGTGTATTGCATAGTTTTGGCAATTGGATTTCACTCAAAACTCACCAAATGACTCCTCCCACATTATTATGATGTTCCCCAAGTTTTGGACTCAATCCGATATCGACTGGTCCATGAAATTGGACAATTCAGGTTCATATGAAGTTCGTTCCGAAATGGAGAGGTCAGTGTATTGCATTGTTCTAGAGATTGGATTTCACTCAAAACCCACCAACTAACTCCTTCCACCATCTTATGATGTTCCCCAAGTTTTGGAACTAATCCGATATCGATTGTTCCATTAAATTGGATAATTCAGGTTCGTACGAAGTTCGTTGTGAAATGGGGTGGTTGGTGTATTGTATAGTTCTAGAGATTGAATTTCACTCAAAACCCACGAAATGATTCCTGCCACAATATTATGATGTTCCCCATGTTTTGGACTCAATCCTATATCGATTGGTCCATGAAATTGGACGATTAATGTTCGTACGAAGTTCGTTATGAAATGGAGAGGTTGGTGTATTGCATAGTTTTAGCCCTTTGATTTCACTCAAACCCCACCAAATGACTCGTCCCACAATATTATGATGTTCCCCAAGTTTTGGACTCAAACAGAGATAGGTTGGTCCATGATATCAGACAATTCAGGTTCGTACGAGGTTCATTCTGAAATGGAGTGTGGTTGGTGTATTGCATAGTTTTGGCTATTGGATTTCACTCAAAACCCACCAAATGACTCCTCCCACAATATTATGATGTTCCCCAAGTTTTGGACTCAATACGATGTCGATTGGTCCATGAAATCGTCCAATTCAGGTTCTTGCGAACTGTGTTCTGAAATGGGGTGGTTGGTGCATTGTATAGTTTTAGCCATTGGATTTCATTCAAAACCCACCAAATGACTACTCCCCCAATATTATGATGTTCCGCAAGTTTTGGACTCAATCCGATATCGATTGGTCCATGAAATCGGACAATTCAGGTTCGTACGAAGTTCGTTATGAAATGGAGAGGTTGGTGTATTGCATAGTTTTAGCCATTTGATTTCACTCAAAACTCAGCAAATGACTTCTCCCACCATATTATGATGTTCCCCAAGTTTCGGACGCAATCCTATATCGATTGGTCCATGAAATCGGACAATTCAGTTTCGTACGAAGTTCGTTCTGAAATGGAGTGGTTGGTGTATTGTATAGTTCTAGAGATTCGATTTCACTCAAAACCCATGAAATGATTCCTCCCACAACGTTAGGATGTTCCCCAAGTTTTGGACTCAATCCGATATCGATTGGTCCATGAAATTGGACAGTTCCTTTTCGTACGAAGTTCTTTTTGAAATGTAGTGGTTGGTGTATTGTATAGTTTTATGGATTGGATTTCACTCAAAACCCACCAAATGACTCCTCCCACAATATTATGGTGTTCCCCAAGTTTTGGACTCAATCTGATATCGATTGGTCCATGAAATCGGACAATTCATGTTCGTATGAAGTTCGTTCTGAAATGAAGTGGTTGGTGTAGTGCATAGTTTTTGCAATTGGATTTCCCTCAAAACTCACCAAATGACTCCTCCCACAACGTTATGATGTTCTCCAAGTTTTGGACTCAAACAGATATTGATTGGTCCATGAAATCGGAAAATTCAGGTTCGTACGAAGTTCGTTCTGAAATGGAGTGGTTGGTCTATTTTATAGTTCTAGAGATTGGATTTCACTCAAAACCCGTGAAATGATTCCTCCCACAATATTATGATGTTCCCCATGTTTTGGACTCAATCCTATATCGATTGGTCCACAAAATTGGACGATTAAGGTTCATACGAAGTTCGTTATGAAATGGAGAGGTTGGTGTATTGCACAGTTTTAGCCATTTGATTTCAGTCAAAACTCAGCAAATGACTTCTCCCACCATATTATGATGTTCCCCAAGTTTCGGACGCAATCCTATATCGATTGGTCCATGAAATCGGACAATTCAGGTTCGTACGAAGTTCGTTCTGAAATGGAGTGGTTGGTGTATTGTATAGTTCTAGAGATTTGATTTCACTCAAAACCCACGAAATGATTCCTGCCACAATATTATGATGTTCCCCATGTTTTGGACTTAATCCTACATCGATTGGTCCATGAAATTAGACCATTAAGATTCGCATGAAGTTCGTTATGAAATGGAGTGGTTGGTGTATTGCATTGTTTTAGCCATTGGAATTCACTCAAAACTGACAAAATGACCCCTCCCACAACATTATGATGTTCCCCAAGTTTTGGACTCAATTCGATATCGATTGGTCCATGAAATTGGACGATTAAGGTTCGTATGAAGTTCGTTATAAAATGGAGAGGTTGGTGTATTGCATAGTTTTAGCCATTGGATTTCACTCAAAACTCACCAAATGACTTCTCCCACCATATTATGATGTTTGCCAAGTTTTAGACGCAATCCGATATGGATTGGTCCATGAAATCAGACAATTCAGGTTCGTACGAAGTTCGTTCTGAAATGGAGTGGTTGGTGTGCTATATAAGTCGAGAGATTGGATTTCACTCAAAACCCACCAAATGATTCCTGCCACAATATTATGATGTTCCCCATGTTTTGGACTTAATCCTATATCCATTGGTCCATTGAGTCGGACAATTCAGTTCGTACGAAGTTCATCCTGAAATGGAGTGGTTGGTGTATTGTATAGTTCTAGATATTGGATTTCAATCAAAACCCACCAAATGACTCCTTCCAAAATATTATGTTGTTCCCCAAGTTTTGGACGTAATCCGATATCGATTGGTCCATGAAATTGGACAATTCAGGTTCGTACGAAGTTCGTTCTGAAATGGAGTGGTTGGTGTATTGCATAGTTTAGCCATTGGATTTCACTCAAAACTCACCAAATGACTCCTCCCACCATATTATGATGTTCCCCAAGTTTGGGGTTGAATCCAATACCAATTGGTCAATGAAATCGGACAATTCAGGTTCGTACGGAGTTCATTCTGAAATGGAGTGGTTCGTGTATTGCATAATTTTAGCCATCGGATTTCGCTCAAAACTCACCAAATGCCTCCTCCCACAGCATTATAATGTTCCCCAAGTTTTGGACTCAATCCGATATAAATTGGTTTAGGAAATTGGACAATTCAGGTTCGTTCGAAGTTCGTTCTCAAATGGTGTGGTTGGTGTATTCTATAGTTCTAGAGATTGGATTTCACTCAGAACCCAACAAATGACTCCTCCCACAATATTATGATGTTCCTGAAGTTTTGGACTCAATCCGATATCGATTGGTACATGAAATTGGACGATTAAGATTCGTACGAAGTTCGTTCTGAAATGGAGTGGTTGGTGTATTGCATAGTTTTAGCCATTGGATTTCACTCAAAGCTCACCAAATGACTCCTGCCACAATATTATGATGTTCCCTATGTTTTGGGATCAATCCTATATCGATTGGGCCATGAAATCGGACAATTTAGGTTCGCACGAAGTTCATTCTGAAATGTAGTGGTTCGTGTATTGTATAGTTCTAGAGATTGGATTTCACTCAAAACTCACCAAATGACTCCCCCACCATATTACGATGTTCCCCAAGTTTTGGACTCAAACCGATATCGATTGGTCCATGAAATTGGACAATTCAGGTTTGTACGAAGTTCGTTCTGAAATAGTTTGGTTAGTGTATTGCATTCTTTTAGCCATTGGATTTCACTCAAAACACACCAAATAACTCCTCCCACCATATTATGATGTTCCGCAAGTTTTGGGCACAATCCGAAATCGATTGGTCCATGAAGTCGAACAATTCAGGTTTGTACGGAGTTCGTTCTGAAATGAAGTAGTTGGTGTATTGCATAATTTTAGCAATTAGATTTCGCTCAAAACTAACCAATGACTCCTCCCATAACATTGCGATGTTCCCCTAGTTTTGGACTCAATCCGATATTGATTGGTCCCTGAAATTGGACAATTAAGATTCGTACGAAGTTCGTTCTTAAATGGAATGGTTTTTATATTGCATAGTTTTAGCCACTGGATTTCATTCAAAACTCACCAAATGACTCCTCCCACCGTACGTAGTGCGTTCTGAAATGGAGAGGTTAGTATATTGCATAGTTTTAGCCGTTGAATATCCCTCAAAACTCATCAAATGACTCCTCCCATAACATTTTGATGTTCCTCTAGTTTTGGACTCAGTCTGATATCGATTGGTCCCTGAAATTGGACAATTTTGGTTCGTACGATGTTCGTTCTAAAATGGAGTGGTTGGTGTATTATATAGTTCTAGAGTTTGGATTTCACTCAAACCACCCCAAATGACTCCTCCCACAATATTATGATGTTCCCCACGTTTTGGACTCAATCCGATATCGATTGGTCCATGAAATCGGACAATTCTTGTTCATACGAAGTTTTTTCTTAAATGGAGGGGTTGGTGTATTGTATAGTTCTAAAATTGGAATTCACTAAAAACCCACCAAACAACTCCTCCCACAATATTATGAAGTTCCCCAAGTTTTGGACTCAATCCAATATCGATCGGTCCATGAAATCCGAAAATTCAGGTTCGTACGAAGTTCGATCTGAAATGTAGTGGTTGGTGTATTGTATACTTCTAGAGATTGATTTTCACTGAAAACCCACCAAATGATTCCTCCCACAATATTATGATGTTCCCCAAGTTTTGGACTCAATCCGATATCGATTGGTCCATGAAATTGGACTATTCATGTTCGTACGAAGTTTGTTCTCTAATGGAGTGGCTGGTGTATTGTACAGTTTTCGAAATTGGATTTCACTCAAAACTCACCAAATGACTCCTCCCACGATATTATGATGTTGCCCAAGTTTTCGACTCAATCCGACATCGATTGATCCATGAAATTCTACAATTAAGGTTCGTACGAAGTTCGTTCTGAAATGGAGTTGTCGATGTATTGAATAGTTCTAGAGATTGGATTTCACTCAAAACCCACCAAATGACAACTCCCACAATATTATGATGTTCCCCAAGTTTTGGACTCAATCCAATATCGATTGGTCCATGAAATCGGACAATTTAGGTTCGTACGTTGTTCGTTCTGAAATGGAGTGGTTGCTGTATTGCCTAGTTTTAGCGATTGGATTTCCCTCAAAACTCAGCATATAACTCCTTCCACCATATTATGATGTTCCCCAAGTGTTGGGCTCAATCAGATATCGATTCGTCCATGAAATTGGACTATTCATGTTCGTACGAAGTTCGTTCTCTAATGGAGTGGTTGGTGTATTGTACAATTTTCGAAATTGGATTTCACTCAAAACTCTCCAAATGACTCCTCCCACAACATTATGATGTTGCCCAAGTTTTGGACTCAATCCGACATCGATTGGTCCATGAAATTGGACAATTTAGGTTCGTACGAAGTTCGTTCTGAAATGGAGTGGTTGGTGTATTGTATAGTTCTAGAGATTGGAATTCACTCAAAACCCACCAAATGACTGCTCCCACCGTATTATGTTGTTCCCCAAGTTCTGGACTCAATCCGATATCGATTGTTCCATGAAATCGGACAATTTAGGTTCATACAAAGTTCGTTATCAAATGGAGTGGTTGGTGTATTGCATAGTTTTAGCTATTGGATTTAACTCAAAACTCACCACATAACTCCTCCCACCATATTATGATGTTCCCCAAGTTTTGGACTGAATCCGATATCGATTGGTCCCTAAAATCGGACAATTCAGGTTCGTTCTGAAATGGAGTGGTTGGTGTATTGCATAATTTATGCCGTTGGATTTCGCTCAAAACTCACCAAATGACTCCTGCAACAATATTATGACGTTTCCCAAGTTTTGGTCTCAATCCGGTATCGATTGGTCCCTGAAATTGGACAATTCAGGTTCGTACGAAGTTCGTTATCAAATGGAGTGGTTGGTGTATTGCATAGTTTTAGCCATTGGATTTCACTCAAAACTCACAAAATGACTCCTCCCACAACATTATGATGTTCCCCAAATTTCGGACTCAATCCCATATCAATTGATCCATGAAATCGGACAATTCATGTTCGTACGAAGTTTGTTCTGAAATGGAGTGGTTTGTGTTTTGCATAGTTTTAGAGATTGGATTTCTCTCAAAACAAAACAAATAACAAATCCCAGATAAAATGGAGTGGTTGGTGTATTGCACAGTTTCAGATATTGGATTTCACACAAAGAGCACCAAATGACCCCTCCCACCATATTATGATGTTCCCCAAGTTTTGGACTCAATCCGATATCTATTGGTCCATGAAATTGGACAATTCAGTTTCGTACGAAGTTTGTTCTGAAATGGAGTGGTTTGTGTTTTGCATAGTTTTAGAGATTGGATTTCTCTCAAAACAAAACAAATAACAAATCCCACCATATTATGATGTTCCCCAAGTTTTGGACTCAATCCGATATTGATTGGTCCATGAAATTGGACAATTCTGGTTCGTACGAAGTTCGTTCTGAAATATAGTGGTTTGTGTTTTGCATAGTTTTAGAGATTGGATTTCTCTCAAAGAGCTCCAAATGACTTTACTCACCATATTATGATGTTCTCCAAGTTTTGGACTCAATCCGATATCTATCGGTCCATGAAATTGGACAATTCACGTTCGTACGAAGTTCGTTCTGAAATGGAGTGGTTTGTGTTTTGCATAGTTTTCGAGATTCGATTTCACTCAAAGAGCACCAAATGACTTTTCCCACCATTTTATGATGTTCTCCAAGTTTTGGACTCAATCCGATATCGATTGGTCCATGAAATTGGACAATTCAGGTTCGTACGAAGTTCGTTCTAAAATGAAGTGGATTCTGTTTTGCATAGTGTTTGAGTTTCGATTTCACTGAAAACCCACCAAATGACTCCTCCCACCGTATTATGATGTTCCCGAAGTTTTGGACTCAATCCTATATCGATTGGTCCATGAAATTGGACAATTCAGTTTCGTACGAAGTTTGTTCTGAAATGGAGTGGTTTGTGTTTTGCATAGTTTTAGGGATTGGATTTCTCTCAAAACAAACCAAATGACAAATCCCACCATATTATGATGTTCCCCAAGTTTTGGACTCAATCTGATATCGGTTGGTCCATGAAATTGGACAATTCAAGTTCGTACAAAGTTCTTTCTGAAGTGGAGTGGCTTGTGTTTTGCATAGTTTTAGATTTTGGATTTCACTCAAAGAGCACCGAATGTCTCCTCCCACCATAATATGATGTTCCCCAAGTTTTGGACTCAATCCGATATCGATTGGTCCATGAAATTAGACAATTCTAGTTCGTATGAAGTTCGTTCTGAAATATAGTGGTTTGTGTTTTGCATAGTTTTAGATATTAGATTTCTCTCAAAGAGCACCAAATGACTCCTCCCACTATATTATGATGTTCCCCAAGTTTTGGACTGAATCCAATATCGATTGGTCCATGAAATTGGACAATTCAGGCTCATACGAAGTTCGTTCTGAAATGGAGTGGTTGATGTATTGCATAGTTCTAGAGATTGGATTTCACTCAAAACATATCAAATTGCTCCTCCCACCATAGTATGGTGTTTCCCAAGTTTTGCACTCAATCCTATATCAATTGGTCCATGAAATTGGACAATATAGTTTCGTACGAAGTTCGTTCTAAAATGCAGTTGTTGGTGCATTCCATAGTTTTAGATATTGGATTTCACGCAAAGAGCACCAAATGACCCCTCCCACCATATTATGTTGTTCCCCAAGTTTTGGCCTCAATCCGATATCTAACGGTCCATGAAATTGGACAATTCAGGTTCGTACGAAGTTCGTTCTGAAATGGAGTGGTTTGTGTTTTGCATAGTTTTCGAGATTCGATTTCACTCAAAACCCACCAAATGACTCTTATGTTCCCCAAGTTTTGGACTCAATCCGATATCGATTGGTCCATGAAATTGGACAATTCAGGTTCGTACGAAGTTCGTTCTAAAATAGAGTGGATTGTGTTTTGCATAGTGTTTGAGTTTCGATTTCACTGAAAACCCACCAAATGACTCCTCCCACCATATTATCACGTTCCCGAAGTTTTGGACTCAATCCTATATCGATTGGTCCATGAAATTGGACAATTCAGTTTCGTACGAAGTTTGTTCTGAAATGGGGTGGTTTGTGTTTTGCATAGTTTTAGAGATTGGATTTCACTCAAAACTTAATAAATGATTCCTCCCACCATATTATGATGTTCCCCATGTTTTGGACTCAATCCGATATCGATTGTTCCATGAAATTGGACAATTCAAGTTGATACGAAGTTCGTTCTGAAATGGAGTGGTTGGTGTATTGCATAGTTCTAGAGATTGGATTTCACTCAAAACATATCAAATGACTACTCCCACCATACTATGGTGTTTCCCAAGTTTTGAACTCAATCCGATATCGATTGGTCCATGAAATTCGACAATTCCGGTTCGTACAAAGTTCGTTATGAACTGGAGTGGTTGGTGTATTGCGCAGTTTTAGAGATTGGATTTCACTCAAAACCCACCAAATGACTCCTCCCACCATATTATGATGTTCCCCAAGTTTCGGACTCAATCCAATATCGATTGGTCCGTGAAATTGGACAATTTAGGTTCGTACAAAATTCGTTATGAAACGGAGTGGTTATTGTATTGCATAGTTTTAGAGATTGGATTTCACTCAAAACCGACCAAATGACTCCTCCCACCATATTATGATGTTCCCAAAGTTTTGGACTCAATCCGATATCGATTGGTCCATGAAATTGAACTATTTAGGTTCGTACGAAGTTCTTTCTAAAATGGGGTGGTTTGTGTTTTGCAAAGTTTTAGATATTGGGTTTCACTCAAAGAGTACCAAGTGACCCCTCCCACCATATTATGATGTTCCCCAAGTTTTGGACTCAATCCGATATCTATTGGTCCATGAAATTGGACAATTCAGGTTCGTACGAAGTTCGTTCAAAAATGGAGTCGTTTTGTGTTTTGCCTAGTTTTCGAGATTCGATTTCACTCAAAGCTCACCAAATGACTCCTCCCACCATATTATGATGTTTCCCAAGTTTTGGACACAATGCTATATCGATTGGTCCATGTAATTAGACAATTCAGGTTCGTACGAAGTTCGTTCAGAAATGGAGTGGTTGGTGTATTGCATAGTTTTAGATATTGGATTCCACTCAAAGAGCACCAAATGACTCCTCCCACCATATTATTATGTTCCCGAAGTTTTGGACTTGATCCGATATCGATTGGTTCATGAAATTGGACAATTCAAGTTCATACGTAGTTCGTTCCGAAATGGAGTGGTTGGTGTGTTGCATAGTTTTAGAGATTGGATTTCCCTCAAAACTCTCGAAATGACTCCTCCAACCATATTATATTGTTCCCCAAGTTTTGGTCTGAATCCAATATCGATTGGTGCATGAAATCGGACTATTCAGGTTCGTGCAAAGTTCGCTCTGAAATGGTGTGGTTGGTGTATTGTTTAGTTTCAGAAATTGAATTTCACTCAAAGAGCACCACATGACTCCTCCCACCGTATGATGATATTCCCCAAGTTTTGGACTCAATCCGATATCGATTGGTCCACGAAATTGGACAATTCAGGTTCGAAAGAAGTTCGTTCTGAAATGGAGTGGTTAGTGTATTGCACAGTTTTAGGGATTCGATATCACTCAAAACCGACCAAATGACTCCTTCCTCCATACTATGGTCTTCCCCAAGTTTTGGACTCAATCCGAAATCGATTGGTCCATGAAATTGGACAATTCAGGTTCGTACGAAGTTTGTGCTATAATGGAGTGAGTGGTGTTTTGCGTAGTTTTAGATATTGAATTTCACTCGAAGAGCACGAAATGACTCCTCCCAACATGTTATGATGTTCCCCAAGGTTTGGATTCAATCCGATATCGATTGGTCCGTGAAATTGGAGAATTCAGATTCGTACGAAGTTCTTTCTGAAATGGAGTGGTTTGTGTTTTGCATAGTTTTAAGATATTGGATTTCACTCAAAGAGCACCAAATGATTCCTCCCACCATATTATGATGTTCCCCAAGTCTTGGACTCAATCCGTTATCGATTGGCCCATGAATTAGACAATTCAGGTTGGTACGAAGTTATTTTGAATTGGAGTGGTTTGTGTTTTGCATAGTTTTAGATATTGGACTTCACTCAAAGAGCACCAATTCACCCATCGCACCATATTATGATGTTCCCCAAATTTTGGACTCAATCCGATATCGATTGGTCCATGAAATTGGACAATTCAGGTTCGTACGAAGTTCGTTCTGAAATGGAGTGGTTTGTATTTTGCATAGTTTTAGAGATTCGATTTCACTCAAAACCTACCAAATGACACCTCCCACCATACTATGATGTTCCCCAAGTTTTGAACTCAATCCGATATCAATTGGGCCACGAAATTGGACAATTCCGGTTCATACGAAGTTCTTTCCGAAATGGAGTGGTTGGTGTGTTGCACAGTTTTAGAGATTGGATTTCACTCAAAACTGACCAAGTGACTCCAACCATATTTTAATGTTCGCCAAGTTTTGGGTTCAATCCGATAACGATTAGTCCATAAAATTGGACAATTCAGGTTCGTATGAAGTTCGTTCTGAAATGAAGTGGTAGCATAGTTCTACAGATTGGATTTCACTCAAAACATACCAAATGACTCCTCCCACCAAACTATGGTGTTCCCCAAGTTTTGGACTCAATCCGATATCGATTGGTCCATGAAATTGGACAATTCAGGTTCGTACGAAGTTCGCTCTGAAATGGTGTGGTTGGTGTATTGTTTAGTTTCAGAAATTGGATTTCACTCAAAACCCACCAAATGATCCTCCCACCATATTGTGATGTTCCCCAAGTTTTGGGCTCAATCCGATGTCGATTGGTCCATTAAATTGGACAATTCAGGTTCGTATGAAGTTCGTTCTGAAATACAGTGATTTGTGTTTTGCATTGTTTTAGACATTGGATTTCACTCAAAGAGCACCACATGACTCCTCCCACCACATTATGATATTCCCCAAGTTTTGGACTCAATCCGATATCGATTGGTCCATGAAATTGGACAATTCAAGTTCGAACGAAGTTCGTTCTGAAATGGAGTGGTTGGTGTATTGCATAGTTTTAGAGATTCGATTTCACTCAAAACCGACCAAATGACTCCTCCCACCATATTATGATATTTCCCAAGGTTAGGACTCAATCCGATATAGATTGGTCCTTGAAATTGGCTAATCCAGGTTCGTACGAAGTTTATTTCGAGATGGAGTGGTTGGTGTGTTGCATAGTTTTGGAGATTGGATTTCACTCAAAACCGACCAAGTGACTCCTCCCACCATATTATGATGTTCCCCAAGTTTTGGACTCAATCTGATTTCTATTGGTCCACGAAATTGGACAATTCAGGTTCGTACGAAGTTTGTGTTGTAATGGAGTGATTGGGGTATTGCATAGTTTTTGACATTGGATTTCACTCAAAGAGCACCAAATGACTCCTCCCACCATATTATGATGTTCCCCAAGTAGTAGACTCAATCCGATATCGATTGGTCCATGAAATTGGACAATTCAGGTTCGTACGAAGTTCGTTCTGAAATATAGTGGTTTGTGTTTTGCATAGTTTTAGATATTGGATTTCACTCAACGAGCACCAAATGACTCCACCCACCATATTATGATGTTCCCCAAGTTTTGGACTGAATCCGATATCGATTGGTCCATGAAATTGGACAATTCAGGGTCGTACGAAGTTCATTTCGAAATGGAGTGGTTGGTGTGTTCCATAGTTTTAGAGATTGGATTTCACTCAAAACTGACCACGTGACTCCTCCCACCATATTATAATGTTCCCCAAGTTTTGGGCTCAATCCGATAACGATTGGTCTATGAAATTGGATAATTCAGGTTCGTACGAAGTTCGTTCTGAAATGGGGTGGTTGGTGTATTGCATAGTTTTAGAAATTGGATTTCACTCAAAACCCACCAAATGACTCCTCTCACCATACTATGATGTTCCCCAAGTTTTGGACTCAATCCGATATCGATTGGTTCATGAAATTGGACAATTCCGGTTCGAACGAAGTTCATTCCGAAATGGAATGGTTGGTGTGTTGCATTGTTTTAGAGAATGGATTTCACACAAAACTGACCAAGTGACTCCCCTCACGATATGGTGTTCTCCAAGTTTTGGACACAATCCGATATCGATTGGTCCGTGAAACTGGACAATGCAGGTTGGTACGATGTTCGTTCTAGAATGGAGTGGTTGGGGTATTGCATAGCTTTAGAGATTGGATTTCACTCAAAACCGACCTAATGACTCCTCCCACCATATTATGATGTTCCCCATGTTTTGGACTCCATCCGATATCGATCAGTCCATGAAATTGGACAATTCAGGTTCGTACGAAGTTCGTTCTGAAATGTAGTGGTTGGTGTATTGCATAGTTTTGGAGATTGGATTTCACTCAAAACTCACTAAATGACTCCTCCCACCATATCATGATGTTCCCAAATTTTTGGACTCAATCCGATATCGATTGGTCCATGAAATTGGACAATTCAGGTTCATACGAAATTCGTTTTGAAAAGGAGTAGTTGGTGTATTGCACAGTTTCAGGGATTGAATTTCATTCAAAACCTACCGAATGACTCCTCCCATCATATTATGATGTTTCCCAACTTTTGGACTCAATTCGATATCGATTGGTCCATGAAATTGGATAATTCAGGTTTGTGCGAAGTTCTTTCTGAAATGGAGTGTTTTGTGTTTTGCATAGTTTTAGATATTGGATTTCACTCCAAGAGCTCCAAAATGCCTCCTCCCACAATATTATGATGTTCCCCAAGTTTTGGACTCAATTCGATATCGATTGGTCCATCAAAGTGGACAATTCAGGTTCGTACGAAGTTCTTTCTGAAATGTAGTGGTTTGTGTTTTGCATAGTTTTAGAGATTGGATTTCACTCAAAACTGACCAAGTGACTCCTCCCACCATATTATAATGTTCCCCAAGTTTTGGGCTCAATCCGAAATCAATTGGTCCCTGAAATTGGACAATTCAGGTTCGTACGAAGTTCGTTCTGAAATGGAGTGGTTGGTGTTTTGCATAGTTTTTGAGATTGGATTTCATTCAAAAAGCACCAAATGACTCCTCCCACCACATTATAGAGTGCCCCAAGTTTTGAACTCAATCCGATATCGATTGGTGCATGAAATTGGACAATTCAGGTTCGTACGAAGTTCGTTATAAAATGGTGTGGTTGGTGTTTTGCATAGTTGTAGAGATTGGATTTCACTCCAAAGTCACCAAATGACAGCTCCCACCATATTATGGTGTTCCCCAATTTTGGGATTCAATCCGATATCCATTGGTCCATGAAATTGGACAATTCAGGTTCGTACGTATGAAATGTTGTGGTTGGTGTTTTGCATAGTTTTAGATATTGGATTTCACTCAAAAAGCACCAAATGACTCCTCCCGCCATATTATAATATCCCCTTGTTTTGGACTCAATCCGATATCGATTGGTCGATGAAATTGGACAATTGAGGTTCGTACGAAGTTCTTTCTGAAATGGAGTGGTTGGTGTTTTGCATAGTTTTAGAGTTTGGTTTTCACTTAAAACTCAACAACTGACTCCTCCCACCAACTTATGATGTTCCCCAAGTTATGGCATAGTTCTAGAGATCGGATTTCATTCCAAAGTCACCAAATGAATCCTCCCACCATATTATGATGTTCCACAACTTTGGGACTCAATCCGATATCGATTCGTCCATGAAATTGAACAATTTAGGTTCGTACGAAGTTCTTTATGAAATGGAGTGGTTGGTGTTTTGCATAATTTTAGAGATTGGATTTCACTTAAAACCCACCAAATCACTCCTCCCACCATATTATGGAGTTCCCCAAGTTTTGGACTCAATCCGAGATCGATTGGTCCATGAAATTCGACAATTCAGGTTCGTACGATATTCGTTCTGAAATGGAGTGGTTGGTGTTTTGCATAGTTTTAGAGATTGGATTTCACTCAAAAGCACTAAATGACTCCTCCCACTATATTATAGAGTGCCCCAAGTTTTGGACTCAATCTGATATCGATTGGTCCATGAAATTGGACAATTCAGGTTCGTTCGAAGTTCATCTGAAATAGAGTGGTTGGTGTATTGCATAGGTTTAGAGTTTGGATTTCACTCAAAACAAACCAAATGACTCCTCCCACAATATTATGATGTTGCCCAAGTTTTGGACTCAATCCGATATCGATTGGTCGATGAAATTGGACAATTGAGGTTCGTACGAAGTTCGTTCCGAAATGCAGTGGTTGGTGTTTTGCATAGTTTTAGAGTTTGGGTTTCACTTAAAACCCAACAAATGACTCCTCCCACCAACTTATGATGTTCCCCAAGTTATGGCATAGTTCTAGAGATTGGATTTCATTCCAAAGTCACCAAATGAATCCTCCCACCATATTATGATGTTCCACAACTTTGGGACTCAATCCGATATCGATTGGTCCATGAAATTGAACAATTTAAGATTGTACGAAGTTCTTTATGAAATGGAGTGGTTGGTGTTTTGGATAATTTTAGAGACTAGATTTCACTTAAAACCCACCAAATCACTCCTCCCACCATATTATGGAGTTCCCCAAGTTTTGGACTCAATCCGATATCGATTGGTCCACGAAATTCGACAATTCAGGTTCGTACGATATTCGTTCTGAAATGGAGTGGTTGGTGTTTTGCATAGTTTTAGAGATTAGATTTCACTGAAAACTCAGCAACTTACACCTCCCACCATATTGTTATGTTCCCCAAGTTTTGGACTCAATCCGATATCGATTGGTAAATGAAATTGGACAATTCAGGTTCGTGCGAAGTTCATTATGAAATGGAGTGGTTAGTGTATTGCATAGTTCTCGAGATTGGATTTCACTCAAAACCCACCAAATGACTCCTCCCACCATATTATGATGTTTCCCACTTCTGGGACTTAATTCGGTATAGATTGGTCCATGAAATTGGACAATTCAGGTTCGTAAGAAGTTCATTATGAAATGGAGTGTTTGGTGTTTTGCATAGTTTTAGAGATTGGATTTCACTCAAAACCCACCAAATGAGTCCTCACACCATATTATGATGTTCCCGAAGTTTTGAACTCAATCCGATATCGATTGGTCCACGAAATTGGACAATTCAGGTTCGTACGATGTTCGTTCTGAAATGGAGTGGTTGGTGTTTTTCATAGTTTTAGAGATTGGATTTCACTCAAAAGTCACCAAATGACACACCTCCCACCGTATTATGATGTTCACCAAGTTTTGGACTCAATCCTATATCGATTGGTCTATGAAATTGGACATTTCAGGTTCGTACAAAGTTCGTTCCGAAATGGAGTAGTTGGTATATTCAATTGTTTTAGAATTGGATTTCACTCAAAACTCAACAAATGACTCCTCCCACCATATTATGACGTTCCCCAAGTTTTGGACTCAATCCGATATCGATTGGTCCATGAAATTGGACAATTCAGGTTTGTACGAAGTTCACCCTGAAATGGTATGGTTGGTGTATTGCATAGCTTTACAGATTGGATTTCACTCAAAACCCAACAAATGACTCCTCCCACCATATTATGATGTTCACCAAGTTTTGGGCTCAATCCGATATCAATTGGTCCATGAAATTGGACAATTCAAGTTCGTACGAAGTTCGTTCTGAAATGGAGTGGTTGGTGTTTTGCATAGTTCTAGACATTGGATTTTACTCAAAACCCACCAAATGACTCCTGTCGCCCAATTATGATGTTCGCCAAGTTTTGGACACAATCCGATATCGATTGGTAAATGAAATTGCACAATTCAAGTTCCTACTAAGTTCATTCTGAAATGGACTGGTTGGTATATTGCATAGTTCTAGAGATTGGATTTCACTCCAAAGTATCCAAATGACTCTTCCCACCATATTATGCTGTTCTCCAAGTTTCGGACTCAATCCAATATCGATTTATCGATGAAATTGGACAATTCAGGTTCGTACGAAGTTTGTTCCGAAATGGAATGGTTGGTCTTTTGCATAGTTTTAGAGATTGGACTTCACTCAAAACCCACTAAATGACTCCTCCCGCCATATTATGATGTTCCTCAAGTTTTGGAATCAATCCGATATCGATTGGTCCACGAAATTGGACAATTTAGGTTCTTACGAAGTTCGTTATGAAATGGAGTGGTTGGTGTATTGCATAGTTCTAGAGATTGGATTCCACTCCAAAGTCACCAAATGACTACTCCCACCACATGATGATGTTCCCAAACTTTGGGACTCAATCTGATATAGATTGGTCACGAAATTGGACAATTCAGGTTCGTACGAAATTCATTATGAAATGGAGTGGTTGGTGTTTTGCATAGTTTTAGCGATTGAATTTCACTCAAAACCCACCAAATGACTCCTCCCACCATATTATGATGTTCCCCAAGTTTTGGAATCAATCCGATATCGATTGGTCCATGAAATTGGACAATTCAGTTTCGTACGAAGTTCGTTGTGAAATGGAGTGGTTGGGGTATTGCATAGTTCTAGAGATTGGATTCCACTCCAAAGTCACCAAATGACTACTCCCACCACATTATGATGTTCCCCAATTTTGGGACTCAATCTGACATAGATTGGTCATGAAATTGGACAATTCAGGTTCGTACGAAGTTCATTATGAAATGGAGTGGTTGGTGTTTTGCATAGTTTTAGCGATTGGATTTCACTCAAAAACCCACCAAATGACTCCTCCCACCATATTATGATGTTCTCCAAGTTTTGGACTCAATCTGATATCGATTGGTTCACCAAATTGGACAATTCAGGTTCCCACGATGTTCGTTCTGAAATGGTGTTTTGCACAGTTTTAGAGATTGGGTTTCACTCGAAAAGCACCAAATGACTCCTCCCACCATATTATGATGTTCCCCAAGTTTTGGACTCTATGTGATATCGATTTATCGTTGAAATTGGATAATTCAGGTTCTTACGAAGTTCGTTCTGCAATGGAATGGTTGGTCTTTTGCATAGTTTTAGAGATTGGACTTCAATCAGAACCCACCAAATGACTCCTCCCGCCCTATTACGATGTTCGCCAAGTTTTGGAATCAATCCGATATCGATTGGTAAATCAAATTGGACAATTCAGGTTCCTACTAAGTTCGTTCTGAAATGGAAAGGTTGGTGTATTGCATAGTTCTAGAGATTGGATTTCACTCGAAAGTCACCCCCACCACATTATGATGTTCCCCAACTTTGTGACTCAATCCGATATAGATTGGTCCATGAAATTGGACAATTTAGGTTCGTACGAAGTTCATTATGAAATGGAGTGGTTGGTTGCATAGTTTTAGAGATTGGATTTCACTCAAAACTCAACAAATGACTCCTCCCACCATATTATGATGTTCCCCAAGTTTTGGACTCAATCCGATATCGATTGGTCCATGAAATTGGACAATTCAGGTTCGTACAATGTTCGCCCTGAAATGGTGTGGTTGGTGTATTGCATAGTTTTACAGATTGGATTTCACTCAAAACCCACCAAATGACTCCTCCCACCATATTATGATGTTCACCAAGTTTTGGGCTCAATCCGATCTCAATTGGTCCAAGAAATTGGACAATTCAAGTTCGTACGAAGTTCGTTCTGAAATGGAGTGGTTGGTGTTTTGCATAGTTCTAGACATTGGATTTCACTCAAAACCCACCAAATGACTCCTCCCGCCTTATTATGATGTTCCCCAAGTTTTGGACACAATCCGATATCGATTGGTAAATGAAATTGGACAATTTAGGTTCCTGCTAAGTTCGTTCTGAAGTGGACTGGTTGGTGTATTGCATAGTTCTAGAGATTGGATTTCACACCAAAGTCACCAAATGACTCCTCCCACCATATTATGCTGTTCTCCAAGTTTTGGACTCAATCCGATATCGATTGGCCCATGAAATTGGACAATTTCGGTTCCCACGAAGTTCGTTCTGAAATGGATTGGTTGGTGTTTTGCACAGTTTTAGAGATTGGATTTCACTCAAAAAGCACCAAATGACTCCTTCCACCATATTATGATGTCCCTCAAGTTTTGGACTCAATCCGATATCGATTTATTGATGAAATTGGAGAATTCAGGTTCGTACGAAGTTCGTTCTGAAATGGAACGGTTGGTCTTTTGCATAGTTTTAGAGATTGGACTTCACTCAAAACCCACCAAATGACTCCTCCCGCCATATTGCGATGTTCACCAAGTTTTGGACTCAATCCGATATCGATTGGCCCACGAAATTGAACAATTCAGGTTCGTACGAAGTTCGTTATGAAATGGAGTGGTTGGTGTTTTGCAAAGTTTTAGAGATTGGATTTCACTCCAAAGTCACCAAATGACCCCTCCCACCATATTATGATGTCCCCAAGTTCTGGACTCAATCCGATATCGATTGGTCCATGAAATTGGACAATTCATGTTCGTTCGAAGTTCGCTCAGAAATGGTGTGGTTGGTGTATTGCATAGTTTTAGAAATTGGATTTCACTCCAAAGCCAACAAATGACTCCTCCCACAATATTATGATGTTCCCGAAGTTTTGGACTCAATCCGATATCCATTGGTCCACGAAATTGGACAATTCAGGTTCCCACGAAGTTCGTTGTGAAATGGAGTGGTTGGTGGTTTGCACAGTTTTAGAGATTCGATTTCCCCAAGTTTTGGACTCAAGTCGATATCGATTTATCGATGAAATTGGACAATTCAGGTTCGTACGAAGTTCGTTCTGCAATGGAATGGTTGATCTTTTGCATAGTTCTAGAGATTGGACTTCACTCAAAACCCACCAAATGACTCCTCCCGCCCTATTGTGATGTTCGCCAAGTTTTGGACACAAACCGATATCTATTCGGAAATGAAATTGGACAATTCAGGTTCCTACTAAGTTCGTTCTGAAATGGACTGGTTGGTGTATTGCATAGTTCTAGAGATTGGATTTCACTTGAAAGTCACCAAATGACTACTCCCACCACATTATGATGTTCCCCAACTTTGGGACTCAATCCGATATAAATTGGTCCGTGAAATTGGACAATTCAGGTTCGAACGAAGTTCATTATGAAATGGAGTGGTTGGTGTTTTGCATAGTTTTAGAGATTGGATTTCACGCAAAACCCACCAAATGACTCCCAACACCATATTATGATGTTCCCAATGTTTTGGGCTTAATCCGATATCGATTGGTCCATGAAATTGGACAATCCAGGCTCGTACGATGTTCATTCTGAAATGGAGTGGTTGGTGTATTGCATAGTTCTAGAGATTGGATTTCACTCCAAAGCCAACAAATGACTCCTCCCACCATATGACGATGTTCCCCAAGTTTTGAACTCAATTTGATATCGATTGGTCCATGAAATTGGACAACTCAGGTTTATACGAAGTTCGTTCTGAAATGGAGTGATTGGTGTATTGTATAGTTCTACAGATTGGATTTCACTCCAAAGTCACCAAATGACTCCTCCCACCATATTATGCTGTTCTCCAAGTTTTGGACTCAATCCGATATCGATTGATCCATGAAATTGGACAATTCAAGTTCCACGAAGTTCGTTCTGAAATGGAGTGGTTGGTGTTTTGCACAGTTTTAGAGATTGGATTTCACACAAAAAGCTCCAAATGACTCCTCCCACCATATTATGATGTTCCCCAAGTTTTGGACTCAATCCGATATCGATTTATCGACGAAATTGGACAATTCAGGTTCGTATGAAGTTCATTCTGAAATGGAATGGTTGGTCTTTTGCATAGTTTTAGAAATTGGACTTCACTCAAAACCCACCAAATGACTCCTCCCGCCATATTATGATGTTCCCCAACTTTTGCACTCAATTTGATATCGATTGGTCCATGAAATCGGACAATTCAGGTTCGTACGAAGTTCGTTCTGAAATGGAGTGGTTGGTGTATTGCGTAGTTCTACAGATTCGATTTCACTCCAAAGTCACCAAATGACTCCTCCCACCATATTATGCTGTTCTCCAAGTTTTGGACTCAATCCGATATCGTTTGATCCATGAAATTGGACAATTCAGGTTCCCATGAAGTTCGTTCTGAAATGGAGTGGTTGGTGTTTTGCACAGGTTTAGAGATTGGTGTTGAGCCTATTCTTAACAACTAAAATGAGTTATTAAAAACAGCAACTTTAATTCTCGCAAGTGCACGAACCGTTTATAGTATAGCTTATGTAAATACGAGGTCGATCCCACGGAGAATGGTAACTTGGTTCCAAGTTAAATTACTTAGAATGCTAGAAAAACATAGAACAAAGAAACTGACTAACTAGCTAAAGGCAAGGTCGAATTCAACAATGCCTCTTGCTAATTACTCAAGGTCTAGGACAGAATCCTAGCACCACACACGCACTCGAAATGGGGGGTTTTGTTGTTGAGATGAAAACAAGAAAGTGAAATGAAAGTGCTCGAAAGTAAACACTGGCAGCAATCAACAAGTTGTGAAACAATGATTGAGAGGTGTTAGAGACTTGGAATCCACCACTAGTTTTCCTATCCAAGTTATGAATGCATAGAAATTAACTCAAGCTTCATTAACAATAGATTATCGCATACAAGCCTATGGTATCTAGGTGCAGGATGCATGATTCTCCTAAGGCATGTGATTATGCATAGTATCTACACAACACGTGATCTCTAATATGCAACCTAAGCATGGTATCTACTTAGAATAAAGCATACAAGAGTCATTAAGCTCCTTGAGAATATGATAATCACACAAGTCCTAGAACATGGTATCTGTCCTAGTCAACCTATGGTTATTAACCCCTTGAATGATTCTTAGGCCATTCATGTGTTGCTTGTGAAAGGAGAGTAGAATTGGTGAATCTAAACCCCTTCCCAACCTGTGCTAGATGCATAAAATCCTAGTTAGCTACTCCAAGAAAACATACATCAAGCACATAATAAACTAGAGATTAACAACTTGATAATAAAAGCAAGGAAATCAATTAACTATAAAATCATCCATAACATTGAATATTCATGACTAGGGCTTCATCCTAAGCCCTAACTAAATGGATTAGTTAGACATAACTATGAATACAGAAAATAAGAAATACATAGATAGGATAAAGAGAGGAGAAGAACTAGATGATGGCAGCAAGGAAGTTCCCAGGACAGCTCCAAGCTCCCTTGACAGCTCCAAGCTCCCTTCTCTCTTTGTGGTGAATCTGAATGTGTGTATGAGAGTAATGGATGAAGTGAATGTGTGTGTCTGCCCTCCTTCCTTGAATGAGTGTGCAACTCTCTATTTATAGAGTGCAATTTCGTGCTCCCCATTGGCTGGTGAAGCACACCTCTCTTAGCTGCTCCCAACTGCTCCAGCTGCCCATACTTGCCAACTGCTCCAGCTGACAAATACATGCTTTGGTATGGTTTCTTTATGGAAAGCTTGACTTTTGTTCATTTTTCTGAGCTTCTGAGCTGATTTGACTCCCATGTGTGGCTGCCCATGGCTCTAGGGATGTAGCCACATTAAATGTGATGGCAGCCAACATGACATTTCTGTGAACTTGGTTCAGTCTTTGACGTGTTGAGGGCTCCAGATTTATCCAATCGGGCTGAAATTTGGATATGTTATAATAGACACCCATTGCCACAACTTCTATGAAAGATGTCTCCTCATCCGACCTGTGTAAGTTACTGAAATGAGGCCTGCAAGATGACCTACGAAACTGGACTGACAAGGAGTGTGGCACAAATTGGTTTTGTCTTTAAGCTCATATTCCTCTTGTGCCACTCAGCCCTTAACATGCATGAATTGTATCAAATGTCATCCCCTTGCTGTCTTAACCTACAAAGCACACAAACATAGGTAAAGAGACTCAAAATAAAGAGAAGCTAACAAAATTACTAAGGAAAGAAGGCATGCAAATATGTGAAATTATGAGCTTATCAGTATTGCATAGTTCTAGGGATTGGATTTCACTCAAAAAAAAAAAAAAAAAATGACTCCTCCCACCATATTATGATGTTCCATAAGTTTAGGACTCAATCCGATATCGATTGGTCCAAGAAATTTGACAACTCAGGTTCGTACGAAGATCGTTTTGAAATGGAGTGGTCGGTGTATTGCAAAGTTCTAGAGATTGGATTTCACTCAAAACGAACCAAATGACTCCTATCACCATATTACGATGTTCCCCAAATTTCGAACTCAATCTGATATCGATTGGCCCAAGAAATTTGACAATTTAGGTTCGTACGAAGTTCGTTCTGAAATGGAGTGGTTGGTGTTTTGCATAGTTTCAGAGAGCATAGTTTCAGAGATTGGATTTCAGTCAAAACCCACCAAATGACTCCTCCCACCATATTATGATGTTTCCCAAGTTTTGAACTCAATCCGATATCGATTGGTCCATCAAATTGGACAATTCAGGTTCGTACGAAGTTCGTTCTGAAATGGAATAGTTGGTGTACTGCATAGTTTTAGAGATTGGATTTCACTCAAAACCCACCGAATGACTCCTCCCACCATATTATCATGTTCCCCAGGTTTTGGACTCAGTCCGATATCGATTGGTCCATGAAATTAGACAATTCGGGTTCGTACGAAGTTCTTTCTGAAATGGAGTGGTTTGTGTTTTGCACAGTTTTCGATATTGGATTTCACTCAAAGACCACCAAATGACTCCTCACACCATATTATGAAGTTCCCCAAGTTTTGGACTCTATCCGATATTGGTTGGTCCATGAAATTGGACAATTCAGGTTCGTACGAAGTTCGTTCTGAAATGGAGTGGTTGGTGTATTGCAAAGTTTTAGGGATTCAACTTCATTCAAAACCCACCAAATCACTCCTCCCACCATATTATGATGTTCCCCAAGTTTTGGACTCAATTCGATATCGATTGGTCCTTGAAATTGGACAATTCAGGTTCGTACGAAATTTGTTCTGAAACGGAGTGGTTGGTGTATTGCATAGTTTTTGAGATTGGATTTCACTCAATGAAAGGACCCGCCCCGAATTTTTCAGAACCCGAAGCGAACCCTTTGGAATTCCCGACATCATCCCGATGCCAAGCCTACTTACTAAAAACCGAGACTTCCTGCTGAAATTTCGGCAGAGTCTCCTCTATAAATTGGACATTTCCCAAAATTTTAACCTGCATAAAAACGCATTTAATATTCACAACTGACAGCATGCACAATATAATTTCATACAATCTACATAAATGGCCTTCGGCCTTCTAATAATTCTCAATCAACTACCAAACCCGCTAACCAAACAATTCAAATATAAATTATGACTAACATTTAGTCTGCGGCTGCACCTAATAACCTTAGGCTGCCTACGTACCCTCCTTGAGGGATCAAGCCACACGTAGTTCTTCCATAAAACCCAATTCCACACTTAGGCGATACCTTATTTCATTTCTCTGTATTACACATAATCTCCCCATACGCTTGTACAACCAACGCCACGTATGGGGTCTGTCAACACGCGGATAACCTACGCCACGTGCGACCATGCCATACTATCATAATATCTCCTCATACGCCGGTACAACCAATGCCACGTATGGGGTCTATCTCAACGCCGGATAACCTACGCCACGCGAGACCTGCACATCATATCACATATCTCCCCATACGCCGGTACAACCAATGCCACGTATAGGGTCTGTCGACACGCCTGATAACCTACGCCACGTGCGACCTCAACACAATATCACATAATCTCCCCATACACCGGTACAACCAACGCCACATATGGGGCCTGTCTCAACGCCGGATAACCTACGCCACGTGAGACCTGAACATCATATCACAAATCTCCCCATACGCCGGTACAACCAACGTCACGTATGTTGCCTGTCTGCACGCCGAATAACCTACGCCACGTGGGACCTAACTTTCACTTGGTGGTACTTGTAGTGAAACCAAGATCCGGGGAGGTACCTAAGATAGTGCGTATAGCACTCCAAACTGACATTCTAGACTCTTTTGTACCCTTGTACAAACATATATAATTATAATTATATATATTAATTCTAATATCGTGTAACCCTCCACCATAGTCTAGCAGGTGGGATTACTCCGGGAGACTCATGGTCAACCAAGGGTCAAACTACCCTAACCCTGGTCAAACGGACCTGCGGAGCCCACGACCTCCAATTTCCGATCCAAAAGTCCCTATGGTTTTTAGAAGATATAGGACACTCGTCCTGCAAGTTTGGTTCATATCGGACGGTCGGATCGCTCACGATCGCACGATCTGACGGTTAATATAAAATATAAACTTTAAATTATTATTCGGAACATCCGGGGCTCCGATTCACAATCCGTGAATTCCTACACGATCCTATAATTACCTAGATTAGCATATATTAAATTTGGGACCATCCAACGGTCCCAACCTATCGAACCCGGATAACGCACAATATGCGATCGTCCGTTCGATAGTCAAACGACGTCCGAATTGAGATCCGTGAAATCCTATGCACTCGTGACAACCTAAGGATCTCATCGAGACACAGTGCCACTTTTTCTACAGTGCCCACGCGCCGCCGCACGCGCCGGCAGCGCGTGGGTGCCCAAAGCGATAAAGCTTCGCCGGAAAATCTCAAAACCACGGCTCCAAACTCCTACCCTAGGTATAACACCCTATTTGGAGCCACATTTGTTCTTGGACCTACCCCAAAAACTGACCGAAAGTGGCCGAAATCGCGATCCCAAAACCGGCCGAATTTCAATTCGAAAACCGAATTGGCTACGCTACGAATCGATCCAATCCTACACAACAAGCAGCTAGAGCATGAAAAGTAGGTGAGAAACCATACCTTGCTCGTCGGAATCGGTGGCCGGAGGAGGGAGATCGACGGCGGAGAAGTTCGGACGACACCCGCCGCTTCTTCTCCATTTTTCGGCAAAACCGCGGCGGCTGGAGGCGGAAGCCGGCTGGGGTTGGAAGAGGACGACGGCCCGGTCATTTTTGTACCGGTCCCGTCGTCATCGGTGGCCGGAGACGTGGCTAGCTGTCGTCGCGCGCGAGAGAGAGGAGAGAGAGACCAAGCGAGAGAGAGAGAGAGAGAGAGAGAGAGAGAGAGAGAGAGAGAGAGAGAGAGAGAGAGAGAGAAATCTGATTCTTATAAAAAAAATCCCATTTTGAAACAATTACGATTATGCCACGGGGTTTCTTTTGACCATATCTCTCTCGTTACAACTCCGATTCGAGCCCACTACGTGTCTATGAACTCGTCTCAGTACGACCTATCCAAACATACTAGTCACTGCCCCAAACTCTCTCCTGATAAGAATATGACCAAAATGCCCTTAAATAATTAAACAATTTAAGTAAGGGTTAAATTTGGAGTCGGGGTGTTACACTTAAAACTCACCAAATGACTCCTCCCATCAAACTATGATGTTCCCCAAGTTTTGGACTCAATCCGATATCGATTGGTCCGTGAAATTGGATAATTCAGGTTCGTACGAAGTTCGTTCTAAAATGAAGTGGTTGGTGTATTGCATAGTTCTGGAGATTCGATTTCACTCAAAACCCACCAAATCACTCCTCCCACCATATTATGATCTTCCCCATGTTTTGGACTGAATCCGATATCGATTGGTCCGTGAAATTGGACAATTCCAGTTTGTACGAAGTTCATTTTGAAATGGTGTGGTTGGTGTATTGAACAGTTTTAGAGATTGGATTTCACTCAAAACTCACCAAATGACTCCTCCGACCATATTATGATGTTCCCCAAGGTTTGGACTCAATCCAATAACGATTGGGGCATGAAATTGGAAAATTCAGATTCGGACGAAGTTTGTTCGTAAATGGAGTGGTTGTTGTGTTGCATAATTTTAGATATTGGATTTCACTCAAAGAGCACCAAATGACTCCTCCCACGATATTATGATGTTCCCCAAGTTTTGGACTCAATCCGATATCGATTGGTCCATGAAATTGGACAATTCAGGTTCACACGAAGTTCGTTCTGAAATGGAGTGGTTGGTGTTTTGCATAGCTTTAGATATTGGATTTCACTCAAAACACCTCAAATGACTCCACCCACCATGTTATGACGTTCCCCAAGTTTTTGGACTCAATCCGATATCGATTGGTCCATGAAATTGGACAATTCAGGTTCGTACGAAGTTCATTCTGAAATGGAGTGGTTGGTGTATTGCATAGTTTTAGAGATTGGATTTCACTCAAAACACACCAAATGACTCCTCCCACCATATTATGATCTTCCCCAAGTTTTGGACTCAATCCGATATCGACTGGTCCATGAAATTGGACAATTCAGGTTCATACGAAGTTCATTCAGAAATAGAGTGGTTGGTGTACTGCATAGTTTTAGAGATTGGTGATAAGCTCATAATTTCACACATTTGCATGCCTTCTTTCCTTAGTAATTTTGTTAGCTTCTCTTTATTTTGAGTCTCTTACCTATGTTTGTGTGCTTTGTAGGTTAAGACAGCAAGGGGATGACATTTGATACAATTCATGCATGTTAAGGGCTGAGTGGCACAAGAGGAATATGAGCTTAAAGAGAAAACCAATTTGTGCCACACTCCTTGTCAGTCCAGTTTCGTAGGTCATCTTGCAGGCCTCATTTCAGTAACTTACACAGGTCGGATGAGGAGACATCCTTCATAGAAGTTGTTCCAATGGGTGTCTATTATAACATATCCAAATTGCAGCCCAAGTGGATAAATCAGGAGCCCTCAACACGTCAAAGACTGAACCAAGTTCACAGAAATGTCATGTTGGCTGCCATCACATTTAATGTGGCTACATCCCTAGAGCCATGTGCTACACATGGGCAGCCACACATGGGAGTCAAATCAGTTCAGAAGCTCAGAAAGATGAACAAAAGTCAAGCTTTCCATAAAGAAACCATACCAAAGCATGTATTTGTCAGCTGGAGCAGTTGGCAAGTATGGGCAGCTGGAGCAGTTGGGAGCAGCTAAGAGAGGTGTGCTTCACCAGCCAAAGGGGAGTACGAAATTGCACTCTATAAATAGAGAGTTGCACACTCATTCAAGAAAGGAGGGCAGACACACACATTCACTTCATCCATTACTCTCATACACACATTCAGATTCACCACAAAGAGAGAAGAGAGCTTGGAGCTGCCAAGGGAGCTTGGAGCTGTCCTGGGAACTTCCTTGCTGCCATCATCTAGTTCTTCTCCTCTCTTTATCCTATCTATGTATTTCTTATTTTCTGTATTCATAGTTATGTCTAACTAATCCATTTAGTTAGGGCTTAGGATGAAGCCCTAGTCATGAATATTCAATGTTATGGATGATTTTATGGTTAATTGATTTCCTTGCTTTTATTATCAAGTTGTTAATCTCCAGTTTATTATGTGCTTGATGTATGTTTTCTTGGAGTAGCTAACTAGGATTTTATGCATCTAGCACAGGTTGGGAAGGGGTTTAGATTCACCAATTCTACTCTCCTTTCACAAGCAACACATGAATGGCCTAAGAATCATTCAAGGGGTTAATAACCATAGGTTGACTAGGACAGATACCATGTTCTAGGACTTGTGTGATTATCATATTCTCAAGGAGCTTAATGACTCTTGTATGCTTTATTCTAAGTAGATACCATGCTTAGGTTGCATATTAGAGATCACGTGTTGTGTAGATAGCATGCATAATCACATGCCTTAGGAGAATCATGCATCTTGCACCTAGATACCATAGGCTTGTATGCGATGATCTATTGTTGATGAAGCTTGAGTCAATTTCTATGCATTCATAACTTGGATAGGAAAACTAGTGGTGGATTCCAAGGCTCTAACACCTCTCAATCATTGTTTCACAACTTGTTGATTGCTGCCAGTGTTTACTTTCGAGCACTTTCATTTCACTTTCTTGTTTTCATTTCAACAACAAAACCCCCCATTTCGAGTGCGTGTGTGGTGCTAGGATTCTGTCCTAGACCTTGAGTAATTACCCAGAGGCATTGTTGAATTCGACCTTGCCTTTAGCTAGTTAGTCAGTTTCTTTGTTCTTTGTTTTTCTAGCATCCTAAGTAATTTAACTTGGAACCAAGTTACCATTCTCCGTGGGATCGACCTCGTATTTACATAAGCTATACTATAAACGGTTCGTGCACTTGTGAGAATTAAAGTTGCTGTTTTTAATAACTCATTTTAGTTGTTAAGAATTGGCTCAACAATTGGATTTCACCCAAAACCCACCAAATGACTCCTCCCACCATATTATGATGTTCCCCAAGTTTTGGACTCAATCCGATATCGATTGGTCCATGAAATTGAACAATTCAAGTTCGTACGAAGTCCGTTCTAAAATGGAGTGGTTGGTGTATGACATAGTTTTAGAGATTGGATTTCACTCAAAACTCACCAAATGACACATTACACCATATTATGATGTTACCCAAGTTTTGGACTTAATCCGATATCGATTGGTCCACGAAATTGGATAATTCAGGTTCGTACGAAGTTCATTCTGAAATGGAGTGGTTGGTGTATTGCATAGTTTTAGAGATTGGATTTCACTAAAAACTCACCAAATGACTCCTCCCACAATATTTCGATGTTCCCCAAGTTTTGGACTCAATCCGATATCTACTGGTCCATGAAATTGGACAATTCAGGTTCATACGAAGTTCGTTCAGAAATAGAGTGGTTGGTGTATTGCGTAGTTTTAGAGATTGGATTTCACTCAAAACCCACCAAATGCCTCCCCCCCACCATATTATGATGTTCCCGAAGTTTTGGACTCAATCCGATATCGATTGGTGCACGAAATTGGACAGTTCAGGTTCGTACGAAGTTCTTTATCAACTAGAGTGGTTGGTGTATTGCATAGTTTTAGAGATTGGATTTCACTCTAAAACCACCAAATGATTCCTCCCCCCATATTACAATGTTCCCCAAGTTTTGGACTCAATCCGATATCGATTGGTCCATGAAATTGGACAATTCAGTTTCGTACGAAGTTCGTTCTGAAATGGAGTGGTTAAATACCGAACCAAGTGGATAAATCTGGAGCCCTCAACACGTCAAAGACTGAACCAAGTTCACAGAAATGTCATGTTGGCTGCCATCACATTTAATGTGGCTACATCCCTAGAGCCATGTGCTACACATGGGCAGCCACACATGGGAGTCAAATCAGGTCAGAAGGTCAGAAAGATGAACAAAAGTCAAGCTTTCCATAAAGAAACCATACCGAAGCATGTATTTGTCAGCTGGAGCAGTTGGCAAGTATGGGCAGCTGGAGCTGTTGGGAGCAGCTAAGAGAGGTGTGCTTCACCATCCAAAGGGGAGCACGAAATTGCACTCTATAAATAAAGAGTTGCACACTCATTCAAGAAGAGAGGGCAGACACACACATTCACTTCATCCATTACTCTCATACACACATTCAGATTCACCACAAAGAGAAAAGGAAGCTTGGAGCTGTCAAGGGAGCTTGGAGCTGTCCTGGGAACTTCCTTGCTGCCATCATCTAGTTCTTCTCCTCTCTTTATCCTATCTATGTATTTCTTATTTTCTGTATTCATAGTTATGTCTAACTAATCCATTTAGTTAGGGCTTAGGATGAAGCCCTAGTCATGAATATTCAATGTTATGGATGATTTTATGGTTAATTGATTTCCTTGCTTTTATCATCAAGTTGTTAATCTCCAGTTTATTATGTGCTTGATGTATGTTTTCTTGGAGTAGCTAACTAGGATTTTATGCATCTAGCACAGGTTGGGAAGGGGCTCAGATTCACCAATTCTACTCTCCTTTCACAAGCAACACATGAATGGCCTAAGAATCATTCAAGGAGTTAATAACCATAGGTTGACTACGACAGATACCATGTTCCCCAAGTTTTGGACTCAATCCGATATCGATTGGTCCATGAAATTGGACAATTCAGGTTCGCACGAAGTTCGTTATGAAATGGAGTGGTTGTTGTATTGCATTGGTTTAGAGATTGGATTTCACTCAAAACTCACCAAATGACTCCACCCACTATATTATGATGTTCCCCAAGTTTTTGACTCAATCCTATATCGATTGGACCATGAAATTGGACAATTCTGGTTCATACAAAGTTCGTTCAGAAATAGAGTGGTTGGCGTATTGCATAGTTTTAGAGATTGTATTTCACTAAAAACACACCAAATGACTCCTCCCACCATATTTTGATGTTCCCCAAGTTTTGGACTCAATCCTATATCGATTGGTCCATGAAATTGGACAATTCGGGTTCGTACGACGTTCGTTCTGAAATGGAGTGGTTTGTGTTCTACATAGTTTTTGATATTGGATTTCACTCAAAGATCCTCAAATGACTAATCCCACCATATAGTGTTTCCCAAGTTTGGGACTCAATCCTATATCGATTGGTCCATGAAATTGGACAGTTCAGGTTCGTACCAAGTTCGTTCTGAAATGGAGTGGTTGGTATATTGCATAGTTTTAGAGATTGGATTTCATTCAAAACCCACCAAATGACTCCTCCCACCATATTATGATGTTCCCCAAGTTTTGGACTCAATCCGATATCAATTGGTCCATGAAATTGGACAATTCAAGTTTGTACGAAGTTCGTTTTGAAATGAAATGGTTAGTGTATTGCATAGTTTTAGAGATTGGATTTCACTCAAAACGCACTAAATGACTCCTCCCACCATATTATGATGTTCCCCAAGTTTTGGACTCAATCCGATTTCGATTGGTCTATGAAATTGGACAATTCAATTTCGTACGAAGTTCGTTATGAAATGGAGTGGTCCGTGTATTGCATAGTTTTAGAGATTGGATTTCTTTCAAAACTCACCAAATGACTCCTCCCAACATATTATGAGGTTACACAAGTTCTGCACTCAATCCGATATCGATTGTTCAATGAAATTGTACAATTCATGCCCGTACACAGTTCTTTCTGAAATGGAGTGGTTTGTGCTTTGCATAGTTTAGGTATTGGATTTCACTCAAAGAGCACCAAATAACTCCACCCACCATATTATGATGTTCCCCAAGTTTTGGACTCAATCCGATATCGATTGGTCCACGAAATTGGACAATTCAAGTTCGTACGAAGTTCGTTCTAAAATGGAGTGGTCGGTGCATTGCATAGTTTTTGAGATTGGATTTCACTCAAAACTCAAAAAACGACTCCTCCCACCATATTATGATGTTCCCGAAGTTTTGGACTCAATCCTATATCGATTGGTCCATGAAATTGGACAAGTCAATTTTGTACGAAGTTCGTTCTGAAATGGAGTGGGTGGTGTATTGCATAGTTTTAGAGATTGGATTTCACTAAAAACTCACTAAATGGCTCCTCCAACCATATTATGATGTTCCCCAAGTTTTGGACTCAATCCGATATCGATTGGTCCATGAAATTGGACAATTCAAGTTCGTACGAAGTTTGTTATGAAATTGAGTGGTCGGTGTATTGCATAGTTTTAGAGATTGGATTTAACTCTAAAGTCAGCAAATGACTCCTCCAGCCATATTGTGATGTTCCCCAAGTTTTGGACTCAATCCTATATCGATTGGTCCATGAAATTGGACAATTCAAGTTCGTACGAAGTCCGTTCGGAAATGGAGTGGTTGGTGTATGACATAGTTTTAGAGATTGGATTTCACTCAAAACTCACCAAATGACACATTACACCATATTATGATGTTACCCAAGTTTTGGACTTAATCCGATATCGATTGGTCCACGAAATTGGATAATTCAGGTTCTTGCGAAGTTCATTCCGAAATGCAGTGGTTGGTGTATTGCATAATTTTAGAGATTCGATTTCACTCAAAACCCACCAAATGACTCCTCCCACCATATTATGATGTTCCCCAAGTTTTGGACTCAATCCAATATCGATTGGTCCATGAAATTGCACAATTCAGGTTCAGACGAAGTTCGTTCTGAAATGGAGTGGTTGGTGTATTGCATAGTTCTAGAGATTGGATTTCACTCAAAACTCGCCAAATGACCCCTCCTACCATATTATGATATTCCCCAATTTTTGGACTCAATCCGATATCGATTGGTCCATGAAATTGGACAATTCAGGTTCATACGAAGTTCATTATGGAATGGAGTGGTTGGTGTTTTGCATAGTTCTAGAGATTGGATTTCACTCAAAACCTACCAAATGACTCATCCTACCATATTATGATGTTCCCCAAGTTTTGGACTCAATACAATATCGATTGGTCCATGAAATTGGACAATTCAGGTTCGTACGAAGTTCGTTATGAAATGGAGTGGTTGGTGTATTCCATAGTTCTATTGATTGGATTTCACTCCAAAGTCACCAAATGACTCCTCCCACCATATTATGATGTTCCCCAATTTTGGGACTCAATCCGATATCGATTGGTCCATGAAATTGGACAATTCAGGTTCGTACGAAGTTCGCTCTCAAATGGTGTGGTTGGTGTGGATTGTATAGTTCTAGAGATTGGATTTCTCTCAAAACCTACCGAATGACTCCTCCCACCATATTATGATGTTCCCCAAGTTTTGGGATCAATCCGATATCAATTGGTCCCTGAAATTGGAGAATTCAGGTTCGTATGAAGGTCGTTTTGAAATGGAGTGGTTAGGATATTGCATAGTTCTAGACGTTGGATTTCACTCAAAACCTACCTAATGAATCCTCCCATCATATTATGATGTTCCCCAAGTTTTGGACTCAATCCATTATCGATTGGTCCACGAAATTGGACAATTCAGGTTCGTACGATGCTCGTTTTGAAATGGAGTGGTTGGTGTTTTGCACAGTTTTACTGATTGGATTTCACTCAAAACCCACCAAAGGACTCCTCACACTATATTATGTTGTTCCCCAAGTTTTGGACTCAATCCGATATCGATTGGTCCATGAAATTGGACAATTCGTGTTCGTTCTGAAATGGAGTGGATGGTGTTTTGCATTGTGTTAGAGATTGGATTTCACTCAATTCCCACCAAATGACTCCTCCCCCCATATTATGCTGTTTCACCAGTTTTGGACTCAATCCGATATCGATTCGTCTATGAAATTGGACAATTCAGGTTTGTACGAAGTTCGTTCTGAAATGGTGTGGTTGTCGTATTTCATAGTTTTAGAATCTGGATTTCTCTCAAAACCCACCAAATGAGTTCTCCCACCATATTATGATGTTCCCCAAGTTTTGGACTCAATCCGTTATTGATTGGTCCACGAAATTGGACAAATCAGGTTCGCACGATGTTCGTTCTGAAATAGAGTGGTTGGTGTTTTGCATAGTCTTACATATTGAATTTCACTCAAAACCCACCAAAGGACTGCTCGCACCATATTATGATGTTCCCAAGTTTTGGACTCAATCCGATATCGATTGGTCCACGAAATTGGACAATTCAGGTTCGTACAAAGTTCTTTCTGAAATGGTGTGGTTGGTGTGGTGCATAGTTTTAGATATTGGATTTCACTCAAAACCTACCAAATGACTCCTCCGACCATATTATGATGTTCCAGAGTTTTGGGGCTCAATCCGATATCGATTGGTCCATGAAATTGAACAATTCAGGTTCGTACGAAGTTTGTTCTGAAATGTTGTGGTTGGTGTATTGCGTAGTTCTTCAGATTGGATTTCACTCATAACCTACCAAATGACTCCTCCCACCATATTATGATGTTCACCAAGTTGTGGACTAAATTCGATATCGATTGGTCTACGAAATTGGACAATTCCTGTTCGTACGAAGTTCGTTCTGAAATGGAGTGGTTGGTGTTTTGCGTAGTTTTAGAGATTGGATTTCACTCAAAACCCACCAAAGGACTCCTCACACCATATTAATGTTCCCCAAGTTTTGGACTCAATCCGATATCGATTGGTCCATGAAATTGGACAATTCGTGTTCGTACGAACTTCGTTCTTAAATGGAATGGTTGGTGTTTTGAATAGTTCTAGAGATTGGATTTCACTCAAAACTTACCAAATGACTCCTCCCACCATATTATGATGTTCCCCACGTTTTGGACTCAATTCGATATCGATTGGTCCACGAAATTTGACAATTCGTGTTCGTACGAAGTTCGTTCTGAAATGGAGTGGTTGGTGTTTTGCGTAGTTTTAGACATTGGAAACTCAAAGCTCAGCAAATTACCCTTCCCACCATATTATGATGTTCCCCATGTTTTGGACTCAATCCGATATAGATTGGTCCATGAAATTGGACAATTCAGATCGTACTAAATGAAGTGGTTGGTGTTTTGCATAGTTTTAGAGATTGGATTTCACTCAAAACCCACCAAATGACTCCTCACACCATATTATGTTGTTCCCCAATTTTGGACTCAATCCGATATCGATTGGCCCAAGAAATTGGACTATATAGGTTCGTACGAAGTTCGTTCTGAAATGTAGTGGTTTTTGTATTGCATAGTTTTGGAGATTGGACTAACTTGGCAAAGTGCTCAATAAGTGCAAGGATGGCATGCAGGACTGAGTTAACTCAGAACTACACAAAGTCCTTAAACAATGACTATCAATTCCTGAGAAACAATATTAGAATTAAATCCAAGTCTTATCGTAGGTGTTTGAAAGGATGACAAAGCAACTCACAAAATGCTACGTTTTTAGACATTAGGCACACTCAAAAAATTTTAAATTTGACAATTTGAAACAACATAACTAAATCCTTCCCCCCAAACTTAAATGAAACATTGTCCTCAATGTTTAGAGTGTAAGAAAAAGCAATGCCTCATAAATGGAAGGAAAGAAGATAAGGGAAAGACATAACCAAAGGTTAGAGTTCAGAAAAACTCCCTTTTGAAGCGATTAGGATGCAAGCAGGCTTCCTTGCATGTTCTATCTTCTCCTCGTCATCTTGGGTTGCCTCCCAAGAAACGCTAAGTTTTATGTCTTCAGTTGGACGTCCAAACTCTGGTGAGCTTCAAGAGAGTGGTGGAGGCTCCTTGAGTGCTTGAGACTCAATATTGGCATCAAAGTTGGCATCAAAGTAAGGTTTCAACCGATGTCCGTTCACCTTGAAGGTGCTGCCATCCTTAATATTTTGAATCTCCACTGCGCCATGACCAAACACATTAGTAATAACAAAAGGGCCAATCCACCGAGAACGAAGCTTACCTAGGAAGAGCTTAAGGCGTGAATTGAATAAGAGAACCTTCTGCCCTTTCTCAAACGTCTTGCTAAGAATTTTCTTGTCGTGATATTGCTTTGTTTTCTCCTTGTAAAGCTTCTCGTTCTCATACGCTTCATGTCGCAACTCCTCCAACTCATTGAGTTGAAGCCTTCTTTTCTCACCAGCGGCTTTCATATCAAAATTGAGGGCCTTGATTACCCAATAAGCCCTGTGCTCAAGCTCCACTGGTAAGTGACAAGGTTTACCGAAAACAAGTCTATACGGAGACATGCCTATAGGGGTCTTATAAGCAGTCCTATAAGCCCACAATGTATCATCCAAACGCATGGCCCAATCCTTCCTTGTGGTGTTCACTGTCTTTTCAAGTATGTGCTTAATCTCCCTATTGCTTATCTCAACCTGCCCACTAGTTTGGGGATGATAGGGTGTTGCCACCTTATGCGTGATTCCATATTTCTTCAAGAGTGCTCCAAAAGCTTGGTTAACAAAGTGGGAGCCACCATCACTAATGATTGCTCTAGGTGTACCAAACCTTGTAAAAATATTTCCTTTGAGAAAACCGATCACAACCTTAGCATCATTAGTTCTAGTGGCAATGACTTCCACCCATTTAGAAACATAATCGACAGCAATTAATATATATTCAAATCCATAAGAGGTAGGAAAAGGGCCCATGAAATTAATTCCCCAAACATCAAATATATCAATGATTAAGATATTGGTGAGAGGCATCTGATTTCTAGCATGTAAATTACCCATCCGTTGGCATCTATCACACGAAGCACAAAAAACATAAGCATCCTTCCAAAGGGTAGGCCAAAAGAAACCTGATTGTAGTACTTTGCTGGCAGTCTTCTTTGCTCCAAAATGGCCTCCGCATGCGTGGGAGTGACAAAACTCCGGAATGCTCTTAAAATCAGCTTCAGGCACACACCTTCGAATTAATTGGTCTGGACAATGCTTGAATAGATATGGATCATCCCAAAAGTAGTATCTTGCTTGCTTCCTAAGTTTGTCACGTTGGAACGCAGATAACCCTGTAGGGAGTTCATTAGTGCACAAATAGTTAACAATATTAGCAAACCAAGGCAATGGATTGAGAGAATTCAAAGCACAAATGGAGAAGAGTTGCTCATCAGGGAAGCTTTCACGCAATGGCAATGAATCCTCCTCTTCTTTAGATACATGCATCCATCTACTCAAGTGATCAGCCATGACATTCTCACTTCCTTTCTTATCTTTTATCTCCAAGTCAAACTCTTGCAACAAGAGAATCCATCTAATGAGTCGTGGTTTGGCATCCTTCTTAGCTAACAAGTATTTCAATGCTGCATGATCAGTGTAAACAATAACCTTGTTAATAATCAAATATGATCTGAACTTCTCTAAAGCAAATATGACAGCTAACAACTCCTTCTCTGTGGTTATCAACTCGCTGTCCCAAAACAGCTCCAACAGCATAATCTGAGGCGTCACACATCAATTCAAAAGGCAAGCTCCAATCCGGTGGTATAATGATTGGGGCAGTTGTGAGCATCTTCTTCAAAGCATTGAAAGCATTCTCACAGTCTTGATCAAGCAAAAAATCCATGTCCTTGGCAAGGAGATTGCACATAGGGCTTGCAATCTTAGAAATATCCTTAATGAAACGCCTATAGAAACCTGCATGGCCAAAGAAAGAACGTACTTCTTTGACAGAAGTAGGTGAGGGCATGGAGGCAATCAAATCAATCTTAGCTTTATCTACCTCAATTCCTTTACTAGGGATGACATGACCAAGAACTATGCCTTGGTTAACCATAAAATGACATTTTTCCCAATTAAGCACAAGGTTACTCTGTTCACATCTAGCCAACACCTTGGATAAGTTATGCAAGCATTGATCAAAAGAATCAGCAAAGACAGAGAAGTCGTCCATGAATACCTCAATGAACCTTTCTGCCGTGTCGGAGAAAATGCTCATCATGCACCTTTGAAAAGTGGCTGGAGCGTTACAAAGACCAAAAGGCATCCTCCTATAAGCGAAAGTGCCAAAGGGATATGTGAAGGTCATCTTCTCTTGATCCTCTGGGGCTATGGTGATTTGGTTGTAGCCTGAATATCCATCAAGGAAGCAATAATGGCTATGGCCAGCTAATCTCTCAAGCATTTGAACAATGAATGGAAGAGGAAAGTGATCTTTGCTTGTTGCTGTGTTGAGCTTCCTATAATCAATGCAAACTCTCCAGGCCGTGGTCATCCATGTAGGTACAAGCTCGTTTGCTTCATTCTTCACCACTGTGATACCTGACTTCTTAGGGACAACTTGCACTGGGCTCACCCATTTACTGTCAGAAATAGGGTAAATAATACCAACATTTAAAAGCTTCATTACCTCTTTTCTTACCACCTCCTTCATGTTTGGATTGAGACGTCTTTAGGCATCCCTCTTAGGCATTGCATTGTCTTCCAATAATATCTGGTGCATGCACAGTGTCTGTAATGCTCCACCCAATTGCAGTTTTGTGCTCTTTTAGAACTCTCAAAAGCTTATTTTCATCATTTGGTCCGAGATGTGAGGCAATGATAACAGGTAGAGTCTCATTTTCACCTAAATAAGCATATTTAAGGTGTTTTGGCAATTGCTTTAATTCCAACTCTGGTGCCTACACAATAGAAGGTAAAACCTTATTAGTAGGTGGGGGTAATGATTCAAATTCGTTTGCATACCTCTTTCCAATTTCTATGTAGCTATCCATGCTGCAAACAAGCTCAAGAAGTAAAGGAGAGATCACAGCCTCTAAGCTGTCCACTTCTTCTTTCCTTATGCTTTGTGTGATGCATGCTTCAATGGGCTCCAAATAACTCATTGGCAATACTTCTTTCACCATAGTATCAATTGCATCAAGATGGAAAACTTCATGCTCGTCACTTGGAAACTTGGAGGCTTCAAACACTTTGAATGCTATTGTCTCATCAAACACATTCATGGTCAATGTACCCTTCTTCACATCAATAATAGCACCGGCAGTTGCCATGAATGGCCGACCTAGAATGAGTGGTAATTGATTGTCATGAATTGGTGCTTCTTTCCATTTCCAACACCAAGAAATCTGCTGGCAAAATTAGCTCTTCCACTTTCACCAAAACATCTTCTAGAATGCCCTTAGGGTACCTAATAGTTCTATCTGCCAGTTGAATGCTCACAGATGTGGCTTGCAACTCACCAAGGTTAAGTTTCTCAAAAACATGATATGGCATAAGATTTATAGAAGCACCAAGATCAAGCAAAGCTTTTTGAAACTTAAAATCACCAACTATGCAAGATATAGAAAACGAACCTGGATCCTTTAGCTTTGGAGGCAGCTTTCTTTGTAACACTGCACTTACCTCTTCACTCAATGCAACTTGTTCATGCTCTTTGAATCTCCTCTTGTTAGTGCATAGATCCTTCAAATTTTTTGCATATTTTGGAATCTGAGCAATGGCATTGAGCAATGGGATGTTGATTTGCACCTTCTTGAATGTTTCCATTATCTCATCCAAGCCTTGATCTTTCTTTGACTTTGATAACTTGCTGGGAAAGGGTGCAATAGGCCTAAAAGCATTAGTTGAAATTGGAACTTGATTAGCATTAGATGATACCTTCGGGTTTGTGCTCTTTCCAGAAGGATTGATGGACTGTTTGTTGGAAGCTGTGGGCTGCCCATGTGGTGGCTGAATGATCTCCATGTTTTCTCCATCTTCTTGCTCTTCATTGGGATCTCCAACCTTATTATCAACTTGTTTACCACTTCTCAAGATGTGTACTGCTTTAGCATGCTCTTGATGCCTTGGATTCACCTCCGTTTGGCTTGGGAAAGTTCCGGATGCTCTATTGCTGATGGAGGATGCAATCTGCCCAACTTGCACTTCTAGTTTGTTCACTGCATTTTGAAGATTCTGATTGGTTTGCATCTGTTGCCCCATGAACTTCTTGAACATGTCTTGCAATTCTCCCATTTGATCACCCCTTTGCTCTTGCACTTGTTGGAGAGCTTGCTGGAATTGCCTTTGTTGTGTTTGGAATCCTAGGGGAGGTCCTTGATATTGTTGCACATTTGGATTGTTGTTCCACCGGAAATTAGGATGATTTCTCCATCCTGGATTGTACGTGTTTGTGTAAGGATCATTATTAGGATTCCTTGCTTGAAGGGCATTTGCTTGTTCTAGCATGTGCTCCGCAAAAGATTGGTCTTGAACTTCCACTTTGTTTCCTAGAGGGCCAGTCACTGCCTGTTGGACCAAAGAACACATAACATCAAGTTTTGCAGCAATCTCACTATTAGTACTTACCTTAGAGACCACAGCTTTCATAGGAGCTCCTCTTCCTTTATTGTGGTTCCATTGTTGAGAGTTAGCACTCAAGGATTCAAAGAGAGTAAAAGCCTCATCTGCTATTTTGTTCATTAGTCCTTCTCCACTTGTTGCATCTACCATCATCCTTTCAGAATCAAGCAAACCTTCATAGAAAGATTGCGTTTGCATCCAACTCTCTATGTTGTGGTGTGGGCAAGAACTTATCATCTCCTTGTACCTCTCCCAACATTCATGAAAAGCTTCTCCTTCCTTTTGTGTGAAACCAAGAATTTCCTTTCTAATCTTATTAGTCTTTTGAGCCGGAAAGAATTTCTGCAAAAACTTGTTAGAAAGCTCTTCCCAAGTATGAATTGAAGCATTAGGCAAAGAGTATAATCAAGACTTAGCTTTATCTTTTAAACTGAATGGGAATAGCCTCATCTTAATCTGCTCATCATCAAGGCCTTGAATTTTGATTGTAGCACATATTTCAAAGAATTGCTTAATATGCATGTAAGGATCCTCAGTGGTATTACCATAATAAGTTGGAAGAAGATGAATCATACCACTTCGAAGCTCAAACCTGTCAACTGTGAGTTGAGGATAGACGATGCACGAAGGTTGATCTATGACTTTGGGAATGGAAAACTCACGCAGGGGTTTTCGAGGTTGGACAACAAGCGCACCACCTCCTTCAACATTGTTGTTGTTGTTCGGAATCTCTGCCATCTTGCTTGAACCTTCAGATTCGTAACTTTTAGATTCAACGCTTGAAGAACTATAATTCCTCCTCAAACCAGCACGTACAGCAGCGGTTCTTGGTGAAAGTGGCTCAGGGGAACTTTGCTTCTGGTCAGATTCGGACATGCACACACCAAGGAACTCAATTCAGTGCTTTCAATGGAGATAACAACTAAATACAAAAACTGAATACTAAAAGAAAAACCATCGAAAGAAACAAATGAAACAAAACAATCAAAGTAATCTAACTATAGCACCATCGTTACCGGTTCCCCGGCAACGGAGCCAAAAACTTGTTGAGACTATTCTTAACAACTAAAATGAGTTATTAAAAACAGCAACTTTAATTCTCGCAAGTGCACGAACTGTTTATAGTATAGCTTATGTAAATACGAGGTCGATCCCACAAAGAATGGTAACTTGGTTCCAAGTTAAATTACTTAGAATGCTAGAAAAACATAGAACAAAGAAACTGACTACCTAGCTAAAGGCAAGGTCGAATTCAACAATGCCTCTTGCTAACTACTCAAGGTCTAGGACAGAATCCTAGCACCACACACGCACTCAAAATGGGGGGTTTTGTTGTTGAAATGAAAAGAAGAAAGTGAAATGAAAGTGCTCGAAAGTAAACACTGGCTGCAATTAACAGATTGTGAAACAATAATTGAGAGGTGTTAGAGCCTTGGAATCCACCACTAGTTTTCCTATCCAAGTTATGAATGCATAGAAATTGACTCAAGCTTCATCAACAATAGATTATCACATACAAGCCTATGGTATCTAGGTGCAGGATGCATGATTCTCCTAAGGCATGTAATCGTGCATGGTATCTACACAACACGTGATCTCTAATATGCAACCTAAGCATGGTATCTACTTAGAATAAAGCATACAAGAGTCATTAAGCTCCATGAGAATATGATAATCACACAAGTACTAGAACATGGTATCTGTCCTAATCAACTTATGGTTATTAACCCCTTGAATGATTCTTAGGCCATTCATGTGTTGCTTGTGAAAGGAGAGTAGAATTGGTGAATCTAAACCCCTTCCCAACCTGTACTAGATGCATAAAATCCTAGTTAGCTACTCCAAGAAAACATACATCAAGCACATAATAAACTGGAGATTAACAACTTGATAATAAAAGCAAGGAAATCAATTAACTATAAAATCATCCATAACATTGAATATTCATGACTAGGGCTTCATCCTAAGCCCTAACTAAATGGATTAGTTAGACATAAGTACGAATACAGAAAATAAGAAATACATAGATAGGATAAAGAGAGGAGAAGAAATATATGACATCAATGTAGTTCCCAGGACAGCTTCAAGCTCTCTTCTCTCTTTGTGGCGAATCTGAATGTGCGTATGAGAGTAATGGATGAAGTGAATGTGTATGTCTCCCTCCTTGAATGAGTGTGCAGCTCTCTATTTATAGAGTGTTGAGTTCAATTTCATCCTCCCTTTTGGCTGGTGAAGCACACCTCTCTTAGCTGCTCCCAACTGCTCCAGCTGCCCATACATGCCAACTGCTCCAGCTGCCCATACTTGCCAACTGCTCCAGCTCCAGCTGCCAAATACATGCTTTGGTGGACTTTTCTTGGTTTCTTTATGGAAAGCTTGACTTTTGTTCATCTTTTTGAGTTCCCATGCTGATTTGTCTCCCATTTGTGGCTGCTCTAATGTGTAGTAGATGGCTCTAGGGATGTAGCCACATGAAATGTGATGGCAGCCAACATGACTTTTCTGTGAACTTGGTTCAGTCTTTGACGTTCTGAGGGCTCCAGATTTATCCCATTGGGCTGAAATTTGGATATGTTATAATAGACACCCATTGGAACAACTTCTATCAAGGATGTCTCCTCATCCGACCTGTGTAAGTTGCTGACAGGAGGCCTGCAAGATGACCTACGAAACTGGACTGACAAGGAGTGTAGCTCAAATTGGTTTTCTCTTTAAGCTCATATTCCTCTTGTGCCAATCAGCCCTTAACATGCATGAATTGTATCAAATGTCATCCCCTCACTGTCTTAACCTACAAAACACACAAACATAGGTAAGAGACTCAAAATAAAGAGAAACTAAACAAAATTACGAAGCAAAAAAGGCATGCAAATGTGTGAAGTTATGACCTTATCACATACGAAGTTCGTTCTTAAATGGTGTGGTTGGTGTATTGCATAGTTTTAGAGATTGGATTTCACTCAAAACTCACCAAATGATTCCTCCCACCATATTACAATGTTGCCCAGTGTTGCTCCTATTCTTAACAACTAAAATGAGTTATTAAAAACAGCAACTTTAATTCTCGCAAGTGCACGAACCGTTTATAGTATAGCTTATGTAAATACGAGGTCGATCCCACGGAGAATGGTAACTTGGTTCCAAGTTAAATTACTTAGAATGCTAGAAAAACAAAGAACAAAGAAACTGACTAACTAGCTAAAGGCAAGGTCGAATTCAACAATGCCTCTTGCTAACTACTCAAGGTCTAGGACAGAATCCTAGCACCACACACGCACTCGAAAATGGGGGGTTTTGTTGTTGAAATGAAAACAAGAAAGTGAAATGAAAGTGCTCGAAAGTAGACACTGGCAGCAATCAACAAGTTGTGAAACAATGATTGAGAGGTGTTAGAGCCTTGGAATCCACCACTTGTTTTCCTATCCAAGTTATGAATCCATAGAAATTAACTCAAGCTTCATCAACAATAGATTATCGCATACAAGCCTATGGTATCTAGGTGCAGGATGCATGATTCTCCTAAGGCATGTGATTATGCATGGTATCTACACAACACGTGATCTCTAATATGCAACCTAAGCATGGTATCTACTTAGAATAAAGCATACAAGAGTCATTAAGCTCCTTGAGAATATGATAATCACACAAATCCTAGAACATGGTATCTGTCCTAGTCAACCTATGGTTATTAACCCCTTGAATGATTCTTAGGCCATTCATGTGTTGCTTGTGAAAGGAGAGTAGAATTGGTGAATCTAAACCCCTTCCCAACCTGTGCTAGATGCATAAAATCCTAGTTAGCTACTCCAAGAAAACATACATCAAGCACATAATAAACTGGAGATTAACAACTTGATAATAAAAGCAAGGAAATCAATTAACTATAAAATCATCCATAACATTGAATATTCATGACTAAGGCTTCATCCTAAGCCCTAACTAAATGGATTAGTTAGACATAACTATGAATACAGAAAATAAGAAATACATAGATAGGATAAAGAGAGGAGAAGAACTAGATGATGGCAGCAAGGAAGTTCCCAGGACAGCTCCAAGCTCCCTTGACAGCTCCAAGCTCCCTTCTCTCTTTGTGGTGAATCTGAATGTGTGTATGAGAGTAATGGATGAAGTGAATGTGTGTGTCTGCCCTCTCCCCTTGAATGAGTGTGCAACTCTCTATTTATAGAGTGCAATTTCGTGCTCCCCTTTGGCTGGTGAAGCACACCTCTCTTAGCTGCTCCCAACTGCTCCAGCTGACAAATACATGCTTTGGTATGGTTTCTTTATGGAAAGCTTGACTTTTGTTCATCATTCTGAGCTTCTGAGCTGATTTGACTCCCATGTGTAGCCCATGTGTAGCACATGGCTCTAGGGATGTAGCCACATTAAATGTGATGGCAGCCAAAATGACATTTCTGTGAACTTGGTTCAGTCTTTGACGTGTTGAGGGCTCCAAATTTATCCAATTGGATATGTTATAATAGACACCCATTGGAACAACTTCTGTGAAGGATGTCTCCTCATCCGACCTATGAAAGTTACTGAAATGAGGCCTGCAAGATGACCTACGAAACTGGACTGACAAGGAGTGTGGCACAAATTGGTTTTGTCTTTAAGCTCATATTCCTCTTGTGCCACTCAGCCCCTAACATGCATGAATTGTATCAAATGTCATCCCCTTGCTGTCTTAACCTACAAAGCACACAAACATAGGTAAGAGACTCAAAATAAAGAGAAGCTAACAAAATTACTAAGGAAAGAAGGCATGCAAATGTGTGAAATTATGACCTTATCACCCAGGTTTTGGGCTCAATCCGATATCAATTTGTCCAAGAAAATGGACAATTTCGGTTCGTACGAAGTTCGTTCTGAAATGGAGTGGTTGGTGTATTGCATAGTTCTAGAGATTGGATTTCCCTCGTAACCAACCAAATGACTCCTCCCACCATACTATGATCTTCCCCAAGTTTTGGACTCAATCCGATATCGATTGGTCCACGAAATTGGACAATTCAGGTTCGTATGAAGTTCGTTCTGAAATGGAGTGGTAGGTGTATTGAATAGTTTTAGAGATTAGATTTCACTCAAAACTCACCAAATGACTCCTCCCACCATATTATGATGTTCCCCAAGTTTTGGACTTACTCCGATATCGATTTGTCCAAGAAATTGGACAATTCAGGTTCTTACGAAGTTCGTTCTGAAAAGGAGTGGTTGGTGTATTACATAGTTCTAGAGATTGGATTTCACTCCAAACCAACCAAATGACTCCTCCCATCATATTATGCTGTTCGCCAAGTTTTGGACTCAATCTGATATCAATTGGTCCATAAAATTGGACAATTCAGGTTCATAAGAAGTTCGTTCTGAAATAGTGTGGTTGGTGTATTGCATAGATTTAGGGATTGGATTTAACTCAAAACTCACCAAATGACTCCTACCACCATATTATGACGTTCCCCAAGTTTTGGACTCAATCCGATATCGATTGGTCCAAAAAATTGGACAATTCAGGTTCTTACGAAGTTCGTTCTGAAATGGAGTGGTTGGTCTATTGCATAGTTCTAGAGATTGGTTTCCACTCAAAACCAACCAAATGACTCCTCCCAAGATATTATGTTGTTCGCCAAGTTTTGGACTCAATCTGATATCAATTGTTCCACGAAATTGGACAATTTAGGTTCATAAGAAGTTCGTTATGAAATGGTGTGGTTGGTGTATTGCATAGATTTAGGGATTGGATTTCACTCGAAAAAACCAAATGACTCCTCCCACCATATTATGATGTTGCCCACATTTTGGGCCCAATCCGATATCGATTGGTCCAAGAAATTGAACAATTCAGGTTCGTACGATTTTTGTTCCGAAAGGGAGTGGTTGGTGTATTGCATAGTTTTAGAGATAGGGTTTCACTCAAAACAAACCAAATGACTCCTCCCACCATATTTTGATGTTGCCCAAGTTTCGGGCACAATCGGATATCGATTGGTCCAAGAAATTGGACAATTCAGGTTCGTACGATTTTTGTTCTGCAATGGATTGGTTGATGTATTGCACAGTTTTAGAGATTGGATTTCACTCAAAACCAACCAAACGACTCCTCACATCATGTTATGATCTTCCCCAAGTTTTGGACTCAATCCGATATCGATTGGTCCAAGAAATTAGACAATTCAGGTTCTTACGAAGTTCGTTCTGAAATGGAGTGGTTGGTGTTTTTCATAGTTCAAAAGATTGGATTCAACTCAAAACCTACCAAATCACTCCTCCCACCATATTATGATGTTCCCCAAGTTTTGGGCTCAATCCGATATCGATTTATCCAAGAAAATGGACAATTCCGGTTCGTACGAAGTTCGTTCTGAAAAGGAGTGGTTGGTGTATTGCATTGTTCTACAGATTGGATTTCGTTCGAAACCAACCAAATGACTCCTCCAACCATACTATGATCTTCCCCAAGTTTTGGACTCAGTCTGATATCGATTCGTCCATGAAATTGGACAATTCAGGTTCGTACGAAGTTCGTTCTGAAATGGAGTGGTAGGTGTATTGCATAGTTTTAGAGATTGGATTTCACTCAAAACTCACCAAACGACTCCTCCCACCATATTATGATGTTCCCCAAGTTTTGGACTCAATCCAATATCGATTGGTCCAAGAAATTGGACAATTCAGGTTCTTACGAAGTTCATTCTGAAATGGAGTGGTTGGTGTATGGCACAGTTCTAGAAATTGGATTTCACCCAAAACCAACGAAATGACTCCTCCCACCATATTATGTTGTTCGCCAAGTTTTGGACTCAATCCGATATCGATTGGTCCATGAAATTGGACAATTCAGGTTCATAAGGAGTTCATTATGAAATGAAGTGGTTGGTGTATTGCATAGTTTTAGAGATTGGATTTCACTCAAAACTCACCAAATGACTCCTCCCACCATATTATGTTGTTGCCCAAATTTTGGGCCCAATCCGATATCGATTGGTCCAAGAAATTGAACAATTCAGGTTCGTACGATTTTTGTTCTTAAATAGAGTGGTGGGTGTATTGCATAGTTTTAGAGATTGGATTTCACTTAAAACCTGCCAAATGACTCCTCCCCCCATATTATGATGTTCCCCAAGTTTTGGACTCAATCCGATATCGATTGGTCCCCGAAATTGAACAATTCATGTTCCTACAAAGTTCGTTCTAAAATGGAATGGTTGGTGTATTACACAGTTCTAGAGATTGGATTTCATTCAATACCAACGAAATGACTCCTCCCACCATATCATGTTGTTCGCCAAGTTTTGGACTCAATCTGATTTTGATTGGTCCATGAAATTAGACAATTCAAGTTCGTACGAAGTTCGTTCTGAAATGGGATGGTCGGTGTACTGCATAGTTCTAGAAGTTGGACTTCACTCAAAACACATCAAATGACTCCTTCCACCATATTATAATGTTCCCCAAGTTTTGGGCTCAATCCGATATCGATGGGTCCAAGAAATTGGACAATTCAGGTTCGTAGGATTTTTGTTCTGCAATGGATTGGTTGATGTATTGCATAGTTTTAGAGATTGGATTTCACTCAAAACCAACCAAACGACTCCTCCCATCATGTTATGATCTTCCCCAAGTTTTGGACTCAATCTGATATCGATTGGTCCAAGAAGTTGGATAATTCAGGTTCGTACGAAGTTCGTTCCGAACTGGAGTGGTTGATGTATATCACAGTTTTAGAGATTGGATTTCACCCAAAACTCAACAAATGACTTCTCCTACCATATTATGATGTTCCCCAAGTTTTGGACTCAATCCGATATCGATTGTTCCAAGAAATGGAGTGGTTGTTGTATTCAATAGTTTTAGATATTGGATTGCACTCAAAACTCAAAGAATGATTCCTCCCACCATATTACGATGTTCCCCATATTTTGGACTCAATTCGATATCGATTAGTCCATGACATTCGACAATTCAGGTTCGTACGAAGTTCGTTCTGAAATGTAGTGGTTGGTGTTTTGCATAGTTTTAGAGATTGGATTTCACTCAAAACTCACCAAATGACTCCTCCCACCATATTATGAAGTTTTGGACACAATCTGATATCGATTGGTCCATGAAATTGGACAATTCAGGTTCGTACGAAGTTCATTCTGAAATGGAGTGGTTGGTGTATTGAATAGTTTTAGATATAAGATTTCACTCAAAACTCAACAAATGATTCCTCGCACCTGTTGAGCCTATTCTTAACAACTAAAATGAATTATTAAAAACAGCAACTTTAATTCTCGCAAGTGCACGAACCGTTTATAGTATAGCTTATGTAAATACGAGGTCGATCCCACGGAGAATGGTAACTTGGTTCCAAGTTAAATTACTTAGAATGCTAGAAAAACATAGAACAAAGAAACTGACTAACGAGCTAAAGGCAAGGTCGAATTCAACAATGCCTCTTGCTAATTACTCAAGGTCTAGGACAGAATCCTAGCACCACACACGCACTCGAAATGGGGGGTTTTGTTGTTGAAATGAAAACAAGAAAGTGAAATGAAAGTGCTCGAAAGTAGACACTAGCAGCAATCAAGAAGTTGTGAAACAATGATTGAGAGGTGTTAGAGCCTTGGAATCCACCACTAGTTTTCCTATCCAAGTTATGAATGTATAGAAATTAACTCAAGCTTCATTAACAATAGATTATCGCATACAAGCCTATGGTATCTAGGTGCAGGATGCATGATTCTCCTAAGGCATGTGATTATGCATGGTATCTACACAACACGTGATCTCTAATATGCAACCTAAGCATGGTATCTACTTAGAATAAAGCATACAAGAGTCATTAAGCTCCTTGAGAATATGATAATCACACAAGTCCTAGAACATGGTATCTGTCCTAGTCAACCTATGGTTATTAACCCCTTGAATGATTCTTAGGCCATTCATGTGTTGCTTGTGAAAGGAGAGTAGAATTGGTGAATCTAAACCCCTTCCCAACCTGTGCTAGATGCATAAAATTCTAGTTAGCTACTCCAAGAAAACATACATCAAGCACATAATAAACTAGAGATTAACAACTTGATAATAAAAGCAAGGAAATCAATTAACTATAAAATCATCCATAACATTGAATATTCATGACTAGGGCTTCATCCTAAGCCCTAACTAAATGGATTAGTTAGACATAACTATGAATACAGAAAATAAGAAATACATAGATAGGATAAAGAGAGGAGAAGAACTAGATGATGGCAGCAAGGAAGATCCCAGGACAGCTCCAAGCTCCCTTGACAGCTCCAAGCTCCCTTCTCTCTTTGTGGTGAATCTGAATGTGTGTATGAGAGTAATGGATGAAGTGAATGTGTGTGTCTGCCCCCCTTGAATGAGTGTGCAACTCTCTATTTATAGAGTGCAATTTCGTGCTCCCCTTTGGCTGGTGAAGCACACCTCTCTTAGCTGCTCCCAACTGCTCCAGCTGCCCATACTTGCCAACTGCTCCATCTGACAAATACATGCTTTGGTATGGTTTCTTTATGGAAAGCTTGACTTTTGTTCATCTTTCTGAGCTTCTGAGCTGATTTGACTCCCATGTATGGCTGCCCATGTGTAGCACATGGCTCTAGGGATGTAGCCACATTAAATGTGATGGTAGCCAACATGACATTTCTGTGAACTTGGTTCAGTCTTTGACGTGTTGAGGGCTCCAGATTTATCCAATTGGGCTGAAATTTGGATATGTTATAATAGACACCCATTGGAACAACTTCTGTGAAGGATGTCTCCTCATCTGACCTGTGCAAGTTACTGAAATGAGGCCTGCAAGATGACCTACGAAACTGGACTGACAAGGAGTGTGGCACAAATTGGTTTTGTCTTTAAGCTCATATTCCTCTTGTGCCACTCAGCCCTTAACATGCATGAATTGTATCAAATGTCATCCCCTTGCTGTCTTAACCTACAAAGCACACAAACATAGGTAAGAGACTCAAAATAAAGAGAAGCTAACAAAATTACTAAGGAAAGAAGGCATGCAAATGTGTGAAATTATGAGCTTATCAAATACCCCCAAACTTAGATTTTGCTAGTCCTCGAGCAAAACAAAGTAAAACTACAACTTAGGAAACAGGAAATAAGCAACTAGCCTTCCAAACAATATCCTCAAAGAATCACCAACGTATATGGTCCCACAGAAACACAACAATCACAATCTAAGTTCCACACATGATTCAAGGGTAACCAAAGCTCACAATGACATCCTTAAGTGTAGTGTGTGAATTCCGAATCAGTACAACACCTGCAACTCAGATAAGTACATGCGCACACACTTAGAGCAGAATCAAGAATTCCGAACCCCATAAGCTCATTATCAAATCAGCTCTCCACAGTAATACCATACAATACCAAGGATCAAAAGGACTTTGCAAGGGTTGTAATGAGGTTAGGGTAGTGGTTGAATGGAAGAGGGGATATGGATATATAACAACATCTTGAGCACAACTAAAGCATAGGTAAGATGAGAGATTACTGAATTTTGTAACAAGCAAGGAACACATACATGAGCATATTTTCAACATAATTTCAGCACCTTCATATCTGTTTCTTTGGCCTAATTTTGTGGCTCATTACCCTAGATCACCATGATCTTTTCTTTTATAACACCCTAGGGCCGTGACTACATTGGTCACACTTCATTACCTCTTTTGATTAGTTACCAATACCCCCAAATTTATTTCTTTTCAACACTTGGGTTATGGCACTAATGATTCACTTTTGCTCCAAAAACCTTGCATTCTTTATAACTCTCTTTTGAAGATAACTTTAATTGCTCAAAGAATAAGTAAGAATAAGAAAACAGAGGTTCATTATGGTAAGAATGGTTTACACAAAGAAAGGCTTAACGTAGGCTCAAATGGGTTGACTAGGGATGAATACATATAGAGGGATTGTTAGAAAAGCTCAAACGGTTCAAACATGGCCTAAATCACTTCCTAAGCATTGTATGGCAACAAAATGTCTCAAGAGATATTCAAATAAGTTCTAGAGTACGAAACCAAGATCTGAGATAAGTAGAATTGCATATCGTCTCCAAGTAGCAAGAAATTGGACTAACTCGGCAAATTGCTCAATAAGTGCAAGGATGGCATGCAAGACAGAGTTAACTCAGAACCACACAAAGTCCTTAAACAATGACTATCAATTTCTGAGAAACCATATTAGTATTAGATCCAAGTCTTATCATGGGTGTTTGGAAGTATAACGAAACAAGACACAAAATCCTGCGTTTTTGGCCATTAGACACACTCAAAATTTTAAAATTTGACAATTTGAAACATAACTAAATCCTTCCCCCCAAACTTAAATGAAACATTGTCCTCAATGTTTAGAGTGTAAGAAAAAGCAATGCCACATAAATGAAAGGAAAGAAGACAAGGGAAAGACATAACGAAAGGTTAGATTTCAGAAAAACTCCCCTTTGAAGCGATTAGGATGCAAGCAAGCTTCCTCGCATATTTTATCTTCTCCTCATCACCTTGGGTTGCCTCCCAAGAAGCGCTAAGTTTCACGTCTTCAGCCGGACATCCAAACTCTGGTGAGCTTTAAGAGAGTGGTGGAGGCTCCTTGAGTGCTTGAGACTCAATATTGGCATCAAAGTTGGCATCGAAGTAAGGTTTCAACCGATGTCCATTCACCTTGAAGGTGCTGCCATCCTTAATGTTTTGAATCTCCACTGCGCCATGATTAAACACATTAGTAATAACAAAAGGGCCAATCCACCGAGAACGAAGCTTACCTGGGAAGAGCTTAAGGCGTGAATTGAACAAGAGAACCTTCTGCCCTTTCTCAAACGTCTTCCTAAGAATTTTCTTGTCGTGATATTGCTTTGTTTTCTCCTTGTAAAGCTTCGCATTCTCATACGCTTCATGTCGCAACTCCTCCAGCTCATTGAGTTGAAGCCTCCTCTTCTCACCAGCGGCTTTCATATCAAAATTGAAGGCCTTGATTGCCCAATAAGCCCTGTGCTCAAGCTCCACTGGTAAGTGACAAGGTTTACCAAAAACAAGTCTATACGGAGACATACCTATAGGGGTCTTATAAGCTGTTCTATAAGCCCACAATGCATCATCCAAACGCATGGACCAATCCTTCCTTGTGGTGTTCACTGTCTTTTCAAGTATGTGCTTAATCTCCCTATTGCTTATCTCAACCTGCCCACTAGTTTGAGGATGATAGGGTGTTGCCACCTTATGCGTGATTCCATATTTCTTCAAGAGTGCTGCAAAAGCTTGGTTAACAAAGTGGGAGCCACCATCACTAATGATTGCTCTAGGTGTGCCAAACCTTGTAAAAATATTTCCTTTGAGAAAACCGATCACAACCTTAGCATCATTAGTTCTAGTGGCAATGGCTTCCACCCATTTAGAAACATAATCGACAGCAACTAATATATATTCAAATCCATAAGAGGTAGGAAAAGGGCCCATGAAATCAATTCCCCAAACATCAAATATATCAATGATTAAGATATTGTTGAGAGGCATCTGATTTCTAGCATGTAAATTACCCATCCGTTGGCATCTATCACATGAAGCACAAAAAACATAAGCATCCTTAAAAAGGGTAGGCCAAAAGAAACCTGATTGTAGCACTTTGCTGGCAGTCTTCTTTGCTCCAAAATGGCCTCCACATGCGTGGGAGTGACAAAACTCCAGAATGCTCTTAAAATCACCTTCAGGCACACACCTTCGAATTACTTGGTCTGGACAATGCTTGAATAGATAGGGATCATCCCAAAAGTAGTATCTTGCTTGCTTCCTAAGCTTGTCACGTTGGAACGTAGATAACCCTGTAGGGAGTTCGTTAGTGCACAAATAGTTAACAATATCAGCAAACCAAGGCAATGGATTGAGAGAATTCAAAGCACAAATGGAGAAGAGTTGCTCATCAGGGAAGCTTTCACGCAATGGCAATGAATCCTCCTCTTCGTTAGATACATGCACCAATCTACTCAAGTGATCAGCCACGACATTCTCACTTCCTTTCTTATCTTTTATCTCCAAGTCAAACTCTTGCAACAAGAGAATCCATCTAATGAGTCGTGGTTTGGCATCCTTCTTAGCTAACAAGTATTTCAATGCTGCATGATCAGTGTAAACAATAACCTTGTGAGTAATCAAATATGATCTGAACTTCTCTAAAGCAAATATGACGGCTAACAACTCCTTCTCTGTGGTGGAATAGTTGAGTTGGGCATCGTTGAGGGTTCTACTAGCATAGTAGATGGCATGTGGCTTCTTATCAACTCGCTGTCCCAAAACAGCTCCAACAGCATAATCTGAGGCGTCACACATCAATTCAAAGGGCAAGCTCCAATCCGGTGGTATAATGATTGGGGCAGTTGTGAGCATCTTCTTCAAAGCATTGAAAGCATTCTCACAGTCTTGATCAAATACAAAATCCATGTCCTTGGCAAGGAGATTGCACATAGGCCTTGCAATCTTAGAAAAATCCTTAATGAAACGCCTATAGAAACCTGCATGGCCAAGGAAAGAACGTACTTCTTTGACAGAAGTAGGTGAGGGCATAGAGGCAATCAAATCAATCTTAGCTTTATCTACCTCAATTCCTTTACTAGAGATGACATGACCAAGAACTATGCCTTGGTTAACCATAAAATGACATTTTTCCCAATTAAGCACAAGGTTAGTATGTTCACATCTAGCCAACACCTTGGATAAGTTATGCAAGCATTGATCAAAAGAATCACCAAAGACAGAGAAGTCATCCATGAATACCTCAATGAACCTTTCTACCATGTCGGAGAAAATGCTCATCATGCACCTTTGAAAAGTGGCCGGGGCGTTACAGAGACCAAAAGGCATCCTCCTATAAGCGAAAGTGCCAAAGGGACATGTGAAGGTCGTCTTCTCTTGATCCTCTGGGGCTATGGCAATTTGGTTGTAGCCTGAATATCCATCAAGGAAGCAATAGTGGCTATGGCCAGCTAATCTCTCAAGCATTTGATCAATGAATGGAAGAGGAAAGTGATCTTTGCTTGTCACTGTGTTGAGCTTCCTATAATCAATGCAAACTCTCCAGCCCGTGGTCATCCGTGTAGGTACAAGTTCGTTTGCTTCATTCTTCACCACTGTGATACCTGACTTCTTAGGGACAACTTGCACTGGGCTCACCCATTTACTGTCAGAAATAGGGTAAATAATACCAACATTTAAAAGCTTAATTACCTCTTTTCTTACCACCTCCTTCATGTTCGGATTGAGACGTCTTTGGGCATCCCTCTTAGGCATTGCATTGTCTTCCAATAATATCTTGTGCATGCACAGTGTTGGGCTTATGCCTTTGATATCTGCAATGCTCCACCCAATTGCAGTTTTGTGCTCTTTTAGAACTCTCAAAAGCTTCTTTTCATCATTTGGTCCGAGATGTGAGGCAATGATAACAGGTAGAGTCTCATTTTCACCTAAATAAGCATATTTAAGGTGTTTTGGCAATTGCTTTAATTCCAACTCTGGGGCCTGCACAATAGAAGGTAAAACCTTATTAGTAGGTGGGGGTAATGATTCAAATTGGTTGGCATACCTCTTTCCAATTTCTATGTAGCTATCCATGCTGCAAGCAAGCTCAAGAAGTAAAGGAGAGATCACAGCCTCTAAGCTGTCCACTTCTTCTTTCCTTATGCTTTGTGTGATGCATGCTTCAATGGGCTCCAAATAACTCATTGGCAGTGCTTCTTTCACCATAGTATCAATTGCATCCAGATGGAAAACTTCATGCTCATCACTTGGAAACTTGGAGGCTTCAAACACTTTGAATGCTATTGTCTCATCAAACACATTCATGGTCAATGTACCCTTCTTCACATCAATAATAGCACCGGCAGTTGCCATGAATGGCCGACCTAGAATGAGTGGTAACTGATTGTCATGAATTGGTGCTTCTTCCATCTCCAACACCAAGAAATCTGCTGGCAAAATTAGCTCTTCCACTTTCACCAAAACATCTTCTAGAATGCCCTTAGGGTACCTAATAGTTCTATCTGCCAATTGAATGCTCACAGATGTGGCTTGCAACTCACCAAGGTTAAGTTTCTCATAAACATGATATGGCATAAGATTTATAGAAGCACCAAGATCAAGCAAAGCTTTTTGAAACTTAAAATCACCAACTATGCAAGGTATAGAAAATGAACCTGGATCCTTTAGCTTTGGAGGCAGCTTTCTTTGTAACACTGCACTTACCTCTTCACTCAATGCAACTTGTTCATGCTCTTTGAATCTCCTCTTGTTAGTGCATAGATCCTTCAAAAATTTTGCATACTTTGGAATCTGAGTAATGGCATTGAGCAATGGGATGTTGATTTGCACCTTCTTGAATGTTTCCATTATCTCATCCAAGCCTTGATCTTTCTTTGACTTTGATAACCTGCTGGGAAAGGGTGCAATAGGCCTAAAAGCATTAGTTGAAATTGGAACTTGATTAGCATTAGATGATACCTTAGGGCCTGTGCTCTTTCCAGGAGCATTGATGGACTGTTTGTTGGATGCTGTGGGCTGCCCATGTGGTGGCTGAATGATCTCCACGTTTTCACCATCTTCTTGCTCTTCATTGGCATTTCCAACCTTATTATCAACTTGTTTACCACTTCTCAAGATGTGTACTGCTTTAGCATGCTCTTGATGCCTTGGATTCACCTCCGTTTGGCTTGGGAAAGCTCCGGATGCTCTATTGCTCATGGAGGATGCAATCTGCCCAACTTGCACTTCTAGTTTGTTCACTGCATTTTGAAGATTCTGATTGGTTTGCATCTGTTGCCCCATGAACTTCTTGAACATGTCTTGCAATTCTCCCATTTGATCACCCCTTTGCTCTTGCACTTGTTGGGGAGCTTGCTGGAATTGCCTTTGTTGTGTTTGGAATCCTGGGGGAGGTCCTTGAGATTGTGGCACATTTGGATGGTTGTTCCACCTGAAATTAGGATGATTTCTCCATCCCGGATTGTACGTGTTTGAATAAGGATCATTTTGAGGATTCCTTGCTTGAAGGGCATTTGCTTGTTCTAGCATGTGCTCCGCAAAAGATTGGTCTTGAACTTCCACTTTGTTTCCTAGAGGGCCAGTCACTGCCTGTTGAAGCAAAGAACACATAACATCAAGTTTTGCAGCAATTTCATTATTAGTACTTACCTCAGAGACCACAGCTTTCATAGGAGCTCCTCTTCCTTTATTGTGGCTCCATTGTTGAGAGTTAGCACTCAAGGATTCAAAGAGAGTAAAAGCCTCGTCTGCTGTTTTGTTCATCAGTCCTTCTCCACTTGTTGCATCTACCATCATCCTTTCAGAATCAAGCAAACCTTCATAGAAAGATTGCATTTGCATCCAACTCTCTATGTTGTGGTGTGGGCAAGAACTTATCATCTCCTTGTACCTCTCCCAACATTCATGAAAAGCTTCTCCTTCCTTTTGTGTGAAACCAAGAATTTCCTTTCTAATCTTGTTAGTCTTTTGAGCCGGAAAAAATTTCTGCAAAAACTTATTAGAAAGCTCTTCCCAAGTATGAATTGAAGCATTAGGCAAAGAGTATAACCAAGACTTAGCTTTATCTTTTAAACTGAATGGGAATAGCCTCATCTTAATCTGCTCATCATCAAGGTTTTGAATTTTGATCGTAGCACATATTTCAAAGAATTGCTTAATATGCATGTACGGATCCTCAGTGGTATTACCATAATAAGTTGGAAGAAGATGAATCATACCACTTTTAAGCTCAAACCTGTCAACTGTGAGTTGAGGATAGACGATGCACGAAGGTTGATCGGTGACTTTGGGAATGGAAAACTCACGCAGGGGTTTTCTTGGTTGGACAACAAGCGCACCACCTCCTTCATCATTGTTGTTGTTCGGAATCTCTGCCATGTTGCTTGAACCTTCAGATTCGTAACTTTTAGATTCAACACTTGAAGAACTATAATTCCTCCTCAAACCAGCACGCACAGCAGCGGTTCTTGGTGAAAGTGGCTCAGGGGAACTTTGCTCCTGGTCAGATTCGGACATACACACACCAAGGAAGTCAATTCAGTGCTTTCAATGGAGATAACAACAAAATACAAAAACTGAATACTAAAAGAAAAACCAACGAAAAGAAACAAATGAAACAAACAAAAACAAAACAATCTAAGTAATCTAACTATAGCACCATCATTACCGGCTCCCCGGCAACGGCGCCAAAAACTTGTGAGCCTATTCTTAACAACTAAAATGAATTATTAAAAACAGCAACTTTAATTCTCGCAAGTGCACGAACCGTTTATAGTATAGCTTATGTAAATACGAGGTCGATCCCACGGAGAATGGTAACTTGGTTCCAAGTTAAATTACTTAGAATGCTAGAAAAACATAGAACAAAGAAACTGACTAACGAGCTAAAGGCAAGGTCGAATTCAACAATGCCTCTTGCTAATTACTCAAGGTCTAGGACAGAATCCTAGCACCACACACGCACTCGAAATGGGGGGTTTTGTTGTTGAAATGAAAACAAGAAAGTGAAATGAAAGTGCTCGAAAGTAGACACTAGCAGCAATCAAGAAGTTGTGAAACAATGATTGAGAGGTGTTAGAGCCTTGGAATCCACCACTAGTTTTCCTATCCAAGTTATGAATGTATAGAAATTAACTCAAGCTTCATTAACAATAGATTATCGCATACAAGCCTATGGTATCTAGGTGCAGGATGCATGATTCTCCTAAGGCATGTGATTATGCATGGTATCTACACAACACGTGATCTCTAATATGCAACCTAAGCATGGTATCTACTTAGAATAAAGCATACAAGAGTCATTAAGCTCCTTGAGAATATGATAATCACACAAGTCCTAGAACATGGTATCTGTCCTAGTCAACCTATGGTTATTAACCCCTTGAATGATTCTTAGGCCATTCATGTGTTGCTTGTGAAAGGAGAGTAGAATTGGTGAATCTAAACCCCTTCCCAACCTGTGCTAGATGCATAAAATTCTAGTTAGCTACTCCAAGAAAACATACATCAAGCACATAATAAACTAGAGATTAACAACTTGATAATAAAAGCAAGGAAATCAATTAACTATAAAATCATCCATAACATTGAATATTCATGACTAGGGCTTCATCCTAAGCCCTAACTAAATGGATTAGTTAGACATAACTATGAATACAGAAAATAAGAAATACATAGATAGGATAAAGAGAGGAGAAGAACTAGATGATGGCAGCAAGGAAGATCCCAGGACAGCTCCAAGCTCCCTTGACAGCTCCAAGCTCCCTTCTCTCTTTGTGGTGAATCTGAATGTGTGTATGAGAGTAATGGATGAAGTGAATGTGTGTGTCTGCCCCCCTTGAATGAGTGTGCAACTCTCTATTTATAGAGTGCAATTTCGTGCTCCCCTTTGGCTGGTGAAGCACACCTCTCTTAGCTGCTCCCAACTGCTCCAGCTGCCCATACTTGCCAACTGCTCCATCTGACAAATACATGCTTTGGTATGGTTTCTTTATGGAAAGCTTGACTTTTGTTCATCTTTCTGAGCTTCTGAGCTGATTTGACTCCCATGTATGGCTGCCCATGTGTAGCACATGGCTCTAGGGATGTAGCCACATTAAATGTGATGGTAGCCAACATGACATTTCTGTGAACTTGGTTCAGTCTTTGACGTGTTGAGGGCTCCAGATTTATCCAATTGGGCTGAAATTTGGATATGTTATAATAGACACCCATTGGAACAACTTCTGTGAAGGATGTCTCCTCATCTGACCTGTGCAAGTTACTGAAATGAGGCCTGCAAGATGACCTACGAAACTGGACTGACAAGGAGTGTGGCACAAATTGGTTTTGTCTTTAAGCTCATATTCCTCTTGTGCCACTCAGCCCTTAACATGCATGAATTGTATCAAATGTCATCCCCTTGCTGTCTTAACCTACAAAGCACACAAACATAGGTAAGAGACTCAAAATAAAGAGAAGCTAACAAAATTACTAAGGAAAGAAGGCATGCAAATGTGTGAAATTATGAGCTTATCAGCACCATATTACGATGTTCCCCATATTTTGGACTTAATTTGATATCGATTGGTCCATGACATTCGACAATTCAGGTTCGTACGAAGTTCGTTCTGAATGAAGTGGTTGGGGTTTTGCATAGTTTTAGAGATTGGATTTCACTAAAAACTCAACAAATGCTTCCTCCCACCATAATATGATGTTCCCCATGTTTTGGATTCAATCCGATATCGATTAGTCCACGAAATTGGACAATTCAGGTTCGCACAAAGTTCGTTCTGAAATGGAGTGGTTGGTGTATTGCATAGTTTTAGTGATTGGATTTCACTCAAAACCAACCAAATGACTCCTCCCACCTTATTATGATGTTCCCCAAGTTTTGGATTCAATCCCATATCAATTGGTCCCGAAATTGGACAATTCAGGTTCGTACGAAGTTCGTTCCGAACTGGTGTGGTTGCTGTATTGCTTAGTTTTAGATATTGGATTTCACCCAAAACTGAAAAAATGACTCCTCCTACCATATTATGATGTTCTCCAAGTTTTGGACTCAATCCAATATCGATTGTTCCACGAAATTGGACAATTCAGGTTCATACGAAGTTCGTACTGAAATGGAGTGGTTGGTGTTTTGCGTAGTTTTAGACATTGGATTTCACTCAAAACTTATCAAATGACTCCTCCCACCAAATTATGATGTTCCCCAAGTTTTGGACTCAATCCGATATCGATTAGTCCACGAAATTGGAAAATTCAGGTTCGTACGAAGTTCGTTCTGAAAGGGGATGGTCGGTGTATTGCATAGTTCTAGAAGTTGGATTTCACTCAAAACACATCAAATGACTACTCCCACCATATTATAATGTTCTCCAAGTTTTGGGCTCAATCCGATATCGATTTGTCCAAGAAATTGGACAATTCAGGTTCATACGATTTTTGTTCTGCAATGGATTGGTTGATGTATTGCATAGTTTTAGAGATTGGATTTCACTCAAAACAAACCAAATGTCTCCTTCCATCATATCTGTTCCCCAAGTTCTGGACTCAATCCGATATCGATTGGTACAAGAAATTGGACAATTCAGGTTCTTACGAAGTTTGTTATGAAATGGAGTGGTTGGTGTGTTGCATAGTTTCAAATATTGGATTTCACTCAAAACCTACCTAATGACTACTCCCACCATGTTATGATGTTCCCCAAGTTTTGGACTCAATTCGATGTCGATTGGTCCAAGAAATTGGACAATTCAGGTTCGTACGAAGTTCATCTGAAATGGAGTGGTAGGTATATTGCATAGTTTTAGAAATTGGATTTCACTCAAAACACACCAAATGACTCCTCCCACTATATGATGATGTTCCCCATGTTTTGGACTCAATCCGATATCCATTGGTCCAAGAAATTGGACAATTCAAGTTCTTAGGAAGTTCATTCTGAAATGGAATGGTTGGTGTATTGCATAGTTTTAGAGATTGGATTTCACTCAAAACTCACCAAATGACTCCTCCCACCATATTACGACGTTCCCCAAGTTTTGGACTCAATCCGATATCGATTGGTCCAAGAAATTGGACAATTCAGGTTCTTACGAAGTTCGTTCTGAAACGGAGTGGTTGGCCTATTGCATAGTTGATAACTCATATATTTATACATTTATACCATCCATTTCTAGTATATTTGTGATGTTTTTGAGTTAAACTTGTTGCGTTTTATCCTATTTTGTGTTAGTATGCAGTTGCATATACTTTAGGATCAAGTTGAAGGCAAAAGAAATGAAAACATGCCATTTTTGGAGCTGACCCTTATTCAAACGTGGAAACAAGTTTCGTGACCTGTTTTGAAGTCCAAATAAAGAACCCAAGGTGAACCTGGCTTGTTTGAAGACTAAGAGCAGAATGGCAAAGTAATGGAGATTTCTAGCCTGATTTGGAGGTGCCAAATAAGGCAAAAACGTGCAAAATAAAGGCTGATTCATTAGGATATCTTTGGAACATCTTGCAGTCTTGTTTACCCCATAAAAACTTGCCTTTTAGCCACTTCTAAAACCCCTATTTATTTTGGACGAATTTCGCAACCCTAGATCTGACTTCTTGGTTATTCTCTCCTTTCATGCACACTAAAACCCTAGCCGTCCATATATTTCCACTATCAGGACTCAGCGCAAGAGGTGGTTCTTGGAGAAGTTCAACATCAGAATTGGTTCAAGGGTTTCCTCTCATGAATTTATTTTCACTCATGTTGTTTATTTTTGTTTTAATCTCTTTGAACATGATGTGTAACTAAATTCATAGCTAGGGATTTCGATGTAGCCTTGCAACATTGATCCATGTTTCTAAATTAAAGTATTCAGTTCATCAATCTGTTTCTTGTTTCATTCACTGAATCTATTGTTCAATTTGTTTGTCAATTTTAATGTTTGATCACCATTAGAGTCGCCTACAGATTATCTAGACAAGGTTATAGTAAACATCATGCTTAATCTTGTTAGACATGTGAATGAATGAAGAGAATGCTATGCAAACATCATGCTGTATATTGTCTTTTGTTCTTTAACGTTTTCTTGCATGCTAATGACTCTTAACTTGGAATCAAAGTTGAACATCCCAACTAGGTTGCAGATTAGGAGAATTTGATCAAAACCACACATCATATGGCTGATCATATATATGTAAAACGAACTCTGGAAACAGGTTGGTAGTTGAATACGGTTTAATTTTATAGACATGGAATTAGTTTTGCAATGGTGAATTCGAAATCCCTGGTCTCTTCCCTATTCTTTCTACATCAATATATTATTCACTACTACATTCTTTTTGCATTTGAAGTTATTTTTCATTTACAACACAAAAACTACTTTCAAATTCTCACTTTCATTTTTAGTTAGGGTTCTTTCAAAACTAGTAATTTATAGAAGTCCAATCGGTCCCTGTGGTTCGACACCCTTACTTGTACCCTTATACTAACCATATATTGGCACTTGGAAGGAACACAACAAAATTTTGGCGCCGTTGCCGGGGACTGATTTCAGTCTTCTATAATTGCTTGTTCTCAAACCCTAATTTCGTTTTTATTTTTGTTTCTCAGGTAGTATATGTCAGATACACTTGCTGAGATAGGCCAAAGACTTGAACGGTTGAAGAGCAACACTTTTGAGAAGTCTATATCAGCGAGTGCCCAAACTAGCAGTGTAGAAGAGGACAATAGTTCTTCTGGCCCAACGTGTGTAGATTCTTTCGATAACTCTAATTCTGACAGAGAAGAAGAGATGGCTGACAATATAGATGAAAATCGAGCTTTGGAAGATTATGCTCAACCGGTTATACCAAATTCCCCTTCGTGCATCTTGCTGCCTACTGAAGCTAGAAATTATGATCTCAAATCTTCACATTTTCACATGCTTCCTTCTTTTTATGGTTTACCTAACGAAGATCCATTAGCCCATATTAAGGAATTCTACAATGTTGTGAGTGGTTTACCTTTGCAGGGAGTGACTGAAGCAAATCTGAGGATGAGGGTTTTTCCTTATACATTGAAAGATAGAGCAAAGGGTTGGCTAATGACTTTAGCACCTGGTTCGCTCACCACTTGGGATGCCGTAGCTAAGAAATTTTTGGAGAAGTTCTTCTCTACTCAAAAGACAGCTACTTTGAGAGGGCAAATCTTTAACTTTAAACAAGATGATGGAGAACCTTTCAATGAATGTTGGGAGCGTTTCAAAGGGCTGTTGCTGCAATATCCACATCATGGGTTACCTCTTTACTTACAAATGCAAATTTTTTATGATGGACTAACCCAAACATGTCAATCGACTGTTGATAATGCAGCAGGTGGAGCTTTGAAGAAAAAAAATGCTCAAGAGTCATATAACATTTATGAGATGTTGGGATCTAATGCTCAACACAAAGATACAAGAGGTAAACGAGTTGGAGTGTATGAAATGAGTTCTAATAATGATCTTGCCTTGCAGGTGGCTAGTTTGGAAAAGAAGCTCGATTCTATGCTCAATATGGTGCCTAAGATAGCTGAGGTGTGTGCCATTTGCAACATACCAGGTCATCCTACTTATCAATGCACGGCTAGTGAGGCGTATCCCGAATTTGTTCAAGAGCAAGTGAATCTCATGAATTCTTACAATCAGAGGCCGAGGAATGACCCGTTCTCTAATACATATAACCCTGGTTGGAGAGATCATCCCAATCTCTCATGGAAGAATAACAATCAATTTCAAAATTTCCAACCAAAGCCTGCCACTACGCTTGAAGATACGGTCAAAATGCTAGCTCAAAACACCGTTCAATTCCAGCAAACTACCAATAGTACTCTCCAACAACATTCAGCTGCTCTAACCAAAATGGAGACACAATTAGGTCAGATTGCTGATGCTTTGAGTCAAAGAGAACCCGGAAAATTTCCAAGCCAACCGGTGATACTTCAAAGGAACCAAGAGCAAGCCAAAGCGGTCATAACACTTAGAAGTGGTAAGATAATTAATAATGGAGTTGGCAATGAAGTTACTAATGAATCTGATCATGTGAATGCAGGTCCCACTCAAGAAAAGAATGAGAAATCGAATGACGATCCAAGCAATGCCACTTCTTCGTTTGAAGCTCCAAATTTTCACAAGGCTGAAAAACCTTACTCTCCACCCATTCCATTTCCTGGAAGACTTGCCAAAAGCAAGCAGGATAAGTCACTTAAAGAAATTTTTGATATATTAAGTGAAGTGAATGTTAATTTACCTTTGCTTGATGTCATTAGGAATATGCCAGCGTATGGGAAATTTTTCAAGGAGCTAAACACTTATAAGAGGAAGTATGGACCTAATGAGAAGGTGTTGGTGTCTGAAAATGTGAGTGCTGTGCTTCAAAGAAAGCTCCCACCAAAACTCAAGGATCCGGGCAGTTTTTCTATGAATATCACCATTGGAGACAAGCTAGTTGAAAAGGCTATGCTTGACTTGGGGGCTAGCATCAATTTAATGCCCTATTCAGTGTATCTTCAATTAGGTTTGGGGGGTTTGAAGGCAACAACTATTTCATTGCAACTTGCTGATCGATCAGTGAAATATCCAAGAGGTATAGTGGAAGATATCTTAGTTCAAGTTGACAAACTAATTTTGCCTGCTGATTTTGTAGTGTTGGACATGGAAGAGGCTCCTCTACATGATCGTGAGTTACCTATTTTGCTTGGGAGACCCTTTATGGCCACGGCAAAGACGATCATAGATGTGCAAAATGGTCTCCTCACCATGACTGTGCTAGGAGAAACTGTACAATTCAAAGTGTTTGAATCTCTTTCTCACCCTTCTAGTTCAATTGATTGTTGTTCGATTGATGTGCTTGATTCACTTGTTTTCTCTAAGTTTTTGCTGGCACAATCCAATGATCCATTACAATATGTTTTGAGTCAATCTCAAAATGACTTTGATGAAGAAGTGCTCATGGAGATGGTGGCTGCCTTGGAAGCATTACAACCATATCCCTCCACTTTTTCGCCTCTTATAGAGCCATTAGAACCATCTGCCACACATCTGATCCCTTCTATTGTTAAACCTCCAAAACTTGAGCTTAAACCACTTCCATCACATCTAAAATATGCTTACCTAGCTGAGTTTGAAACTTTGCCAGTTATCATAGCATCTGATCTCACCCCTTTGGAAGAAGATAAGCTAATTAGGGTGCTAAAAGAGTTCAAATCAGCCATTGGGTGGTCTATTGCCGATATCAAGGGAATAAGCCCTACCATGTGCATGGAAATTCTTAGAAAGAGGTTTCAACCAGGTATGAAAGTACTTTTGTATGACTCACGTTTGCGACTTTTTCTAGGTAAAGTGAAGTCTAGATGGGTTGGACCATTCAAAGTGCTTCAAGTATTTCCCCATGGAGCTATGGAGATAGAAAACATCAAAAATGGCACCCGTTTTAAGGTCAATGGACAGCGTTTGAAGCCTTATTTGGAGAATGTTTCACAGGAGCAGGTTTATGTCGTTATAGATTCTCTCGAGTTTATGGCAACTTAGACACACTACCATGTCTTGCCTCGACATTAAATAAAGCGCTTGCTAGGAGGCAACCTAGCTGGGTTTGTGTTCTTTCCGTTTATTTGTGTTGGTTTTTAGTTTTTATTTTATTTCTTTCCATGCACACTGTGCCAATTTGCATTGCATCCATTCCATTCATTTTTTTTTTTTAAAAGCATCGAGGACAATGCTTAGTTTAGGTTTGGGGGTGTGGGATTTCGTTTGTTTTTAGTTCTGGTTAAAGTTTGCTTTTGCTTACTAATGTGAATGTATATGAGGGCTATGGTTTACAATGAGGACTTCTGTGATGTCATGAAAAAGTTCATATCATATCTTTTTTTTTTTTTTCAAAGCTGTTACTCTTGGAATCATGGTGGTTAAAGTATCATGCTCAAATTCTAGAAGAAGAATTGTGGAGACTACCCTAGTGAGTGATTTTGAGCCTATTTACTTCTTTGAGAGGGTTTAAAGTGTTTGTACTCCTATCTTTTTACTTCAATGTCATTTCAAATTATCTCATTATTTTTGTTTGATTGAACGCTAAGAATTGTTCGCTTTCGCAGATACCATGTGTTTGGTAACATTCATGAATGAACTCATCGAGACAATGTTAGGCTATGCATGTCTTAACCACCAAAAGGCCTCATTTCTTACCTTTATGTGTGTGCCATTACCCCATTTTGAAGCCAATCATTTTTAGTCATTTTCTTTTCTCACATTTGTTTCCCCATATCCTTTTATCTCAATATGAGATATTTAGCCCATTACAGCTATACCCCATAGTTTGGGGAATACCAAAGTGATGAAGACAAAGATAATTCGAGCTCTACATCAAGAAAGTGGTATGTACCGAGGTATGTGTGCTGGAATTGTAGAAAAAAAGAAAGAAAAAAGAAACAAAGCTTTAGAAAAAGAAAAGAAAAGAAAAAGAATCAAAGACGATGTAATTTCTAAATCCTTCCATTATCGCACGGGTCCTGGATGCCACGAACAAACAACAAAGATCAATTCAAGAGGAGAGCTTGCTGCTTTCACAAGGAAGAAACTTTGGTATGTCCCAAGCTTTAGTATTTCCTATCCTTTCTTTCATAGCCCCTGACCTAAGCCTTACATTACACACCTTGTGAAAGACCTAGCTGATCTTTGGGGATGTATTCATGGGTGCTGCTAAGTATGTGTGCTATTCATATTCTTAGTGTTTAATTCCTTTCATGAGATATGTCCAGAAATTGTGCTTTTATTTCATATTTCATATGTGAGGATTTTGATTCCCTTTTACATAACTTCACTCACATATGTTTGACGAGAGACCACACCTTAGGATCTGAGTGAAAATTTGAGTGATATCTGTGAGGACTAGAGTTGAGGCGATTTCTATCTTCGGCATTTGAGTATGGTGTCTTTGAAGTCATGGGACATGGAGTAATTATTTTTTTTACACTATACTTATGATATGATTCTTTGAAGTGGCAGACTAGTGGTTCGAATGTATGACTAAGCTTTCATTGGTTCTTATTAGTTTGCTATAAGTATGCTTTAACCAATTTGCTTGCAGGTATGCAGATGTTTGTGGGAGTCATCACTGTAAACCCTCAGGAGACACAACTCCTCCTACTAGGGACACCTAGGGGTTTAAAGGCTTGTTGCACATGCTCAGTGCAATCGTTTAACCAGCGAAAGTGGTCTAGTTAGATTTTATTGTCTTGTGTGTTTTTAGTTTCAGTTTTGCTCGAGGACTAGCAAAAATCAGGTTTGGGGGTATTTGATAACTCATATATTTATACATTTATACCATCCATTTCTAGTATATTTGTGATGTTTTTGAGTTAAACTTGTTGCGTTTTATCCTATTTTGTGTTAGTATGCAGTTGCATATACTTTAGGATCAAGTTGAAGGCAAAAGAAATGAAAACATGCCATTTTTGGAGCTGACCCTTATTCAAACGTGGAAACAAGTTTCGTGACCTGTTTTGAAGTCCAAATAAAGAACCCAAGGTGAACCTGGCTTGTTTGAAGACTAAGAGCAGAATGGCAAAGTAATGGAGATTTCTAGCCTGATTTGGAGGTGCCAAATAAGGCAAAAACGTGCAAAATAAAGGCTGATTCATTAGGATATCTTTGGAACATCTTGCAGCCTTGTTTACCCCATAAAAACTTGCCTTTTAGCCACTTCTAAAACCCCTATTTATTTTGGACGAATTTCGCAACCCTAGATCTGACTTCTTGGTTATTCTCTCCTTTCATGCACACTAAAACCCTAGCCGTCCATATATTTCCACTATCAGGACTCAGCGCAAGAGGTGGTTCTTGGAGAAGTTCAACATCAGAATTGGTTCAAGGGTTTCCTCTCATGAATTTATTTTCACTCATGTTGTTTATTTTTGTTTTAATCTCTTTGAACATGATGTGTAACTAAATTCATAGCTAGGGATTTCGATGTAGCCTTGCAACATTGATCCATGTTTCTAAATTAAAGTATTCAGTTCATCAATCTGTTTCTTGTTTCATTCACTGAATCTATTGTTCAATTTGTTTGTCAATTTTAATGTTTGATCACCATTAGAGTCGCCTACAGATTATCTAGACAAGGTTATAGTAAACATCATGCTTAATCTTGTTAGACATGTGAATGAATGAAGAGAATGCTATGCAAACATCATGCTGTGTATTGTCTTTGGTTCTTTAACGTTTTCTTGCATGCTAATGACTCTTAACTTGGAATCAAAGTTGAACATCCCAACTAGGTTGCAGATTAGGAGAATTTGATCAAAACCACACATCATATGGCTGATCATATATATGTAAAACGAACTCTGGAAACAGGTTGGTAGTTGAGTACGGTTTAATTTTATAAACATGGAATTAGTTTTGCAATGGTGAATTCGAAATCCCTGGTCTCTTCCCTATTCTTTCTACATCAATATATTATTCACTACTACATTCTTTTTGCATTTGAAGTTATTTTTCATTTACAACACAAAAACTACTTTCAAATTCTCACTTTCATTTTTAGTTAGGGTTCTTTCAAAACTAGTAATTTATAGAAGTCCAATCGGTCCCTGTGGTTCGACACCCTTACTTGTACCCTTATACTAACCATATATTGGCACTTGGAAGGAACACAACAATAGTTCTAGAGATTGGATTCCACTCAAAACCAACCAAATGACTCCTCCCAAGATATTATGTTGTTCGCCAAGTTTTGGACTCAATCTGATATCAATTGTTCCACGAAATTGGACAATTTAGGTTCATAAGAAGTTCATTATGAAATGGTGTGGTTGGTGTATTGCATAGATTTAGGGATTGGATTTCACTCGAAAAAACCAAATGACTCCTCCCACCATATTATGATGTTGCCCACATTTTGGGCCCAATCCGATATCGATTGGTCCAAGAAATTGAACAATTCAGGTTCGTATGATTTTTGTTCCGAAATGGAGTGGTTGGTGTATTGCATAGTTTTAGAGATTGGGTTTCACTCAAAACATACCAAATGAATCCTCCCACCATATTTTGATGTTGTCCAAGTTTCGGGCACAATAGGATATCGATTGGTCCAAGAAATTGGACAATTCAGGTTCGTACGATTTTTGTTCTGCAATGGATTGGTTGATGTATTGCATAGTTTTAGAGATTGGATTTCACTCAAAACCAACCAAACGACTCCTCCCATCATGTTATGATCTTCCCCAAGTTTTGGACTCAATCCAATATCGATTGGTCCAAGAAATTAGACAATTCAGGTTCTTACGAAGTTCGTTCTGAAATGGAGTGGTTTGTGTTTTGCATAGTTTTATAGATTGGATTTCACTCAAAACTCACCAAATGACTCCTCCCACCATATTATGGTGTTCCCCAAGTTTTGGGCTCAATCCAATATCGATTTGTCCAAGAAAATGGACAATTTCGGGGTGTACGAAGTTCGTTTTGAAGTGGACTGGTTAGTGTAATGGATAGTTCTAGAGATTGGATTTCACTGAAAACCTACCAAATGACTCCTTCCACCATATTATGATGTTCCCCTAGTTTTGGGCTCAATCCGATATCGATTTATCCAAGAAAATGGACAATTCCAGTTCGTACGAAGTTCGCTCTAAAATGGAGTCGTTGGTGTATTGCATAGTTCCAGGGATTGGATTTCACTCAAAACCTAACAAATGACTCCTCCCACCATATTATGATGTTCCCCAAGTTTTGGACTCAATCTGATATCGATTGGTCATTGAAATGGGACAATTCAGGTTCGTACAAAGTTCGTTCTGAAATGGTGTGGTTGGTGTATTGCAAAGTTTCAGAGATTGGATTTCACTCAAAACTCACCAAATGGCTCCTCCCAACATATTATAATGTTCCCCAAGTTTTGGACTCAATCCGATATCGATTGGTCCATCAAATTGTACAATTCAGGTTCATACGAAGTTCGTTGTGAAAGGGAGTGGTTGGTGTTTTGCATAGTTTTAGAGATTGGGTTTCACTCAAAAAGCACCAAATGACTCCTCCCACCATATTATGATGTTTCCCAAGTTTTGGACTCAATCCGATATCGATTGGTTCATGAAATTGGACAGTTCAAGTGTAAGATCCCACATCAACCAACGGAGAGGGGGTGATGTGCCTTATATGTGCACACCCGCATCCATCTAGCACGAGGCCTTTTGGAAGCTCACTGGCTTCGGAGTCGTAGGAACTCCGAAGTTAAGCGGGTTGGGGGCCAGAGCAATCTCAGGATGGGTGACCCACTGGGAAGTTGCTCGTGAGCTCCCAGAAACAAAACCGTGAGGGCAGAGAGGGGGGCCCAAAGCAGACAATATCGTGCTACGGCGGAGCCGATCCCAAGATGTGACAATTTGGTATCAGAGCCACTCTGCCGTGTGGTGTGAGTGTGCCGACGAGGACGTCGGGTCCTTAAGGGGGGTGGATTGTAAGATCCCACATCACCAACGGAGAGGGGGTGATGTGCCTTATATGTGCACACCCGCATCCATCTAGCACGAGGCCTTTTGGGAGCTCACTGGCTTCGGAGTTGTAGGAACTCAGAAGTTAAGCGAGTTGGGGGCTAGAGCAATCCCAAGATGGGTGACCCACTGGGAAGTTGCTCGTGAGCTCCCAGAAACAAAACCGTGAGGGCAGAGAGGGGGGCCCAAAGCGGACAATATCGTGCTACGGCAGAGCCGATCCCGGGATGTGACATCAAGTTCGTACGAAGTTCGTTCTGAAATGGAGTGGTTGGTGTATTGCATAGTTTTAGAGATTGGATTTCACTCAAAACTCAACAAATGACTCCTCCCACCATATTATGATGTTTCCTAAGTTTTGGACTCAATCCGATATCGATTTGTCCATGAAATTGGACAATTCAAGTTCGTACGAAGTTCGTTATGAAATGTAGTGGTTGGTGTATTGCATAGTTCCAGAGATTGGATTTCACTCAAAACCTAACAAATGACTCCTCCCACCATATTATGATGTTCCCCAAGTTTTGGACTCAATCTGATATCGAGTGGTCCATGAAATTGGACAATTCAAGTTCGTACGAAGTTGGTTATGAAATGGAGTGGTTGGTGTATTGCATAGTTCCAGAGATTGGATTTCACTCAATACCTAACAAATGCCTCCTCCGACCATATTATGATGTTCCCCAAGTTTTGGACTCAATCCGATATCGAGTGGTCCACGAAATTGGACAATTCAAGTTCGTACGAAGTTGGTTCTGAAATGGAGTGGTTGGTGTATTGCATAGTTCCAGAGATTGGATTTCACTCATAACCTACCAAATGACTCCTCCCACCATATTACGATGTTCCCTAAGTTTTGGACTCAATTCGATATCGATTGGTCCACGAAGTTGGACAATTCAATTTCGTACGAAGTTCGTTCTGAAATGAAGTGGTTGGTGTATTGCATAGTTTTAGAGATTGGATTTCACTAAAAACTCAACAAATGCTTCCTCCCACCATATTATGATGTTCCCCATGTTTTGGATTCAATCCGATATCGATTGGTCCCCGAAATTGGACAATTCAGGTTCGTACGAAGTTCGTTCTGAAATGGAGTGGTTGGTGTATTGCATAGTTTTAGAGATTGGATTTCACCCAAAACTCAACAAATGACTCCTCCTACCATATTGTCATGTTCTCCAAGTTTTGGACTCAATCCGATATCGATTGTTCCACGAAATTGGACAATTCAGGTTTGTACGAAGTTCGTTCTGACATGGAGTGGTTGGTGTATTGAATAGTTTTAGATATTGGATTTCACTCAAAACTCAACAAATGATTCCTCCCACCATATTACGATGTTCCCCATATTTTGGACTCAATTCGATATCGATTGGTCCATGACATTCGACAATTCAGGTTCGTACGAAGTTCGTTCTGAAATAAAGTGGTTGGTGTATTGCATAGTTTTAGAGATTGGATTTCACTAAAAACTCAACAAATGCTTCCTCCCACCATATTATGATGTTCCCATGTTGTGGACTCAATCCGATATCAATCAGTCCACGAAATTGGACAATTCAGGTTCGTACGAAGTTCGTTCTGAAATGGAGTGGTTGGTGTATTGCGTAGTTTTAGAGATTAGATTTCATTCAAAACCAACCAAATGACTCCTCCCACCGTATTATGATGTTCCCCAAGTTTTGGATTCAATCCCATATCGATTGGTCCACCAAATTGGACAATTCAGGTTCGTACGAAGTTCGTTCCGAACTGGTGTGGTTGGTGCATTGCATAGTTTTAGAGATTGGATTTCACCCAAAACTCAACAAATGACTCCTCCTACCATATTATGATGTTCTCCAAGTTTAGTTCTTAATCCGATATCGATTGTTCCATGAAATTGGACAATTCAGGTTCGTACGACGTTCGCATTGAAATGGAGCGGTTGGTGTTTTGCATAGTTTTAGACATTGGATTTCACTCAAAACTCCGCAAATGACTCCTCCCACCAAATTATGTTGTTCCCCAACTTTTGGACTCAATCCGATATCGATTGGTACAAGAAATTGGACAATTCAAGTTCGTACGAAGTTCGTTCTGAAATGGAGTGGTTGGTGTATTTCATAGTTTTAGTAATTGGATTTCACTCAAAACACACCAAATGACTCCTCCCACCAATGATGATGTTCCCCTTATTTTGGGCTCAATCCGATATCCATTGGTCCAAGAAATTGGAAAATTCAAGTTCTTAGGAAGTTGGAGTGGTTGGTGTTTTGCATAGTTTTAGAGATTGGATTTCACTCAAAACTCACCAAATGACTCCTCCCACCATATTATGGTGTTCCCCAAGTTTTGGGCTCAATCCAATATCGATTTGTCCAAGAAAATGGACAATTCTGGTGCGTACGAAGTTCGTTTTAAAGTGGAGTGGTTGGTATAATGGATAGTTCTAGAGATTGGATTTCACTCAAAACCTTCCAAATGACTCCTCCCACCATATTATTATGTTCTCCAAGTTTTGGATTCAATCACATATCGATTGCTCCACGAAATTGGACAATTCAGGCTCGTTCGAAGTTCGTTCCGAACTGGAGTGGTTGGTGTATTGCATAGTTTTAGAGATTGGATTTCACCCAAAAGTCAACAAATGACTCCTCCTACGATATTATGATGTTCTCCAAGTTTTGGACTCAATCCGATATCGATTTTTCCATGAAATTGGACAATTCAGGTTCGTACGAAGATCGTACTGAAATGGAGTGGTTGGTGTTTTGCATAGTTTTACCGATTGGATTTCACTCAAAACTCACCAAATGACTCCTCCCACCAAATTGTGATGTTCCCCAAGTTTTGGACTCAATTCGATATCGATTGGTCCACGAAATTGGACAATTCATGTTCGTACGAAGTTCGTTCTGAAATGGAGTGGTTGGTGTGTTGAATAATTTTAGATATTGTATTTCACTCAAAACTCAACAAATGATTCCTCCCACCATATTACGATGTTCCCCATATTTTGGACTTAATTCGATATCGATTGGTCCATGACATTCGACAATTCAGGTTCGTACGAAATTCGTTCTGAAATGTAGTGGGTGGTATTTTGTATAGTTTTAGAGACTGGATTTCACCCAAAACCCACCAAATGACTCCTCCCACCGTATTATGATGTTCCCCAAGCTTTGGACTCAATCCGATATCGATTAGTCCATGAAATTGGACAATTCAGGTTCATAAGTAGTTTGTTCTGAAATGGAGTAGTTGGTGTATTGCATAGTTTTAGAGATTGGATTTCACTCAAAACTCACCAAATGACTCCTCCCACCATATTATGACGTTCCCCCAGTTTTGGACTCAATCCGATATTGATTGGTCCATGAAACTGGACAATTCAGGTTCGTACGAAGTTCGTTCTGAAATGGAATGGTTGGTGTATTACATAGTTTTAGAGATTGGATTTCGCTCAAAACTCAGCAAACGACTCCTCCCACCATATTATAATGTTCCCCAAGTTTTGGGCTATTGATTGGTCCATCAAATTGGACAATTTAGGTTCGCACGAAGTTCGTTATGAAATGGAGTAGTTGGTGTATTACATAGTCCAGGAGATAGGATTTGACTCAAAACCTACCAAATGACTCCTCCCATCATACTGTGATGTTCCCCAAGTTTTGGACTCAATCTGATATCGATTGGTCCACGAAATTGGACAATTCAGGTTCGTACGAAGTTCGTTCTGAAATGGAGTGGTTGGTGTATTGCATAGTTTTAGAGATTGGATTTCACTCAAAACTAATCAAATGACTCCTCCCAGCATATTATGATGTTCCCCAAGTTTTGGAATCAATTCGATATTGATTGGTCCCTTAAATTGGACAATTCCGGTTCGTACGAAGTTTGTTCTGAAATGGAGTGGTTGGTGTTTTGCATAGTTTTAGAGATTGGATTTCACTTAAACTCACCAAATGACTCCTCCCACCATGTTATGAAGTTTTGGACTCAATCCGATATCGATTGGTCCATGAAATTGAACAGTTCAGGTTCGTACGAAGTTCGTTCTGAAATGGAGTGGTTGGTGTATTGCATAGTTTTAGAGATTCGATTTCACTCAATGAAAGGACCCGCCCCGAATTTCCCAAAACCCGAGGCGAATCCTGTGGAAATTTCCGACATGACCCCGATGCCGGGCCCACTTCTAAAGTTATATCCTTTTTCCCAAAATGGAATAAGGGTACGAGACTTTCTGCCAAAATTTCGGCAGAGTCTCCCCTGTAAATTGGACATTTCCCAAAATTACCATCTGCATAAAAACACATTTAATAACCACAACTGGCAGCATGCACAATATAATTTCATGCAATTCACATAAACGGCCTTCGACCTTCCTATAATTCTCAACTACCAAGCATGCTAGCAAATCAATTCATGCCTTAATCAAGGCAAACGATAAATTCAAATATAAATTACAACTACTAAATTTCAACATACGAGGTTTTAACCTCCTAACACAATCACATCTATGTCCGCGGCTGCACCTAATAACCTTAGGCTGCCTACGTACCCTCCCTGAGGGATCAAGCCACACGTATTTCTTCCTTAAAACCCAATTCCACACATAGGCAATACCTTATTTCATTTCTCTGTATTTCACACAATCTCCCCATACGCCGGTACTACCAACGCCACGTATGGGACTTGTCAACAAGCCGGATAACCTACGCCACGTGCGACCATACCATACTATCACAATATCTCCCTATACGCCGGTACAACCAACGCCACGTATGGGGCCTGTCAACACGCCGGATAACCTACGCCACGTGCGACCATACCATACTATTACAATATCTCCCCATACGCTGGTACAACCAACGCCACGTATGGGGCCTGTCTCAACGCCGAATAACCTACGCCACGCGAGACCTAAACATCATATCACAATATCTCCCCATACGCCGGTACAACCAACGCCACGTATGGGGTCTGTCTCAACGCCGGATAACCAACGCCACGTGTGACCTCAACATATTATCACATAATCTCCCCATATGCCGATACAACCAATGCCACGTATGGGGCCTGTCTCAACACCGGATAACCTATGCCACGCGAGACCTCAGCATCATATCACATATCTTCCCATACGCCGGTACAACTAACGCCACGTATGGGTCTGTCGACACGCAGGATAACCTACGCCACGCGCGACCTCAACATAATATCACAAGATCTCCCCATACGCCGGTACAACCAACACCACTTATGGGGTCTGTCCGCATGCCGGATAACCTACGCCACGTGAGACCTAACTTTCACAGGGTGGTACTTGTAGTGTAACCAAAATCCGGGGAGGTACCAAAGGTAGTGCGTATAGCATTTCAAACTGAAATTCTAGACTCCTTTTATACCTTTACAAACGTATATAAATATATAATTTACTTCTAATATTGTGTAAACCACAACAATAGTCTAGCACCCAATAATCCCCCTAGGAAGGTGAGATTACTCCGGGAGACTCACGGTCAACCAAGAGTCAAACTACCCTAACCTTGGTCAAACAGGCCCACGGGGCCCACGACCTCCAAATTCCGATCTTAAAGTTCCTATGGGTTCTACGAGGTATAGGATACTCGTCCTGCAAGTTTGGTCCAGATCGGACGGTCAGATCGCTCATGATCGCACGATCTGACGGTTAATACAAAACATAAACTTTAAATTATTAAATTGGAACATCTGGGGCTCCGATTCACGATCCTTGAATTCCAACACGATCCTAGAAATACCTAGAGTAACATATATTAAATTTGAGACCATCCAACGGTCCCAACCTATCGAACCTGGATAACGCGCAATAGGCGGTATCCGTTCGATAGTCAAACGACGTCCGAATTGAGATCCGAGAAATCCTACGCACTCATGAAAACCTAAGGATCTCATCAAGACACAGTGTAACTTCATTACCATCGCCCACGAGCCGCCACACGCGTCGGCAGGGCTGGGTGCCCAAAGCGATTACGCATTGCCGGAAAATCTCAAAACCACGGCTCCAAACTCCTACCCTAGGTATAACACCCTATTTGGAGTCACTTTTGTTCTTGGACCCACCATAAAAACTGACCGGAAGTGGCCGGAATCGCGATCCCAAAACCGGCCGAATTTCAATTCGTAAATTGAATTACCTATGCTAAGAATCGATCCAATCCTACCCAACAGGCAGCTAGATTATGATGAATGGATGAATTTTCATACCTTGATCGCCAGAAATGGCGGCCGGAGGAGGGAGATTGGAGCCGGCTAAGTTCGAGTGAAAATCGGGCAAAAATCGCCTTTTTCCGGCGGTTGGAGCGGCGGCCGATGTCGGGGAAGGGTCAGGTCGGGTCGTGATGCCGAGGCCGAGCCGGTCCTTTTGGCATCGGCCTCATCCGCAGCCGCGACCGGTGGCCGGAGATTCGAGGGGAGAGAGAGAGACCGTCGGGGAGAGAGAGAGAGAGAGAGCACGCGGGAGGGAGGGAGAGAGAGAGAGAGAGAGAGAGAGAGAGAGAGAGAGAGAGAGAAATCTGATTTTTATAAAAATCCAATTTCGAAATAATTACGGTTGTTCCACTGGGTTTCTTTTGCCCATATCTCTCTCGTTACAACTCCGATTCAAGCCCACCACATGTTTACGAACTCATCTCAATACGACTTATCCAAAAATAACAGTAACTGCCCAAACTTTCTCCGGGTAAGAAAATGACCAAAATACCCCTACCTCAAAGGTAAATTTGTAATTTCACTTAAATAATTTAAATAAGGGGCTAAATTTAGAGTCGGGGTGTTACACTCAAAACCCACCAAATCACTCCTCCCACCATATTATGATGTTCCCCAAGTTTTGGACTCAATCCGATATCGATTGTTCCCTAAAATTGGACAATTCCGGTTCGGACGAAGCTCATTCTAAAATGGAGTGGTTGGTGTATTTGCATAGTTCTAGAGATTGGATTTCACTCAAAACCTACCAAATGACTCCTCCCACCATACTACAATGTTCCCCAAGTTTTGGACACAATCCGATATTGATTGGTCCATGCAATTTTACAATTCAGGTTGGTACAAAGTTCGTTATGATATGGAGTGGTTGGTGTATTGCATGGTTTTAGAGATTCGATTTCACTCAAAACTCACCAAATGACTCCTCCCACCATATTATGATGTTCCCCAAGTTTTGGACTCAATACGATATCGATTGGTCTATGAAATTGGACAATTCAGGTTCGTACGAAGTTCGTTCTGAAATGGAGTGGTTTGTGTTTTGCATAGTTTTAGATATTGGATTTCACTCAAAGAGCACCAAATGACTCCTCCCACCAGATTATGATGTTCCCCAAGTTTTGGACTCAATCCGACATCGATTGGTCCATGAAATTGGACAATTCAGGTTCGTACGAAGTTCGTTCCGAAATGGAGCGGTTGGTGTGTTGCATAGTTTTAGAGATTGGATTTCACTCAAAACTCACCAAATGACTCCTCCAACCACATTATAATGTTCCCCAAGTTTTGGGCTCAATCCGATATCGATTGGTCCATGAAATTGGACAATTCAGGTTCGTACGAAGTTCGTTCTGAAATGGAGTGGTTGGTGTGTTGCATAGTTTTAGAGATTGGATTTCACTCAAAACTCACCAAATGACTCCTCCCACCACATTATCATGTTCCCAAAGTTTTGGACTTAATTCGATATCGATTGGTCCATGAAATTGGACAATTCAGGTTCGTTCGAACTTCGTTCTGAAATTGTGTGGTTGGTGTATTACGTAGTTTTAGTATTGGATTTCACTCGAAGAGCACCAAATGACTCCTCCCACCATATTCCGATGTTCCCTAAGTTTTGAACTCAATCTGATATCGATTGGTCCATGAAATTGGACAATTCATGTTCGTACGAAGTTCGTTCCGAAATGGAGTTGTTGGTGTATTGCATAGTTTTAGAGATTGGATTTCACTCAAAACTCACCAAATGACTCCTCCGACCACATTATAATGTTCCCCAAGTTTTGGGCTCAATCCGATATCGATTGGTCCATGAAATTGGACAATTCAGCTTCATACGAAGTTCGTTATGAAATTGAGTGGTTGGTGTATTGCATAGTTTTAGATATTGCATTTCACTCGAAGAGCACCAAATGACTACTCCCACCATATTCTGATGTTTCCCAAGTTTTGGACTCAATCCGATATCGATTGGTCCACGAAATTGGACAATTCAGGTTCGTTCGAACTTCGTTCTGAAATTGAGTGGTTGGTGTATTGCGTACTTTTAGATATTGGATTTCAGTCGAAGAGCACCAAATGACTCCTCCCACCATATTTCGATGTTCCCTAAGTTTTGAGCTCAATCTGATATCGATTGGTCCATGAAATCAGACAATTCATGTTCGTACGAAGTTCGTTCCGAAATGGAGTGGTTGGTGTATTGCATAGTGTTAGAGATTGGATTTCACTCAAAACTCACCAAATGACTCCTCCCACCATATTATGATGTTCCCCAAGTTTTGGACACAATCCGATATCGATTGGTACATGAAATTGGACAATTCAGGTTCACACGAAGTTCGTTCTGACATGGAGTGGTTTGTGTTTTGCATAGTTTTAGATATTGGATTTCACTCAAAACTCACTGAATGACTCCTCCCACCAGATTATGATGTTCCCCAAGTTTTGGACTCAATCCGATATCGATTGGTCCATGAAATTGGACAATTCAGGTTCGTACGAAGTTCGTTCCGAAATGGAGTGGTTTGTGTTTTGCATAGTTCAAGATATTGGATTTCACTCAAAGAGCACCAAATGACTCCTCCCACCATATTATAATGTTCCCCAAGTTTTGGGGTCAATCCGATGTCGATTGGTTCCTGAAATTCGACAATTCAGGTTCGAACGAAGTTCGTTCTGAAATGGAGTGGTTGGTGTATTGCATAGTGTTAGAGATTGGATTTCACTCAAAACTCACAAAATGACTCCTCCCACAACATTATAATGTTCCCCAAGTTTTGGACTCAATCCGATATCGATTGGTCCATGAAATTGGACAATTCGGGCTCGTATAAAGTTGGTTTTGAAGTGGAGTGGTTTGTGTTTTGCATAGTTTTAGATATTGGATTTGACTCAAAGAGCACAAAATGACTCCTCCCACCATATTATGATGTTCTCCAAGTTTTGGAATCAATCCGATATCGATTGGTCCACGAAATTGGACAATTTAGGTTCATACAAAGTTCGTTCTGAAATGGTGTGGTTGGTGTATTGCATAGTTTTAGAGATTGGATTTCACTCAAAACTCAACAAATGACTACTCCCACCAAATTATGATGTTCCCCAAGTTTTGGAATCAATCCGATATCGATTGGTCCACAAAATTGGACAATTAAGGTTCGTACGAAGTTCATTTTAAAATGGAGTGGTTGGTGTATTGCGTAGTTTTAGAGATTGGATTTCACTCAAAACTGACGAAATCACTCCTCCCACCATATTATGATGTTCCCCAAGTTTTGGACTCAATCCGATATCGATTGGTCCATGAAATTGGACAATTCAGGTTTGTACGAAGTTCGTTCTGAAATGGAGTGGTTGGTGTATTGCACAGTTTTAGAGATTCGATTTCACTCAAAACCCACCAAATGACTCCTCCTACCATATTATGATGTTCCCCAAATTTTGGACTCAATCCGATATCGATTGGTCCATGAAATTGGACAATCCTGGTTCGTACAAAGTTCGTTATGAAATTGAGTGGTCTGTGTTTTGCATAGTTTTACAGATTGGATTTCACTGTAAAGCCACCAAATGACTCCTCACATCGATGTTCCCCAAGTTTTGGACTCAATCCGATATCAATTGGTCCATGAAATTGGACAATTCAGGTTCGTACGAAGTTCGTTCTGAAATGGAGTGGTTTGTGTTTTGCGTAGTTTTAGACATTGGGTTTCACTCAAAGAGCATCATATGACTCCTCCCACCATATTATGATGTTCCCCAAGTTTTGGACTTAATCCGATATCGATTGGTCCATGAAATCGGACAATTCAAGTTCGTGCGAAGTGCATTCTGAAATGGAGTGGTTGGTGTATTGCGTAGTTTTAGAGAATGGATTTCACTCAAAACTCAGCAAATGACTCCTCCCACCATATTATGGGGTTTCCCAAGTTTTGGACTCAATCTGATATCGATTGGTCCTTGAAATTGGACAATTTAGTTTCCCACGAGGTTAGTTCTGAAATGGAGTGCTTTGTGTTTTGCATAGTTTTAGAGATTGGATTTCACTCAAAACCCACCAAATCACTCCTCCGACAGTATTATGATGTTCCCCAAGTTTTGGACTCAATCCGATATCGATTGGTCTGTGAAATTGGACAATTCAGGTTCGTACGAAGTTCGTTCTCAAATAGAGTGGTTGATGTTTTGCATAGTTTTAGAGATTGGATTTCACACAATACTTAGCAAATTACACCTCGCACCATATTATGATGTTCCCCAAGTTTTAGACTCAATCTGATATCGATTTGTCCTTGAAATTGGACAATTCAGGTTCCCACGAAGTTAGTTCTGAAATGGAGTGCTTTGTGTTTTGCATAGTTTTAGAGATTGGATTTCACTCAAAACCCAGCAAATCACTCCTCCCACAGTATTATGATGTTTCCCAAGTTTTGGACTCAATCCAATATCGATTGGTCCATGAAATTGGACAATTCAGGTTCGTACGAAGTTCGTTCTGGAATGGAGTGGTTTGTGTTTTGCATAGTTTTAGATATTGGATTTCCCTGAAAGAGCACCAAATGACTCCTCCCACCATATTATGATGTTCCCCAAGTTTTGGAGTCAATCCGATATCGATTGGTCCATGAAATTGGACAATTCAGGTTCGTACAAAGTTCGTTAGAAAATGGAGTGGTTTGTGTTTTGCATAATTTTACAGATTGGATTTCACTCTAAACCCACCAAATGACTACTCCCATCGTATTATGGTGTTCCCCAAGTTTTGGCCTCAATCCGATATCGATTGGTCCATGAATTGGACAATTCAGGTTCGTACGAAGTTTGTTCTGTAATGGCGTGGTTTGTGTTTTGCAATGTTTTAGAGATTGGATTTCACTCAAAACACACCCAATGACTCCTCCCACCATATTATGATGTTCCCCAAGTTTTGGACTCCGTCCGAATCGATTGGTCCATGAAATTGGACAATTCAGGTTCGAACGAAGTTCGTTCTGAAATGGAGTGGTTGGTGTTTTGCATAGTTTTAGAGATTGGATTTCACTCAAAACTCACCAAATGACTCCTCCCACCATATTATGATATTCCCCAAGTTTTGGATTCAATCCGATATCGATTGGTCCATGAAATTGGACAATTCAAGTTCGTGCGAAGTTCGTTCTCAGATGGAGTAGTTGGTGTATTGCATAGTTTTACAGATTCGATTTCACTCAAAACCCACCAAATGGCTCCTCCCACCATATTATGATGTTCCCCAAGTTTTGGACTCAATCCTATGTCGATTGGTCCATGAAATTGGACAATTCCGGTTCGTACGAAGTTCGTTCTGAAATGGAGTGGTTGTGTATTGTATAGTTTTAGAGATTGGATTTCACTAAAAACTCACCAAATGACTCCTCCCACCATATTATAATGCTCCCCAAGTTTAGGGCTCAATCCGATATCGATTGGTCCATGAAATTGGACAAATCAGGTTCGTACGAAGTTCGTTATGAAATGGAGTGGTTGGTGTATTGCGTAGTTTTAGATATTGGATTTCACTCAAAATTCACCAAATGACTCCTCCCACCGTATTGTGATGTTCCCCAAGTTTTGGACTCAATCCGATATCGATTGGTCCATGAAATTGGACAATTCAGGTTCGTACGAAGTTCGTTCTGAAATGGAGTGTCTTGTGTTTTGCATAGTTTTAAAGATTGGATTTCACTCAAAACACACCGAATGACTCCTCCCTCCATATTATGATGTTCCCCAAGTGTTGAACTCAATCCTATATCGACTGGTCCATGAAATTGGACAATTCAGGTTCGTTCGAAGTTCGTTCTGAAATGGAGTGGTTTGTGTTTTGCATAGTCTCAGAGATTGGATTGCACTCAAAACTCACCAAATGACTCCTCCCACCATATTATGATGTTCCCCAAGTTTTGGAATCAATCCTATATCGATTGGTCCATGAAATTGGACAATTCAGGTTCGTACGAAGTTAGTTCTGAAATGGGGTGGTTGGTAAATTTCATAGTTTTTGAGATTTGATTTCACTCATAACCCACAAAATGACTGCCCCCACCATATTATGATGTTCCGCAGGTTTTGGACTCAATCCGATATCGATTGGTCCACAGAATTGGACAATTCAAGTTCATTTTGAAATGGAGTGGTTGGTGTTTTGCATAGTTTTAGGGATTGGATTCCACTCAAAAAGCACCAAATAACTCCTCCCACCATACTATGATGTTCCCCAAGTTTTAGACTCAATCCGATATTGATCGGTCCATGAAATTGGACAATTCAGGTTCGTACGAAGTTCGTTCTGAAATTAAGTGGTTGGTGTATTGCATAGTTCTAGAAATTGGATTTCACTCCAAAGTCACCAAATGACTCCTCCCCCGTATTATGATGTTCCCGAAGTTTTGGACTTAATACGATATCGATTGTCCACGAAATTGGACAATCCAGGTTCGTGCGAAGTTCGTTCTGAAATGGAGTGATTTGTGTTTTGCATAGTTTTAGAGATTATATTTCACTCAAAAAGCACCAAATGACTCCTTCCACTATATTACGTTGTTCCCCAAGTTTTGGACACAATCCGATATCGATTGGTCCACGAAATTGGACAATTCAGGTTCGTACGAAGTTCGTTATGAAATGGAGTGGTTGGTGTATTGCATGGTTCTAAAGGTTGGATTTCACTCCAAAGTCACCAAATGACTCTTCTCACCACATTATGAAGTTCCCCAAGTTTTGGACTCAATCCGATATCGATTGTTCCATCAAATTGGACAATTCAGGTTCGTACGAAGTTCGTTCTGAAATGGAGTGGTTGGTGTATTTCTTAGTTCTTGTGATTGGATTTCACTCATAACCTACCAAATGACTCCTCCCACCATATTACGATGTTCCCCAAGTTTTGAAATCAATTCGATATCGATTGGTCAATAAAATTGGACAATTCAGGTTTGTATGAAGTTCATTATGAAATGGAGTGGTTGGTGTATTGCATAGTTCTAGAAAATGGATTTCACTCCAAAGTCACCAAATGACTCCTCCCACCGTATTATGATGTGCCCCAAGTTTTGGACCCAAGACGATATCGATTGCTCCACGAAATTGGACAATTCAGGTTCGTACGAAGTTCGTTCTGAAATGCGGTGGTTAGTGTTTTGCATAGGTTTAGCGGTTGGATTTCACTCAAAACTCCCCAAATGACTCCTCCCACCATATTATGTTGTTCCCCAAGTTTTGGACTCAATCCGATATCGATTGGTACATGAAATTGGACAATTCAGGTTCATACGAAGTTCGTTCTGAAATGGCGTGGTTGATATTTTGCATAGTTTTAGAGATTGGTTTCACTCAAAACCCACCCCAAATGACTCCTCCCACCATATTACGATATTCGCCATGTTTTGGACTCACTCCGATATCGATTGGTCCACGAAATTGGAAAATTCAGGTTCATACGATGTTCGTTCTGAAATGGAGTGGTTGGTACGAAGTTCCTTCTGAAATGGAGTGGTTGCGTTTTGCATTGTTTTAGAGATTGGATTTCACTCAAAACTCACCAAATGACTCCCCCCTCCAAATTATGATGTTCCCCAAGTTTTGGACTCAATCCGATATCGATTGGTCCATGAAATTGGACAATTCAGGTTCGGACGAAGTTCGTTCTAAAATGGAGTGGTTGGTGTTTTGCATAGTTTTAGGGATTGGATTTCGCTGAAAAAGCACCAAGAGACTCCTCCCACCATATTATGTTGTTCCCCGATTTTTGGACTCAATCCGATATCGGTTGGTCCATGAAATTGGACAATTCAGGTTCGTATAAAGTTCGCTCTAAAATGGTGTGGTTGATGTATTGCATAGTTTTAGAGATTGGATTTCACTCAAAACCCACCAAATGACTCCTCCCACCATATTATGATGTTCCCCAAGTTTTGGGCTCAATCCGATATCGATTGGTCCCTGAAATTGGACAATTCAGGTTCGTACGAAGTTCGTTTTGAAATGAAGTGGTTGGTGTTTTGCATAGTTCTAGACATTGGATTTCACTCAAAACCTATCTAATGACTCCTCCCACTATATGATGGTGTTCCCCAAGTTTGGACAATTCAGGTTCGTACGAAGTTCGTTCTGAAATGGAGTGGTTGGTGTTTTGCATAGTTTTAGATATTGGATTTCACTCAAAAAGCATCAAATGACTCCTGCCACCGTATTTTGGAGTTCCTCAAGTTTTGGACTCAATCCGATATCGATTGGTCCATGAAATTGGAAAATTTAGGTTCGTACAAAGTTCGCTCTGAAATGGTGTGGTTGGTATGTTGCATAGTTTTGAGATTGGATTTCACTCCAAACCCACCATTGAGAGGACCCGACCCAAATTCCACTTTGGAATCCGAGCCAAACCCTGTACTGTCCGACACCCGGCGAATGCCAGACATAATTTACTAAAACACCATTCTAACAAAAAATCCAAGAAGTTCAAGTGTGACTTCTACCAAAAATTTAGCAGAGTCTCCCCTGTAAATTGGACATCTCCCCCCAAAACTTCCACCTGTCAAACATGCATAAACAAATACAACCCAACTGCCAGCATGGAACAAATTATAACAAATAATCAAGCATCATCTCATTCTGGCCTCAGGCTTCACTAAACTGAATAAAACACTCTGTTAAGAACATTCAAATCACATTCTTAGAACATCCTCGGAACAATGTTAGATTTCATAATAACTTAACTGGACTACCTTTTATTACCTGACCTCGTGGCTGCACCTTGTAATACTAGGCTGCCTACGTACCTTTACTGAGGGATCAAGCCACATGTAGTTCTCTCACCTAGACGTACCTCAAATCCTGATCCGTCAACTCCGTTAATACTGTCCATACCCTCATCGCAGGCCGGACCGCAATCCTATCAGGCCTAGGAGATACCGCTTCTATCCGGGCCGCAATCCCCACTTGCAAGTCTCGGAGATATCCCTTCTACCCGAGCTGCAATCCTCATCTCGGAGATACCCCTTCTATCCGAGCCACAATCCTCGCTCGCAGGTCTCGGAGATACCCCTTCTATCCGAGCCGCAATCCTCGCTCGCAGGTCTTCGAGATACCTCTTCTATCCGAGCCGTAATCCTTCCTAGCAATTTCGAAAGTCCCTAAAGGTTCTAATATGCCTAGGACACATGTCCCGTGAATTTGGTCTCGATCGGACGGTTTGATTGATCACGATCGCACGATCGGATGGTTACTGTAAACCTAGCCCTAGGGTTGGCATTTTCTGAGTATCTGGGACTCCGTTTTACGATCCATCGAATCCTACACTGTCCTGGAATTATCTAGATCGACATATACAAGAATATCTACGATCCAACGGTTCAAATGTATCGAACCCGAAAATCGCACAATATGCGAGATCCGATCGGGGCTCAAACGTTGTCCGAATTGAGATCCGCGAATTCCTACACGCTTGTGAGGACCAAGGGATTATTCTACGACTGAGTGTGGTCCCCACCATGCTGCCCACACGCACTGGCAGCACGTGGGTGGCTTGATCAATTTCGACGATCGGAAAATTCTGTTATTGTAAGCCCAGCTTCCTACCCTAGGTTTGTAACGCAATTTGGAGCCACCTTTGTTCTTGGAGCTACCCCAAAAACTGGCCGGAAGTGGCCAGAATAGCGATCCCAAATCCGGCTAAACTTAGGGTTATAAAACGAACCACCTAGGCTATAAATTGATCAAATCCTACCCAATCATCAGCTAGAGCTCGAAAAGTAGGTAAGAAAACATACCTCACTCGACGAATTTGGCCGTCGGAGTCGCCGGAAACTCTAAAGCACCGCCGGAATACCCGTCCCTTTTCTAATCTTCGAATCGAGCTCATCGTCACTGAATCAGATCGGTTCTTGGATGGGTTTTGTAGAGGAGGAGGGGAAGAGATTTCGTGAAGGTTGCGGTGGCAACCGGGCTGAGATGGTGTCTCCAAAGAATGATGGAAGTGGAGGGAATTGAGAAAATAACCAGAAAATCTGGCTAAATCGAAAGGAAGAAGAAGACCCGGCACTGTAGCTACAGTAATAATTTTTAAAATTCCCACTATGCCATTTTTGTTTCTAGACCTTTTCTCCTTCGTTACAACTCGGAATTGGGCATGCCACATGTCTACGAACTCATATCGTCGACCTCTACGCAATGGTACCACCCAAATCCCCAAATTCTTTTCCAAACAATAAGTCAACTTTAAACCCTATAAAAGATTCCGGGGGTACTTTAGTCCTTTCCTTGAACAAAATAATAATTAAGAATTAATTAAGGATCGGGTTGTTACAACCGTATTATGATGTTCCCCAAGTTTTGGGCTTACTCCGAAATCGATTGGTCCATGAAATTGGACAACTCAGGTTCGTACGATGTTCGTTCTGAAATGGTGTGGTTGGTGTTTTGCATAGTTTTAGAGTTTGGATTTCACTTAAAACTCACCAAATGACCCTCCCACCATATTATGATGTTCCCCAAGTTTTGGCCTCAATCCTATGTCGATTGGTCCATGAAATTGGACAATTTCGGTTCGTACGAAGTTCGTTATGAAATGGAGGGGTTGGTGTTTTACATAGTTTTAGAGATTGGATTTCACTCAAAAAGCACCAAATGACTCCTCCCACCATATTATGGAGTGCCCCAATTTTTGAACTCAATCCGATATCGATTGGTCCATGAAATTGGACAATTCAGGTTCGTACGAAGTTCGTTCTAAAATGGTGTGGTTGGTGTTTTGCATAGTTGTAGAGATTGGATTTCACTCCAAAGTCACCAAATGACACCTCCCACCACATTATGATGTTCCCCAAGTTTTGGACTCAATCCGATATTGATTGGTAACCGAAATTGGACAATTCAGGTTCGGGCAAAGTTCGTTCTAAAATGGAGTGGTTGGTGCATTTCCTAGTTCTAGAGATTGGATTTCACTCCAAAGTCACCAAATGACTCCTCCCACCATATTATGGTGTTCCCATATTTTGGGACTCAATCCGATATCGATTGGTCCGTGAAATAGGACAATTCAGGTTCGTACAAAGTTCATTATGAAATGGAGTGGTTGGTGTTTTGCATAGTTTTAGAGATTGGATTTCACTCAAAACCCACCAAATGACTCCTCCCACCATATTATGATGTTCCCCAACTTTTGGGCACAATCCGATATCGATTGGTCCCTGAAATTGGACAATTCAGGTTCGTACGAAGTTCGTTCTGAAATGGAGTGGTTGGTGTACTACATAGTTCTTGAGATTGGATTTCACTCATAACCTAACAAATGACTCCCACCACATTATGAAGTTCCCCAAGTTTTGGACTCAATTCGATATCGATTGGTCCCTGAAATTGTTCAATTCAGGTTCGTACGAAGTTTATTACGAAATGGAGTGGTTGGTGTATTGCATAGTTCTAGAGATTGGATCTCACTCCAAAGTCACCGAATGACCCCTCCCACCATATTACGTTGTTCACCTAGTTTTGGGCTCAATCCGGTATCAATTGGTCCTTGAAATTGGACAATTCAGGTTCGTACGAAGTTCGTTCTGAAATGGAGTGGTTGTTGTTTTGCATAGTTCTAGACATTGGATTTCACTGAAAACCTACCTAATGAGTCCTCCCACCATATTATGATGTTCCGCAAGTTTTGGACTCAATCTAATATCGATTGGTCCATGAAATTGGACAATTCAGGTTCCCAAGAAGTTCGTTCTGAAATGGAGTGGTTGGTATATTGCATAGTTTTAGAGATTGTATTTCACTCCAAAGTCCTCAAATGACTCCTCCCACCATATTATGATGTTCCCCAAGTTTTGGACTCAATCCGATATCAATTGGTCCATGAAATTGGACAATTCAGGTTTCCACGAAGTTCGTTCTAAAGTGGAGTGGTTGGTGTTTTGCACAGTTTGGGAGATTGGATTTCACTCAAAAAGCACCATGTGACTCCTCCCACCATATTATGGAGTTCCCAAAGTTTTGGACTCAATCCGATATCGATTGTTCCATGAAATTGGACAATTCAGGTTCGTACGATATTCGTTCTGAAATGCAGTGGTTGGTGTTTTGCATAATTTTTGAGATTGGATTTCACTCAAAACTCAGCAAATGACTCCTCCCACCATATTATAATGTTCACTAAGTGGTGGACTCAATCCGATATCGATTGGTCTTCGAAATTGGACAATTCAGGTTCGTACGAAGTTCGTGCTGAAATGGAGTGGTTGGTGAATTGCATAGTTCTAGAGATTGGATTTCACTCCGAAGTCACCAAATGACTCTTCCCAGCATATTATGATGTTCCCCAATTTTGGGACTCAATCCGATATTGATAAGTTCATAATTTCATACATTCGCATGTCTTCTTTACTTAGTGACTTTGCTTAGTTTCTCTTTATTTTGAGTCACTTACCTTTTTTTGTTTGTGTTGTAGGTTAAGACAACAGGGGATCACATTTGATGCAATCCATGCTTGATAAGGGCTGATTGGGACAAGAGCACTATGAGTTCAAAGACAAACCCAATTTGGGCCACACTCCTTGTCAGTCCAGTTTCGTTGGTCATCTTGGAGGCCTCATTATGGAGTGAAATCCAATCTCTAGAACTATGCAATTTGGGCCACACTCCTTCCCACCATATTATGATGTTCCCCAATTTTGGGACTCAATCTGATATGGATTGGTCGAAGAAATTACGCAATTCAGGTTCGTACGAAGTTCGTTATGAAATGGAGTGGTTGGTGTTTTGCATAGTTTTAGAGATTGGATTTCACTCAAAAAGCTGCAAATGACTCCTCCCACAATATTATGGAGTTCCCCAAGTTTTGTACTCAATCCGATATCGATTGGTCGAAGAAATTGGACAATTCAGGTTCGTACAAAGTTCGTTCTGAAATGGAGTGGTTGGTGTATTGCATAGTTCTAGAGATTGGATTTCACTCAATACCTACCAAATGACTCCTCCCACCATATTATGATGTTCCCCAAGGTTTGGACTCAATCCGATATCGATTGGTCCACGAAATTGGACAATTCAGGTTCGTATGAAGTTCTTTCTGAAATGGAGTGGTTGGTGTATTGCATAGTTCTAGAGATTGGATGTCACTCCAAAGTCACCAAATGACTCCTCCCACCATATTATGATGTTCCCTAAGTTTTGGACTCAATCCAATAAAATTCGTCCACGAAATTAGACAATTCAGGTTCATACGAAGTTCATTCTGAAATGGAGTCAGTGTTGTATTGCATAGTTCTAGAGATTGGATTTCACTACAAAGTCACCAAATGACTCCTCCCACCATATTATGATGTTCCCCAATTTTGGACTCAATCCGATATCGATTGGTCCATGAAATTGGACAATTCAGGTTCGTACGAATTTCATTATGAAATGGTGTGGTTGGTGTATTGCATAGTTTTAGAGATTGGATTTCCCTCAAAACCCACCAAATGACTGCTCCCACCATATATTCCCCAAGTTTTGGACTCAATCCGATATCGTTTGGTCCATGAAATTGGACAATTCAGGTTCGTACGATGTTCGTTCTGAAATGGAGTGGTTGTGGTTTTCGCAGAGTTCTAGAGGTTGGATTTCACTCAAAACCAACCTAATGACTCCTCCCACCATATTATGATGTTCCCCAAGTTTTGGACTCAATCCGATATCGATTGCCCCATGAATATGGACAATTCAGGTTCCCACGAAGTTCGTTCCGAAATGGAGTGGTTGGTGTATTGCATAGTTTTAGAGATTGGATTTCACTCATAACCTACCGAATGACTCCTCCCACCATATTATGATGTTCCCCAAGTTTTGGATACAATCTGATATCGATTGATCCATGAAATTGGACAATTCAGGTTCGTACGAAGTTCGTTATGAAATGGAGTGGTTCGTGTTTTGCATAGTTTTAGAGATTGGATTTCACTCAAAAAGCACCAAATGACCTCTCCCACCACATTCTGGTGTTCCCCAAGTGTGGACTCAATCCTATATCGATTGGTAAATGCAATTGGACAATTCAGGTTCATACGAAGTTTGTTCTAAAATGGAGTGGTTGGTGTATTGCATAGTTCAAGAGAATGGATCTCACTCCAAAGTCACCAAATGACTCCTCCCACCATATTATGGTGTTCAACAAGTTTTGGACTCAATCCGATATCGATTGGTCCAAGAAATTTGACAATACAGGTTCGTACGAAGTTCGTAATGGAAATGGAAGTGGTCGGTGTATTGCATAGTTCTAGGGATTGGATTTCACTCAAAACCAACCAAACGACTCCTATCACCATATTACGATGTTAACCAAATTTTGAAATCAATGTGATATCGATTGGCCCAAGAAATTTGACAATTCAGGTTCGTACGAAGTTTGTTCTTAAATGGAGTGGTCAGTGTATAGCATGGTTCTAGAGATTGGATTTCACTAAAAACCACACAAATGACTCCTCCCACCATATTATGATGTTCCCCAAGTTTTGGGCTCAGTCCGATATCGATTGGTCCAAGAAATTTGACAATTTAGGTTCGTACGAAGTTCATTCTGAAATGGAGTGTTCGGTGTATTGCATAGTTCTAGAGATTGGATTTCACTCAAAACCAACCAAATGACTCCTCCCACCATATTATCATGTTCCCCAAATTCTGAACTTAATCTGATATCGATTGGTCCAAGAAATTTGACAATTCAGGTTCGTCCAAAGTTCATTCTGAAATGGAGTGGTCGGTGTATTGCATAGTTCTAGAGACTGGATTTCCCTCAAAACCAACCAAATGACTCCTCCCACCATATTATGATGTTCCCCAAATTTTGAACTCAATCCGATATCGATTGGCCCAAGAAATTTGACATTTCAGGTTCGTACGAAGTTCGTTTTAAAAAGGAGTGGTTGGCGTATTGCATCGTTCTGGAGATTGGATTTCACTCAAAACCAACCAAATGACTCCTTCCACCATATTATGATGTTCCCCAAGTTTTGGACTCAATCCATTAGCGATTGGTCCAAGAAATTACACAATTTAGGTTCGTACGAAGTTCGTTTTGAAATGGAGTGGTTGGCGTATTGCTTTGTACAAAAGATTGGATTTCACACAAAACAAACCAAATGACTCCTCCCACCATATTATGACGTTCCCCAAGTGTTCGACCCAATCCGATCGCGATTGGTCCAAGAAATTGGACAATTAAAGTTCGTACAAAGTTAGTTTTGAAATGGAGTGGTTGGTGTATTGCGTAGTTCTAGAGATTGGATTTCACTAAAAACCTACCAAATGACTCCTCCACCATATTATGATTTTCCCCAAGTTTTGGACTAAATCCGATAGCGATTGGTCCAAGAAATTGGACAATTTAGGTTCGTATGATGTTCGTTCTGAAATGGAGTGGTTGGTATATTGCGTAGTTTTAGAGATTGGATTTCACTCAAAACCAACAGAATGACTCCTCCTACCATATTATGACGTTCCCCAAGTTTTGGACTCAATCTGATATCGATTGTCCCATGAAATTGGACAATTCAGGTTCGTACGAAGTTCGCTCTGAAATAGAGTGGTTTGTGTATTGCTTTGTTCTACAGATTGGATTTCACTCAAAATGGACGAAATGACTCCTCCCACCATATTATTATGTTCCCCAAGTGTTGGACTGAATACGATATGGATTGGTCCATGAAATTGGACAATTCAAGTTCGTACGAAGTTCGTTCAGAAATGGACTGGTTGATGTATTGCATAGTTTTAGAGATTGGATTTCCCTCAAAACCTACGAAATGACTCCTCCCACCTTATTATGATGTTCCCCAAGTTTTGGACTCAATCCGATATCGATTGGTCCATGAAATTGGACAATTCAGGTTCATACGAAGTTCGTTCTGAAATGAAGTGGTTGGTGTATTGCATAGTTCTAGAGATTGGATTTCACTCAAAATCAACCAAATGACTCCTCCCACCATATTATTATGTTTCCGAAGTTTTGGACTCAATCTGATATCCATTGGTCCATGAAATTGCACAATTCAGGTTCGTACGAAGTTCGTTCTAAAATGGTGTGGTTGGTGTATTGCATTTTTCTAGAGATTGGATTTCACTGAAAGCCATCCAAATGACTCCTCCCACCGTATTATGATATTCGACAAGTTTTGGACTCAATCCGATATCAATTGGTCCATGAAATATTTTAATTCAGGTTAGTACGAAGTTCGTTGTGAAATGGAGTGGTTGGTGTATTGCATTGTTCTAGAGATTGCATTTCACTCAAAACCAAGGAAATGACTCCTCCAACCATATTATGATGTTCCCCAAGTTTTGAGCTCAATCCGGTGTCGATTTGTCCAAGAAATTGGACAATTCAGGTTCGTACGATGTTGGTTCTAAAATGAAGTGGTTGGTGTATTGCATAGTTCTAGAGATTGGATTTCACTCATAACCTATCGAATGACTCCTCCCACCGTACTATGATGTTCCCTAAGTTTTGGACTCAATCTGATATCGATTGGTCCAGAAATTGGACAATTCAGGTTCGTACGAAGTGGTTGGTGTATTGCATAGTTTTAGAGATTGGATTTCACTCAAAACTCACCAAATGACTCCTCCCACCAAATTATGATGTTCCCCAAGTTTTGGACTCAATCCGATATCGATTTATCCATGAAATTAGACAATTCAGATTTGTACGAAGTTCGTTTTCGAAATGGTGTGGTTGGTGTGTTGCATAGTTTTAGAGATTGGATTTCACTCAGAAGCACCAAATGACTCCTCCCACCATATTATGATGTTCCCCAAGTTTTGGACTCAATCCGATATCGATTGGTCCACGAAATTGGATAATTCATGTTCGTACGAAGTTCGTTATGAAATGGAGTGGTTGGTGTTGTTCATAGTTTTAGACATTGGATTTCACTCAAAACTCACTAAATGACCTTTCCCACCAAATTATGATGTTCCCCAAGTTTTGGGCTCAATTTGATATCGATTGGTCCACGAAATTGGACAATTCTGGTTCGTACGAAGTTCATTATGAAATGGAATGGTTGGTGTATTGCATAGTTTTAGAGATTGGATTTAAATCAAAACCCACCAAATGACTCCTCCCACGAAGTTCGTTCTGAAATGGAGTGGTTGGTGTTTTGCATAGTTTTAGACATTGGATTTCACTCAAAAGTCAACAAATGACTCCCGCCACCAAATTATGATGTTCCCCAAGTTTTGGACTTAATCCGATATCGATTGGTCCATGAAATTGGATAATTCAGGTTTGTACGAAGTTCGTTCTGAAATGGAGTGGTTGGTGTGTTGCATAATTTTAGAGATTGGATTTCACTCAAAACAACCAAATGACACCTCCCACAAAGTTCGTTGTGAAATGGAGCGGTTGGCGTTTTGCATAGTTTCAGAAATTGGATTTCACTCAAAACTCAAAAAATGACTCCTCCCACCAAATTATGATGTTCTCCGGGTTTTGGACTCAATCCGATATCGATCGGTCCATGAAATTGGAAAATTCAGGTTCGTACGAAGTTCGTTCTGAAATGGAGTACTGGCTAGTGTATTGCCCAGTTTTAGAGATTGGATTTCACTCAAAACATAACAAATGATTCCTCCCACCATATTATGATGTTCCCCAAGTTTTGGACTCAATTCAATATCGATTGGTCCACGAAAATGGACAATTCAGGTTCGTACGAAGTTCGTTCCGAAATGGAGTGGTGGGTGTATTGCATAGTTTTAGAGATTGGATTTCACTCAAAACTCAACAAATGAGTCCTCCCACCATATTATGTTGTTCTCAAAGTTTTTGACTCAATCCGATATTGATTGGTCCATGAAATTGGACAATTCAGGTTCGTACGAAGTTCGTTCTGAAATGAAGTGGTTGGTGTATTGCATAGTTTTAGAAATTGGATTTCACTCAAAACCCACCAAATTCAGGTTCATACGAAGTTCGTTCTGAAATGGAGTGGTTGGTCTTTTGGATAGTTTTAGACATTGGATTTCACTCAAAAAGCCCCAAATGACTCCTCCCACCATATTATAATTTTCCCCAAGTTCTGGGCTCAACCTGATATCGATTGGTCCACGAAATAGGACAATTCAGGTTCGCAAGAAGTTCGTTCCAAAATGGAGTGGTTGGTGCTTTGCATAGTTTTAGACATGTGATTTCACTGAAAACCCACCACATGACTCCTCCCATGACGATATTATGATGTTCCAAAAACTTTTGGACTCAATCCGATATCGATTGGTCTATGAAATTGGACAATTCAGGTTCGTACGAAGTTCGTTCTAAAATGGAGTGGTTGGTGTTTTGCATAGTTTTAGACATTGGATTTCACTCAAAAAGCACCAAATGACTCCTCCCACCATATTATAATGTTCCCCAAGTTTTGGGCTCAATCCGATATCGATTGGTCCATGAAATCGGACAATTCAGGTTCGTACGAAGTTCATTCTGAAATGGAGTGGTTGGTGTAATGTGTTGTTTTCGAGAATGGATTTCACTCAAAACTCAACAAATGACTCCTCCCGCCATATTATGATGTTCCCCAAGTTTTGGACTCAGATCGATATCGCTTGGTCCTTGAAATTGGACAATTCAGGTTCATACATAGTTCGTTCTGAAATGGGGTGGTTGGTGTTTTGCATAGTTTTAGATATTGGATTTCACTCAAAGAGCACCAAATGATTCCTCCCACCATATTAAGATGTTCCCCAAGTTTTGGACTCAATTCGATATCGATTGGTCCTTGAAATTGGACAATTCAGGTTCGTACGAAGTTCGTTCTGAAATGGAGTGATTTGTGTATTGCATAGTTTTAGATATTGGATTTCACTCAAACCCACCAAATGACTCCGCCCCCCATATTATGATGTTCCCCAAGTTTTGGACTCAAACTGATATCGATTGGTTCATGAAATTAGACAATTCAGGTTTGTACGAAGTTCGTTCTGAAATGGAGTCGTTGGTGTATTGCATAGTTTTAGAGATTCTCTTTCACTGAAAACTCACCAAGTCACTCCTCCCACCATATTATGACGTTCCCCAAGTTTTGGATACAATCTGATATCGATTGATCCATGAAATTGGACAATTCAGGTTCATACGAAGTTCGTTTTGAAATTTAGTGGTTTGTGTTTTGCATAGTTTTAGATATTGGGTTTCACTCAAAGAGCATCATATGACTACTCCTACCATATTATGATGTTCCTCAAGTTTTGGACTTAATCCGATATCGATTGGTCCATGAAATCAGACAATTTAGGTTCATACGAAGTGCATTCTGAAATGGAGTGGTTGGTGTATTGCGTAGTTTTAGAGAATGGATTTCACTCAAAACTCAGCAAAGGACTCCTCCCACCATATTATGATGTTCCCCAAGTTTTGGACCCAATCAGATATCGATTGGTCCATGAAATTGGACAATTCAAGTTCGTACGAAGTTCTTTCTGAAATGGAGTGGTTCGTGTATTGCATAGTTCTAAAGATTCGATTTCACACAAAACCCACCAAATGACTCCTCCCACCATATTATGATGTTCCCCAAGTTTTGGGCTCAATCCGATACAGGTTCGTACGAAGTTCATTCTGAAATGGAGTGGTTGGTGTATTGTGTTGTTTTAGAGAATGGATTTCACTCAAAACTCAACAAATGACTCCTCCCACCATATTATGATGTTCCCCAAGTTTTGGACTCAAATCGATATCGCTTGGTCCTTCAAATTGGACAATTCAGGTTCATACATAGTTCTTTCTGAAATGGGGTGGTTGGTGTTTTGCATAGTTTTAGATATTGGATTTCACTCAAAGAGCACCAAATGATTCCTCCCACCATATTAAGATGTTCCCCAAGTTTTGGACTCAATCCGATATCGATTGGTCCTTGAAATTGGACAATTCAGGTTCGTACGAAGTTCGTTCTGAAATGGAGTGATTTGTGTATTGCATAGTTTTAGATATTGGATTTCACTCAAACCCACCAAATGACTCCTCCCACCATATTATGATGTTCCCCAAGTTTTGGACTCAAACTGATATCGATTGGTTCATGAAATTGGACAATTCAGGTTTGTACGAAGTTCGTTCTGAAATGGAGTCGTTGGTGTATTGCATAGTTTTAGAGATTCTCTTTCACTGAAAACTCACCAAGTCACTTCTCCCACCATATTATGACGTTCCCCAAGTTTTGGATACAATCTGATATCGATTGATCCATGAAATTGGACAATTCAGGTTCATACGAAGTTCGTTTTGAAATTTAGTGGTTTGTGTTTTGCATAGTTTTAGATATTGGGTTTCACTCAAAGAGCATCATATGACTACTCCTACCATATCATGATGTTCCCCAAGTTTTGGACTTAATCCGATATCGATTGGTCCATGAAATCGGACAATTTAGGTTCATACGAAGTGCATTCTGAAATGGAGTGGTTGGTGTATTGCGTAGTTTTAGAGAATAGATTTCACTCAAAACTCAGCAAATGACTCCTCCCACCATAATATGATGTTCCCCAAGTTTTGGACCCAATCAGATATCGATTGGTCCATGAAATTGGACAATTCAAGTTCGTACGAAGTTCTTTCTGAAATGGAGTGGTTAGTGTATTGCATAGTTCTAAAGATTCGATTTCACACAAAACCCACCAAATGACTCCTCCCACCATATTATGATGTTCCCCAAGTTTTGGACTCAATCCGATATCGATTGGTCCATGAAATCGGACAATTCAGGTTCGTACGAAGTTCATTCTGAAATGGAGTGGTTGGTGTATTGTGTTGTTTTAGAGAATGGATTTCACTCAAAACTCAACAAATGACTCCTCCCACCATATTATGATGTTCCCCAAGTTTTGGACTCAAATCGATATCGCTTGGTCCTTCAAATTGGACAATTCAGGTTCATACATAGTTCGTTCTGAAATGGGGTGGTTGGTGTTTTGCATAGTTTTAGATATTGGATTTCACTCAAAGAGCACCAAATGATTCCTCCCACCATATTAAGATGTTCCCCAAGTTTTGGACTCAATCCGATATCGATTGGTCCTTGAAATTGGACAATTCAGGTTCGTACGAAGTTCGTTCTGAAATGGAGTGATTTGTGTATTGCATAGTTTTAGAGATTGGATTTCACTTAAACCCACCAAATGACTCCTCCCACCATATTATGATGTTCCCCAAGTTTTGGACTCAAACTGATATCGATCGGTTCATGAAATTGGACAATTCAGGTTCGTACGAAGTTCGTTCTTAAATGGAGTTGTTGGTGTATTGCATTGTTTTAGAGATTCTCTTTCACTGTAAAATCACCAAGTCACTCCTCCCACCATATTATGACGTTCCCCAAGTTTTGGATATAATCTGATATCGATTGATCCATGAAATTGGACAATTCAGGTTCATACTAAGTTCGTTCTGAAATATAGTGGTTTGTGTTTTGCATAGTTTTAGATATTGGGTTTCACTCAAAGAGCATCATATGACTCCTCCCACCATATTACGATGTTCTCCAAGTTTTGGACTTAATCGGATATCGATTGGTCCATGAAATCGGACAATTTAGGTTCGTACGAAGTGCATTCTGAAATGGAGTGGTTGGTATATTGCGTAGTTTTAGAGAATGGATTTCACTCAAAACTCAACAAATGACTCCTCCCGCCATATTATGATGTTCCCCAAGTTTTGGACCCAGTCAGATATCGATTGGTCCATGAAATTGGACAATTCAAGTTGGTACGAAGTTCTTTCTGAAATGGAGTGGTTGGTGTATTGCATAGTTCTAAAGATTCGATTTCACACAAAACCCACCAAATGACGACTCCCACCATATTATGATGTTCCCCAAGTTTTGGACTCAATCCGATATCGATTTCGTTCTGAAATGGAGTGGTTGGTGTATTGAATAGTTTTAGAGATTGGATTTCATTGAAAACCCACCAAATGACTCCTCCCACTATATTATGTGGTTCCCCAAGTTTCAGACTCTATCCGATATCGATTGGTCCATAAAATTGGACAATTCAGGTTCGTACGAATGTATTGCATAGTTCTAAAGATTCGATTTCACACAAAACCCACCAAATGACTCCTCCCACCATATTATGATGTTCCCCAAGTTTTGGACTCAATCCGATATCGATTTCGTTCTGAAATGGAGTGGTTGGTGTATTGAATAGTTTTAGAGATTGGATTTCATTGAAAACCCACCAAATGACTCCTCCCACTATATTATGTGGTTCCCCAAGTTTCAGACTCTATCCGATATCGATTGGTCCATAAAATTGGACAATTCAGGTTCGTACGAAGTTCGTTCGGAAATGGAGTGGTTGTTGTTTTGCATTGTTTTAGATATTGGATTTCACTCAAAACCCCTCAAATGACTACTCATAGCATATTACGACGCTCCCCAAGTTTTGGACTCAATCCGATATCTATTGGTCCACGAAATTGGACAATTCAGGTTCGTACGAAGTTCATTCCGAAATGGAGTGGTTTGTGTTTTGCATAGTTTTGGATTTTGGATTGCAGTCACAGAGCACCAAATGCCTCCTCCTACCATATTATGATGTTCCGCAAGTTTTGGACTCAATCGGATATCGATTGGTCCATGAAATTGGACAATTCAGGTTCGTTCGAAGTTCTTTCTAAAATGGAGTTGTTGGTGTATTACATAGTTTTACAGATTGGATTTCACTCAAAACTCACCAAATGACTACTCCCACCATATTATGCTGTTCCCCAAGTTTTGGACTCAATCCGATATCGATTGGTCCATGAAATTGGACAATTCAAATTCGTACGAAGTTCGTTCTGAAATGGAGTGGTTGGTGTATTGCATAGTTTTAGAGATTGGATTGCACTCAAAACTCACCAAATGACTCCTCCCACCATATTTTGATGTTCCCCAAGTTTTGGGCTCAATCCGATATCTATTGGTTTGTGAAATTGGATAATTCAGGTTCGTATGAAGTTCGTTCTGAAATGGAGTGGTTAGTGTATTGCATAGTTTTGGAGATTGGATTTCACTCAAAACCCACCAAATGACTACTCCCACCATATTATGATGTTCGCCACGTTTTGGACTCAATCCGATATCGATTGGTCCATGAAATTGGGCAATTCAAGTTCGTACGAAGTTCTTTATGAAATGGGGTGGTTTGTGTTTTGCATTGTTTTACATATTGGATTTCACTCAAAGAGCACAAAATGACTCCCCCCACCATATTATGATGTTCCCCTGTTGTGTTCCTTCCAAGTGCCAATATATGGTTAGTATAGTGGTACAAGTAAGGGTGTCGAACCACAGAGACCGATTGGACCTCCATAAATTACTAGTTTTGAAAGAACCCTAACTAAAAATGAAAGTGACAATTTGAAAGTAGTTTTTGTGTTGTAAATGAAAAATAACTTAAAATGCAAGAAGAATGTAGTAGTGAATAATATATTGATGTAGAAAGAATAGGGATGAGACTAGGGATTTCGAATTCACCATTGCAAAACTAATTCCATGTTTATAAAATTAAACCGTACTCAACTACCAACCTGTTTCCAGAGTTCGTTTTACTTATGATCAGCCATATGATGTGTGGTTTTGATCAAATTCTCCTAATCTGCAACCTAATTGGGATGTTCAACTTTGGTTCCAAGTTAAGAGTCATTAGCATGGAAGAAAACATTAAAGAACCAAAGAGAACACACGGCATGATGTTTGCATAGCATTCTCTTCATTCATTCACTAGTCTACCAAGATTAAGCATGGTGTTTACTATAACCTTGTCCAGATAATCTGTAGGCAACCCTAATGGTGATCAAACATTAAAATTGACAAACAAATTGAACAATAGATTCAGTGAATGAAACAAGAAGCAGATTGATGAATTGAATACTTTAACTTAGAAACATGGATCAATGTTGCAAGGCTACATCGAAATCCCTAGCTATGAATTTAGTTACACATCATGTTCACAGAGATTGAAACAAAAATAAACAACATGAGTGAAAATAAATTCATGAGAGGAAACCCTTGAACCAATTCTGATGTTGAACTTCTCCAAGAACCACCTCTTGCGCTGAGTCCTGATGGTGGAAATCTATGGACGGCTAAGTGTATAAATATATGAGTTATCATCCCTTGAACAAGAACCACCCTTGAACAAAATAAGATAAAACGCAACAAGTTTAACTCAAAAACATCACAAAAATACTAGAAATGGATGGTATAAATGTATAAATATATGAGTTATCATCCCCAAGTTTTGGACTCAATTCGATATAGATTGGTCCATGAAATTTTACAATTCCAGTTCGTACGAAGTCCGTTCTGAAATGGAGTGGTTTGTGTATTGCATAGTTTTAGAGATTGGATTTCACTCAAAAATCACCAAATGACTCCTTTCACCATATTATGATGTTCCCCAAGTTTTGGACTCAATCCAACATCGATTGGTCCAAGAAATTCAACAATTCAGGTTCGTACAAAGTTCGTTCCGAAATAGAGTGGTTGGTGCATTGCATAGTTTTGGGGATTGGATTTCACTCAAAACTCATCAAATGACTCCTCCCACCATATTATAATGTTCCCCAACTTTTGGGCTCAATACGATATCGATTGGTCCACGAATTGGGCAATTCAGGTTCGTACGAAGTTCGATCTGAAATGGAGTGGTTGGTGTATTGCATAGTTTTAGAGATCGGATTTCACTCAAAACTCACCAAATGACTCCTCCCAGCATATTATGCTGTTCCCCAAGTTTTGGACTCAATCGGATATCGATTGGTCCACGAAATTGGACAGTTCAGGTTTGTATGAAGTTCGATCTGAAATAGAGTGGTTGGTGTTTTCCATAGTTTTTGAGATCGGATTTCACTCAAAAAGCACCAAATGACTCCTCCCACCATATTATGGTGTTCCCCAAGTTTTGGACTCAATCCGATATCGATTGGTCCATGAAATTGGACAATTCAGTTTCGTACGAAGTTCGTTATGAAATGGGCTGGTTGTTGTATTGCATAGTTTTAGAGATTGGATTTCACTCAAAACTCACCAAATGACTCCTCCCACCATATTATGATGTTCCGTAAGTTTTGGACTCAATCCGATATCGATGGTCCAAGAAATTCAACAATTCAGGTTCGTACGAAGTTTGTTCTGAAGTGGAGTGGTTGGTGTATTACATAGTTTTAGAGATTGGATTTCACTCAAAACTCACCTAATGACTCCTCCCACCATATTATAATGTTCCCCAAGTCTTGGGCTCAATCCGATATGGATTCGTCCATGAAATTGGACAATTCAGGTTCCTGCGAAGTTCGTTCTGAAATAGAGTGGTTGGTGTGTTGCATAGTTTTAGAGATCGGATTTAACTCAAAACTCACCAAATGACTCCTCCCACCACATTATGACGTTCCCCAAGTTTTGGGCTCAACACGATATCGGTTGGTACATGAATTGGACAATGCATGTTCCTACGAACTTCGTTCTGAAAAGGAGTGGTTTGTGTTTTTCATAGTTTAAGATACTGAAAGAGCACCAAATGACTCCTCCCACCATATCATGATGTTCCCCAGATTTTGGACAAAATCCGATGTCGATTGGTCCATGAAATTGGACAATTTCGGTTCGTACGAAGCTCTTTCTAAAATGGAGTGGTTTGTGTTTTGCATAGCTTTCGATATTGGATTTCACTCAAAGAGCACCAAATGACTCCTCCCACCATATTATAAGGTTCCCCAACTTTTGGGCTCAATACGATATCGATTGGTCCATGAATTGGACAGTTCAGGTTCGTACGAACTTCATTCTGAAATGGAGCGGTTTGTGTTTTGCATTGTTTTAGATGTTGGATTTCACTGAAAGAGCACCAAATGACTCCTCCCACCGTATCATGATGTTCCCCAAGTTTTGGACTCAATCCGATATCGATTGGTCCATGAAATTGGACAATTTCGGTTCGTACGAAGCGCTTTCTAAAATGGAGTGGTTTGTGTTTTGCATAGCTTTAGATATTGGATTTCACTCAAAGAGCACCAAATGACTCCTCCCACTATATTATGATGTTGCCAGGTTTTGGACTCAATCCGATATCGATTGGTCGATGGAATTGGACAATTCAGGTTCGTACGAAGTTCGTTCTGAAATGGAGTGGTTGGTGTATTGCATAGTTCTTGAGATCGGATTTCACTCATAACCTGCCAAATGACTCCTCCCACCATATTATAATGTTCCCCAAGTCATGGGCTCAATCCGATATGGATTCGTCCATGAAATTGGACAATTCAGGTTCCTGCGAAGTTCGTTCTGAAATAGAGTGGTTGGTGTATTGCATAGTTTTAGAGATCGGATTTAACTCAAAACTCACCAAATGACTCCTCCCATCATATTATAATGTTCCCCAAGTTTTGGGCTCAATCTGATATGGATTGGTCCATGAAATTGGTCAATTCAGGTTCGTACGAAGTTCGTTATGAAATGGAGTGGTTTGTGTATTACATTGTTTTAGAGATTAGATTTCCCTAAAAACTCACCAAATGACTCCTCCCATCATATTATGATGTTCCCCAAGTTTTGGACTCAATCCCATATCGATTGGTCCGTGAAATTGGACAATTCACGTTCGTACGAAGTTCGTTCTGAAACAGAGTGGTTTGTATTTTGCATAGTTTTAGATATTGGATTTCACTCAAACAGCCCCAAATGACTCCTGCCACCGTATTTTGATGTTCCGAAAGTTTTGGACTCAATCCAATATCAATTGGTCAATGAAATTCTACAATTCAGGTTCGTAAGAAGTTCGTTCTGAAATGGAGTGGTTTGTGTTATGCCTAGTTTTAGGTATTGGATTTCACTCAAAGAGCACCAAATGACTCCTCCCACCATATTATGATGTCCCCACGTTTTGGAATCAATCCGATATCGATTGGTCCGTGAAATTGGACAATTCCGGTTCGTATGAAATTCCTTCTGAAATGGAGTTGTTGGTGTATTGCATAGTTTTACAGATCAGATTTCGCTCAAAAATCAGCAAATGACTCCTCCCATCCTATTATAATGTTCGCCAAGTTTTGCGCTCAATCTGATGTCGTTTGTTCCATGAAATTGGCTAATTCGGGTTCGTACGAAGTTCGTTCTGAAATGGAGTGGTTGGGGTATTGCATAGTTTTAGAGATTCGATTTCACTCAAAACCCACCAAGTGACTCCTCCCACCATATTATGACGTTCCCCAAGTTTTGGACGCAATCCGATATCGATTGGTCTGTGAAATTTTACAATTTCGATTCGTACGAAGTTCGTTCTGAAATGGAGTGGTTGTTGTATTGCATAGTTTTAGAGATTGGATTTCACTCAAAACTCACCTAATGACTCCTCCCACAATATTATGATGTTCCCCAAGTTTTGGACTCAATCCGATATCGATTGATCCATGAAATTGGACAATTCCGGTTCGTATGAAGTTCGTTCAGAAATGGAGTTTGTTGGTGTATTGCATAGTTTTAGAGATCAGATTTCACCCAAAACTCACCAAATGACTCCTCCCATCATATTATAAATTCCCCAAGTTTTGGGCTCAATCCGATATCGATTGGTCCATGAAATTGGACAACTCAGGTTCGTACGAAGTTCGTTCTGAAATAGAGTGGTTGGTGTATTGCATATTCTTAGAGATTCGATTTCACCCAAAACCCACCAAATGACTCCTCCCACCACATTATGACGTTCCCCAAGTTTTGGACTCAATCTGATATCGATTGGCCCCTGAAATTGAACAATTCAAGTTCGTACGAAGTTCATTCTGAAATGGAGTGGTTTGTATTTTGCGTAGTTTTAGAGAATGGATTGCACTCAAAACTCATCAAATGACTCCTCCCACCATATTATGATGTTCCCCAAGTTTTGGACTGAATCCGATATCGATTGGTCCATGAAATTGGACAATTCAGATTCGTACGAAGTTTGTTCTGAAATGGAGTGGTTGGTGTATTGCATAGTTTTAGAGATTGGATTGCACTCGAAACTCACCAAATGACTCCTCCCACCATATTTTGATGTTCCCCAAGTTTTGGACTCAATCCGATATCAATTGCTCCATGAAATTGGACAATTCAGGTCCGTACGAAGTTCGTTCTGAAATGTAGTGGTTTGTGTTATGACTAGTTTTAGGTATTGGGTTTCACTTAAAGAGCACCAAATTACGCATCCCACCATATTATGATGTTCCCCAAGTTTTGGACTCAATCCGATATCGATTGGTCCACAAAATTGGACAATTCAGGTTCGTGCGAAGTTCGTTCTGAAATGGAGTGGTTAGTGTACTGCATAGTTTTAGAGATTCGATTTCACTAAAAACCCACCAAATGATTCCTCCTACCATATTTCGATGTTCCCCATATTTTGGACTCAATCCGATATCGATTGTTCCATGAAATTGGACAATACTGGTTCGTCCGAAGTTCGTTCTAAAATGGAGTGGTTTGTGTATTGCATAGTTTTAGAGATTGGATTTCACTAAAAACCCACCAAATGGCTCCTCTGACCATATTATGATGTTCCCCAAGTTTTGGACTCAATCCGGTCTCAATTGGTCCATGAAATTGGACAATTCAGGTTCTTTCGAAGTTCGTTCTGAAATAGAGTGGTTGGTATATTGCACAGTTTAGAGATTGGATTTCACTCAAAACCCACCAAATGACTCCTCCCACCATATTATGATGTTCCCTCAGGTTTTGGACTCAATCCGATATCGATTGGCCAATGAAATTGGACAATTCAGGTTCGAACGAAGTTGCTTCTGAAATGGAGTGGTCGGTGTATTGCATAGTTCTAGAGATTGGATTTCACCCAAAACTCACCAAACGACTCCTCCCACCATATTACGATGTGCCCCAAGTTTTGGACTCAATCCGATATCGATTTGTCTGTGAAATTTTACAATTTCGATTGGTACGAAGTTCGTTCTGAAATGGAGTTGTTGTTGTATTGCATAGTTTTAGAGATTGGATTTCACTCAAAACTCACCTAATGACTCCTCCCACAATATTATGATGTTCCCCAAGTTCTGGACTCAATCCGATATCGATTGATCCGTGAAATTGGACAATTCCGGTTTGTATGAAGTTCGTTCTGAAATGGAGTTGCTGGTTTATTGCATAGTTTTAGAGATCAGATTTCACTCAAAACTCACCAAATGACTCCTCCCATCATATTATAATGTTCCCCACGTTTTGGGCTCAATCCGATATCGATTGGTCCATGAAATTTGATAATTCAGGTTCATACGAAGTTCGTTCTGAATTGGAGTGGTCGGTGTATTGCATAGCTTTAGAGATTGGATTTCACTCAAAACTCACCAAATGACTTCTCCCACCATATTACGATGTGCCCCAAGTTTTGGACTCAATTCGATATCGATTGGTCCCTGAAATTGGACAATTCAGGTTTGTACGAAGTTCGTTCCGAAATAGAGTGGTTGGTGTATTGCACAGTTTAGAGATTGGATTTCAGTCAAAACCCACCAAATGACTCCTCCCACCATATTATGATGTTCCCTCAGGTTTTGGACTCAATCCGATATCGATTGGCCAATGAAATTGGACAATTCAGGTTCGAACGAAGTTCCTTCTGAAATGGAGTGGTCGGTGTATTGCATAGTTCTAGAGATTGGATTTCACCCAAAACTCACCAAACGACTCCTCCCACCATATTACGATGTGCCCTAAGTTTTGGACTCAATTCGATGTCGATTGGTCTGTGAAATTGGACAATTCCGGTTCGTACGAAGTTCGTTCTGAAATAGAGTTGTTGGTGTATTGCATAGTTTTATATATCAGATTTCACTCAAAACTCACCAAATGACTCCTCCCATCATATTATAATGTTCCCCAAGTTTTGGACTCATTCCGATATCGATTGGTCCATGAAATTGGATAATTCAGGTTCGTCTGAAGTTCGTTCTGAAATTGAGTGGTTGGTGCATTGCAAAGTTTTAGAGTTCGGATTTCACTCAAAACCAACCAAATAACTCCTCCCATCATATTATGTTGTTCCCCAAGTTTTGGACTCAATCCAATATCGATTGGTCCATGAAATTGGACAATTCAGGTTCGTACGAAGTTCTTTATGAAATAGAGTGGTTTGTGTTTTGCATTGTTTTAGATATTGGACTTCACTCGAAGAGCACCAAATGACTCCTCCGACTGTATCATGATGTTCCCCAAGTTTTGGACACAATCCGATATCGATTGGTTCATGAAATTGGACAATTTCGATTCGTACGAAGCTCTTTTTGAAATGGAGTGGTTTGTGTTTTGCATAGTTTTAGAGATTGGATTTCACTCAAACAGCACCAAATGACTCCTCCCACCATATCATGATGTTCCTCAGGTTTTGGACTCAATCCGATTTCGATTGGTCCGTGAAATTGGATAATTCAGGTTCGTACGAAGTTCGTCCTGACATGGAGTGGTTGGTGTATTGCATAGTTTTGGAGATTGAATTTCACAAAAACCCACCAAATGAGTACTCCCACCATATTATGATGTGCCCCAAGTTTTGGACTCAATTCGATATCGATTGGTCCACGAAACTGGGCAATTCAGGTTCGTACGATGTTCTTTATGAAATGGAGTGGTTTGTGTTTTGCATTGTTTTACATATTGGTTTTCACTCAAAGAGCACCAAATGACTCCCCCCACCATATTATGATGTTCCCCAAGTTTTGGACTCAATCTGATATCGATTGGTCCTTGAAATTGGACAATTCAAGTTCGTACGAAGTTCTTTCTGAAATGGAGTGGTTTGTGTTTTACATTGCTTGAGATATTGGACTTCACTCAAATAACACCAAATGACTCCTCCCACCATATTATCATGTTCCCCAAGTTTTGGACTCAATCCGATATCAATTGGTCCATGAAATTGGACAATTCAAGTTCGTACGAAGTTCGTTCTGAAATGTAGTGGTTGGTGTATTACATAGTTTTAGAGATTGATTTCACTCAAAACTCACCAAATGACTCCTCCCACCATATTATGATGTTCCCCAAGTTTTGGACTCAATCCAATGTCGATTGGTCCATGAAATTAGACAATTCAGGTTCGTACGAAGTTCTTTCTGAAATGGAGTGGTTTGTGTTTTGCATTGATTGAGATATTGGATTTCACTCAAAGAGCACCGAATGACTCCTCCCACCATATTATCATGTTGCCAGGTTTTGGATCAGTCCGATATCGATTGGTCCATGAAATTGGACAATTCAGGTTCGTACGAAGTTCGTTCTGAAATGGAGTGGTTTGTGTTTTGCGTAGTTTTAGATAATGGATTTCACTCAAAGAGCACAAAATGACTCCTTCAACCACATTACAATGTTCCCCAAGTTTTGGACTCAATCCGATATCGATTGGTCCATGAAATTCGAAAATTCATGTTCGTACGAAGTTCGTTCTGAAATGGAGTGGTTGGTGTATTGAATAGTTTTGGAGATTGGATTTCACTGAAAACCCACCAAATGACTCCTCCCACCATATTATGACGTTCCCCAAGTTTTGGACTCAATCCGATATCGATTGGTCCATGAATTGGCTAATTCAGGTTCGTACGAAGTTCGTTCTGAAATGGAGTGGTTGGTGTATTGCATAATTTTACAGATTAGATTTCACTGAAAACCCACCAAATGACTCCTCCCACCATATTATGTTGTTCCCCAAGTTTTGGACTCAATCCGATATCGATTGGTCCATGAAATTCGACAATTCATGTTCGTACGAAGTTCGTTCTGAAATGGAGTGGTTGGTGTATTGAATAGTTTTGGAGATTGGATTTCACTGAAAACCCACCAAATGACTCCTCCCACCATATTATGACGTTCCCCAAGTTTTGGACTCAATCCGATATCGATTGGTCCATGAATTGGCTAATTCAGGTTCGTACGAAGTTCGTTCTGAAATGGAGTGGTTGGTGTATTGCATAATTTTACAGATTGGATTTCACTGAAAACCCACCAAATGACTCCTCCCACCATATTATGTTGTTCCCCAAGTTTTGGACTCAATCCGATATCGATTGGTCCATGAATTGGACAATTCAGGTTCGTACGAACTTCATTCTGAAATGGATTGGTTTGTGTTTTGCATTGTTTTAGATATTGGATTTCACTCAAAGAACACCAAATGACTCCTCCCACTGTATCATGATGTTCCCCAAGTTTTGGACACAATCCGATATCGATTGGTCCACGAAATTGGACAATTTCGGTTAGTACGAAGTTCTTTCTAAAATGGAGTGGTTTGTGTTTTGCATAGCTTTGGATATTGGATTTCTCTCAAAGAGCACCAAATGACTCCTCCCACCATATTATGATTTTCTCCATGTTTTGGACTCAATCCGATATATATCAGTCCATGAAATTGGACAATTCAGGTTCGTACGAAGTTCGTTTTGAAAAGGAGTGGTTGGTAGCATAGTTTTAGAGATTGGATTTTACTCAAAACTCACCAAATAACTCTTCCCACCATATTACAATGTTCCCCAACTTTTGGGCTCAACACGATATCGATCGGTCCATGAATTGGACAATTCAGGTTCTTACGAACTTCTTTCGGAAATGGGGTGGTTTGTGTTTTGCATAGTTTTAGAAATTGGATTTCACTCAAAGAGCACCAAATGACTTCTCCCACCATATTATGATGTTCCCCAAGTTTTGGACTCAATCCGATATCGATTGGTCCATGAGTTGGACAATTCAGCTTCGTACGAAGTTCGTTCTGAAATTGAGTGCTTTGTGTTTTGCGTAGTTTTAGATAATGGATTTCACTCAAAAAGCACCAAATGACCCCTCCCACCATATCATGATGTTCTTCAGGTTTTGTACTCAATCCGATATCGATTGGTCCGTGAAATTGGACAATTCAGGTTCGTACGAAGTTCGTTCTGAAATGGAGTGATTGGTGTATTGCATAGTTTTAGAGATTGGATTTCACTCAAAACTCACCAAATGACTCCTCCCACCATATTATAATGCTCCCCAACTTTTGGGCTCAACACAATATCGATTGGTCCATGAATTGGACAATTCAGGTTCGTACGAACTTCGTTCTGAAAAGGAGTGCTTTGTGTTTTGCATAGTTTAAGATATTGGATTTCACTCAAAGAGCACCAAATGACTCCTCCCACCATATCATGATGTTCCCCAGATTTTGGACTCAATCCGATATCGATTGGTCCATGAAATTGGACAATTCAGGTTCATATGAATTTCTTTCTGAAATGGAGTGGTATGTGTTGTGCATTGCTTGAGATATTGGATTTCACACAAAGAGCGTCAAATGACTCCTCCCACCATATTATCATGTTGCCAAGTTTTGGACTCAATCCGATATCGATTGGTCCGTGAAATTGGGCAATTCAGGTTCGTACAAAGTTCGTTCTGAAATGGAGTGGTTTTGTTTTGCGTAGTTTTAGATAATGGATTTGACTCAAAGAGCACAAAATGACTCCTCCCACCATATTATGATGTTCCCCAAGTTTTGGACTCAATCCCATATGGATTTGTCCACGAAATTGGACAATTCAGGTTCGTACGAAAGTTTTGGACTCAATCCAATGTTGATTGGTCCATGAAATTCTACAATTCAGGTTCGTACGAAGTTCGTTCTGAAATGGAGTGGTTTATGTTATGCCTAGTGTTAGGTATTGGATTTGACTCAAAGAGCACCAAATGACTCCACCCACCATATTATGATGTTCCCCGAGTTTTGGACTCAATCCGATATCGATTGGTCCGTGAAATCGGACAATTCCGGTTTCTGAAGAAGTTCGTTCTAAAATGGAGTTGTTGGTGTATTGCACAGTTTCAGAGATCAGATTTCACTCAAAACCCACCAAATGACCCCTCCCATCGTATTATAATGTTCCCCCAGTTTTGCGCTCAATCCAATATCGTTTGGTCCATGAAATTGGATAATTCAGGTTCGTACGAAGTTCGTTCTGAAGTGGACTGGTTGGGGTATTGCATAGTTCTAGAGATTCGATTTCACTAAAAACCCACCAAATGACTCCTCCCGCCACATTATGACGTTCCCCAAGTTTTGGACTCAATCCGATATCGATTGGTCCGTGAAATTTTACAATTCTGGTTCGTACGAAGTTCGTTCTGAAATGGAGTGGTTGTGTATTGCATAGATTTAGAGATTGGATTTCACTCAAAACTCACCAAATGTCTCCTCCCACAATATTATGATGTTCCCCACGTTTTAAACTCAATCCGATATCGATTGGTCCGTGAAATTGGACAATTCCCGTTCGTATGAAGTTCGTTTTGAAATGGAGTTGTTGGTGTGTTGCATAGTTTTAGAGATCATATTTCACTTAAAACTCACCAAATGACTCCTCCCATCATATTATAATGTTCCTCAAGTTTTGGGCTCAATCCGATATCGATTGGTCCAAGAAATTGGACAATTCCGGTTCATACGAAGTTCGTTCTGAAATGGAGTGGTTGGTGTATTGCACAGTTTTAGAGATTGGATTTCACTCAAAACCCACAAATGACTCCTCTCACCATATCATGATGTTCCCCAAGTTTAGGACTCAATCCGATATCGATTCGTCCATGAAATTTGACAATTCAGGTTCGAATGAAGTTCATTCTGAAATGGAGTGGTTTGTGTTTTGCATAGTTTTAGATATTGGATTTCACTCAAAGAACACCGAATGACTCCTCCCACCATATTACGTTGTTCCCCTAGTTTTGGACTCAATCCTATGTCAATTGGTCCACGAAATTGGACCATTCAGGTTCGTACGAAGTTCGTTCTGAAATGGAGTGGTTTGTGTTTTGCATAGTTTTAGATATTGGATTTCACTCAAAGAACAGCAAATGACTCCTCCCACAATATTATGATGTTCCCCAAGTTTTGGACTCCCTCCGATATCGATTGGTCCGTGAAATTGGATAAATTTGGTTCGTATGAAGTTCGTTCTGAAATGGAGTTGTTGGTGTATTGCATAGTTTCATAGATCAGATTTAACTCAAAACTCACCAAATGACTCCTCCCTCCATATTATGATGTTCCCCAAGTTTTGGACTCAATCCGATATCGATTGGTCCTTGAAATTGGACAATTCAGGTTCGTACCAAGTTTGTTCTGAAATAGGGTGGCAGGTGTATTGCACAGTTTTAGAGATTGGATTTCACTCAAAACCCACCAAATGACTCCTCTCACCATATTATGATGTTCCCCAAGTTTTGGACTCGATCCGATATCGATTGGTCCTTGAAATTGGACAATTCAGGTTCGTACCAAGTTTGTTCGGAAATAGGGTGGCTGGTGTATTGCATAGTTTTAGAGATTGGATTTCACTCAAAACCCACCAAATGACTCCTCTCACCATATTATGATGTTCCCCAAGTTTTGGACTCAATCCAACTACGATTGGTCCATGAAATTGGACAATTCAGGTTCGAACGACGTTCGTTCTGATATGGAGTGGTTTGTATTCTGCATAGTTTTAGATATTGGATTTCCCTCAAAGAACACCAAATGACTCCTCCCACCATATTATGATGTTTCCCAAGTTTTGGACTCAATCCGATATCGATATGTCCGTGAAATTGGACAGTTCCGGTTCATATGAAGTTTGTTCTGAAATGGAGTTGTTGGTGTATTGCATAGTTTTATAGATCAGATTTCACTCAAATGACTTCTCCCATCATATTATAATGTTCCCCATGTTTTGGGCTCAATCCCATATCGATTGGTCTGTGAAATTGGACAACTCAAGTTCGTACGAAGTTCGTTCTGAAATGGAGTGGTTTTTGTTTTGCATAGTTTTAGATATTGGATTTCACTCAAAACCCACCAAATGATTCCTCTCACCATTTTATGATGTTTCCCAAGTTTTGGACGCAATCCGATAACGATTGGTTCATGAAATTGGATAATTCAGGTTCGTACGAAGTTCGTTGTGAAATGGAGTGGTTGGGGTATTGCATAGTTTTAGAGATTTGATTTCACTCAAACCCCCCCAAATGACTTCTCCCACCATATTATCACGTTCCCCAAGTTTTGGACTCAATCCGATATTGATTGGTCCATGAAATTTTACAATTCGGGTTCGTACGAAGTTCGTTCTGAAATGGAGTGCTTGGTGTATTGCATAGTTTTAGAGATTGGATTTCACTCAAAGCCAACCAAATGCCTCCTTTCACCATATTTTGATGTTCCCCAAGTTTTGGACTCAATCCGGTATCAATTGGTCCATGAAATTGGACCATTCAGATTCGTACGAAGTTCGTTATGAAATAGAGTGGTTGGTGTATTACATAGTTTTAGAGGCTCGATTTCACCCAAAACCGACCAAATGACTCCTCCCACCATATATGATGTTCCCCAAGTTTTGGACTCAGTCCGATCTCGATTAGTCCTTGAAATTGGACAATTCAGGGTCGTACGAAGTTCATTCTGAAATGGAGTGGTTGGAGTATTGCATTGTTTTAGTGATTGGATTTCCCTAAAACTCACCAAACGACTCCTCCCACCATATCGTAATGTTCCCCAAGTTTTGGACTCAATCCTATATCGATTGGTCCTAGAAATTGGACAATTCAGGTTCGTACCAAGTTCGTTACGAAAGGGAGTGGTTGGTGTATTGCATAGTTTTAGAGATTGGATTTCACTCAAAACTCCCCAAACGACTCCTCCCACCATATTATGATGTTCCCCAAGTTTTGGACTCAATCCGGTATCTATTGGTCTATGAAATTGGACAATTTAGGTTCGTACGAAGTTCGTTCTGAAATAGAGTGGTTGGTGTATTGCATAGTTTTAGAGATTCGATTTCACTCAAAACCCACCAAATGACTCCTCCCACCACATTATGATGTTCCCCAAGTTTTGGACTCAAACAGATATCGATTGGTCCATGAAATTGGACAATTAAGGTTCGTACGAAGTTCATTCTGAAATAAAGTGGTTGGTGTGTCGCATAGTTTTAGAGATTCGATTTCACTCAAATCCCACCAAATGACTCCTCCCACCACATTATGATATTCCCCAAGTTTTGGACTCAATCCGATATCGATTAGTCCATGAAATTGGACAATTCAAGATCGTAAGAAGTTCGTTCTGAAATGGAGTGGTTTGTGTTTTGCTTAGTTTTAGATATTGGATTTCAGTCAAAGCGCACCAAATGACTCCTCCCACCATATTATGATGTTTCCGAAGTTTTGGACTCAATCTGATATCGATTAGTCCATGAAATTGGACAATTCAAGTTCGTACGAAGTTCATTCTGAAATGGAGTGGTTTGTGTTTTGCATGGTTTTACATATTGGACTTCACTCAAAGAGTACCAAATGACTCCTCCCACCATATTATGATGTTCCCCAAGTTTTGGACTCAATTCGATATCAATTGGTCCATGAAATTGGACAATTCAGGTTCGTACGAAGTTCGTTCTGAAATGGAGGGGTTGGGGTATTGCATAGTTTTCGAGATTGGATTTCACTAAAAACTCACCAAATGACTCCTCCCACCATATTATGATGTTCACCAAATTTTGGACTCAATCTGATATCGATTAATCCATGAAATTGGACAATTCAAGTTCGTACGAAGTTCATTCTGAAATGGAGTGGTTTGTGTTTTGCATGGTTTTACATATTGGACTTCACTCAAAGAGTACCAAATGACTCCTCCCACCATATTATGTTGTTCCCCAAGTTTTGGACTCAATTCGATATCAATTGGTCCATGAAATTGGACAATTCAGGTTCGTACGAAGTTCGTTCTTAAATGGAGGGATTGGTGTATTGCATAGTTTTCGAGATTGGATTTCACTAAAAACTCATCAAATGACTCCTCCCACCACGTTATGATGTTCACCAAGTTTTGGACTCAATCCGATATCGACTGGTCCTTGAAATTGGACAATTCAGCTTTATACGAAGTTCTTTCTGAACTAGAGTGGTTGGTGTATTGCATAGTTTTAGACATTAGATTTCACTCTAAACCCACCAAATGACTCCTCCCACCACATTATGATGTTCCTAGAAGTTTTGGACTCAATCCGATATCATTTGCTCCGCAAAATTGGACAATTCAGGTTCGTACGAAGTTCGTTCTGAACTAGAGTGGTTGGTGTATTGCCTAGTTTTAGAGATTGGATTTCACTCTAAACCTGCCATATTACGATGTTCCCCAAGTTTCGGACTGAATCCGATATCGATTGGTCCACGAAATTGGACAATTCAGGTTCGTACGAAGTTCGTTCTGAAATGGAGTGGTTTGTGTTTTGCATAGTTTTAGAGATTGGATTTCACTAAAAACTCGCAAAATGACTCGTCCCACCACATTATTATGTTCCCCAAGTTTTGGACTCAATTCGATATCGATTTTAAAATGAAATTGGACAATTCAGGTACCTACGAAGTTTGTTCAGAAATGGAGTGGTTGGTGTATTGCATAGTTCTGGAGATTAGATTTGACCTCAAAACCCACCAAATGACTCCTCCCACCATATTATGATGTTCCCCAAGTTTTGGACTCAATCTGATATCGATTGGTCCATGAAATTGGACAATTCAGGTTCGTAAGAAGTTCATTCAGAAATGGAGTGCCTTGTGTTTTGCATAGTTTTAGATATTGGATTTCACTCAAAGTGCCCCAAATGACTCCTCCCACCATATCATGATGTTCCCCAAGTTTTGGACTCAATCCGATATCGATTGGTCCACGAAATTGGACAATTCAAGTTTGTACAAAGTTCGTTTTGAAATGGAGTGGTTGGTGTATTGCATAGTTTTGGTGATTGGATTTCACTCAAAACTCACCAAATCACTCCTCCCACCATATCATGATGTTCCCCAAGTTTTGGACTCAATCCTATATCGATTGGTCCAAGAAATTGGACAATTCAGGTTCGTACGAAGGTCATTTTGAAATGGAGTGGTCGGTGTATTGCATGGTTTTAGAGATTGGATTTACTCAAAACTCACCGAACGACTCCTCCCACCATATTATGATGTTCCCCAAGTTTGGACTCAATCCAATATCGATTAGTCCACGAAATTGGACAGTTCAAGTTCGTACGAAGTTCGTTCTGAAATAGAGTGGTTTGTGTTTTGCACAGTTTTAGATATTGGATTTCACTCAAAACACACCAAATGACTCCTCCCACCATATTATGATGTTCTGCATGTTTTGGACTCAATCCGATATCGATTGGTCCATGAAATGGGAGAATTCAAGTTCGCACGAAGTTCATTCTGAAATGGAGTGGTTGGTGTATTGCACAGTTTTAGGTCTTTAGTTTCACTCAAAACTCACCAAATGACTCCTCTCACCATATTATAATGTTCCCAAAGTTTTGGGCTCAATCCGATATCGATTGGTCCACGAAATTGGACAATTCAGGTTCGTACGAAGTTCGTTCTGAAACGGAGTGGTTGGTGTATTACAAAGTTTTTGAGATTGGATTTCACTAAAAACCCACCAAATGACATCTCCCACCACATTTCGATGTTCCCCAAGTTTTGGACTCAATCCGATATCGACTGATCCATGAAATTGGATAATTCAGATTCTTACGAAGTACGTTCTGAAATAGAGTGGTTGGTGTATTGCATAGTTATAGAGATTGGATTTGACTCAAAACCCAACGAATGACTCCTCCCACCATATTATGATGTTCCCCAAGTTTTGGACTCAATCCGATATCGATTGGTCCACGAAATTGGACAATTCAAGCTCGTACGAAGTTCGTTATGAAATGGAGTGGTTTGTGTTTTGCATAGTTTTAGAGATTAGATTTCACTAAAAACTCAAAAAATGACTCCATCCACCATATTATGATGTTCCCCAAGTATTGGACTCAATTCAATATCGATTGTTCCATGAAATTGGACAATTCAGGTACGTACGAAGTTCGTTCCGAAATGGAGTGGTTGGTGTATTGCATAGCTCCGGTGTTTACATTTCACCTCAAAACCCACCAAATGACTCCTCCCATCATATTATGATGTTCCCCAACTTTTGGAGTCAATCCGATATCGATTGGTCCATGAAATTGGACAATTCAGGTTCGTAAGAAGTTCGTTCTGAAATGGAGTGGTTTTTGTTTTGCATAGTTTTAGATATTGGATTTCACTCAAAGCGCACCAAATGACTCCTCCCACCATATTATGATGTTCCCCATGTTTTGGACTCAATCCGATATCGATTGGTCCATGAACTTGGAAAATTCAAGTTTGTACGAAGTTCGTTTTGAAATGGAGCGGTTGGTGTATTTGCATAGTTTTGGAGATTGGATTTCACTCAAAACTCACCAAATGACTCCTCCCACCATATTATGATGTTCCCCAAGTTTTGGACTCAATCCTATATCGATTGGTCCATGAAATTGGACAATTCAGGTTCGTAAGAAGTTCGTTCTGAAATGGAGTGGTTTGTGTTTTGCATTGTATTGGATATTGGATTTCACTGAAAGAGTACCAAATGACTCCTCCCACAATATTATGATGTTCCCCAAGTTTTGGACTCAATCCGATATTGATTGGTACATGAAATTGGACAATTCAAGTATGTACGAAGTTCGTTTTGAAATGGAGTGGTTGGTGTATTACATAGTTTTAGAGATTGGATTTCACTCAAAACTTACCAAATGACTCCTCCCACCATATTATGATGTTCCCCAAGTTTTGGACTCAATCCTATATCGATTGGTCCATGAATGAAATTGGACAATTCAGGTTCGTACGAAACACGTTCTGAAATGGAGTGGTTTGTGTTTTGCATAGTTTTAGATATTGGATTTCACTCAAAGAGCACCAAATGACTCCTCCCACCATATTATGATGTTCCCCAAGTTTTGGACTCAATCCGATATCGGTTGGTCCATGAAATTGGACAATTCAAGTTTGTACGAAGTTCGTTCTCAAATGGAGTAGTTGGTGTATTGCATAGTTTTAGGTCCATGAAATTTGACAATTGCGGTTCGTATGAAGTTCATTCTGAAATGGAGTGGTTTGTGTTTTGCATAGTTTTAGAGATTGGATTTCACTCAAAACACACCAAGTGACTCCTCCCACCATAGTATGATGTTCCCGAAGTTTTGGACTCAATCCGATATCGACTAGTCCATGAAATTTGACAATTCAGATTCATACGAAGTTCGTTCTGAAGTAGAGTGGTTGGTGTAACGCATTGTTTTAGAGATTGGATCTCACTCAACACCCACCAAATGACTCCTCCCACCATACTATGATGTTCCCCAAGTTTCGGACTCAATCCTATATCGACTAGTCCACGAAATTGGACAATTCAGGTTCGTACGAAGTTCGTTCTGAAATGGAGTGGTCGGTGTATTGCATAGTTTTAGAGATTGGATTTCACTCAAAACTGACCAAATGACTCCACCCACCATATTATGATGTTCCCCAAGTTTTGGACTCAATCCAATATCGATTGGTCTATGAAATTGGACAATTACGTTTCGTATGAAGTTCATTCTGAAATGGAGTGGTTTGTGTTTTGCATGGTTTTAGAGATTGGATTTCACTCAAAACATACCAAATGACTCCTCCCACCATATTATGCTGTTCCCCAAGTTTTGGACTCAGTCCAATATCGATTGGTCCATGAAATTGGACAGTTCAGGTTAGTACGAAGGTCGTTCTGAAATGGAGTGGTTTGTGTAATGCATAGTGTTAGAGATTGAATTTCACTCTAAACTCACCAAATGTGTCCTCCCACCATATTATGATGTTCCCCAAGTTTTGGACCCAATCCTATATCGACTGGTCCATGAAATTGGACAATTCGGATTCATACGAAGTTAGTTCTGAAATAGAGTGGTTGGTGTATTGCATAGTTGTAGAGATTTGATTTCACACAAAACCCACCAAATGACTCCCCCCACCACATTATGATGTTCCCCAAGTTTTGGACTCAATCAGATATCGATTGGTCCATGAAATTAGACAATTCAGGTTCGTACGAAGTTCATTATGAAATGGAGTTGTTTTGTGTTTTGCATAGTTTTAGATATTGGATTTAACTCAAAACCCACCAAATGACCCCTCCCACCATATTATGATGTTCCCCAAGTTTTGAACTCAATCCGATATCAATTGGTCCATGAAATTAGACAATTCAGGTTCGTACGAAGTTCGTTCTGAAATGGAGTTGTTTGTGTTTTGCATAGTTTTAGATATGAGATTTCACTCAAAACTCAACAAAAGACTCCTCCCACCACATTATAATGTTCCCCAAGTGTTGGGCTCAATCCGATATCGATTGGTCCACAAAATTGGACAATTCAATTTCGTACGAAGTTCGTTATGAAATGGAGTGGTTGGTGTATTGCATAGTTCTAGAGATTGGATTTCACTCAAAACTCACCAAATGACTCGTCCCACCATACTCTGATGTTTCCCAAGTTTTGGACTCAATCCGATATCGATTGGTCCCTGAAATTGGACAATTCAGGTTCATACGATGTTCGTTCTGAAATGGAGTGGTTGGTGTATTGCATAGTTTTAAATATTGGATTTCACTCAAAACTCACCAAACGACTCCTCCCACCATATTATGATGTTCCCCAAGTTTTGGACTCAATCCGATTCCGATTGGTCCATGAAATTGGACAATTCAACTGCGCACGAAGTTCATTCCGAAATGGAGTGGTTGGTGTTTTGCGTTGTTTAAGAAATTGGATTTCACTCACTGCAGAAAATGACTCCCCCCACCATATTATGATGTTCCCCAAGTTTTGGACTCAATCCGATATCGATTGGTGCTTGAAATTGGACAATTCAGGTTCGTATGAAATTCGTTCCGAAATGGAGTGGTTGGTGTGTTGCATTGTTTTAGAGATTGGATTTCACTCAAAACTCACCAAATGACTCCTCCCACCATATTATAATGTTCCCCAAGTTTTGGGCTTAATCCCATATCGATTAGTCCATGAAATTGGACAATTCCGGTTCGTACGAAGTTCGTTCTGAAATGATTGCATAGTTTTATACATTGGATTTCACTCAAAACTCACCAAATGACTCCCCCCACCATATTATGATGTTCCCCAAGTTTTGGACTTAATCCGATATCGATTGGTCCATGAAATTTGACAATTTAGGCTCGTATGAAGTTCGTTCTGAAATGGAGTGGTGGTGTATTGCATAGTTTTAGAGATTCGATTCCACTCAAAACTCACCAAATGACTCCTCCCACCATATCATAATGTTCCCCAAGTTTTGGGCTCAATCCGATATCAATTGGGCCATGAAATTGGACAGTTCAGGTTCGTACGAAGTTTCTTTTGAATTGGAGTGGTTGGTGTAATGCATAGTTCTAGAGATTGGATTTAACTCAAAACCTACCAAATGACTCCTCCCACCATAGTATGATGTTCCCCAAGTTTTGGACTCAATCCAATATCGATTGGTACATGAAATTGGAAAATTCAGGTTTCTACAAAGTTCGTTCTGAAATGGTGTGGTTGTTGTATTGCGTTGTTGTAGAGATTGGATTTCTCCCAAAACTCACCAAATGACTCCTCCCACCATATCATGATGTTCCCCATGTCTAGGGCTCAATCCGATATCCATTGGTCCAAGAAATTGGACAATTCATGTTCTTACGAAGTTCATTCTGAAATGGAGTGGGTAGTGTATTGCATAGTTTTAGAGATTGGATTTCACTCAAAACCTACCAAATGACTCCTCCCACCATATTATGATGTTCCCCAAGTTTTGGACTCAATCCGATATCGATTGGTCCATGAAATTGGACAATTCAGGTTCGTACGAAGTTTGTTCCGAAATGGAGTGGTTGGTGTATTTCATAGTTTTAGATGTTGGATTTCACTCAAAACTCACCAAATGACTCCTCCCACCATATTATGATGTTCCCCAAGTTTTGGGCTCAATCCGATATCCATTGGTCCAAGAAATTGGACAATTCAGGTTCTTACGAAGTTCGTTCTGAAATGGAGTGGTTGGTGTATTGCATAGTTCTAGAGAATCGATTTCACTCAAAACCTACCAAATCACTCCTCCCACCGTATTATGATGTTCCCCAAGTTTTGGAATGAAACCGATATCAATTGGTCCATGAAACTGGACACCTCAGATTCGTATGAAGTGCGTTCTGAAATGGAGTGGTTGGTGTATTGCATAGTTCTAGAGATTCGATTTCACTCAAAGCCTTCCAAATGACTCCTACCATATTATGATGTTCCCCAAGTTTTTGACTCAATCCGATTTCGATTGGTCCATGAAATTGGACAATTCCGGATCGTACGAAGTTCGTTATGAAATGGAGTGGTAGGTGTATTGCATAGTTTTAGAGATTTGAATTCTCTCAAAACTCACCAAATGACTCCTCCAACCATATTATGTTGTTCCCCAAGTTTTGCACGCAATCCGATATCGATTGGTCCATGAAATGGGAAAATTCAGGTTCGTAAGAAAGTTCATTCTGAAATGAAACGGCTGGTGTATTGCATAGTTTTAGAGACTGGATTTCACTCAAAACTCACCAAATGACTCCTCCCACCATATTATAATGTTACCCAATTTTTGGGCTCAATCCGATATCGATTGGTCCTTGAAATGGGACAATTCAGGTGCGTACGAAGTTCGTTCTGAAATAGAGTGGTTGGTGTATTGGATAGTTCTAGAGATTGGATTTCCCTCAAAATGTTCCAAATGACTCCTCGCACCATATTATGATGTTCCCCATGTTTTGGACTCAATCCGATATCGATTGGTCCTTGAAATTGGACAATTCAGGTTCGTACGAAGTTCTTTCTAACATAGAGTGGTAGGTGTATTGTATAGTTTTAGGTATTGGATTTTTCTCAAAACCCACCAAATGAGTCCTCCCACCATATTATAATGTTACCCAATTTTTGGGCTCAATCCGATATCGATTGGTCCTTGAAATTGGACAATTCAGGTGTGTACAAAGTTCGTTCTGAAATAGAGTGGTTGGTGTATTGGATAGTTCTAGAGATTGGATTTCCCTCAAAATGTTCCAAATGACTCCTCGCACCATATTATGATGTTCCCCAAGTTTTGGACTCAATCCGATATCGATTGGTCCTTGAAATTGGACAATTCAGGTTCGTACGAAGTTCTTTCTGACATAGAGTGGTAGGTGTATTCCATAGTTTTAGGTATTGGATTTTACTCAAAATTCACAAAATGACTCCTCCCACCATATTACGATGTTCCCCTAGTTTTGGGCTCAATCCAATATCCATTGGTCCAAGAAATTGGACAATTCTGGTTCGTACGAAGTTCGTTCTGAAATGGAGTGGTAGGTGTGTTTCTTAGTTTTAAAGATTGGATTTCACTCAAAACTCACCAAATGACTCCTCCCACCATATTATGATATTCCCCAAGTTTTGGGCTCAATCTGATATCCATTGGTCCAAGAAATTGGACGATTCAGGTTCTTACGAAGTTCGTTCTGAAATGGAGTGGTTGGTGTTTTACATAGGTTTAGACATTGAATTTCACTTAAAACTCACCAAATGAGTCCTCCCACCAAATTATGATTTTCCCCAAGTCCGATATCGTTTGGACCATGAAATTGGACAATTCTGGTTCGTACGAAGTTCGTTCTGAAATGGTGTGGTTGGTGTGTTGCATAGTTTTAGAGATTCGATTTCACTCAAAAATCACCAAATGACTCCTCCCACCATATTATAATATTTCCCAAGTTTTGGGCTCAATCTGATATCGATTGGTCCATTAAATTGCACAATTCAGGTTCGTAGGAAGCTCGTTCTGAAATGGTGTGGTTGTTGTATTGGATAGTTCCAGAGATTGGATTTTCCTCAAAACGTACCAAACGACTCCTCCCACCATATTATGATGTTCCCCAAGTTTTGGACTCAATCTAATATCGATTGGTCCATGAAATTGGAGAATCCAGGTTCATACGAAGTTTGTTCTGAAATGGAGTGGTAGGTGTATTGCATAGTTTTAGATATTGGATTGCACTCAAAACTCGCCAAATGATTCCTCCCACCGTATTATAATGTTACCCAAGTTTTGGGCTGAATCCGATATCGATTGGTCCATGAAATTGGAAATATCAGGTTAGTATGAAGTTCGTTCTGAAATGGAATGGTTGGTGTATTTCATAGTTTTAGAGATTGGATTTCACTCAAAACTCAAAAAATGATTCCTCCCACCGTATTATGATGTTCCCCAAGTTTTGGACTCAATCTGATATTGATTGGTCCATGAAATTGGACAACTGAATTTCGTACGAAGTTCGTTCTGAAATGGAGTGGTTGGTGTTTTGCATAGTTTCAGAGATTGGATTTCACTCAAAAAGCACCAAATGACCCCTCCCACCGTATTATTATGTTTCCCGAGTTTTCGACTCAATCCGTTATCGATTGGTCCACGAAATTGGGCAATTCAGGTTCGTAAGAAGTTCGTTTTGAAATGGAGTGGTTGGTGTATTGCATAGTTTTAGAGATTGGATTTCTCTCCAAATTCAACAAATGACTCCTCCCACCATATTATGATGTTCTCCAAGTTTTGGTTTCAATCCGATATCGATTGTTCCATGAAATTGGAGAATTCATGTTCGTACGAAGATCGTTCTGAAATGGAGTGGTTGGTGTATTTCAGAGTTTTAAAGATTGGATTTCACTCAAAACTCACCAAATGACTCCTCCCACCAAATCATGATGTTCCCTAAGTTTTTGACAAAATCCGATATCGATTGGTCCAAGAAATTGGACAATTCTGGCTTATACGAAGTTCGTTCTGAAAGGGTGCGGTTGGTGTATTGCATACTTTTAGACATTGGATTTCAGTCAAAAATCACCGAATGACTCCTCCCACCATATTATAATGTTTCCGAAGTTTTGGGCTCAATCCGATATCGATTGGTCCATTAAATTGGACAATTCAGGTTCGAACGAAGCTCGTTCTGAAATGGTGTGGTTGTTGTATTGCATAGTTTTAGAGACTGCATTTCACTCAAAAAGCACCAAATGACTCCTCCCACCATATTATGATGTTCCCCAAGTTTTGTACATAATCCGATATCAATTGGTCCATGAAATTGGACATTTCAGGTTCGTACGAAGTTCGTTCTGAAATAGTGTGGTTGGGCATAGTTTTAGAGATTGGATTTCACCCAAAACTCAACAAATGACTCCCACCATATTATTGCGTAGTTTTAGAGATTGGATTTGACTCAATACTCAACAAATGACTCCTGCTACCACATTATGATGCTTCCCAAGTTTTGGACTCAATCCGATATCAATTGTTCCTTGAAAGTGGACAATTCAGGTTCGTACGAAGTTCGTTCTGAAATGGAGTGGTTGGTGTTTTGCATAGTTTGACATTCGATTTCACTCAAAACCCGCCACATGACTCCTCCCACCGTATTACGATGTTCCCCAAGTTTTGGACTCAATCCGATATCGATTGGCCTAAGAAATTGGACAATTCAGGTTCTGACAAAGTTCGTTCTGAAATGGAGTGGTTGGTGTATTGCATAGTCCTAGAGATTCGATTTCACTCAAAACCTACCAAATGACTCCTCCCACCATATTATGATGTTCCCCTTGTTTTGGACCCATTCCGATATCGATTGGTCCAAGAAATTGGACAATTCAGATTCGTACAAAGTTCGTTTTGAAATGGAGGGATAGGTGTATTTCAGAGTTTTAAAGATTGGATTTCACTCAAAACTCAGCAAATGACTCCTCCCACCGTAATATGATGTTCCCCAAGTTTTGGTTATAGTGGTACAAGTAAGGGTGTCGAACCACAGGGACCAATTGGACCTCTATAAATTACTAGTTTTGAAAGAACCCTAACTAAAAATGAAAGTGACAATTTGAAAGTAGTTTTTGTGCTGTAAATGAAAAATAACTTAAAATGCAAGAAGAATGTAGTAGTGAATGATGTATTGATGTAGAAAGAATAGGGAAGAGACCAGGGATTTCGAATTCACCATTGCAAAACAAATTCCATGTTTATAAAATTAAACCGTACTCAACTACCAGCCTGTTTCCAGAGTTCATTTTACATATATATGATCAGCCATTTGATGTGTGGTTTTGATCAAATTCTCCTAATCTGCATCCTAGTTGGGATGTTCAACTTTGGTTCCAAGTTAAGAGTCATTAGCATGCAAGAAAATGTTAAAGAACCAAAGAAAATACACAGCATGTTGTTTGCATTCTCTTCATTCATTCACATGTCTACCAAGATTAAGCATGATGTTTACTATAACCTTGTCTAGATAATCTGTAGGCGACTCTAATGATGATCAAACGTTAAAATTGACAAACAAATTGAACAATAGATTCAGTGAATGAAACAAGAAACAGATTGATGAACTGAATACTTTAATTTAGAAACATGGATCAATGTTGCAAGGCTACATCGAAATCCCTAGCTATGAATTTAGTTACACATCATGTTCAAAGAGATTAAAACAAAAATAAACAACATGAGTGAAAATAAATTCATGAGAGGAAACCCTTGAACCAATTCTGATGTTGAACTTCTCCAAGAACCACCTCTTGCGCTGAGTCCTGATGGTGGAAATATATGGACTGCTAGGGTTTTAGTGTGCATAAAAGGAGAGAATAACCAAGAAGTGAGTTCTAGGGTTGTGAAATTCGTCCAAAATAAATAGGGGTTTTAAAAGTGGCTAAAAGGCAAGTTTTTATGGGGTAAAACAGGCTGCAAGATATTCCAAAGAGATCCTAACAAATCAGCCTTTATTTTGCACGTTTTTGCCTTATTTGGCACCTCCAAATCAGGCTAGAAATCCCCATTGCTTTCCCATTCTGCTCTTAGTCTTCAACCAAGCCAGGTTCGCCTTGGCTTCTTTATTTGGACTTCAAAACAGGCCACAAAACTTGTTTCCATGTTTGAATAAGGGTCAGCTGTTGAGCCTATTCTTAACAACTAAAATGAGTTATTAAAAACAGCAACTTTAATTCTCGCAAGTGCACGAACCGTTTATAGTATAGCTTATGTAAATACGAGGTCGATCCCACGGAGAATGGTAACTTGGTTCCAAGTTAAATTAATTAGAATGCTAGAAAAACAAAGAACAAAGAAACTGACTAACTAGCTAAAGGCAAAGTCGAATTCAACAATGCCTCTTGCTAATTACTCAAGGTCTAGGACAGAATCCTAGCACCACACACGCACTCGAAATGGGGGGTTTTGTTGTTGAAATGAAAACAAGAAAGTGAAATGAAAGTGCTCGAAAGTAAACACTGGCAGCAATCAACAAGTTGTGAAACAATGATTGAGAGGTGTTAGAGCCTTGGAATCCACCACTAGTTTTCCTATCCAAGTTATGAATGCATAGAAATTGACTCAAGCTTCATTAACAATAGATTATCGCATACAAGCCTATGGTATCTAGGTGCAGGATGCATGATTCTCCTAAGGCATGTGATTATGCATGGTATCTACACAACACGTGATCTCTAATATGCAACCTAAGCATGGTATCTACTTAGAATAAAGCATACAAGAGTCATTAAGCTCCTTGAGAATATGATAATCACACAAGTCCTAGAACATGGTATCTGTCCTAGTCAACCTATGGTTATTAACCCCTTGAATGATTCTTAGGCCATTCATGTGTTGCTTGTGAAAGGAGAGTAGAATTGGTGAATCTAAACCCCTTCCCAACCTGTGCTAGATGCATAAAATCCTAGTTAGCTACTCCAAGAAAACATACATCAAGCACATAATAAACTGGAGATTAACAACTTGATAATAAAAGCAAGGAAATCAATTAACTATAAAATCATCCATAACATTGAATATTCATGACTAGGGCTTCATCCTAAGCCCTAACTAAATGGATTAGTTAGACATAACTATGAATACAGAAAATAAGAAATACATAGATAGGATAAAGAGAGGAGAAGAACTAGATGATGGCAGCAAGGAAGTTCCCAGGACAGCTCCAAGCTCCCTTGACAGCTCCAAGCTCCCTTCTCTCTTTGTGGTGAATCTGAATGTGTGTATGAGAGTAATGGATGAAGTGAATGTGTGTGTCTGCCCTCTCTATTTGAATGAGTGTGCAACTCTCTATTTATAGAGTGCAATTTCGTGCTCCCCTTTGGCTGGTGCAGCACACCTCTCTTAGCTGCTCCCAACTGCTCCAGCTGCCCATACTTGCCAACTGCTCCAGCTGACAAATACATGCTTTGGTATGGTTTCTTTATGGAAAGCTTGACTTTTGTTCATATTTCTGAGCTTCTGAGCTGATTTTACTCCCATGTGTGGCTGCCCATGTGTAGCACATGGCTCTAGGGATGTAGACACATTAAATGTGATGGCAGCCAACATGACATTTCTGTGAACTTGGTTCAGTCTTTGACGTGTTGAGGGCTCCAGATTTATCCAATTGGGCTGAAATTGGGATATGTTATAATAGACACCCATTGGAACAACTTCTATGAAGGATGTCTCCTCATTCGACCTGTGTAAGTTACTGAAATGAGGCCTGCAAGATGACCTACGAAACTGGACTGACAAGGAGTGTGGCACAAATTGGTTTTGTCTTTAAGCTCATATTCCTCTTGTGCCACTCAGCCCTTAACATGCATGAATTGTATCAAATGTCATCCCCTTGCTGTCTTAACCTACAAAGCACACAAACATAGGTAAGAGACTCAAAATAAAGAGAAGCTAACAAAATTACTAAGGAAAGAAGGCATGCAAATGTGTGAAATTTTGAGCTTATCAAATACCCCCAAACTTAGATTTTGCTAGTCCTCGAGCAAAACAAAATAAAACTACAACTTAGGAAACAGGAAATAAGCAACTAGCCTTCCAAACAATATCCTCAAAGAATCACCAACGTATATGGTCCCAAAGAAACACAACAATCACAATGTAAGTTCCACACATGATTCAAGGGTAACCAAAGTTCACAATGACATCCTTAAGTGTAGTGTGTGAATTCCGAATCAGTACAACACCTGCAACTCAGATAAGTTCATGCGCACACACTTAGAGCAAAATCAAGAATTCCGAACCCCATAAGCTCATTATCAAATCAGCTCACCACTGTAATACCATACAATACCAAGGATCAAAAGGACTTTGCAAGGGTTGTAATGAGGATTAGGGTAGTGGTTGAATGGAAGAGGGGATATGGATATATAACAACATCTTGAGCACAACTAAAGCATAGGTAAGAGCATGAGAGATTACTGAACTTTGTAACAAGCAAGGAACACATACATGAGCATATTTTCAACATAATTTCAGCACCTTCATATCTGTTTCTTTGGCCTAATTTTGTGGCTCTTTACCCTAGATCACCATGATCTTCTCTTTTATAACACCCTAGGGCCGTGACTACATTGGTCACACTTCATTACCTCTTTTGATTAGTTACCAATACCCCCAAATTTATTTCTTTTCAACACTTGGGTTATGGCACTAATGATTCACTTTTGCTCCAAAAACCTTGCATTCTTTATAACTCTCTTTTGAAGATAACTTTAATTGCTCATAGAATAAGTAAGAATAAGAAAACAGAGGTTCATTATGGTAAGAATGGTTTACACAGAGAAAGGCTTAACGTAGGCTCAAATGGGTTGACTTGGGATGAATACATGTAGAGGGATTGTTAGAAAAGCTCAAACGGTTCAAACATGGCCTAAATCACTTCCTAAGCATTGTATGGCAACAAAATGTCTCAAGAGATATTCAAATAAGTTCTAGAGTACGAAACCAAGATCTGAGATAAGTAGAATTGCATATCGTCTCCAAGTAGCAAGAAATTGGACTAACTCGGCAAAGTGCTCAATAAGTGCAGGGATGGCATGCAAGACAGAGTTAACTCAGAACCACACAAAGTCTTTAAACAATGACTATCAATTTCTGAGAAACCATATTAGTATTAGATCCAAGACTTATCATAGGTGTTTGGAAGGATAACGAAACAAGACACAAAATCCTGCATTTTTGGCCATTAGACACACTCAAAATTTTAAAATTTGACAATTTGAAAGAACATAACTAAATCCTTCCCCCCAAACTTAAATGAAACATTGTCCTCAATGTTTAGAGTGTAAGAAAAAGCAATGCCACATAAATGAAAGGAAAGAAGACAAGGGAAAGACATAACCAAAGGTTAGATTTCAGAAAAACTCCCCTTTGAAGCGATTAGGATGCAAGCAAGCTTCCTCGCATATTCTATCTTCTCCTCATCACCTTGGGTTGCCTCCCAAGAAGCGCTAAGTTTCACGTCTTCAGCCGGACATCCAAACTCTCGTGAGCTTTAAGAGAGTGGTGGAGGCTCCTTGAGTGCTTGAGACTCAATATTGGCATCAAAGTTGGCATCGAAGTAAGGTTTCAACCGATGTCCATTCACCTTGAAGGTGCTGCCATCCTTAATGTTTTGAATCTCCACTGCGCCATGATTAAACACATTAGTAATAACAAAAGGGCCAATCCACCGAGAACGAAGCTTACCTGGGAAGAGCTTAAGGCGTGAATTGAATAAGAGAACCTTCTGCCCTTTCTCAAACGTCTTCCTAAGAATTTTCTTGTCGTGATATTGCTTTGTTTTCTCCTTGTAAAGCTTCGCATTCTCATACGCTTCATGTCGCAACTCCTCCAGCTCATTGAGTTGAAGCCTCCTCTTCTCACCAGCAGCTTTCATATCAAAATTGAAGGCCTTGATTGCCCAATAAGCCCTGTGCTCAAGCTCCACTGGTAAGTGACAAGGTTTACCGAAAACAAGTCTATACGGAGACATACCTATAGGGGTCTTATAAGCAGTCCTATAAGCCCACAATGCATCATCCAAACGCATGGACCAATCCTTCCTTGTGGTGTTCACTGTCTTTTCAAGTATGTGCTTAATCTCCCTATTGCTTATCTCAACCTGCCCACTAGTTTGAGGATGATAGGGTGTTGCCACCTTATGCGTGATTCCATATTTCTTCAAAAGTGCTGCAAAAGCTTGGTTAACAAAGTGGGAGCCACCATCACTAATGATTGCTCTAGGTGTGCCAAACCTTGTAAAAATATTTCCTTTGAGAAAACCGATCACAACCTTAGCATCATTAGTTCTAGTGGCAATGGCTTCCACCCATTTAGAAACATAATCGACAGCAACTAATATATATTCAAATCCATAAGAGGTAGGAAAAGGGCCCATGAAATCAATTCCCCAAACATCAAATATATCAATGATTAAGATATTGGTGAGAGGCATCTGATTTCTAGCATGTAAATTACCCATCCGTTGGCATCTATCACATGAAGCACAAAAAACATAAGCATCCTTAAAAAGGGTAGGCCAAAAGAAACCTGATTGTAGCACTTTGCTGGCAGTCTTCTTTGCTCCAAAATGGCCTCCGCATGCGTGGGAGTGACAAAACTCCAGAATGCTCTTAAAATCACCTTCAGGCACACACCTTCGAATTACTTGGTCTGGACAATGCTTGAATAGATAGGGATCATCCCAAAAGTAGTATCTTGCTTGCTTTCTAAGCTTGTCACGTTGGAACGTAGATAACCCTGTAGGGAGTTCGTTAGTGCACAAATAGTTAACAATATCAGCAAACCAAGGCAATGGATTGAGAGAATTCAAAGCACAAATGGAGAAGAGTTGCTCATCAGGGAAGCTTTCACGCAATGGCAATGAATCCTCCTCTTTGTTAGATACATGCACCAATCTACTCAAGTGATCAGCCACGACATTATCACTTCCTTTCTTATCTTTTATCTCCAAGTCAAACTCTTGCAACAAGAGAATCCATCTAATGAGTCGTGGTTTGGCATCCTTCTTAGCTAACAAGTATTTCAATGCTGCATGATCAGTGTAAACAATAACCTTGTTAGTAATCAAATATGATCTGAACTTCTCTAAAGCAAATATGACGGCTAACAACTCCTTCTCTGTGGTGGAATAGTTGAGTTGGGCATCGTTGAGGGTTCTACTAGCATAGTAGATGGCATGTGGCTTCTTATCAACTCGCTGTCCCAAAACAGCTCCAACAGCATAATCTGAGGCATCACACATCAATTCAAAGGGCAAGCTCCAATCCGATGGTATAATGATTGGGGCAGTTGTGAGCATCTTCTTCAAAACATTGAAAGCATTCTCACAGTCTTGATCAAACACAAAATCCATGTCCTTGGCAAGGAGATTGCACATAGGCCTTGCAATCTTAGAAAAATCCTTAATGAAACGCCTATAGAAACCTGCATGGCCAAGGAAAGAACGTACTTCTTTGACAGAAGTAGGTGAGGGCATAGAGGCAATCAAATCAATCTTAGCTTTATCTACCTCAATTCCTTTACTAGAGATGACATGACCAAGAACTATGCCTTGGTTAACCATAAAATGACATTTTTCCCAATTAAGCACAAGGTTAGTATGTTCACATCTAGCCAACACCTTGGATAAGTTATGCAAGCATTGATCAAAAGAATCACCAAAGACAGAGAAGTCATCCATGAATACCTCAATGAACCTTTCTACCATGTCGGAGAAAATGCTCATCATGCACCTTTGAAAAGTGGCTGGGGCGTTACAGAGACCAAAAGGCATCCTCCTATAAGCGAAAGTGCCAAAGGGACATGTGAAGGTCGTCTTCTCTTGATCCTCTGGGGCTATGGCGATTTGGTTGTAGCCTGAATATCCATCAAGGAAGCAATAGTGGCTATGGCCAGCTAATCTCTCAAGCATTTGATCAATGAATGGAAGAGGAAAGTGATCTTTGCTTGTCGCTGTGTTGAGCTTCCTATAATCAATGCAAACTCTCCAGCCCGTGGTCATCCGTGTAGGTACAAGTTCGTTTGCTTCATTCTTCACCACTGTGATACCTGACTTCTTGGGGACAACTTGCACTGGGCTCACCCATTTACTGTCAGAAATAGGGTAAATAATACCAACATTTAAAAGCTTAATTACCTCTTTTCTTACCACTTCCTTCATGTTCGGATTGAGACGTCTTTGGGCATCCCTCTTAGGCATTGCATTGTCTTCTAATAATATCTTGTGCATGCACAGTGTTGGGCTTATGCCTTTGATATCTGCAATGCTCCACCCAATTGCAGTTTTGTGCTCTTTTAGAACTCTCAAAAGCTTCTTTTCATCATTTGGTCCGAGATGTGAGGCAATGATAACAGGTAGAGTCTCATTTTCACCTAAATAAGCATATTTAAGGTGTTTTGGCAATTGCTTTAATTCCAACTCTGGTGCCTGCACAATAGAAGGTAAAACCTTATTAGTAGGTGGGGGTAATGATTCAAATTGGTTTGCATACCTCTTTCCAATTTCTATGTAGCTATCCATGCTGCAAACAAGCTCAAGAAGTAAAGGAGAGATCACAGCCTCTAAGCTGTCCACTTCTTCTTTCCTTATGCTTTGTGTGATGCATGCTTCAATGGGCTCCAAATAACTCATTGGCAGTGCTTCTTTCACCATAGTATCAATTGCATCAAGATGGAAAACTTCATGCTCATCACTTGGAAACTTGGAGGCTTCAAACACTTTGAATGCTATTGTCTCATCAAACACATTCATGGTCAATGTACCCTTCTTCACATCAATAATAGCACCGGCAGTTGCCATGAATGGCCGACCTAGAATGAGTGGTAACTGATTGTCATGAATTGGTGCTTCTTCCATCTCCAACACCAAGAAATCTGCTGGCAAAATTAGCTCTTCCACTTTCACCAAAACATCTTCTAGAATGCCCTTAGGGTACCTAATAGTTCTATCTGCCAATTGAATGCTCACAGATGTGGCTTGCAACTCACCAAGGTTAAGTTTCTCATAAACATGATATGGCATAAGATTTATAGAAGCACCAAGATCAAGCAAAGCTTTTTGAAACTTAAAATCACCAACTATGCAAGGTATAGAAAACGAACCTGGATCCTTTAGCTTTGGAGGCAGCTTTCTTTGTAACACTGCACTTACCTCTTCACTCAATGCAACTTGTTCATGCTCTTTGAATCTCCTCTTGTTAGTGCATAGATCCTTCAAAAATTTTGCATACTTTGGAATCTGAGTAATGGCATTGAGCAATGGGATGTTGATTTGCACCTTCTTGAATGTTTCCATTATCTCATCCAAGCCTTGATCTTTCTTTGACTTTGATAACATGCTGGGAAAGGGTGCAATAGGCCTAAAAGCATTAGTTGAAATTGGAACTTGATTAGCATTAGATGATACCTTAGGGCCTGTGCTCTTTCCAGGAGCATTGATGGACTGTTTGTTGGAAGCTGTGGGCTGCCCATGTGGTGGCTGAATGATCTCCACGTTTTCTCCATCTTCTTGCTCTTCATTGGCATTTCCAACCTTATTATCAACTTGTTTACCACTTCTCAAGATGTGTACTGCTTTAGCATGCTCTTGATGCCTTGGATTCACCTCCGTTTGGCTTGGGAAAGTTCCGGATGCTCTATTGCTCATGGAGGATGCAATCTGCCCAACTTGCACTTCTAGTTTGTTCACTGCATTTTGAAGATTCTGATTGGTTTGCATCTGTTGCCCCATGAACTTCTTGAACATGTCTTGCAATTCTCCCATTTGATCACCCCTTTGCTCTTGCACTTGTTGGGGAGCTTGCTGGAATTGCCTTTGTTGTGTTTGGAATCCTGGGGGAGGTCCTTGAGATTGTGGCACATTTGGATTGTTGTTCCACCTGAAATTAGGATGATTTCTCCATCCCGGATTGTACGTGTTTGAATAAGGATCATTTTGAGGATTCCTTGCTTGAAGGGCATTTGCTTGTTCTAGCATGTGCTCCGCAAAAGATTGGTCTTGAACTTCCACTTTGTTTCCTAGAGGGCCAGTCACTGCCTGTTGAAGCAAAGAACACATAACATCAAGTTTTGCAGCAATTTCATTATTAGTACTTACCTCAGAGACCACAGCTTTCATAGGAGCTCCTCTTTCTTTATTGTGGCTCCATTGTTGAGAGTTAGCACTCAAGGATTCCAAGAGAGTAAAAGCCTCATCTGCTGTTTTGTTCATCAATCCTTCTCCACTTGTTGCATCTACCATCATCCTCTCGGAATCAAGCAAACCTTCATAGAAAGATTGCATTTGCATCCAACTCTCTATGTTGTGGTGTGGGCAAGAACTTATCATCTCCTTGTACCTCTCCCAACATTCATGAAAAGCTTCTCCTTCCTTTTGTGTGAAACCAAGAATTTCCTTTCTAATCTTGTTAGTCTTTTGAGCCGGAAAAAATTTCTGCAAAAACTTATTAGAAAGCTCTTCCCAAGTATGAATTGAAGCATTAGGCAAAGAGTATAACCAAGACTTAGCTTTATCTTTTAAACTGAATGGGAATAGCCTCATCTTAATCTGCTCATCATCAAGGTTTTGAATTTTGATCGTAGCACATATTTCAAAGAATTGCTTAATATGCATGTAAGGATCCTCAGTGGTATTACCATAATAAGTTGGAAGAAGATGAATCATACCACTTTTAAGCTCAAACCTGTCAACTGTGAGTTGAGGATAAACGATGCACGAAGGTTGATCGGTGACTTTGGGAATGGAAAACTCACGCAGGGGTTTTCTTGGTTGGACAACAAGCGCACCACCTCCTTCATCATTGTTGTTGTTCGGAATCTCTGCCATGTTGCTTGAACCTTCAGATTCGTAACTTTTAGATTCAACGCTTGAAGAACTATAATTCCTCCTCAAACCAGCACGCACAGCAGCGGTTCTTGGTGAAAGTGGCTCAGGTGAACTTTGCTCCTGGTCAGATTCGGACATGCACACACCAAGGAAGTCAATTCAGTGCTTTCAATGGAGATAACAACAAAATACAAAAACTGAATACTAAAAGAAAAACCAACGAAAAGAAACAAATGAAACAAACAAAAACAAAACAATCAAAGTAATCTAACTATAGCACCATCATTACCGGTTCCCCGGCAACGGCGCCAAAAACTTGTTGAGCCTATTCTTAACAACTAAAATGAGTTATTAAAAACAGCAACTTTAATTCTCGCAAGTGCACGAACCGTTTATAGTATAGCTTATGTAAATACGAGGTCGATCCCACGGAGAATGGTAACTTGGTTCCAAGTTAAATTAATTAGAATGCTAGAAAAACAAAGAACAAAGAAACTGACTAACTAGCTAAAGGCAAAGTCGAATTCAACAATGCCTCTTGCTAATTACTCAAGGTCTAGGACAGAATCCTAGCACCACACACGCACTCGAAATGGGGGGTTTTGTTGTTGAAATGAAAACAAGAAAGTGAAATGAAAGTGCTCGAAAGTAAACACTGGCAGCAATCAACAAGTTGTGAAACAATGATTGAGAGGTGTTAGAGCCTTGGAATCCACCACTAGTTTTCCTATCCAAGTTATGAATGCATAGAAATTGACTCAAGCTTCATTAACAATAGATTATCGCATACAAGCCTATGGTATCTAGGTGCAGGATGCATGATTCTCCTAAGGCATGTGATTATGCATGGTATCTACACAACACGTGATCTCTAATATGCAACCTAAGCATGGTATCTACTTAGAATAAAGCATACAAGAGTCATTAAGCTCCTTGAGAATATGATAATCACACAAGTCCTAGAACATGGTATCTGTCCTAGTCAACCTATGGTTATTAACCCCTTGAATGATTCTTAGGCCATTCATGTGTTGCTTGTGAAAGGAGAGTAGAATTGGTGAATCTAAACCCCTTCCCAACCTGTGCTAGATGCATAAAATCCTAGTTAGCTACTCCAAGAAAACATACATCAAGCACATAATAAACTGGAGATTAACAACTTGATAATAAAAGCAAGGAAATCAATTAACTATAAAATCATCCATAACATTGAATATTCATGACTAGGGCTTCATCCTAAGCCCTAACTAAATGGATTAGTTAGACATAACTATGAATACAGAAAATAAGAAATACATAGATAGGATAAAGAGAGGAGAAGAACTAGATGATGGCAGCAAGGAAGTTCCCAGGACAGCTCCAAGCTCCCTTGACAGCTCCAAGCTCCCTTCTCTCTTTGTGGTGAATCTGAATGTGTGTATGAGAGTAATGGATGAAGTGAATGTGTGTGTCTGCCCTCTCTATTTGAATGAGTGTGCAACTCTCTATTTATAGAGTGCAATTTCGTGCTCCCCTTTGGCTGGTGCAGCACACCTCTCTTAGCTGCTCCCAACTGCTCCAGCTGCCCATACTTGCCAACTGCTCCAGCTGACAAATACATGCTTTGGTATGGTTTCTTTATGGAAAGCTTGACTTTTGTTCATATTTCTGAGCTTCTGAGCTGATTTTACTCCCATGTGTGGCTGCCCATGTGTAGCACATGGCTCTAGGGATGTAGACACATTAAATGTGATGGCAGCCAACATGACATTTCTGTGAACTTGGTTCAGTCTTTGACGTGTTGAGGGCTCCAGATTTATCCAATTGGGCTGAAATTGGGATATGTTATAATAGACACCCATTGGAACAACTTCTATGAAGGATGTCTCCTCATTCGACCTGTGTAAGTTACTGAAATGAGGCCTGCAAGATGACCTACGAAACTGGACTGACAAGGAGTGTGGCACAAATTGGTTTTGTCTTTAAGCTCATATTCCTCTTGTGCCACTCAGCCCTTAACATGCATGAATTGTATCAAATGTCATCCCCTTGCTGTCTTAACCTACAAAGCACACAAACATAGGTAAGAGACTCAAAATAAAGAGAAGCTAACAAAATTACTAAGGAAAGAAGGCATGCAAATGTGTGAAATTTTGAGCTTATCATCAGCTCCAAAAATGGCATGTTTTCATTTCTTTTGCCTTCAACTTGATCCTAAAGTAGATGCAACTGCATACTAACACAAAATAGGGTAAAACGCAACAAGTTTAACTCAAAAACATCACAAATATACTAGAAATTGATGGTATAAATGTATAAATAAATGAGTTATACTATGATGTTTCCCAAATTTTAGACTCAATCTGATATCGATCGAATGGTCCATGAAATTGGACAATTCAGGTTCGTATGAAGTTCGTTCTGAAATGGAGTGGTTTGTCTTTTGCAAAGTTTTAGATATTGGATTTCACTGAAAGAGCACCAAATGACTCCTCCAACCACATTATGATGTTCCCCAACTTTTGAACTCAATCCGATGTTGATTGGTCCATGAAATTGGAAAATTCATATTCTTACGAAGTTCGTTCTGAAATGGAGTGGTTGGTGTATTGCATAGTTTTAGAGATTCGATTTCACTCAAACCTCAGCAAATGACTCCTCCCACCATATTATGATGTTCCCCAAGTTTTGGAATCAATCCGATATCGATCGGTCCATGAAATTGGACAATTCAGGTTCATACAAAGTTCGTTCTGAAATGGAGTGGTTTGTGTATTGCATAGTTCTAGATATTGAATTTCACTCAAATCCTATCAAATGACCCCTCCCACAATACTATGATGTTTCCCAAGTTTTGGACTCAACCTGATATCGATCGAATGGTCCATGAAATTGGACAATTCAGGTTCGTATGAAGTTCGTTCTGAAATGGAGTAGTTTGCGTTTTGCAAAGTTTTACATATTGGATTTCACTGAAAGAGCACCAAATGACTCCTCCAACCATATTATGATGTTCCCCAAGTTTTGGACTCAATCCGATATCGATTGGCCCACGAAATTGGAGAATTCAGGTTCGTACAAAGTTCGTTCGGAAATGAAGTGGTTGGTGTATTGCATAGTTCAAGAGATTGGATTTCACTCAAAACCAACCTAATGACTCCTCCCACCATATTATGATGGTCCCCAAGTTTTGGACTCAATCCGATATCGATTTGTCCACGAAATCGAAAAATTCAGGTTCGTATGAAGTTCGTTCTGAAATGGAGTGGTTTGTGTTTTGCAAAGTTTTAGATATTGGATTTCACTGAAAGAGCACCAAAAGACTCCTCCAACCATATTATGATGTTCCCCAAGTTTTGGACTCAATCCGATATCGATTGGTCCACGAAATTGGACAATTCAGGTTCGTACGAAGTTCGTTCGGAAATGGAGTGGTTGGTGTATTGCATAGTTCAAGAGATTGGATTTCACTCAAAACCAACCTAATGACGCCTCCCACAATATTATGATGTTCCCCAAGTTTTGGACTCAATCCGATATCGATTGGTCCACGAAATTGGAGAATTCAGGTTCATACGAAGTTCGTTCTGAAATGGAGTGGTTTGTGTTTTGCATAGTTTTAGATGTCGGATTTTACTCATAGACCACAAAATGACTCCTCCCACCATATTATGATGTTCCCCAAGTTTTGGACGTTGTCGATTGGCCCACGAAATTTGATAATTTAGGTTCGTACGAAGCTCGTTCTGAAATGGAGTGGTTTGTGTTCAGCATAGTTTTAGATATTGGATTTTACTCAAAGAGCACCAAATGACTCCTCCCACCATATTATGATGTTTCCCAAGTTTTGGACTCAATCCGTTTTCGATTTGTCCATAAAATTGGAAAATTCAAACTCGTACGAAGTTCATTCTGAAATGGAGTGGTTGGTGTATTGCATAGTTTTAGAGATTCGATTTCACTCAAAACCCACCAAATCACTCCTCCCACCATATTATTAGGTTCCCCAAGTTTTGGACTCAATCCGATATGGATTGGTCCCCGAAATTGGACAATTCATGTTCCTACGAAGTTCGTTTTGAAATGGAGTGGTTCTTGTATTGCATAGTTTTAGAGATTTGATTTCACTCAAAACCCACGAAATCACTCCTCCCACCATATTATGTTGTTCCCCAAGTTTTGGACTGAATCCGATATTGATTGGTCCATGAAATTTGACAATTCCGGTTCGTACAAAGTTCGTTCTGAAATAGAGTGGTTGGTGTATTACATAGTTTTAGACATTGGATTTCACTCAAAACCAAACAAATGAATCCTCCCACCACATTATAATGTTCCCCAAGTGATAAGCTCATAATTTCACACATTTGCATGCCTTCTTTCCTTAGTAATTTTGTTAGCTTCTCTTTATTTTGAGTCTCTTACCTATGTTTGTGTGCTTTGTAGGTTAAGACAGCAAGGGGATGACATTTGATACAATTCATGCATGTTAAGGGCTGAGTGGCACAAGAGGAATACGAGCTTAAAGACAAAACCAATTTGTGCCACACTCCTTGTCAGTCCAGTTTCGTAGGTCATCTTGCAGGCCTCATTTCAGTAACTTACACAGGTCGGATGAGGAGACATCCTTCATAGAAGTTGTTCCAATGAGTGTCTATTATAACATATCCAAATGTCAGCCCAATTGGATAAATCTGGAGCCCTCAACACGTCAAAGACTGAACCAAGTTCACAGAAATGTCATGTTGGCTGCCATCACATTTAATGTGGCTACATCCCTAGAGCCATGTGCTACACATGGGCAGCCATACATGGGAGTCAAATCAGCTCAGAAGCTCAGAAAGATGAACAAAAGTCAAGCTTTCCATAAAGAAACCATACCAAAGCATGTATTTGTCAGCTGGAGCAGTTGGCAAGTATGGGCAGCTGGAGCAGTTGGGAGCAGCTAAGAGAGGTGTGCTTCACCAGCCAAAGGGGAGCACGAAATTGCACTCTATAAATAGAGAGTTGCACACTCATTCAAAGGAGAAGGCAGACACACACATTCACTTCATCCATTACTCTCATACACACATTCAGATTCACCACAAAAAGAGAAGAGAGCTTGGAGCTGTCAAGGGAGCTTGGAGCTGTCCTGGGAACTTCCTTGCTGCCATCATCTAGTTCTTCTCCTCTCTTTATCCTATCTATGTATTTCTTATTTTCTGTATTCATAGTTATGTCTAACTAATCCATTTAGTTAGGGCTTAGGATGAAGCCCTAGTCATGAATATTCAATGTTATGGATGATTTTATGGTTAATTGATTTCCTTGCTTTTATTATCAAGTTGTTAATCTCCAGTTTATTATGTGCTTGATGTATGTTTTCTTGGAGTAGCTAACTAGGATTTTATGCATCTAGCACAGGTTGGGAAGGGGTTTAGATTCACCAATTCTACTCTCCTTTCACAAGCAACACATGAATGGCCTAAGAATCATTCAAGGGGTTAATAACCATAGGTTGACTAGGACAGATACCATGTTCTAGGACTTGTGTGATTATCATATTCTCAAGGAGCTTAATGACTCTTGTATGCTTTATTCTAAGTAGATACCATGCTTAGGTTGCATATTAGAGATCACGGGTTGTGTAGATACCATGCATAATCACATGCCTTAGGAGAATCATGCATCCTGCAGCTAGATACCATAGGCTTGTATGCGATGATCTATTGTTGATGAAGCTTGAGTCAATTTCTATGCATTCATAACTTGGATAGGAAAACTAGCGGTGGATTCCAAGGCTCTAACACCTTTCAATCATTGTTTCACAACTTGTTGATTGCTGCCAGTGTTTACTTTCGAGCACTTTCATTTCACTTTCTTGTTTTCATTTCAACAACAAAACCCCCCCATTTCGAGTGCGTGTGTGGTGCTAGGATTCTGTCCTAGACCTTGAGTAATTAGCAAGAGGCATTGTTGAATTCGACCTTGCCTTTAGCTAGTTAGTCAGTTTCTTTGTTCTTTGTTTTTCTAGCATTCTAAGTAATTTAACTTGGAACCAAGTTACCATTCTCCGTGGGATCGACCTCGTATTTACATAAGCTATACTATAAACGGTTCGTGCACTTGCGAGAATTAAAGTTGCTGTTTTTAATAACTCATTTTAGTTGTTAAGAATTGGCTCAACACCAAGTTTTGGGCTATCGATTGGTCCATGAAATTGGACAATTTAGGATCATATGAAGTTCATTGTGAAATGGAGTGGTTGATGTATTGCATAGTTTTAGAGATTCGATTTCACTCAAAACCCACCGAATGACTCCTCCCACCACATTATGATGTTCCCCAAGTTTTGGACTCAATCCAGTATCGATTGGTCCATGAAATTGGACAATTCAGTCTCGTACAAAGTTCATTCTGAAATTGAGTGGTCGGTGTATTGCATAGTTTCAGAGATTGGATTTTTTTCAAAACTCACCAAATGACTCCTCCCACCATATTATGATGTTCCCAAAGTTTTGGACTCAATCTGATATCGATTGGTCCATGAAATTGGACAATTCAGGTTCACACGAAGTTCTTTCTGAAATGGAGTGGTTTGTGTTTTGCATAGTTTTTCATATTGGATTTCACTCAAAGAGCCCCAAATGGCACCTCCTACCATATTATGATGTTCCCCAAGTTTCGGATTGAAACCGATATCGATTGGTCCATGAAATTGGACAATTCAGGTTCGTACGAAGTTCGTTCTGAAATGGTGTGGTTGGTGTACTGCATAGTTTTAGAGATTGGATTTCACTCAACACCCCCCAAATGACTCCTCCCACCATATTATGATGTTCCCCAAGTTTTGGGCTCAATCCGATATTGATAGGTCCATGAAATTGGACAATTCAGGTTCGTACGAAGTTCTTTCTGAAATGGAGTGGTTGGTGTATTGCGTGGTTCTAGACATTGGATTTCACTCAAAACCTACCTAATGACTCCTCCCACCATATTATGATGTTCCCCAAGTTTTGGACTCAATCCGATATCGATTGGTCCACAAAATTGGACAGTTCAGGTTCGTACGAAGTTCGATCTGAAATAGAGTGGTTAGTGTTTTGCACAGTTTTAGTGATTGGATTTCACTCAAAACCCACCAAATGACTCCTCCCACCTTATCATGGAGTTCCCCAAGTTTTGGATTCAATCCGACATCGATTCGTCCATGAAATTGGACAATTCAGGTTTGTACGAAGTTCGTTCTGATATAGAGTGGTTGGTGTATGGAATAGTTTTAGATATTCGATTTTACTCAAAACCCACCAAATGACTCCTCCCACCATATTATGATGTTCCTCAAGTTTTGGACTCAATGCGATATAGATTGGTCCATAAAATTGGACAATTCAGGTCCATACGAAGTTCGTTCTAAACTGGAGTGGTTGGTGTATTGCACAGTTTAGAGATTGGATTTAACTCAAAACTCACCAAATGACTCCTCCCGCCATATTATGATGTTCCCCAAGTTTTGGACTCAATCCGATATCGATTGGTCCATAAAATTGGACAATTCAGGTTCGTACAAAGTTTGTTCTGAAATGGAGTGGTTTGAGTTTTGCATTGTTTTGAATATTGGATTTCACTCAAAGAGCACCAAATGACTCCTCTCACCATATTATGATGTTTCCCAAGTTTTGAACTCAATCCGATATCGATTGGTCAACGAAATTGGACAGGTTAAGTTCGTACGAAGTTCGATATGAAATGGAGTGGTTGGTGTTTTCCATAGTTTTAGTGATTGGATTTCACTCAAAACCCACCAAATGACTCCTCCCACCATATTATGATGTTCCTCAAGTTTTGGACTGAGTCCGATATCGATTGGTCCATGAAATTGGACAATTCAGGTTCGTACGAAGTTCGTTCTGAAATGGAGTGGTTGGTGTATTGCATAGTTCTAGAGATTGGGTTTCACTCAAAACCTACCAAATGACTCCTCCCACCATATTACGATGTTCCCCAAGTTTTGGGCTCCATTCGATATCGATTGGTCCCTGAAATAGGAGAATTTAAGTTCGTACGAAGTTCATTCTGAAATGGAGTTGTTGGTGTTTTGCATAGTTTTAGATATTGGATTGCACTCAAAACTCGCTAAATGATTCCTCCCAACATATTACGATGTTCCCCAAGTTTTGGACTCAATCCGATATCGATTGGTCCATGAAATTGGGACAATCCAGGTTCGTACAAAGTTCGTTCAGAAATGGAGTGGTTGGTGTATTGCATAGCTCTAGAGATTGGGTTTCACTCAAAACCTACCGAATGACTCCTCCCACCATATTATGATGTTCCCCAAGTTTTGGACTGAGTCCGATATCGATTGGTCCATGAAATTGGACAATTCAGGTTCGTACGAAGTTCGTTCTGAAATGGAGTGGTTGGTGTATTGCATAGTTCTAGAGATTGGGTTTCACTCAAAACCTACCAAATGACTCCTCCCACCATATTACGATGTTCCCCAAGTTTTGGGCTCCATTCGATATCGATTGGTCCCTGAAATAGGAGAATTTAAGTTCGTACGAAGTTCATTCTGAAATGGAGTTGTTGGTGTTTTGCATAGTTTTAGATATTGGATTGCACTCAAAACTCGCTAAATGATTCCTCCCAACATATTACGATGTTCCCCAAGTTTTGGACTCAATCCGATATCGATTGGTCCATGAAATTGGGACAATCCAGGTTCGTACGATGTTCGCTCTTAAATGGAGTGGTTGGTGTATTGCATAGTTCTAGAGATTGGATTTCACTCCAAAGTCACCAAATGACTCCTCTCACCATATTGTGATGTTTCCCAATTTTGGGACTCAATCCGATATTGATTGGTCCATGAAATTGGACAATTCCATTCGTATGAAGTTCGTTATGAAACGTAGTGGTTGGTGTTTTGCATAGTTTTAAAGATTGGATTTCACTCAAAAAGCACAAAATGACTCCTCCCACCATATTTTGGAGTTCCCCAGGTTTTCAACTCAATCCGATATCGTTTGGTCCATGAAATTGGACAATTCAGGTTCGTACGATGTTCATTCAGAAATGGAGTGGTTGGTTTATTGCATAGTTCTAGAGATTGGATTTCACTCCAAAGTCACCAAATCACACCTCTCGCCATATTGAGATGTTCCCCAACTTTTGGACTCAATCCGATATCGATTGGTCCCTAAAATTGGACAATTCAAGTTCGTACGAAGTTCATTCAGAAATGGAGTGGCTGGTGTATTCCACAGTTCTAGAGATTGGATTTCAATCGAAACCCAACAAATGACTCCTTCCACCATATTATGTTGTTCCCCAAGTTTTGGACCCAATCCGATATCAATTGGTCCACGAAATTGGACAATTCTGGTTCGTACCAAGTTCGATCTGAAATGGTGTGCTTGGTATATTGCATAGTTTTAGACCTTGGATTTCATTCAAGACCCACCAAATGACTCCTCCCATCATATTATGATGTTCCCCAAGTTTTGGACTCAATCCGATATCGATTGGTCCATGAAATTGGACAATTCAGGTTCGTACAAACTTCGTTCTAAAATATAGTGGTTTGTGTTTTGCATAGTTTTAGATTTTGGATTTCGGTCAAGGAGCACCAAATGACTCCTCCCAGAATATTATGATCCCCAATTTTTGAACTCAATCCGATATCGATTGGTCCATGAAATGGAGTGGTTGGTGTTTTGCATAGTTTTAAAGACTGTATTTCACTCAAAAAGCACCAAATGACTCCTCCCACCATATTACGGCGTTCCCCAAGTTTTGGACTCCATCCGGTATCGATTGGTCCATGAAATTGGACAATTCATGTTCGTACGAAGTTCATTTAGGAATGGAGTGGTGGGTGTATTGCACAGTTCTAGAGATTGGATTTCACTCAAAAGCCACCAAATGACTCCTTCCAATATATTATATTGTTCCCCAAGTTTTGGACTCAATCCAATATTGATAGGTCCACGAAATTAGACAATTCAGGTTCGTACGAAGTTCTATCTAAAATGGTGTGGTTGGTGTATTGCATAGTTTAACACATTGGATTTCACTCAAAACCCACCAAATGACTCCTCCCACCATATTATGATGTTCCCCAAGTTTGGACTCAATCCGATATCGATTGGTCCATGAAATTGGACAACTCAGGTTCGTACAAACTTCGTTCTAAAATATAGTGGTTTGTGTTTTGCATAGTTTTAGATTTTGGATTTCGGTCAAGGAGCACCAAATGACTCCTCCCAGAATATTATGATCCCCAATTTTTGAACTCAATCCAATATCGATTGGTCCAGGAAATTGGACAATCCAGGTTCGTACGAAGTTCGTTCAGCAATGGAGTGGCTGGTATATTCCACAGTTCTAGAGATTGGATTTCACTCAAAACCCAACAAATGACTCCTTCCACCATATTATGTTGTTCCCCAAGTTTTGGACTCAATCCAATATTGACAGGTCCACGAAATTGGACAATTCAGGTTCGTACGAAGTTCTATCTAAAATGGTGTGGTTGGTGTATTGCATAGTTTTAGACATTGGATTTCACTCAAAACCCACCAAATGACTCCTCCCAATATATTATGATGTTCCCCAAGTTTGGACTCAATCCGATATCGATTGGTCCATGAAATTGGACAATTCAGATTCGTACGAAGTTCGTTCTGAAATGGAGTGGTTTTTGTTTGCATAGTTTTAGATATTAGATTTCACTCAAAGAGCACCAAATGACTCCTCCCACCATATTGTGATGTTCCCCAAGTTTTGGGCTCAATCCGATATCGATTGGTCCCAGAAATAGGACAATTCAGGTTCGTACGAAGTTCGTTCTGAAATGGAGCGGTTGGTGTATTGCATAGTTCTAAACATTGGATTTCACTCAAAACCTACCCAATGACTCCTCCCACCACATTATCATGTTCCCCAAGTTTTGGACTGAATCCGATATCGATTAGTCCATGAAATTGGACAATGCATGTTCGTACGAAGTTTGTAATGAAATGGAGTGGTTGGTGTTTTGCATAGTTTTAAAGATTGGATTTCACTCAAAAAGCACCAAATGAATCCTCCCACCATATTACGGAGTTCCCCAAGTTTTGGACTCAATCCGGTATCGATTGGTCCAAGAAATTGGAGAATTCAGGTTCGTACGAAGTTCGTTCAGGAATGGAGTGGTTGGTGTATTGCACAGTTCTAGAGATTTGTTTTCACTCAAAACCCGCCAAATGAATCCTTCCACCATATTATGTTGTTCCCCAAGTTTTGGACTCAATCCGATGTCGATTCGCACATGAAATTGGACAATTCAGATCCATACGAAGTTCGATCTGAAATGGTGTGGTTGGTGTATTGCATAGTTTTAGACATTGGATTTCACTCAAAACCCACCAAATGACTCCTCCCACCATATTATGTTGTTCCCCAAGTTTTGGACTTAATCCGATATCGATTGGTCCATGAAATTGGACAATTCAGATTTGTACGAAGTTCGTTCTAAAATTGAGTGCTTTTTGTTTGCATAATTTTAGATATTGGATTTCACTCAAAGAGCACCCAGTGACTCCTTCCACCATATTATAATGTTCCCCATGTTTTGGGCTACCGAGTGGTACATGAAATTGGACAATTCAGGTTCGTACGAAGTTCGTTCTGAAATGGAGTGGTTGTTGTATTGCATAGTTCTAGAGATTGGATTTCACTCAAAACCTACCAAATGACTCCTCCCACCATACTATGATTTTTCCCAAGTTTGGGACTCAATCCGATATCGATTGGTCTATGAAATTGGACAATTCAGGTTCGTACGAGGTTCGTTCTGAAATGGAGTGGTTGGTGTATTGCATAGTATTAGAGATTCGATTTCACTCAAAACCTACCAAATGACTCCTCCCACCATATTATGATGTTCCCCAAGTTTTGGACTCAATCCGATATCGATTGGTCCATGAAATTGGACAATTCAGGTTCGTACGAAGTTCGTTCTGAAATGGAGTGGTTGGTGTATTGCATAGTTATAGAGAATGGATTTCACTCAAAACTCCCCAAATGACTCCACCCACCATATAATGAAGTTCCCCTTGTTTTGGACTCAATGTGATATCGATTGGTCCATGAAAGTGGACAATTCAGATCCGTACGAAGTTCGTTCTGAAATGTAGTGGTGGGTGAATTGCATAGTTTTACATATTCGATTTCACTAGAAACCCACCAAAGGACTCCTCCCACCATGTTATGATTTCCCAAGTTTTGGACTCAATCCGATATCGATTGGTCCACGAAATTGGAGAATTCAAGTTTGTACAAAGTTCAATCAAAAATGGAGTGGTTGGTGTATTGCATAGTATTAGAGATTCGATTTCACTCAAAACCTACCAAATGACTCCTCCCACCATATTATGATGTTCCCCAAGTTTTGGACTCAATCCGATATCGATTGGTCCACGAAATTGGAGAATTCAAGTTTGTACAAAGTTCATTCAGAAATGGAGTGGTTGGTGTATTGCATAGTTCTAGAGATTGGATTTCACTCAAAACATATCAAATGACTCCTCCCACCATACTATGATGTTTCCCAAGTTTTGAACTCCATCTGATATCGATCGATTGGTCCATAAAATTGGACAATTACGGTTCGTATGAAGTTCGTTCCAAAATCGAGTGGTTGGTGTGTTGCATAGTTTTAGAGACTGGATTTCACTCAAAACCCACCAAATGACTCCTCCCAACATATTATGAAGTTCCCAAAGTTTTGGACTCAATCCGATGTGGATTGGTGCAAGAAATTGGACAATTGAGGTTTGTATGAAATTCATTCCGAAATGGAGTGGTTGGTGTGTTGTATAGTTTTAGAGATTGGATTTCACTCAAAACTCACCAATGACTCTTCCCACCACTCATAATGTTTCCCACGTTTTGGGCTCAATCCGATATCGATTGGTAACTGAAATTGGAAAATTCAGGTTCGTACGAAGTTCGTTCTGAAATGGAGTGGTCGCTGCATTGCAGAGGGTTATAAATTGGATTTCACGCAAAACTCACCAAACGACTCCTCCCACCACACTATGATGTTCCCCAAATTTTGGACTCAATCCGATATCGATTGGTCCTTGAAATTGGACAATTCAGCTTCGTACGAAGTTCGTTCCGAAATGGAGTGGTTGGTGTGTTGCATAGTTTTAGAGATTGGATTTCACTCAAAACTCACCAAATGACTCCTCCCACCATATTATAATGTTCCCCATGTTCTGGGCTACCGAGTGGTACATGAAATTGGACAATTCAGGTTCGTACGAAGTTCGTTCTGAAATGGAGTGGTTGTTGTATTGCATAGTTCTAGAGATTGGATTTCACTCAAAACCTACCAAATGACTCCTCCCACCATACTATGATTTTTCCCAAGTTTGGGACTCAATCCGATATCGATTGGTCTATGAAATTGGACAATTCAGGTTCGTACGAAGTTCGTTCTGAAATGGAGTGGTTGGTGTATTGCATAGTATTAGAGATTCGATTTCACTCAAAACCTACCAAATGACTCCTCCCACCATATTATGATGTTCCCCAAGTTTTGGACTCAATCCGATATCGATTGGTCCATGAAATTGGACAATTCAGGTTCGTACGAAGTTCGTTCTGAAATGGAGTGGTTGGTGTATTGCATAGTTATAGAGAATGGATTTCACTCAAAACTCCCCAAATGACTCCTCCCACCATATAATGAAGTTCCCCTTGTTTTGGACTCAATGTGATATCGATTGGTCCATGAAAGTGGACAATTCAGATCCGTACGAAGTTCGTTCTGAAATGTAGTGGTGGGTGAATTGCATAGTTTTACATATTCGATTTCACTCGAAACCCACCAAAGGACTCCTCCCACCATGTTATGATGTTTCCCAAGTTTTGGACTCAATCCGATATCGATTGGTCCACGAAATTGGAGAATTCAAGTTTGTACAAAGTTCAATCAAAAATGGAGTGGTTGGTGTATTGCATAGTATTAGAGATTCGATTTCACTCAAAACCTACCAAATGACTCCTCCCACCATATTATGATGTTCCCCAAGTTTTGGACTCAATCCGATATCGATCGGTCCATGAAATTGGACAATTCAGGTTCGTACGAAGTTCGTTCTGAAATGGAGTGGTTGGTGTATTGCATAGTTATAGAGAATGGATTTCACTCAAAACTCCCCAAATGACTCCTCCCACCATATAATGAAGTTCCCTTTGTTTTGGACTCAATGTGATATCGATTGGTCCATGAAAGTGGACAATTCAGATCCGTACGAAGTTCGTTCTGAAATGTAGTGGTGGGTGAATTGCATAGTTTTACATATTCGATTTCACTCGAAACCCACCAAAGGACTCCTCCCACCATGTTATGATGTTTCCCAAGTTTTGGACTCAATCCGATATCGATTGGTCCACGAAATTGGAGAATTCAAGTTTGTACAAAGTTCATTCAAAAATGGAGTGGTTGGTGTATTGCATAGTTCTAGAGATTGGATTTCACTCAAAACATATCAAATGACTCCTCCCACCATACTATGATGTTTCCCAAGTTTTGGACTCCATCTGATATCGATCGATTGGTCCATAAAATTGGACAATTACGGTTCGTATGAAGTTCGTTCCAAAATCGAGTGGTTGGTGTGTTGCATAGTTTTAGAGACTGGATTTCACTCAAAACCCACCAAATGACTCCTTCCAACATATTATGAAGTTCCCAAAGTTTTGGACTCAATCCGATGTGGATTGGTGCAAGAAATTGGAAAATTGAGGTTTGTATGAAATTCATTCTGAAATGGAGTGGTTGGTGTGTTGTATAGTTTTAGAGATTGGATTTCACTCAAAACTCACCAATGACTCTTCCCACCACTCATAATGTTTCCCACGTTTTGGGCTCAATCCGATATCGATTGATAACTGAAATTGGAAAATTCAGGTTCGTACGAAGTTCGTTCTGAAATGGAGTGGTCGCTGTATTGCAGAGGGTTATAAATTGGATTTCACGCAAAACTCACCAAACGACTCCTCCCACCATACTATGATGTTCCCCAAATTTTGGACTCAATCCGATATCGATTGGTCCTTGAAATTGGACAATTCAGCTTCGTACGAAGTTCGTTCCGAAATGGAGTGGTTGGTGTGTTGCATAGTTTTAGAGATTGGATTTCACTGAAAACTCACCAAATGACTCCTCCCACCATATTATAATGTTCACCAAGTTTTGGACTCAATCCGATATCGATTGGTACATGAAATTGGACAATTCAGGTTCGTACAAAATTCGTTCTAAAATGGAGTGGTTGGTGTATTGCATAGTTTTAGTGATTGGATTTGACTCAGAACTCACCGAATGACTCCTCTCAACATATTATGATATTCCCCAAGTTTTGGATTCAATCCGATATCGATTCGTCCATGAAATTGGACAATTCAGGTTCGTACGAAGTTCGTTGAGGGGTTCGTGTATTGCATAGTTTTAGGGATTGGATTTCACTCAAAACCCACCAAATGACTCCTCCCACCATATTACGATGTTCCCCAAGTTTTGGACTCAATCTGATATCGATTGGTCCATGAAATTGGACAATTCAGGTTCGTACGCAGTTCGTTCTGAAATGGAGTGGTTGGTGTATTGCGTAGTTTTAGAGATTGGATTTCCCTCAAAACTCACCAAATGACTCCTCCCACCAATTATGATGTTCCCCAGGTTTTGGACCCAATCCGATATCGATTTGTCCTTGAAATTGGACAATTCAGGTTCGTACAATGTTCGTTTTGAAATATGGTGGTTTGTGTTTTGCATAGTTTTAAATATTGGATTTCACTCAAAGAGCACCAAATGACTCCTCCCACCATATTATGATGTTCCCCAAGTTTATGACTCAATCCAATATCGATTGGTTGATGAAATTGGACAATTCAAGTTCACAAACTTCGTTCTAAAATATAGTGGTTTGTGTTTTGCATAGTTTTAGATTTTGGATTTCGGTCAAGGAGCACCAAATGACTCCTCCGAGAATATTATGGTTCCCAATTTTTGAACTCAATCCGATATCGATTGGTCCAGGAAATTGGATAATTCAGGTTCGTACGTAGTTCGTTATGAAACAGAGGGGTTGGTGTATTGCATAGTTTTTGAGATTGGATTTCACTCAAAACCCACCAAATGACTCCTCCCACTATACTATGATGTTCCCCAAGTTTTGGACTCAATTTGATATCGATTGGTCCATCAAATTGGGCAATTCAGGTTCGTACGTAGTTCGTTCTGAAATGGAGTGGTTGTTGTATTGCATAGTTCTAGAGATTGGATTTCACTCAAAACCTACCTAATGACTCCTCCCACCATATTATGCTGTTCCCCAAGTTTTGGACTCAATTCGATATCGATTGGTCCATGAAATTGGACAATCAAAGTTCGTATGAAGTTCGTTATGAAATGGAGTGGTTGGTGTATTGCACACCAAATGACTCCTTCAACCAAATTATGATGTTCCCCAAGTTTTTGACTCAATTTGATATCGATTGGTTCATGAAATTCGACAATTTAAGTTCGTACGAAGTTCGTTCTGAAAGGGAGTGGTCGGTGTGTTGCATAGTTTTAGCGATTGGATTTCACCCAAAACTTCCCACATGACTCCTCCCACCATGTTATAACGTTCACCAAATTTTGGTCTCAATCCGATATCGATTGGTCCATCAAATTGGAAAATTCAGGTTCGTACGAAATTCGTTCTGAAATGGAGTGGTTGGTGTATTGCATAGTTTTAGTGATTGGATTTCACTCAAAACTCACCGAATGACTCCTCCCAACATATTATGGTATTCCCCAAGTTTTGGACTCAATCCGATGTCGATTAGTCCGTGAAATAGGACAATTCAGGTTCGTACGAAGTTCTTTCTGAAATGGAGTGGTTTGTGTTTTGCATAGTTTTAGATATGGGATTTCACTCAAAGAGCACCAAATGACTCCTCCCACCATATTATGATGTTCACGAAGTTTTGGACTCAATCCGATATCGATTCGTCCTTCAAATTGGGCAATTCAGGTTCGTACGAAGTTCGTTCTAAAACGGAGTGGTCGGTGTATTGCATAGTTTTAGATATTGGATTTCCCTCAAAACCCACCAAATGACTCCTCCCACCATATTATGATGTTACCCAAGTTTTGGACTCAATCCGATATCGATTAGTCCAAGAAATTGGACAATTCAGGTTCGTACGAAGTTCGTTCTGAAATGGAGTGGTTTGTGTTTTGCATAGTTTTAGAGATTCGATTTCGCTCAAAACCCAACAAATGACTCCTCCCACCATATTACGATGTTCACCAAGTTTTGGACTCAATCCTATATCCATTGGTCCATAAAATTGGCCAATTCAGGTTCGTACGAAGTTCGTTCTGAAATATAGTGGTTTGTGTTTTGCATAGTTTTAGGTATAATGGATTTCACTCAAACAGCACCAAATGACTCCTCCCACCATATTATATTGTTCCCCAAGTTTTGGACTCATTCTGATATCGATTGGTCCATGAAATTGGACAATTCAAGTTTGTACGAAGTTCGTTCTGAAATGGGACGGTTGTGTTTTGCATAGTTTTAGATATTGGATTTCACTCAAAACCTAACAAATGACTCCTCCCACCATACTAAGATGTTCCCCAAGTTTTGAACTCAATCCGATATCGATTGGTCCATGAAATTCGACAATTCAGGCTCGTACGAAGTTCCTTCTGAAATGGAGTGGTTGCGTTTTGCATTGTTTTTGAGATTGGATTTCACTCAAAACTCACAAAATGACTCCTCCCACCATATTATGATGTTCCCCAAGTTTTGGACTCAATCCGATATCTATTGGTTCATGAAATTGGATAATTCAGGTTCGTACGAAGTTCTTTCTGAAATGGAGTGGTTTGTGTTTTGCGTAGTTTTAGATATTGGGTTTCACTCAAAGAGCACCAAATGACCCCTCCCACCATATTATAATGTTCCCCTAGTTTTGGACTCAATCCGGCATCGATTGGTCCATGAAATTGGACAATTCAGGTTCGTACGAAGTTCCTTCTAAAATGGACTGGTTTGTGTTTTGCATAGTTTTAGATATTGGATTTCACTCAAGGGCAGCAAATGACTCCTCCCACCATATTATGATGTTCCCCAACTTTTGGACTCAATCCGATATCGATTGGTCCGCGAAATTGGACAATTCAGGTTCGTACGAAGTTCTTTCTGAAATAGAGTGGTTTGTGTTTTGTATAGTTTTAAGATATTGGATTTCACTCAAAGAGCAGCAAATGACTCCTCCCACCATATTATGATGTTCCCCAAGTTTTGGACTCAATCCGATATCTATTGGTTCATGAAATTGGATAATTCAGGTTCGTACGAAGTTCTTTCTGAAATGGAGTGGTTTGTGTTTTGCGTAGTTTTAGATATTGGGTTTCACTCAAAGAGCACCAAATGACCCCTCCCACCATATTATGATGTTCCCCTAGTTTTGGACTCAATCCGGCATCGATTGGTCCATGAAATTGGACAATTCAGGTTCGTACGAAGTTCCTTCTGAAATGGACTGGTTTGTGTTTTGCATAGTTTTAGATATTGGATTTCACTCAAGGGCAGCAAATGACTCCTCCCACCATATTATGATGTTCCCCAACTTTTGGACTCAATCCGATATCGATTGGTCCGCGAAATTGGACAATTCAGGTTCGTACGAAGTTCTTTCTGAAATGGAGTGGTTTGTGTTTTGCGTAGTTTTAGATATTGGGTTTCACTCAAAGAGCACCAAATGACCCCTCCCACCATATTATCATGTTCCCCTAGTTTTGGACTCAATCCGGCATCGATTGGTCCATGAAATTGGACAATTCAGGTTCATACGAAGTTCCTTCTGAAATGGAGTGGTTGGGTTTTGCATAGTTTTAGATATTGGATTTCACTCAAAGAGAACGAAATGACTCCTCCCACCATATTATGATGTTCCCCATGTTTTGGACTAAATCCGATATCGATTGGTCCATGAAATTGGATACTTCAGGTTCGTACGAAGTTCGTTCTGATATGGAGTGGTTGGTGTATTGCATAGTTTTAGATATTGGATTTCACTCAAAACCTACCAAATGACTCCTTCCACCATATTATAATGTTCCCCAAGTTTTGGGCTCACTCCGATATTGATTAGTCCATGAAATTGGACAATTCAGGTTCATGCGAAGTTCATTCTGAAATATAGTGATTTGTGTTTTGCATAGTTTTAGATATTGGATTTCTCTCAGCGAGCACCAAATGACCCTTTCCACCATATTATGATGTTTCCCAAGTTTTGGACTCAATCCGATATCGATTAGTCCATGGAATTGGATAATTCATGTTCGTACGAAGTTCGTTCTGAAATGGAGCGGTTAGTGTATTGCGTAGTTTTAGAGATTGAATTTCGCCCAAAACCAACCAAATGACTCCTCCCATCATATTATGTTGTTCCCCAAGTTTTGGACTTAATCCGATATCGATTAGTCCATGAAATTGGATAATTCAGGTTCATACGAAGTTCGTTCTGAAATGGAGCGGTTAGTGTATTGCATAGTTTTAGAGATTGAATTTCACTCAAAACCAACCAAATGACTCCTCTAACCATATTGTGATGTTCCCCATGTTTCGACCTCAATCCGATATCGATTAGTCCATGAAATTGGATAATTCAGGTTCGTACGAAGTTCTTTCTAAAATGGAGCGGTTACTGTATTGCATAGTTTCAGAGATTGAATTTCACTCAAAACCAACCAAATGACTCCTCCCATCATATTATGCTGTTTCCCAAGTTTTGGACTCAATCCGATAACGACGGGTCCATGAAATTAAACAATTCAGGTTCGAACGAAGTTCGTTCTAAAATGGAGTAGTTGGTGTATTGCATAGTTTCAGAGATTGGATTTCACTCAAAATGAACCAAATGACTCCTCCCACCATATTATGATGTTCCCAAAGTTTTGGACTCAATCCGATATCGATTGGTCCATGAAATTGGACAATTCAGGTTCGTACTAAGTTCTTTCTGAAATGGAGTGGTTTGTGTTTTGCAAAGTTTTAGATATTGGATTTCACTCAAAGAGCACCAAATGCGTCCTCCCACCATGTTATGATGTTCCCCAAGTTTTGGACTCAATCCGATATCAATTGATCCATGAAATTGGACAATTCAGGTTCGTAAGAATTTCATTTTGCAGTGGAGTTGTTGGTGTGTTGCCTAGTTTTGCAGATTGGATTTCACTCAAAACTCACCAAATGACTCCTCCCTCCACGTGATGATGTTCCCCATGTTTTGGACACAATCCGACATCGATTGTTCCCTGAAATAGGACAATTCAGGTTCGTATGAAGTTCGTTCTGAAATGGAGTGGTTTGTGTTTTGCATAGTTTTAGAGATTAGATTTAGCTCAAAACCCAACAAATGACTCCTCCCACCATATTATGATGTTCGCCAAGTTTTGGACTCAATCCTATATCGATTAATCCACGAAATTGGACAATTCAGGTTCGTACGAAGTTCGTTCTGAAATGGAGTGGTTCGTGTATTGCATAGTTTTAGAGATTGGATTTCACTCTAAACCAACCAAATTACTCCCACAATATTATGATGTTCCCCAAGTTTTGGAATCAATCTGATATCAATTGGGCCATTAAATTGGACAATTCAGGTTCGTACGAAGTTCGTTCTACAATGGAGTGGTTGGTCTGTTGCATAGTTTTAGAGATTGGATTTCACTCAAAACTGACCAAGTGACTCCTCCCACGATATTATGTTGTTCCCCAAGTATTGGACTCAATCCGATATCGATTAGTCCACGAAATTGGACAATTCAGGTTCGTACGAAGTTCGTTCTGAAATGGAGTGGTTGGTCTGTTGCATAGTTTTAGAGATTGGATTTCACTCAAAACTGACCAAGTGACTCCTCCCACCATATTATGATGTTCCCCAAGTTTTGGACACAATCCGATATCGATTGGTCCATGAAATTGGATACTTCAGGTTCGTACGAAGTTTGTTCTGAAATGGAGTGGTTGGTGTATTGCATATTTTTAGAGATTGGATTTCACTCAAACCCGCCAAATGACTCCTGCCACCACATTTTGATGTTCCCCAAGTTTTGGACTCAATCCGATATCGACTGGTCCATCAAATTGGACAATTCAGGTTCGTACGAAGTTCGTTCTGAAATATAGTGGTTTGTCTTTTGCACAGTTTTAGATATTGGATTTCACTCAAAGAGCACCAAATGACTCCTCCCACAATATTATGATGTTCCCCAAGTTTTGGACTCAATCCGATATCGATTTGTCCATGAAATTGGACAATTCAGGTTCGAACGAAGTTCGTTCTGAAATGGAGTGGTTGTTGTACTGCATAGTTCTAGAGATTGGATTTCATTCAAAACCTACCGAATGACTCCACCCCTCATATTATGATGTTCCCCAAGTTTTAGACTCAATCCGATTTCGATTGGTCCATGAAATTGGACAATTCAGGTTCGTACAAAGTTCGTTTTGAAATGGAGTGGTTTGTGTTTTGCATAGTTTTACATGTTGGATATTACTCAAAGAGCGCCAAATGACTCCTCCCACCACATTATGATGTTCCCCAAGTTTTAGACTCTATCTAATAACGATTGGTCCATGAAATTGGACAATTCTGGTTCGTACGAAGTTCTTTCTTAAATGGGGTGATTGGTGTTTTGCAAAGTTGTAGACATTGGATTTCACTCAAAACTCACCAAATGACTCCTCCCACCAAATTATGATGTTAAACAAGTTTTGGACTCAATCCTAAATCGATTGGTCCACGAAATTGGACAATTCAGGTTCGTACGAATTTCGTTCTTAAATGGAGTGGTCGGTGTATTGCACAGTTTTAGAGATTGAATTTCACTCAAAACTCACGAAATGACTGCTCCCACCATATTATGATGTTCCCCAAGTTTTGGACTGAGTCCGATATCGATTGGTCCATGAAATTGGACAATTCAGGTTCGTACGAAGTTCGTTCTGAAATGGAGTGGTTGGTGTATTGCATAGTTCTAGAGATTGGGTTTCACTCAAAACCTACCGGATGACTCCTCCCACCATAATATGATGTTCCCCAAGTTTTGGACTCAATCCGATATCGATTGGTCCATGAAATTGGACAATTCAGGTTCGTACGAAGTTCGTTCAGAAATGGAGTGGTTGGTGTATTGCATAGTTCTAGAGATTGGGTTTCACTCAAAACCTACCGAATGACTCCTCCCACCATAATATGATGTTCCCCAAGTTTTGGACTCAATTCGATATCGATTGGTCCATGAAATTGGACAATTCAGGTTCGTACAAAGTTCGTTCAGAAATGGAGTGGTTGGTGTATTGCATAGCTCTAGAGATTGGGTTTCACTCAAAACCTACCGAATGACTCCTCCCACCATATTATGATGTTCCCCAAGTTTTGGACTGAGTCCGATATCGATTGGTCCATGAAATTGGACAATTCAGGTTCGTACGAAGTTCGTTCTGAAATGGAGTGGTTGGTGTATTGCATAGTTCTAGAGATTGGGTTTCACTCAAAACCTACCAAATGACTCCTCCCACCATAATATGATGTTCCCCAAGTTTTGGACTCAATCTGATATCGATTGGTCCATAAAATTGGACAATTCAGGTTCGCACGAAGTTCGTTCAGAAATGGAGTGGTTGGTGTATTGCATAGTTCTAGAGATTGGGTTTCACTCAAAACCTACCAAATGACTCCTCCCACCATAATATGACGTTCCCCAAGTTTTGGACTCAATCTGATATCGATTGGTCCATAAAATTGGACAATTCAGGTTCGCACGAAGTTCGTTCAGAAATGGAGTGGTTGGTGTATTGCATAGCTCTAGAGATTGGGTTTCACTCAAAACCTACCGAATGACTCCTTCCACCATAATATGATGTTCCCCAAGTTTTGGACTCAATCTGATATCGATTGGTCCATAAAATTGGACAATTCAGGTTCGCACGAAGTTCGTTCAGAAATGGAGTGGTTGGTGTATTGCATAGTTCTAGAGATTGGGTTTCACTCAAAACCTACCAAATGACTCCTCCCACCATAATATGACGTTCCCCAAGTTTTGGACTCAATCTGATATCGATTGGTCCATAAAATTGGACAATTCAGGTTCGCACGAAGTTCGTTCAGAAATGGAGTGGTTGGTGTATTGCATAGTTCTAGAGATTGGGTTTCACTCAAAACCTACCAAATGACTCCTCCCACCATAATATGACGTTCCCCAAGTTTTGGACTTAATCCGATATCGATTGGTCCATGAAATTGGACAATTCAGCTTCGTACGAAGTTCGTTCCGTAATAGACTAGTTGGTGTATTGCATAGTTTTAGACATTGGATATCACTCAAACTGCACCAAATGACTCCTCCAAATGATTCCTCCCACCATATTATGGTGTTCCCCAAGTTTTGGACTCAATCCGATATTGATTGGTCCATGATATTGGACAATTTTTGTTTGTACGTAGTTCGTTCTGTAAGGGAGTGGTTTGTGTTTTGCATAGTTTTAGATATTGGATTTTACTCAAGGAGCACCAGATGACTCCTCCCACCATATTATGATGTTCCCCAAGTTTTGGCCTCAATCCGATATTGATTGGTCCATGAAATTGGACAATTCAGGTTCGTACGAAGTTCGTTCTGAAATGGAGTGACTGCTGTTTTGCATAGTTTTCGACATTGGATTTCACTCAAAACTCACCAAATGACGCCTCCCACCAAATTATGATGTTGAACACGTTTTGGACTCAATCCGGCATCGATTAGTCCATGAAATTGGACAATTCAGGTTCGTACGAAAATCGTTCTGAAATGGGGTGATGGGTGTTTTGCATAGTTTTAGAGATTGGATTTCACTGAAACTGCACCAAATGACTCCTCCAGATGACTCCACCCACCGAACTATGATGTTCCCCAAGTTTTGGACTCAATCCGGTATCGCTTCGTCCATGAAATTGGACAATTCAGGTTCGTACGAAGTTCGTTCTGAAATGGAGTGGTTGGTGTATTGCATAGTTTTAGAGATTGGATTTCACTCAAAACCTACCGAATGACTCCTACCACCATATTATGATGTTCCTCAAGTTTTGGACTCAATCCTATATCGATTGGTCCATGAAATTGGACAACTCAGGTTCATACGAAGTTCGTTCTGAAATGGAGTTGTTTGTGTTTTGCATAGTTTTAGATATTGGATTTCATTCAAAACCCACCAAATGACTACTCCCACCATATTATGATGTTCCCTAGGGTTTGGACTGAATCCGATATGGACTGGTCCATGAAATTGGACAATTCAGATTCACACGAAGTTCATTCTGAAGTAGAGTGGTTGGTGTATTGCAAAGTTATAGAGATTGGATTTCACTCAAAACCCACCGAATGACTCCTCCCACTATATTATTACGTTCACCAAGTTTTGGACTCAATCCTATATCAATTGGTCCATGAAATTGGACAACTCAGGTTCATACGAAGTTCGTTCTGAAATGGAGTTGTTTGTGTTTTGCATAGTTTTAGATATTGGATTTCACTCAAAGATGGCCAAATGACTCCTTCCACCATATTATGATGTTCCCCAAGTTTTGGACTCAATCCTATATCGATTGGTCCATGAAATTTTACAATTCAGATTCATACGAAGTTCATTCTGAAATAGAGTGGTTGGTGTATTGCATAGTTATAGAGATTGGATTTCACTCAAAACCCACCGAATGACTCCTCCCACCATATTATGATGTTCCCCAAGTTTTGGACTCAATTCTGCATCAATGGGCCCATGAAATTGGACAACTCAGGTTCATATGAAGTTCGTTCTGAAATGGAGTTGTTTGTGTTTTGCATAGTTTTAGATATTGGATTTCACTCAAAGATGGCCAAATGACTCCTTCCACCATAATATGATGTTCCCCAAGTTTTGGACTCAATCCTATATCGATTGGTCCATGAAATTGGACAATTCAGATTCATACGAAGTTCATTCTGAAATAGAGTGGTTGGTGTATTGCATAGTTATAGAGATTGGATTTCACTCAAAACCCACCGAATGACTCCTCCCACCATATTATGATGTTCCCCAAGTTTTGGACTCAATTCTGCATCAACGGGCCCATGAAATTGGACAACTCAGGTTCATACGAAGTTCGTTCTGAAATGGAGTTGTTTGTGTTTTGCATAGTTTTATATATTGGATTTCACTCAAAGATCGCCAAATGACTCCTCCCACCATATTATGATGTTCCCCAAGTTTTGGACTCAATCCTATATCGATTGGTCCATGAAATTGGACAATTCAGATTCATACGAAGTTCGTTATGAAATAGAGTGGTTGTTGTATTGCATAGTTTTAGTGATTCGATTTCACTCAAAACCCACCAAAAGACTCCTCCCACCATATTATGATGTTCCCCAAGTTTTGGACTCAATCCGATATCGACTGGTCCATGAAATTGGACAATTCAGATTCATACGAAGTTCGTTCTGAAATAGAGTGGTTGCTGTATTGCATAGTTTTAGAGATTGGATTTCACTCAAAACCCACCAAATGACTCTCCCACCATATTATAATGTTCCCCAAGTTTTGGGCTCAATCCGATATCGATTGGTCCATGAAATTGGACAATTCATAATCGTACGAACTTCATTCTGAAATGGAGTGGTTGGTGTATTGCACAGTTTCGGAAATTGGATTTCACTCAAAACTCACCAAATGACTCCTCCCAACATATTATGATGTTCCCCAAGTTTTGGACTCAATCCTATAACGATTGGTCTATGAAATTGGACAATTCAGATTCATGCGAAGTTCGTTCTGAAGTAGAGTGGTTGGTGTATTGCATAGTTTTAGAATTGGATTTCACTCAAAACCCACCAAATGACTCCTCCCACCATATTATGATGTTCCCCAAGTTTTGGACTCAATCCGATATCGACTGGTCCATGAAATTGGACAATTCAGATTCATACGAAGTTCATTCTGAAATAGAGTGGTTGGTGTATTGCATAGTTTTAGAGATTGGATTTCACTCAAAGAGCACCAAATGACTCCTCCCACCATATTATGATATTCCCCAAGTTTTGGACTCAATCTGATATCGATTGGTCCATGAAATTGGACAATTCATGTCAATACAAACTTCGTTCTGAAATGGAGTGGTTCGTGTATTGCATAGTTTTAGAGATTATATTTCACTCAAAATGCACTAAATGACTCCTCCCACTATATTATGGTGTTCCCCAAGTTTTGGACTCAATCCGATATCGATTGGTCCTCGAAATTGGACAATAAAAGTTTGTACGAAGTTCGTTTTGAAATGGAGTGGTTGGTGTATTGCAAAGTTTTTGAGATTAGATTTCACTCAAAACTCACTAAATGACTCCTCCCACCATATTATGATGTTCCCCAAGTTTTGGACTCAATCCGATATCGATTGGTCCACGAAATTGGACAATTCATGTTCGTACGAAATTCGTTATGTAATGGAGTGGTCCATGTATTGCATATTTTTAGAGATTGATTTCACTCAAAACTCACCAAATGACTCCTCCCACCATATTATGATGTTTCCCAAGTTTTGGACTCAATTTGATATCGATTGGTCCACGAAATTGGACAATTCAAGTTTGTACGAAGTTCGTTCTGAAATGGAGTGGTTGGTGTATTGCATAGTTTTGGAGAATGGATTTCACTCAAAACTCACCAAATGACTACAGCCATCATATTATGATGTTCCCCAAGTTTTGGACTCAATCCTATAGGGATTGGTCCAAGAAATTGGACAATTCAGATTCATACGAAGTTCGTTCTGAAATAGAGTGGTTGGTGTATTGCATAGTTTTAGAGATTGGATTTCACTCAAAACCCACCAAATGACTCCTCCCACCATATTATGATGTTACCCAAGTTTTGGACTCAATCCGATATCGACTGGTCCATGAAATTGGACAATTCAGATTCATACGAAGTTCGTTCTGAAATAGAGTGGTTGGTGTATTGCGTAATTTTAGAGATTGGATTTCACACAAAACCCACCAAATGACTCCTCCCACCATATTATGATGTTCCCCAAGTTTTGGACTCAATCCGATATCAACTGGTCCATAAAATTGGACAATTCAGATTCATACGAAGTTCGTTCTGAAATAAAGTGGTTGGTGTATTGCATAGTTTTAGAGATTGGATTTCACTCAAAACTCACCAAATGAATCCTCCCACCATATTATAATGTTCCCCAAGTTTTGGTCTCAATCCGATATCGTTTGGTCCATGAAATTGGACAATTCAGGTTCGTACGAGCTTCGTTCTGAAATTGACAGTATTGCATAGTTTTAGAGATTGGATTTCCAGCAAAGCCAACCAAATGACTCTTCCCATCATATTATGTTGTTCCCTAAATTTTGGACTCAATCCGATATCGATTGGTCCATGAAATTGGACAATTCAGGTTCGTACGAAGTTCATTCTGAAGTAGAGTGGTTGGTGTTTTGCATAGTTTTAGCGATTGGATTTCACTCAAAACTCCCTAAATGACTCCTCCCACCATATTATAATGTCCCCCAAGTTTTGGGCTTAATTCGATATCAATTAGTCCATGAAATTGGACAATTCAGGTTCGTACGAACTTTGTTCTGAAATTGAGTGGTTGGTGTATTGCATAGTTTTAGAGATTGGATTTCACTCAAAACTCACCAATTGACTCCTCCCACCATATTATGGTGTTCTCCAAGTTTTGGACTCAATCCTATATCGATTGGTCCCTGAAATTGGACAATTCAGGTCTGTAGGAAGTTCATTCCGAAATGGAGTGGTTTGTGTGTTGCATAGTTTTAGGGATTGGATTCACTCAAAACTCACCAAATGACTCCGGCCACCATATTATAATGAACCCCAAGTTTTGGGCTCAATCCGATATCGATTGTTCCATGAAATTGGACAATTCAGGTTCGTACGAAGTTCGTTTTGAAATGGATTGGTGATAAGGTCATAATTTCACACATTTGCATGCCTTATTTGCTTAGTAATTTTGTTTAGCTTCTCTTTATTTGAGTCTCTTACATTTGTTTGTATGTTTTGTAGGTTAAGACAGCAAGGGGATGACATTTGATTCAATTCATGCATGTTAAGTGCTGAGTGCCACAAGAGAAATATGAGCTTAAAGACAAAACCAATTTGAGCCACTCCTTGTCAGTTCAGTTTCGTAGGTTATGTTGCAGGCCTCATTTCAGTAAATTACACAGGTCGGATGAGGCGACATCCTTAGTAGAAGTTGTTCCCATGGGTGTCTATTATAACATATCCAAAATTCAGCCCAATTGGATAAATCTGGGGTCCTCAACACATCAAAGACTGAACCAAGTTCACAGAAATGTCATGTTGGCTGCCATCACATTTAATGTGGCCACACATCCCTAGAGCCATGTGCTACACATGGGCAGCCACACATGGGAGTCAAATCAGCTCAGAAGCTCAGAAAGATGATCAAAAGTCAAGCTTTCCATAAAGAAACCATACCAAAGCATGTATTTGGCAGCTAGAGCAGTTGGCAAGTATGTCAGCTGGAGCAGTTGGAAAGTATGGGCAGCTGGAGCAGTTGGGAGCAGCTAAGAGAGGTGTGCTTCACCAGCCAAAGGGGAGGACGAAATTGCACTCTATAAATAGAGAGTTGCACACTCATTCAAGAGGGAGGGCAGACACACACATTCACTTCATCCATTACTCTCATACACACATTCAGATTCACCACAAAGAGAGAAGAGAGCTTGGAGCTGTCCTGGGAACTTACTTGCTGCCATCATCTAGTTCTTCTCCTCTCTTTATCCTATCTATGTATTTCTTATTTTCTGTATTCATAGTTTGTCTAACTAATCCATTTAGTTAGGGCTTAGGATGAAGCCCTAGTCATGAATATTCAATGTTATGGATGATTTTATAGTTAATTGATTTCCTTGCTTTTATTATCAAGTTGTTAATCTCCAGTTTATTATGTGCTTGATGTATGTTTTCTTGGAGTAGCTAACTAGGATTTTATGTATCTAGCACAGGTTGGGAAGGGGTTTAGATTCACCAATTCTACTCTCCTTTCACAAGCAACACATGAATGGCCTAAGAATCATTCAAGGGGTTAATAACCATAGGTTGACTAGGACAGATACCATGTTCTAGGACTTGTGTCATTATCATATTCTCATGGAGCTTAATGACTCTTGTATGCTTTATTCTAAGTAGATACCATGCTTAGGTTGCATATTAGAGATCACGTGTTGTGTAGATACCATGCATAACCACATGCCTTAGGAGAATCATGCATCCTGCACCTTGATACCATAGGCCTGTATGCGATAATCTAATGTTGATGAAGCTTGAGTCAATTTCTATGCATTCATAACTTGGATAGGAAAACTAGTGGTGGATTCCAAGGCTCTAACAGCTCTCAATTATTGTTTCACAACTTGTTGATTGCTGCCAGTGTTTACTTTCGAGCACTTTCATTTCACTTTCTTCTTTTCGTTTCAACAGCAAAAGCCCCCATTTCGAGTGTGTGCGTGGTGCTAGGATTCTGTCCTAGACCATGAGTAATTAGCAAGAGGCATTGTTGAATTCGACCTTGCCTTTAGCTAGTTAGTCAGTTTCTTTGTTCTATGTTTTTTTAGCATTCTAAGTAATTTAACTTGGAACCAAGTTACCATTCTCCGTGGGATTGACCTCGTATTTACATAAGCTATACTATAAATGGTTCGCGCACTTGCGAGAATTAAAGTTGCGGCTTTTAATAACTCATTTTAGTTGTTAAGAATAAGTCCAACAAGTGGATGGTGTTTTGCATAGCTTTAGGTACTGGATTTCACTCAAAACAACTCAATCCGATATCTATTGGTCCATGAAATTGGACAATTCATGTTCGTACGAAGTTCGTTCTGAAATGGAGTGGTTTGTGTTTTGCATAGTTGTAGATATTGGATTTCACTCAAAGAGCACCAAATGACTCCTCCCACCATATTATGATGTTCCCCAAGTTTTGGACTCAATCCGAAAATGATTTGTCCACGAAATTGTACAATTCAGGTTCGTACAAAGTTCGTTCTGAAATGGATTGGTTTGTGTTTTGCATAGTTTTAGATATTGGATTTCACTCAAAGAGCACCAAATGACTCCTCCCACCAAATTATGATGTTCCCCAAGTTTTGGACTCAATCCGATATCCATTGGTCCACGAAATTGGACAATTCAGGTTCGTACGAAATTCATTCCGAAATGGAGTGGTTGGTGTATTGCATAGTTTTAGAGATTGGATTTGACTCAAAACTCACCAAATGACTCCTCCTATGATATTACGATGTTCCCCAAGTTTTGGACTCAATCCGATATCGATTGGTCCATGAAATTGGACAATTCAAGTTCGTACGAAGTTCATTCTGAAATGGAGTGGTTTGTGTTTTGCAAAGTTTTAGATATAGGATTTCACTCAAAGAGCACCAAATGACTCCTCCCACCATATTATGATGTTCCCCAAGTTTTGGACTCAATCCGAAAATGATTTGTGCACGAAATTGTACAATTCAGGTTCGTACAAAGTTCGTTCTGAAATGGATTGGTTTGTGTTTTGCATAGTTTTAGATATTGGATTTCACTCAAAGAGCACCAAATGACTCCTCCCACCAAATTATGATGTTCCCCAAGTTTTGGACTCAATCCGATATCCATTGGTCCACGAAATTGGACAATTCAGGTTCGTACGAAGTTCGTTCCGAAATGGAGTGGTTGGTGTATTGCATAGTTTTAGAGATTGGATTTGACTCAAAACTCACCAAATGACTCCTCCCATGATATTATGATGTTCCCCAAGTTTTGGACTCAATCCGATATCGATTGGTCCATGAAATTGGACAATTCAAGTTCGTACGAAGTTCATTCTGAAATGGAGTGGTTTGTGTTTTGCAAAGTTTTAGATATTGGATTTCACTCAAAGAGTACCAAATGACTCCTCCCACCATATTATGAAGTTCCCCAAGTTTCGAACTCAATCCGATATCGATTGGTCCATGAAATTGGACAATTCAGATTCGTACGAAGTTTGTTCTGAAATGGACTGTTTGGTGTTTTGCATAGTTTTAGACATTGGATTTCACTCAAAACACACCAAATGACTCCTCCCACCGAATTATGATGTTGCCCAAGTTTTGGGCTCAATCCGATATCGATTGGTCCAAGAAATTGAACAATTCAGGTTCGTACGATTTTTGTTCTGAAATGGTGTGGTTGGTGTATTGCATAGTTTTAGAGATTGGATTTCACTCAAAACCAACCAAATGACTCTTATGATGTTTTCCAAGTTTTAGGCTCAATCCGATATCCATTGCTCCAAGAAATTGGACAATTCAAGTTCGTACGAAGTTCGTTCTGAAATGGAGTGGTTGGTGCATTGCATAGTTCTAGAGTTTGGAGTTCACTAAAAAAAAAAAACCAAACGACTCCTTCCACTATATTACGTTGTTCGCCAAGTTTGGACTCAATCCGATATCAATTGGTCCATGAAATTGGACAATTCAGATTCATACGAAGTTCGTTCTGAAATGGTGTGGTTGGTGTATTGCAAAGTTATAAGGATTGGATTTCACTCAAAACTCACCAAATGAGTACTTCCACCATATTATGAGGTTGCCCAAGTTTCGTGCTCAATCCAATATTGATTGGTCCAATAAATTGAACAATTCAGGTTCGTACGATTTTTGTTCTGAAATGGTGTGGTTGGTGTATTGCATAGTTTTAGAGATTGGATTTCACTCAAAACCAACCAAATGACTCTTATGATGTTTTCCAAGTTTTAGGCTCAATCCGATATCCATTGCTCCAAGAAATTGGACAATTCAAGTTCGTACGAAGTTCGTTCTGAAATGGAGTGGTTGGTGCATTGCATAGTTCTAGAGTTTGGAGTTCACTAAAAAAAAAAAAAACCAAACGACTCCTTCCACTATATTACGTTGTTCGCCAAGTTTGGACTCAATCCGATATCAATTGGTCCATGAAATTGGACAATTCAGATTCATACGAAGTTCGTTCTGAAATGGTGCTCACCAAATGACTACTTCCACCATATTATGAGGTTGCCCAAGTTTCGTGCTCAATCCAATATTGATTGGTCCAATAAATTGAACAATTCAGGTTCGTACGATTTTTGTTCTGAAATGGTGTGGTTGGTGTATTGCATAGTTTTAGAGATTGGATTTCACTCAAAACCAACCAAATGACTCTTATGATGTTTTCCAAGTTTAGGACTCAATCCGATATCTATTGGTCCAAGAAATTGGACAATTCAGGTTCTTACGAAGTTCGTTCTGAAATGGAGTGGTTGGTGTATTTCATAGTTCTAGTGATTGGATTTTACTCAAAACCTACCAAATGACTCCTCCCACCATATTATGTTGTTCCCCAAGTTTTGGACTCAATTCGAGGTCGATTGGTCCAAGAAATTGGACAATTCAGGTTCTTACGAAGTTTGTTCTGAAATGGAGTGGTTGGTGTATTGCATAGTTCTAGTGATTAAATTTCACTCAAAACCTACCAAATGACTCCTCCCACCACATTATGAAGTTCCCCAAGTTTTGGACTCAATCCGATATCAATTGGTCCATGAAATGGGTAAAATCAGGTTCGTACAAAGTTCATTTTGAAATGGTGTGGTTGGTGTATTGCATAGTTTTAGACATTGGATTTCAATCAAAAATCACCAAATGACTCCTCCCACCATATTATAATGTTCCCCAAGTTCTGGGATCAATTCGATATCGATTGGTCCATGAAATTAGACAATTCAAGTTCGTACGAAGTTCGTTATGAAATGGAGTGGTTGGTGTATTGCACAGTTCTAGAGATTGGATTTCACTCAAAACCTACCAAATGACTTGTCCCGCCATATTATGATGTTCCCCAAGTTTTGGACTCAATCTGATATTGATTTGTCCAAGAAATTGGCCAATTCAGGTTCGTACGAAGTTCGTTCTGAAATAGAGTGGTTGGTGTATTGCATTGTTCTATATAGATTGGATTTCACTCAAAACCAACGAAATGACTAATCCCACCATATTAGATGTTCCCCAAGCTTTGGACTCAATCTGATAGCGATTGGTCTAAGAAATTGGACAATTCAGGTTCGTACGAAGTTCGTTCTGTAATAGTGTGGTTGGTGTATTGCATAGTTCTAGAAATTGGATTTTACTCAAAACTCACCAAATGACTCCCCCCACCATATTTTGATGTTCCCCAAGTTCTGGACTCAATCGTATGAAGTTCGCTCTGAAATGGAGTAGTTGGTGTATTGCATAGTTCTAGAGATTGAATTTCACTCAAAAGCAACAAAATAACAACTCCCACCATATTATGATGTTCCCCAAGTTTGGACTCAATCCGATATCAATTGGCCCAAGAAATTGGACTGTGTAGGTTCGTACGAAGTTCGTTCTGAAATGGAGTGATTTTTGTCTTGCATAGTTTTAGAGATTGGATTTCACTCAAAACCTACGAAATGACTCCTCCCACCATATTATGATGTTCCCCAAGTTTTGGGCTCAATCCGATATCGATTGGTCCCTGAAATTGGACAATTCAGGTTCGTACGAAGTTCGTTCTGAAATGGAGTGGTTGGTGTATTGCATAGTTCTAGAGATTGGATTTCCCTCGAAACAAACCAAATGACTCAGCCCACCATACTATGATCTTCCCCAAGTTTTGGACTCTATCCGATATCGATTGGTCCATGAAATTGGACAATTCAGGTTCGTACGAAGTTCATTCTGAAATGGAGTGGTTGGTGTATTGCATTGTTCTATAGATTGGATTTCACTCAAAACCAACAAATTGACTAATCCCACCATATTAGATGTTCCCCAAGTTTTGGACTCAATCCGATATCGATTGGTCTAAGAAATTGGACAATCTGGTTCGTACGAAGTTCGTTCTGAAATGGGGTGGTTGGTGTATCGCAAAGTTCTAGAAATTGGATTTCACTCAAAACTTACCAAATGACTCCTCCCACCATATCTTGATGTTCCCCAAGTTTTGGAATCAATCTGATATCGATTGGTCCACGAAATTAGACTATGTTGGTTCGTACGAAGTTCGTTCTGAAATGGAGTGGTTGGTGTATTTCATAGTTCTAGGGATTGGATTTCACTCAAAAGCAACCAAATGACGCCTCCCTCCATATTATGATGTTCCCCAAGTTTTGGACTCAATCCGATATCGATTGGCCCAAGAAATTCGACTGTGTAGGTTCGTACGAAGTTCGTTATGAAATGGAGTGGTTTTTGTATTTCATAGTTTTAGAGATTGGACTAACTTGGCATAGTGCTCAATAAGTGCAAGGATGGCATGCAAGACAGTGTTAACTCATAACCACACAAAGTCCTTAAACAATGACTATCAAATCCTGAGAAACTATATTAGAATTAAATTCAAGTCTTATCGTAGGTGTTTGAAAGGATGACAAAGCAACTCACAAAATGCTACGTTTTTAGACATTAGACACACTGAAAAATTTTTAAATTTGACAATTTGAAACAACATAACTAAATCCTTCCCCCCAAACTTAAATGAAACATTGTCCTCAATGTTTAGAGTGTAAGAAAAAGCAATGCCTCATAAATGAAAGGATAGAAGATGAGGGAAAGACATAACCAAAGGTTTGAGTTCAGAAAAACTCCCCTTTGAAGCGATTAGGATGCAAGCAGGCTTCCTTGCATGTTCTATCTTCTCCTCGTCACCTTGGGTTGCCTCCCAAGAAGTGCTAAGTTTTATGTCTTCAGCCGGACGTCCAAACTCTGGTGAGCTTCAAGAGAGTGGTGGAGGCTCCTTGAGTGCTTGAGACTCAATATTGGCATTAAAGTTGGCATCAAAGTAAGGTTTCAACCGATGTCCGTTCACCTTGAAGGTGCTGCCATTCTTAATATTTTGAATCTCCACTGCGCCATGAACAAACACATTAGTAATAACAAAAGGGCCAATCCACCGAGAACGAAGCTTACCTGGGAAGAGCTTAATGATAACTCATACATTTATACATTTATACCATCAATTTCTAGTATATTTGTGATGTTTTTGAGTTAAACTTGTTGCGTTTTACCCTATTTTGTGTTAGTATGCAGTTGCATCTACTTTAGGATCAAGTTGAAGGCAAAAGAAATGAAAACATGCCATTTTTGGAGCTGACCCTTATTCAAGCATGGAAACAAGTTTCGTGATCTGTTTTGAAGTCCAAATAAAGAATCCAAGGCGAACCTGGCTTGGTTGAAGACTAAGACCAGAATGGGAAAGCAATGGGGATTTCTAGCCTGATTTGGAGGTGCCAAATAAGGCCAAAACGTGCAAAATAAAGGCTGATTTGTTAGGATCTCTTTGGAATATCTTGCAGCCTCTTTTACCCCATAAAAACTTGCCTTTTAGCCACTTTTAAAACCCCTATTTATTTTGGAAGAATTTCACAACCCTAGAACTGACTTCTTGGTTATTCTCTCCTTTCATGCACACTAAAACCCTAGCCGTCCATATAATTCCATCATCAGGACTCAGCGCAAGAGGTGGTTCTTGGAGAAGTTCAACATCAGAATTGGTTCAAGGGTTTCCTCTCATGAATTTATTTTCACTCATGTTGTTTATTTTTGTTTTAATCTCTTTGAACATGATGTGTAACTAAATTCATAGCTAGGGATTTTGATGTAGCCTTGCAACATTGATCCATGTTTCTAAGTTAAAGTATTCAGTTCATCAATCTGTTTCTTGTTTCATCCACTGAATCTATTGTTCAATTTGTTTGTCAATTTTAATGTTTGATCACCATTAGAGTCGCCTACAGATTATCTAGACAAGGTTATAGTAAACATCATGCTTAATCTTGGTAGACATGTGAATGAATGAAGAGAATGCTATGCAAACATCATGCTTAATCTTACTCTCCACCCATCCCATTTCCTGGAAGACTTGCCAAAAGCAAGCAGGATAAGTCATTTAAAGAAATTTTTGATATTTTAAGTAAAGTGAAAGTTAATTTACCTTTGCTTGATGTCATTAGGAATATGCAAGCGTATGGGAAATTTTTCAATGAGCTAAACACTTATAAGAGGAAGTATGGACCTAATGAGAAGGTGATGGTGTCTGAAAATGAGCATAAAGAGCTTGTTCAAACGAGGCCTGCAGCTAGTTTGCGTGTTTGCACCGATTACAAGAAGTTGAATTCGGACACTAGAAAAGATTATTTTCCTATGCCTTTTATTGATCAAATGCTTGAGCGATTAGCTGGTCACGCATATTATTGTTTTCTTGATGGATATTCACATAATCAAATTGTGATTGCTCCGGAAGATCAAGAGAAGACTACATTCACCTGTCCTTTTGGCACTTTTGCATATAGGAGGATGCCTTTTGGCCTTTGCAATGCCCCAGCAACATTCCAAAGATGTATGCTGGCAATATTTTCAGATATGATTGAGAGATTTATTGAGGTATTCATGGACGATTTTTCAGTTTTTGGTTCTTCTTTTGATAATTGTCTTAACCAGCTCTCTAGTGCTTCAAAGATGTCAGGAAACAAATTTGATTCTCAATTGGGAAAAGTGCCAATTTATGGTGAAACAAGGTATTGTGTTGGGGCATGTAATATCCAACAAGGGTATTGAAGTTGACAAAGCAAAAATTGACATCATCTCAAATATGGCAGCCCCTGCTTTAGTGAAGGGAGTGAGAAGCTTTCTAGGACATGCTGGTTTTTATCGTCGTTTCATTAAGGATTTTTCCAAGATCACTCATCCATTGTGCAATCTTTTGGCCAAAGATGTAGTATTTCACTTTGATAAAGATTGTATGAATGCATTTAATACCTTCAAACGTGAACTAACCTCTGCTCCTATCATTATGGCACCAGATTGGACTTTGCCTTTTGAGCTAATGTGCGATGCCTCTGACTATGCTATTGGTGCTGTTTTAGGTCCAAGAGTAAATAAGCTGCCTGTTGCTCCTATTCTTAACAACTAAAATGAGTTATTAAAAACAGCAACTTTAATTCTCGCAAGTGCACGAACCGTTTATAGTATAGCTTATGTAAATACGAGGTCGATCCCACGGAGAATGGTAACTTGGTTCCAAGTTAAATTGCTTAGAATGCTAGAAAAACAAAGAACAAAGAAACTGACTAACTAGCTAAAGGCAAGGTCGAATTCAACAATGCCTCTTGCTAACTACTCAAGGTCTAGGACAGAATCCTAGCACCACACACGCACTCGAAATGGGGGATTTTGTTGTTGAAATGAAAACAAGAAAGTGAAATGAAAGTGCTCGAAAGTAGACACTGGCAGCAATCAACAAGTTGTGAAACAATGATTGAGAGGTGTTAGAGCCTTGGAATCCACCACTAGTTTTCCTATCCAAGTTATGAATGCATAGAAATTGACTCAAGCTTCATCAACAACAGATTATCGCATACAAGCCTATGGTATCTAGGTGCAGGATGCATGATTCTCCTAAGGCATGTGATTATGCATGGTATCTACACAACACGTGATCTCTAATATGCAACCTAAGCATGGTATCTACTTAGAATAAAGCATACAAGAGTCATTAAGCTCCTTGAGAATATGATAATCACACAAGTCCTAGAACATGGTATCTGTCCTAGTCAACCTATGGTTATTAATCCCTTGAATGATTCTTAGGCCATTCATGTGTTGCTTGTGAAAGGAGAGTAGAATTGGTGAATCTAAACCCCTTCCCAACCTGTGCTAGATGCATAAAATCCTAGTTAGCTACTCCAAGAAAACATACATCAAGCACATAATAAACTGGAGATTAACAACTTGATAATAAAAGCAAGGAAATCAATTAACTATAAAATCATCCATAACATTGAATATTCATGACTAAGGCTTCATCCTATGAATACAGAAAATAAGAAATACATAGATAGGATAAAGAGAGGAGAAGAACTAGATGATGGCAGCAAGGAAGTTCCCAGGACAGCTCCAAGCTCCCTTGACAGCTCCAAGCTCCCTTCTCTCTTTGTGGTGAATCTGAATGTGTGTATGAGAGTAATGGATGAAGTGAATGTGTGTGTCTGCCCTCTCCCCTTGAATGAGTGTGCAACTCTCTATTTATAGAGTGCAATTTCGTGCTCCCCTTTGGCTGGTGAAGCACACCTCTCTTAGCTGCTCCCAACTGCTCCAGCTGTCCATACTTGCCAACTGCTCCAGCTGACAAATACATGCTTTGGTATGGTTTCTTTATGGAAAGCTTGACTTTTGTTCATCTTTCTGAGCTTCTGAGCTGATTTGACTCCCATGTGTGGCTGCCCATGTGTAGCACATGGCTCTAGGGATGTAGCCACATTAAATGTGATGGCAGCCAACATGACATTTCTGTGAACTTGGTTCAGTCTTTGACGTGTTGAGGGCTCCAGATTTATCCAATTGGGCTGAAATTTGGATATGTTATAATAGACACCCAGAACAACTTCTGTGAAGGATGTCTCCTCATCCGACCTATGAAAGTTACTGAAATGAGGCCTGCAAGATGACCTACGAAACTGGACTGACAAGGAGTGTGGCACAAATTGGTTTTGTCTTTAAGCTCATATTCCTCTTGTGCCACTCAGCCCCTAACATGCATGAATTGTATCAAATGTCATCCCCTTGCTGTCTTAACCTACAAAGCACACAAACATAGGTAAGAGACTCAAAATAAAGAGAAGCTAACAAAATTGCTAGTCCTCGAGCAAAACAAAATAAAACTACAACTTAGGAAACAGGAAATAAGCAACTAGCCTTCCAAACAATATCCTCAAAGAATCACCAACGTATATGGTCCCAAAGAAACACAACAATCACAATCTAAGTTCCACACATGATTCAAGGGTAACCAAAGCTCACAATGACATCCTTAAGTGCCGTGTGTGAATTCCGAATCAGTACAACACCTGCAACTCAGATAAGTACATGCGCACACACTTAGAGCGAAATCAAGAATTCCGAACCCCATAAGCTCATTATCAAATCAGCTCTCCACAGTAATACCATACAATACCAAGGATCAAAAGGACTTTGCAAGGGTTGTAATGAGGATTAGGGTAGTGGTTGAATGGAAGAGGGGATATGGATATATAACAACATCTTGAGCACAACTAAAGCATAGGTAAGAGCATGAGAGATTACTGAACTTTGTAACAAGCAAGGAACACATACATGAGCATATTTTCAACATAATTTCAGCACCTTCATATCTGTTTATTTGGCCTAATTTTGTGGCTCTTTACCCTAGATCACCATGATCTTCTCTTTTATAACACCCTAGGGCCGTGACTACATTGGTCACACTTCATTACCTCTTTTGATTAGTTATCAATACCCCCAAATTTATTTCTTTTCAACACTTGGGTTATGGCACTAATGATTCACTTTTGCTCCAAAAACCTTGCATTCTTTATAACTCTCTTTTGAAGATAACTTTAATTGCTCATAGAATAAGTAAGAATAAGAAAACAGAGGTTCATTATGGTAAGAATGGTTTACACAAAGAAAGGCTTAACGTAGGCTCAAATGGGTTGACTAAGGATGAATACATGTAGAGGGATTGTTAGAAAAGCTCAAACGGTTCAAACATGGCCTAAATCACTTCCTAAGCATTGTATGGCAACAAAATGTCTCAAGAGATATTCAAATCAGTTCTAGAGTACGAAACCAAGATCTGAGATAAGTAGAATTGCATATCGTCTCCAAGTAGCAAGAAATTGGACTAACTCGGCAAAGTGCTCAATAAGTGCAAGGATGGCATGCAAGACAGAGTTAACTCAGAACCACACAAAGTCCTTAAACAATGACTATCAATTTCTGAGAAATCATATTAGTATTAGATCCAAGTCTTATCATAGGTGTTTGAAAGGATAACGAAACAAGACACAAAATCCTGCGTTTTTGGCCATTAGACACACTCAAAATTTTAAAATTTGACAATTTGAAAGAACATAACTAAATCCTTCCCCCCAAACTTAAATGAAACATAGTCCTCAATGTTTAGAGTGTAAGAAAAAGCAATGCCACATAAATGAAAGGAAAGAAGACAAGGGAAAGACATAACCAAAGGTTAGATTTCAGAAAAACTCCCCTTTGAAGCGATTAGGATGCAAGCAAGCTTCCTCGCATATTCTATCTTCTCCTCATCACCTTGGGTTGCCTCCCAAGAAGCGCTAAGTTTCACGTCTTCAGCCGGACATCCAAACTCTGGTGAGCTTTAAGAGAGTGGTGGAGGCTCCTTGAGTGCTTGAGACTCAATATTGGCATCAAAGTTGGCATCGAAGTAAGGTTTCAACCGATGTCCATTCACCTTGAAGGTGCTGCCATCCTTAATGTTTTGAATCTCCACTGCGCCATGATTAAACACATTAGTAATAACAAAAGGGCCAATCCACCGAGAACGAAGCTTACCTGGGAAGAGCTTAAGGCATGAATTGAATAAGAGAACCTTCTGCCCTTTCTCAAACGTCTTCCTAAGAATTTTCTTGTCGTGATATTGCTTTGTTTTCTCCTTGTAAAGCTTCGCATTCTCATACGCTTCATGTCGCAACTCCTCCAGCTCATTGAGTTGAAGCCTCCTCTTCTCACCAGCGGCTTTCATATCAAAATTGAAGGCCTTGATTGCCCAATAAGCCCTGTGCTCAAGCTCCACTGGTAAGTGACAAGGTTTACCGAAAACAAGTCTATACGGGGACATACCTATAGGGGTAAGCAGTCCTATAAGCCCACAATGCATCATCCAAATGCATGGACCAATCCTTCCTTGTGGTGTTCACTGTCTTTTCAAGTATGTGCTTAATCTCCCTATTGCTTATCTCAACCTGCCCACTAGTTTGAGGATGATAGGGTGTTGCCACCTTATGCGTGATTCCATATTTCTTCAAGAGTGCTGCAAAAGCTTGGTTAACAAAGTGGGAGCCACCATCACTAATGATTGCTCTAGGTGTGCCAAACCTTGTAAAAATATTTCCTTTGAGAAAACTGATCACAACCTTAGCATCATTAGTTCTAGTGGCAATGGCTTCCACCCATTTAGAAACATAATCGACAGCAACTAATATATATTCAAATCCATAAGAGGTAGGAAAAGGGCCCATGAAATCAATTCCCCAAACATCAAATATATCAATGATTAAGATATTGGTGAGAGGCATCTGATTTCTAGCATGTAAATTACCCATTCGTTGGCATCTATCACATGAAGCACAAAAAACATAAGCATCCTTAAAAAGGGTAGGCCAAAAGAAACCTGATTGTAGTACTTTGCTGGCAGTCTTCTTTGCTCCAAAATGGCCTCCGCATGCGTGGGAGTGACAAAACTCCAGAATGCTCTTAAAATCACCTTCAGGCACACACCTTCGAATTACTTGGTCTGGACAATGCTTGAATAGATAGGGATCATCCCAAAAGTAGTATCTTGCTTGCTTCCTAAGCTTGTCACGTTGGAACGTAGATAACCCTGTAGGGAGTTCGTTAGTGCACAAATAGTTAACAATATCAGCAAACCAAGGCAATGGATTGAGAGAATTCAAAGCACAAATGGAGAAGAGTTGCTCATCAGGGAAGCTTTCACGCAATGGCAATGAATCCTCCTCTTCGTTAGATACATGCACCAATCTACTCAAGTGATCAGCCACGACATTCTCACTTCCTTTCTTATCTTTTTACCTCCAAGTCAAACTCTTGCAACAAGAGAATCCATCTAATGAGTCGTGGTTTGGCATCCTTCTTAGCTAACAAGTATTTCAATGCTGCATGATCAGTGTAAACAATAACCTTGTTAGTAATCAAATATGATCTGAACTTCTCTAAAGCAAATATGACGGCTAACAACTCCTTCTCTGTGGTGGAATAGTTGAGTTGGGCATCGTTGAGGGTTCGACTAGCATAGTAGATGGCATGTGGCTTCTTATCAACTCGCTGTCCCAAAACAGCTCCAACAGCATAATCTGAGGCGTCACACATCAATTCAAAGGGCAAGCTCCAATCCGGTGGTATAATTGTAATAACCCAAAACAAAATATCTAAAAAGAAATAAAATATCTAAAAAGTAGGATTAATATCTTCTAGCAAAAGGACAAGTTTGCCCTCGCATATTTTAATAGGAAAAAAAATTGACTTTTTGATCGAGAAAGAATTTGGAAATTCCGTTTGCGCCATTGCGTAGATCACGGCGAAACGAGTCCGTAGACACGGAGTAGACCCGAATCGGAGTTGTAACGAAGAAATTACGATCAAAATACCGCGAAGGGCAAAATGGTAATTTGGTCAAAAAGTCAGATTTTTATCCCTTCCTCCCTTTCTCTCTCCTCATTTCTCTCTCCTCTCCCTCTCTCCTCCCAATTTCGCCCCAGCCCATGACCCCCGCGCCTTCCCGACGTCGCACCGGCCACCACACTTGGAGCCGATCTCCGAGACCGGTGCCAAACGAACCACCACTCGACCGCCGTCATTTCTTGACCAGCCGCCGCCCTTGCCGTGGCCGTACCTCGCCGGAAAACGCCATTGTTGCCGAATTTTCAGTTCAAACTTCCAGCTCAGTTTTCTCCTTCAATTCTCCACCAAATCGATCGAGTAAGGCACCAGAAGTCCAGTCGACCTACAGGAGGGACCTTCAAGAGGTCCAGCGAGCTCGGACCAACTGTGAGTGGACTTTTCTTTTCTGAACGATTTTCATAATTAAGTTTTATTATTTGATCTTGAATAAGTATTATTACTTGATTTTCTATTTATATACATACATAAATATATATTGCATAGTGGAATATGCCAAAGTTATATAGACAGTAGACTTGGAAACTTATATAACAGAAATAGCAGCAGAATTGAGATTACAGTATTTAGCAGACTTTCTATAATAAATTAGTTAAGACCACCATGTACCCGCTCTTTATTTGGTGATTACCCTCAGACGGACCGATGTCTACGGACATCCAGTCTGTTTACAGTTCTGTCAGTGCACTTGACATTGCCTCACGAGTTTCGGGGACGCTCGGACTGTGAGTGCCAGGATTTGCGGCTCGGCTGACTCTGTGTCCCCGAGACCTGCCAGGATTTGCGGCTCGGCTGACTCTATGTCCCCGAGATCTGCCAGGATTTGCGGCTCGGCTGACTCTGTGTCCCCGGGACCTGCCAGGATTTGCGGCTCGGCTGACTCTGTGTTCCCGAGACCTGCCAGGATTTGCGGCTCGGTAGACTTGGTGTCCCGAGACCTGCCAGGATTGCGGATCAGCCTGACTGCGGTCCCCTGTATCTTGCCAGAGCGGCTCGAGTCGACTTGGTGTCATCGATACCTGCCGGCGGATCAGGCTGACCATAGTCCCCTGATTTCGCCAGTTTGCGGCTCGGGTAACCTGCGTGATGCCCGAGACCTGCCAGGGGAATTGACGGATTTTCAGGGGTACACTTAGGTGGTAGTTTTAAAGCAATTTGAGCACTTTTATGCAGCTATTGTTTTTCAATCATCTTATATCAATTTTCTCAATAAACGTGCATGTTTTATCTCTTCATATAATTGTTCAGCTTTACGAATCTATATACATACTGTTACATATTTATATTTAGAGGAATACTTTATATTAAACACAGGTGAACTTTAGCTTTACTTATCAAGTTATTTTTACTATGGGGGTTATTATGATTGTAAACTGTTTTCCAGAACCTTATGTTTGGTCCACTCACATTTTTAACCTGTTTTTCGCCCCCAGGCCGTAGAAGTACGCAGGATCCACCACCGGGCCATTCATAGCTTCCGCGCCACCAAGTAAGGTAGAGTTTTGTAGAAAAGCCCTTGAAACCCTACAAACTATAGAAAATGCTCTGATATCTAGTTTTAGTGGAAAACTGGAGCTGGTGAATACTTAGTTATTCTCTTCTGGCAGTTGGTGTAGATTTATTTGTTTGTTGGACAGGTGGAAAAATCTGGGTTTGGTTAAATTACAGGGGAGACTGCCGAATGTTCGGCAGAAGTCTAAGGGAAATTTTAAAAGAATTTTGAACGAGAAGGGTAAGAAGGTCTTTTGTGCCCGACATTCGCCAGGTGTCGGACACGCACAGGACTTGGCTCGAATTTCAAAGCGAAAATTGGGTCGAGTCCTGTCAATAATGATTGGGGCAGTTGTGAGCATCTTCTTCAAAGCATTGAAAGCACTCTCACAGTCTTGATCAAACACAAAATCCATGTTCTTGGCAAGGAGATTGCACATAGGCCTTGCAATCTTAGAAAAATCCTTAATGAAACGCCTATAGAAACCTGCATGGCCAAGGAAAGAACGTACTTCTTTGACAGAAGTAGGTGAGGGCATAGAGGCAATCAAATCAATCTTTAGCTTTATCTACCTCAATTCCTTTACTAGAGATGACATGACCAAGAACTATGCCTTGGTTAACCATAAAATGACATTTTTCCCAATTAAGCACAAGGTTAGTATGTTCACATCTAGCCAACACCTTGGATAAGTTATGCAAGCATTGATCAAAAGAATCACCAAAGACAGAGAAGTCATCCATGAATACCTCAGTGAACCTTTCTACCATGTCGGAGAAAATGCTCATCATGCACCTTTGAAAAGTGGCTGGGGCGTTACAGAGACCAAAAGGCATCCTCCTATAAGCGAAAGTGCCAAAGGGACATGTGAAGGTCGTCTTCTCTTGATCCTCTGGGGCTATGGCGATTTGGTTGTAGCCTGAATATCCATCAAGGAAGCAATAGTGGCTATGCCCAGCTAATCTCTCAAGCATTTGATCAATGAATGGAAGAGGAAAGTGATCTTTGCTTGTCGCTGTGTTGAGCTTCCTATAATCAATGCAAACTCTCCAGCCCGTGGTCATCCGTGTAGGTACAAGTTCGTTTGCTTCATTCTTCACCACTGTGATACCTGACTTCTTGGGGACAACTTGCACTGGGCTCACCCATTTACTGTCAGAAATAGGGTAAATCATACCAACATTTAAAAGCTTAATTACCTCTTTTCTTACCACCTCCTTCATGTTCGGATTGAGACGTCTTTGGGCATCCCTCTTAGGCATTGCATTGTCTTCCAATAATATCTTGTGCATGCACAGTGTTGGGCTTATGCCTTTGATATCTGCAATGCTCCACCCAATTGCAGTTTTGTGCTCTTTTAGAACTCTCAAAAGCTTCTTTTCATCATTTGGTCCGAGATGTGAGGCAATGATAACAGGTAGAGTCTCATTTTCACCTAAATAAGCATATTTAAGGTGTTTTGGCAATTGCTTTAATTCCAACTCTGGTGCCTGCACAATAGAAGGTAAAACCTTATTAGTAGGTGGGGGTAATGATTCAAATTGGTTTGCATACCTCTTTCCAATTTCTATGTAGCTATCCATGCTGCAAACAAGCTCAAGAAGTAAAGGAGAGATCACAGCCTCTAAGCTGTCCACTTCTTCTTTCCTTATGCTTTGTGTGATGCATGCTTCAATGGGCTCCAAATAACTCATTGGCAGTGCTTCTTTCACCATAGTATCAATTGCATCAAGATGGAAAACTTCGTGCTCATCACTTGGAAACTTGGAGGCTTCAAACACTTTGAATGCTATTGTCTCATCAAACACATTCATGGTCAATGTACCCTTCTTCACATCAATAATAGCACCGGCAGTTGCCATGAATGGCCGACCTAGAATGAGTGGTAACTGATTGTCATGAATTGGTGCTTCTTCCATCTCCAACACCAAGAAATCTGCTGGCAAAATTGGCTCTTCCACTTTCACCAAAACATCTTCTAGAATGCCCTTAGGGTACCTAATAGTTCTATCTGCCAATTGAATGCTCACAGATGTGGCTTGCAACTCACCAAGGTTAAGTTTCTCATAAACATGATATGGCATAAGATTTATAGAAGCACCAAGATCAAGCAAAGCTTTTTGAAACTTAAAATCACCAACTATGCAAGGTATAGAAAACGAACCTGGATCCTTTAGCTTTGGAGGCAGCTTTCTTTGTAACACTGCACTTACCTCTTCACTCAATGCAACTTGTTCATGCTCTTTGAATCTCCTCTTGTTAGTGCATAGATCCTTCAAAAATTTTGCATACTTTGGAATATGAGTAATGGCATTGAGCAATGGGATGTTGATTTGCACCTTCTTGAATGTTTCCATTATCTCATCCAAGCCTTGATCTTTCTTTGACTTTGATAACCTGCTGGGGAAGGGTGCAATAGGCCTAAAAGCATTAGTTGAAATTGGAACTTGATTAGCATTAGATGATACCTTAGGGCCTCTGCTCTTTCTAGGAGCGTTGATGGACTGTTTGTTGGAAGCTGTGGGCTGCCCATGTGGTGGCTGAATGATCTCCACGTGTTCTCCATCTTCTTGCTCTTCATTGGAATCTCCAACCTTATTATCAACTTGTTTACCACTTCTCAAGATGTGTACTGCTTTAGCATGCTCTTGATGCCTTGGATTCACCTCCGTTTAGCTTGGGAAAGTTCCGGATGCTCTATTGCTTATGGAGGATGCAATCTGCCCAACTTGCACTTCTAATTTGTTTACTGCATTTTGAAGATTCTGATTGGTTTGCATCTGTTGCCCCATGAACTTCTTGAACATGTCTTGCAATTCTCTCATTTGATCACCCCTTTGCTCTTGCACTTGTTGGGGAGCTTGCTGTAATTGCCTTTGTTGTGTTTGGAATCCTGGGGGAGGTCCTTGAGATTGTGGCACATTTGGATTGTTGTTCCACCTGAAATTAGGATGATTTCTCCATCCCGGATTGTACGTGTTTGAATAAGGATCATTTTGAGGATTCCTTGCTTGAAGGGCATTTGCTTGTTCTAGCATGTGCTCCGCAAAAGATTGGTCTTGAACTTCCACTTTGTTTCCTAAGGGGCCAGTCACTGCCTGTTGGAGCAAATAACACATAACATCAAGTTTTGCAGCAATTTCATTATTAGTACTTACCTCAGAGACCACAGCTTTCATAGGAGCTCCTCTTCCTTTATTGTGGCTCCATTGTTGAGAGTTAGCACTCAAGGATTCAAAGAGAGTAAAAGCCTCATCTGCTGTTTTGTTCATCAGTCCTTCTCCACTTGTTGCATCTACCATCATCCTTTCGGAATCAAGCAAACCTTCATAGAAAGATTGCATTTGCATCCAACTCTCTATGTTGTGGTGTGGGCAAGAACTTATCATCTCCTTGTACCTCTCCCAACATTCATGAAAAGCTTCTCCTTCCTTTTGTGTGAAACCAAGAATTTCCTTTCTAATCTTGTTAGTCTTTTGAGCTGGAAAAAATTTCTGCAAAAACTTATTAGAAAGCTCTTCCCAAGTATGAATTGAAGCATTAGGCAAAGAGTATAACCAAGACTTAGCTTTATCTTTTAAACTGAATGGAAATAGCCTCATCTTAATCTGCTCATCATCAAGGTTTTGAATTTTGATCGTAGCACATATTTCAAAGAATTGCTTAATATGCATGTAAGGATCCTCAGTGGTATTACTATAATAAGTTGGAAGAAGATGAATCATACCACTTTTAAGCTCAAACCTGTGAACTGTGAGTTGAGGATAGACGATGCACGAAGGTTGATCGGTGACTTTGGGAATGGAAAACTCACGCAGGGGTTTTCTTGGTTGGACAACAAGCGCACCACCTCCTTCATCATTGTTGTTGTTCGGAATCTCTGCCATGTTGCTTGAACCTTCAGATTCGTAACTTTTAGATTTAATGCTTGAAGAACTATAATTCCTCCTTAAACCAGCACGCACAGCAGCGGTTCTTGGTGAAAGTGGCTCAGGTGAACTTTGCTCCTGGTCAGATTCGGACATGCACACACCAAGGAAGTCAATTCAGTGCTTTCAATGGAGATAGCAACAAAATACAAAAACTGAATACTAAAAGAAAAACCAACGAAAAGAAACAAATGAAACAAACAAAAACAAAACAATCAAAGTAATCTAACTATAGCACCATCATTACCGGTTCCCCGGCAACGGCGCCAAAAACTTGTTGCTCCTATTCTTAACAACTAAAATGAGTTATTAAAAACAGCAACTTTAATTCTCGCAAGTGCACGAACCGTTTATAGTATAGCTTATGTAAATACGAGGTCGATCCCATGGAGAATGGTAACTTGGTTCCAAGTTAAATTACTTAGAATGCTAGAAAAACAAAGAACAAAGAAACTGACTAACTAGCTAAAGGCAAGGTCGAATTCAACAATGCCTCTTGCTAACTACTCAAGGTCTAGGACAGAATCCTAGCACCACACACGCACTCGAAATTGGGGGTTTTGTTGTTGAAATGAAAACAAGAAAGTGAAATGAAAGTGCTCGAAAGTAGACACTGGCAGCAATCAACAAGTTGTGAAACAATGATTGAGAGGTGTTAGAGCCTTGGAATCCACCACTAGTTTTCCTATCCAAGTTATGAATGCATAGAAATTGACTCAAGCTTCATCAACAACAGATTATCGCATACAAGCCTATGGTATCTAGGTGCAGGATGGATGATTCTCCTAAGGCATGTGATTATGCATGGTATCTACACAACACGTGATCTCTAATATGCAACCTAAGCATGGTATCTACTTAAAATAAAGCATACAAGAGTCATTAAGCTCCATGAGAATATGATAATCACACAAGTCCTAGAACATGGTATCTGTCCTAGTCAACCTATGGTTATTAACCCCTTGAATGATTCTTAGGCCATTCATGTGTTGCTTGTGAAAGGAGAGTAGAATTGGTGAATCTAAACCCCTTCCCAACCTGTGCTAGATGCATAAAATCCTAGTTAGCTACTCCAAGAAAACATACATCAAGCACATAATAAACTGGAGATTAACAACTTGATAATAAAAGCAAGGAAATCAATTAACTATAAAATCATCCATAACATTGAATATTCATGACTAAGGCTTCATCCTAAGCCATAACTAAATGGATTAGTTAGACATAACTATGAATACAGAAAATAAGAAATACATAGATAGGATAAAGAGAGGAGAAGAACTAGATGATGGCAGCAAGGAAGTTCCCAGGACAGCTCCAAGCTCCCTTGACAGCTCCAAGCTCCCTTCTCTCTTTGTGGTGAATCTGAATGTGTGTATGAGAGTAATGGATGAAGTGAATGTGTGTGTCTGCCCTCTCCCCTTGAATGAGTGTGCAACTCCCTATTTATAGAGTGCAATTTCGTGCTCCCCTTTGGCTGGTGAAGCACACCTCTCTTAGCTGCTCCCAACTGCTCCAGCTGCCCATACTTGCCAACTGCTCCAGCTGACAAATACATGCTTTGGTATGGTTTCTTTATGGAAAGCTTGACTTCATCTTTCTGAGCTTCTGAGCTGATTTGACTCCCATGTGTGGCTGCCCATGTGTAGCACATGGCTCTAGGGATGTAGCCACATTAAATGTGATGGCAGCCAACATGACATTTCTGTGAACTTGGTTCAGTCTTTGACGTGTTGAGGGCTCCAGATTTATCCAATTGGGCTGAAATTTGGATAGTTATAATAGACACCCATTGGAACAACTTCTGTGAAGGATGTCTCCTCATCCGACCTATGAAAGTTACTGAAATGAGGCCTGCAAGATGACCTACGAAACTGGACTGACAAGCACTACTACAAAAAAGCAAACAGACGACGGTAAATCACCGTCGTGTATTCGGTTTTTCAATGGTCGTGGAATCCACCGTCATCTTTTCCCTCATAAACCACGACGCTAAATCACCGTCGTTGTTAAAATATACAACGTCATCAACAAATACAAAACGACGTCTTTGTACTGCAAAAAGATCTAAAAAAGCAGTCAAGGATGAGAATAGACGACCAACTCTCTAAAAAAAACCGTCGTTAAAAAGGAAAAATATGACACATATTAACAGAACAAGGCCGCAAGATAGACATACAACGACGAAAAATAAAATAAGACGCCGTTAAATATCATTTTCACGACAATAAAAAATATGACGTCTTTAAATACATTAGAAGACGACGTTATTGACACCTACTACGTCGCCTATATAAAAACAGCCGTCGTAAAATAAATTTTCCACTTCGATTTTTCTATAAAAGATGACGTGGAAATAGTTGTCAGTGTCATTACTTACGACGTATGTATTTATAGAGTAGACGTTGAACGACAAAACAACGTCGGTTACAAATATATGAGAGTCGTATTACAAAATTTATACGTCCTATTTTCAGAAACAAACAACGACGATAAATATTAGACGTTGTTAAATAAAACAACGTCGAAAACGAATAAAAACAGACGTGTTTACTCTGCTAAAGTTCTAAAAAATAGTCGAGGATGAGAATAGACGACCAACTCAAACAAATCACCGTCGTTAAAAAGGAAAAATATGACACATATTAAAAGAACAAGGCCGCAAGATAGACATACAACGACGACAACTAAAACACTACGCCGTTAAATATAATTTTCACGACAAGAAAAAATATGACGTCTTTAAATACATGAGAAGACGACGTTATTGAAATCTACTACGTCTCTTATTTACAAACAACCGTCGTGAAATAAATTTTTCACTTCGATTTTTCTAAAAAAGATGACGTGGAAATAGTTGTCAGTGTCATTATTTACGACGTATGTATTTATATAGTTGACGTTGAAATTCGAAACAACGTCGGTGGCATGTATATAGTCGACGTTGTATTTATATGTATTCATTACTCACGACGCACTTATTAATATAGACGACGTTGAACTTCTAAACAACGTCGGTTCCAAATAAATGAGAGCCGTATTACAGAACATATAGACGGCGTTGATTATGATGAGAGCCGTATTACAAATAACGTCGTTTAATTGATATTAGACGGCGGTTATGATGAATTACCGTCGGAATTCATTTCGTTCCTCTTCGTTTATAAAAGAACTTGCGACGTGGAAAATGTATGATGACGTCGTATTTTTTAACGTTCAGATTATATATCTCGTTTTTTAGACGTCGGTATTATGGGATTGGAGTCGTGTTATTTTGAATTACATGGCGGTTCTTAATCCTTCCCCGACGTGATATCCTGAATAATTGCTTCACAATAGCGTCGTGGTTCTTCATTGTTACGTTGTTTTAAGACGTCGGTAAATATGCTGAATAACTGGTTCACAATAACGTCGTGTTTTATTTGAACGTAGAAAGTGAAGAAATCACATTACAATATATTACAAAATTAATGTCATACACTGCCAATTACATAAGCATCATTCAATCCATATATCTTCACACCCATCTCGAATATTTTGACCGCCTAACTCACCCACCAGTTCATCAAATGTGTCAACATTTGGCATCCCTCTAGTAAATGGCTCACACTCAATTATCACATCACCTAAGACTTCATCACCAATAACATCATTATATTCTCTATTAGGCATTGATAACACTACCGACCAACCACGATGCATCGGGTCGTCAACAAAAAATATTTGTTTGACTTGAGAAGCCAAAACAAATTGGTCATTCCTATGTCCAATTTTACTCAAATTTACAAGGGTAAATCCAAGTTCGTCGACTACAAGACCAGAACTATCTATCCAATCACACCTAAAGACTGGGATTGTAAACTTTTGGTAGTCAAGGTCCCAAATTTCTTGAATGACACCATAGAAACCCATATTTGAGAGAATTGGGTTTTTATCCTTGGCACTAGCAACTTGCATGGTATGTGCAAGTAAATAAACTCCACTATTTTGAGTTGTCCGCACATCATCTTGTGCCTTGATATTGAATTTAATACCTTTAATAAGATAGCTCCTATATAATGGCACTGACATGTTTGGACCAGCTGCTAGCCACCTTAAATTTTCTGATACGCCATGATTGTCTTCCTCAAGTTCACTTTGAACCTGCAAATTAATCATATCTTAATTCAATCTAACATATAAATAAGAAGAAAATTAAAAGAGAAATATGTTATTCAACAACATATACCTTGAAGCGTAGCCATTGAATGAAAGTGCTATTGTGCTTATCCTGCAGCCACTTTGTTCTCTTTCTAAATTTTGGATAAGCAGTCTTGATGTGGATCATATGTTGCCTACATGACACGAAAAATTCAAGCTTCCCAAGGTTCTCCGTGAAATGTCCAATTCTTATAGCTTTGGTCAATTCCATTAAAGTATAAGTGATCCCTTATAATTCCAACCCCAAACAACTTCAAATTAACACATTTAACACATGGACAACGGATATGTGTTGTAGTTAGAAGATTTTCTACAGCAAAGTTCAAAAATGCTTCCACCCCAAACTCATATGCCTTCGATCTTCTATCCGAGTGCATCCATGACTTATCCATCTCCGACACTATAACCTATTATCTATAATAAAGTGAAAATACAGGCAATGACCATCACTATAGCAGATTATACAAAGATCTAATAGCAAGTAATACACAACAGAGACGACGGGTTTTAAACAAAAACAGACGTATTTGGCATATATAGACGACGGATTTTCAACAGACGTCGTCTAATATAAGTAATACAAACGACGGTTTATGAAAAAACCGTCGTGTATAAGTAATACAACGACGGTTTTTTCATAAACCGTCGTGTAATCGCCGTCGTATGCCTAAAAAGGCGTCGTGTCTCAGTTTATTTTCAAGAACCCAAAACCCATTAAGAACACAACATATATATGAAACCAAGCAAGAAACCAACATATACATGAAACCAAGCTGTTCACCCGTTTTCATGTTTAACTCCTGATGTGGAAGGGCGAAGTTCCCCACTGGCTTGTAGACCACTAGTTGGTCGACAAGTCAGCTTTCTTTGGTGTGCGAGCGTGCCACTGCTAGCAATATAAATTCTAGCAGACTTATTTTTAGAGTGGATAACTTGCGCCTCAAGTTACTGACTTCTAAAACAAACGATTGTGAATTTGGGTGAGGAATATCTCTCAAGTAAGTTCTTTTCTTGCCTCAGACTGGTGAGGACTTTCACAATTTATCTCAATATCAAAATGGTTGTTCTGGCCAGAATAGATAATAATAAAGTACTGTTTCAGGCAGAACTGCCTTTTACAAAATTAAGAAGGGAGAAATCAACTCTAGAAAGGCAAAAAGATGGCTGGAATCCCATTTCTGCCTGGGTAGAAACTTCTGATCCGGGCTGGACTGGGTATGTCTATGCTGGACTGTACTGTCAACAACTTTAGCTGCTTGGCTTCAGCTGTAAATCGATACCAAAGTTCAATTTTGGCAGAGCTTCAATCTACTTCAAGCCTTGGGAGACTTTTCGAGCGGGCAGAACTGCGACTTCTTCAGTTTGAAGGGACAGAAGTGGCTATTCTCGAGGATTTAGCAAGCTGGAACTATGCTATAAAATTTGTTGAGGTTTTCATATTTGTGAAAACTCAAGCTGTGTTTATCTTGGCTTTTGATGAACCAAATTTGTAACGAGAGGGATCTCGCTTTCAGAGGACTTATTTTCTAAGTCTGAACTTTGGAATTCTGATCTAGAGTTGTTTTCCTGTTTGTGTTTTTTTTTGATTGATTGATGAATTGAGTGTCCTTGTCCCTTTGCCCTCTTTCGCTTTTATAAGAGATCTTCCTAAGGAGTTTTATTTTTAATCCTAAACAATGGGCGGCAAAAAGATCTCTTATAATGTAAAGTAAGTAGGGTTTCTAATCAAGGCAGATAGGCTCTGAGCAGTCACCTCTTAAAAAACAGTCCCTTCCCTGTTTTCCTGGGTGGCAGCTCTTTAATTCAACCAACGCCACCGTCTGTGTGGGCTTTTCATGGCGGTTTCGGCTCTTTTTCTTCTGTATTTTCTGAGTGGTTCCCTGTTTCCCGTTCTAATTTAGAAAGCGTGATCCGTGAGTTTCTTGGGAGATGGTGCACTGATTTGGAGCAAGATCTTGAATACAGATGGGTTTTTTATCTTTGATTGGCAGTGTTTCAGAGACGTCCCTCTCTCATTAAACCTTAGTTGGAAATGCTGACTTTTCCAAAATTGAGGCAATCACGTGGGTGTGTCTTTGATCCATTGGGTTTGAATCTATCGGAAATCACGGGCTGATCTTTGGAGCCCACTTCGAAAGTTTCCACATCTGGGCTTTCTTTGGGCCGAGGCCTCATTTCCAACACTCTTGGTGTGAAGCCCAATCTGTCTGGATCTTATTTTCGTTTTTCTCAAGTTTCTGGGCTGGGTAGGTAATTTTATTATGGGCTTGTGTCTTGGTCTTGGGTGTGTCGAATTTGGGCCCAAACAATGCCCCCTTAAGTCTGAATCGTTTTGGAACGGTTTCAGACTTAAAGTTTGGCCATTTAATTCGCGCACCAGTTTCTTCCGTGTTTTCGCCCACGTCTGCCACGTTTGCCTGCTACGAACTAGAGTTCGTGGGAAAAACGGCTAGTTATTAGCTAGTTACTAGCTAATAATCATCAGGTGCCGTCCCATCTTCTTCTTCCCACGTTCTCGAGCCCCTCTTTAAAAGAAATTCAAATATATAGCCTCTGAAAAAGAAACCCTAAACCTTCCGATTCTTGCTTCTGCGAGTTTTTCTTCGAGATTTCCATAGCTTTCTTCAGACCTTCCTTTCTTCTGCTTCTTCCCTTGAATCAGAAATGTCTTCCCCAAAGTCCCGCGCTCAGTCTTCTTCAGCTCCAGTTCCTCCCGATTACATCACTGGGAGCGGGATTGATGCCCACGCGATAGAGGTCAGGAGCAAGCTTCACCCTTTTGCTCAAAAGAATCTGGACGAGAATGTTCTTCACTTGTTTGAGAACACCCTGGTACTTGGGCCTCACTGGTTTGGCCCTGTTCCGGCTGAAGTGGCAGAATTGCTGAAAAAGGATGCTGAGGCTCCTTTGTGTTTTGAGAGCTCTTCTGCCCTGGCTTCTTATTCTTGGGTTAGCAAGAATTTGAGCCGATCTTTCCCGTCCAGCGAGGTGAGGAACAGTCCTGTCAAATGGGCGATTGACAGACTTCTCCCGAGATATGGGGGTCATTGGAGGAGAGCTGGGATTTATGACGCCATTCTTCTGTCCAAGCAGTCGATTAATAGAGATGAGAACCTGCTTGCTGCTGCCCTGTGTTTTTGGAATTCTGCCAGCAACACATTTGATTTCCGTGTGGGTCCCATGGCTCCAACTCTGCTGGATATGGCTCAGATTTTTGGGTTTAGGCCCCATGGCAGACCTGTTGATGCTGTTGGGGATTATCACAGGCGAAAGAACCAAGAGAAAGTGGCTACCCCCTTCACTGTCTCCCCAGCCACGATCAACCAGAACTGTTCTTTCTCCAATTATCTGAAGAGATTCAGTGCTGAGAAGGACAAAGATCAGCAACATATGTTGTTCCTTCTGTATTGGCTGAACCGATTTGTCTTCCCCAATCGGTCTTCGGCAGTTCTGCTTGAGTATAGACATCTGGCAGAAGCACTTCACAATCACACTGATGTGGGGCTTGGACCAACAGTTCTGGCCCACCTTTTCAAGAATCTGCATACTGCCACTCTGGAAAATCCGCTGAACCTGTCTGCCCCTGGCGCATTCTGGATGATCCAGATCTGGCTGCAGGTATATTTCCCTGAGTTAAGGTTCCCAGACATAGTTCTGCCTGAAAACCAAGTTCTGGCTCTTCCCCTGATGTCTGCAGAAGTGCCTAAGTGCTCTCTTGAGGAGTATTTGATGCTCTTCAGGCATTGTACCAAGAGGTCGGCTGCTCAGTGGCAAGTGGTGATCAGAAGGACCTATCCCTGGTTCCAGACTGGATTTCGGCTTTTTGAGAAGGAGCCAGAAGATGAGGCTGCCAGAACAGACTTCAGGAAGAATTTCTTGAGCATTACTCTGCCTAGAGATCTGCCTCATGGTGGGGGCAAACCTCCAAACTATCATCTGGGGGCAGAAGTCTATCATCCTAACTTCTGTGCAAGGCAGCTTGGCTGTCCTCAGCTTATTCCGCTGAAATCATACCGGAGTTGCAATCGGGCCTCTTCTTGGAGGGATGCAGATGATCTGGAGGTGCACAAGGATGCCCGATGTGCAGTGAACAAAGTCAATAACAGCACGGATGCCCTCTATCCCTCGTGGGAGCTGAATTCGTGCAGTTCTGCCGATTTTGACGCATGGTGGAAAGCCAGATTCCAAAGTCTGCCTGCTTCTGTCACTGCCCTCAAGGTTCTGTTTGATGGTTGGGAAAACTGGGTCGTTTTTGCGGATGGGGATGCCAAGACGCATATGATCCAGACTATCAAGGATATCAATGCGCAAATTATAGAAGGTAAATTTCTGATTCTGTCTGGGATTCGTTCTGTCCTGATGATTGATTTCTGACGTCTATTCTGTCTGTATCAGATCCCTCTTTGACCAGCGTAGGTGGGCAGTCTGTTCATGCTGGAGAAGTGATTGGTAAGTTTTTTTCTTTTAATTCTATTCTGTCCTTTCCAGCTGGATTGGTCTCTAATGTCTAATGCCTTGGTGCAGTCTCTTCTGTTATCGCTGCCGGGGACTTGGAGCTCCCTTCTACAGATGAAGGAGATGAGGTCCAGACAGAACAGACACCTGCCGAGGCCGCTCTTTCTGGCAGAAGAAAAAGGAAAGGACCTGCCCCTCCTCTGGACAATACCACGCGGCCTGGTATTTCTGGTAAGCTTGTGATGTTCCAACCATTCTTTTTTAAATTTATTCTGTCTTGCCTTCTTTTCCCTAACACTGCTTTTGTTCTGTGCAGCTGGAAGTCCTTCCCCTCCTCCTACCAAGTTGAAAAAACTTAAAAAGAGGAGTGATGAGGAGTATGTCGCCGCGGAAGAAGCGGCAGCAGCCCCCACCGCTACCTCTGAGACGGATGAAGAGCTGCGAGAGGCTTTTGAGGAGGTAGAGCAGGAAAAAGAATTGGAAGAGCTGGAAGAAACGCCTCAGGAAAAAACGGTAGTGATGGAAGGAGAGGTAAGTTTCATTTCTGTGATTCGTATCAGTTCCCTTCTTACCCTGTTTCTTCCATTCTGACCCCTGTTTTGTAGGAGGAAATCCCTGCTGAGGTGATTGCAGAGAGCATTGCCTTGGCGCAGAAGCAACAAGGGGGTCCAAGGGCTGAGCTGACTAGCTCAGAACTAGCCCTTTTTGAGGATGCCGAGGCAGAGCATTCTACTGCCGTTCCAGCGGCTGAGGATCAGGCGGAACGGTCTGCATCAGAACCTGTGGATCAGGCAGAACTGTCTGTTATGGTTCCGGAGGCTGAAGTGGAAACGACTGCAGCTGCTCCTGTGGTTGTGGTAATTTTCCTCCTTGACTGTTCATGTTTTCCTGCTGTTCTGTCTGTTCTAACAGTTGTAGTCTTTCCAGGTGGAAGTGCCTAAGGCTACTGGTGCTCTGGCTGCGGTATCCAGCCCCCTGAAGCCTCCCATTGTCGCTGTAAGTTTTCAATAACTTTTGAGCCTCCTTTATCTTCCACTTTCTGCCTGGTCTTAACTTATGTTCTCTTCTTCAGATGCCTATTCATTCCTTTCCAGGATCATCTGCCACGGCTTCTTTTGCTGATCCAGAACTTGAAAAGTTTGAAGCCATGGATCTGGATGCCCAATTGGACAGACTGGAGAAACTCAGCTCTCCTCCAGGCAAGGCAAAATCTAGGGCGGTGGAGGAAGCCATGGAGAGGTTGAAAATCTGGCAGTCCACTGAGCTGGAATTTGATGAAGATACAGGGGCTCTAGATCAGCTGATGAAGGACCTGGACCTGCTGCATAGACAGAACATGGCTCCGAGGCCTATTCTTGAGATGGGCCTAAGCCTGGCTAGAGATGTGCTTAATCTGCATGATCGCTATGAAGATCTTAGGCCTACGTTCAAAACTTCTGAGTTCTGCAAGGCCACACATGAAGCCAATCTGGCTGACTTTGCTAGGCAGAAAACAGAACTGGATCAGATGGTGGCTGGATATAAGGAGGCCAAGGCTACCGCGGATAAGTTGGAGAAGCAGATTGAAGAACTCCAAAAACAGCTGGCAGAGTGTAGGGAGGTGCAGAACAAACTTGGGGCTGGACTGAGTTCCAAAACTAAGGCCACCTTCCTTGTGCAAAGTATGGTTGCAGCTTCCAGGCCAGCCTTGGAAATTGCAGAGGCTTCAATTCACCAGGGGGTGTTGCTCCAGAAAGAACTGTCTGTCAAGAAAGCGAACCTGCAGGAGACTCTTAGAAAGCTAGGATTTTAGCTTCTTCTTTCTTTTGTTCGAATAATTTGCCGCAAAGGTGGCTATTTTTATATAAGCTTTCAAAGCATTTTTACTGCTTTTTATTCTTGATGCAATAACCGGACACGGTTTTGAAAGTAAAAAAAAAAAAAAAAACAGAACAACTTTAAAGTAAAAACAAATCTAAACAAGATTCCTTTTCAAGAAACAAAAAGGGTCAATCTTGTTCCTCTTCTATCCCAGGATCCGTTTGTACAGCCTGTGAATCCCACATGGTTGGATAGAACTTTTTTAACCATTTACCGTTGATTGGGGCAAAGTGAACAACTCCATCTCGGTCCTGCAACCTATATGCCCCCATTCCGAGGATTTGGTTAATTATAAAAGGGCCTTCCCATGTAGGTAACCATTTCCCATACCCAGCTATGTGTGCTCCAAGGGGCAGAATTGCCTTCCAGACTATCTCTCTCTCTTCAAAACTCTTGTTTTTGACTCTTTTGTTGTAGGCTCTCGATACAGCCTGTTTTCCTGCTAAGAGTTTGTTGAGGGTGTCAATTCTGCTTGCATCCAATCCTTCCAATTCCAGTAACATGGCTTGAGAGTAATCCTCCCCAGTGAGACCATGCTGGTGAGCAATTCTAAGAGACTGGACTGCTATCTCCATGGGAAGAATTGCATCGTGGCCGTAGGTTAGAGCATAGGGGGTCATGCCAGTCGCTTCTCTCTTCGAAGTTCTGTATGCCCACAAAGTTTCTGACAACTTCTCATGCCATTGCTTTGGATTTTTCTCTAGCATCTTTCTAATGATATTGATAATCACCTTGTTACTTGATTCTGCCTGTCCATTAGCTTGAGCATAGTAAGGAGTAGATTGAAGCAGTTTGAACTTGAATGTTTCTGCCATATCTAGCATGTCCCTAGATATGAAAGAAGAACCCCTATCGGTTGTGATTGATTCTGGAATGCCAAACCTTTGTATGATCTGTTCTTCTATGAAGGTGATGATCTCTTGAGATGTTGTGGTTTTTACTGGCTTGGCTTCTACCCACTTGGTGAAATAATCTGTGGCAACGATGATGAAACAGTGCTGCTGGTTGCTGGCTGGATAGATTTTGCCAATGAGATCCATTGCCCATCCCCTGAAAGGCCATGGTTTTACTACTGGATTCATGGGAACCGAAGGAGCCTGCTGGATTGGGCCGTGCCTTTGACAGGCTTCACATCCTTTGGAATAGTCGATGCAATCCTTCATCATGGTTGGCCAGAAGTAGCCATACCTTCTGATTAACCAGCACATCTTTCTTCCCCCTTGGTGAGCTCCACAGACCCCCTCATGGGTTTCTCCCATGACTTTCATGTATTCTGTCTTCCCGAGGCACCTTAATAGTACCTCATCCTTACTTTTTCGGACCAAATCTTCATTCCACATGAGGTAGTTTGTAGCCATGATTCTGACTCTTTTCTCAGAGGGCATAGTGGGATATCGTAAGTAAGTCATGATAGGCTCCCTCCAATCATCTTCAGTGATCGAGGCAGAATTGACTTCTATCTCCATTCCTCTCGTCAAAATAGATGGTAGACTTTTCCTTCCTATCTTGATGATCCTTTGGACGCAGTCTTCGGGCATTTGTATGCCTGATGCCACCTGAGCCAGTTCATTGGCTGCAAAGTTTTCCTCCCTTGGGATGTGCTCCCAAGTAGCTTCTCTAAATTCTGTTAGCAGATTTCTAGCTGCCACTAGATATACAGCCAGAGAGGGATTCAGACACTTATATTCTCCAGCAATCTGTTTTAGGACAAGCATGGAATCTCCCAAGATTTCCACGGACTGGACTCCTAATTCTACCAACATCTCGAGCCCTATAATCAAAGCCTCATATTCGGCCCTGTTGTTGGTGCATTGGAAATCTAGCTGGAAAGAATAGCAATGCCTGACCCCTAATGGTTCTTCCAGAACAATCCCTGCTCCTGAAGCCTTGTCTGTCTTCGATCCATCAAAATATAATTTCCAAGGTGTGAGATGAATCGAGTAGATTGGATTGTTAAGGCAAACATGAGCTCTAGTTAACAGATCTGCATTTGCTATGTCCAAAGAATCCATGTTTTCAATTTCCTCTCCCGGGTGATCTGCCAAAAAGTCTGCCACAGCTTGCCCTTTGACAGCTTTCTGGGGGACATACCTGAGGGTGAATTCTGTCAAAGCCAAAGTCCATTTCCCAATTCTGCCCCTCAGCATTGGTCTTGTTAGCATGTATTTGATTAAGTCAGTTTTGGCAATGATGTAGATAGTATGTGGCAGCATGTAGTGCCTGAGCTTCACAGCAGTGAAATATAAGGCTAGGCAAAGCCTTTCTATTGCGGAATACCTTCTTTCCACTTCTGTCAATGTTCTGCTTAGATAGTAGACTGCCTGTTCTTTTCCTTCTTTGTTATCTTGAACTAGCAGACTTCCAATGGATACTTCTGATGCAGATACATAAAGTTTGAGGGGTCTGCCCCTTTTTGGTGGGGACAGAACTGGTGGATTTGAGAGGTAATGCTTTATTTCCTGGAAAGCCTGTTGGTGCTGTTCTTCCCATTTGAATGTCTGTTCCTGCTTCAGTCTCAACAGGGAGGAAAAAGGTTGGATTTTTCCTGCAGAATTGGATATGAATCTCCTTAGGAAATTGATTTTTCCTAAGAGACTCTGAAGTTCCTTCTTGTTCCGAGGTGGTAGAGCTTCTATGATGGATTTTGCTTTATTTCTGTCAACCTCTATACCTCTCTGGTGGACCAAGAATCCTAAGAAATTCCCTGCCTGGACTCCAAAAACACATTTTTTGGGGTTCATTTTTAGCTTGTGCTGCCTCATTCTCAGGAATGCCTTTCTCAGACTTGCTACGTGATTTCCTTCCTCAGGGGATTTAATCACCACGTCATCTATGTATACTTCCAAAGAATGTCCTATCATATCATGAAAAATAGAATTCATTGCCCTTTGGTAGGTAGCTCCCGCATTTCTCAAACCGAAAGGCATTACAGTATACTCGAAAGCACCTATATGTCCTGGACACATAAAGGCTGTCTTGTGGATATCCTGTTCTGCCATCATAATCTGGTTATAACCTGCATTGCCGTCCATGAAAGATAGCATCTGGTTATGAGCGGCTCCATCCACTAGCATGTCTGCCATTGGCATAGGATATTCGTCTTTAGGAGATGCCTCATTCAGATTCCTGTAATCTACGCAGATTCTAACTGCCCCTGTTTTTCTTTTGAGAACAGGTACAATATTTGCTAACCAATCGGCATAGACGGCTGGCCTGATGAATCCTGCCTTGAGCAACCTTTCTATCTCCTCTTTGACCTTTAGTTCTGTGTCCATAGACATTCTTCTTCTGGCCTGTTTGACTGGAAGGTAGCCATCTTTAATTGGCTGCTTGTGCTCCACTAACTGCCTGTCCAATCCTGGCATCTCGTGGTAATGCCAGGCAAAACAATCTCTGAACTCCTGCAAAAGTGCCGTGAGTTCAGCCTTGAGTGGTTCCTTTAACAGTGTGCTGATGAAAGTAGGCCTTGGATCTTTTTCTGTCCCTAAGTTTATCTCCTGTAGAGGGTCCTCTACTTCTGGCAGGGAGTCATCTAGTGCTGCCGGTGCAAATTCCAACACTTCCTCCTGTAAAACTTCTTCCTCTTGTTCTTTTATGCTTTCATGGGTGAATTCTGCCATATTAATGGCTGGATTCTGAATGAAAAGTCTCCTTTCTCCCCAGTATATCAACAATCTTTTTGTGATGGATCGGATTGTTGCAGCTCGATCCTTGTCCAGTTGATTGGGACTAAACATCAGAATTCTGGAAGTTCGGCACAAGAAAGTCTATTCCAGTCCTCTAGAGAACTGGCTAGACCTTCTTCAATGAGTCTTTGGGCCGTGACACCATGGGGGCGGCCGTTCTGATTGACTCCAAGGAAAGTGTAGGGACCGAGGTCATCATGATAATACCTTGCTTCAAAGCACATGGCAGAGGGTAGGAATGGCCGTGGATCGGCCTCTATAATCTCCATGCAGCCTTCTTCATTCCATATTGCTAACTGCTGGTGGAGGGTGGAAGGGATACAAAGGCTCTGGTGAATCCAATCCCTGCCGAGTAGTGCATTGTAGGTGGTGGAGGTAGTGTCTATAACAAAGAATGCTATTTTCAACTCTTTGCTTCCGACTACGACATCTACATCTAAGATGCCGTGTATTTTCGTGATGCCCCCAGCGAAGTTGGTGACGGTTAATCGTGTTGGAATTAGATCCCTCTCTGTCCTGCCCAACTTGGTCAGCATTCTGTGGGGTAATAGATTAATGGCTGCACCTCCAACGGTCTGAGGTGATTTGCCATTTCTCTGGTTGGCCTGGCGAAACAAGGCTGCTCTGTAGCTGGTTTATTGGCTGTTCTGCCTGTCCTAGGGTCGTCTGCTTGCGGTTCTGGCGGCTCCTCTGCTTCTGCCAACCTACACTCAAAGCTCTCCTGGGAGAAAACGTCCCCTTCCAGAGTGCTTTCTTGTCCTTCGGTAGCCCTGAATTCACCTGGTAGGATGAATACCATGTTAATTCCCAGATCACCCTGTAGGAGGTCTTCTAATTCTGCGCCAAAAGCTTCTGTTTCTGGGTCCAATTCTTCACCAAATTCCATTAATTCTTCCCCATATTCTTCCGTCCAGTCATCCTGTTCTGCTACTTCGAGGGGCTCTTTCTGATCATCTGCAGAAGGTTCATAGTCTAATTGCTCTTCTTCATATTCCTCAGCGTAGTCGTCTTCTTTTTGTAACGGGGTAGACCCGGATTTCTCCAATGTCTGCGTGGTGTCAGGATGGCTGCCGGACGACGAGGCTATATGGATAGGAGACCTGGCTGGCGGCTCTGTTTTCAGCAATTCCCTTGACTGGCAAGCTTTCTGTTCTGTCTGGGGAAGTGTTTCAGGATTCTTTCCTTTCCTGGCAGGACTGGGTTGTGAACGTACCTGCGTATTATCTTGGCTTTTAAGATATGTGCAGTATTGCCTCTGGATTCTTCTTTTCTGGGTTCTGGTCAGCTCCAGAGTCGGTCTACCGCTTCTTCCTACGGAATACCACCTCCCTTCTATGATCGTTGCCAAGGGTCTTTCGTTTCCGGGCGTCTTGACTGGTATTTCCTTCCTGGGTTGCTCCGTCCTCCTCTCGCCGTAGTGTGTAGGCCTAAGACAGCTTTTCTGCCTTGTCTTGTCTCGGGATATAGTTCCAATTCTGTCAAAGACACTAGGTGTGGGCTGATTTTGCTTGTCTAGGACCACCTCTAGCTCTGTTTCACACTTGCACCTACTGCAGAGCACTACCCCAGCCGAGATGGTCGCTCTTGGTATCTGACTGGTCTCCCTTATGATTCTTCTGCCTCTGCTGCAACCAGCATCTGTGATAGGGTCGGTTTTCCTCTGTTCTGGCCAATTTAAGTTGACCATATTGACTTGCGGTTGAGGAAAAGGATCCGTTGTGACGGATGGTGGTTTTTCTGCCAGCTTCAACCTTCCTGCCGTTATTCCTTCTTGTACTACGTCCCTGAAAACGACACAACTATTGGTAGAATGGTTCCAAGAGTTGTGCCACCTGCAGTACTGTCTGCCTTTGAGTTCTTCCGGCTTCGGTATTCTGTGAGGCGTCTCTATTGCCTTCTGCAGTAGCATTTCGTCGAACAAGGCATCGACCTTGGTTAAGTCAAAAGAGTAAACCTTGTTTTGTGTTGGTTTGTTTGGAACGAATCCTCCTGTGAATGGTGGTGGCTTTTGGTCTTTGGGTGGCTTTGTGAGGGCTTTGCAACCGATGGGATGTTTCAGTTTTGCCATTTCTGCCACTGAAACCTCTTTCTCCTTGGATGCCTTATCAGCCAGTTCTGCCAGATCTCCGAACAATATCCCGTCGAACCTTTTCCTGAGAGAGATTTTAAGGGCGGCTTGGGCCATCTGGATGAAGTGTCTTTCTTCCATTGGGATTCGGCACTTCATCTTGAGCCTTCTGAACCTGGTTATAAAATCTTGCGCCGGTTCATCTTCACTCTGCTTGAGGGCAGCTAGATCACTGATGGTGACTTCTGGCTGAATCCTGTAATAGTAGTCATGGAAGACATTTTCCATCTGTTCCCAGGTTTGAACAGAGTTAGCTGGCAGGCTGGTGTACCAGGTAAAAGCTTGCCCAGAGAGAGAGTTGCCAAAAAGCCTTAATTTCAGCAGAGGGTTGTTTTCTATAGCTATGCATTGGACGGAGAACCTGCCTATATGTTCGACTGAGGAAGCATGGGGGTCTTCCCCGTTGAACAAAGTGAAGTTTGGCACTTTGAAACCTGGAGACAACGGTATTTGATCGATGTAGGCTGGGTATGGCTTTCTGTAAGTAGGCCTTTCCCCTCTTCTAGCCTCGGGTTCCATGATCTCTCTGATCATTCTTCGCAATGCCCCTACGTCATTTAAAGCATTGACTGGGGGAAAATTTTGTCCCTGTTCTGGCTGAACGTAATCAAACCTGGGCTCTGCCCTGAGTGGTCTGGGTGGAACTTCCTCCCTGTGTTCTTCCTGCTCTTCGACTTCTGGATGATTCCTCCAGTTTGCCCCCGGTCTATTCCTGTCATGATTAGCAAAAAGGTTGTTTCCCCCTCGGCCTCTCCTCCCTCTTGCAGGTGGAGGGAATGGATTAGGGTCCATCCTTCTGGGTCTATATGGCAATACTGCCGGTGGTTCAGGCAGAAGCGCCAAAGGTTGATCATGCGGGGCTGCATGATGTGGATTGGGCTGAGGTCCTGGCTGGTTCTGAGCCAGTGCCAGGTTATCTGGCTGGGCTGGGGCCTGATGTTCTTGATTAGGAAGGGCTCTCTCCCTCGGACCAGCCTGAATTTCTGTGTGGCCTGGCACTCCAGCCATCTGTGCAACTAGAGGATTTTCCTGGTATGGCCATATTAGTCCTGGCGGAGGGCCATAAGGAAGATCCAACTGCTGGATTACAGGGTCTGGGTTTGGATTTCTGGCCATGGCGGATTCTCGGTCCTTCCGGAACTGTCTGTTTACCTGCCATTGCATCATGGCTGTCATGTTATCGAGAGTGTCCTGGCTCCTTTGTACTGTGATCTCTTGTCGGAGTACTGACTCCTGTATTTGACTCATCCTTTTGGAGCCAGTCCTGGAACGTCTGCTTCCTGTACTGCCGTGGGCAGACTGCCTAGCGTCGCTTTCTTCTGATTCGAGGCCTTCTCTGAGAACCATCTTGTTTTTCTCCATGTCTGGTGTGGGTTCTGACTAGATCTTCCGGCTTTTGTAAATCTGTGAATGATTCTGTCAGAGTATGTATACTGAGAAGTCCCACCGGGCGTGCCAAATTGTTCACCCGTTTTCGTGTTTAACTCCTGATGTGGAAGGGCGAAGTTCCCCACTGGCTTGTAGACCACTAGTTGGTCGACAAGTCAGCTTTCTTTGGTGTGCGAGCATGCCACTGCTAGCAATGTAAATTCTAGCAGACTTATTTTTAGAGTGGATAACTTGCGCCTCAAGTTACTGACTTCTAAAACAAACGATTGTGAATTTGGGTGAGGAATATCTCCCAAGTAAGTTCTTTTCTTGCCTCAGACTGGTGAGGACTTTCACAATTTATCTCAGTATCAAAATGGTTGTTCTGGCCAGAATAGATAATAATAAAGTACTGTTTCAGGCAGAACTGCCTTTTACAAAATTAAGAAGGGAGAAATCAACTCTAGAAAGGCAAAAAGATGGCTGGAATCCCATTTCTGCCTGGGTAGAAACTTCTGATCCGGGCTGGACTGGGTATGTCTATGCTGGACTGTACTGTCAACAACTTTAGCTGCTTGGCTTCAGCTGTAAATCGATACCAAAGTTCAATTTTGGCAGAGCTTCAATCTACTTCAAGCCTTGGGAGACTTTTCGAGCGGGCAGAACTGCGACTTCTTCAGTTTGAAGAGACAGAAGTGGCTTTTCTCGAGGATTTAGCAAGCTGGAACTATGCTATAAAATTTGTTGAGGTTTTCATATTTGTGAAAACTCAAGCTGTGTTTATCTTGGCTTTTGATGAACCAAATTTGTAACGAGAGGGATCTCGCTTTCAGAGGACTTATTTTCTAAGTCTGAACTTTGGAATTCTGATCTAGAGTTGTTTTCCTGTTTGTGTTTTTTTTTGATTGATTGATGAATTGAGTGTCCTTGTCCCTTTGCCCTCTTTCGCTTTTATAAGAGATCTTCCTAAGGAGTTTTATTTTTAATCCTAAACAATGGGCGGCAAAAAGATCTCTTATAATGTAAAGTAAGTAGGGTTTCTAATCAAGGCAGATAGGCTCTGAGCAGTCACCTCCTAAAAAACAGTCCCTTCCCTGTTTTCCTGGGTGGCAGCTCTTTAATTCAACCAACGCCACCGTCTGTGTGGGCTTTTCATGGCGGTTTCGGCTCTTTTTCTTCTGTATTTTCTGAGTGGTTCCCTGTTTCCCGTTCTAATTTAGAAAGCGTGATCCGTGAGTTTCTTGGGAGATGGTGCACTGATTTGGAGCAAGATCTTGAATACAGATGGGTTTTTTATCTTTGATTGGCAGTGTTTTAGAGACGTCCCTCTCTCATTAAACCTTAGTTGGAAATGCTGACTTTTCCAAAATTGAGGCAATCACGTGGGTGTGTCTTTGATCCATTGGGTTTGAATCTATCGGAAATCACGGGCTGATCTTTGGAGCCCACTTCGAAAGTTTCCACATCTGGGCTTTCTTTGGGCCGAGGCCTCATTTCCAACACTCTTGGTGTGAAGCCCAATCTGTCTGGATCTTATTTTCGTTTTTCTCAAGTTTCTGGGCTGGGTAGGTAATTTTATTATGGGCTTGTGTCTTGGTCTTGGGTGTGTCGAATTTGGGCCCAAACACAAGCATGAAAACAATAAATCCATTCCCAATTCAACATAACATAGAGTGATTAAAAGATCCGACAAAATTAAATCCATTCCCAATTCAACATAACAGATAATGTAATCCATGAACCCATTAAACAGAAAATCCATGAACCCATTAAACAGAAAATCCATGAACCCATACCTATAAGCACATTATTAACAGATCGCAAAGCATATACCTAAAACCCTTTAACAAAACAACCTAATATCATTCAATGAATTTACAAGGGGAAGATAGGGTTTGTACTTACAGGTTGGATGAGCTCACTGATTCGACGGAGCCTGGAGAGTGCAACTTTTAATTAGAGCAGAAGTGAGAGAGCGAAATGTTATGTTGCGCGAAATCTGAAAATTTTAGGGTTCAGGGTTAGAAGTATAAGAATAAGAGCCAAATATAAAAAAATTTAGGGCGCGCGAAAATTTTTAGAGCGCGCGCTCTTTAAAACGTCGAAAGAAAAATCATGGCGAAAGTTCTACAAGAACCGACGTAAATCTAATATTCCACGACGGAAACACTGAACGTAACGCCGTTTATTTTGACGCTTCATTTTTCGGATTAATTTTAAATTTATGTTGAATATTTTGATATAAAGACGACTGCAAAACCATGTCGGGGTTAAGAAATTGAAAACGTTGTAAATTGTAATAGACGACTTACATATTAAAATGACGTCGTTTAAAGTAGAAACCATGTCGGATATTTTACTGCACGACGTAACATATGTATTCCACGACTCAACCACCGTCGTTAAAAATTAATACCCTAAACCCTTAAAACTAAATTATATAATTTAAAAAATTAAGTTTATAAAAGGGTTTATGGTTTTACAGCCTAATATATACCCTAGACTACCCAAAAATTATACTTTAAAAATAAACCCCAATAAATAACAACCCTAATCTCTAAACCCTAGACTCTAAACCCTAAACCATAAAACTAGAAGTGATTTTATGACTCATCAAAACAATTTTGTTTTGGATGGTCATTTTAAATTTTTGTTATTCAAAATGAATTTTTTCAAGGTTTAGGGGGAAGAAAATATATCAATGACTTCATAGGAGTTGACTTTGCATTTTTCTGATTTATTTTAAATTTATTTTGAATATTTTGATATAAAAATAATAAAATATTCTTATCACAACAACAAACCACGTCGGTGTTAATAAATTGTAGACGTTGTAAATTGTAATAGACGACTAAGTTGTTAAAATGACGTCGTTTAAATGAGAAACCATGGCGGATATTTAACTATCCGACGTAAAATATATATTCCACGACTTAACCGCTGTCGTTACAAAGTACTACCCTGAACCCTTAAGAAATTGAAGACGTTGTAAACCATAAACGACTCAATTGTTCAAAGAACGTCATCTAAATATCCTTTTACGTCGGATTTGTTTAAAACGAAACAACAAAAAACGACGGCTTTTGACTTTATTACGTCGTTGGAAAAGTATTACACGTCGGTTACGCAATTTGTATGTTTGTTTTTTTTTTAATTTAAGAAAACCTCAACAAATTTTTACATTATATATTATAGACAAAATTTGTACATTATACATAAATATCAAGTGTTCAATAATTCCCCTATTCCAGGTGAAGGCAAACAAACTCTGCCCATTCATTCCGGACTTCATCAATTGCTTCTTGGGGGTATGGCTCTTCCTGTTTTCCCTTGGCATACTGCATAAACAATGATTATTAGGGTTTATAAATAAAAGGAAATTCAATCACAGACGACCATAACCGACGTAGTATATCTATTCAACGACGGTAATTTTACATCACAGTCGTTGATAATACAAAAAACGACGTAAAATGTATGAAGGTAATTTTTCTTACCTTCTTCTCAAACCCCAAGGAAGGATCCATGATGATGTCCCTCATGAAGCGCATCACATAATACCCGCATTCGACACTGCTGGGTTGCTTTGGTGTGCCTGACAGAGTTTTCCAAATAACTGCCTTACGGCCTGGTCTGGCAATGTGAGAATTATAAATTTTTATAGCACTGTTCACGATATTTTTGGCCTCTTCATCGACCACACGATTTCCTGGCAGAGGATCCAGAAAATAGACGGTTTCACTCTTTGCTCTTACAATCAGCAAGATCCAATGACGGCTGCACAAAATTAATATAAAAACGACGGTTATTTAAAAAAACGACGTATTATAATATTTCACACGACGAAATAAAGTAGCAATCGACGACATTATATATTTATAACGACGATAAATAACTACCGACGTGGTTAGTAGTTTCAAACGACTCAATAAAATAAAACACCGACGTGGTTAGTTTATACGCTGTCATTTATTGAAAATCATAAAAACAAAATCCTGTTAAGGAGACTAACCCTGGATTGTAAGGCATCAGGAAAATCTGTTCACCGTCAGTCCTCTGAAGTCGAGCTGCTAGTAGGCATGATCTGTCAGCTATTGTGCCAGAGCTGGCACTAACTGTAGCAGGGTCGATAAAGCCAACCATGGAGCACATATTTGCTCGTTTCAAAACATCGTGTAAGTACCTAAATATATAAAATAATATAAACAAGTCAGCACAAAAAAACACACGACGGTTATGTATAACAAAACGACGTATTATAAGATTTCACACGACGTACTGAAATAGACAACGACGTTATAATATATTTATCACGACGGTACATACTAACGACGTCGTTAGTTAGTTAAGACGACGCAATAAATAAACCAACGACGTATTATTTTAGAATGACAAACCTCATATATACAAAAAAACACACGACGGTTATGTATAACAAAACGACGTATTATAAAATTTCACACGACGTACTGAAATAGACAACGACGTTATAATATATTTACCACGACGGTACATACTAACGACGTCGTTAGTTAGTTAAGACGACGCAATAAATAAACCAACGACGTATTATTTTAGAATGACAAACCTCATATATACAGCAATGACAGTGGCTCCTATTTCTTCCATGCCTGCAAATTGTGTAATATCTTCAGGCAGGAGGAAGGTATCGCGCTCTAGACCAAAGACCTCCTTATCAATTGTAAAGTGCAGGGTCTTATCCTGAGGCACGAGTGTCGTTTCCACATAACGACAAAGGGATTTTAAAGAAGATGGCGCCTCCATATTTGAATAATCAACACCTTTAATAACCTGTTTAAAGAAATAAAAAAAATGACGTGGTAATTCAATAAAAACGACGGTTTAAGGAATAAAACGTCGTCTGAAAGAATTTAAACGACGGTGAGAAAACCGTCGTGGTGAATAATTTATTACGTCTTAGAAAAACATTCCGCCGTCTAAGTTGTAAACAAACGACGGTTTAAAGAAAAATATCGACGTCTGGAATTTTGAAAAACAAATAAAAAAGGCAAAGTTATGTGAACATACCTGGTCGTCATCTTCTTTCTCCTTTTCATCTTGTTTTTCTTCTTTATTCTCTTCATATATGACGTCGGGAATGACTAACTCCGTCATCTAAAAACCACAAAGTTTTAAAAATAACGACGTTTAATGGCGTGTAAAACAAGTAAACTAAATACGACGTGGTATTGAAATACAAACGACGGTTTAGTTTTAAAATCGTCGTGGTATGTATTTCAAACGACGGTTTTATTAATAATAACGACGTCTATTGGTTTTTAAAAAAACAGAGAATTCAAAGTTCAGATATGTTACCTTTTCTTCCTGATGTTTCCCATTTTTGGCAGTATCATCCTCAAAATGCTGGGATCTCACATCACCTCCAGAGCAGCTTGCTTTGTCAGACATTGGATTTTTGGGACTTTGGCTAATTCTGGGTTTAAGCATGCTTGGATCAAAATTGGGAATTAATTGGGAAAGCTGACTCAGGAAATGCTCCCTCTCAGCCTCTACCAATTGTTTCGTTCTAGCCTCCATCCTTAAAGCCTCTTCCCTTGCCTTAGCCTCCATCTTTTTAGTCTCTTCTTGAAGGAGAACTCTTAAACTGTCCTTCAAACGGTCGTCAAAGCTCACTCTCTGTGGTTTGGGTAAATTGAAATATTGCCTTGGTGAGATCCCAGCACCTACTCCTCTGAGTCTGCCTGGATGCTCGGGGCCCAAAGCCATGGTCAGCACATCATTGCTGCCAGAAACATTGACTTTGCCTTCCGAGACTTGTTTTTGCAAATCATCCTAAAACAAAGATATATAAAAAAGTAAGAACAAAAACACACGACGGTTATTTATATACAAACGACGTATTATATAATTTCACACGACGCAATAACATATAAATCGACGTTATTATAATTTATCACGACGGTAGTTATACCGACGTGGTTAGTTTTTTAAAACGACGAAATTAATAAACCACCGACGTCTTATGCTTTATTTACAGACAACAGAGGGATGATTCAATATTCACACCTTTAACGACGTTGTTTAAAACATTTCGACGTAGTAATTTAATACAGACGACGCGAAAATGAACCACCGACATCTTATGCTATAATTACAGAAAACAGAGTTGTGATTCCTGATTTAGACCTTTAACGACGTTTTTTAAAATATGTCGACGTGGTAATATCATTCACACGACGCAAAATATAACATAAGACGTAATAAGAATTATTCACAGTTTAATAAAAATTTAAAACAGAGTGAGTAGGCTTACAATTAATTTTGCTTTCTCTGCCACCTTTGGATCAGGGATGTTACCATGTTTGTCCTGTCTAGCTCTCTTCCATAAGGTAGATCGATCAATTTCTACCCCAGGCATGGTTTCCTCTAATTGATCCTCCAAACCAGCATATCCTTTTCAAGACAATCGATGATTGTACTCGAGTTTCTCCCTAATCTGTGCATGTTGAGAATGCACAGACTCAAAATCTTTGGATAACCTTGAAGCTACAAAGGCATCCCATTGTGCTTTCTCTATGAATTTATATGTTTCAGGGGGTTGGCTTAATCTCTCCCTGTCATTGGTGTATGGAAGGATATAATGCCTCGTTAGTGTAGACTTGAAATCCTTCCATTTCTTGGCAGCAGAAGCTAAGACAGAGTTCTTGCCCCCTTGACCTACCACAAAGGCAATGTCAACTGCTTCCCAAATCTGCTCCTTTATATCCTTGGGGATTTGAGCCCATTTCAAGTCCACAAGTGAAACTCTGGAGCGTGCCAACACACCAATATAGGACTGCATCTCACTATGTGCTTGGCCAATTCCTTTCCCCCTTTTATTGTACTCAACAATTGGCCTCAGTTTCTGAAGTTTTCTCTTCACAACACGAGGCATTGTGCTCATACCTCGACCAGCCTTTGAATCATCAGAGATTGTTGTCGCGCTGGTTGGTTCTATATCAGCAGATGATGAAGCAAACTTCATCTTCTTCGAAGACTTCATTATCTTCGAAGACTTCTCTTGAGGAGGTACCATTCCAAGGTCCTTACCTCCATTTTTCTTGGAGCCAGAATCCTTACTTTGGTCTTGGTGAGAAACCATTTTTACAGACAAAACTGCAAGTGAAAATATTTCAAGAAAAGATTAAGAACACAAACGACGGTTATTAATAAAATACGACGTATGATATGATTTTAAACGACGCAATGAAATAATATCAGACGTAATAAATGTTTAAAACCAAGGTAATTAAACAACGACGAAATAATTAACTATAAATGACGTGATAATTAACTATAAACGACGGAATATTTATATAACGTCGTGGTATTGATGTTCACACGACGTCAGTAGTAATATACCGTCGTCTATATAAGGATCCAAAACCCTTCTTTCTTTCTCTGTGAATGTTTGATTGCAGATTTGATTTTTCTGAACCATGGTTTTTGTTTTCTAATTTGATAAAATACAAGGCCAAGAAAGAAAGTTTTTGAATCTTATATAGACGACGGTATTTTAATATGACGTCGTGGTATTAACATTCACACGACGTAAAACAATAAGATACTGCCGTCTATATTAGATACCAACCCTAATTTTTTTTCTTTATATTTTATCAAATTAGGGAAAAACAAAAACCATTGTTCAGAGAAATCAAACCTGCAATTAAACAAGCAAATAAAAAAAAGACTATAATTTTAAAAACAACTTTGTCAATTTTCAGACGACGCTAGAACGACTGACGAACCGTCGTGGTCTACATATTTAACCACGTAAATAAGAAGCTACCGTCGTCTTATTTAGTTGAGGTAGTTGTCTTCAAAGTTGGAAACTTTCCCTCTTTGTCTGTATATTTTATCGAACTTGGAAAGAAGTAAAATGATTTTGGCCAGAAAAAAGGTAAAAAGATTTTTCAAACAAAAAACGTATGAGCATGCAAAACAGCAACCAAAATAGTGAAAATGAAAGCTTACCTTTTGCGTGCAATGAAAGCAAGAGGAAGACGATCGATGTTTAAGTTCAGAGACGACGAAGAAGACGAGAGGAAGACGATGAGATACTCTGACAGTGCTCTGACAAGGAAAAAAGTCTAAAAGTTTTCTCTGGGAGATTGAAATTTTTAATCGGGTTTGGAAATAGTGCATGTGTAAGTCAGGTAGACGAAAAGTTGCTTACATATAAAACCATTTCAAAAAAAATAATACGGCGGTTACATATGACTACGACGTATAAATTACAAAATACGACGGTAAATTTAACTTCGGACGTGGTAAATAAATACGACAGTAGTGTTGTAGGTACCGTCGTAGTAAACTCAAAAATTAAAGTACATAAGTAATAACTCGCGTCATGGTAGATTATTTAACACGTTGGTTTTATTAATGTACCGACGTGGATTTCTGTAATATACGTCGGTAATACCGACGTTGATTTTACAATTTAAACGGCGGTTTTTTGTAAGGACCGCCGTTGGTTTTAAAAATTTATTCTATAAATTTGTCACTTTCATTCATTTTCGGTTTACATTTAGGGTTCCAAGTTCTTCCTCTCTCAGAGACACTGTCTCTCACGTCTCAAAGACAATAATTTGGATGTCTTTCTCAAAGAGAAATTGAGCTTACTCGCATCAAATATATGTCCACAAGAAGAAGCTTGTCAACTAGCCTTCTCACTTCCTTGATCAAGCCTGATAGGACACTTAGTGCTTCTGAATACTCCTTGCTTTCCATCAAAAGAGATGCAAGCCTGGCCTCCACTCGCTGTCAAAGGAAAGTTCGCTTCTCAGGGAAATCTGAAGATCAGATGTGCCTGATCCTCTGCTTGATTTTCTTGGCTAAGAAGATCCGTCAGATCCAAACTGTTAAAGAAACTGAAACTGTTAAAGAAACCCTAAACTAACACGACGCAATATTTGTTTTGCGACGTGGAATCTTTTCATTTAACGTCGTTAGGTTTAATATAACCGACGTGGATTTGAATTTTTAAATTATGAATAGAATTTTTTTTCCCGTGACCTTTCAGTTTATTTTTCAATTACAGTGCGTTATAAATAGAGTTTTTTTTTTCCGGAGGAAATTTAAAATGAAGGAAATTAATGTTCTGGAATATGTAAAGTTTTTTTTTTGGATGACAGATTTAAATAAAATAAGAATATAAAAACAACGACTGTTTTTGTATTACTGTCGTCGTTTTTTGTCGTCTTAAGTAAGACTAAGACGACGTAATATATTTGTTGAGCGACGTTGATTTGTTTTTTAAACGTCGTTAGATATAATATAACCGTCGTTGAAAATTGTCTCTCTGATTGCAAATTTGCAACGACGTTAGGTATAATATTTGGAGATACACAAACGCACACACATCATCAACTTCCAAAAAATTGTCTCTCTGATTGCAAATCTGTGTCATCTGTTAAGATTATGATGTGGAACAGAGTTCCATCTGGTAAGATTTCGTAACCCTTGTGATCTCAGACAAATCTGATTATGTCGGCGGTTTTCTATATAAACCGTCGTGGTTATTTCAATTCTTGTCATTAAGTAGATCTACCGACGTAGGATAAGAAAATCAAAGAAAAAAATTGTTAACAAAAATTCTTATTAAGACGACGGTTTAAATTAAAGGTACGACGTATAAAATGAATAAATACGACGTTAAATTTTATAGTACGATTTAAAGATAACGTCGTAGAACTATACGAGAATGACGTCGATATATTTATATTTTCCGTCGTTGTACATTAATTTAATACGGCGATATTTTGTATTTTAAAGCCGTGGATTTGTTTGTAATTATACGGCGTCTTATACGAAAACCTCGTCGTGTTATTTTATGAGTAAAAACAGCGGCTTTTATTGAAATCGTCGTCTTCACTTTCTACGTCGGTCGATTCATAACTTCTGCCGTTATTTGTTGGCTTTGATTTTACACTGCGGAAATCTGTTTCAAATAGACGTCGGTTTTTTAATTAGGTACGTCGTTGTTTTTGAACAGCCATTTGAATCTCCATTTTTTAGTTGTCTAATGTGGTATTACACGACGGTGTTTTTAGAACCGACGTCTTTTTAAAAACCACGACGGTTTTCACTTAGACCGTCGTTGTTTTCTGGTCGTCTTTTTCACTTTTTGTAGTAGTGAAGAAGTGTGGCCCAAATTGGTTTTGTCTTTAAGCTCATATTCCTCTTGTGCCACTCAGCTCCTAACATGCATGAATTGTATCAAATGTCATCCCCTTGCTGTCTTAACCTACAAAGCACACAAACATAGGTAAGAGACTCAAACTAAAGAGAAGCTAACAAAATTACTAAGGAAAGAAGGCATGCAAATGTGTGAAATTATGACCTTATCAAGGAGTCATTTGGTGAGTCTTCAGTCAAATCCAATGGCTAAAACTATGCAATACACCAACCACTCCATTTCATAACGAACTTCGTACGAACTTGAATTGTCCAATTTATTAGACTAATTGATATCGGATTGAGTCCAAAACTTGGGCAATGTCATAATGTTGGGGGAGGAATCATTTTGTTAGTTTTGAGTGAGATCCAAAGGCTAAAACCATGCAATACACAAACCACTCCATTTCAGAATGACATTCGTATGAACCTGAATTTTTTTATATTCATGGACCAGTCGTTATCGAATTGAGTCCAAAACATGGGGAACATCATAATATGTTGGGTGGAGTCATGTGGTGAGTTTTGAGTGAAATCCAATGGCTAAAATTATGCAATACACCAACCACTCCATTTCAGAACGAACTTCGTACGAACCTGAATTGTCCAATTTCATAGACCAATGGATATCGTATTGAGTCCAAAACTTGGGGAACAATATGGTGGGAGGAGTCATTTGGTGAGTTTTGAGCGAAATCCAATGGCTGACTATGCAATACCCCAACCACTCCATTTCATAACAAACTTCGTATGAAGCTGAATTGTCCAATTTCATGGAACTATCGATATCGGATTCAGTCCAAAACTTGGGGAACATCATAATATGGTGGGAGGAGTCATTTGGTGGGTTTTGAGTGAAATCCATTGGCAAAAACTATTAAATACACCAAGCACTCCATTAGAGAACGAGGTTCGTACGAACATGAATAGTCCAATTCCATGGACCAATGGATATCGGATTGAGCCCAAAACTTGGGGAACATCATAATATTGCGGGAGGAGTCATTTGCTGAGGTTTGAGCAAAATCCAATGGCTAAAACTATGCAATACCCAAAACACTCCATTTCAGAACGAACTTCATACGAACAAGAATTGTCCAATTTCAGGGACCAATGGATATCGGATTGAGTCCAAAACTTGGGGAACATCATAATGTTGAGGGAGGAGTCATTCAGTAGGTTTTATGTGAAATTCAGTCTCGAGAACTGTGTAATACACCAACTACTACATTTTAGAATGAACTTCGTACGAACCTGAATTGTTCAATTTCATGGACCAATCGATATCGGATTGAGTCCAAAACTTGGGGAACATCAGAATTTGGTGGGAGGAGTCAGTTGGTGAGTTTTGAAAGAAATCCAATGGCTACAACTATGCAATACCCAAAACACCCCATTTCAGAACGAACTTCGTACGAACCTGAATTGTCTAATTTCATGGACCAATCGATATCGGATTGAGTCCAAAACTTGGGTAACGTCATAATGTTGTGGGAGGAGTCATTTTGTGAGTTTTGAGTGAAATCCAATCTCTATAACTATGCGATACACCAACTGTTGAGCCAATCTCACAAGTGCACGAACCGTTTATAGTATAGCTTATGTAAATACGATGTCGATCCCACGGAGAATGGTAACTTGGTTCCAAGTTAAATTACTTTGAATGGTGGAAAAACAGAAAATAAAGAAACTGACAAACTAACTAAAGGCAAGGTCAAATTCAATAATGCCTCTTGCTAATTACTCAAGGTCTGGGACAGAGTCCTAGCACCACACATGCACTCGAAATGGGGGGTTTTGTTGTTGAAATGAAAACAAGAAAGTGAAATGAAAGTACTGGAAAGTAAACACTGGCAGCAATCAAGAAGTTGTGATACAATGATTGAAAGTTGTTAGAGCCTTGGAATCCACCACTAGTCTTCCTATTCAAGTTTTGAATGCATAGAAATTGACTCAAGCTTCATCAACAATAGATTATCGCATACAAGCCTATGGTATCTAGGTGCAGGGTGCTTGATTCTCCTAAGGCATGTGATTGTGCATGGTATCTACACAACCCGTGATCTTTAATATGCAACCTAAGCATGGTATCTACTTAGAATAAAGCATGCAAGAGTCATTAAGCTCCTTGAGAATATGATAATCACACAAGTCCTAGAACAACCTGTGGTTATTAACCCCTTGAATGATTCTTAGGCCATTCATATGTTGCTTGTGAAAGGAGAGTAGAATTGGTGAATCTAAACCCCTTCCCAACCTGTGCTAGATGCATAAAATCCTAGTTAGCTACTCCAAGAAAACATACATCAAGCACATAATAAAGTGGAGATTAACAACTTGATAATGAAAGCCAGGAAATCAATTAACTATAAAATCATCCATAACATTGAATATTCATGACTAGGGCTTCATCCTAAGCCCTAACTAAATGGATTAGTTAGACATAACTATGAATACAGAAAATAATAAATACATAGATAGAATAAAGAGAAGAGAAGAACTAGATGGTGGCAACACGGTAGTTCCCAGAATAGCTCCAAGGTCTCCCTCCTTTGCAACTAGCTCCCTTCTCTCTTGTGGTGAATCTGAATGTGTGAGTGATGGATGAAAATGAATCTGTCTCTCTTCTATGTCTTTTTTTGAATGAGTGTGCAGCTCTCCATTTATTAAGTGCCAATTTTGTCCTCCCCTCTAGCTGGTGAAACACACTTCTCTTAGCTGCTCCCAATTGCCTCAGCTGCTCAATAAATGCCAACTGCTCCAGCTGCCCAATAAAAGCCAATTGCTCCAGCTGCCCAATAAATGCTTTGGTTTGGTCTCTTTATGGCAAGCTTTGACATTTGTTCATTTTTCTGAGTTCCCAAGCTGATTTGTCTCCCATGTGTGGCTGCTCTTATGTGTAGCACATGGCTCTAGGGATGTAGCCACATTAAATGTGATGGCAGTCAACTATGACTTTTCTGTGAACTTGGTTTTGAGCCTTTGACGTGCTGAGGGCTCCTGATTTATCCAATTGGGCTGAACTTTGGATATGTTATAATAGACACCCATTGGAACAACTTCTATCAAGGGTGTCTCCTCATTCGACCTGTGTAAGTTACTGAAATGAGGCCTGCAAGATGACCAACGAAACTGGACTGACAAGGAGTATGGCCCAAATTGGGTTTGTCTTTACACTCATATTGCTCTTATCCCAATCAGCCCTTATCAAGCGTGGATTGCATCAAATGTGATCTCTTGTTGTCGTAATGTACAAAACAAACAAAAAGAGGTAAGTGACTCAAAATAAAGAGATACTAAGCAAAGTCACTAAGTAAAGAGGGCATGCGAATGTATGAATTTATGAACTTATCACCAACCACTACATTTCAGAACGAACTTCGTACAAACCTGAATTGCGCAATTTCATGGACCAATCGGTATCAGATTGAGTTCAAAACTTGGGGAACATCATAATATGGTGGGAAGAGTCATTTGGTGGGTTTTGAGTGAAATCCAATCTCTAGAAAATTGCAATACACCAACCACTCCATTTCATAACGAACTTCGTACGAACCTGAATTGTCAAATTTCACGGACCAACTGATGTCGGATTGAGTCCCCAACTTGGGGAACATCATAATGTTGTGGGAGGAGTCATTTCGTGAGTTTTAAGTACAATCCAATTGCCAAAACTAGGCAATACACTAACCTCTCCATTAGCGAATGAACTTCGTACGAACATGAATAGTCCAATTTCTTAGACCAATCGATATCGGATTGAGCCCAAAACTTGGAGAACATCATAATATGGTGGGAGGAGTCATACAGTGAGTTTTTTGTGAAATCCAATGGCTAAAACTATGCAATACACCGACCACTCCATTTCAGAACGAACTTCGTACCAACCTGAATTGTCCAATTTCATGGCCCAATCGATATCGGATTGAATGCAAAACATGGGGAACATCATAATATAGTGGGAGGAGTCATTTGGTGGGTTTTCAGTGAAATCCAATGGCTAAAACTATGCAATACACCAACCACTCCATTGCAGAACGAACTTCGTACGAACCTTAATTGTTCAATTTCATGGACCAATCGAAATCGGATTGAGTCCAAAACATGGGTGTTGTGTTCCTTCCAAGTGCCAATATATGGTTAGTATAATGGTACAAGTAAGGGTGTCGAACCACAGGGACCGGTTGGACCTCTATAAATTACTAGTTTTGAAAGAACCCTAACTAAAAATGAAAGTGACAATTTGAAAGTAGTTTTTGTGTTGTAAATGAAAAATAACTTCAAATGCAAAAAGAATATAGTAGTGAATAATATATTGATGTAGAAAGAATAGGGAAGAGACTAGGGATTTCGAATTCACCATTGCAAAACTAATTCCATGTTTATAAAATTAAACCGTACTGAACTGCCAACCTATTTCCAGAGTTCGTTTTACATATATATGATCAGCCATATGATGTGTGGTTTTGATCAAATTCTCCTAATCTGCAACCTAGTTGGGATGTTCAACTTTGGTTCCAAGTTAAGAGTCATTAGCATGCAAGAAAACGTTAAAGAACCAAAGAAAATACACAGCATGATGTTTGCATAGCATTCTTCATTCATTCACATGTCTAACAAGATTAAGCATGATGTTTACTATAACCTTGTCTAGATAATCTGTAGGCGACTCTAATGGTGATCAAACATTAAAATTGACAAACAAATTGAACAATAGATTCAGTGAATGAAACAAGAAACAGATTGATGAACTGAATACTTTAACTTAGAAACATGGATCAATGTTGCAAGGCTACATCGAAAGCCCTAGCTATGAATTTAGTTACACATCATGTTCAAAGAGATTAAAACAAAAATAAACAACATGAGTGAAAATAAATTCATGAGAGGAAACCCTTGAACCAATTCTGATGTTGAACTTCTCCAAGAACCACCTCTTGCGCTGAGTCCTGATGGTGAAAATATATGGACGGCTAGGGTTTTAGTGTGCATGAAAGGAGAGAATAACCAAGAAGTCAGATCTAGGGTTGTGAAATTCGTCCAAAATAAATAGGGGTTTTAAAAGTGGCTAAAAGGCAAGTTTTTATGGGGTAAACAAGGCTGCAAGATGTTCCAAAGATATCCTAACGAATCAGCCTTTATTTTGCACGTTTTTGCCTTATTTGGCACCGCCAAATCAGGCTAGAAATCCCCATTGCTTTCCCATTCTGCTCTTAGTCTTCAAACAAGCCAGGTTCGCCTTGGATTCTTTATTTGGACTTCAAAACAGGTCACGAAACTTGTTTCCCCATTTGAATAAGGGTCAGCTCCAAAAATGGCATGTTTTCATTTCTTTTGCCTTCAACTTGATCCTAAAGTATATGCAACTGCATACTAACACAAAATAGGATAAAACGCAACAAGTTTAACTCAAAAACATCACAAATATACTAGAAATGGATGGTATAAATGTATAAATATATGGGTTATCAATGGGGAACATCAAAATGTTGTGGGAGGAGTCATTTGGTGAGTTTTGAGTGAAATCCAATGGCTAAAACTATGCAATACACCAACCACTCCATTTCAGAACGAACTTCGTACCAACCTGAATTGTCCAATTTCAGGGACCAATCAATATCGGATTGAGTCCAAAACTTGGGAAACATCATAATATAGTGGGAGGAGTCATTTGGTGGGTTTTCAGTGAAATCCAATATCTAGAAATATGCAATACACCAACCACCCCATTTCAGAACGACCTTTGTACGAACCTTAATTGTTCAATTGCGTGGACCAATCCAAAGCGGATTGAGTCCAAAACTTGGGGAACATCACAATGTTGTGGGAGAAGTCATTTGGTGAGTTTTGAGCGAAATCCAATGGGTAAAAACTATGCAATACACCAAGCACTCCATTTCAGAACGAACTTCGTACGAACCTGAATTGTCCAATTTCATGGATTAATCGATATAGGATTGAGTCTAAACTTGGGGAACATCATAATGTTGTGGGAGGAGTCATTTGGTGAGTTTTGAGTACAGTCCAACAGCCAAAACTAGGCAATACACCAACCACTCCATTAGCGAACGAACTTCATACGAACATGAATAGTCCAATTTCTTGGACCAATCGATATCGGATTGAGCCCAAAACTTGGAGAACATAATAATATTGTGGGAGGAGTCATATGGCGAGTTTTGAGCGAAATCCAATGGCTAAAACCGTGCAATACACCAACCACTACATTTCAGAACGAACTTCGTACGACCCTTAATTGTCCAATTTCATGGACCAATCGATATAGGATTGAGTCCGAAACATGGGGAACATCATATTGTTGCGGGAGGTGTCATTTGGTGAGTTTTGAGTGAAATTCAATTGCCAAAATATGGGTAACATCATAACATTGTGGGAAGTGTCATATGGTGAGTTTTGAGCTAAATCCAACGGCTGAAACTATGCAATACACCAACCACTCCATTTCATAAAGAACTTCGTACGAACCGGAATTGTCTGATTTGGTGGACCAATCAACATCAGATTGAGTCCAAAACTTGGGGAACATCATAATACTGTGGGAGGAGTTATTTAGTGGTATTTGAGTGATATCCAATCTCTAGAACTAATACTCCAACCAATCCATTTCAGAAAGAACTTCGTACGAACCTGAATTGTCCAATTTCATGTACCAATCGATCGGATTGAGTCCAAAACTTGGGGAACATCATAATATTGTGGGAGGAGTCATCTCGTGGGTTCTAAGTGAAATCCAATCTCTAGTACTATATAATACAACAACCACTCCATTTCAGAAAGAACTTCGTACGAACCTGAATTGTCCGATTTCATGGACCAATCGATATCGGATTGAGTCCAAAACTTGGGGAACATCATAATATTGTGGGAGGAGTCATTTGGTGGGTTTTGAGTGAAATCCAATCTCTAGAACTATACAATACACCAAAAACTGAATTTCACAACGAACTTCGTAAGCACCTGAATTGTCCGATTTCATGGACCAATCGATATCGAATTGAGTCCAAAACTTGGGGAACATTATAATGTTGCGGGAGGAGTCATTTGGGGAGTTTTGAGTGAAATCCAATGGCTAAAAACAATGCAATACTCCAACCACTTCATTTCAGAACGAACTTCGTACGAACCTGAATTGTCCGATTTCATGGACCAATCGATACCGAATTGAGTCGAAAACATGGGGAACATCGTAATATTGTGGGAGGAGTCATTTGGTGGGTTTGGAGTGAAATCCAATCTCTAGAACTATACAATACACCAACCACTCCATTTCAGAACGAACTTCATACGAACCTGAATTGTCCAATTTCATAGACCAATCGATATCAGATTGAGTCCAAAACTTGGGGAACATCATAATGTTGTGGGAGCAGTCATTTTGTGAGTTTTGAGTGAAATCCAATGGGTAAAACAATGCAACACCCTAACCACTCCATTTCGGAACGAACTTCGTATGAACATGAATTGTCCGATTTCATGGATCAGTTGATATGGGATTGAGTCCGAAACTTGGGGAACATCATAATGTTGTGGGAGGAGTCATTTGTGAGTTTTGAGTGAAATCCAACGGCTAAAACTATGCAATACACCAACCACTCCATTTCATAACGAACTTCATACGAACCTGAATTATCCAATTTCATGGACCAATCGATACCGGATTGAGACCAAAACTTGGGAAACGTCATAATATTGTTGCAGGAGTCATTTGGTGAGTTTTGAGCGAAATCCAACGGCATAAATTATGCAATACACCAACCACTCCATTTCAGAACGAACCTGAATTGTCCGATTTTAGGGACCAATCGATATCGGATTCAGTCCAAAACTTGGGGAACATCATAATATGGTGGGAGGAGTTATTTGGTGAGTTTTGAGTTAAATCCAATGGCTAAAACTATGCAATACACCAACCACTCCATTTGATAACGAACTTCGTACGAACCTGAATTGTTTGATTTCATGGAACAATCGATATCGGATTGAGTCCAAAACTTGGGGAACAACATAATACGGTGGGAGCAGTCATTTGGTGGGTTTTGAGTGAATTCCAATCTCTAGAACTATACAATACACCAACCACTCCATTTCAGAACGAACTTCGTACGAACCTAAATTGGCCAATTTCATGGACCAATCGATGTCGGATTGAGTCCAAAACTTGGGCAATATCATAATGTTGTGGGAGGAGTCATTTGGAGAGTTTTGAGTGAAATCCAATTTCGAAAACTGTACAATACACCAACCACTCCATTAGAGAACGAACTTCGTACGAACATGAATAGTCCAATTTTATAGACCAATCGATATCTGATTGAGCCCAAAACTTGGGGAACATCATAATATGGTGGAAGGAGTCATATGCTGAGTTTTGAGGGAAATCCAATCGCTAAAACTATGCAATGCAGCAACCACTCCATTTCAGAACGAACAACGTACGAACCTAAATTGTCCAATTTCATGGACCAATCGATATCGGATTGAGTCCAAAACTTGGGGAACATCATAATATTGTGGGAGTTGTCATTCGGTGGGTTTTGAGTGAAATCCAATCTCTAGAACTATTCAATACATCGACAACTCCATTTCAGAACGAACTTCGTACGAACCTTAATTGTAGAATTTCATGGATCAATCGATGTCGGATTGAGTCCAAAACCTGGGCAACATCATAATTTTGTGGGAGGAGTCATTTGGTGAGTTTTGAGTGAAATCCAATTTCGAAAACTGTACAATACACCAGCCACTCCATTAGAGAACGAACTTCATACGAACATGAATAGTCCAATTTCATGGACCAATCGATATCGGATTGAGTCCAAAACTTGGGGAACATCATAATATTGTGGGAGGAATCATTTGGTGGGTTTTCAGTGAAAATCAATCTCTAGAAGTATACAATACACCAACCACTACATTTCAGATCGAACTTCGTACGAACCTGAATTTTCGGATTTCATGGACCGATCGATATTGGATTGAGTCCAAAACTTGGGGAACTTCATAATATTGTGGGAGGAGTCGTTTGGTGGGTTTTTAGTGAATTCCAATTTTAGAACTATACAATACACGAACCACTCCATTTCAGAACGAACTTCGTACAAACCTAAATTGTCCAATTTCATGAACCAATCGGTATCGGATTGAGTGCAAATCTTGGGGAACATCATAATGTTGTGGGAGGAGTCATTTTGTGAGTTTTGAGTGAAATCCAATGGCTAAAACAATGCAATACACCAACCACTCCATTGAAGAAAAAACTTCGTACGAACCAGAATTGTCCAATTTGAGGGACCAATCGATATCAGACTGAGTCCAAAACTAGGAGAACATCAAAATGTTATGGGAGGAGTCATTTGATGAGTTTTGAGTGATATTTAACGGCTAAAACTATGCAATATACTAACCTCTCCATTTCAGAATGCACTACGTACGAACCTTAATTGTCCGATTTCATGGAACAATCGATATCGGATTAAGTCCAAAACTTGGTTAACATCATAATATTGTAGGAGGAATCATTTGATGGTTTTTGAGTGAAATCCAATCTCTAGAACTATGCAATACACCAACCACTCCGTTTCACAACGAACTTCGTATGAACCTGAATTGTCCGATTTCATGGACCAATAGATATCGGATTGAGTCCAAAGCTTGGGGGACGTCATAATGATGTGGGAGGAGTCATTTGGTGAGTTTTGAGTGAAATCCAATCTGTAGAACTATGCAATACAACAACGACTCCATTTCCGAACGAACCTTGTACGAACCTGGATTGTTCGATTTCATGGACCAATCGATATCGGATTGAGTTCAAAACTTGGGGAACATCATAATATTGTGGGACGAGTCATTTGGTGGGTTTTTAGTGAAATCCAATCTGTAGAACTATACAATACACCAACCACTCTATTTCAGAATGAACTTCGTACGAACCTGAATTGTCTGATTTCATGGACCAATCGATATCGGATTGAGTCCAAAACTTGGGGAATATCATAAGATTGTGGGAGGACTCATTTGGTGGGTTTTGAGTGAAATCCAATCTCTAGAACTATATAATACACCAACCGATTAGAGAACAAACTTTGTACGAACATGAATAGTCCAATTTGTTGGACCAATCGATATCGGATTGAGTCCAAAACTTGGGGAACATCATAATATGGTGGGAGGAGTCATTTGGTGTTTTTAGAGTGAAATCCAATCTCTAGAACTATGCAATACACCAACCACTCCATTTCAAAACGAACTTCGTACCAACCTGAATTGCCCAATTTCATGGACCAATTGATGTCGGTTTGAGTCCAAAACTTGGGGAACATCAGAATGTTGTGGGAGGAGTCATTTGGTGAGTTTTGAGTGAAATCCAATTGCCAAAACTATGCAGTACACCAACCACTCCATTAGAGAACGAACTTCGTACGAACACGAATAGTCCGATTTCATGGACCAATCGATATCGGACTCTGTCCCAAACTTGGGGAACATCATAATATGGTGGGAGGAGTCATTTGGTGAGTTTTGAGCTAAATCCAATGGCTAAAACTATGCAATACACCAACCACTTCATTTCAGAACGAACTTCGTACGAACCTAAATTGTTCAATTTCATTTACCAATCGATATCGGATTGAGTACAAAACTTGGGGAACATCATAGTATGTGGGGAGGAGTCATTTGGTGAGTTTTGAGTGAAATCCAATCGGAAAAACTATGAAATATGATAAGTTCATAGTTTCGTACATTCGCATATGCTCTTTACTTAGTGACTTTGCTTAGTTTCTCTTTATTTTGAGTCACTTACCTCTTTTTGTTTGTTTTGTAGGTTAAGACAGCAGGGGATCACATTTGTTGCAATCCATGTAGGTTAAGACAGCAGAGGATCACAGCAGGAGACATCCTTAATAGAAGTTGTTCCAATGGATGTCTATTATAACATATCCAAAGTTCAGCCCAATTGGATAAATCTGGAGCTCTCAGCACGTCAAAGACTCAACCAAGTTCACAGAAAAGTCATAGTTGGCTGCCATCACATTTAATGTGGCTACATCCCTAGAGCAATGTGCTACACATACACATGGGAGACAAATCAGCTTGGGAACTCAGAAAGTTGAACAAAAGTCAAGCTTGCCATAAAGAGACCAAGAATAGTTCACCAAAGCATTTATTGGGCAGCTGGAGCAATTGGCATTTATTGGAAAGCTGGAGCAGTTGGCATTTATTGGAAAGCTGGAGCAGTTGGCATTTATTGGGCAGCTGAGGCAATTGGGAGCAGCTAAGAGAGGTGTGTTTCACCAGCTAGAGGGGAGGACGAAATTGGCACTCAATAAATGGAAAGCTGCACACTCATTCAAAAAAAGACATAGAAGAGAGACAGATTTATTTTTCATCCATCACTCACACATTCAGATTCACCACAAGAGAGAAGGGAGCTAGTTGCAAAGGCCTGGGAACTACCTTGTTGCCACCAGCTAGTTCTTCTCTTCTCTTTATTCTATCTATGTATTTCTTATTTTCTGTATTCATAGTTATGTCTAACTAATCCATTTAGTTAGGGCTTAGGATGAAGCCCTAGTCATGAATAATCAATGTTACGGATGATTTTATAGTTAATTGATTTCCTTGCTTTCATTATCAAGTTGTTAATCTCCAGTTTATTATGTGCTTGATGTATGTTTTCTTGGAGTAGCTAACTAGGATTTTATGCATCTGGCACAGGTTGGGAAGGGGTTTAGATACACCAATTCTACACTCCTTTCACAAGCAACATCTGAATGGCCTAAGAATCATTCAAAGGGTTAATAACCATAGGTTGACTAGGACAGATACCATGTTCTAGGACTTGTGTGATTATCATATTCTCAATGAGCTTAATGACTCTTGTATGCTTTATTCTAAGTAGATACCATGCTAAGGTTGCATATTACAGATCACGTGTTGTGTAGATACCATTTACAATCACATGCCTTAGGAGAATCATGCATCCTGCACCTAGATACCATAGGCTTGTATGCGATAATCTATTGTTGATGAAGCATGAGTCAATTTCTATGCATTTATAACTTGAATAGGAAGAATAGTGGTGGATTCCAAGGCTCTAACAACTCTCAATCAATGGCTAAAACCATGCAATACACAAACCACTCCAAAACTTGGGGAACATCATAATATTGGGGGAGGATTCATTTAGTGGGTTTTGAGTGAAATCCAATCTCTAGAACTATGCAATACACCAACCACTCCATTCAAGAACGAACTTCGTACGAACCTGAATTGTCCAATTTCAGGGACCAATCCATATCGGATTGAGTCCAAAACTGGGGGTACATCATAATATGATGGGAGGAGTCATTTAGTGGGTTTTGAGTGAAATCAATCTCTAGAACTATGCAATACACCACCACTGCATTTCATAACGAACTTCGTACGAACCTGAATTGTCCAATTTCATGGACCAATCGATATCGGATTGAGTCCAAAACTTGGGGAACATCATAGTATTGTGGGAGGAGTCATTTTGTCAGTTTTGAGTGAAATCCAATTTCAAGAACTATGCAATACACCAACCACTCCATTTCAAAACGAACTTTGTACGAACCAGAATTGCCCAATTTCATGGACCAATCGATATCGGATTGATTCCAAAACTTGGTGAACATCATAATATAGTGGGAGGAGTCATTTCGTGGGTTTCGAGTGAAATCTAATCGCTAGAACTATGCAATACAACAACCACTCCATTTCAGAACGAACTTCGTACGAACCTGAATTGTCCAATTTCATGGACCAATCGATATCGGATTGATTCCAAAACTTGGGGAACATCATCATATAGTGGGAGGAGTCATTTGGTGGGTTTCGAGTGAAATCCAATCTCTAGAACTACGCAATACAACAACCACTCCAATTGAGAACGAACTTCGCACGAACCTGAATTGTCCAATTTCATGGACCAAGCGATATCGGATTGAGTCCAAAACATGGGGAACATCATAATATTGTGGGAGGACTCATTATCCAATCTCTAGAACTATGCAATACACCAACCACTCCATTTCAGAGAGAACTTCGTACAAACCCTAATTGTCCAATTTCATGGACCAATCAATATTGGTTTGAGTCCAAAACTTGGGGAAGATCATAATATAGTGGGATGAGTCATTTGGTGGGTTTCGAGCGAAATCCAATCTCTAGAACTATGCAATATACCAACCAATACATTTCAGAACGAACTTCGTACGTACCTGAATTGTCCAATTTCATGTACCAATCGATATCGGATTGAGTCCAAAACATGAGGAACATCATAATATGATGGGAAGAGTCATTTGGTGGGTTTTGAGTGAAATCCAATCTCTAGAACTATGCAATACACCGACCACTGCATTTCATAACGAACTTCGTACAAACCTGAATTATCCAATTTCACGGACAAATCGATATTGGATTGAGTCCAAAACTTGGGGAACATCATAACATTGTGGGAGGAGTCATTTTGTCGGTTTTGAGGGAAATCCAATCTCTTGAACTACGCAATACACCAACCAATTCATTTCAGAACGAACTTTGTACGAACCTGAATTGTCCAATTTCTTCGACCAATCGATATCGGATTGAGCCCAAAACTTGGGGAACATCATAATATTGTGGGAGGAGTCATTTGGCGGGTTTTGAGTGAAATCCAATCCTTGAACTAAGCAATACACCAACCACTCCATTTTAGAGCGAACTTCGTACGAACCAGAATTGCCCAATTTCATGGACCAATCGATATCGGATTGATTCCAAAACTTGGGGAACATCATAATATTGTGGGAGGAGTCATTTGGTGGGTTTTTAGTGAAATCCAATCTCTAGAACTAAGTAGTACACCAACCACTCCATTTCAGATCGAACTTCGTACGAACCTGAATTGTCCAATTTCATGGACCAATCGATATCGGATTGATTCCAAAACTTGGGGAACATCATAATATTGTGGGAGGAATCATTTGGTGGTTTTCGAGTGAAATGTATTCTCTAGAACTATGCAATACACCAACCATTCCATTTCAGAACGAACTTCGTACGAACCTGAATTGTCCAATTTCATGGACCAATCGATATCGGATTGAGTTCAAAACTTGGGAAACATCATAATATTGTGGGAGGAGTCATTTGGTGGGTTTTGAGTGAAATCCAGTCTCTAGAACTATGCAATCCACCAACCACTCCATTTTAGAGCGAACTTCGTACGAACCAGAATTGCCCAATTTCATGGACCAATCGATATCGGATTGATTCCAAAACTTGGGGAACATCATAATATTGTGGGAGGAATCATTTGGTGGTTTTCGAGTGAAATGTATTCTCTAGAACTATGCAATACACCAACCATTCCATTTCAGAACGAACTTCGTACGAACCTGAATTGTCCAATTTCATGGACCAATGGATATCGGATTGAGTCCAAAACTTTGGGAACATCATGATATTGTGGGAGGAGTCGTTTGGTGGGTTTTGAGTGAAATCCAATCTTTAGAACTATGCAATACACCAACCACTCCATTTCAGAATGAACTTCGTACGAACCGTAATTGTCCAATTTCATGGACCAATCGATCTCGGATTGAATCCAAAACTTGGAGAACATCAAAATGTTATGGGAGGAGTCATTTTGAGAGTTTTGAGTGAAATCCAATGGCTAAGACAATGCAATACCCCAACCACTCCATTTCAGAACAAACTTCGTACGAACTTGAATTGTCCAATTTCTTGGACCAATCGATATCGGATTGAGTCCAAAACTTGGGGAACATCATAATGTTGTGGGAGGAGTCATTTGGTGAGTTTTGAGTGAAATCCAATTGCAAAAACTATGCAATCCATCAGAGAACGAACTTCGTATGAACATGAATAGTTCGATTTCAGGGACCAATCGATATTAGATTGAGTCCAAAACTTGGGCAACATCATAATATGGTGGGAGGAGTCATTTGGTGGGTTTTAAGTTAAATCCAATCTCTAGAAATATGTAACACACCAACAACTTCATTTGAGAACTAACTTAGTACGAGCCTGAATTGTCCAATTTCATGGACCAATGGATATCGGATTGAGTCGAAAACTTGGGGAACATAATCATATTGTGGGAGGAGTCATTTGATGTGTTTTGAGTGAAATCCAATCTCTAGAACTATACAATACACCAACCATTCCATTTCAGAACGAACTTCGTACGAACGTGAATAGTCCAATTCCATAGACCAATAGATATCGGATTGAGCCCAAAACTTGGGGACCATCGTAATATGGAGGGGGGATTCATTTGGTGAGTTTGGAGCCTCAAATGGCTAAAACTGTGTAATACACTACCCAGTCCTCTTCATAACGAACTTCGTACGAACCTGAATTGTCCAATTTCATGGACCAATCAATATCGAATTGGGTACAGAACTTGGGGAACATCGTAATATGGTGGGAGGAGTATTTGGTGTGTTTTGAGGGAAACAAAATGGCTATAAAAGACCCCGACCACTCCAATTCATAACGAACTTCGTACGAACCTGAATTGTCCGATCTCATGGACCAATCGATATCGGATGAGTCCAAAACTTGGGGAACATCATAATGTTGTGGGTGGAGTAATTTGATGACTTTTGAGCGAAATCCAATGGCTAAAATTATGCAACACACCAACCACTCCATTTCAAAATGAACTTCATACGAACCTGAATTGTCCGATTTCATGGAACAATCGATACCGAATTGAGTCGAAAACATGGGGAACATCGTAATATTGTGGGAGGAGTCATTTGGTGGGTTTGGAGTGAAATCCAATCTCTAGAACTATACAATACACCAACCACTCCATTTCAGAACGAACTTCATACGAACCTGAATTGTCCAATTTCATAGACCAATCGATATCAGATTGAGTCCAAAAATTGGGGAACATCATAATGTTGTGGGAGGAGTCATTTTGTGAGTTTTGAGTGAAATCCAATGGCTAAAACTATGCAATACACCAACCACTCCATTTCAGAACGAACTTCGTACGAATCTTAATTGTCCAATTTCATGTACCAATCGATATCGGATTGAGTCCAAAACTTCAGGAACATCATAATATTGTGGGAGGAGTCATTTGTTGGGTTCTGAGTGAAATCCAATCTCTAGAACTATAGAATACACCAACCACACCATTTGAGAACGAACTTCGTACGAACCTGAATTGTCCAATTTCCTAAACCAATTTATATCGGATTGAGCCCAAAACTTGGGGAACATTATAATGCTGTGGGAGGAGGCATTTGGTGAGTTTTGAGCGAAATCCAATGCCTAAAATTATGCAATACACGAACCAGTCCATTTCAGGATGAACTCAGTACGAACCTGAATTGTCCGATTTCATCAACCAATTGGTATTGGATTCAACCCCAAACTTGGGGAACATCATAATATGGTGGGAGGAGTCATTTGGTGAGTTTTGAGTGAAATCCAATGGCTAAAACTATGCAATCCACGAACCACTCCATTTCAGAACGAACTTCGTACCAACCTGAATTGTCCAATTTCATGGACCAATCGATATCGAATTGATCCCCAAAATTGGGGAACACCATAATATGGTCGGAGGAGTCATTTGGTAGGTTTTGAGTGAAATCCAATATCTAAAACTATGCAACACACCAACCACTCAATTTCAGAACGAACTTTGTACGAACCTGAATTGTCCAATTTCTTGGACCAATCGATACCGGATTGAGTCCAAAACTTGGGGAACATCATAATATGGTGGGAGGAGTCATTTGGTGAGTTTTGAGTGAAATCCAATGGCTAAAACTACGCAATATACCAACCATTCCATTTCAGAACGAACTTCGTGCGAATCTTAATTGTCCAATTTCAGTGACCAATCGATATCGGATTGATTCCAAAACTTGGGGAACATCATAATATTGTGTGGCAAGTCATTTGGTGGGTTTTGACTGAAATCCAATCTCTAGAACTATAGAATAAACCAACCACTCCATTTCAGAACGAACTTCGTAAGAAACTGAATTGTTCGATTTCTTGGACCAATCGAGATCGGATTGAGCCAAAAACTTGGGAAACATCATAATATGGTGGGAGGAGTCATTTGGTGAGTTTTGAATGAAATCCAGTGGCTAAAACTATGCAATATAAAAACCATTCCATTTAAGAACGAACTTCGTACGAATCTTAATTGTCCAATTTTAGGGACCAATCGATATCGGATTGAGTCCAAAACTAGGGGAACATCGCAATGTTGTGGGAGGAGTCATTGGTTAGTTTTTAGCGAAATCTAATAGCTAAAATTATGCAATACACCAACCACTTCATTTCAGAACGAACTCCGTACGAACCTGAATTGTTCGACTTCATGGACCAATCGATTTCCGATTGTGCCCAAAACTTGCGGAACATCATAATATGGTGGGAGGAGTTATTTGGTGTGTTTTGAGTGAAATCCAATGGCTAAAAGAATGCAATACACCAACCAAACTATTTCAGAACGAACTTCGTACAAACCTGAATTGTCCAATTTCATGGACCAATCGATATCGGTTTGAGTCCAAAACTTGGGGAACATCGTAATATGGTGGGGGGAGTCATTTGGTGAGTTTTGAGTGAAATCCAATCTCTAGAACTATACAATACACCAACCACTCCATTTCAGAATGAACTTCGTACGAACCTAAATTGTCCGATTTCATGGACCAATCGATATAGGATTGAGCCCAAAACATGGGGAACATCATAATATTGTGGCAGTTGTCATTTGGTGAGCTTTGAGTGAAATCCAATGGCTAAAACTATGCAATACACCAACCACTCCATTTCAGAACGAACTTCGTACGAATCTTAATTGTCCAATTTCATGTACCAATCGATATCGGATTGAGTCCAAAACTTCAGGAACATCATAATATTGTGGGAGGAGTCATTTGTTGGGTTCTCAGTGAAATCCAATCTCTAGAACTATAGAATACACCAACCACACCATTTGAGAACGAACTTCTTACGAACCTGAATTGTCCAATTTCCTAAACCAATTTATATCGGATTGAGTCCAAAACTTGGGGAACATTATAATGCTGTGGGAGGAGGCATTTGGTGAGTTTTGAGCGAAATCCAATGCCCAAAATTATGCAATACACGAACCAGTCCATTTCAGAATGAACGTTGTACGAACCTGAATTGTCCGATTTCATCGACCAATTGGTATTGGATTCAACCCCAAACTTGGGGAACATCATAATATGGTGGGAGGAGTCATTTGGTGAGTTTTGAGTGAAATCCAATGGCTAAAACTATGCAATCCACGAACCACTCCATTTCAGAACGAACTTCGTACCAACCTGAATTGTCCAATTTCATGGACCAATCGATATCAGATTGATCCCCAAAATTGGGGAACACCATAATATGGTCGGAGGAGTCATTTGGTAGGTTTTGAGTGAAATCCGATATCTAAAACTATGCAACACACCAACCACTCAATTTCAGAACGAACTTTGTACGAACCTAGATTGTCCAATTTCTTGGACCAATCGATACCGGATTGAGTCCAAAACTTGGGGAACATCATAATATGGTGGGAGGAGTCATTTGGTGAGTTTTGAGTGAAATCCAATGGCTAAAACTACGCAATATACCAACCATTCCATTTCAGAACGAACTTCGTACGAATCTTAATTGTCCAATTTCAGTGACCAATCGATATCGGATTGAGTCCAAAACTTGGGGAACATCGCAATGTTGTGGGAGTAGTATCGCAATGTTGTGGGAGGAGTCATTGGTGGGTTTTGAGTGAAATCCAATCCTTAGAACTATACAATAAACCAACCACTCCATTTCAGAACGAACTTTGTACGAACGTGAATTATCCTATTTCATTGACCAATCGATATCGGATTGAGTCCAAAACTTGGGGAACATCATAATATTGTGGGAGGAGTCATTTGGTGGGTTTTGAGTGAAATCCAATCTCTTGAACTATGCAATACACCAACCACTCCATTTCAGAACGAACTTCGCACGAACCTGAATTGTCCGATTTCAATGAACAATCGATATCGGATTGAGTCCAAAACTTAGGGAACATCATAATATTGTGGGAGGAGTCATTTGGTGGGTTTTGAGTGAAATCCAATCTCTAGAACTATACAATCCACCAACCACTCCTTTTCAGAACGAACTTCGTACGAACCTAAATTGTGCAATTTCATGGACCAATCGATATCGGATTGATTCCAAAACTTGGGGAACATCATAATATTGTGTGGCGAGTCATTTGGTTGGTTTTGACTGAAATCCATTCTCAAGAACTATAGAATAAACCAACCACTCCATTTAAGAACGAACTTCGTAAGAAACTGAATTGTTCGATTTCTTGGACCAATCGAGATCGGATTGAGCCAAAAACTTGGGAAACATCATAATATGGTGGGAGGAGTCATTTGGTTAGTTTTGAATGAAATCCAGTGGCTAAAACTATGCAATATAAAAACCATTCCATTTAAGAACGAACTTCGTACGAATCTTAATTGTCCAATTTCAGGGACCAATCGATATCGGATTGAGTCCAAAACTAGGGGAACATCGCAATGTTGTGGGAGGAGTCATTGGTTAGTTTTTAGCGAAATCTAATTGCTAAAATTATGTAATACACCAACCACTTCATTTCAGAACGAACTCCGTACGAACCTGAATTGTTCGACTTCATGGACCAATCGATTTCCGATTGTGCCCAAAACTTGCGGAACATCATAATATGGTGGGAGGAGTTATTTGGTGTGTTTTGAGTGAAATCCAATGGCTAAAAGAATGCAATACACCAACCAAACTATTTCAGAACGAACTTCGTACAAACCTGAATTGTCCAATTTCATGGACCAATCGATATCGGTTTGAGTCCAAAACTTGGGGAACATCGTAATATGGTGGGGGGAGTCATTTGGTGAGTTTTGAGTGAAATCCAATCTCTAGAACTATACAATACACCAACCACTCCATTTCAGAATGAACTTCGTACGAACCTAAATTGTCCGATTTCATGGACCAATCGATATAGGATTGAGCCCAAAACATGGGGAACATCATAATATTGTGGCAGGAGTCATTTGGTGAGCTTTGAGTGAAATCCAATGGCTAAAACTATGCAATACACCAACCACTCCATTTCAGAACGAACTTCGTACGAATCTTAATTGTCCAATTTCATGTACCAATCGATATCGGATTGAGTCCAAAACTTCAGGAACATCATAATATTGTGGGAGGAGTCATTTGTTGGGTTCTCAGTGAAATCCAATCTCTAGAACTATAGAATACACCAACCACACCATTTGAGAACGAACTTCTTACGAACCTGAATTGCCCAATTTCCTAAACCAATTTATATCGGATTGAGTCCAAAACTTGGGGAACATTATAATGCTGTGGGAGGAGGCATTTGGTGAGTTTTGAGCGAAATCCAATGCCTAAAATTATGCAATACACGAACCACTCCATTTCAGAATGAACTCCGTACGAACCTGAATTGTCCGATTTCATCGACCAATTGGTATTGGATTCAACCCCAAACTTGGGGAACATCATAATATGGTGGGAGGAGTCATTTGGTGAGTTTTGAGTGAAATCCAATGGCTAAACTATGCAATACACCAACCACTCCATTTCAGAACGAACTTCGTACGAACCTGAATTGTCCAATTTCATGGACCAATCGATATCGGATTGCGTCCAAAACTTGGGGAACAACATAATATTTTGGAAGGAGTCATTTGGTGGGTTTTGAGTGAAATCCAATCTCTAGAACTATACAATACACCAACCACTCCATTTCAGGATGAACTTCGTACGGACCTGAACTGTCCGACTTAATGGACCAATGGATATAGGATTAAGTCCAAAACATGGGGAACATCATAATATTGTGGCAGGAATCATTTGGTGGGTTTTGAGTGAAATCCAATCTCTCGAATTATACAGTACACCAACCACTCCATTTCAGAACGAACTTCGTACGAACCTGAATTGTCTGATTTCATGGACCAATCGATATTGGATTGCGTCTAAAACTTGGAAAACATCATAATATGGTGGGAGAAGTCATTTGGTGAGTTTTGAGTGAAATCCAATGGCTAAAACTATGCAATACACCAACCTCTCCATTTTATAACGAACTTCGTACGAACCTTAATTGTCCAATTTCATGGACCAATCGATATCGAATTGAGTCCAAAACTTGGGGAACATCATAATGTTGTGGGAGGGGTCATTTTGTCAGTTTTGAGTGAATTCCAATGGCTAAAACAATGCAATACACCAATCACTCCATCTCAGAACGAACTTCGTACAGCCCAGAAATGTCCGATTTCATGGACCAATCCATATCGAATTGAGTCCAAAACTTGGGGAACATCATAATACGGTGGGAGGAGTCATTTTGTGAGTTTTGAGTGAAATCCAATGGCTCAAACTATGCAATACACCAACCACTCCATTTCATAACGAACTTCATGCGAACCTTAATGGTCTAATTTCATGGACCAATCGATGTAGGATTAAGTCCAAAACATGGGCAACATCATAATATTGTGGCAGGAATCATTTCGTGGGTTTTGAGTGAAATCGAATCTCTAGAACTATACAATACACCAACCACTCCATTTCAGAACGAACTTCATACGAACCTGAATTGTCCGATTTCATGGACCAATCGATATAGGATTGCGTCCAAAACTTGGGGAACATCATAATATGGTGGGAGAAGTCATTTGCTGAGTTTTGAGTGAAATCAAATGGCTAAAACTATGCAATACACCAACCTCTCCATTTCATAACGAACTTCGTACGAACCTTAATCGTCCAATTTTGTGGACCAATCGATATAGGATTGAGTCCAAAACATGGGGAACAACATAATATTGTGGGAGGAATCATTTCACGGGTTTTGAGTGAAATCCAATCTCTAGAACTATAAAATAGACCAACCACTCCATTTCAGAACGAACTTCGTACGAACCTGAATTTTCCGATTTCATGGACCAATCAACATCTGTTTGAGTCCAAAACTTGGGGAACATCATAACGTTGTGGGAGGAGTCATTTGGTGAGTTTTGAGGGAAATCCAATTGCAAAAACTATGCACTACACCAACCACTTCATTTCAGAACGAACTTCATACGAACATGAATTGTCCGATTTCATGGACCAATCGATATCAGATTGAGTCCAAAACTTGGGGAACATCATAATATTGTGGGAGGAGTCATTTGGTGGGTTTTGAGTGAAATCCAATCCATAAAACTATACAATACACCAACCACTACAATACAAAAAGAACTTCGTATGAAAAGGAACTGTCCGATTTCATGGACCAATCGATATCAGATTGAGTCCAAAACTTGGGGAACATCCTAACGTTGTGGGAGGAGTCATTTGGTGAGTTTTGAGTGAAATCCAATTGCAAAAACTGTACAATACACCAACCACAAAATTTCATAACGAACTTCGTACGAACCTGAATTGTCCGATTTCATGGACCAATCGATATCGAATTGAGTCCAAAACTTGCGGAACATCATAATATTGTGGGAGTAGTCATTTGGTGGGTTTTGAATGAAATCCAATGGCTAAAACTATACAATGCACCAACCACCCCATTTCAGAACACAGTTCACAAGAACCTGAATTGGACGATTTCATGGACCAATCGACATCGTATTGAGTCCAAAACTTGGGGAACATCATAATATTGTGGGAGGAGTCATTTGGTGGGTTTTGAGTGAAATCCAATAGCCAAAACTATGCACAACACCAACCACACTTCATTTCAGAACGAACCTCGTACGAACCTGAATTGTCCGATATCATGGACCAACCTATCTCTGTTTGAGTCCAAAACTTGGGGAACATCATAATATTGTGGGACGAGTCATTTGGTGGGGTTTGAGTGAAATCAAATGGCTAAAACTATGCAATACACCAACCTCTCCATTTCATAACGAACTTCGTACGAACCTTAATCGTCCAATTTCATGGACCAATTGATATAGGATCGAGTCCAAAACATGGGGAACATCATAATATTGTGGCAGGAATTATTTCGTGGGTTTTGAGTGAAATTCAATCTCTAGAACTATACAATACACCAACCACCCCATTTCACAACGAACTTCGTACGAACCTGAATTATCCAATTTAATGGAACAATCGATATCGGATTAGTTCCAAAACTTGGGGAACAACATAATATGGTGGAAGGAGTTAGTTGGTGGGTTTTGAGTGAAATCCAATCTCTAGAACAATGCAATACACTGACCTCTCCATTTCGGAACGAACTTCATACAAACCTGAATTGTCCAATTTCATGGACCAGTCGATATCGGATTGAGTCCAAAACTTGGGGAACATCATAATAATGTGGGAGGAGTCATTTGGTGAGTTTTGAGTGAAATCCAATTGCCAAAACTATGCAATACACTAACCACTCCATTTCAGTACGAACTTCGTACGAACATGAATAGTCTAATTTCTTGAACCAATCGATATCGGATTGAGTCCAAAACTTGGGGAACATCATAATATGGTGGAAGGAATCATATGGTGAGTTTTGAGCTAAATCCAATGGCTGAAACTATGCAATACACCAACCACTCCATTTCAGAACACACTTCGTGCGAACCTGAATTGTACGATGTCATGGACCAATCGATATCAGATTGAGTCCAAAACTTGGGGAATATCATAAAATTGTGGGGGGAGTCATTTAGTTTGTTTTGAGTGAAATCCAATCTCTAGAACTATATAATACACCAACTACTCGATTTCAGAACGAACTTCGTACGAACCTGAATTGTCCAATTTCATGGACCAATCGATATCGGATTGAGTCCAAAACTTGGGGAACATCATAATGTTTTGGGAAGAGTCATTTTGTGAGTTTTCAGTGAAATCCAATGGCTAAAACTATGCAATACACCAACCAATCCATTTCATAACGAACTTCGTACGAACCTGAATTGTCCAATTTCATGGACTAATCAATATCGGATTGAGTCCAAAATTTTGGGGAACGTCGTAATATAGTGGGAGGAGTCATTTGGTGGGTTTTGAGTGAAATCCAATGTTGAGCCAATTCTTAACAACTAAAATGAGTTATTAAAAACAGCAACTTTAATTCTCGCAAGTGCACGAACCGTTTATAGTATATAACTTATGTGAATACGAGGTCGATCCCGTGGAGAATGGTGACTTGGTTCCAAGTTAAATTACTTAGAATGCTAGAAAAACATAGAACAAAGAAACTGACTAACTGGCTAAAGGCAAGGTCGAATTCAACAATGCCTCTTGCTAATTACTCAAGGTCTAGGACAGAATCCTAGCACCACACACGCACTCAAAATTGGGGGTTTTGTTGTTTAAATGAAAAGAAGAAAGTGAAATCCAAGTTATGAATGCATAGAAATTGACTCAAGCTTCATCAACAATAGATTATCTCATACAAGCCTATGGTATCTAGGTGCCGGATGCATGATTCTCCTAAGGCATGTAATTGTGCATGGTATCTACCCAACACGTGATCTCTAATATGCAACCTAAGCATGGTATCTACTTAGAATAAAGCATACAAGAGTCCTTAAGCTCCATGAGAATATGATAATCACACAAGTCCTAGAACATGGTATCTGTCCTAGTCAACCTATGGTTATTAACCCCTTGAATGATTCTTAGGCCATTCATGTGTTGCTTGTGAAAGGAGAGTAGAATTGGTGAATCTAAACCCCTTCCCAACCTGTGCTGGATGCATAAAATCCTAGTTAGCTACTCCAAGAAAACATACATTAAGCACATAATAAAGTGGAGATTAACAACTTGATAATGAAAGCAAGGAAATCAATTAACTGTAAAATCATCCATAACTTTGAATATTCATGACTAGGGCTTCATCCTAAGCCCTAACTAAATGGATTAGTTAGACATAACTATGAATCACTACTACAAAAAAGCAAAAAGACGACGGTAAATCACCGTCGTGTATTCGGTTTTTCAATGGTCGTGGAATCCACCGTCATCTTTTCCCTCATAAACCACGACGCTAAATCACCGTCGTTGTTAAAATATACAACGTCATCAACAAATACAAAACGACGTCTTTGTACTGCAAAAAGATCTAAAAAAGCAGTCGAGGATGAGAATAGACGACCAACTCTCTAAAAAAACCGTCGTTAAAAAGGAAAAATATGACACATATTAACAGAACAAGGCCGCAAGATAGACATACAACGACGAAAATTAAAATAAGACGCCATTAAATATCATTTTCACGACAATAAAAAATATGACGTCTTTAAATACATTAGAAGACGACGTTATTAATACCTACTACGTCGCCTATATAAAAACAGCCGTCGTAAAATAAATTTTCCACTTCGATTTTTCTATAAAAGATGACGTGGAAATAGTTGTCAGTGTCATTATTTACGACGTATGTATTTATAGAGTAGACGTTGAACAACGAAACAACGCCGGTTACAAATATATGAGAGTCGTATTACAAAATTTATACGTCCTATTTTCAGAAACAAACAACGACGATAAATATTAGACGTTGTTAAATAAAACAACGTCGGAAAAAAAATAAAAACAGACGTGTTTAGTCTGCTAAAGTTCTAAAAAATAGTCGAGGATGAGAATAGACGACCAACTCAAACAAATCACCGTCGTTAAAAAGGAAAAATATGACACATATTAAAAGAACAAGGCCGCAAGATAGACATACAACGACGACAACTAAAACACTACGCCGTTAAATATAATTTTCACGACAAGAAAAAATATGACGTCTTTAAATACATGAGAAGACGACGTTATTGAAATCTACTACGTCTCTTATTTACAAACAACCGTCGTGAAATAAATTTTCCACTTCGATTTTTCTAAAAAAGATGATGTGGAAATAGTTGTCAGTATCATTATTTACGACGTATGTATTTATATAGTTGACGTTGAAATGCGAAACAACGTCGGTGGCATTTATATAGTCGACGTTGTATTTATATGTATTCATTACTCACGACGCACTTATTAATATAGACGACGTTGAACTTCTAAACAACGTCGGTTCCAAATAAATGAGAGCCGTATTACAGAACATATAGACGGCGTTGATTATGATGAGAGCCGTATTACAAATAACGTCGTTTAATTGATATTAGACGGCGGTTATAATGAATTACCGTCGGAATTCATTTCGTTCCTCTTCGTTTATAAAAGAACTTGCGACGTGGAAAATGTATGATGACGTCGTATTTTTTAACGTTCAGATTATATATCTCGTTTTTTAGACGTCGGTATTATGGGATTGGAGTCGTGTTATTTTGAATTACATGGCGGTTCTTAATCCTTCCCCGACGTGATATCCTGAATAATTGCTTCACAATAGCGTCGTGGTTCTTCATTGTTACGTTGCTTTAAGACGTCGGTAAATATGCTGAATAACTGGTTCACAATAACGTCGTGTTTTATTTGAACAGACGTCGTTTTTTATGCAGAATATAATGATGTAATCTGGAACCAGTATTTTTTGCACTGATTGTTTTGTGGCCAAAACCTGTATAATGAAAGTGAAGAAATCACATTACAATATATTACAAAATTAATGTCATACACTGCCAATTACATAAGCATCATTCAATCCATATATCTTCACACCCATCTCGAATATTTTGACCACCTAACTCACCCACCAGTTCATCAAATGTGTCAACATTTGGCATCCCTCTAGTAAATGGCTCACACTCAATTATCACATCACCTAAGACTTCATCACCAATAACATCATTATATTCTCTATTAGGCATTGATAACACTACCGACCAACCACGATGCATCGGGTCGTCAACAAAAAATATTTGTTTGACTTGAGAAGCCAAAACAAATTGGTCATTCCTATGTCCAATTTTACTCAAATCTACAAGGGTAAATCCAAGTTCGTCGACTACAAGACCAGAACTATCTATCCAATCACACCTAAAGACTGGGATTGTAAACTTTTGGTAGTCAAGGTCCCAAATTTCTTGAATGACACCATAGAAACCCATATTTGAGAGAATTGGGTTTTTATCCTTGGCACTAGCAACTTGCATGGTATGTGCAAGTAAATAAACTCCACTATTTTGAGTTGTCCGCACATCATCTTGTGCCTTGATATTGAATTTAATACCTTTAATAAGATAGCTCCTATATAATGGCACTGCCATGTTTGGACCAGCTGCTAGCCACCTTAAATTTTCTGATACGCCATGATTGTCTTCCTCAAGTTCACTTTGAACCTGCAAATTAATCATATCTTAATTCAATCTAACATAGAAATAAGAAGAAAATTAAAAGAGAAATATGTTATTCAACAACATATACCTTGAAGCGTAGCCATTGAATGAAAGTGCTATTGTGCTTATCCTGCAGCCACTTTGTTCTCTTTCTAAATTTTGGATAAGCAGTCTTGATGTGGATCATATGTTGCCTACATGACACGAAAAATTCAAGCATTACGGTCCCAAATATATAAGATAAACATAAGAAATAATTTAAAATGGAAACTTAAAGAATAAAACTCATACGTACTCGATATAAGGTAGGACTTCCTCCGTATTCTCCAAGACATATAGATGTGCTTGATTCAACAGGTCTTGATCAACTACGCTCACTGTGCAACCTGATAATGGCTTTGAAACTCCCATCTTTTGGCTTGAAGGCACTCCCATCTTTGGGTTCTTGAAAATAAACTCCCATCAGTTTATTTTCAAGAACCCAAAACCCATTAAGAACACAACATATATATGAAACCAAGCAAGAAATCAACATATACATGAAACCAAGCATGAAAACAATAAATTCATTCCCAATTCAACATAACATACGGTGATTAAAAGATCCGACAAAATTAAATCCATTCCCAATTCAACATAACAGATAATGTAATCCATGAACCCATTAAACAGAAAATCCATGAACCCATACCTATAAGCACATTATTAACAGATCGCAAAGCATATACCTAAAACCCTTTAACAAAACAACCTAATATCATTCAATGAATTTACAAGGGGAAGATAGGGTTTGTACTTACAGGTTGGACGAGCTCACAGATTCGACGGAGCCTGGAGAGTGCAACTTTTAATTAGAGCAGAAGTGAGAGAGCGAAATGTTATGTTGCGCGAAATCTGAAAATTTTAGGGTTCAGGGTTAGAAGTATAAGAATAAGAGCCAAATCTAAAAAATTTAGGTGGCGCGAAAATTTTTAGAGAGCGCGCTCTTTAAAACGTCAAAAGAAAAACCATGGCGAAAGTTCTACAAGAACCGACGTAAATGTAATATTCCACGACGGAAACACTGAACGTAACGCCGTTTATTTTGACGCTTTATTTTTCGGATTAATTTTAAATTTATTTTGAATATTTTGATATAAAGACGACTGAAAAACCACGTCGAGGTTAAGAAATTGAAGACGTTGTAAATTATAATAGACGACTTACATATTAAAATGACGTCGTTTAAAGTATAAACCATGTCGGATATTTTACTGCACGACGTAACATATGTATTCCACGACTCAACCACCGTCGTTAAAAATTAATACCCTAAACCCTTAAAACTAAATTATATAATTTAAAAAATTAAGTTTATAAAAGGGTTTATGGTTTTACAGCCTAATATATACCCTAGACTACCCAAAAATTATACTTTAAAAATAAACCCCAATAAATAACAACCCTAATCTCTAAACCCTAGACTCTAAACCCTAAACCATAAAACTAGAAGTGATTTTATGACTCATCAAAACAATTTTGTTTTGGATGGTCATTTTAAATTTTTGTTATTCAAAATGAATTTTTTCAAGGTTTAGGGGGAAGAAAATATATCAATGACTTCATAGGAGTTGACTTTGCATTTTTCTGATTTATTTTAAATTTATTTTGAATATTTTGATATAAAAATAATAAAATATTCTTATCACAACAACAAACCACGTCGGTGTTAATAAATTGTAGACGTTGTAAATTGTAATAGACGACTAAGTTGTTAAAATGACGTCGTTTAAATGAGAAACCTTGGCGAATATTTAACTATCCAACGTAAAATATATATTCCACGACTTAACCGCTGTCGTTACAAAGTACTACCCTGAACCCTTAAGAAATTGAAGACGTTGTAAACCATAAACGACTCAATTGTTCAAAGAACGTCGTCTAAATATCCTTTTACGTCGGATTTGTTTAAAACGAAACAACAAAAAACGACGGTTTTTGACTTTATTAGGTCGTTGGAAAAGTATTACACGTCGGTTACGCAATTTGTATGTTTTTTTTTTAATTTAAGAAAACCTCAACAAATTTTTACATTATATATTATAGACAAAATTTGTACATTATACATAAATATCAAGTGTTCAATAATTCCCCTATTCCAAGTGAAGGCAAACAAACTCTGCCCATTCATTCCGGACTTCATCAATTGCTTCTTGGGGGTATGGCGCTTCCTGTTTTCCCTTGGCATACTGCATAAACAATGACTATTAGGGTTTATAAATAAAAAGAAATTCAATCACAGACGACGATATTTTTCATAACCGACGTAGTATATCTATTCAACGACGGTAATTTTACATGACCGTCGTTGATAATACAAAAAACAACGTAAAATGTATAAAGGTAATTTCTTCTTACCTTCTTCTCAAACGCCAAGGAAGGATCCATGATGATGTCCCTCATGAAGCGCATCACATAATACCCGCATTCGACACTGCTGGGTTGCTTTGGTGTGCCTGACAGAGTTTTCCAAATTACTGCTTTACAGCCTGCTCTGGCTATGTGAGAATTATATATTTTTATAGCACTGTTCACGATGTTTTTGCCCTCTTCATCGACCACACGATTTCCGGGCAGAGGATCCAGAAAATAGACGGTTTCCCTCTTTTCTCTCACAATCAGCAAGATCCAATGACGGCTGCACAAAATTAATATAAAAACGACGGTTATTTACAAAAACGACGTATTATAATATTTCACACGACGAAATAAAGTAGCAATCGGCGACATTATATATTTATCACGACGATAAATAACTACCGACGTGGTTAGTAGTTTCAAACGACTCAATAAAATAAAACACCGACGTGGTTAGTTTATACGCTGTCATTTATTGAAAATCATAAAACAAAATCCTGTTAAGGAGACTAACCCTGGATTGTAAGGCATCATGAAAATCTGTTCACCATCAGTCTTCTGAAGTCGAGCTGCTACCAATCGTGATCTGTCAGCTATTGTCCCAGAGTTGGCAATAACTGTAGCAGGGTCGATAAAGCCAACCATGCTGCACATATTTGCTTGTTTCAAAACATCATGTAAGTACCTAAATATATAAAATAATATAAACAAGTCAGCACAAAAAAACACACGACGGTTATGTATAACAAAACGACGTATTATAAAATTTCACACGACGTACTGAAATAGACAACGACGTTCTAATATATTTATCACGACGGTACATACTAACGACGTGGTTAGTTAGTTAAGACAACGCAATAAATAAACCAACGACGTATTATTTTAGAATGACAAACCTCATATATACAGCAACCACAGTAGCTCCTATTTCTTCCATGCCTGCAAATTGTGTAATATCTTCAGGCAGGACGAAGGTATCGCGTTCTAGACCAAACACCTCCTTATCAATTGTAAAGTGCAGGGTCTTATCCTAAGGCACGAGTGTCGTTTCCATATAACGACAAAGGGATTTTAAAGAAGATGGCGCCTCCATATTTGAATAATCAACAACTTTAATAACCTGTTTAAAGAAATAAAAAAAATGACGTGGTAATTCAATAAAAACGACGGTTTAAGGAATAAAACGTCGTCTGAAAAGAATTTAAACGACGGTGAAAAAACCGTCGTGGTGAATAATTTATTACGTCTTAGAAAAAAATTCCGCCGTCTAAGTTGTAAACAAACGACGGTTTAAAGAAAAATATCGACGTCTGAAATTTTGAAAAACAAATAAAAAAGGCAAAGTTATGTGAACATACCTGGTCGTCATGCTTTTCTTCATCTTCTTTCTCCTTTTCATCTTGTTTTTCTTCATTCTTCTCTTCATCTTGATTTCCTTCATTTTTTTGTTTTAAGTAATAAAGAATGTAGAGAAAGTAAAAAAATTAAATTCAAACGTCGTGGTAAGACAAAACACAAGACAGTATGTAAGAATTATGCACGTCTTAAATTATTAAACGATGGTAAATAGTAAACGTCGTGGGATTTATATATTACGTCGGGAATGACTAACACCGTCGTCTAAAAACCACAAAGTTTTAAAAATAACAACGTTTAATGGCGTGTAAAACATGTAAACTAAATACGACGTGGTATTGAAATACAAACGACGGTTTATTTTTAAAATCGTCGTGGTATGTATTTCAAACGACGGTTTTATTAATAATAACGACGTCTAATAGTTTTTAAAAAAACAGAGAATTCAAAGTTCAGATATGTTACCTTTTCTTCCTGATGTTTCCCATTTTTGGCAGTATCATCCTCAAAATGTAGGGATCTCACATCACCTCCAGAGCAGCTTGCTTTGTCAGACATTGGATTTTTGGGACTTTGGCTAATTCTTGGTTGGTAAGCATGCTTGGATCAAAATTGGGAATTAATTGGGAAAGCTGACTCAGGAAATGCTCCCTCTCAGCCTCTACCAATTGTTTGGTTCTAGCCTCCATCCTTAAAGCCTCTTCCCTTGCCTTAGCTTCCATCTTTTTATTCTCTTCTTGAAGGAGAACTCTTAAACTGTCCTTTAAACGGTCGTCAAAGCTCATCCTCTATGGTTTGGGTAAATTGAAATATTGCCTTGGGGAAATCCCAGCACCTACACCTCTCACTCTGCCTGGATGCTCGGGGCCCAAAGCCATGGTCAGCACATCATTGCTGCCAGATACAGTGACTTTGCCTTCCGAGACTTGTTTTTGCAATTCATCCTAAAACAAAGATATATAAAAAAGTAAGAACAAAAAACACACGACGGTTATTTATATACAAACGACGTATTATATAATTTCACACGACGCAATAACATATAAATCGACGTTATTATAATTTATCACGACGGTAGTTATACCGACGTGGTTAGTTTTTTAAAACGACGAAATGAATAAACCACCGACGTCTTATGCTTTATTTACAGATAACAGAGGGATGATTCAATATTCACACCTTTAACGACCTTGTTTAAAACATTTCGACGTAGTAATTTAATACAAACGACGCGAAAATGAACCACCGACATCTTATGCTATAATTACAGAAAACAGAGTAGTGATTCCTATTTAGACCTTTAACGACGTTTTTTAAAAAATTTTGACGTGGTAATATCATTCACACGACGCAAAATATAACATAAGACGTAATAAGAATTATTCACAGTTTAATAAAAATTTAAAACAGAGTGAGTAGGCTTACAATTAATTTTGCTTTCTCTGCCACCTTTGGATCCGGGATGTTACCATGTTTGTTCTGTCTAGCTCTCTTCCATAAGGTAGATCGATCAATTTCTACCCCAGGCATGGTTTCCTCCAATTGATCCTCCAAACCAGCATATCCTTTTCGAGACAATCGATGATTGTACTCAAGTTTCTCCCTAATCTGTGCATGTTGAGAATGCACAGACTCAAAATCTTTGGATAACCTTGAAGCTACAAAGGCATTCCATTGTGCTTTCTCTATGAATTTATATATTTCAGGGGGTTGGCTTAATCTCTCCCTGTCATTGGTGTATGGAAGGATATAATGCCTCGTTAGTGTAGACTTGAAATCCTTCCATTTCTTGGCAGCAGAAGCTAACACAGAGTTCTTGCCCCCTTGACCTACCACAAAAGCAATGTCAACTGCTTCCCAAATCTGCTCCTTTATATCCTTGGGGATTTGAGCCCATTTCATGTCCACAAGTGGAACTCTGGAGCGTGCCAACACACCAATGTAGGACTGCATCTCACTATGTGCTTGGCCAATTCCTTTCCCCCTTTTATTGTACTCAACAATTGGCCTGAGTTTCTGAAGTTTTCTCTTCACAACACGAGGCATTGTGCTCATACCTCGACCAGACTTTGAATCATTAGAGATTGTTGTCGTGCTGGTTGGTTCTGTCTCAGCAGATGATGAAGCAAACTTCATCTTCTTCGAAGACTTCATCTTCTTCGAAGACTTCTCTTGAGGAGTTACCATTCCAAGCTCCTTACCTCCATTTTTCTTGGAGCCAGAGTCCTTACTTTGGTCTTGAGAAACCATTTTTACAGACAAAACTGCAAGTGAAAATATTTCAGGAAAAGATTAAGAACACAAACGACGGTTATTAATAAAATACGACGTATGATATGATTTTAAACGACGCAATGAAATAATCTCAGACGTAATAAATGTTTAAAACCAAGGTAATTAAACAACGACGAAATAATATAAAATAAGACATAATAATAACTTATTACGTCGATATTTACCGGACGACTTGCTTTCACTTCTTGCTTTCATCCTCCACCAGTGGAAGACAATACTTAGACAGGTCATGAAACTTCTTCTCGTACTCTAAAACAGTCATCATCCCCTGGTTCAGCTGCAAAAACTCTTGCATCTTCAAATTCTGGTATGCTTGTGGGTAATACTGACTGTCAAATGCAGCTCTGAAGACTTGCCATGTAATGGCTAAAGGATCCCTATATCTCCTCTTGACTGAATCCCACAAATGTCTGGCATTTCTGATCAAAAAAAAGGTGGCCAGAGTAACCCTACTGTTCTATGGAACAGCCATGACCTCCATGATCCGCTCCATCTTTTCAATCCACTCCTCAGCTACTGCTGGGGTACCATCCCCATCAAAGTCAGTGGCCCCTATCCTCTTTGCTTGATCAGCATATCCCAAGGAGGGATCTCTGGGTTGCCTAGTCCTGGCTAAAGCCTGAGTCAGCAACTCCAAGGTCTGCTGAAAGTGGGGATCTCCCTGCATAGGAGGCATAGCAGGTACGGCTCCTGACGAACCTCCAACAACAGATAGCTCTACCGGTTCAGGTACCGGTGCAGGAACAGGAACTTCCTCCTGCCCGAGCTGGGGATCCTGTCCCCTTTGTCGGGACGACTGTCTAGTCCCTCTACGGACACCACCATGTTTAGGGCCCATCTTTACTGTCACAAGAAACAGATGTTCAGGAAAAAGGGATGCACAACGTGCGAAGTCTACAGGAAATTAAACCTAATGCTCTGATACCAAGTTGACAGGACCCGATCCAAATTCCGCTTTGGAATCCGAGTCAGACCCTGTGCGTGTCCGACACCTGGCAAATGTCGGGCACAAAAGACCTATTTGCCCTTCTATACAAAACACGATAAAATAACAAGGTTGACTTCTACCGAAAAACCGGCAGAGTTTCCCTTGTAACTGGCTCAATACCAAAACATTCACACCTACCAAACAAGTATACATATATACAACCAACTGCCAGCATATGTATATATACATTCCAAGAGATCAAAACTCAGTCTAGGGCAAAACATCAGAGCGACTACTAAGAATTTACAAAAGAGTGAATCTGTTTACAAAACAAAATCCTACATCAGAAGAAAGGCGCGGAAGATGGGAAGTGGCCCGGTGGTGGATTCCTGTGCACGTCTACTGCCTGGGGGCGCAAAACAACAAGAAGGGTGAGTGGACCCAAAAACAAAGCTTAGAAAATACCATATGAACATACTAACCCCACTGTAAAAACAGTTATACAAATTAGCTTATTTTCTTTATTTCTGAAATCAATGCACGTATATAACTATACATTTGAAAACAGTTGAAAACTATCACCGAGGTGTACCCTATTTCCGTCAATTCCTTGGATCCGTCAATTCCTTGCATCACCATGGGTGGCGCATACTCGCAGGTCTCAGCGACACGAGGTCCGTCTGAGCCGCAACTCGCAGGATATAGGGAACCGTAGTCCACCTTTATCTGCATTACTCGCTCCACACGAGTTCGAGTACCAAGGAACTCGTGGGGCAACTGTCAAGCATGCTGACTAAACCGAAGGCAACAAATATAATCCGAAGGCAACATTTAATAACTGGGTACGAGGTGATTTAAGAAAATATAAAGTTTCTGAAGAAAATCTGTTAAATAATTAACTTTCTGTAACCTTTAAAATTCTGCTGCCATTTATCTGATAATTAACGAGAATATCTTTTCCTATATTCTTAAAAGGAAATTTCACTCGGCAGCATGTAACACAAAATATTTAACAGCATAAAACGGCTTATAACTGAAACTGAACTGCTTAAATTCATTTATTAAAACAAAGAGTCCACTCACTGATAGTCTGAGCTCGCTGGACCTCTTGAAGGTCCCTCCTGCGGGTCAACTGGTGCCCGGGTGCCTGATTCAATGACCATAATATTCTATTAATACAATATAGTATTAAATTAAAAACCCTACCCCCGGCTCCTAAAAGTACGTGCGTCAATTTAAAGTGATCCCTCTGCCCATAACAGCTTTCCTTCCACGTGGGATAGTTTCGCGGTATCTTGGGACTCAAAAAGCGCTAAAGTCCAAAGAGTCAATCCGGGACCCCACGGGTCCATGACCTCACAATATGATCCGGATGCCGCTAGAAGGTCCAATATATTTAGGACACATGTCCCGAGGGTATTGATGTCGATCGGACGGTCGGATTGATCACAATCCTGTAATCGCATAATTTCTAAACCCTATCCCTAGGGTTCGCATTTTCGGAGTACCCGGGACTCCGATTCACAATCCGTCGAATCCTACACGTTTCTAAAATTATCTAGAGTAACATATCTACAATTGATTACGATCCAACGGCTCAACAGTATCAAACCCGATACTCGCACGATATGGAAAATCCGTTCGAGGCTTAAACGGTATCCAAATTGAGATCCGCGAATTCCTATGCGCTCGTGACGACCTAAGGATCGCATCAGAACACAGTGTCACTGCACCACACTCGCCCACGCGCCGCCACACGCGCCGGCAGCGATGGGTGTCTAAAGCGATTACACATCGCCGGAAAATCTCAAAACCAAGGTTCCAAACTCCTATCCTAGGTATAACACCATATTTGGAACCACTTTTGTTCTTGGACCAACCCCAAAAACTGACCGGAAGTGGCCGAACACGGAGGCCGAAAGTCGGCCGAATTGTAATTTGCAAACTGAGCTAGCTACGGTCAAAATCGATGCAAACCTACCCAACCATCAGCTAGAGCACGGAAAATAGGTAGAAATCCATACCTTACTCGGCAAATTTGGAGGAGAATTGAAGGAGAACGAGCGGTTGGAAGTTTTGACAAAACCGACTCGTTCTTCACCGTTTCCGGCAGCTACAGCGGCGGCTGGCAGCGGAGAGTGGTCAGGGCTTGAAGACGGAACCGAGCTGGTTCTATTGGCGCCGACGGCAAGGGCAGAGGTGGTCGGTGGCGGGAGTTATGGTGCTTGGAAGGTGACGGCTGAGGAAACCAGCGGGAGAGGGAGAGAGAGAGAGAGAGAGAGAGAAAGAGAAAGAGAAGCTGAGGTTTTTTTATAAAAATTCTGATTTTCCAATTTACCGTTTTGCCCCTCGTGATGTTTTAATCGTATTTTCTTCGTTAAAACTCCAATTCGAGCTCACTTCGTGTCTATGAACTCGTGTCGTCGTGCTCTACGCAACGGTGTATGTGGAATTGTCAAATTCCTTTTCGGTCAAAAAGTCAACTTTGAGTTCATAATTTATTCCAAGGGCAAAATTGTCTTTCCGCATAATAAATTACTAATTAAATATGAATTTTAGGTTTGAGTCATTACAATATGGGTCTTATAAGCAGTCCTATAAGCCCACAATGCATCATCCAAACGCATGGACCAATCCTTCCTTGTGGTGTTCACTGTCTTTTCAAGTATGTGCTTAATCTCCCTATTGCTTATCTCAACCTGCCCACTAGTTTGAGGATGATAGGGTGTTGCCACCTTATGCGTGATTCCATATTTCTTCAAGAGTGCTGCAAAAGCTTGGTTAACAAAGTGGGGGCCACCATCACTAATGATTGCTCTAGGTGTGCCAAACCTTGTAAAAATATTTCCTTTGAGAAAACCTATCACAACCTTAGCATCATTAGTTCTAGTGGCAATGGCTTCCACCCATTTAGAAACATAATCAACAGCAACTAATATATATTCAAATCCATAAGAGGTAGGAAAAGGGCCCATGAAATCAATTCCCCAAACATCAAATATATCAATGATTAAGATATTGGTGAGAGGCATCTGATTTCTAGCATGTAAATTACTCATCCGTTGGCATCTATCACATGAAGCACAAAAAACATAAGCATCCTTAAAAAGGGTAGGCCAAAAGAAACCTGATTGTAGCACTTTGCTGGCAGTCTTCTTTGCTCCAAAATGGCCTCCGCATGCGTGGGAGTGACAAAACTCCAGAATGCTCTTAAAATCACCTTCAGGCACACACCTTCGAATTACTTGGTCTGGACAATGCTTGAATAGATAGGGATCATCCCAAAAGTAGTATCTTGCTTGCTTCCTAAGCTTGTCACGTTGGAATGTAGATAACCCTGTAGGGAGTTCGTTAGTGCACAAATAGTTAACAATATCAGCAAACCAAGGCAATGGATTGAGAGAATTGAAAGCACAAATGGAGAAGAGTTGCTCATCAGGGAAGCTTTCACGCAATGGCAATGAATCCTCCTCTTCGTTAGATACATGCAACAATCTACTCAAGTGATCAGCCACAACATTCTTACTTCCTTTCTTATCTTTTATGTCCAGGTCAAACTCTTGCAACAAGAGAATCCATCTAATGAGTCGTGGTTTGGCATCCTTCTTAGCTAACAAGTATTTCAATGCTGCATGATCAGTGTAAACAATAACCTTGTTAGTAATCAAATATGATCTGAACTTCTCTAAAGCAAATATGACGGCTAACAACTCCTTCTCTGTGGTGGAATAGTTGAGTTGGGCATCGTTGAGGGTTCTACTAGCATAGTAGATGGCATGTGGCTTCTTATCAACTCGCTGTCCCAAAACAGCTCCAATAGCATAATTTGAGGCGTCACACATCAATTCAAAGGGCAAGCTCCAATCCGGTGGTATAATGATTGGGGCAGTTGTGAGCATCTTCTTCAAAGCATTGAAAGCATTCTCACAGTCTTGATCAAACACAAAATCCATGTCCTTGGCAAGGAGATTGCACATAGGCCTTGCAATCTTAGAAAAATCCTTAATGAAACGCCTATAGAAACCTGCATGGCCAAGGAAAGAACGTACTTCTTTGACAGAAGTAGGTGAGGGCATAGAGGCAATCAAATCAATCTTAGCTTTATCTACCTCAATTCCTTTACTAGAGATGACATGACCAAGAACTATGCCTTGGTTAACCATAAAATGACATTTTTCCCAATTAAGCACAAGGTTAGTATGTTCACATCTAGCCAACACCTTGGATAAGTTATGCAAGCATTGATCAAAAGAATCACCAAAGACAGAGAAGTCATCCATGAATACCTCAATGAACCTTTCTACCATGTCGGAGAAAATGCTCATCATGCACCTTTGAAAAGTGGCTGGGGCGTTACAGAGACCGAAAGGCATCCTCCTATAAGCGAAAGTGCCAAAGGGACATGTGAAGGTCGTCTTCTCTTGATCCTCTGGGGCTATGGCGATTTGGTTGTAGCCTGAATATCCATCAAGGAAGCAATAGTGGCTATGCCCAGCTAATCTCTCAAGCATTTGATCAATGAATGGAAGAGGAAAGTGATCTTTGCTTGTCGCTGTGTTGAGCTTCCTATAATCAATGCAAACTCTCCAGCCCGTGGTCATCCGTGTAGGTACAAGTTCGTTTGCTTCATTCTTCACCACTGTGATACCTGACTTCTTGGGGACAACTTGCACTGGGCTCACCCATTTACTGTCAGAAATAGGGTAAATCATACCAACATTTAAAAGCTTAATTACCTCTTTTCTTACCACCTCCTTCATGTTCGGATTGAGACGTCTTTGGGCATCCCTCTTAGGCATTGCATTGTCTTCCAATAATATCTTGTGCATGCACAGTGTTGGGCTTATGCCTTTGATATCTGCAATGCTCCACCCAATTGCAGTTTTGTGCTCTTTTAGAACTCTCAAAAGCTTCTTTTCATCATTTGGTCCGAGATGTGAGGCAATGATAACAGGTAGAGTCTCATTTTCACCTAAATAAGCATATTTAAGGTGTTTTGGCAATTGCTTTAATTCCAACTCTGGTGCCTGCACAATAGAAGGTAAAACCTTATTAGTAGGTGGGGGTAGTGATTGAAATTGGTTTGCATACCTCTTTCCAATTTCTATGTAGCTATCCATGCTGCAAACAAGCTCAAGAAGTAAAGGAGAGATCACAGCCTCTAAGCTGTCCACTTCTTCTTTCCTTATGCTTTGTGTGATGCATGCTTCAATGGGCTCCAAATAACTCATTGGCAGTGCTTCTTTCACCATAGTATCAATTGCATCCAGATGGAAAACTTCATGCTCATCACTTGGAGACTTGGAGGCTTCAAACACTTTGAATGCTATTGTCTCATCAAACACATTTATGGTCAATGTACCCTTCTTCACATCAATAATCGCACCAGCAGTTGCCATGAATGGCCGACCTAGAATGAGTGGTAACTGATTGTCATGAATTAGTGCTTCTTCCATCTCCAACACCAAGAAATCTGCTGGCAAAATTAGCTCTTCCACTTTCACCAAAACATCTTCTAGAATGCCTTTAGGGTACCTAATAGTTCTATTTGCCAATTGAATGCTCACAGATGTGGCTTGCAACTCACCAAGGTTAAGTTTCTCATAAACATGATATGGCATAAGATTTATAGAAGCACCAAGATCAAGCAAAGCTTTTTGAAACTTAAAATCACCAACTATGCAAGGTATAGAAAACGAACCTGGATCCTTTAGCTTTGGAGGCAGCTTTCTTTGTAACACTGCACTTACCTCTTCACTCAATGCAACTTGTTCATGCTCTTTGAATCTCTTCTTGTTAGTGCATAGATCCTTCAAAAATTTTGCATACTTTGGAATCTGAGTAATGGCATTGACCAATGGGATGTTGATTTGCACCTTCTTGAATGTTTCCATTATCTCATCCAAGCCTTGATCTTTCTTTGACTTTGATAACCTGCTGGGAAAGGGTGCAATAGGCCTAAAAGCATTAGTTGAAATTGGAACTTGATTAGCATTAGATGATACCTTAGGGCCTGTGCTCTTTCCAGGAGCATTGATGGACTGTTTGTTGGAAGCTGTGGGCTGCCCATGTGGTGGCTGAATGATCTCCACTTGTTCTCCATCTTCTTGCTCTTCATTGGCATCTCCAACCTTATTATCAACTTGTTTACCACTTCTCAAGATGTGTACTGCTTTAGCATGCTCTTGATGCCTTGGATTCACCTCCGTTTGGCTTGGGAAACTTCCGGATGCTCTATTGCTTATGGAGGATGCAATCTGCCCAACTTGCACTTCTAGTTTGTTCACTGCATTTTGAAGATTCTGATTGGTTTGCATCTGTTGCCCCATGAACTTCTTGAACATGTCTTGCAATTCTCCCATTTGATCACCCCTTTGCTCTTGCACTTGTTGGGTAGCTTGCTGGAATTGCCTTTGTTGTGTTTGGAATCCTGGGGGAGGTCCTTGAGATTGTTGCACATTTGGATTGTTGTTCCACCTGAAATTAGGATGATTTCTCCATCCCGGATTGTACGTGTTTGAATAAGGATCATTTTGAGGATTCCTTGCTTGAAGGGCATTTGCTTGTTCTAGCATGTGCTCCGCAAAAGATTGGTCTTGAACTTCCACTTTGTTTCCTAGAGGGCCAGTCACTGCCTGTTGAAGCAAAGAACACATAACATCAAGTTTTGCAGCAATCTCATTATTAGTACTTACCTCAGAGACCACAGCTTTCATAGGAGCTCCTCTTCCTTTATTATGGCTCCATTGTTGAGAGTTAGCACTCAAGGATTCAAAGAGAGTAAAAGCCTCATCTGCTGTTTTGTTCATCAGTCCTTCTCCACTTGTTGCATCTACCATCATCCTTTCGGAATCAAGCAAACCTTCATAGAAAGATTGCATTTGCATCCAACTCTCTATGTTGTGGTGTGGGCAAGAACTTATCATCTCCTTGTACCTCTCCCAACATTTCCTTTTGTGTGAAACCAAGAATTTCCTTTCTAATCTTGTTAGTCTTTTGAGCCGGAAAGAATTTCTGCAAAAACTTATTAGAAAGCTCTTCCCAAGTATGAATTGAAGCATTAGGCAAAGAGTATAACCAAGACTTAGCTTTATCTTTTAAACTGAATGGGAATAGCCTCATCTTAATCTGCTCATCATCAAGGTTTTGAATTTTGATCGTAGCACATATTTCAAAGAATTGCTTAATATGCATATAAGGATCCTAAGTGGTATTACCATAATAAGTTGGAAGAAGATGAATCATACCACTTTTAAGCTCAAACCTGTCAACTGTGAGTTGAGGATAGACAATGCACGAAGGTTGATCGGTGACTTTGGGAATGGAAAACTCACGCAGGGGTTTTCTTGGTTGGACAACAAGCGCACCACCTTCTTCCACATTATTGTTGTTGTTCGGAATCTCTGCCATGTTGCTTGAACCTTCAGATTCGTAAGGTTTAGATTCAACGGTTGAAGAACTATAATTCCTCCTCAAACCAGCACGTACAGCAGCGGTTCTTGGTGAAAGTGGCTCAGGTGAACTTTGCTCCTGGTCAGATTCGGACATGCACACACCAAGGAAGTCAATTCAGTGCTTTCAATGGAGATAACAACAAAATACAAAAACTGAATACTAAAAGAAAAACCAACGAAAAGAAACAAATGAAACAAACAAAAACAAAACAATCAAAGTAATCTAACTACAGCACCATCGTTACCGGTTCCCCGGCAACGGCGCCAAAAACTTGTTGAGCCAATTCTTAACAACTAAAATGAGTTATTAAAAACAGCAACTTTAATTCTCGCAAGTGCACGAACCGTTTATAGTATAGCTTATGTAAATACGAGGTCGATCCCACGGAGAATGGTAACTTGGTTCCAAGTTAAATTACTTAGAATGATAGAAAAACATAGAACAAAGAAACTGACTAACTAGCTAAAGGCAAGGTCGAATTCAACAATGCCACTTGCTAATTACTCAAGGTCTAGGACAGAATCCTAGCACCACACACGCACTCGAAATGGGGGGGTTTTGTTGTTGAAATGAAAACAAGAAAGTGAAATGAAAGTGCTCGAAAGTAAACACTGGCAGCGATCAACAAGTTGTGAAACAATGATTGAGAGGTGTTAGAGCCTTGGAATCCACCACTAGTTTTCCTATCCAAGTTATGAATGCATAGAAATTGACTCAAGCTTCATCAACAATAGATCATCGCATACAAGCCTATGGTATCTAGGTGCAGGATGCATGATTCTCCTAAGGCATGTGATTATGCATGGTATCTACACAACACGTGATCTCTAATATGCAACCTAAGCATGGTATCTACTTAGAATAAAGCATACAAGAGTCATTAAGCTCCTTGAGAATATGATAATCACACAAGTCCTAGAACATGGTATCTGTCCTAGTCAACCTATGGTTATTAACCCCTTGAATGATTCTTAGGCCATTCATGTGTTGCTTGTGAAAGGAGAGTAGAATTGGTGAATCTAAATCCCTTCCCAACCTGTGCTAGATGCATAAAATCCTAGTTAGCTACTCCAAGAAAACATACATCAAGCACATAATAAACTGGAGATTAACAACTTCATAATAAAAGCAAGAAAATCAATTAACCATAAAATCATCCATAACATTGAATATTCATGACTAGGGCTTCATCCTAAGCCCTAACTAAATGGATTAGTTAGACATAACTATGAATACAAAAAATAAGAAATACATAGATAGGATAAAGAGAGGAGAAGAACTAGATGATGGCAGCAAGGAAGTTCCCAGGACAGCTCCAAGCTCCCTTCTCTTTTTGTGGTGAATCTGAATGTGTGTATGAGAGTAATGGATGAAGTGAATGTGTGTGTCTGACCCTCCTTGAATGAGTGTGCAACTCTCTATTTATAGAGTGCAATTTCGTGCTCCCCTTTGGCTGGTGAAGCACACCTCTCTTAGCTGCTCCCAACTGCTCCAGCTGCCCATACTTGCCAACTGCTCCAGCTGACAAATACATGCTTTGGTATGGTTTCTTTATGGAAAGCTTGACTATTGTTCATCTTTCTGAGTTTCTGAGCTGATTTGACTCCTATGTATGGCTGCCCATGTGTAGCACATGGCTTTAGGGATTGTAGCCACATTAAATGTGATGGCAGCCAACATGACATCTCTGTGAACTTGGTTCAGTCTTTGACGTGTTGAGGGCTCCAGATTTATCCAATTGGGCTGAAAGTTGGATATGTTATAATAGACACTCATTGGAACAACTTCTATCAAGGATGTCTCCTCATCCAACCTGTGTAAGTTGCTGAAATGAGGCCTGAAACATGACCTACGAAACTGGACTGACAAGGAGTGTGGCACAAATTGGTTTTGTCTTTAAGCTCATATTCCTCTTGTGCCACTCAGCCCTTAACATGCATGAATTTTATCAAATGTCATCCCCTTGCTGTCTTAACCTACAAAACACACAAACATAGGTAAGAGACTCAAAATAAAGAGAAGCTAAACAAAATTACTAAGCAAAGAAGGCATGCAAATGTGTGAAATTATGACCTTATCAATGGACCAATCGATATCGGATTGATTCCAAAACTTGGGGAACAACATAATATGGTGGGAGGAGTTATTTGGTGGGTTTTGAGTGCAATCCAATAGCAAAAACTATGAAATAAACCAACCACTCCATTAGAGAACGAACTTCGAACGAACATGAAGAGTCCAATTTCTTGGACCAATCAATATCGGATTGAGCCCAAAACTTGGGGAACATCGTAATATGGTGGGAGGAGTCATTTGGTGTGTTTTGAGCCAAATTCAATGGCTAAAACTATGCAATACACCAACCATTCCATTTCAAACGCACTTCATACGAACCTGAATTGTCCGATTTCATGGAACAATCGATATCGGACAGAGTCAAAAAGTTGGGGAACATTATAATATTGTGGGAGTCAATTGGTGGGGTTTGAGTGAAATCCTATCTCTAGAACTATGCAATACACCACCCACTCCATTTCAGAACGAACTTCGTACGAACCTGAATTGTCCAATTTCATGGACCAATCGATATCGAATTGATCCCAAAACTTGGGGAACGTCATAATGTTGTGGGAGGAGTCATTTGGTGAGTTTTGAGTGAAATCCAATTGCCAAAACTGTGCAATACCCCCACCACTCCATTTCAGAACGACCTTCGTACGAACCTGAATTGTCCGATTTCATGGACGAATCGATATCGGCTTGAGTCCAAAACTTGGGGAACATCATAATATATTGGGAGGAGTCATTTGGTTTGTTTTGAGTGAAATCCAATGGCCAAAACTATGCAATACACCAATCACTCCATTAGAGAACGAACTTCGTACGAACGTGAATAGTCCAATTTCTTGTACCAATCGATATCGGATTGAGTCCAAAACTTGGGGAACATCATAATATGGTGGGAGGAGTCATATGGTGAGTTTTGAGCTAAATCCAATGGCTAAAACTATGCCATACACCAACCACTCCAGTTCATAACACACTTCGTGCGAACCTCAATTAGTCGATTTCGTGGATCAATCGATATCGGATTGAGTCCAAAACATGGGGAACATCATAATGTTGTGGGATGAGTCATTTGGTGGGTTTTGAGTGAAATCCAATCTCTTGAACTATACAATACACCAATCACTCCATTTCAGAACGAACTTCGTACGAATCTGAATTGTCCGATTTCATGGACCAATCGATATCGGATTGAGTCCAAAACTTGGGGAATATCATAATATTGTGGGGGGAGTCATTTGTTGTGCTTTGAGTGAAATCCAATGACAAGACCTGTTGTGTTCCTTCCAAGTGCCAATATATGGTTAGTATAGTGGTACAAGTTAGGGTGTCGAACCACAGAGACCGATTGGACCTCTATAAATTACTAGTTTTGAAAGAACCCTAACTAAAAATGAAAGTGACAATTTGAAAGTAGTTTTTGTGTTGTAAATGAAAAATAACTTAAAATGCAAGAAGAATGTAGTAGTGAATAATATATTGATGTAGAAAGAATAGGGATGAGACTAGGGATTTCGAATTCACCATTGCAAAACTAATTCCATGTTTATAAAATTAAACCGTACTCAACTACCAACCTGTTTCCAGAGTTCGTTTTACCAATATATGATCAGCCATATGATGTGTGGTTTTGATCAAATTCTCCTAATCTGCAACCTAATTGGGATGTTCAACTTTGGTTCCAAGTTAAGAGTCATTAGCATGCAAGAAAACATTAAAGAACCAAAGAGAACACACGGCATGATGTTTGCATAGCATTCTCTTCATTCATTCACAAGTCTACCAAGATTAAGCATGATGTTTACTATAACCTTGTCCAGATAATCTGTAGGCAATGGTGATCAAACATTAAAATTGACAAACAAATTGAACAATAGATTCAGTGAATGAAACAAGAAGCAGATTGATGAATTGAATACTTTAACTTAGAAACATGGATCAATGTTGCAAGGCTACATCGAAATCCCTAGCTATGAATTTAGTTACACATCATGTTCGCAGAGATTGAAACAAAAATAAACAACATGAGTGAAAATAAATTCATGAGAGGAAACCCTTGAACCAATTCTGATGTTGAACTTCTCTAAGAACCACCTCTTGCGCTGAGTCCTGATGGTGGAAATCTATGGACGGCTAGGGTTTTAGTGTGCATGAAAGGAGAGAATAACCAAGAAGTCAGATCTAGGGTTGTGAAATTCGTCCAAAATAAATAGGGGTTTTAAAAGTGGCTAAAAGGCAAGTTTTTATGGGGTAAAAGAGGCTGCAAGATATTCCAAAGAGATCCTAACAAATCAGCCTTTGTTTTACACGTTTTTGCCTTATTTGGCACCTCCAAATTAGGCTAGAAATCCCCATTGCTTTCCCATTCTGCTCTTACTCTTCAACCAAGCCAGGTTCGCCTTGGATTCTTTATTTGGACTTCAAAACAGGTCACAAAACTTGTTTCCATGTTTGAATAAGGGTCAGCTCCAAAAATGGCATGTTTTCATTTCTTTTGCCTTCAACTTGATCCTAAAGTATATGCAACTGCATACTAACACAAAATAGGATAAAACGCAACAAGTTTAACTCAAAAACATCACAAATATACTAGAAATAGATGGTATAAATGTATACATATATGAGTTATCAAGACCCGACCCAAATTCCGCTTTGGAATCCGAGCCGGACCCTGTGCGTGTCCTACACCTGGCGGATGTCGGGCATGAATGACCTAATTGCGCTTCCCTACTAAGCACGATAAAATAACAAGGTTGACTGCTACCGAAAAATTGGCAGAGTCTCCCTTGTAAATTGTATCAATACCAAAACATTTACACATGCCAAATAAGCATATATACACAACCAACTGCCAGCATATGTATATATACATTCCAACAGTTACATTCTAATTCTAGGGCAAATTATCAGAGCGACTACTAAGAATTTATAAAGGAGTCAATCCTTTTACAAAACAAAAAGTCCTACATCAAAAAGGAAAGCGCGGAAGGTGGAAAACGGCCCGGTGGTGGATCCCTGTGCACGCCTACTGCCTGAGGGCGCAAAACAGTAAAAAAGGTGAGTGGACCCAAAACAAACAAGTTTAGAAAAATACATAAGAACATACTAACCCCACTGTAAAAACAGTTATACAAACTAAATTAGTCTCTTTATTATATTCGTACTGAAATCAATGCACCCATATAATTATACATATATATATGCCAATCATATTCATGGTCAACATTAATTTCCTAAGGCATTGAAAACAGTTTTAAACTACCACCTAGGTGTACTCCTTATTTCCGTCAATTCCTTGCATCACCATGGGTGACACGTACTCGCAGGTCTCAGTGACACAAGGTCAGTCCGAGCCACAACTAGCAGGATTCAGGGGACCGTAGTCAGCCTGATCCGCATTACTCGCTCCACACGAGTTCGGGTACCATAGAACTCGTGGGGCAATTGTCAAGCATGTTGACTAAACCAAAGGCTACCAATAAAATCCGAAGGCAACATTTGATCTGAAGGCAACTTATTTACCGAAGGCAACATTTTTATATTTGGGTACAAGGTGGTTTAGGAAAGTATAAAGTTTCTGAAGAAAATCTGCTTAATAACTGAATTTCTGTAAACTCTAAAACTCTGTTGCCATTTATCTGATAATCTGATAATTAACTAGAATTTCTTTTCCTATATCCTTTAAAGGAGATTTCACTCGGCAGCATGCAAAACAAAATATTTAAAAGCATATAACAGCTTATAAAACGTTAATCTTTGAATAAAACTTATTCAAGATCAAATACTGTAACTGAATTGCTTAAATTCATTTATAAAAACAAAGAGTCCACTCACAGATGGTTCGTGCTCACTGGACCTCTTGACGGTCCCTTCTCCGGGTCAACTGGTGCCCGGGTGCCTGATTCAATTACCATAATATTCTATTAATACAATACGCAATATAGTATTAATTTAAAAACCCTGACCCCCGGCCCCTAGAAGTATGTGCGTCAGATTAAAGTTGTTCCTATGCTCAAAAAAGCTTTCCTTCCACTTGGAATAGTTTAGCAGTATCTTGGGACTCAAAAAGCGCTAAAGTTTCAAAAAGTCAACCCGGGACCCCGCGGGTCCATGACCTTGCAATTATGATCCGGAAGCCTCTAGAAGTTCCAATATACCTAGGACACATGTCCCGAGGGTTTGGTCTCGATCGAACGGTCGGATTGATCACGATCATACAATCGCACGATTTCTAAACCCTAGCCCTAGGGTTCACGATTTCGGAGTATCCGGGACTCCGATTCACGATCCGTCGAATCCTAAACGATTCTGAAATTGTCTAGAGTAACATATCTGAAAAAGATTACGATCCAACGGCTTAACAATATTGAACTCGGAAATCACACAATATGTAACAATCCGTTCGAGGCTCAAACGGTATCCAAATTGAGATCTGCGAATTCCTACGCGCTCGTGACAACCTAAGGATCTCATCGAGACATAGTGCAACTTCACTACCCTCACCCACGCGCCGCCACACGCGCCGGCAGTGCTGGTGCCCAAAGCGATTACGTATCGCCAGAAAATCTCAAAACCATGGCTCCAAACTCCTACCCTAGGTATAACACCCTATTTGGAGCCACTTTTGTTCTTGGACCTACCCCAAAAACTGGCCGGAAGTGGCCGGAATTTCAAACTCAAAACTGGTGGAACTTTGGATCGTGGTTTGATTTATCTAGGCTAGAAATCGTTCCAATCCTACCCAACCAGTAGCTAGAACAGCGTCGGAAATGGTGGCCGGACGATGACGAACGCAGCCGGCGAAGTTTCCGTCAAAACCGGCGCGATTCTGAGGTTTTTCCGACGGAATTCGGCGGTTCCAGGGGCAGGGCTGGTCGGGAAAGGACGGGAGAGCGACGACGGTTCGATCGGGTCCGATCCTTGCATGAGCGGTGGTCAGTGGTGGCGACGGCTCCGCAAAATCAGATCGGGGGGATTGTTTTGTCGCAGAGAGGGAGAGAGCGCTTGGGGAGGGAGAGAGAGAGAGACTGAGGGAGAAGAGAGAGAATGAGGTTTTAAAATCTAATTTTTTAAATTACCGTTTTGCCCCTCATAGTATTTTAACCGTTTTGCCCATTATTAATTTAGGTTTGGGTTATTACAACCTACCCCCCTTATAAAAATTTCGTCCTTGAAATTTACGTACCTGTCACTCGAAGAGGTGAAGGTACTGTTCCCGCATTTGGTCTTCGGGTTCCCATGTAGCCTCTTCCACATTATGACTCCTCCATAAAACCTTCACAAGTGGAATCTCTCTCGATCGCAACGCTTGCGTTTTCCAATCCAAAATCTGAACTGGTTTGCTCCACATAAGTGAAATCATCCTCCAATTCTACTAGTTGCTCCTCTAAAACATGGGAAGGGTCGGAAATATACTTTCGGAGCATGGAGACATGGAAAACATCATGCAATCGTGATAGATCCGCAGGCAAAGCAAGCCTCTAAGCTATTGGACCCACACGCTCCACGATCTCATATGGTTCAATATAGTGAGGACTTAGTTTTCCCCACTTCCCAAATCTCACTACACCTTTCCAAGGTGATCATTTCAAAAATACCCAGTCTCCAACTTCAAACTGAAGGTCTTTTCTTCTGTTGTCCGCATAACTCTTTTGTCGGTCTTGAGCTGTCTTGAGTCGTTTTCTAATTATTTTCACTTGTTGCTTTGTCAGTTCAATATCCTCAGATATTACCAATCTGTGTTCACCCACTTCATCCCAATAGAACGGAGTTCTACACTGTTTTCCATACAAGGCATCAAATGGAGACATTCCAATACTCACTTGATAACTGTTATTATAAGCAAACTCCGTAAGTGGTAACTTCTCATCCCAATCACCCCAAAATTGAAGTGCACACGCTCTCAACATATCTTCTAATGTTTGAATTGTCCTCTCAGACTGACCATCTGTCTGGGGGTGAAATGCAGTACTAAATTGCAATTGGGTTCCAAAAGCTTCATTAAATTTTGTCCAAAAACGGGATATAAACTGTGGATCTCGATCTGAAACAATAGATACTGGTACTCCATGAAGTCTCACTATCTCATCTATGAAAATCTTAGCCAGTTTATTCAAACTATAATTTGCTCTCACCGGCAGAAAATGAGCGGACTTGGTGAGTCGATCCACGATTACCCACACTCCATCATGCTTACTCTGTGTTCGGGGAAGCTTGAACACAAAATCCATCGTAATCTGCTCCCACTTCCATTCAGGAATCGGAAGTGGTTGCAACAACCCTGATGGTTTCTGCCGCTCAGTTTTCACTTGCTGACAAATTAGGCACCTTCTGACATACTCTGCTATTTCTTTCTTCATAAAAGGCCACCAGTAGTGCTCTCTCAGAGTATGATACATTTTTGTGCTTCCAGGGTGCATTGCAAAAACTGACTCATGGGCCTCCTCAAGAATCTCCCTTTTTAAAACTTCATCATTAGGGACATATAACCTGTTACTACCATTAACGCTCCATCATTTCTTACTGAATAATCAGTTCTGTCGCCATTCTCAACCTCCACTCGCAGCGTGCAAATCAAAGGATCTTGGGATTGAGCTGCGAGTATTCGTTCTACTAGCACTGGTCTCACATGGATGATAACTCATATATTTATACATTTATACCATCCATTTCTAGTATATTTGTGATGTTTTTGAGTTAAACTTGTTGCGTTTTATCCTATTTTGTGTTAGTATGCAGTTGCATATACTTTAGGATCAAGTTGAAGGCAAAAGAAATGAAAACATGCCATTTTTGGAGCTGACCCTTATTCAAATGTGGAAACAAGTTTCGTGACCTGTTTTGAAGTCCAAATAAAGAATCTAAGGCGAACCTGGCTTCTTTGAAGACTAAGAGCAGAATGGGAAAGCAATGGGGATTTCTAGCCTGATTTGGAGGTGCCAAATAAGGCAAAAACGTGCAAAATAAAGGCTGATTCTTTAGGATATCTTTGGAACATCTGGCAGCCTTGTTTACCCCATAAAAACTTGCCTTTTAGCACTTTTAAAACCCCTATTTATTTTGGACGAATTTCACAACCCTAGATCTGACTTCTTGGTTATTCTCTCCTTTCATGCACACTAAAACCCTAGCCGTCCATATATTTCCACCATTAGGACTGAGCGCAAGAGGTGGTTCTTGGAGAAGTTCAACATCAGAATTGGTTCAAGGGTTTCCTCTCATGAATTTGTTTTCATCTCTTTGAACATGATGTGTAACTAAATTCATAGCTAGGGATTTCGATGTAGCCTTGCAACATTGATCCATGTTTCTAAGTTAAAGTATTCAGTTCATCAATCTGTTTATTGTTTCATTCACTGAATCTATTGTTCAATTTGTTTGTCAATTTTAATGTTTGATCACCATTAGAGTCGCCTACAGATTATCTAGACAAGGTTATAGTAAACATCATGCTTAATCTTGTTAGACATGTGAATGAATGAAGAGAATGCTATGCAAACATCATGCTGTGTATTCTCTTTGGTTCTTTAACGTTTTCTTGCATGCTAATGACTCTTAACTTGGAACCAAAGTTGAACATCCCAACTAGGTTGCAGATTAGGAGAATTTGATCAAAACCACACATCATATGGCTGATCATATATATGTAAAACGAACTCTGGAAACAGGTTGGTAGTTGAGTACGGTTTAATTTTATAAACATGGAATTAGTTTTGCAATGGTGAATTCGAAATCCCTAGTCTCATCCCTATTCTTTCTACATCAATATATTATTCACTACTACATTCTTCTTGCATTTTAAGTTATTTTTCATTTACAACACAAAAACTACTTCCAAATTGTCACTTTCATTTTTATCTAGGGTTCTTTCAAAACTAGTAATTTATAGAGGTCCAATCGGTCCCTGTGGTTCGACACCCTTACTTGTACCATTATACTAACCATATATTGGCACTTGGAAGGAACACAACAAAATTTTGGCGCCGTTGCCGGGGACTGATTTCAGTCTTCTATAATTGCTTGTTCTCAAACCCTAATTTCATTTTATTTTTGTTTCTCAGGTAGTATATGTCAGATACACTTGCTGAGATAGGCCAAAGACTTGAACGGTTGAAGAGCAACACTTTTGAGAAGTCTATATCAGCTAGTGCCCAGACTAGCAGTGTAGAAGAGGACAATAGTTCTTCTAGCCCAATGAGTGTAGATTCTTTTGATAACTCTAATTCTGACAGAGAAGAAGAGATGGCTGTCAATAACGATGACAACCGAGCTTTGGAAGATTATGCTCAACCGGTTATACCAAATTCCCCTTCGTGCATCTTGCTGCCTACTGAAGCTAGAAATTATGATCTCAAATCTTCACATTTTCACATGCTTCCTTCTTTTTATGGTTTACCTAAAGAAGATCCATTAGCCCATATTAAGGAATTCTACAATGTTGTGAATGGTTTACCTTTGCAGGGAGTGACTGAAGCAAATCTGAGGATGAGGGTTTTTCCTTATACATTGAAAGATAGAGCAAAGGGTTGGCTAATGACTTTAGCACCTGGTTCGCTCACCACTTGGGATGCCGTAGCTAAGAAATTTTTGGAGAAGTTCTTCTCTACTCAAAAGACAGCTACATTGAGAGGGCAAATCTTTAACTTTAAACAAGATGATGGAGAACCTTTCAATGAATGTTGGGAGCGTTTCAAAGGGCTGTTGCTGCAATGTCCACATCATGGGTTGCCTCTTTACTTACAAATGCAAATTTTTTATGATGGACTAACCCAAACATGTCAATCGACTGTTGATAATGCAGCAGGTGGAGCTTTGAAGAAAAAAAATGCTCAAGAGTCATATAACATTTATGAGATGTTGGGATCTAATGCTCAACACAAAGATACAAGAGGAAAACGAGTTGGAGTGTATGAAATGAGTTCTAATAATGATCTTGCCTTGCAGGTGGCTAGTTTGGAAAAGAAGCTCGATTCTATGCTCAATATGGTGCCTAAGATAGCTGAGGTGTGTGCCATTTGCAACATACCAGGTCATCCTACTTATCAATGCACGGCTAGTGAGGCTTATCCCGAATTTGTTCAAGAGCAAGTGAATCTCATGAATTCTTACAATCAGAGGCCCAGGAATGACCCGTTCTCTAATACATAAAACCCTGGTTGGAGAGATCATCCCAATCTCTCATGGAAGAATAACAATCAATTTCAAAATTTCCAACCAAAGCCTGCCACTACGCTTGAAGATACGGTCAAAATGCTAGCTCAAAACACCGTTCAATTCCAGCAAACTACCAATAGTACTCTCCAACAACATTCAGCTGCTCAAACCAAAATGGAGACACAATTAGGTCAGATTGCTGATGCTTTGAGTCAAAGAGAACCCGGAAAATTTCCAAGCCAACCGGTGATACTTCAAAGGAACCAAGAGCAAGCCAAAGCGGTCATAACACTTAGAAGTGGTAAGGTTATTAATAATGGAGTTGGCAATGAAGTTACTAATGAATCTGATCATGTGAATGCAGGTCCCACTCAAGAAGAAAATGAGAAACCGAATGACGATCCAAGCAATGCCACTTCTTCGTTTGAAGCTCCAAATTTTCACAAGGCTGAAAAACCTTACTCTCCACCCATTCCTTTTCCTGGAAGACTTGCCAAAAGCAAGCAGGATAAGTCATTGAAAGAAATTTTTGATATATTAAGTAAAGTGAATGTTAATTTACCTTTGCTTGATGTCATTAGGAATATGCCAGCGTATGGGAAATTTTTCAAGGAGCTAAACACTTATAAGAGGAAGTATGGACCTAATGAGAAGGTGCTGGTGTCTGAAAATGTGAGTGCTGTGCTTCAAAGAAAGCTCCCACCAAAACTTAAGGATCCGGGCAGTTTTTCTATCAATATCACCATTGGAGATAAGCTAGTTGAAAAGGCTATGCTTGACTTGGGGGCTAGCATCAATTTAATGCCCTATTCAGTGTATCTTCAATTAGGTTTGGGGGGTTTGAAGGCAACAACTATTTCATTGCAACTTGCTGATCGATCAGTGAAATATCCAAGAGGTATAGTGGAAGATATCTTAGTTCAAGTTGACAAACTAATTTTGCCTGCTGATTTTGTAGTGTTGGACATGGAAGAGGCTCCTCCACATGATCGTGAGTTACCTATTTTGCTTGGGAGACCCTTTATGGCCACGACAAAGACGATCATAGATGTGCAAAATGGTCTCCTCACCATGACTGTGCTAGGAGAAACTGTACAATTCAAAGTGTTTGAATCTCTTTCTTACCCTTCTAGTTCAATTGATTGTTGTTCGATTGATGTGCTTGATTCACTTGTTTTCTCTAAGTTTTTGCTGCCACAATCCAATGATCCATTACAATATGTTTTGAGTCAATCTCAAAATGACTTTGATGAAGAAGTGCTCATGGAGATGGTGGCTGCCTTGGAAGCATTACAACCATATCCCTCCATTTTTTCGCCTCTTATAGAGCCATTAGAACCATCTGCCACACATCTGATCCCTTCTATTGTTAAACCTCCAAAACTTGAGCTTAAACCACTTCCATCACATCTAAAATATGCTTACCTAGCTGAGTTTGAAACTCTCCCAGTTATCATAGCATCTGACCTCACCCCTTTGGAAGAAGATAAGCTAATTAGGGTGCTAAAAGAGTTCAAATCAGCCATTGGTTGGTCCATTGCAGATATCAAGGGAATAAGCCCTACCATGTGCGTGGCAATTCTTAGAAAGGAGTTTCAACCAGGTATGAAAGTACTTTTGTATGACTCACGTTTGCAACTTTTTCCAGGTAAATTGAAGTCTAGATGGGTTGGACCATTCAAAGTGCTACAAGTATTTCCCCATGGAGCTATGGAGATAGAAAACATCAAGAATGGCACCCGTTTTAAGGTCAATGGACAGCGTTTGAAGCCTTATTTGGAGAATGTTTCACAGGAGCAGGTTTATGTCGTTATAGATTCTCTCGAGTTTATGGCAACTTAGACACACTACCATGTCTTGCCTAGACATTAAATAAAGCGCTTGCTAGGAGGCAACCTAGCTGGGTTTGTGTTCTTTCCTTTTATTTGTGTTAGTTTTTAGTTTTTATTTTTATTTCTTTCCATACACACTGTGCCAATTTGCATTGCATCCATTCTATTCATTCTTTTTTTAATCATCGAGGACAATGCTTAGTTTAGGTTTGGGGGTGTGGGATTTTCGTTTGTTTTTAGTTCTGGTTAAAGTTTGCTTTTGCTTACTAATGTGAATGTATATGAGGGCTATGGTTTACAATGAGGACTACTGCGATGTCATGAAAAAGTTCATATCATATCTTCTTCTTTTTTTCAAAGCTGTTACTCTTGGAATCATGGTGGTTAAAGTATCATGCTCAAATTCTAGAAGAAGAATTGTGGAGACTACCCTAGTGAGTGATTTTGAGCCTATTTACTTCTTTGAGAGGGTTTAAAGTGTTTGTACTCCTATCTTTTTGCTTCAATGTCATTTCAAATTATCTCATTATTTTTGTTTGATTGAACGCTAAGAATTGTTCGCTTTCGCAGATACCATGTGTTTGGTAACATTCATGAATGAACTCATTGAGACGATGTTAGGCTATGCATGTCTTAACCACCAAAAGGCCTAATTTCTTACCTTTATGTGTGTGCCATTACCCCATTTTGAAGCCAATCATTTTTAGCCATTTTCTTTTCTCACATTTGTTTTCCCATATCCTTTTATCTCAATATGAGATATTTAGCCCATTACAGCTATACCCTATAGTTTGGGGAATACCAAAGTGATGAAGACAAAGATAATTCGAGCTCTACATCAAGAAAGTGGTATGTACCGAGGTATGTGTGCTGGAATTGTAGAAAAAAAGAAAGAAAAAAGAAACAAAGTTTTAGAAAAAGAAAAGAAAAGAAAAAGAATCAAAGAGGATGTAATTTCTAAATCCTTCCATTATCGCACGGGTCCTGGATGCCACGAACAAACAACAAAGATCAATTCAAGAGGAGAGCTTGCTGCTTTCACAAGGAAGACACTTTGGTATGTCCCAAGCTTTAGTATTTCCTATCCTTTCTTTCATAGCCCCTGACCTAAGCCTTACATTACACACCTTGTGAAAGACCTAGCTGATCTTTGGGGATGTATTCATGGGTGCTGCTAAGTATGTGTGCTATCCATATTCTTAGTGTTTAATTCCTTTCATGAGATATGTCCAGAAATTGTGCTTTTATTTCATATTTCATATGTGAGGATTTTGATTCCCTTTTACATAACTTCACTCACATATGTTTGAGGAGAGACCACACCTTAGGATCTGAGTGAAAATTTGAGTGATATCTGTGAGGACTAGAGTTGAGGCGATTTCTATCTTTGGCATTTGAGTATGGTGTCTTTGAAATCATGGGACATGGAGTAGTTATTATTTTTACACTATACTTATGATATGATTCTTTGAAGTGGCAGACTAGTGGTTCGAATGTATGACTAAGCTTTCATTGGTTCTTATTAGTTTGCTATAAGTATGCTTTAACCAATTTGCTTGCAAGTATGAAGATGTTTGTGGGCATCATCACTGTAAACCCTCAGGAGACACAACTCCTCCTACTAGGGACACCTAGGGGTTTAAAGGCTTGTTGCACATGCTCAGCGCAATCGTTTAACCTGCGAAAGTGGTCTAGTTAGATTTTATTGTCTTGTGTGTTTTTAATTTCAGTTTTGCTCGAGGACTAGCAAAAATCAGGTTTGGGGGTATTTGATAACTCATATATTTATACATTTATACCATCCATTTCTAGTATATTTGTGATGTTTTTGAGTTAAACTTGTTGCGTTTTATCCTATTTTGTGTTAGTATGCAGTTGCATATACTTTAGGATCAAGTTGAAGGCAAAAGAAATGAAAACATGCCATTTTTGGAGCTGACCCTTATTCAAACGTGGAAACAAGTTTCGTGACCTGTTTTGAAGTCCAAATAAAGAATCTAAGGCGAACCTGGCTTCTTTGAAGACTAAGAGCAGAATGGGAAAGCAATGGGGATTTCTAGCCTGATTTGGAGGTGCCAAATAAGGCAAAAACGTGCAAAATAAAGGCTGATTCTTTAGGATATCTTTGGAACATCTGGCAGCCTTGTTTACCCCATAAAAACTTGCCTTTTAGCACTTTTAAAACCCCTATTTATTTTGGACGAATTTCACAACCCTAGATCTGACTTCTTGGTTATTCTCTCCTTTCATGCACACTAAAACCCTAGCCGTCCATATATTTCCACCATTAGGACTGAGCGCAAGAGGTGGTTCTTGGAGAAGTTCAACATCAGAATTGGTTCAAGGGTTTCCTCTCATGAATTTATTTTCACTCATGTTGTTTATTTTGTTTTCATCTCTTTGAACATGATGTGTAACTAAATTCATAGCTAGGGATTTCGATGTAGCCTTGCAACATTGATCCATGTTTCTAAGTTAAAGTATTCAGTTCATCAATCTGTTTATTGTTTCATTCACTGAATCTATTGTTCAATTTGTTTGTCAATTTTAATGTTTGATCACCATTAGAGTTGCCTACAGATTATCTAGACAAGGTTATAGTAAACATCATGCTTAATCTTGTTAGACATGTGAATGAATGAAGAGAATGCTATGCAAACATCATGCTGTGTATTCTCTTTGGTTCTTTAACATTTTCTTGCATGCTAATGACTCTTAACTTGGAACCAAAGTTGAACATCCCAACTAGGTTGCAGATTAGGAGAATTTGATCAAAACCACACATCATATGGCTGATCATATATATGTAAAACGAACTCTGGAAACAGGTTGGTAGTTGAGTACGGTTTAATTTTATAAACATGGAATTAGTTTTGCAATGGTGAATTCGAAATCCCTAGTCTCATCCCTATTCTTTCTACATCAATATATTATTCACTACTACATTCTTCTTGCATTTTAAGTTATTTTTCATTTACAACACAAAAACTACTTCCAAATTGTCACTTTCATTTTTATCTAGGGTTCTTTCAAAACTAGTAATTTATAGAGGTCCAATCGGTCCCTGTGGTTCGACACCCTTACTTGTACCATTATACTAACCATATATTGGCACTTGGAAGGAACACAACAATGGAGCATAGCTAACAGTGCTCCCTGATTATCCATACCTAGACCAACTATGAGCTTCCTCATTTCTACCATCAATGGCAAATACCTCCCTCGGAGATAAGCTACAGATCCCGAAGATTTCCTACTGAGTGTATCCGCGACAACATTAGCTCTTCCCGGGTGATGCTCGATGGTACAGTCATAATCTTTTATCAACTTTAACCATCTTCTTTGCCTCAAATTCAATTCCTTCTGGGTGAATAAATACTTTAAACTTTTGTGGTCTGTAAAGATCTGGCATGTTTCCCCGTAAAGATAATGCTGCAAAATCTTTAAGGCAAAAACTACTGCAGCAAGTTCCAAATCATGAACAGGATAATTCAACTCATGCTTCTTAAGTTGTCTAGAAGCATAAGCAATCACCCTACCATGCTGCATCAGCACACATCCAAGTCCTTGTTGAGATGCATCACTGTAGATAATGAAGTTCCCACTATCATCCGGAAGTGCTAAAATCGGAGCAGTGGTCAGCCTGGTCTTGAGTTCATTGAAGCTCTCCTCACACTTATCTGACCACTCAAACCTAACTCCTTTCCTTGTCAAACAAGTGAGAGGCCCCGCTATGGTGGAGAACCCTTCCACGAAGCGACGGTAATACCCGGCTAACCCAAGAAAACTCCTTATCTCAGTAACACTGGTTGGTCGTGGCCAATTCACTACTACTTCAATCTTTTGGGGATCAACATAAATGCCCTCTGCAGAGATCACGTGCCCCAAGAAACTAACTCTGTCTTACCAAAACTGACACTTGCTGAATTTGGCATAAAGTTGCCTCCTTCTCAGAGTCTTCAACACAATTTCTAAGTGTTTCATATGTGCCTTCTGACTATTAGAATACACCAGAATGTCATCTATGAACACAATCACGAAGCGATCTAAGTAACGTCGAAACACCCTGTTCATGAGGTCCATAAATGCAGTTGGGGCATTAGTTAATCCAAATGGCATCACCAGGAACTCATAGTGCCCATACCTCGTTCGAAACGGTGTTTTAGGCACATCCTCTTCTCTAACCCGTAACTGATGATATCCAGACCTCAAATCAATCTTAGAAAATACCTTGGCACCCTTCAGCTGATTGAACAAAACATCAATGCGAGCCAATGGATATCTATTCCGCACTATGACCTTCTTCAGCTGTCTGTAGTCAATGCATAACCTCATGGTGCCATCCTTCTTCTTAACAAATAATACCGGAGCGCCCCAAGGAGAAAAACTAAGCCGGATGAAACCCTTATCTAATAGCTCTTGCAACTGAGACTTTAACTCCCTCAACTCTGCTGGCGCCATTCTGTACGGTGCCTGGACTCAATATACCAACCACTCCATTTCAGAACGAACTTCGTATGAACCTTAATTGTCCAATTTCATGGACCAATCGATATAGGATTGAGTCCAAAACTTGGGGAACACCATAATGTTGTGGGAAGAGTCATTTGGTGAGTTTTGAGTGAAATCCAATTGCCAAAACTATGCAATACACCAACCACTCCATTTCAGAACGAACTTCGTACGAACCTAAATTGTCCGATTTCATGGAACAATCGACATCGGACAGAGTCCAAAACTTGGGGAACATCATAATATTGTGGGAGGAGTCATTTGGTGGGTTTTGAGTGAAATCTAATCCCTAGAACTATGCAATACACCACCCACTGCATTTCAGAACGACCTTCGATTGAACCTGAATTGTCCAATTTCATGGACCAATCGATATTGAATTGAGTCCAAAACTTGGGGAACATCATAATGTTGTGGGAGGAGTCATTTGGTGAGTTTTGAGTGAAATCCAATTGACAAAACTATGCAATACACCAACCACTCCATTTCAGAACTAACTTCGTACGAACCTGAATTGTCCAATTTCATGGACGAATCGATATCGGGTTGAGTCCAAAAATTGGGGAACATCATAATATATTGGGAGGAGTCATTTGGTGGGTTTCGAGTGAAATCCAATAGCAAAAACTATGAAACACACCAACCACTCCATTAGAGAACGAACTTCGAACGAACATGAATAGTCTAATTTCTCCGACCAATCGATATCGGATTGAGCCCAAAACTTGGGGAACATCATAATATGGTGCGAGGAGTCATATGGTGAGTTTTGAGCAAAATCCAATGGCTAAAACTATGCAATACACCAACCATTCCATTTCAAACGCACTTCGTACGAACCTGAATTGTCCGATTTCATGGAACAATAGATATCGGACAGAGTCCAAAACTTGGGGTACATCATAATATTGTGGGAGGAGTCATTTGGTGGGTTTTGAGTGAAATCCAATATCTAGAACTATGCAATAAACCAATCACTCCATTTGATAACGAACTTCGTACGAACCTGAATTATCCAATTTCATGGACCAATCGATATCGAATTGGTTCCAAAACTTGTGGAACATCATAATATGGTGGGAGAAGTCATTTGGTGGGATTTGAGTGAAATCCAATCTCTAGGACTATGCAATACACCAACCACTCCATTTCAGAACGATCTTCGTAAGAACCTAGATTGTCCGATTTCATGGACCAATCGATATCGGATTTAGTCCAAAACTTGGGGAACATCATAATGTTGTGGGAGGAGTCATTTGGTGAGTTTTCAATGAAATCCAATTGCCAAAACTATGCAATACACCAACCACTCCATTTTAGAACGAACTTCGTACGAACCTGAATTGTCCGATTTCATGGACGAATCGATATCGGCTAGAGTCCAAAACTTGGGGAACATCGTAATATATTGGGAGCAGTCATTTGGTGGGTTTTGAGTGAAATCCAATTGCCAAAACTATGCAATACACCAATCAGTCCATTAGAGAACGAACTTCGTACGAACATGAATAATCCAATTTCTTTGACCAATCAATATCGGATTGAGTCCAAAATTTGGAGAACATCATAATATGGTGGAAGGAGTCATATGGTGAGTTTTGAGCTAAATCCAATGGCTAAAACTATGCCATACACCAACCACTCCATTTCAGAACACACTTCGTACGAACCTGAATTATTCGATTTCATGGACCAATCGATATCGGATTGAGTCCAAAACTTGGGGAACATCGTAATATGGTGGGAGGAGTCATTTGGTGAGTTTTGAGTGAAATCCGATCTCCAAAACTATGCAATACACCAACCACTCCATTTTAGAACGAACTTCGTACGAACTTGAATTGTCCAATTTAAAGGACCAATCGATATCGGATTGAGTCCAAAACTTGGGAAACATCATAATATAGTTGCAGGAATCAATTGGTGATTTTTGAGTGACATCCAATTGCCAAAACTATGCAATACACCAACCACTCTGTTAGAGAACGAACTTCATACGAACACGAATAGTTCAATTTCATTAACCAATCAATATCAGATTCGGCTCAAAACTTGGGGAACATCATAATATGGTGGGTGGAGTCATATGGTGAGTTTTGAGTGAAATCCAATGGCTAAAACTATGGAATACACCAACCACTCCATTTCAGAACAAACTTCGTACGAACCTGAATTGTCCAATTTCAAGGACCAATCGATATCGTATTGGGTCCGAAACTTGGGGAACATCATAATATGACCGAGGTGTCATTTGGTGGGTTTTGAGTGAAATACAATCTGTAGAACTAAGCAATACACCATCCACTCCATTTCAGAACGAACTTCGTACGAACCTGCATTGTCCAATTTCATAGACCAATTGGTGTTGGATTGAGTCCCAAGCTTGGGGAACATCATAATGTTGTGGGAGGAGTCATTTGGTGAGTTTTGAGTGAAATCCAATTGCCAAAACTATGCAATACACTAACCACCCCATTACAGAACGAACTTCATACGAACATGAATAGTCCCATTTCTTGGACCAATCGATATCGGATTGAGCCCAAAACTTGGGGGACGTCATAATATGGTGTTCGGAGTCATATGGTGAGTTTTCAGCAAATTCCAATGGCTAAAACTATGCAATACATCAACCACTTTATTTCAAAACGAACTTCATACGAATCTGAATTGTCCGATTTCATGGAACAGTCGATATCGAACAGAGTCCAAAACTTGGGGTACATCATAATATTGTGGGAGGAGTCATTTGGTGGGTTTTGAGTGAAATTCAATATCTAGAACTATGCAATAAACCAATCACTCCATTTGATAACGAACTTCGTACGAAACTGAATTATCCAATTTCATGGACCAATCGATATCGGATTGGTTCCAAAACTTAGGGAACAACATAATATGGTGGGAGAAGTCATTTGGTGGGATTTGAGTGAAATCCAATCTCTAGGACTATGCAATACACCAACCACTCCATTTCAGAACGATCTTCGTACGAACCTGAATTATCCAATTTCATGGACCAATCGATATCAGATTTAGTCCAAAACTTGGGGAACATCATAATGTTGTGGGAGGAGTCATTTGGTGAGTTTTTCAGTGAAATCCAATTGCCAAAACTATGTAATACACAAACCACTCCATTTTAGAACGAACTTCGTACGAACCTGAATTGTCCGATTTCATGGGCGAATCGATATCGGCTAGAGTCCAAAACTTGGGGGACATCGTAATATATTGGAAGCAGTCATTTGTTGGGTTTTGAGTGCAATCCAATTGCCAAAACTATGAATACACCAATCAGTCCATTAAAGAACGAACTTCGTACGAACATGAATAGTCCAATTTCTTTGACCAATCGATATCGGATTGAGTCCAAAATTTGGGGAACATCATAATACGGTGGGAGGAGTCATATGTTAAGTTTTGAGCTAAATCCAATGGCTAAAACAATGCCATACACCAACCACTCCATTTCAGAACACACTTCGTACGAACCTGAATTATTCGATTTCATGGACCAATCGATATCGGATTGAGTCCAAAACTTGGGGAACAACATAATATTGTGGGAGGAGTCATTTGGTGGGTTTTGAGTGAAATCCAATATCTCGAACTATGCAATACACCAGTCGCTCCATTTGGTAAGGAACTTCGTACGAACCTGAATTATCCAATTTCATGGACCAATCGATATCGGATTGGTTTCAAAACTTGGGGAACGTCATAATATGGTGGGAGAAGTCATTTGGTGGGATTTGAGTGAAATCCAATCTCTAGGACTATGCAATACACCAACCACTCTATTTCAAAACGAACTTCGTACGAACCTGAATTGTCCAATTTCATGGACCAATCGATATCGGACTAAGACCCAAACTTGGGGAACATCAGAATATTATGGGTGGAGTCATTTGGTGGGTTTTGAGTGAAATGCAATCTCTAAAACTAAGCAGTACACCAACCACTCCATTAGCAAACGAACTTCGTACGAACATGAATAGTCCAATTTCTTGGACCAATCGATATCGGAATAAGCCCAAAACTTGGAGAACATCATAATATGGTGGGAGGAGTCATACGGTGAGTTTTGAGTGAAATCCAATGGCTAAAACTATGCAGTACACCAACTACTTCATTTCAAAACCAACTTCGTACGAACCTGAATTGTCCAATTTCATGGACCAATTGATGTCGGATTGAGTCCCAAACTTGGGGAACATCATAATCTTGTGGGACGAGTCATTTGGTGATTTTTGAGTGAAATCCAATCTCTATAACTATGCAAGTGCACGAACCGTTTATAGTATGGCTTGTGTAAATACGAGGTCGATCCCACGGCGAATGGTAACTATAGGCAAGGTCGAATTCAGCAATGCCTCTTGCTAATTACTCAAGGTCTAGGGCAGAGTCCTAGCACCACACACGCACTCGAAATGGGGGGTTTTGTTGTTGAAATGAAAACAAGAAATTGAAACGAAAGTACTGGAAAGTAAACACTGGCAGCAATCAAGAAGTTGTGAAACAATGATTGAGAGTTGTTAAAGCCTTGGAATCCACCACTAGTCTTCCTATTCAAGTATTGAATGCATAGAAATTGACTCAAGCTTCATCAACAATAGATTATCTCATACAAGCCTATGGTATCTAGGTGCAGGATGCTTGATTCTCCTAAGGCATGTGATTGTGCATGGTATCTACACAACACGTGATCTCTAATATGCAACCTAAGCATGGTATCTACTTAGAATAAAGCATACAAGAGTCATTAAGCTCCTTGAGAATATGATAATCACACAAGTCCAAGAACATGGTATCTGTCCTAGTCAACCTATGGTTATTAACCCCTTGAATGATTCTTAGGCCATTCATGTGTTGCTTGTGAAAGGAGAGTAGAATTGGAGAATCTAAACGCCTTCCCAACCTGTGCTAGATGCATAAAGTCCTAGTTAGCTACTCCAAGAAAACATACATCAAGCACATAATAAACTGGAGATTAACAACTTGATAATAAAAGCAAGGAAATCAATTAACTATAAAATCATCCATAACATTGAATATTCATGACTAGGGCTTCATCCTAAGCCCTAACTAAATGGATTAGTTAGACATAACTATGAATACAGAAAATAAGAAATACATAGATAGGATAAAGAGAGGAGAAGAACAAGATGATGGCAGCAAGGAAGTTCCCAGGACAGCTCCAAGCTCCCTTGATAGCTCCAAGCTCCTTTCTCTCTTTGTGGTCAATCTGAATGTGTGTATGAGAGTAATGAATGAAGTGAATGTGTGTGTCTGCTCTCCCCTTGAATGAGTGCGCAGCTCTCTATTTATAGAGTGCAATTTCGTCCTCCCCTTTGGCTGGTGAAGCACACCTCTCTTAGCTGCTCTCAACTGCTCCAGCTGCCCATACTTGCCAACTGCTCCAGCTGACATATACATGCTTTGGTATGGTTTCTTTATGGAAAGCTTGACATTTGTTCATCTTTCTGAGCTTCTGAGCTGATTTGACTCCCATGTGTGGCTGCCCATGTGTAGCACATGGCTCTAAGGATGTAGCCACATTAAATGGATGGCAGCCAACATGACATTTCTGTGCACTTGGTTCAGTCTTTGACGTGTTGAGGGCTCCAGATTTATCCAATTGGGCTGAAGCTTGGATATGTTATAATAGACACCCATTGGAACAACTTCTATCAAGGATGTCTCCTTATCCGACCTGTGTAAGTTGCTGAAATGAGGCCTGCAAGATGACCTACGAAACTGGACGGACAAGGAGTGTGGCTCAAATTGGTTTTGTCTTTAAGCTCATATTCCTCTTGTGCCACTCAGCCCTTAACATGCATGAATTGTATCAAATGTCATCCTCTTGCTGTCTTAACCTACAAAACACACAAACATAGGTAAGAGACTCAAAATAAAGAGAAGCTAAACAAAATTACTAAGCAAAGAAGGCATGCAAATGTGTGAAATTATGACATCCTTAAGTGTAGTGTGTGAATTCCGAATCAGTACAACACCTGCAACTCAGATAAGTACATACGCACACTTAGAGCAAAATCAAGAATTCCGAACCCCATAAGCTCATTATCAAATCAGCTATCCACAGTAATACCATACAATACCAAGGATCAAAAGGACTTTGCAAGGGTTGTAATGAGGCTTAGGGTAGTGGTTGAATGGAAGACGGGATATGGGTATATAACAACATCTTGAGCACAACTAAAGCATAGGTAAGAGCATGAGAGATTACTGAACTTTGTAACAAGCAAGGAACACATACATGAGCATATTTTCAACATAATTTCAGCACCTTCATATCTGTTTATTTGGCCTAATGTTGTGGCTCTTTACCCTAGATCACCATGATCTTCTCTTTTATAACACCCTAGGGCCGTGACTACATTGGTCACACTTCATTACCTCTTTTGATTAGTTACCAATACCCCCAAATTTATTTCTTTACAACACTTGGGTTATGGCACTAATGATTCACTTTTGCTCCAAAAACCTTGCATTTTTTATAACTCTCTTTTGAAGATAACTTTAATTGCTCATAGAATAAGTAAGAATAAGAAAACAGAGGTTCATTATGGTAAGAATGGTTTACACAAAGAAAGGCTTAATGTAGGCTCAAATGGGTTGACTAGGGATGAATACATGTAGAGGGATTGTTAGAAAAGCTCAAACGGTTCAAACATGGCCTAAATCACTTCCTAAGCATTGTATGGCAACAAAATGTATCAAGAGATATTCAAATAAGTTCTGGAGTGTTTGGAAGGATAACGAAACAAGACACAAAATCCTGCGTTTTTGGCCATTAGACACACTCAAAATTTTAAATTTTGACAATTTGAAAGAACATAACTAAATCCTTCCCCCCAAACTTAAATGAAACATTGTCCTCAATGTTTAGAGTGTAAGAAAAAGCAATGCCCCATAAATGAAAGGAAAGAAGACAAGGGAAAGACATAACCAAAGGTTAGATTTCAGAAAAACTCCCCTTTGAAGCAATTAGGATGCAAGCAAGCTTCCTCGCATATTCTATCTTCTCATCGTCACCTTGGGTTGCCTCCCAAGAAGCACTAAGTTTCACGTCTTCAGCCGGACATCCAAACTCTGGTGAGCTTTAAGAGAGTGGTGGAGGCTCCTTGAGTGCTTGAGACTCAATATTAGCATCAAAGTTGGCATCAAAGTAAGGTTTCAACCGATGTCCATTCACCTTGAAGGTGCTGCCATCCTTAATGTTTTGAATCTCCACTCCGCCATAATTAAACACATTAGTAATAACAAAAGGGCCAATCCACCGAGAACGAAGCTTACCTGGGAAGAGCTTAAGGCGTGAATTGAATAAGAGAACCTTCTGCCCTTTCTCAAACGTCTTCCTAAGAATTTTCTTATCGTGATATTGCTTTGTTTTCTCCTTGTAAAGCTTCGCGTTCTCATACGCTTCATGTCGCAACTCCTCCAGCTCATTGAGTTGAAGCCTCCTCTTCTCACCAGCGGCTTTCATATCAAAATTGAAGGCCTTGATTGCCCAATAAGCCCTGTGCTCAAGCTCCACTGGTAAGTGACAAGGTTTACCGAAAACAAGTCTATACGGAGACATACCTATAGGGGTCTTATAAGCAGTCCTATAAGCCCACAATGCATCATCCAAACGCATGGACCAATCCTTCCTTGTGGTGTTTACTGTCTTTTCAAGTATGTGCTTAATCTCCCTATTGCTTATCTCAACCTGCCCACTAGTTTGAGGATGATAGGGTGTTGCCACCTTATGCGTGATTCCATATTTCTTCAAGAGTGCTGCAAAAGCTTGGTAACAAAGTGGGAGCCACCATCACTAATGATTGCTCTAGGTGTGCCAAACCTTGTAAAAATATTTCCTTTGAGAAAACCGATCACAACCTTAGCATCATTAGTTCTAGTGGCAATGGCTTCCACCCATTTAGAAACATAATCGACAGCAACTAATATATATTCAAATCCATAAGAGGTAGGAAAAGGGCCCATGAAATCAATTCCCCAAACATCAAATATATCAATGATTAAGATATTGGTGAGAGGCATCTGATTTCTAGCATGTAAATTACCCATCCGTTGGCATCTATCACATGAAGCACAAAAAAACATAAGCATCCTTAAAAAGGGTAGACCAAAAGAAACCTGATTGTAGCACTTTGCTGGCAGTCTTCTTTGCTCCAAAATGGCCTCCGCATGCGTGGGAGTGACAAAACTCCAGAATGCTCTTAAAATCACCTTCAGGCACACACCTTCGAATTACTTGGTCTGGACAATGCTTGAATAGATAGGGATCATCCCAAAAGTAGTATCTTGCTTGCTTCCTAAGCTTGTCACGTTGGAACGTAGATAACCCTGTAGGGAGTTCGTTAGTGCACAAATAGTTAACAATATCAGCAAACCAAGGCAATGGATTGAGAGAATTCAAAGCACAAATGGAGAAGAGTTGCTCATCAGGCAGATTGATGTGTACATGGAGGCTTAAACTACAAAGACAAGTACTATGGAAAGTCAAGCTTCTAAGTTAGAAGTTCTACGTTTTACTATACTGGATAGTTTGGTTTATTTCAGCATGTATTGTTTTCAGTGTAATTTTTTTTAAATATTTTTTTAATATCATTTCTCAAGATAGTTAACATGTTAGTACGAGTTTTTGAATGTTTGTATCTAAATATTCTATTTTAGTGGATATTAAATTTCAGCTTATTATTTTTTTAATATATTCATTTAGCTTCTAAATTCTTTGAAATTTTAGTTGTATAGGAAGCTTTTTTAAAATTTTTTTTTTTTTTTTAGTTATACAACTCTTGACGGCTAAGAACCGTCAAGAAAGATATATTAAATGTCAGGAAATATATTTGTTGACACTTATTAAGCGACAAGAAAAGCTTTCGTTGATGGTTTTTCACTAATTCGTGACGCTTTGTACCCGTCAGGAAACACTATTTCTTGACGGATAATAAGCGTCAAGTATGCTGGTACCCATTCCTGACAGTGGGGTCCCTGACGCTTTTGGAACCGTCATCTAATGGCTATAGTGACGCTTTTTAACCGTCAGTAAAGGGTTACTTCTTATAGTGTTTGGTGAGTTTTGAGCGAAATCCAATCTCTAAAACTATGCATTACACCAACCACTCAATTTCAGAACGAACTTCGTACAAACCTAAATTGTCCAACTTCGTGGACCAATCGATATCGGATTGAGTCCAAACCTTGGGGAACTTCATAATATTGTGGGATGAGTCATCTGGTAGGTTTTGAGTGAAATCCAATCTCTAGAACTATACAATACACCAACCACTCCATTTCAGAACGAACTTCGTACGAACTTGAATTGTTCGATTTCATAGACGAATCGATATCGGATTGAGTCCAAAACTTGGGGAACATCATAATGTTGTGGCAGGAGTCATTTGGTGAGTTTTGAGTGAAATCCAATTACGAAAACTATACCACTCCATTTCAGAACGAACTTCGTACGAACCTGAATTGTCCAATTTCGTGGACCAATCGATATCGGATTCAGTCCAAAACTTGGGGAACACCATAATATTATTGGAGGAGTCATTTGGTAGGTTTTGAGTGAAATCCAATCTCTAGAACTATATAATACACCAACCATTCCATTTCAGAACGAACTTCGTACGAACCTAAATTGTCCGATTTCATGGGCCAATCAATATCGGATTGAGTCCAAAACTTGGGGGACATCATAATACTGTGGGAGGAGTCATTTGGTGGATTTTGAGTGAAATCCAATCTCTAGAGCTATACAATATACCAACCACTCTATTTCAGAACGAACTTCGTACGAACCTGAATTGTCCAATTTCATAGACCAATCGATATCGGATTGAGTCCAAAATTTGGGGAACACCATAATGTTATGGGCGGAGTCATTTTGTGACTTTTGAGTGAATTCCAATGGCTAAACAGTACAATAAACCAACCACTCCATTTCAGAACGAACGTCGTACGAACCTGAATTGTCCATTTCCATGGACCAATCGATATCGGATTGAGTCCAAAACTTGGGGAACATCATAATGTTGAGGGAGGAGTCATTTGGTAGGTTTTAAGAGAAATCCAATCTCTAGAACTATGCAATACACCAACTACTCCATTTTTGAATGAACTTCGTACGAAGCTAAATTGCCAATGTCATGGACCAATCGATATCGGATTGAATCCAAAACTTGAGGAACATCATAATATGGTGGAAGGAATCATTTGGTGAGTTTTGAGTGAAATCCAATGGCTAAAATTATGCAATACACCAACCACTCCATTTCATAACGAACTTCGTACGAACATGAATTGTCCAATATCATGGACCAATCAATATCGAATTGAGTCCAAAACTTGGAGAACATCATAATGTAGTGGAAGGAGTCATTTGGTGGGTTTTGAGTGAGATCCAGTCTCTAGAACTGTGCAATAAACCAACCACTCCATTTCAGAAGGAACTTCGTATGAACCTGAATAGTCCAATTTCATGGAACAATCGATGTCGGATTGAGTCCAAAACTTGGGAAATATAATAATATGGTGGGAGGAGTCATTTGGTGGGTTTTGAGTGAAATCCAATCTCTAGAAATATGCAATACACCAACAACTCCATTTCAGAACTAACTTTGTACGAACCTGAATTGTCCAATTTCATGGACCAATGGATATCGGATTGAGTCCAAAACTTGGGGAACACCATAATATTGAGGGAGGAGTCATTTGATGTGTTTTGATTGAAATACAATCTCTAGAACTATACAATACACCAACCACTCCACTTCAGAACGAACTTCATACGAACCTGAACTGTCCAATTTCACGCACCAATTGATATCGGATTAAGTGCAAAACTTGGGGAACATCATAATGTTGTGGGAGGAGTCATTTTGTGAGTTTTGGGTGAAATCCAATGGCTAAAACAACTCAACACACCAACCACTCCATTTTAGAACGAACTTCCTGCGAACCTGAATTGTCCGATTTCATGGACCAATCAATATCGGATTGAGTCCAAAACTTGGGGAACATCGTAATGTTGTGGGAGAAGTCATTTTGTGATTTTTGAGTGAATTCAAATGGCTAAAACAATGCAATACACCAACCACTACTTGTCTGAACGAACTTCGTACGAACCTAAATTGTCCAATTTCATGGACCAATCGATATCGGATTGAATCCAAAACTTGGGGAACATCATAATATGGTGGGAGGAGTCATGTGGTGAGTTTTGAGTGAAATCCAATTACCAAAACTATGCAATACACCAACCACTTCATTTCAGAACGAATTTCGTACGAAACTGGATTGTTCGATTTCAGGGACCAATCGATATAGGATTGAGTTCAAAACTTGGGGAACATCATAAAATTGTGGGAGGAGTCAATTGGCGGGTGTTGAGTGAAATTCAATCTCCAGAACTATACAATACGCCAACCACTCCGTTTAAGAACGAACTTTGTACGAACTTGAATAGTCCAATTTCTTGGACCAATCGATATCGGATTGAGGCCAAAACTTGGGGAACATCATAATATGGTGGCATGAGTCATATAGTGAGTTTTGATTGAAATCCATTGGCTAAAACTATGCAATACACCAACCACTCCATTTCAAAACGAACTTCGTACGAACCTGAATTGTCCAACTTCAAGGACCAATCGATATCGGATTGAGTCCAAAACTTCGTGAACATCATAATACAGTGGGAGGAGTCATTTAGTGGGTTTTCAGTGAAATCCAATCTCTAGAACTATCCCCAGCCACTCTATTTCAGAACGAACTTCGTACGAACCTTAATTGTATAATTTCATGGACCAATCGATATCGGATTGAGTCCAAAACTTGGGGAACATGATAATATAGTGGGAGGAGTCGTTTGCTGGGTTTTGAGTGAAATGCAATCTCTAGAACTATGCAATACACCAACCATTCCATTTCAGAACGAACTTCGTACGAACCTGAATTGTCCAATTTCATGGACCAATTAATGTTGGATTGAGTCCCAAACTTGGGGAACATCATAATGTTGTGGGAGGAGTCATTTGGTGAGTTTTGAGTATAATCCAATTGCCACAACTATGTAATACACCAACCACACTATTGGCGAACGAACTTCGTACGAACCTGAATTGTCCGATTTCATGGACGAATCGATATCGGATTGAGTCCAAAACTTGGGGAACCTCATAATATTGTGCGAAGAGTTATTTGGTGGGTTTTGAGGTAAATCCATTCTCTGGAACTATACAATCCGCCGACCACTCCTTTTCATAACGAACTTCGTACGAACATGAATTGTCCAATTTCATGGACCAATCGATATCGGATTGAGTCCAAAACTTGGGGTACACCATAATATGGTGGGAGGAGTCATTTGGTGAGTTTTGAGTGAAATCCAATGGCTAAAACTATGCAAAACACCAACCACTACATTTCATAACGAACTTTGTATGAACCTGAATTGTCCAATTTCTTGGACCAATCGATATCGGATTGAGACCAAAACTTGGAGAACAGCATAATATGGTGGGATGAGTCATATGGTGAGTTTTTTGTGAAATCCATTGGCTAAAACTATGCAATACACCAACCACTCCATTTCATAACGAATTACGTACGAACCTAAATTGTCCAATTTCGTGGACCAATCGATATCGGATTGAGTCCAAAACTTGGGGGACATCATAATATGGTGGGTGGAGTCATTTTGAGGGTTTTGAGTGAAATCCAATCTCTACAACTATGCAATACACCAACCATTCCATTTCAAAACGAACTTCATACGAACCTGAATTGTCCAATTTCATGGACCAATCAGTATTGGATTGTGTCCAAAACTTGAGGAACATCATATTATGGTGGGAGGAGTCATTTGGTAGGATTTGAGTGAAATCCAATCTCTAGAACAATGTAATACACCAACCACTCCATTTCTGAACACAATTCACACGAACCTGAATTGGCCGATTCCGTGGACCAATCGATATTGGATTGAGTCCAAAACATGGGGAACATCAAAATATTGTGGGAGGAGTCAGTTGGTGATTTTTGAGTGAAATCCAATCTCTAGAACTATACAATACATCAGCCACTCCATTTCAGAACGAACGTCGTACGAACCTGAGTTGTTAAATTTCGTGCACCAATCGATATCGGATTGAGTCCAAAACTTGGGAACATCATAATATCGTGGGAGGAGTCATTTGGTGGGTTTGGAGTGAAATCCAATCTCTAGAACTAAACAATACACCAACCACACCATTTCAGAACGAACTTCGTACGAACCTGAATTGTCAAATTTCGTCAACCAATCGATATCGGATTGAGTCCAAAACTTGGGGAACATCATAATATTGTGGGAGGAGTCATTTGGTGATTTTTGAGTGAAATCTAATGGCTAGAACAATGTAATACACCAACCACTCCATTTCAGAACGAATTTCGTACGAACCTGAATTGTCCGATTTCATGGACCAATCGATATCGGATAGAGTCCAAAACTTAGGAAACATCATAATGTTGTGGGAGGAGTTATTTTGGGGGGTTTTGAGTGAAATCCAATCTCTAGAACTATACAGTATGCCAACCACTTCATTTCAGAATGAACTTCATACAAACCTGAATTGTTCGATTTCATAGACCAATTGATATCGGATTGAGTCCAAAACTTGGGGAACATCATAATATTGTGGGAGGAGTCATTTGGTGAGTTTTGAGTGAAATCCAATCTTTAAAACTATAGAATACAAGAACCACTCCATTTTAGAACGAACATCGTACGAAGCTGAACTGTCCAATTTCATAGACCAATCGATATCGGATAGAGTTCAAAACTTGGGAAACGTCATAATGTTGTGGGAGGAGTCATTTGGTGGTTTTTCTCGTACGAACCTGAATTGTCCGATTTCAAGGACCAATCGATATCGGATTGAGTCCAAAACTTGGGGAACATCATAATATAGTGGGAGAAGTCATTTGGTGGGATTTGGATGAAATCCAATAGCAAAAGCTATGAAATACACCAACCACTCCATTCGTACGAACATGAATAGTCCAATTTCTTGGACCAATCGATATCGGATTAATCCCAAATCTTGGGAAACAACATAATATGGTGGGAAGAGTCGTTTGGTGTGTTTTGAGCGAAATTCAATGGCTAAAACTGTGCAATACACCAATCACTCCATTTCAGAACGAACTTCGTACAAACTTGAATTGTCCGAATTCATAGACCAATCGATATCGGATTGAATCCAAAACTAGGAGAACATCATAATATGGTGGGAGGAGTCATTTGGTGATTTAGACCGAAATCCAATGGCTAAAACTATGGAATACACCAACCACTCCATTTCATAACGAACTTCATACGAACCTGAATTGTCCAATTTCAAGGAGCAATCGATATTGGATTGAGTCCAAACTTGGGGAACAGCAAAATCTTGTGGGAGGAGTCATTTTGTGAGTTTTGAGTGAATTCCAATGGCTAAAACAATTCAACACACCAACCACTCCATATCAGAACGAACTTCGTACGATCCTGAATTGTCCGATTTCATGGACCAATCGATATTGGAGGAACATCATAATATTGTGGGAGGAGTCATTTAGTGGGTTTTGGGTGAAATCCAATAACAAAAACTTGGAATTACTCCAACCACTCCATTAGAGAACGAACTTCGTACGAACATGAATAGTCCAATTTCTTGGACCAATCGATATTGGATTGAGCTCAAACTTGGGGAACATCATAATATGGGGAGAGGAGTCATCTGGTGAGTTTTGAGCAAAATCCAATGGCTAAAATAATGCAATACACCAACCACTCAATTTCAGACTAAACTTCGTACGAACCTGAATTGGCCGATATCATAGACCAATCGATATCGGATTGAGTCCAGAACTTGGGGAACTTCATAAAATTGTTGGAGCAGTCATTTGGTGGGTTTTGAGTGAAATCCAATCTCTAGAACTATACAATACGCCAACCACTCCATTTCAGAACGAACTTCGTATGAACCTGAATTGTCCGATTTCATGGACCAATCGATATCGGATTGAGTCCAAAATATGGGGAACATCATAATATGGTGGGAGGAGTCATTTGGTGGATTTTGAGTGAAATCCAATCTCTAGAATTATACAATACACCAACCACTCCACTTCAGAACACAGTTCGCACGAACCTGAATTGGCCTATTTCATGGACCAATCGATATCGGATTGAGTCCAAAACTTGGGGAACATCATAATATGGTGGGAGGAGTCGTTGGGTGAGTTTTGAGAGAAATCTAATGGCTAAAACTACGGAATACACCGACCACTCCATTTCAGAACGAACTTTGTATGAACCTAAATTGTACAATTTCGTAGACCGATCGATATCAGATTGAGGCCAAAACTTGAGGAACATCATAATGTTGTGGGAGGAGTCATTTTGTGAGTTTTGAGTGAATTCGAAAGGCTAAAACAATGCAATACACCAACCAGTGCATTTCAGAACGAACTCCGTAGCCTGAATTGTGGGATTTCATGGACCAATCGATTTCGGATTGAGTCCAAAACTTGGGGAACATCATAATATTGTGGGAGGAGCCATTTGGTGAGTTTTGAGTGAAATCCAATCTCTAGAACTATACAATACGCCAACCACTCCATTTCGTAACGAACTTCGTACGAACCTAAATTCTCCGATTTCAAGTACCAATCGATATCGAATTGAGCCCAAAACTTGGAGGAGTCATTTTGTGAGTTTTGAGTGAATTCCAATGGCTAAAACAATGCAATACACCAACCACTCAAATTCAGAACGAACTTCGTAGGAACCTGAATTGTGCGATTTCATGGACCAATCGATATTGGATTGAGCCCAAAACTTGGAGAACAACATAATATGGCGGGATAAGTCATACGGTAAGTTTTGAGTGAAATCCAATGGCTAAAACTATGCAATACACCAACCACTCCATTTCAGAACGAACTTCGTACGAACCTGAATTGTCCGATTTTATGGACCAATCGATATCGGATTGAGTCCAAAACTTGGGGAACATCATAATATTATGGGAGGAGTCATTTGATAGGTTTGGAGTGAAATCCAATCCCTAGAACCATACAATACACCAACCACTCCATTTCAGAACGAACTTCGTACAAACCTGAATTGTTCGATTTCGTGGACCAATCGATATTGGATTGAGTGCAAAACTTGGGGAACATCATAATATAGTGGGAGGAGTCATTTGGTGGGTTTTCAGTGAAATCCAATCTCTAGAACTATGCAATACATCAGCCACTCAACTTCAGAACGAACTTCTTACGAACCTTAGTTGTAAAATTTAATGGACCAATCGATATGAGATTGAGTCCAAAACTTGGGGAACATCATAATATGGTGGGAGGAGTCTGTTAGTGGGTTTTGAGCGAAATCCAATCTCTAGAACAATGCAATACACCAACCACTCTATTTCAGAATGAACTTCGTTCGAACCTGAATGGTCCAATTTCACCCACCAATTGATGTCGGATTCAGTCCCAAACATGTGGAACATCATAATGTTGTGGGACGAGTAATTTGGTGAGTTTTGAGTGAAATCCAATGGCTAAAACAATGCAATACACCAACCACTCCATTTCAGAACGAACTTCGTACGAACCTGAATTGTCCAATTTGAAGGACCAGTCGATATCGGATTGAGTCCAAAACTTAGGGAATATCATAATATTGTGGGTGGAGTCATTTGGTGGGTTTTGAGGGAAATCCAATCTCTAGAACTATACAATCCGCCAACCACTCTATTTCATAACGAACTTCGTACGAACCTAAATTGTCCAATTTCATGGACTAATCGATATCGGATTGAGTCCAAAACTTGGGGAACAACATAATATGGTGGGAGGAGTCATTTGGTGAGTTTTGAGTGAAATCCAATGGCTAAAACTATGCAATACACCAACCACTCCATTTCAGAACGAACTTCTTTCGAACCTGAATTGTCCAATTTCACCCACCAATTGATGTCGGATTCAGTCCCAAACATGTGGAACATCATAATGTTGTGGGACGAGTAATTTGGTGAGTTTTGAGCGAAATCCAATGGCTAAAACAATGCAATATACCAACCACTCCATTTCAGAATGAACTTCGTACGAACCTGAATTGTCCAATTTGAAGGACCAATCGATATCGGATTGAGTCCAAAACTTAGGGAATATCATAATATTGTGGGTGGAGTCATTTGGTGGGTTTTGAGGGAAATCCAATCTCTAGAACTATATAATCCGCCAACCACTCTATCTCATAACGAACTTCGTACGAACCTGAATTGTCCAATTTCATGGACTAATCGATATCGGATTGAGTCCAGAAGTTGGGGAACAACATAATATGGTGGGAGGAGTCATTTGGTAAGTTTTGAGTGAAATCCAATGGCTAAAACTATGCAAAACACCAACCACTCCATTTCATAACGAACTTCGTACGAACTTGAATTGTCCAATTTCTTGGACCAATCGATATCAGATTCAGCCCAAAACTTGGAGAACAACATAATATGAGGAATGAGTCATACAGTGGGTTTTGAGTGAAATCCAATGGCTAAAACTATGCAATACACCAACCACTCCATTTCAGAACAAATTTCGTACGAACCTGAATTGTCCAATATCTTGGACCAATCGATATCGGATTCAGCCCAAAACTTGGAGAACAACATAATACGGGGGAGGAGTCATACAGTGGGTTTTGAGTGAAATCCAATGGCTAAAACTATGCAATACACCAGCCACTCTATTTCAGAACGAACTTCGTATGAACCTTAATTGTATAATTTCATGGACCAATCGATATCGGATTGAGTCCAGAACATGGGGAACATCATAATGTTGTGGGAGGAGTCATTTGGTGAGTTTTGCGTGAAATCCAATTGCCAAAACTATGCAGTGCACTCCATTAGAGAACGAACTTCGTACGAATATGAATAGTCCAATTTCAGTAATCAATTGATATCGGACTGGGCTCAACCTTGGGGAAAATAATAACATGGTGGGTGGAGTCATATGGTGAGTTTTGAACGAAATCCAACGGCTAAAACTATGCAATACATCAACCACTCCATTTCAAAATGAACTTCGTACGATCCGAATTGTCCGATTTCATGGACCAATCGATATCGGATTCAGCCGAAAACTTGGAGAACAACATAATACGGGGGATGAGTCATACAATGGGTTTTGAGTGAAATCCAATGGCTAAAACTATGCAATACACACCCATTCCATTTCAGAACGAACTTCGTACGAACCTGAATTGTCCAATTTCTTGGACCAATTGATATCGGATTGAGCCCAAAACTTGGAGAACAACAAAATACGGTGGGATGAGTCATACAGTGAGTTTTGAGTGAAATCCATTGGGTAAAACTATGTAATACACCCATTTCAAAACGAATTTCGTACGAACCTGAATTGTCCGATTTCAGGGACCAATCGATATCGGATTGAGTCCAAAACTTGGGGAACATCATAATATTCTGGGAGGAGTCATTTGGTGGATTTTGAGTGAAATCCAATCTCTAGAACTATACAATACACAAACCACACCATTTCATAACACAGTTCGCACGAACCTGAACTGGCTGATTTCAGGGACCAATCGATATCGGATTGAGTCCAAAACTTGGGGAACATCATAATATTTTGGGAGGAGTCATTTGGGGGGTTTTGAGTGAAATTCAATCCCTAGAACTATACAATACACCAACCACTACATTTCAGAACACTGTTCACATGAACCTGAATTGGCCGATTTCATGGACCAATCGATATTGGATTGAGTCCAAAACTTGGGGAACATCATAATATTGTGGGAGGAGTCATTTGGTGGGTTTTGACTGAAATCCAATCCCTAGAACTATACAATACACGAACCACTCCATTTCAGATTGAACTTCGTACGAACCTGAATTGTCAAATTTCGTCGACCAATCGATATCGGATTGAGTCCAAAACTCGGGGAACATCATAATATTGTGGGAGGAGTCATTTGGTGATTTTTGAGTGAAATCCAATCTCTAGAACTATACAATACTTCAGACACTCCATTTTAGAACGAACTTCGTCAAACCTGAATTGTCCGATTACAAAGACCAATCGATATCGGATTGAGTCCAAAACTTGGGGAACATCATAATATTGTGGGAGGAGTCATTTGGTGGGTTTTGGGTGAAATCCAATCTCTAGAACTATAAAATACAACACCCACTCCATTTCAGAACACAGTTCACATGAACCTGAATTGGCCGATTTCATGGACCAATCGATATCGGGTTGAGTCCAAAACTTGGGAACATCATAATATCGTGGGAGGAGTCATTTGGTGGGTTTTGAGTGAAATCCAATCCCCAAAACTATACAATAAACCGACCACTCCATTTCAGAACGAACTTCGTACGAACCTGAATTGTCCGATTTCATTGACCAATCGATATCGGATTGAGTCCAAAACTTGGGGAACATCATAATATTGTGGGAGGAGTCATTTGGTGGGTTTTGAGTGAAATCCAATCCCTAGAACTATACAATACACCAACCACCCCATCTCAGAACGAACATCGTACGAACCTGAATTGTCCGATTTCATTGACCAATCGATATCGGATTGAGTCCAAAACTTGTGGAACATCATAATATTGTGGGAAGAGTCATTTGGTCGGTTTTGAGTGAAATCCAATCCCTAGAACTATACAATACACGAACCACTCCATTTCAGAACGAACTTCGTACGAACATGAATTGTTCGATTTCATGGACGAATCAATATCGGATTGAGTCCAAAACATGGGGAACAACAAAATATTGTCGGAGGAGTCAGTTGGTGATTTTTGAGTGAAATCCAATCTCTAGAACTATACAATACATCAGCCACTCCATTTCAGAACGAACGTCGTATGAACCTGAGTTGTTAAATTTTGTGCACCAATCGATATCTGATTGAGTCCAAAACTTGGGGAACACCATAATATTGTGGGAGTTGTCAATTGGTGGGTTTTGAGTGAAATCCAATCCCTAGAACTATACAATACACCAACCACTCCATTTCAGAACGAACTTCGTATGAACCTGAATTGTCCGATTTCGTGGACCAATCGATATCGGATTGAGTCCAAAACTCGGGGAACATCATAATGTTGTGGGAGGAGTCAGTTGGTGATTTTTTAGTGAAATCCAATCTCTAGAACTATACAATACATCAGCCACTCCATTTCAGAACAAACAACGTACGAACCTGAATTGTTAAATTTCGTGCACCAATCGATATCGGATTGAGTCCAAAACTTGGGGAACATCAGAATATTGTGGGAGTTGTCATTTGGTGGGTTTGAGTGAAATCCAATCCCCAGAACTATACAGTAAACCAACCACTCCATTTCAGAACGAACTTCGTACGAACATGAATTGTCAAATTTCATGGACCAATTGATATCAGATCGAGTCCAAAACTTGGGGAACATCATCATATTGGGGGAGGAGTCATTTGGTAGGCTTTGAGTGAAATCCAAATGCCTAGAACTATACAATGCATCAGCCACTCCATTTCAGAACGAACTTCATACGAACCTAAATTGTCCGATTTCAAGGACCAATCGATATCGGATTGAGTCCAAAACTTGGGGAACATCATAATATTGTGGGAGTTGTCATTTGGTGGGTTTTGAGTGAAATCCAATCCCTAGAACTATACAATACATATGCCACTCCATTTCAGAATGAACTTCGTACGAACCTGAATTGTCCGATTTCAAGGACCAATCGATATCGGATTGAGTTCAAAACTTGGAGAACATCATAATATTGTGGCAAGAGTCATTTGGGGGGTTTTGAGTGAAATCGAATCTCTAGAACTATACAATACACCAACCACTCCATTTCAGAACGAACTTCGTATGAACCTGAATTGTCTGATTTCGTGGACCAATCAATATCAGATTGAGTCCAAAACTCGGGGAACATCATAATATTGGGGGAGGAGTCAGTTGGTGATTTTTGAGTGAAATCCAATCTCTAGAACTATACAATACATCAGCCACTCCATTTCAGAACGAACAATGTACGAACCTGAATTGTTAAATTTCGTGCACCAATCGATGTCGGATTGAGTCCAAAACTTGGGGAACATCAGAATATTGTGGGAGTTGTCATTTGGTGGGTTTGAGTGAAATCCAATCCCCAGAACTATACAGTAAACCAACCACTCCATTTCAGAACGAACTTCGTACGAACATGAATTGTCAAATTTCATGGACCAATTGATATCGGATCGAGTCCAAAACTTGGGGAACATCATCATATTGGGGGAGGAGTCATTTGGTAGGTTTTGAGTGAAATCCAAATGCCTAGAACTATACAATGCATCAGCCACTCCATTTCAGAACGAACTTCATACGAACCTAAATTGTCCGATTTCAAGGACCAATCGATATCGGATTGAGTCCAAAACTTGGGGAACATCATAATATTGTGGGAGTTGTCATTTGGTGGGTTTTGAGTGAAATCCAATCCCTAGAACTATATAATACATATGCCACTCCATTTCAGAATGAACTTCGTACGAACCTGAATTGTCTGATTTCAAGGACCAATCGATATCGGATTGGGTTCAAAACTTGGAGAACATCATAATATTGTGGCAAGAGTCATTTGGGGGGTTTTGAGTGAAATCGAATCTCTAGAACTATACAATACACCAACCACTCCATTTCAGAACGAACTTCGTATGAACCTGAATTGTCTGATTTCGTGGACCAATCAATATCAGATTGAGTCCAAAACTCGGGGAACATCATAATATTGTGGGAGTAGTCAGTTGGTGATTTTTGAGTGAAATCCAATCTGTAGAACTATACAGTAAACCAACCACTCCATTTCAGAATGAACTTCGTACGAACAAGAATTGTCAAATTTCGTGGACCAATTAATATCGGATCGAGTCCAAAACTTGGCGAACATCATCATATTGTGGGAGGAGTCATTTGGTGGGTTTTGAGTGAAATCGAAATCCCTAGAACTATACAATACATCAGCCACTCCATTACAGAAAGAACTTCATACGAACCTAAATTGTCTGATTTCAAGGACCAATCGATATCAGATTGAGTCCAAAACTTGGGGAACATCATAATATTGTGGGAGTTGTCATTTGGTGGGTTTTGAGTGAAATCCAATCCCTAGAACTATACAATACATCAGCCACTCCATTTCAGAACGAACTTCATACGAACCTCAATTGTCCAATTTCAAGGACCAATCGATATCGGATTGAGTCCAAAGCTTGGGGAACATCATAATTTTGTGGAAGTTGTCATTTGGTGGGTTTTGAGTGAAATCCAATCCCTAGAACTATACAATACATCTGCCACTCCATTTCAGAAGGAACTTCGTACGAACCTGAATTGACCGATTTCCAGGACCAATCGATATCGGATTGAGTCCAAAATTTGGGGAACATCATAATATTGTGGGAGGAGTCATTTGGTGGATTTTGAGTGAAATCCAATCTCTAGAATTATAGAATACATCAACCACTCCATTTCATAACACAGTTCGCACGAACCTGAATTGGCCGATTTCATGGACAAAACGATGTCGGATTGAGTCCAGAACTTGGGGAACATCATATTATTGTGGGAGGAGTCATTTGGGGGGTTTTGAGTGAAATCCAATCCATAGAACTATACAATAAACCAACCACTCCATTTCAGAAGGAACTTCGTACGAACCTGAATTGTCCGATTTCATTGACCAATCGATATTGGATTGAGTTCAAAACTTGGGGTACAACATAATATTGAGGGAGGAATCATTTGGTGGGTTTTGAGTGAAATCCAATCTCTAGAACTATGCAATACACCAACCACTCCATTTCAGAGCAAACTTCGTACGAATCTGAATTGTCCAATTTCGTGGATGTTGTGTTCCTTCCAAGTGCCAATATATGGTTAGTATAATGGTACAAGTAAGGGTGTCGAACCACCGGGACCGATTGGACCTCTATAAATTACTAGTTTTGAAAGAACCCTAACTAAAAATGAAAGTGACAATTTGAAAGTAGTTTTTGTGTTGTAAATGAAAAATATCTTCAAATGCAAAAAGAATGTAATAGTGAATAATATATTGATGTAGAAAGAATAGGGAAGAGACCAGGGATTTCGAATTCACCATTGCAAAACTAATTCCATGTTTATAAAATTAAACCGTACTCAACTACCAACCTGTTTTCAGAGTTCGTTTTACATATATATGATCAGCCATATGATGTGTGCTTTTGATCAAATTCTCCTAATCTGCAACCTAGTTGGGATGTTCAACTTTGGTTCCAAGTTAAGAGTCATTAGCATGCAAGAAAACGTTAAAGAACCAAAGAAAATACACATCATGATGTTTGCATAGCATTCTCTTCATTCATTCACATGTCTAACAAAATTAAGCATGATGTTTATTATAACCTTGTCTAGATAATCTGTAGGCGACTCTAATGGTGATCAAACATTAAAATTGACAAACAAATTGAACAATAGATTCAGTGAATGAAACAAGAAACAGATTGATGAACTGAATACTTTAACTTAGAAACATGGATCAATGTTGCAAGGCTACATCGAAATCCCTAGCTATGAATTTAGTTACACATCATGTTCAAAGAGATTAAAACAAAAATAAACAACATGAGTGAAAATAAATTCATGAGAGGAAACCCTTGAACCAATTCTGATGTTGAACTTCTCCAAGAACCACCTCTTGCGCTGAGTCCTGATGGTGGAAATATATGGACGGCTAGGGTTTTAGTGTGCATGAAAGGAGAGAATAACCAAGAAGTCCGTTCTAGGGTTGTGAAATTCGTCCAAAATAAATACGGGTTTTAAAAGTGGCTAAAAGGCAAGTTTTTATGGGGTAAACAAGGCTGCAAGATGTTCCAAAGATATCCTAACGAATCAGCCTTTATTTTGCACGTTTTTGCCTTATTTGGCACCTCCAAATCAGGCTAGAAATACCCATTGATTTCCCATTCTGCTCTTAGTCTTCAAACAAGCCGGGTTCGCCTTGGATTCTTTGTTTGGACTTCAAAACAGGTCACGAAACTTGTTTCCATGTTTGAATAAGGGTCAGCTCCAAAAATGGCATGTTTTCATTTCTTTTGCCTTCAACTTGATCCTAAAGTATATGAAACTGCATTCTAACACAAAATAGGATAAAACGCAACAAGTTTAACTCAAAAACATCACAAATATACTAGAAATGGATGGTATAAATGTATAAATATATGAGTTATCAGTGGACCAATCGATATCGGATTGATTCCAAAACTTGGGGAACATCATAATATAGTGGGAGGAGTCATTTGGTGGGTTTCGAGTGAAATTCAATGGCTAAAACTATGCAATACAACAACCACTCCATTTCAGAACGAACTTCGTACGAACCTGAATTGTCCAATTTCATGGACCAATGGATACCGGATTGAGTCCAAAACTTGGGGAACATCATAATATTGTGGGAGGAGTCATTATCCAATCTCTAAAACTATGCAATACACCAACCACTCCATTTCAGAGCGAACTTCGTACGAACCTGAATTGTCCAATTTCATGGACCAATCGATATCGGATTGATTCGAAAACATGGGGAACATCATAATATAGTGGGAGGAGTCATTTATTGGGTTTCGAGTGAAATCCAATCTCTAGAACTATGCAATTCACCAACCACTCTATTTCAGAACGAACTTCGTACGAACCTAAATTGTCCAATTTCATGGACCAATCGAAATCAGTTTGAGTCCAAAACTTGGGCAAGATCATAATATATTGATCAGTCATGGCCTTCAATTTTGATATGAAAGCCGCTGGTGAGAAGAGGAGGTTTCGACTCAATGAGCTGGAGGAGTTGCGACATGAAGCGTATGAGAACGCGAAGCTTTACAAGGAGAAAACAAAGCAATATCATGACAAGAAAATTCTTAGGAAGACATTTGAGAAAGGGCAGAAGGTTCTCTTATTCAATTCACGCCTTAAGCTCTTCCCAGGTAAGCTTCGTTCTCGGTGGATTGGCCCTTTTGTTATTACTAATGTGTTTAATTATGGCGGAGTGGAGATTCAAAACATTAAGGATGGCAGCACCTTCAAGGTGAATGGACATCGTTGAAACCTTACTTTGATGCCAACTTTGATGCCAATATTGAGTCTCAAGCACTCAAGGAGCCTGCACCACTCTCTTAAAGCTCACCAAAGTTTGGATGTCCGGCTGAAGACGTGAAACTTAGCGCTTCTTGGGAGGCAACCCAAGGTGACGAGGAGAAGATAGAATATGCAAGGAAGCTTGCTTGCATCCTATTCGCTTCAAAGGGGAGTTTTTCTGAAATCTAACCTTTGGTTATGTCTTTCCCTTGTCTTCTTTCCTTTCATTTATGTGGCATTGCTTTTTCTTACACTCTAAACATTGAGGACAATGTTTCATTTAAGTTTGGGGGGAAGGATTTAGTTATGTTCTTTCAAATTGTCGAATTTTAAAATTTTGAGTGTGTCTAATGGCCAAAAATGCAGGATTTTGTGTCTTGTTTTGTTATCCTTCCAAACACCTATAATAAGACTTGGATCTAATACTAATATGGTTTCTCAGAAATTGATAGTCATTGTTTAAGGACTTTGTGTGGTTCTGAGTTAACTCTGTCTTGCATGCCCTCCTTGCACTTATTGAGCACTTTGCCGAGTTAGTCCAATTTCTTGCTACTTGGAGACGATATGCAATTCTACTTATCTCAGATCTTGGTTTCGTACTCTAGAACTTATTTGAATATCTCTTGAGACATTTTGTTGCCATACAATGCTTAGGAAGTGATTTAGGCCATGTTTGAACCGTTTGAGCTTTTCTAACAATCCCTCTACATGTATTCAATCCTAGTCAACCCATTTGAGCGTTAAGCCTTTCTTTGTGTAAACCATTCTTACCATAATGAACCTCTGTTTTCTTATTCTTACTTATTCTATGAGCAATTAAAGTTATCTTCAAAAGAGAGTTATAAAAAATGCAAGGTTTTTGGAGCAAAAGTGAATCATTAGTGCCATAACCCAAGTGTTGAAAAGAAATAAATTTGGGGGTATTGGTAACTAATCAAAAGAGGTAATGAAGTGTGACCAATGTAGTCACGGCCCTAGGGTGTTATAAAAGAGAAGATCATGGTGATCTAGGGTAAAGAGCCACAAAATTAGGCCAGATAAACAGATATGAAGGTGCTGAAATTATGTTGAAAATATGCTCATGTATGTGTTCCTTGCTTGTTACAAAGTTCAGTAATCTCTCATGCTCTTACCTATGCTTTAGTTGTGCTCAAGATGTTGTTATATATCCATATCCCCTCTTCCATTCAACCACTACCCTAAGCCTCATTACAACCCTTGCAAAGTCCTTTTGATCCTTGGTATTGTATGGTATTACTGTGGAGAGCTGATTTGATAATGAGCTTATGGGGTTCAGAATTCTTGATTTTGCTCTAAGTGTGTGCGTATGTACTTATCTGAGTTGCAGGTGGTGTACTGATTCGGAATTCACACACTACACTTAAGGATGTCATTGTGAGCTTTGGTTACCCTTGAATCATATGTGGAACTTAGATTGTGATTGTTGTGTTTCTTTGGGACCATATACGTTGGTGATTCTTTGAGGATATTGTTTGGAAGGCTAGTTGCTTATTTCTTGTTTCCTAAAGTTGTAGTTTTATTTTGTTTTGCTCGAGGACTAGCAAAATATAAGTTTGGGGGTATTTGATAAGGTCATAAATTCACACATTTGCATGCCTTCTTTGCTTAGTAATTTTGTTTAGCTTCTCTTTATTTTGAGTCTCTTACCTATGTTTGTGTGTTTTGTAGGTTAAGACAGCAAGGGGATGACATTTGATACAATTCATGCATGTTAAGGGCTGAGTGGCACAAGAGGGATATGAGCTTAAAGACAAAACCAATTCGAGCCACACTCCTTGTCAGTCCAGTTTCGTAGGTCATCTTACAGGCCTCATTTCAGTAACTTACACAGGTCGGATGAGGAGACATCCTTGATAGAAGTTGTTCCAACGGATGTCTATTCTAACATATCCAAATTTCAGCTCAATTGGATAAATCTGGAGCCCTCAGCACCTCAATTACTGAACCAAGCTCACAGAAATGTCATGTTGGCTGCCATCACATTTAATATGGCTACATCCCTAGAGCCATGTGCTACACATGGGCAGCCACACATGGGAGTCAAATCAGCTCAGAAGCTCAGAAAGATGAACAAAAGTCAAGCTTTCCATAAAGAAACCATACCAAAGCATGTATTTGTCAGCTGGAGCAGTTGGCAAGTATGGGCAGCTGGAGCAGTCGGGAGCAGCTAAGAGAGGTGTGCTTCACCAGCCAAAGGGGAGGATGAAATTGCACTCTATAAATAGAGAGTTGCACACTCATTCAAGAGAGGGGGCAGACACACACATTCACTTCATCCATTACTCTCATACACACATTCAGATTCACCACAAAGAGAGAAGGGAGCTTGGAGCTGTCCTAGGAACTTCCTTGCTGCCATCATCTAGTTCTTCTCCTCTCTTTATCCTATCTATGTATTTCTTATTTTCTGTATTCATAGTTATGTCCAACTAATCCATTTAGTTAGGGCTTAGGATGAAGCCCTAGTCATGAACATTCAATGTTATGGATAATTTTATAGTTAATTGATTTCCTTGCTTTTATTATCAAGTTGTTAATCTCCAGTTTATTATGTGCTTGACGTATGTTTTCTTGGAGTAGCTAACTAGGATTTTATGCATCTAGCACAGGTTGGGAAGGGGTTTAGATTCACCAATTCTACTCTCCTTTCACAAGCAACACATGAATGACCTAAGAATCATTCAAGGGGTTAATAACCATAGGTTGACAAGGAAAGATACCATGTTCTAGGACTTGTGTGATTATCATATTCTCAAGGAGCTTAATGACTCTTCTATGCTTTATTCTAAGTAGATACCATGCTTAGGTTGCATATTAGAGATCACGTGTTGTGTAGATACCATGCATAATCACATGCCTTAGGAGAATCATGCATCCTGCACCTAGATACCATAGGCTTGTATGCGATAATCTATTGTTGATGAAGCTTGAGTCAATTTCTATGCATTCATAACTTTGATAGGAAAACTAATGGTGGATTCCAAGGCTCTAACACCTCTCAATCATTGTTTCACTACTTGTTGATTGCTGCCAGTGTTTACTTTCGAGCACTTTCATTTCACTTTCTTCTTTTCATTTCAACAACAAAAACCCCTATTTCGAGTGCGTGTGTGGTGCTAGGATTCTGTCCTAGACCTTGAGTAATTAGCAAGGGACATTGTTGAATTCGACCTTGCCTTTAGCTAGTTAGTTAGTTTCTGTGTTCTATGTTTTTCTAGCATTCTAAGTAATTTAACTTGAAACCAAGTTACCATTCTCCGTGGGATCGACCTCGTATTTACATAAGCTATACTATAAATGGTTCGTGCACTTGCGAGAATTAAAGTTGCTGTTTTTAATAACCCATTTTAGTTCTTAAGAATAGGAGCAACAACCAACCACTCCATTTCATAACGAACTTCATGTGAACCTGAATAGTCCAATTTCATGGACCAATCGAGATCTGATTGAGTCCAAAAATTGGGGAACATCGTAATATAGTTGGAGGATTCATTTGGTGCGTTTTGAGCAAAATCCAATGGCTAAAACTATGCAATACATCAACCACTCCATTTCAGAACGAACTTCGTACGAACCTGAATTGTCCGATTTCATGGACCAATCGATATTGGATTGAGTCCAAAAATTGGGGAACATCATAATATTCTAGGAAGAGTCATTTGGTTGGTTTTGAGTGAAATCCAATAGCGAAAACTATGCAATACACCAACCACTCCATTAGAGAACAAACTTCGTACGAACACGAATAGTTCAATTTCATTAACCAATCAATATCGGATTTGGCTCAAAACTTGGGGAACATCATAATACGGTGGGTGGAGTTATATGGTGAGTTTTGAGCGAAATCCAATAGCTAAAACTATGTAATACACCAACCACTCCATTTCAGAACGAACTTCGTACGAACCTGTATTGCCCAATTTCAAGGACAAATCGATATCGAATTGAGTCCAAAACATGGAGAACGTCATAATATGGTGGAAGGAGTCATACGGTGAGTTTTGAGTGAAATCCAATGGCTAAAACAAGGCAGTACACCAATCAATCCATTTCAGAACGAACTTCATAAGAACCTGAATTGTCCAATTTCATGGACCAATCGATATCGGATTCAGTCCCAAACTTCGGGAACATCATCATATTGTTGCAGGAGTCATTTGGTGGGTTTTGAGTGAAATGAAATCTCTACAACTCTGCAATACACCAACCACTCCATTTCAGAAGGAACTTCGTACGAACCTTAATTGTCCAATTTCTTGGACCAATCGATATCGGATTGAGCCCAAAACTTGGAGAACATCATAATGTTGTGGGAGGAGTCATACGGTATGTTTTGAATGAAATCCAATGGCTAAAACTACGCAATACACCAACCTCTCCATTTCAGAATGAACTTCGTACGAACCTGAATTGTCCAATTTCATGGACCAATCGATATGGGATTGAGTCCAAAACTTGGGGACCATCATAATATGGTGGGAGGAGTAATTTGGTGGGTTTTGAGTGTAATACAATATCTAGAACTATGCAAAACACCAACCACTCCTTTTCAGAACGAACTTCGTACGAACCTGAATTGTCCAATTTCATGGACCAATTGATATCGGATTGAGTCCGAAACTTGGGAAACATCATAATGTTGTGGGACAAGTCATTTGGTGAGTTTTGAGTGAAATCCAATCTCTATAATTATGCAATACGCCAACCACTCCAATTTTGAACGAACTTCATACGAACCTGAATTGTCCAATTTCATGGACCAATCGATATCGGACTGAGTCCAAAACTTGGGGAACATCATAATATAGTTGCAGGGGTCAATTGGTGATTTTAGAGTGAAATCCAATTGCCAAAACTATGCAATACACCAACCAATCCATTAGAGAACGAACTTCGTAAGAACATGAAAAGTTCAATTTACTTAACCAATCAATATCGGATTGGGCTCAAATGGTGAGTTTTGAGCGAAATCCAATGGCTAAAACTATACAATACACCAACCACTCCATTTCAGAATGAACTTCCTATCAACCTGAATTGTCCAATTTCAAGGACCAATCGATATCGGATTGAGTCCAAAACTTGGGGAACTTCATAATATGACGGAGGTTTCATTTAGTGGGTTCTGAGTGAAATCCAATCTCTAGAACTTAGCAATACACCAACCACTCCATTTCAGAACGAACTTTGTACAAACCTGAATTGTCCAATTTCATGGACCAATTGATGTCGGATTGAGTCCCAAACTTGGGGAACATCTTAACGTTGTGGGACGAATCCAATCTCTAGAACTAAGCAATACACCAACCACTCCATTTCAGAACAAACTTCATACGAACCTGAATTGTCCAATTTCATGGACCAATTGATATCAGATTAAGTCCAAAACTTGGGGACCATCATAATATGGTGGGAGGTGTCATTTGGTGGGTTTTGAGTGAAATCCAATCTCTAGAACTAAGCAATACACCAACCATTCCATTTCAGAACGAACTTTGTACAAACCTGAATTGTCCAATTTCATGGACCAATCGATATCGGACTGAGACCAAAACTTGGGGAACATCATAATATGGTGGGAGGAGTCATTTGGTTGGTTTTGAGTGAAATCCAATCTCTAGGCAATAAGCCAACCACTCCATTTCAGACGGAACTTCGTACAAACCTTAATTGTCCAATTTCTTGGACCAATCGATATCGGATTGAGCCCAAAACTTAGAGCACATCATAATATGTTGGGAGGAGTCATACGGTGTGTTTTGAATGAAATCCAATGGCTAAAAACTATGCAATATACCAACCGCTCCATTTCAGAATGAACTTCGTACAAATCTGAATTGTCCAATTTCATGGACCAATCGATATTGGATTGAGTCGAAAACTTGGGGAACATCATAATATGGTGGGAGGAGTCATTTGATGGGTTTTGAGGGTAATACAATCTCTTGAACTATGCAAAACACCAACCACTGCATTTCAGAACGAACTTCGTACAAACCTGAATTGTCCAATTTCATGGACCAATTGATATCGGATTGAGTCCGAAACTTGGGGAATATCATAATGTTGTGGGATGATTCATTTGGTGAGTTTTTAGTGAAATCCAATCTCTATAACTACGCACTACACCAACCACTCCATTTTTGAACGAACTTCGTACGAACCTGAATTGTCCAATTTCAAGGACCAATCGATATCGGATTGAGTCCAAAACTTGGGGAACTTCATAATATGACGGAGGTGTCATTTTGTGGGTTTTGAGTGAAATCCAATCTCTAGAACTAAGCAATACACCAACCACTCCATTTCAGAACGAACTTTGTACGAACCTGAATTGTCCAATTTCATATACCAATTGATGTCGGATTGAGTCCCAAACTTGGGGAACATCATAATGTTATGGAAGGAGTCATTTGGTGAGTTTTGTGTGAAATCCAATTGCCAAAACTATGCATTACACCAACCACCCCATTAGAGAACGAACTTCATACGAACATGAATAGTCCCATTTCTTGGGCCAATCGATGTCGGACTGAGACCCAAACTTGGGGAACATCATAATGTTGTGGGGCGAGTCATTTGGTGGGTTTTGGGTGTTATGCAATCTCTAGAACTAAGCAATACACCAACCACTCCATTTCAGATCGAACTTCGTACGAACATGAATGGTCCAATTTGATGGACCAGTCGATATTGGCCTGAGACCCAAACTTGGCGAACATCATAATATTGTGGGAGGACTTTTATGTTGGTTTTGAGTGAAATCCAATCTCTATAACTATGCGATACACCAACCACTCCATTTCAGAACGCGCTTCGTACGAACCTAAATTGTCCAATTTCATGGTCCAATCGATATCAGATTGAGTCCAAAACTTCAGGAACATCATAATATAGTGGGAGGAATCATTTGGTGGGTTTTGAGTGAAATCTAATCTCTAGAACTATGCAATACACCAGCCACTCCATTTAAGAACGAACTTCGTACGAACCTTAATTGTTCAATTTCATGGAACAATCGATATCGGATTGAGGCCAAAACTTGGGGAACAACATAATATAGTGGGAGGAGTCATTTGGTGGGTTTTGAGTGAAATCCAATCTCTAGAACTATGCAATACACCAACCACTCCATTAGCAAACGAACATGGTAAGAACATGAATAGTCCAATTTCTTGGACCAATTGATATCGGATTGATCCCAAAACTTGGAGAACATCATAATATGGTCGGAGGAGTCATACGATGATTTTTGAGTGAAATCCAATGGCTAAAACTATGCAATACACCAACCACTCCATTTCAGAAAGAACTTCGTACCAATTTCAGGGACCAATTGATGTCTGATTGAATCCCAAACTTGGGGAATATCATAATGTTGTGGGATGAGTCATTTGGTGAGTTTTGAGTGAAATCCAATCACTATAACTATACAATACACAAACCGCTCCATTTCATAACGAACTTTCGTACCAACCTGAATTGTCCAATTTCATGGACCAATCGATATCGGATTGAGTCCAAAAATTGTGGAACATCATAATATTGTGGGAGGAGTCATTTGGTAGGTTTTGAGTGAAATCCAATCTCTAGAACTATACAATACCCCAACTACTCCATTTCAAAACGAACTTCGTACAAACCTGGATTGTCCAATTTCATTTGCGTCCAAAACTTGGGGAACATCATAATATTTTGGCAGGAGTCATTTGATGAGTTTTGAGTGAAATCCAATCTCTAGAACTATATAATACACCCACCACTCCATTTCAAAACGAACTTCATACGAACTTGAATTGTCCAATTTCATAGACGAATCGATGTCGGATTGAGTCAAAAACTTGGGGAACAACATAATGTTATGGGAGGACTCATGTTGTGAGCTTTCAGTGAAATCGAAAGGCTAAAACTATGCAATATACCAACCACTCCATTTCAGAACGCACTTCGTATGAACCAGAATTATCCAATTTAATGGACCAATCAATACCGGATTGAGTCGAAAACTTGAGGAACATCATAATGTTGTGGGAGGAGCCATTTGGTGAGTTTTGAGTGAAATCCAATGTCTAAAACTGTGCAATAGACAAACCACTCTATTTCAGAACGAACTTCGTATGAACCTAAATTGTCCAATTTCATAGACCAATCGATATCGGATTGGGAGGAGTCATTTTGTCAGTTTTGAGTGAATTCCAAAGGCTAATTTCGTCCGATTTCATGGACCAATCGATATCGGATTGAGTCCAAAACTTGGGGAACATCATAATATGGTGGGAGGAGTCATTTGGTGGGTTTTGAGTGAAATCCAATCCCGAGAACTGTGCAATACACCAACCACTCCATTTCAGAACGAACTTCGTTCGAACATGAATTGAAGAATTTTATGGACCTATTGATGTCGGATTGTGTCCCAAACTTGGGGGACATCATAATGTTGTGGGACTAGTCATTTAGTGAGTTTTCAGTGAAATCTGATCTGTATAACTATGCAATACACCAAACACTCCATTTCAGAACGAACTTCGTACGAACCTGAATTGTCCAATTTCATGGACCAATCGATATCGGATTGAGTCCAAACCTTGGGGAGCATCATAATGTTGTGGGAGGAGTCATTTGGTGAGTTTTGAGCGAAATCCAATTGCCAAAACGGTACAATACACCAACCACTCCTTTAGCGAACAAACTTCGCACGAACATGAATAGTCCAATTTCTTGGACCAATCGATATCGGATTGAGGCCAATACTTGGAGAACATCATAATATGGTGGGAGAAGTCGTACGGTGAGTTTTGAGTGAAATCCATTGGCTAAAACGATGCAATACACCAACCACTCCATTTCAGAACGAACTTTGTACAAACCTGAATTGTCCAATTTCATGGACCAATTGATGTCTAATTGAGTCCCAAACTTGGGGAACATCATAATGTTGTGGGACGAGTCATTTAGTGAGTTTTGAGCGAAATTCAATCTCTACAACTATGCGATACACCAATCACTCCATTTCAGAACGAACTTCGTACGAACCTGAATTGTCCAATTTCATTTACCAATCGATATCGGATTGAGTCCAAAACTTGGGGAATGTCATAATATAGTTGCAGGAGTCAATTGGTGATTTTTGAGTGAAATCCAATTGCCAAAACTATACATTACACCAACCAATCCATTAGAGAACGAACTTCGTACGAACATGAATAGTCAAATTTATTGGCCCAATCGATATCCGATTGAGCCCAAAACATGGAGAACGTGATAATATGTTGGGAGGAGTCATGTGGTGAGTTTTGAGTGAAATCCAATAACTAAAACTAAGCAATACACCAACCACTCCATTTTAGAACGAACTTCGTACGAACCTGAATTGTCCAATTTCAGGGACCAATCGATATCGGATTGAGTCCAAAACTTGGGGAACATCATAATATGGTGGGAGGAGTCATTTGGTGGGTTTTGAGTGAAATACAATCTCCAGAACCATGCAATACACCTACCACTCCATTTTAGAACGAACTTCGTATGAACCAGAATTGTCCAGTTTCATGGACCAATTGATGTCTGATTGAGTCCCAAACTTTGGGAACGTCACAATGTTGTGGGACGAGTCATTTAGTGAGTTTTGAGGGAAATCCAATTGCCAAAACTATGCAATACACCAACCACTCCGTTAGAGAATGAACTTCGTACGAACACGTACAGTTCAATTTCATTAACCAATCAATATCGGATTGGGCTCAAAACTTGGGTAACGTCATAATATGGTAGGTGGAGTCATACGGTGAGTTTTGAGCGAAATCCAGTGGCTAAAATTATGCAATACACCAACCACTCCATTTCAGAACGAACTTCGTACGAACTTGAATTGTCCAATTTCATGGACCAATCGATATCGAATTGAGTCTAAAACTTGTTGAACATCATAATAAGGTGGGAGGAGTCATTTGGTTGTTTTGGAGTGAAATCCAATCTCTAGAAATATGCAATACACCAACAACTCCATTTCAAAACTAACTTAGTACGAACCTGAATTGTCCAATTTCATAAACCAATGGATATCGGATTGAGCCCAAAACATAATATGATGGGAGGAGTCATTTGGTGGGTTTTGAGTGAAATCCAATGGCAAAAACTATGAAATACACCAACCACTCCATTGGAGACGGAAGTTCGTAAGAACATGAATAGTCCAATTTCACGGAACAATGGATATCGGATTGAGCTCAAAACTTGGGTAACGTCATAATATGGTAGGTGGAGTCATATGGTGAGTTTAGAGCGAAATCCAATGGCTAAAACTAGGCAATACACCAACCACTGCATTTCATAACGAACTTCGTGCGAACCTGAATTATCCAATTTCATGGACCAATCAATATCAGATTGAATCCAAACCTTGGGGAACATCATAATATGATGGGAGGAGTCATTTGCTGGGTTTTTAGTGAAATCCAACCTCTAGAACTATGCCATACACCAACCACTCCATTTGATAATGAACTTCGTACGAACGAGGATTATATAATTACATGGACCAATCAATATCGGATTGAGTCCAAAACTTGAGGAACATCGTAATATGTTGGGAGAAGTCATTTGGTAGATTTTGAGCAAAATCCAATCGCAAAAACTATGAAATACACCAACCACTCCATTTCACAACGAATTTCGTACGAACCTGAATTGTCCAATTTCAGGAACTAATCGATTTCGGACTGAGACTAAAACTTGAGGAACATCATAATATTGTGGGAGGAGTCATTTGGTGGGTTTTGAGTGAAATCCAATCTCTAGAACTATACAATTCACCACCCACTCCATTTCAGAACGAACTTCGTACGAACCTGAATTGTCCAATTTCATGGACCAGTCGATATCGGACTGAGTGGAAAACTTGGGGAACATCATAATGTTGTGGGAGCAGTCATTTGGTGAGTTTTGGGTAAAATCCAACTGCCAAAACTATGCAATACACCAACCACTCCATTTCAGAACGAACGTCGTATGAACCTGAATTGTCTGATTTCATGGACCAGTCGATATCGGACTGAGTGTAAAACTTGGGGAAGATCATAATATGGTGGGAGGAGTCGTATGGAAACTTTTGAGCGAAATCCAATGGCTAAAACTATGCAATACACCAACCATTCCATTTCAGAACGAACTTCGTACGAACACGAATTGTCCGATTTCATGGAACAATCGATATCGGATTGAGTCCAAAACTTGGGGAACATCATAATATTGTGGGAGGAGTCATTTGGTTTTTTTTTTTTTGAGTGAAATCCAATCTCTAGAACTATACAATGCACCAACCACTTCATTTCAAAACCAACTTCGTACGTACCTGAATTTTCCAATTTCATGTACCAATCGATATCAGATTGAGTCCAAAACTTGGGGAACATCATAATATGATGGGAGGAGTCGTTTGGTGGGTTTTTAGCGAAATCCAATCTCTAGAACTATGCAATATACCAACAACTCCACTTTAGAACGCACTTCGTACGAATGCGAACTGTCCGATTTCATGGACCAATTGATGTCGGACCGAGTCCAAAACATGGGGAGCATCATAATGTTGTGGGAGGAGTCATTTTGTGAGTTTTGAGTGAAATCCAATGGCTAAAACTATGCAATATTCCAACCACTCAATTTCATAACGATCTTCGTACGAACCCGTTTTGTCCAATTTCATGGACTAATTGATATCGGATTGAGTCCAAGACTTGGGGAACGCCATAATATAGTGGGAGGAGTCATCTGGTGGATTTTGAGTGGCATCCAATCTCTAGAACTACGCAATATACCAACCACTCCATTTCAGAAAGCACTTCGTAAGAACCTGAACTGTCGGATTTCATGGAACAATCGATGTCGGACTAGTCCAAAATTTGGGGAAGATCATAATATTGTGAGAAGAGTCATTTGGTGGGTTTTAAGAGAAATTCAATCCCTAGAACTATACAATGCCCCAACCACTCCATTTCAGAACTGAGTTCGTATGAACCTGAATTGGCACCAATCGATATCGGATTGAGTCCAAAACTTGGGGAACATCATAATATATGGTGGGAGGAGTCATATGGTGTGTTTTGAGAGAAATCCAATCTCTAGAACAATACAATATACCAACCACTCCATTTCAGAGGGAACTTGGCACGAACATGAATTGTCCAATTTCATGGAAAAATTGAAATCGGATTAATTCCAAAACTTGGGGAACATCATAATATAGTGGGAGGAGTCAGTTGGTGGGTTTTGAGTAAAATCCAAACCCTAGAAGTATGCAATACACTTACCACTCCATTTCAGAATGAACTTCGTACGAACCAGAATTGTCCAATTTCAAGCACCAATCTATATCGGATTGGGTCCAAAACTTAGGGAACATCATAATGTTGTGGGAGGAGTCATTTGGTGGGTTTTGAGAGAAATTCAATCTCTAGAACTATACAATACATGAACCACTCCATTTCAGAATGAACTTCGTACGAACCTGAATTGTCCATTTTCCGGGACCAATTGATATCAGATTGAGTCCAAAACTTGGGGAACTTCATAATATGATGGGAGGAGTCATTTGGTGGGTTTTGAGTGAAATTCAATCTCTAGAACTATGCAATACACCAATCACCCCATTTGATAACAAACTTCGTACGAACCCGAATTGTCCAATTTCATGGACCAATCTATATTGGATTGGGTCCAAAACTTGGGGAACATCATAATGTTGTGGGAGGAGTCATTTGATGAGTTTTGAGTGAAATCCAATTGCCAAAACTATGCAATACACCAACCACTCCATTTCAGAACGAACTTCGTACGAACCTGAATTGTCCAATTTCATGGACCAATTGATATCGGATTGAGTCCAAAACTTGGGGAATATCGCAATAAATGGAGGGACGAGTCATTTGTTGGGTTTGGAGGTCAACCCAATATCTAGAACTATACAATACAGCAACCACTCCATTTCAGAACGAACCTGAATTGTCCACTTTCATGGACCAATCGATATCGGATTGATTCCAAAACTTCGGCAAGATCATAATATGGTTGGAGGAGTCATATGGTGTGTTTTCAGCGAATTCCAAGGGCTAAAACTACGCAATACACCAACCGCTCCATTTCAGAACAAACTTCGTACGAACCAGAATTGTCCGATTTCATGGACTAGTCGATATCGGATTGAGTCCAAAACGTGGGGTACATCAAAATATTGTGGGAGGAGTCATTGGTGGGTTTTGAGCGAAATCCAAACTCTAGAACTATGCAATACACCGACCACTCCATTTTAGAATGAACTTCTTACGAACCTGAATTGTCCAATTTCATCTACCAATCGATATCGGATTGAGTCCAAAACTTGGGGAACAACAAAATATGGTGGGAGGAGTCATTTTGTGAGGTTTGAGAGAAATCCAATGGCTAAAACTATGCAATACCCCACCCACTCCATTTCAGAACTAACTTCGTACGAACACGAACTGTCCGATTTCATGGACCAATCGATATCGGATTGAGTCTAAAATGTGGGGAACATCATAATGTTGGGGGAGTGTCATTTGGTGGGTTTTGTGTGAAATCCAATCTCTAGAACTATGCAATACACCACACACTCCACTTCAGAACTAACTTCATACGAACCTTAACTGTCCGATTTCATGGACCAACCGATATCGGCTTGCGTCCAAAATTTGGGGAACATCATAATGTTGTGGGAGGAGTCATTTTGTGAGTTTTGAGTGAAATCCAATTGCTAAAATAATGCAATACACCAACCACTCCATTAAAGAACGAACTTCGTATGAAGCTGAGTTATTGTTGTGTTCCTTTCAAGTGCCAATATATGGTTAGTATAATGGTACAAGTAAGGGTGTCGAACCACAGGGACCGATTGGACCTCTATAAATTACTAGTTTTGAAAGAACCCTAGATAAAAATGAAAGTGACAATTTGGAAGTAGTTTTTGTGTTGTAAATGAAAAATAACTTAAAATGCAAGAAGAATGTAGCAGTGATTAATATATTGACGTAGAAAGAATAGGGATGAGACTAGGGATTTCGAATTCACCATTGCAAAACTAATTCCATGTTTATAAAATTAAACCGTACTCAACTACCAACCTGTTTCCAGAGTTCGTTTTACATATATATGATCAGCCATATGATGTGTGGTTTTGATCAAATTCTCCTAATCTGCAACCTAGTTGGGATGTTCAACTTTGGTTCCAAGTTAAGAGTCATTAGCATGCAAGAAAACGTTAAAGAACCAAAGAAAATACACAGCATGAGGTTTGCATAGCATTCTCTTCATTCATTCACATGTCTAACAAGATTAAGTATGATGTTTACTATAACCTTGTCTAGATAATCTGTAGGCGACTCTAATGGTGATCAAACATGAAAATTGACAAACAAATTGAACAAAAGATTCAGTGAATGAAACAAGAAACAGATTGATGAACTGAATACTTTAACTTAGAAACATGGATCAATGTTGCAAGGCTACATCGAAATCCCTAGCTATGAATTTAGTTACACATCATGTTCAAAGAGATTAAAACAAAAATAAACAACATGAGTGAAAATAAATTCATGAGAGGAAACCCTTGAACCAATTCTGATGTTGAACTTCTCCAAGAACCGCCTCTTGCGCTGAGTCCTGATGGTGGAATTATATGGACGGCTAGGGTTTTAGTGTGCATGAAAGGAGAGAATAACCAAGAAGTCAGCTGTAGGGTTGTGAAATTCGTGCAAAATAAATAGGGGTTTTAAAAGTGGCTAAAAGGCAAGTTTTTATGGGGTAAACAAGGCTGCCAGATGTTCCAAAGATATCCTAACGAATCAGCCTTTATTTTGCACGTTTTTGCCTTATTTGGCACCTCCAAATCAGGCTAGAAATTCCCATTGCTTTCCCATTCTGCTCTTAGTCTTCAAACAAGCCAGGTTCGCCTTGGATTCTTTATTTGGACTTCAAAACAGGTCACGAAACTTGTTTCCACGCTTCAATAAGGGTCAGCTCCAGAAATGGCATGTTTTCATTTCTTTTGCTTTCAACTTGATCCTAAAGTATATGCAACTGCATACTAACACAAAATAGGATAAAACGCAACAAGTTTAACTCAAAAACATCACAAATATACTAGAAATGGATGGTATAAATGTATAAATATATGAGTTATCAGTTATGCAATTTCGTGGACCAATCGATATCAGATTTAGTCTAAAACTTGGTGAACATCATAATATTGCGGGAAGAGTCATTTGGTGGGTTTTAAGTGAAATCCAATCTCTAGAACTTTGCAATACACCAACCACTCCATTTCAGAATGAACTTTGCACGAATCTGAATTGTCAAATGTCATGGATCAATCGATGTCGGAATGAGTCCAAAACTTGGGGAACATCATAATGTTGAATGAGGACTCATTTGGTAGGTTTTAAGTGAAATCCAGTCTCTAGAACTATGCAATACACCAACCACTCCATTTAAGAATGAACTTCTTACGAACCTGAATTGTCCAATTTCATGGACCCGTCGATATCGGATTGAGTGCAAAAGTTGCGGGACATCATAACGTTGAATGAGGAGTCATTTGGCAGGTTTTAAGTGAAATCCAATCTCTAGAACTATGCAATACACCAACCACTCCATTTCAAAATGAACTTCGTACGAACCTGAATTGTCCAATTTCATAGACCAATCGATATGGGATTGAGTCCAAAACATGGGGTGTTACGTTGTGGGAGTAGTCATCTTGTGAGTTTTGAGTGAAATCCAATGGCTAAAACAATGCAATACACCAGCCACTCCATTCATAAAGAACTTCGTACGAACCCTAATTGTCCAATTTTTTGGACCAATCGATATCGGATTGAGTCCAAAACTCGGGGAACTTCACAATGTTATGGGAGGAGTCATTTTGTGAGTTTTGAGTGAAATCCAATGGCTAAGACAATGGAATACACCAACCACTCCACTTCAGAACGAACTTCGTACGAACCTGAATTGTCCAATTTCTTGGAACGATCGATATCGGATTGAATCCAAAACTTGGGGAACATCATAATGTTGTGGGAAGAGTCATTTGGTGAGTTTTGAGTGAATCCAATTGCGAAAACTATGCAATACACCAACCACTGCATTAGAGAACGAACTTCGTACGAACATGTATAGTCCAATTTCTTGGACCAATCGATATCGGATTGAGTCCAAAACTTGGGGAACACAATAATATTGTGGGAGGAGTCATTTGGTGGGTTTTGAGTGAAATCCAATCTCTTGACCTATACAATACACCAACCATTTCATTTCAGAACTAACTTCGTTCGAACCTGAATTGTTCGATTTCATGGACCAATCGATATCGGATTGAGTCCAAAACTTGGGGAACATCATAATATTGTGGGAGGAGTCATTTGGTGGGTTTCAAGTGAATTCCAATCCCTAGAACTATACAATTATCCAACCGCTCCATTTCAGAACGAACTTTGTACGAACATGAATTGTTCGATTTCATGGACCAATCGATATCGGATTGAGTCCAAAACTTGGTAAACAAAAAAATATTGTGGGAGGAGTTATTTGGTGGGTTTTGAGTGAAATCAGATCCCTAGAACTATACAATACACCAACCACTGCATTTCAGAACGAACTTCGTACGAACCTGAATTCTTCGATTTCATTTACCAATCGATATCGGATTGAGTCCAAAACTTGGGGAGCATAATAATATTGTGGGAGGAGTCATTTGGTGGGGATTGAGTGAAATCGAATCCCTAGAACTATAGAATACACCAACCACTCCATTTCATAATGAGCTTCGTACAAACCTGAATTGTCCGATTTCACGGACCAATCGATATCGGATTAAGTCCAAAACTTCGGGAACATCACAATATTGTGGGAGGAGTCATTTGTTGGGTTTTGAGTGAAATCCATTCCCTAGAACTATACAATAAACCAACCACTCCATTTCAGAGCGAACTTCGTACAAACATGAATTGTCTGATTTCATGGACCAATCGATATATTGAGTCCAAAACTTGGGGAACATCATAATATTGTGGGAGGAGTCATTTGGTGGGTTTTGAGTGAAATCCAATCCCTAGAACTATACAATAAACCAACCACTCCATTTCAGAATGAACTTCGTACAAACTTGAATTGTCCGATTTCATGGACCAATCCACATTGGATTGAGTCCAAAACTTGGGTTACTGTTCACCCGTTTTCGTGTTTAACTCCTGATGTGGAAGGGCGAAGTTCCCCACTGGCTTGGAGACCACTTGTTGGTCGACAAGTCAGCTTTCTTTGGTGTGCGAGCGTGCCACTGCTAGCAATGTAAATTCTAACAGACTTATTTTAAGAGTGGATAACTTGCGCCTCAAGTTACTGACTTCTAAAACAAACGATTGTGAATTTGGGTGAGGAATATCTCCCAAGTAAGTTCTTTTCTTGCCTCAGACTGGTGAGGACTTTCACAATTTATCTCAGTATCAAAATGGTTGTTCTGGCCAGAATAGATAATAATAAAGTACTGTTTCAGGCAGAACTGCCTTTTACAAAATTAAGAAGGGAGAAATCAACTCTAGAAAGGCAAAAAGATGGCTGGAATCCCATTTCTGCCTGGGTAGAAACTTCTGATCCGGGCTGGACTGGGTATGTCTATGCTGGACTATACGGTTAACAACTTTAGCTGCTTGGCTTCAGCTGTAAATCGATACCAAAGTTCAATTTTGGCAGAGCTTCAATCTACTTCAAGCCTTGGGAGACTTTTCGAGCGGGCAGAACTGCGACTTCTTCAGTTTGAAGAGACAGAAGTGGCTTTTCTCGAGGATTTAGCAAGCTGGAACTATGCTATAAAATTTGTTGAGGTTTTCATATTTGTGAAAACTCAAGCTGTGTTTATCTTGGCTTTTGTTGAACCAAATTTGTAACGAGAGGGATCTCGCTTTCAGAGGACTTATTTTCTAAGTCTGAACTTTGGAATTCTGATCTAGAGTTGTTTTCCTGTTTGTGTTTTTTTTTGATTGATTGATGAATTGCGTGTGTTTTGTCCCTTTGCCCTCTTTCACTTTTATAAGAGATCTTCCTAAGGAGTTTTATTTTTAATCCTAAACAATGGGCGGCAAAAAGATCTCTTATAATGTAAAGTAAGTTTTCTAATCAAAGCAGATAGGCTCTGAGCAGTCACCTCCTAAAAAACAGTCCCTTCCCTGTTTTCCTGGGTGGCAGCTCTCTAATTCAACCAACGCCACCGTCTGTGTGGGCTTTTCATGGCGGTTTCGGCTCTTTTTCTTCTGTATTTTCTGAGTGGTTCCCTGTTTCCCGTTCTTATTTAGAAAGCGTGATCCGTGAGTTTCTTGGGAGATGGTGCACTGATTTGGAGCAAGATCTTGAATACAGATGGGTAATTGATCTTTGATTGGCAGTGTTTCAGAGACGTCCCTCTCTCATTAAACCTTAGTTGGAAATGCTGACTTTTCCAAAATTTGAGGCAATCACGTGGGTGTGTCTTTGATCCATTGGGTTTTGAATCTATCGGAAATCACGGGCTGATCTTTGGAGCCCATTTCGAAAGTTTCCACATCTGGGCTTTCTTTGGGCCGAGGCCTCATTTCCAACACTCTTGGTGTGAAGCCCAATCTGTCTGGATCTTATTTACGTTTTTCTCAAGTTTCTGGGCTGGGTAGGTAATTTTATTATGGGCTTGTGTCTTGGTCTTGGGTGTGCCGAATTTGGGCCCAAACAGTTACATCATAATATTGTGGGAGGAGTCATTTGGTGGGTTTTGGGTGAAATCGAATCCCTAGAACTATACAGTAAACCAACCACTCCATTTCAGAACGAACTTCGTACAAACCTGAATTGTCCGATTTCATGGACCAATTGATATCGGATTGAGTCCAAAACTTGGGTTACAACATAATGTTGTGGGAGGAGTCATTTTGTGAGTTTTGAGTGAAATCCAATGACTAAAACAATGCAATACACCAACCACTCCTCTTCAGAACGAACTTCATACGAACCTGAATTGTCCAATGTCTTGGACCGATCGATATCGGATTGCGTCCAAAACTTGGGGAACATTATAATGTTGTGGGAAAAGTCATTTGGTGAGTTTTGAGTGAATCCAATTGCGAAAACTAAGCAATACACCAACCACTGCATTAGAGAACGAACTTCGTACGAACATGAATAGTCCAATTTCTTGGACCAATCGATATCGGATTGAGTCCAAAACTTGGGGAACACAATAATATTGTGCGAGGAGTCATTTGGTGGGTTTTGAGTGAAATCCAATCTCTAGAACTATACAATACACCAACCGCTTCATTTCAGAACGAACTTCGTTCGAACCTGAATTGTTCGATTTCATGGACCAATCGATATCGGATTGAGTCCAAAACTTGGGGAACATCATAATATTGTGGGAGGAGTCATTTGGGGGGTTTTGAGTGAATTCCAATCCCTAGAACTATACAATTATCCAACTGCTCCATTTCAGAACGAACTTCGTACGAACCTGAATTGTTCGATTTCATGGACCAATCAATATCGGATTGAGTCCAAAACTTGGGGAACTTAATAATATTGTGGGAGGAGTCATTTGGTGGGTTTTGAGTGAAATTCAATCCCTAGAACTATACAACACACCAGCCACTCCATTTCAGAACGAACTTCGTACGAACCTGAATTGTTCGATTTCATGGACCAATCGATATCGGATTGAGTCCAAAACTTGGGGAACATAATAATATTGTGGTTGGAGTCATTTGGTTTGTTTTGAGTGAAATCCAATCCCTAGGACTATAAATAAATACACCAACCACTCCATTTCATAACAAGCTTCGTACAAACCTGAATTGTCCGATTTCACAGACCAATCGATATCGAATTAAGTCCAAAACTTCGGGAACATCACAATATTGTGGGAGGAGTGATTTGTTGGGTTTTGAGTGAAATCCATTCCCTAGAACTATACAATAAACCAACCACTCCATTTCAGAGCGAACTTCGCACAAACCTGAATTGTCTGATTTCATGGACCAATCGATATCGGATTGAGTCCAAAACTTGGGGTACATCATAATATTGTGGGAGGAGTCATTTGGTGGGTTTTGAGTGAAATCCATTCCCTAGAACTATACAATAAACCAACCACTCCATTTCAGAGCGAACTTCGCACGAACCTGAATTGTCCGATTTCATGGACCAATCGATATCGGATTGAGTCCAAAAGTTGGCGAACATCATAATATTGTGGGAGCAGTCATTTGGTGGGTTTTGAGTGAAATCCAATGATAAGCTCATAATTTCACACATTTGCCTGCCTTCTTTCCTTAGTAATTTTGTTAGCTTCTCTTTATTTTGAGTCTCTTACCTATGTTTGTGTGCTTTGTAGGTTGAGACAGCAAGGGGATGACATTTGATACAATTCATGCATGTTAAGGGCTGAGTGGCACAAGAGGAGTATGAGCTTAAAGACAAAACCAATTTGTGCCACACTCCTTGTCAGTCCAGTCTCGTAGGTCATCTTGCAGGCCTCATTTCAGTAACTTACACAGGTCGGATGAGGAGACATCCTTCATAGAAGTTGTTCCAATGGGTGTCTATTATAACATATCCAAATTTCAGCCCAATTGGATAAATCTGGAGCCCTCAACACGTCAAAGACTGAACCAAGTTCACAGAAATGTCATGTTGGCTGCCATCACATTTAATGTGGCTACATCCCTAGAGCCATGTGCTACACATGGGCAGCCACACATTGGAGTCAAATCAGCTCAGAAGCTCAGAAAGATGAACAAAAGTCAAGCTTTCCATAAAGAAACCATACCAAAGCATGTATTTGTCAGATGGAGCAGTTGGCAAGTATGGGCAGCTGGAGCAGTTGGGAGCAGCTAAGAGAGGTGTGCTTCACCAGCCAAAGGGGAGCACGAAATTGCACTCTATAAATAGAGAGTTGCACACTCATTCAAGGAGGAGGGCAGACACACACATTCACTTCATCCATTACTCTCATACACACATTCAAATTCACCACAAAGAGAGAAGGGAGCTTGGAGCTGTCAGGGGAGCTTGGAGCTGTCCTGGGATCTTCCTTGCTGCCATCATCTAGTTCTTCTCCTCTCTTTATCCTATCTATGTATTTCTTATTTTCTGTATTCATAGTTATGTCTAACTAATCCATTTAGTTAGGGCTTAGGATGAAGCCCTAGTCATGAATATTCAATGTTATGGATGATTTTATAGTTAATTGATTTCCTTGCTTTTATTATCAAGTTGTTAATCTCCAGTTTATTATGTGCTTGATGTATGTTTTCTTGGAGTAGCTAACTAGGATTTTATGCATCTAGCACAGGTTGGGAAGGGGTTTAGATTCACCAATTCTACTCTCCTTTCACAAGCAACACATGAATGGCCTAAGAATCATTCAAGGGGTTAATAACCATAGGTTGACTAGGACAGATACCATGTTCTAGTACTTGTGTGATTATCATATTCTCAAGGAGCTTAATGACTCTTGTATGCTTTATTCTAAGTAGATACCATGCTTAGGTTGCATATTAGAGATCACGTGTTGTGTAGATACCATGCATAATCACATGCCTTAGGAGAATCATGCATCCTGCACCTAGATACCATAGGCTTGTATGCGATAATCTATTGTTAATGAAGCTTGAGTCAATGTCTATACATTCATACCTTGGATAGGAAAACTAGTGGTGGATTCCAAGGTTCTAACACCTCTCAATCATTGTTTCACAACTTGTTGATTGCTGCCAGTGTTTACTTTCGAGCACTTTCATTTCACTTTCTTGTTTTCATTTCAACAACAAAACCCCCATTTCGAGTGCGTGTGTGGTGCTAGGATTCTGTCCTAGACCTTGAGTAATTAGCAAGAGGCATTGTTGAATTCGACCTTGCCTTTAGCTAGTTAGTCAGTTCTTTGTTCTATGTTTTTCTAGCATTCTAAGTAATTTAACTTGGAACCAAGTTACCATTCTCCGTGGGATCGACCTCGTATTTACATAAGCTATACTATAAACGGTTCGTGCACTTGCGAGAATTAAAGTTGCTGTTTTTAATAACTCATTTTAGTTGTTAAGAATAGGCTCAACATCCAATCCCTAGAACTATACAATAAACCAACCATTCCATTTCAGAACGAACTTCGTACAAACCTGATTGGCCGATTTCATGCACCAATATATATCGGATTGAGTCCAAAACTTGGGAAACATCATAATGTTGTGGGAGGAGTAATTTGGTGAGTTTTGTGTAAAATCCAATTGCCAAAACTATGCAATACACCAACCACTCCATTTTAGAACGAACCTCGTACGAACCTGAATTGTCCGATTTCATGGACCAATCGATATCGGATCGAGTCCAAAACTTGGGGAACAGCATAAAATTCTGGGAGGAGTCATTTGGTGGGTTTTGAGTGAAATCCACTCTCTTGAACTACACAATAGACCAACCACTCCATTTCAGAACGAACTTCGTACGAACCTGAATTGTCCGATTTCATGGACCAATCGATATCGGATTTAGTCCAAAACTTGGGGAACATCAAAATATTGTGGGAGGAGTCATTTGGTGGGTTCTGAGTGAAATCCAATCTCTAGAACTATACAATACACCAACCACTCAATTTCAGAACGAACTTCGTACGAATCTGAATTGTCCGATTTCATGGACCTATCGATATCGGATTGAGTCCAAAACTTGTTGAACATCATAATGTTGTGGCAGGAGTCATTTATTCAGTTTTGAGTGAAATCCAACTGCCGAAACTATGCAATACACCAACCACTCCAGTTTAGAACGAACCTCGTACGAACCTGAATTGTCCGATTTCACGGACCAATCGATATCGTATTAAGTCCAAAACTTGGGGAACATCACAATATTGTGGGAGGAGTCATTTGGTGGGTTTTGAGTGAAATCCATTCCCTAGAACTATAGAATAAACCAACCACTCCATTTCTGAGCGAACTTCGCACGAACCTGAATTGTCCGATTTCATGGACCAATCGATATCGGATTGAGTCTTAAAGTTGGCAAACATCGTAATATTGTGGGAGGAGTCATTTGGTGGGTTTTGTGTGAAATCCAATCCCTAGAACTATACAACACACCAACCACTCCATTTCATAAGGAGCTTCGTACAAACCCAAATTGTCCGATTTCTTGGACCAATCGATGTCGGATTGACTCCAGAACTTGGGGAACATCATAATATTGCGGGAGGATTCATTTGGTGGGTTTGAGTGAAATCCAATTACCTAAACTACGCAATACACTAAGCACTCAATTTCAGAACGAACCTCGTGCGAATCAGAATTGTCCGATTCCATGGACGAATCGATATCTGATTGAGTCCAAAACTTGGGGAACATCATAATATTGTGGGAGGAGTCATTTGGTGGGTTTTGAGTGAATTCCAATCCCCAGAACTATACAATACACCAACCACTCCATTTCAGAACGAACTTCGTACGAACCTGAAATGGCCGAGTTCATGGACCAATAGATATCAGATTGAGTCCAAAACTCGGGGAACACCATAATATTGTGGGAGGAGTCATTTGGTGGGTTTTGAGTGAAATCAAACTCTAGAACTATACAATACACCAACCACTACATTTCAGAATGAACTTCGTGCGAACCCGAATTGTCCAATTTCATGGGCAAATCGATATCGGATTGAGTCCAAAACTTGGGGAACTTCATAATATTGTGGGAGGAGTCATTTGGTGGGTTCTGAGTGAAATCCAATCTCTAGAACTATGCAATACACAAACCACTCCATTTCAGAATGAACTTCGTTCGAACCTGAATTGTCCGATTTCATGGACCAATTGATGTCGGATTGAGTCCCAAATTGTGGAACATCATAACGTTGCGGGAGGAGTCATTTGGTGAGTTTTGAGTGAAATCCAATTGCCAAAACTATGCGATACCCCAACCACTCTATTAGAGAACGAACTGCGTACAAAGACGAATTGTCCAATTGCAGTAATCAATCGATATCGGATTGGGCTCAAAACTTGGGGAACATTATAATATTGTGGGATGAGTCATTTGGTGAGTTTTGAGTGAAATCCAATGGCTAAAACTATGCAATACACCAACCACCCCATTTCAAAACGAACTTCGTGCGAACCTTAATTGTCCAATTTCGTGGACCAATCGATATCGTATTAAGTCCAAAAGTTGGGGAACATCACAATATTGTGGGAGGAGTCATTTGGTGGGTTTTGAGTGAAATCCAATCCCTAGCACTATACAATAAACCAACCATTCCATTTCAGAACGAACTTCGTATGGACCAGAATTGTCCGATTTCATGGACCAATCTATATCGGATTGAATCCAAAACTTGGTGAACATCATAATATTGTGGGAGGAGTCATTTGGTGGGTTTTGAGTGAAATCCAATCTCTAGAACTATCCAATACACGAACCACTTCATTTCAAAACGAGCTTCGTACAAACCTGAATTGTCCGATTTCATGAACCAATCGATATCGGATTGAGTCCAAAACTTGGGGTACATCAAAATATTGTGGGAGGAGTCATTTGGTGGGTTCTGAGTGAAATCCAATCTCTAGAACTATACAATACACCAACCACTCAATTTCAGAACGAACATCGTACGAACCTGAATTGTTCGATTTCATCAACCAATCGATATCAGATTGAGTCCAAAACTTGGGGAACATAATAATATTGTGGGAGGAGGCATTTGGTGGGTTTTGAGTGAAATCCAATCCCCAGAACTATACAATACACCAACCACTCCATTTCATAACGAGCTTCGTACAATCCTGACTTGTCCGATTTCATGGACCAATCGATATCGAATTAAGTCCAAAACTTGGGGAACATCATAATATTGTGGGAGGAGTCAGTTGGTGGGTTTTGAGTGAAATCCAACCTCTAGAACTATCCAATACACCAACCACTCCATTTCAGAACGAGCTTCGTACGAACCTGAATTGTCCGATTTCATCAACCAATCGATATCGGATTGAGTCCAAAACTTGGGGAAGATTATAATATTGTGGGAGGAGTCATTTGGAGGGTTTTGAGTGAAATCCAATCACTAGAACCATACAATACACCAACCACTCCATTTCAGAACGAACTTCGTACGAACCTGAACTGGCCGATTTCATGGACCAATCGACATCGGATTGAGTCCAAAACATGGGGAACATCATAATATTGTGGGAGGAGTCATTTGGTGGGTTTTGAGTGAATTCCAATCCCGAGAACTATACAATGCAACAACCACTCCATTTCACATCGAGCTTCGTCCAAACCTGAATTGTCCGATTTCATGGACCAATCGATATCGGATTAAGTCCAAAACTTGGGGAACATCACAATATTGTGGGAGGAGTCATTTGGTGGGTTTTGAGTGAAATCCATTCCCTAGAACTATACAATAAACCAACCACTCCATTTCAAAACGAACTTCGTACGAACTTGAATTGTCCAAGACCAATCGATATCGGATTGAGTCCCACACTTGGGGAACATCACAATATTCTGGGAGGAGTCATTTGGTGGGTTTTGAGTGAAATCCAATCCCTAGAACTATACAATAAACCAACCACTCCATTTCAGAACGAACTTCGCACGAACATGAATTGTCCGATTTCATGGACCAATCGACATCGGATTGAGTCCAAAACTTGGGGAACATCATAATCTTGTGGGAGGAGTCATTTGGTGGGTTTTGAGTGAAATCCAATCCCTAGAACTATACAATGCTTCAACCACTCCATTTCACAACTAGCTTCGTCCAAACCTGAATTGTCCGATTTCATGGACCAATCGAATCAGATTAAGTCCAAAACTCGGAGAACATCACAATATTGTGGGAGGAGTCATTTGGTGGGTTTTGAGTGAAATCCATTTCCTAGAACTATACAATAAACCAACCACTCCATTTCAAAGCGAACTTCGCACGAACCTGAATTGTCCGATTTCATGAACCAATCGATATCGGATTGAGTCCAAAACTTGGGGAACATTATAATATTGTGGGAGGAGTCATTTGGAGGGTTTTGAGTGAAATCCAATCACTAGAACCATACAATACACCAACCACTCCATTTCAGAACGAACTTCGTACGAACCTGAACTGGCCGATTTCATGGACCAATAGATATCGGATTGGGTCCAAAACTCGGGAAACAGCATAATATTGTGGGAGGAGTTATTTTGTGGGTTTTGAGTGAAATCCAATCTCTAGAACTATACAATACACTAACCACTCCATTTCATAACGAGCTTCGTACAAACCTGAATTGTTCGATTTCATGGACCAATCGATGTCGGATTGACTCCAGAACTTGGGGAACATCATAATATTGTGGGAGGATTCATTTGGGGGGTTTTGAGTGAAATCCAATTGCCAAAACTATGCAATACACTAATCACTCCATTTCAGAATGAACCTCGTGCGAACAAGAATTGTCCGATTCCATGGACCAATCGATATCTGATTGAGTCCAAAACATGGGGAACATCATAATATTGTGGGAGGATTCATTTTGGTGGGTTTTGAGTGAATTCCAATCCCCAGAACTATACAAATGCAACAACCACTCCATTTCACAACGAGCTTCGTCCAAACCTGAATTGTCCGATTTCATGGACCAATTGATATCGGATTAAGTCCAAAAATTGGGGAACATCACAATATTGTGGGAGGAGTCAATTGGTGGGTTTTGAGTCAAATCCATTCCCTAGAACTATACAGTAAACCAACCACTCCATTTCAAAACGAACTTCGTACGAACTTGAATTGTCCGATTTCATGGGCCAATCGATATCGGATTGAGTCCCACACTTGGGGAACATCATAATATTCTGGGAGGAGTCATTTGGTGGGTTTTGAGCGAAATCCAATCCCTAGAACTATACAATAAACCAATCACTCCATTTCAGAACGAACTTCGCACGAACATGAATTGTCCGATTTCATGGACCAATCGACATCGGATTGAGTCCAAAACTTGGGGAACATCATAATCTTGTGGGAGGAGTCATTTGGTGGGTTTGAGTGAAATCCAATCCCTAGAACTATACAATGCATCAAGCACTCCATTTCACAACGAGCTTCGTCCAAACCTGAATTGTCCGATTTCATGGACCAATCGAATCAGATTAAGTCCAAAACTCGGAGAACATCACAATATTGTGGGAGGAGTCATTTGGTGGGTTTTGAGTGAAATCCATTCCCTAGAACTATGCAATAAACCAACCACTCCATTTCAAAGCGAACTTCGCACGAACCTGAATTGTCCGATTTCATGGACCAATCGATATCGGATTGACTCCAAAACTTGGACAACATCATAATATTGTGGGAGGAGTCATTTGGTGGGTTTTGAGTGAAATCCAATCCCTAGACCTATACAATAAACCAACCACTCCATGTCAGAACGAACTGCGTACGAACCTGAATTGTCCGATTTCATAGACCAATCTATATCGGATTGAGTCCAAAACTTGGGGAACAACATAATATTTTGGGAGGAGTCATTTGGTGGATTTTGAGTGAAATCCAATCCTCAGAACTATACAATACACCAACCACACTATTTCATAACGAGCTTCGTGCAAACCTGAATTGTCCAATTTCATGGACCAGTTGATATCGGATTAAGTCCAACACATGAGGAACAGCACAATATTCTGGGAGGAGTCATTTGTTGGGTTTTTAGTGAAATCCATTCCCCAGAACTATACAATCAACCAACCACTCCATTACAGAATGAACTTCGTACGAACCTGAATTGTCCGATTTCATGGACCAATCGATATCGGATTGAGTCCAAAACTTGGGGAACATCAAAATATTGTGGGAGGAGTCATTTGGTGGGTTCTGAGTGAAATCCAATCTCTAGAACTATACAATACACCAACCACTCAATTTCAGAACGAACTTCGTACGAACCTGAATTGTCCGATTTCATGGACCTATCGATATCGGATTGAGTCCAAAACTTGTTGAACATCATAATGTTGTGGCAGGAGTCATTTATTGAGTTTTGAGTGAAATCCAACTGCCGAAACTATGCAATACACCGACCACTCCATTTTAGAACGAACCTCGTACGAACCTGAATTGTCCGATTTCACGGACCAATCGATATCGTATTAAGTCCAAAACTTGGGGAACATCACAATATTGTGGGAGGAGTCATTTGGTGGGTTTTGAGTGAAATCCATTCCCTAGAACTATACAATAAACCAACCACTCCATTTCAGAGCGAACTTCGCACGAACCTGAATTGTCCGATTTCATGGGCCAATCAATGTCGGATAAAGTCCAAAACTTGGGGAACACCATAATATTGTGGGAGGAGTCATTTGGTGGATTTTGAGAGAAATCCAATCTCTAGAACTATACAATACGCCGACCACTCCATTTCAGAACGAACTTCGTACGAACCTGAATTGCCCGATTTCATGGACCAATAGATATAGGATTGAGTCCAAAACCTTGGGAACATCATAATGTTGTGGGAGGAGTCATTTGTTGAGTTTTGAGTGAAATCCAATTGCCAAAACTATGAAATACACCAACAACTCCATTTCAGAACCAACTTCTTAAGAAACCTGAGTTGTCCGATTTCATGCACCAATATATATCGGATTGAGTCCAAAACGTGGGAAACATCATAATGTTGTGGGAGGAGTCATTTGGTGAGTTTTGAGTAAAATCCAATTGCCAAAACTATGCAATACACCAACCGCTCCATTTCAGAATGAACTTCGTACGAACCTGAATTGTCCGATTTCATGGACCAATCGATATCGGATTGAGTCCAAAACTTGGGGAACGTCATAGAATTGGGGATGCGTCATTTGGTGGGTTTTGAGTGGAATCCAATCTCTTGAACTACACAATACACAGACCTCTCCATTTCAGAACGAACTTCGTACGAACCTGAATTGTCCGATTTCAAGGAACAATCGATATCAGATTGAGTCCAAAACTTGGGGAACATCAAAATATTGTGGGAGGAGTCATTTGGTGGGTTCTGAGTGAAATCCAATCTCTAGAACTTTTTCAGGTTCGATTTCGTGGACCTATCGATATCGGATTGAGTCCAAAACTTGGGGAACATCATAATGTTGTGGGAGGAGTAATTTATTGAGTTTTGAGTTCTAATAATGAGTTCTAATAATGATCTTGCCTTGCAGGTGGCTAGTTTGGAAAAGAAGCTCGATTCTATGCTCAATATGGTGCCTAAGATAGCTGAGGTGTGTGCCATTTGCAACATACCAGGTCATCCTACATATCAATGCACGGCTAGTGAGGCTTATCCCGAATTTGTTCAAGAGCAAGTGAATCTCATGAATTCTTGCAATCAGAGGCCCAGGAATGACCCGTTCTCTAATACATATAACCCTGGTTGGAGAGATCATCCCAATCTCTCATGGAAGAATAACAATCAATTTCAAAATTTCCAACCAAAGCCTGCCACTACGCTTGAAGATATGGTCAAAATGCTAGCTCAAAACACCGTTCAATTCCAGCAAACTACCAATAGTACTCTCCAACAGCATTCCGCTGCTCTAACCAAAATGGAGACACAATTAGGTCAGATTGCTGATGCTTTGAGTCAAAGAGAACCCGGAAAATTTCCAAGCCAACCGGTTATACTTCAAAGGAACCAAGAGCAAGCCAAAGCGGTCATAACACTTAGAAGTGGTAAGTCTATTAATAATGGAGTTGGCAATGAAGTTACTAATGAATCTGATCATGTGAATGCAGGTCCCACCCAGAAAGAGAATAAGAAACCGAATGACGATCCAAGCAATGCCACTTCTTCATTTGAAGCTCCAAATTTTCACAAGGCTGAAAAACCTTATTCTCCACCCATCCCATTTCCTGGAAGACTTGCCAAAAGCAAGCAGGATAAGTCATTTAAAGAAATTTTTGATATTTTAAGTAAAGTGAATGTTAATTTACCTTTGCTTGATGTCATTAGGAATATGCCAGCATATGGGAAATTTTTCAAAGAGCTAAACACTTATAAGAGGAAGTATGGACCTAATGAGAAGGTGGTGGTGTCTGAAAATGTGAGTGCTGTGCTTCAAAGAAAGCTCCCACCAAAACTCAAGGATCCGGGCAGTTTTTCTATCAATATCACCATTGGAGATAAGCTAGTTGAAAAGGCTATGCTTGACTTGGGGGCTAGCATCAATTTAATGCCCTATTCAGTGTATCTTCAATTAGGTTTGGGGGGTTTGAAGGCAACAACTATTTCATTGCAACTTGCTGATCGATCAGTGAAATATCCAAGAGGTATAGTGGAAGATATCTTAGTTCAAGTTGACAAACTAATTTTGCCTGCTGATTTTGTAGTGTTGGACATGGAAGAGGCTCCTCTACATGATCGTGAGTTACCTATTTTGCTTGGGAGACCCTTTATGGCCACGACAAAGACGATCATAGATGTGCAAAATGGTGTCCTCACCATGACTGTGCTAGGAGAAACTGTACAATTCAAAGTGTTTGAATCTCTTTCTCACCCTTCTAGTTCAATTGATTGTTGTTCGATTGAGGTGCTTGATTCACTTGTTTTCTCTAAGTTTTTGCTGCCACAATCCAATGATCCATTACAATATGTTTTTTGAGTCAATCTCAAAATGACTTTGATGAAGAAGTGCTCATGGAGATGGTGGCTGCCTTGGAAGCATTACAACCATATCCCTCCACTTTTTCGCCTCTTATAGAGCCATTAGAACCATCTGCCACACATCTGATCCCTTCTATTGTTAAACCTCCAAAACTTGAGCTTAAACCACTTCCATCACATCTAAAATATGCTTACCCAGCTGAGTTTGAAACTCTCCCAGTTATCATAGCATCTGACCTCACCCCTTTGGAAGAAGATAAGCTAATTAGGGTGCTAAAAGAGTTCAAATCAGCCATTGGGTGGTCTATTGCAGATATCAAGGGAATAAGCCCTACCATGTGCATTGCAATTCTTAGAAAGGAGTTTCAACCAGGTATGAAAGTACTTTTGTATGACTCACGTTTGCGACTTTTTCCAGGTAAATTGAAGTCTAGATGGGTTGGACCATTCAAAGTGCTTCAAGTATTTCCCCATGGAGCTATGGAGATAGAAAACATCAAGAATGGCACCCGTTTTAAGGTCAATGGACAGCGTTCGAAGCCTTATTTGGAGAATGTTTCACAGGAGCAGGGTTATGTAGTTATAGATTCTGTCGAGTTTATGGCGACTTAGACACACTACCATGTCTTGCCTAGACATTAAATAAAGCGCTTGCTAGGAGGCAACCTAGCTGGGTTTGTGTTCTTTCCTTTTATTTGTATTAATTTTTAGTTTTTATTTTATTTCTTTCAATGCACACTGTGCCAATTTGCATTGCATCCATTCCATTCTTTTTTTTTTTTTAAAAGCATCGAGGACAATGCTTAGTTTAGGTTTTGGGGTGTGGGATTTTCGTTTGTTTTTAGTTCTGGATAAATTTTGCTTTTGCTTACTAATGTGAATGTATATGAGGGCTATGGTTTACAATGAGGACTACTATGTTGTCATGAAAAAGTTCGTATCATATTTTTTTTCATTTTTTTTCAAACCTGTTACTCTTGGAATCATGGTGGTTAAAGTATCATGCTCAAATTCTGGAAGAAGAATTGTGGAGACTACCCTAGTGAGTGATTTTGAGCGTATTTACTTCTTTGAGAGGGTTTAAAGTGTTTGTACTCCTATCTTTTTGCTTCAATTTCATTTCAAATGATCTCATTATTTTTGTTTGATTGAAAGCTAAGAATTGTTCGCTTTCGCTGATACCATGTGTTTGGTAACATTCATGAATGAACTCATTGAGACGATGTTAGGCCATGCATGTCTTAACCACCAAAAGGCCTAATTTCTTACCTTTATGTGTGTGCCATTACCCCATTTTGAAGCCAATCATTTTTAGCCATTTTCTTTTCTCACATTTGTTTCCCCATATCCTTTTATCTCAATATGAGATATTTAGCCCATTACAGCTATACCCTATAGTTTGGGGAATACCAAAGTGATGAAGACAAAGATAATTCGAGCTCTACATCAAGAAAGTGGTATGTACCGAGGTATGTGTGCTGGAATTGTAGAAAAAAGAAAGAAAAAAGAAACAAAGTTTTAGAAAAAGAAAAGAAAAGGAAAAGAATCAAAGAGGATGTAATTTCTAAATCCTTCCATTATCGCACGGGTCCTGGATGCCACGAACAAACAACAAAGATCAATTCAAGAGGAGAGCTTGCTGCTTTCACAAGGAAGACACTTTGGTATGTCCCAAGCTTTAGTATTTCCTATCCTTTCTTTCACAGCCCCTGACCTAAGCTTACATTACACACCTTGTGAAAGACCTAGCTGATCTTTGGGATGTATTCATGGGTGCTGCTAAGTATGTGTGCTATCCATATTCTTAGTGTTCAATTCCTTTCATGAGATCTGTCCAGAAATTGTGCTTTTATTTCATATTTCATATGTGAGGATTTTGATTCCCTTTTACATAATTTCACTCACATATGGTTGAGGAGGGACCACACCTTAGGATCTGAGTGAAAATTTAAGTGATATCTGTGAGGACTAGAGTTGAGGCGATTTCTATCTTCGACATTTGAGTATGGTGTCTTTGAAGTCATGGGACATGAAGTAATTATTTTTTTTACACTATACTTATGATATGATTCTTTGAAGTGGCAGACTAGTGGTTCGAATGTATGACTAAGCTTTCATTGGTTCTTATTAGTTTGTTATAAGTATGCTTTAACCAATTTGCTTGCAGGTATGCATATGTTTGTGGGAGTCATCACTGTAAACCCTCAGGAGACACAACTCCTCCTACTAGGGACACCTAGGGGTTTAAAGGCTTATTGCACATGCTCAGTGCAATCGTTTAACCAGCGAAAGTGGTCTAGTTAGATTTTATTGTCCTGTGTGTTTTTAGTTTCAGTTTTGCTCGAGGACTAGCAAAAATCAGGTTTGGGGGTATTTGATAACTCATATATTTATACATTTATACCATCCATTTCTAGTATATTTGTGATGTTTTTGAGTTAAACTTGTTGCGTTTTATCCTATTTTGTGTTAGTATGCAGTTGCATATACTTTAGGATCAAGTTGAAGGCAAAAGAAATGAAAACATGCCATTTTTGGAGCTGACCCTTATCCAAACGTGGAAACAAGTTTCGTGACCTGTTTTGAAGTCCAAATAAAGAATCCAAGGCGAACCTGGCTTGTTTGAAGACTAAGAGCAGAATGGGAAAGCAATGGGGATTTCTAGCCTGATTTGGAGGTGCCAAATAAGGCAAAAACGTGCAAAATAAAGGCTGATTCGTTAGGATATCTTTGGAACATCTTGCAGCCTTGTTTACCCCATAAAAACTTGCCTTTTAGCCACTTTTAAAACCCCTATTTATTTTGGACGAATTTCAGAACCCTAGATCTGACTACTTGGTTATTCTCTCCTTTCATGCACACTAAAACCCCAGCCGTCCATATAATTCCACCATTAGGACTCAGTGCAAGAGGTGGTTCTTGGAGAAGTTCAACATCAGAATTGGTTCAAGGGTTTCCTCTCATGACTTTATTTTCACTCATGTTGTTTATTTTTGTTTTAATCTCTTTGAACATGATGTGTAACTAAATTCATTACTAGGGATTTCGATGTAGCCTTGCAACATTGATCCATGTTTCTAAGTTAAAGTATTCAGCTGATCAATCTGTTTCTTGTTTCATTCACTGAATCTATTGTTCAATTTGTTTGTCAATTTTAATGTTTGATCACCATTAGAGTCGCCTACAGATTATCTAGACAAGGTTACAGTAAACATCATGCTTAATCTTGTTAGACATGTGAATGAATGAAGAGAATGCTATGCAAACATCATGCTGTGTATTTTCTTTGGTTCTTTAACGTTTTCTTGCATGCTAATGACTCTTAACTTGGAAACAAAATTGAACATCCCAACTCGGTTGCAGATTAGGAGAATTTGATCAAAATCACACATCATATGGCTGATCATATATATGTAAAACGAACTCTGGAAACAGGTTGGTAGTTGAGTACGGTTTAATTTTATAAACATGGAATTAGTTTTGCAATGGTGAATTCGAAATCCCTGGTCTTTTCCCTATGCTTTCTACATCAATATATTATTCACTACTACATTCTTTTTGCATTTGAAGTTATTTTTCATTTACAACACAAAAACTACTTTCAAATTGTCACTTTCATTTTTAGTTAGGGTTTTTTCAAAACTAGTAATTTATAGAGGTCCAATCGGTCCCTGTGGTTCGACACCCTTACTTGTACCATTATACTAACCATATATTGGCACTTGGAAGGAACACAACAAAATTTTGGCGCTGTTGCCGGGGACTGATTTCAGTCTTCTATAATTGCTTGTTCTCAAACCCTAATTTCGTTTTATTTTTGTTTCTCAGGTAGTATATGTCAGATACACTTGCTGAGATAGGCCAAAGACTTGAACGGTTAAAGAGCAACACTTTTGAGAATTCTATATCAGCTAGTGCCCATACTAGCAGTGTAGAAGAGGACAATAGTTCTTCTAGCCCAACGAGTGTAGATTCTTTCGATAACTCTAATTCTGACAGAGAAGAAGAGATGGCTGGCAATAACGATGACAACCGAGCTTTGGAAGATTATGCTCAACCGGTTATACCAAATTCCCCTGCCTGCATCTTGCTGCCTACTGAAGCTAGAAATTATGATCTCAAATCTTCACATTTTCACATGCTTCCTTCTTTTTATGGTTTACCTAACGAAGATCCATTAGCCCATATTAAGGAATTCTACAATGTTGTGAGTGGTTTACCTTTGCAGGGAGTGAGTTAAGCAAATCTGAGGATGAGGGTTTTTCCTTATACATTGAAAGATAGAGCAAAGGGTTGGCTAATGACTTTAGCACCTGGTTCGCTCACCACTTGGGATGCCGTAGCTAAGAAATTTTTGGAGAAGTTCCTCTCTACTCAAAAGACAGCTAGTTTGAGAGGGCAAATCTTTAATTTTAAACAAGATGATGGAGAACCTTTCAATGAATGTTGGGAGCGTTTCAAAGGGCTGTTGCTGCAATGTCCACATCATGGGTTACCTCTTTACTTACAAATGCAAATTTTTTATGATGGACTAACCCAAACATGTCAATCGACTGTTGATAATGCAGCAGGTGGAGCTTTGAAGAAAAAACCAACCTCTCCATTTTAGAATGAACTTCGTACGAACCTGAATTGTCCGATTTCATTGACCAATCGATATCGGATTGAGTCCAAAACTTGGGAAACATCATCATATTGTGAGAGGAGTCATTTGGTGGGTTTTGAGTGAAATCCATTCCCTAGAACTACACAATACACCAACCACTCCATTTCAGAACAAACTTCGTACGAACATGAATTGTCCGATTTCATGGACCAATCGATATCGGATTGAGTCCGAAACTTGGGGAACATCATAATATTGTGGAAGGAGTCATTTGGTGGGTTTTGAGTGAAATCCAATCCCCAGAACTATACAATAAACCAACCACTCCATTTCAGAAAGAACTTCGTACGAACCTGAATTGTCCGATTTCAAGGACCAATCGATATCGGATTGAGTCCAAAACTTGGGGAACATCATCATATTGTGGGAGGAGTCATTTGGTGGGTTTTGAGCGAAATCCAATCCCTAGAACTATACAATACATCAGCCACTCCATTTCAGGACGAACTTCGTACGAACCTAAATTGTCCGATTACAAGGACCAACAGATATCGGATTGAGTCCAAAACTTGGGGAACAGCATAATATTGTGGGAGGAGACATTTGGTGGGTTTTGAGTGAAATCCAATCCCCAGAACTATATAATAAACCAACCACTCCATTTTAGAACAAACTTCGCACGAACCTGAATTGACCGATTTCATTGACCAATCGATAACGGATTGAGTCCAAAACTTTGGGAACATCATCATATTGTGGGAGGAGTCATTTGGTGGGTTTTGAGTGAAATCCAATCCCTAGAACTATACAATACACCAACCACTCCATTTCAGAACGAACTTCGTACGAACATGAATTGCCCGATTTCATGGACTAATCGATATCGGATTGAGTCCAAAACTTGGGGAACATTATAATATTGTGGGAGGAGTCATTTGGTGATTTTTGAGTGAAATCCAATCCCCAGAACTATACAAAAAACCAGCCACTCTATTTCAGAATGAACTTTGTACGAACCCGAATTGTAAAATTTCGTGGACCAATCGAAATCGGATTGAGTCCAAAACTTGGGGAACAGCATAATATTGTGGGAGGAGACATTTGGTGAGTTTTGAGTGAAATTCAATCCCCAGAACTGTACAATATACCAACCACTATATTTTAGAACGAACTTCGTACGAACCTGAATTGTCCGATTTCATTGACCAATCGATATCGGATTGAGTCCAAAACTTGGGGAACATCATAATATTGTGGGAGGAGTCATTTGGTGGGTTTTGAGTGAAATCCAATCCCAAGAACTATACAATACACCAACCACTCCATTTCAGAACGAACTTCGTACGAACCTGAATTGTCAAATTTCGTGGACCAATCGATATCGGATTGAGTCCAAAACTTGGGGAACATCATCATATTGTGGGAGGAGTCATTTGGTGGGTTTTGATTGAAATGCAATCCCTAGAACTATACAATACATCAGCCACTCCATTTCAGAATGAACTTCGTTGGAACCTGAATCGTCCCGATTACAAGGACCAATCAATATCGGATTGGGTCCAAAACTTGGGGAACATTATAATATTGTGGGTGGAGTCATTTGGTGGGTTTTGAGTGAAATCCAATCCCTACAACTATACAATACACCAACCACTCCATTTCAGAACGAACTTCGTATGAATCTGAAATGTCCGATTTCATGGACCAATCGATATCGGATTGAATCCAAAACTTGGGGAACATCATAATATTGTGGGAGGAGCCATTTGGTGGGTTTTGAGTGAAATCCAAACCCCAGACCTATACAATAAACCAACCTCTCCATTTTAGAACGAACTTCGTACGAACTTGAATTGTCCAATTTCATTGACCAATCGATATCGGATTGAGTCCAAAACTTGGGAAACATCATCATATTGTGGGAGGAGTCATTTGGTGGGTTTTGAGTGAAATCCAATCCCTAGAACTACACAATACACCAACCACTCCATTTCAGAGAGAACTTCGAACGAACATGAATTGTCCGATTTCATGGACCAATCGATATCGGATTGAGTCCGAAACTTGGGGAACATCATAATATTGTGGAAGGAGTCATTTTAAGGGTTTTGAGTGAAATCCAAACCCCAGAACTATACAATAAACCAACCACTCCATTTTAGAATGAACTTCGTACGAATCTGAATTGTCAAATTTCGTGGACCAATTGATATCGGATTGAGTCCAAAACTTGGGGAACATCATCATATTGTGGGAGGAGTCATTTGGTGGGTTTTGAGTGAAATCCAATCCTCAGAACTATGAACTTCGTACGAATCTGAATTGTCAAATTTCGTGTACCAATCGATATCGGATTGAGTCCAAAACTTGGGGAACATCATCATATTGTGGGAGGAGTCATTTGGTGGGTTTTGAGTGAAATCCAATCCTCAGAACTATACAATAAACCAACCACTCCATTTCAGAATGAACTTCGTACGAATCTGAATTGTCAAATTTCGTCGACCAATCGATATCGGATTGAGTCCAAAACTTGGGGAACATCATCATATTGTGGGAGGAGTCATTTGGTGGGTTTTGAGTGAAATCCAATCCCCAGAACTATACAATAAACCAACCACTCCATTTCAGAACGAACTTCGTACGAACATGAATTGCCCGATTTCGTGGACCAATTGATATCGGATTGAGTCCAAAACTTGGGGAACATCATCATATTGTGGGAGGAGTCATTTGGTGGGTTTTGATTGAAATCCAATCCCTAGAACTATACAATACACCAACCACTCCATTTCAGAACGAACTTCGTTGGAACCTGAATTGTCCGATTTCATTGACCAATCGATATCGGATAGAGTCCAAAACTTGGGAAACATCATCATATTGTGGGAGGAGTCATTTGGTGGGTTTTGAGTGAAATCCAATCCCTAGAACTACACAATACACCAACCACTCCATTTCAGAACGAACTTCGTACGAACATGAATTGTCCGATTTCATGGACCAATGGATATCGGATTGAGTCCGAAACTTCGGCAACATCATAATATTGTGGAAGGAGCCATTTGGGGGGTTTTGAGTGAAACCCAATCCCCAGAACTATACAATAAACCAACCTCTCCATTTTAGAACGAACTTCGTACGAACCTGAATTGTCCGATTTCATTGACCAATCGATATCGGATTGAGTCCAAAACTTGGGGAACATCATCATATTGTGGGAGGAGTCATTTGGTGGGTTTTGAGTGAAATACAATCCCTAGAACTATACAGTACATCTGCCACTGCATTTCAGAACGAACTTCGTACGAACCTGAATTGTCCGATGTCAAGAACCAATCGATATCGGATTGAGTCCAAAACTTGGGGAACGTCATAATATTGTGAGAGGAGTCCTTTCGTGGATTTGGAGTGAAATCCAATCCCCAGAACGATACAATAAACCAACCACTCCATTTCAGAACGAACTTCGTACGAACCTGAATTGTCAAATTTCGTGGACCAATCGATATCGGATTGAGTCCAAAACTTGGGGAACATCATAATATTGTGGGAGTTGTCATTTGGTGGGTTTTGAGTGAAATACAATCCCTAGAACTATACAATACGTCTGCCACTCCATTTCATTACGAACTTCGTACGAACCTGAATTGTCCGATTTCAAGAACCAAACGATATCAGATTGAGTTCAAAACACGGGGAACATCATAATATTGTGGGAGGAGTCATTTGGTGGGTTTTGAGTGAAATCCCATCTCTAGAACTATACAATACACCAACCACTCCATTTCAGGACGAACTTCATGCGAACCTGAATTGTCCGATTCCAAGGACCAAACGATATCGGATTGAGTCCAAAACTTGGGGAATATCATCATATTGTGGGAGGAGTCATTTGGTGGGTTTTGAGTGAAATCCAATCGCTAGAACTATACAATACACCATCCACTTCATTTCAGAACGAACTTTGTACGAACCTGAATTGTCCGATTTCATGGACCAATCGATATCGGATTGAGTCCAAAACTTGGGGAACATGATAATATTGTGGGAGTTGTCATTTGGTGGGTTTTGAGTGAACTATACAATACAGCTGCCACTCCAATTCAAAACGAACTTCGTGCGAACCTGAATTGTCCGATTTCAAGAACCAATCGATATCGGATTGAGTCCAAAAGTTGGGGAACATCATCATATTGTGGGAGGAGTCATTTGGCGGGTTTTGAGTGAAATCCAATCCCTAGAACTATACAATACATCAGCCACTCCATTTCATAACGAACTTTGTAGGAACCGGAATTGTCCGATTACAAGGACCAATCGATATCGGATTGAGTCCAAAACATGGGGAACAGCATAATATTGTGGGAGGAGTCATTTGGTGGGTTTTGAGTGAAATCCAATCCCTAAAACTATACAATTCACCAACCTCTCCATTTCAGAACGAACTTCGTACGAACATGAATTGTCCGATTTCATGGACCAATCGATATCGGATTGAGTCCAAAACTTGGGGAACATCATAATATTGTGGGAGTAGTCATTTGGTGGGTTTTGAGTGAAATACAATCCCTAGAACTATACAATACAGCTGCCACTCCAATTCAAAACGAACTTCGTACGAACCTAAATTGTCCGATTTCAAGGACCAATCGATATCTGATTGAGTCCAAAACTTGGGGAACATCATAATATTGTGGGAGTTGTCATTTGGTGGGTTTTGTGTGAAATCCAATCTCTAGAACTATACAGTACACCAACCACTCCATTTCGGAACGAACTTCGTACGAACCAGAATTGTCAAATTTCATGGACCAATCGAAATTGGATTGAGTCCAAAACCTGGGGAACATCATAATATTGTGGGAGGAGTCATTTGGTGGGTTTTGAGTGAAATCCAATCCCCAGAACTGTACAATAAACCAACCACTACATTTCAGAACGAACTTCGTACGAACCTGAATTGTCCAATTTCATTGACCAATCGATATCGGATTGAGTCCAAAACATGGGGAACATCATAATATTGTGGGAGTTGTCATTTGGTGGGTTTTGAGTGAAATACAATCCGTAGAACTGTACAATACACTAACCACTCCATTTCAGAACGAACTTCGTACGAACCTGCATTGTCCGATTTCATTGACCAATCGATATCGGATTGAGTCCAAAACTTGGGGAACATAATAATATTGTGGGAGGAATCATTTGGTGGGTTTTGAGTGAAATCCAGTCCCTAGAACTATCCAATACATCAGCCACTCCATTTCAGAACGAACTTCATGCGAACCTGAATTGTCCGATTTCAAGGACCAAACGACATCGGATTGAGTCCAAAACTTGGGGAACATCATCATATTGTGGGAGGAGTCATTTGGTGGGTTTTGAGTGAAATCCAATCCCTAAAACTATACAATACACCAACCACTCCATTTCAGAACGAACTTCGTACGAAGATGAATTGTCCGATTTCATGGACCAATCGATATCGGATTGAGTCCAACACTTGGGGAACATCATAATATTGTGGGAGTTGTCATTTGATGGGTTTTGAGTGAAATACAATCCCTAGAACTGTACAATACACCAACCATTCCATTTCAGAACGAACTTCGTACGAACATGAATTGTCCGATTTTATGGACCAATCGATATCGGATTGAGTCCAAAACTTGGGGAACATGATAATATTGTGGGAGTTGTCATTCGTTGGGTTTTGAGTGAAATCCAATCTCTAGAATTATACAGTACACCAACCACTCCATTTCGGAACGAACTTCGTACGAACCAGAATTGTCAAATTTCATGGACCAATCGAAATTTGATTGAGTCCAAAACTTGGGGAAAATCATAATATTGTGGGAGGAGTTATTTGGTGGGTTTTGAGTGAAATCCAATCCCCAGAACTATATGATAAACCAACCACTCCATTTCAGAACGAACTTCGTACGAACCTGAATTGTCAAATTTCGTTGACCAATCTATATCGGATTGAGTCCAAAACTTGGGGAACATCATCATGTTGTGGGAGGAGTCATTTGGTGGGTTTTGAGTGAAATCCAATCCCTAAAACTATACAATACACCAACCACTCCATTTCAGAACGAACTTCGTATGAACATGAATTGTCCGATTTCATGGACCCATCGATCTCGGATTGAGTCCAAAACTTGGGGAACATCATAATATTGTGGGAGTTGTCATTTGGTGTGTTTTGAGTGAAATACAATCCCCAGATCTATACAATACATCTGCCACTCCATTTCAGAACGAACTTCGTAGGAACCTAAATTGTCCGATTACAAGGACAAATCGACATCGGATTGAGTCCAAAACTTGGGGAACATCATAATATTGTGGGAGGAGTCATTTGGTGGGTTTTGAGTGAAATCCAATCCCCAGAACTATATAATAACCCAACCACTCCGTTTCAGAATGAACTTCGTACGAACCTGAATTATCAAATTTCGTGGACCAATCTATATCGGACCAAAACTTGGGAACATCATCATATGGTAGGAGGAGTCATTTGGTGGGTTTTGAGTGAAATCCAATCCCTAAGACTATACAATCCACCGACCACTCCATTTCAGAACGAACTTCGTACGAACACGAATTGTCCGATTTCATGGACCAATCGATATCGGATTGAGTCCAAAACTTGGGGAACATCATAATATTGTGGGAGTTGTCATTTGGTGGGTTTTGAGTGAAATCCAATCCCCAAAACTATACAATACAACAACCACTCCATTTCAGAACGAACTTCGTACGAACATGAATTGTCCGATTTCATGGACCAATTGTTGAGCCAATTCTTAACAACTAAAATGAGTTATTATTAAAGAGAGCAACTTTAATTCTCGCAAGTGCACGAACCGTTTATAGTATAGCTTATGTAAATACGAGGTCGATCCCACGGAGAATGGTAACTTGGTTCCAAGTTAAATTACTTAGAATGCTAGGAAAACATAGAACAAAGAAACTGACTAACTAGCTAAAGGCAAGGTCGAATTCAACAATGCCTCTTGCTAATTACTCAAGGTCTAGGACAGAATCCTAGCACCACACACGCACTCGAAATGTGCGGGTTTGTTGTTGAAACGAAAAGAAGAAAGTGAAATGAAAGTGCTCGAAAGTAAACACTGGTAGCAATCAACAGATTGTGAAACAATAATTGAGAGGTGTTAGAGCCTTGGAATCCACCACTAGTTTTCCTATCCAAGTTATGAATGCATAGAAATTGACTCAAGCTTCATCAACAATAGATTATCGCATACAAGCCTATGGTATCTAGGTGCAGGATGCATGATTCTCCTAAGGCATGTGATTATGCATGGTATCTACACAAGACGTGATCTCTAATATGCAACCTAAGCATGGTATCTACTTAGAATAAATCATACAAGAGTCATTAAGCTCCTTGAGAATATGATAATCACACAAGTCCTAGAACATGGTATCTGTCCTAGTCAACCAATGGTTATTAATCCCTTGAATGATTCTTAGGCCATTCATGTGTTGCTTGTGAAAGGAGAGTAGAATTGGTGAATCTAAACCCCTTCCCAACCTGTGCTAGATGCATAAAATCCTAGTTAGCTACTCCAAGAAAACATACATCAAGCACATAATAAACTGGAGATTAACAACTTGATAATAAAAGCAAGGAAATCAATTAACTATAAAATCATCCATAACATTGAATATTCATGACTAGGGCTTCATCCTAAGCCCTAACTAAATGGATTAGTTAGACATAACTATGAATACAGAAAATAAGAAATACATAGATAGGATAAAGAGAGGAGAAGAACTAGATGATGGCAGCAAGGAAGTTCCTAGGACAGCTCCAAGCTCCCTTGACAGCTCCAAGCTCCCTTCTCTCTTTGTGGTGAATCTGAATGTGTGTATGAGAGTAATGGATGAAGTGAATGTGTGTATCTTGTTGAGCCAATTCTTAACAACTAAAATGAGTTATTAAAAACAGCAACTTTAATTCTCGCAAGTGCACGAACCGTTTATAGTATAGCTTATGTAAATACAAGGTCGATCCCACGGAGAATGGTAACTTGGTTCCAAGTTAAATTACTTAGAATGCTAGAAAAACAAAGAACAAAGAAACTGACTAACTAGCTAAAGGCAAGGTCGAATTCAACAATGCCTCTTGCTAATTACTCAAGGTCTAGGACAGAATCCTAGCACCACACACGCACTCGAAATGGGGGGGTTTTGTTGTTGAAATGAAAACAAGAAAGTGAAATGAAAGTGCTCGAAAGTAAACACTGGCAGCAATCAACAAGTTGTGAAACAATGATTGAAAGGTGTTAGAGCCTTGGAATCCACCGCTAGTTTTCCTATCCAAGTTATGAATGCATAGAAATTGACTCAAGCTTCATCAACAATAGATCATCGCATACAAGCCTATGGTATCTAGGTGCAGGATGCATGATTCTCCTAAGGCATGTGATTATGCATGGTATCTACACAACCCGTGATCTCTAATATGCAACCTAAGCATGGTATCTACTTAGAATAAAGCATACAAGAGTCATTAAGCTCCTTGAGAATATGATAATCACACAAGTCCTAGAACATGGTATCTGTCCTAGTCAACCTATGGTTATTAACCCCTTGAATGATTCTTAGGCCATTCATGTGTTGCTTGTGAAAGGAGAGTAGAATTGGTGAATCTAAACCCCTTCCCAACCTGTGCTAGATGCATAAAATCCTAGTTAGCTACTCCAAGAAAACATACATCAAGCACATAATAAACTGGAGATTAACAACTTGATAATAAAAGCAAGGAAATCAATTAACTATAAAATCATCCATAACATTGAATATTCATGACTAGGGCTTCATCCTAAGCCCTAACGAAATGGATTAGTTAGACATAACTATGAATACAGAAAATAAGAAATACATAGATAGGATAAAGAGAGGAGAAGAACTAGATGATGGCAGCAAGGAAGTTCCGAGGACAGCTCCAAGCTCCCTTGACAGCTGCAAGCTCTCTTCTCTCTTTGTGGTGAATCTGAATGTGTGTATGAGAGTAATGGATGAAGTGAATGTGTGTGTCTGCCCTCCCTCTTGAATGAGTGTGCAGCTCTCTATTTATAGAGTGCAATTTCGTCCTCCCCTTTGGCTGGTGAAGCACACCTCTCTTAGCTGCTCCCAACTGCTCCAGCTGACATACTTGCCAACTGCTCCAGCTGCCAAATACATGCTTTGGTATGGTTTCTTTATGGAAAGCTTGACTTTTGATCATCTTTCTGAGCTTCTGAGCTGATTTGACTCCCATGTGTGGCTGCCCATGTGTAGCACATGGCTCTAGGGATGTAGCCACATTAAATGTGATGGCAGCCAACATGACATTTCTGTGAACTTGGTTCAGTCTTTGATGTGTTGAGGGCTCCAGATTTATCCAATTGGGCTGAATTGTGGATATGTGATAATAGACACCCATTGGAACAACTTCTATTCAGGATGTCTCCTCATCCGACCTGTGTAAGTTACTGAAATGAGGCCTGCAACATAACCTACGAAACTGGACTGACAAGGAGTGTGGCTCAAATTGGTTTTGTCTTTAAGCTCATTTCTCTCGTGGCACTCAGCCCTTAACATGCATGAATTGTATCAAATGTCATCCCCTTGCTGTCTTAACCTACAAAACACACAAACTCAAATAAAGAGAAGCTAAACAAAATTACTAAGCAAGGAAGGCATGCAAATGTGTGAAATTATGACCTTATCACCACTCCATTTCAAAACGAACTTCGTATGAACCTGAATTGTCCAATTTCATGGACCAATCGATATCGGATTAACTCCAAAACTTGGGGAACAACATAATATAACGGGAGGAGTCATTTGGTGGGTTTAGAGGGAAATCCAATATTTAAAACTATGCAATACACCAACCACTCAATTTCATAACGAAGTTCGTACGAACCTGAATTGTCCTATTTCATGGACCAATCGATATCGGATTGAGCCCAAAACTTGGGGAACATTATAATATGGTGGAAGGAGTCATTTAGGGAGTTTTGAGTGAAATCCAATCTCTAAAACTATGCAATACACCAACCATTCTATTTTAGAAAGAACTTCGTACGAACCTGATTTGTCCAATTTCATGTAATAATCGATATCGGATTGAGTTCAAAACTTGGGGAACATCGTAATATGGTGGGAGGAGTCATTTGATGGGTTTTGAATGAAATCCAATCTCTAAAACTATGGAAAACACCAACCACTCCATTTCAGAAAGAAACTTTGTACGAACCTGAACTGTCCAATTTCGTGGACCAATCGATATCGGATTGAGTCCAAAACTTGGGGACCAGCATAATATTGTGGCAGGAGTCATTTGGTGGGTTTTGCATGAAATCCAATGTTGTGTTCCTTCCAAGTGCCAATATATGGTTAGTATAATGGTACAAGTAAGGGTGTCGAACCACAGGGACCGATTGGACCTCTATAAATTACTAGTTTTGAAAGAACCCTAACTAAAAATGAAAGTGACAATTTGAAAGTAGTTTTTGTGTTGTAAATGAAAAATAACTTCAAATGCAAAAAAAATGTAGTAGTGAATAATATATTGATGTAGAAAGAATAGGGAAGAGACCAGGGATTTCGAATTCACCATTGCAAAACTAATTCCATGTTTATAAAATTAAACCGTACTCAACTACCAACCTATATCCAGAGTTCGTTTTACATATATATGATCAGCCATATGATGTGTGGTTTTGATCAAATTCTCCTAATCTGCAACCTAGTTGGGATGTTCAACTTTGGTTCCAAGTTGAGAGTCATTAGCATGCAAGAAAACGTTAAAGAACCAAAGAAAATACACAGCATGATGTTTGTTCATTCACATGTCTAACAAGATTAAGCATGATGTTTCCTATAACCTTGTCTAGATAATCTGTAGGCGACTCTAATGGTGATCAAACATTAAAAGTGACAAACAAATTGAACAATAGATTCAGTGAATGAAACAAGAAACAGATTGATGAACTGAATACTTTAACTTAGAAACATGAATCAATGTTGCAAGGCTACATCGAAATCCCTAGCTATGAATTTAGTTACACATCATGTTCAAAGAGATTAAAACAAAAATAAACAACATGAGTGAAAATAAATTCATGAGAGGAAACCCTTGAACCAATTCTGATGTTGAACTTCTCCAAGAACCACCTCTTGCGCTGAGTCCTGATGGTGGAAACATATGGACGGGTAGGGTTTTAGTGTGCATGAAAGGAGAGAATAACCAAGAAGTCCCCTCTAGGGTTGTGAAATTCGTCCAAAATAAATATGGGTTTTAAAAGTGGCTAAAAGGCAAGTTTTTATGGGGTAAACAAGGCTGTCAGATGTTCCAAAGATATCCTAACGAATCAGCCTTTATTTTGCACGTTTTTGCCTTATTTGGCACCTCCAAATCAGGCTAGAAATCCCCATTGCTTTCCCATTGTGCTCTTAGTCTTCAAACAAGCCAGGTTCGCCTTGGATTCTTTATTTGGACTTCAAAACAGGTCACGAAACTTGTTTCCACGTTTGAATAAGGGTTAGCTCCGAAAATGGCATGTTTTCATTTCTTTTGCCTTCAACTTGATCCTAAAGTATATGCACCTGCATACTAACACAAAATAGGATAAAACGCAACAAGTTTAACTCAAAAACATCACAAATATACTAGAAATGGATGGTATAAATGTATAAATATATGAGTTATCAAATACCCCCAAACCTGATTTTTGCTAGTCCTCGAGCAAAACTGAAATTAAAAACACACAAGACAATAAAATCTAACTATACCACTTTTGCAGGTTAAACGATTGCACTGAGCATGTGCAACAAGCCTTTAAACCCCTAGGTGTCCCTAGTAGGAGGAGTTGTGTCTCCTGAGGGTTTACAGTGATGACTCCCACAAACATCTGCATACTTGCAAGCAAATTGGTTAAAGCATACTTACAGCAAACTAATAAGAACCAATGAAAGCTTAGTCATACATTCGAACCACTAGTCTGCCACTTCAAAGAATCATATCATAAATATAGTGTAAAAATAATAATTACTCCATGTCCCTTGATTTCAAAGACACCATACTCAAATGCCAAAGATAGAAATCGCCTCAACTCTAGTCCTCACAGATATCACTCAAATTTTCACTCAGATCCTAAGGTGTGGTCTTTTCTCAAACATATGTGAGTGAAGTTATGTAAAAGGGAATCAAAATCCTCACATATGAAATATGAAATAAAAGCACAATTTCTGGACATATCTCATGAAAGGAATTAAACACTAAGAATATGGATAGCACACATACTTAGCAGCACCCATGAATACATCCCCAAAGATCAGCTAGGTCTTTCACAAGGTGTGTAATGTAAGGCTTAGGTCAAGGGCTATGAAAGAAAGGATAGGAAATACTAAAGCTTGGGACATACCAAAGTGTCTTCCTTGTGAAAGCAGCAAGCTCTCCTCTTGAATTGATCTTTGTTGTTTGTTCGTGGCATCCAGGACCCGTGCGATAATGGAAGATTTAGAAATTACATCCTCTTTGATTCTTTTTCTAAAACTTTGTTTCTTTTTTCTTTCTTTTTTTCTACAATTCCAGCACACATACCTCGGTACATACCACTTTCTTGATGTAGAGCTCGAATTATCTTTGTCTTCATCACTTTGGTATTCCCCAAACTATAGGGTATAGCTGTAATGGGCTAAATATCTAATATTGAGATAAAAGGATATGGGGAAACAAATGTGAGAAAAGAAAATGGCTAAAAATGATTGGCTTCAAAATGGGGTAATGGCACACACATAAAGGTAAGAAATTAGGCCTTTTGGTGGTTAAGACATGCATAGCCTAACATCGTCTCAATGAGTTCATTCATGAATGTTACCAAACACATGGTATCTGCGAAAGCGAACAATTCTTAGCATTCAATCAAACAAAAATAATGAGATAATTTGAAATGACATTGAAGCAAAAAGATAGGAGTACAAACACTTTAAACCCTCTCAAAGAAGTAAATAGGCTCAAAATCACTCACTAGGGTAGTCTCCACAATTCTTCTTCCAGAATTTGAGCATGATACTTTAACCACCATGATTCCAAGAGTAACAGCTTTGAAAAAAAAGAAGATATGATATAAACTTTTTCATGACATCGCAGTAGTCCTCATTGTAAACCATAGCCCTCATATACATTCACATTAGTAAGCAAAAGCAAACTTTAACCAGAACTAAAAACAAACGAAAATCCCACACCCCCAAACCTAAACTAAGCATTGTCCTCGATGCTTTAAAAACAAATGAATGGAATGGATGCAATGCAAATTGGCACAGTGTGCATGGAAAGAAATAAAATAAAAACTAAAAACCAACACAAATAAACGGAAAGAACACAAACCCAGCTAGGTTGCCTCCTAGCAAGCGCTTTATTTAATGTCTAGGCAAGACATGGTAGTGTGTCTAAGTTGCCATAAACTCGAGAGAATCTATAACGACATAAACCTGCTCCTGTGAAACATTCTCCAAATAAGGCTTCAAACGCTGTCCATTGACCTTAAAACGGGTGCCATTCTTGATGTTTTTTATCTCCATAGCTCCATAGGGAAATACTTGAAGCACTTTGAATGGTCCAACCCATCTAGACTTCAATTTACCTGGAAACAGTCGCAAACGTGAGTCATACAAAAGTACTTTCATACCTGGTTGAAACTCCTTCCTAAGAATTGCTTTGTCATGGTAGAGCTTGGTTCGTTCTTTGTAGATCCTTGCATTCTCATATGATTCATTTCTGAGCTCTTCCAACTCATTGAGTTGGAGCTTCCTCACTGTACCAGCTTCTTTGAGATCAAAATTAAACTTCTTTATGGCCCAATATGCACGGTGCTCGAGCTCCATTGGTAGATGACATGCCTTTCCAAACACCAGTCAATAAGGGCTCATTCCAATTGGGGTCTTGTACGCTGTTCGATACGCCCAAAGTGCATCATTCAACCTTAGTGACCAATCCTTCCTTGTAGGGCCGACGGTTTTCATCAAGATGTTCTTTATTTCTCTATTGCTAATTTCCACTTGTCCTGAGGTTTGAGGATGGTATGGAGTTGCCACTTTATGTGATGTTGTACTTCTTCATCAATGCCTCGAAAGGTTTGTTGCAAAAGTGACTGCCACCGTCGCTAATGATAGCTCTCGGAGTTCCAAACCTAGTGAAAATCATATCTTTGAGAAAATTCAAAACAACTTTGTGATCATTAGTTCGTGTAGCTGTTGCCTCAACCCATTTTGATACATAATCTACTGCCACTAGTATGTATATGTATCCAAAAGAAGATGGGAATGGTCCCATGAAGTCAACCCCACATATCAAACAGCTCTATCACTAAAATGTTGTTTAATGGCATTTCGTTCCTGTGACTGATGCTCCCCATTTTCTGACACCTATCACACTTAGAGCAAAAATCAAAAGCATCTTTAAACAATGTAGGCCAAAAGAAACCATATTGTAAAACCTTTAAAGCTGTCTTTTTGTCACTGAAATGACCTCCGCATGCCAATGCATGACTGAATGTTAGTATGCTTTGCTGCTCACTCTCTGGAACACATCTTCGAATGATTTGGTCAGGCAATACTTGAACAAATAGGGCTCATCCCACATGTAGTGTTTCACCATTGAAAAGAACTTCTTTCTCTCCTGAAAAGTCAAATCATCCCTAATTACACCAGAAGCAAGATAATTGACAAAATCAGCATACCAGGGCTCTTTATCTTGAATGACAAAGAGTTGTTCATCTGGGAATGATTCGTTGAGAGACAAAATTTGTCCATCTCCATGGTTTTCATCAACAAAGCGCGACAAGTGATCAGCAACAACATTTTCACTCCCTTTCTTGTCTCGAATTTCTAGGTCAAACTCTTGTAACAAGAGTATCCATCTGATCAAACGTGGTTTAGCATCTTTTTTGGTCAACAAAAACCTAAGAGCTACATGATCAGAGTAAACAATAACTTTAGAGCCAACAAGATATGAACGAAATTTCTCTAAAGCAAAAACAACACCAAGCAACTCCTTCTCAGTTGTAGAGTAATTGAGTTGAGCATCGTTTAACGTCCGACTTGCATAGTAGATTACGTGTGGCAGCTTATTTACTCTTTGACCCAAAACAGCACCAATAGCATAGTCAGAGGCATCACACATTAGCTCAAAAGGCAAAGACCAATCTGGTGCCATAATGATAGGAGCAGAGGTTAGTTCACGTTTCAAGGTATTAAATGCATTCATACAATCTTTATCAAAGTGAAATACAACATCTTTGGCCAAAAGATTGCACAATGGATGAGTGATCTTGGAAAAATCCTTAATGAAACGACGATAAAAACCAGCATGTCCTAGAAAGCTTCTCACTCCCTTCACTGAAGCAGGGGCTGCCATATTTGAGATGATGTCAATTTTTGCTTTGTCAACTTCAATACCCTTGTTGGATATTACATGCCCCAACACAACACCTTGTTTCACCATAAATTGACACTTTTCCCAATTGAGAATCAAATTTGTTTCCTGACATCTTTGAAGCACTAGAGAGAGATGGTTAAGACAATTATCAAAAGAAGAACCAAAAACTGAAAAATCGTCCATGAATACCTCAATAAATCTCTCAATCATATCTGAAAAGATTGCCAGCATACATCTTTGGAATGTTGCTGGGGCATTGCAAAGGCCAAAAGGCATCCTCCTATATGCAAAAGTGCCAAAAGGACAGGTGAATGTAGTCTTCTCTTGATCTTCCGGAGCAATCACAATTTGATTATAACCTGAATATCCATCAAGAAAACAATAATATGAGTGACCAGCTAATCGCTCAAGCATTTGATCAATAAAAGGCATAGGAAAATAATCTTTTCTAGTGTCTGAATTCAACTTCCTGTAATCGGTACAAACACGCCAACTAGCTGCAGGTCTCGTTTGAACAAGCTCTTTATGCTCATTTTTTACCACTGTGATTCCAATCCTCTTAGGCACTACGTGAACAGCGCTGACCCATTTGCTATCAGAAATCGGGTATATGATACCCACATCTAGCAACTTCAGCACTTCAGCTCTCACTACTTCCTTCATGTGTGGATTGAGCCTTCTTTGTGGTTCACGAGTTGGTTTTGCTCCCTCCTCCAATAAAATTCGATGCATATACATGGTAGGGCTTATTCCCTTGATATCTGCAATAGACCAACCAATGACTGATTTGAACTCTTTTAGCACCCTAATTAGCTTATCTTCTTCCAAAGGGGTGAGATCAGATGCTATTATAAATGGGAGAGTTTCAAACTCAGCTAGGTAAGCATATTTTAGATGTGATGGAAGTGGTTTAAGGTCAAGTTTTGGAGGTTTAACAATAGAAGGGATCAGATGTGTGGCAGATGGTTCTAATGGCTCTATAAGAGGCGAAAAAGTGGAGGGATATTGTTTTAATGCTTCCAAGGCAGCCACCATCTCCATGAGCACTTCTTCATCAAAGTCATTTTGAGATTGACTCAAAACATATTGTAATGGATCATTGGATTGTGCCAGCAAAAACTTAGAGAAAACAAGTGAATCAAGCACATCAATCGAACAACAATCAATTGAACTAGAAGGGTGAGAAAGAGATTCAAACACTTTGAATTGTACAGTTTCTCCTAGCACAATCATGGTGAGGAGACCATTTTGCACATCTATGATCGTCTTTGCTGTGGCCATAAAAGGTCTCCCAAGCAAAATAGGTAACTCACGATCATGTAGAGGAGCCTCTTCCATGTCCAACACTACAAAATCAGCAGGCAAAATTAGTTTGTCAACTTGAACTAAGATAACTTCCACTATACCTCTTGGATATTTCACTGATCGATCAGCAAGTTGCAATGAAATAGTTGTCACTACTACAAAAAAGCAAAAAGACGACGGTAAATCACCGTCGTGTATTCGGTTTTTCAATGGTCGTGGAATCCACCGTCATCTTTTCCCTCATAAACCACGACGCTAAATCACCGTCGTTGTTAAAATATACAACGTCATCAACAAATACAAAACGACGTCTTTGTACTGCAAAAAGATCTAAAAAAGCAGTCAAGGATGAGAATAGACGACCAACTCTCTAAAAAAACCGTCGTTAAAAAGGAAAAATATGACACATATTAACAGAACAAGGCCGCAAGATAGACATACAACGACGAAAAATAAAATAAGACGCCGTTAAATATCATTTTCACGACAATAAAAAATATGACGTCTTTAAATACATTAGAAGACGACGTTATTGACACCTACTACGTCGCCTATATAAAAACAGCCGTCGTAAAATAAATTTTCCACTTCGATTTTTCTATAAAAGATGACGTGGAAATAGTTGTCAGTGTCATTACTTACGACGTATGTATTTATAGAGTAGACGTTGAACGACGAAACAACGTCGGTTACAAATATATGAGAGTCGTATTACAAAATTTATACGTCCTATTTTCAGAAACAAACAACGACGATAAATATTAGACGTTGTTAAATAAAACAACGTCGAAAACAAATAAAAACAGACGTGTTTAGTCTGCTAAAGTTCTAAAAAATAGTCGAGGATGAGAATAGACGACCAACTCAAACAAATCACCGTCGTTAAAAAGGAAAAATATGACACATATTAAAAGAACAAGGCCGCAAGATAGACATACAACGACGACAACTAAAACACTACGCCGTTAAATATAATTTTCACGACAAGAAAAAATATGACGTCTTTAAATACATGAGAAGACGACGTTATTGAAATATACTACGTCTCTTATTTACAAACAACCGTCGTGAAATAAATTTTCCACTTCGATTTTTCTAAAAAAGATGACGTGGAAATAGTTGTCAGTGTCATTATTTACGACGTATGTATTTATATAGTTGACGTTGAAATTCGAAACAACGTCGGTGGCATGTATATAGTCGACGTTGTATTTATATGTATTCATTACTCATGACGCACTTATTAATATAGACGACGTTGAACTTCTAAACAACGTCGGTTTCAAATAAATGAGAGCCGTATTACAGAACATATAGACGGCGTTGATTATGATGAGAGCCGTATTACAAATAACGTCGTTTAATTGATATTAGACGGCGGTTATGATGAATTACCGTCGGAATTCATTTCGTTCCTCTTCGTTTATAAAAGAACTTGCGACGTGGAAAATGTATGATGACGTCGTATTTTTTAACGTTCAGATTATATATCTCGTTTTTTAGACGTCGGTATTATGGGATTGGAGTCGTGTTATTTTGAATTACATGGCGGTTCTTAATCCTTCCCCGACGTGATATCCTGAATAATTGCTTCACAATAGCGTCGTGGTTCTTCATTGTTACGTTGCTTTAAGACGTCGGTAAATATGCTGAATAACTGGTTCACAATAACGTCGTGTTTTATTTGAACGTAGAAAGTGAAGAAATCACATTACAATATATTACAAAATTAATGTCATACACTGCCAATTACATAAGCATCATTCAATCCATATATCTTCACACCCATCTCGAATATTTTGACCGCCTAACTCACCCACCAGTTCATCAAATGTGTCAACATTTGGCATCCCTCTAGTAAATGGCTCACACTCAATTATCACATCACCTAAGACTTCATCACCAATAACATCATTATATTCTCTATTAGGCATTGATAACACTATCGACCAACCACGATGCATTGGGTCGTCAACAAAAAATATTTGTTTGACTTGAGAAGCCAAAACAAATTGGTCATTCCTATGTCCAATTTTACTCAAATCTACAAGGGTAAATCCAAGTTCGTCGACTACAAGACCAGAACTATCTATCCAATCACACCTAAAGACTGGGATTGTAAACTTTTGGTAGTCAAGGTCCCAAATTTCTTGAATGACACCATAGAAACCCATATTTGAGAGAATTGGGTTTTTATCCTTGGCACTAGCAACTTGCATGGTATGTGCAAGTAAATAAACTCCACTATTTTGAGTTGTCCGCACATCATCTTGTGCCTTGATATTGAATTTAATACCTTTAATAAGATAGCTCCTATATAATGGCATTGACATGTTTGGACCAGCTGCTAGCCACCTTAAATTTTCTGATACGCCATGATTGTCTTCCTCAAGTTCACTTTGAACCTGCAAATTAATCATATCTTAATTCAATCTAACATATAAATAAGAAGAAAATTAAAAGAGAAATATGTTATTCAACAACATATACCTTGAAGCGTAGCCATTGAATGAAAGTGCTATTGTGCTTATCCTGCAGCCACTTTGTTCTCTTTCTAAATTTTGGATAAGCAGTCTTGATGTGGATCATATGTTGCCTACATGACACGAAAAATTCAAGCATTACGGTCCCAAATATAGAAGATAAACATAAGAAATAATTTAAAATGGAAACGTAAAGAATAAAACTCATACGTACTCGATATAAGGTAGGACTTCCTCCGTATTCTCCAAGACATATAGATGTGCTTGATTCAACAGGTCCTGATCAACTACGCTCACTGTGCAACCTGATAATGGCTTTGAAACTCCCATCTTTTGGCTTGAAGGCACTCCAACTGTACTAACATCAGATAAATGCTGAGTACAAAACTCTACCGCTTCTTCAGCTATATACCGCTCAGCAATGCAACCTTCGGGACGAGTACGATTCTGAACATACCCCTTCAGCACTTTCATATATCTTTCAAACGGATACATCCACCTAAAATATACTGGCCCACATAGACGAACTTCTCTGACAAGATGTACTACTAGATGAACCATGATATCAAAGAATGAAGGGGGAAAGTACTTCTCAAGCAAGCACAGAGTAACTACTACATCTTCTTCCAACTTATCTAGCTTGGAAACATCAACAGTCTTTGCACATATAGCATTGAAGAAGAAGCACAAATGAGTTATTGCATACCTTGCAGGCTTCTCCAAAACAGAACAAATTGCCACAGGGAGCAATTGTTGCATTAAGGTATGACAATCATGTGATTTAAGGCCAAGAAGTCTTGAATCTTGTAAAGATACAAGATTTTTAATATTTGAAGAATAACCTTCAGGGACCTTCATACCATAGAAAGAATTGCAAACCTCTCTCTTCTCTGCTCTTGACAAATTCCAAGGCCTAGGAGGCAAACGAGTACGTCTTTCTCCATACTCGGGTTGCAAATCAGTTTTGACCCCCATGTTCAATAAATCTAATCGAGCAGCAATCCCATCTTTATTTTTTCTAGGGATCTCCAGCAATGTACCAATGATACTATCGCAAACATTCTTCTCAATGTGCATAACATCTAGGGCATGCCTCACAGGAAGGTATTTCCAATACTCGAGATCAAAGAATATTGATTTCTTCTTCCAACAAACTCTGTCACCATTTTCAACCATATGCAGCACTTCTTCTCCGGTTAATGGCTCGGGAGGTATGCCATATTCAGGTTTCCCATTAAAAGCTGCACGTTGCCTCCTATATGGATGATTGATTGGTAACCATTTTCTATGCCCAATGTAACAAATTTTGTGGCCATTTTTCAACCTGTGACTAGGTGTATCATCGCCGCATATTGGACAAGCTTTATATCCTTTAACAACACAACCAGATAAGTTTCCATAGGCGGGGAAATCATTAATTGTCCACATTAATGCAGCTCTGAGTGTAAAGTATTCTCCATTATGTGCATCATACACTCCTCTAATCCCATCTCATAAAGATTTTAAATCATCAATCAAAGGCTCCAAGTAGACGTCTATATCATTTCCGGGTTGTTTAGGACCGGAAATCAATAAGGTTAACATCATGAACTTTCGTTTCATGCACAGCCATGGAGGGAGATTATATGTGACTAAGACAACCGGCCAACAACTATATCTGCTACTTAGAGAACTGTGGGGATTGAATCCATCAGATGAAAGAGCCAATCTCAAGTTTCTCGGCTCATTACCAAACTCAGGCCATTTATCATCAAGAAGTTTCCAAGACGGGGAATCCGCCGGATGAGACATCTGACCGTCAATTGATTTTCTAGCAGCATGCCAAGTCAAACTCTTAGCTGTCTCATGTGATTGAAACATCCTTTTAAACCTTGGAATTGGAGGAAAATACCACACCACCTTCGCTGGCACACCCTCTTTCAAGATTGAATCTTTGCCTTCCTTCCACCTTGAGATACCACAAGTAGGACAATTAGTTGAATCCTCATACTCCTTCCTATACAAGATGCAATCATTGGGGCATGCGTGCATTTTCTCATAACTCAGCCCCAATGCACACAAAGTCTTTTTAGCCTCATACATAGAGGTTGGTATTGTATTTCCTTCTGGAAGCAAATCGCCTTGAAGTATCAATAATTCTGTAAAACAGACATCACTCATCCCATGTTTTGCCTTCAAATTATACAACTTCACTAATGCCGATAACTTCGTGTACTTTCTACAACCAGGGTACACTGGTTGATCTCCATCCCCAATCACATTAGCAAACTCATACGGATCGGAACCAAAATCACCAAAATCATTATCATCCATATCAATTTCTTCAGACACAAAACTGTACCTACTATGGCCATCATCTTCTTCAACATTTCTACTAGCATTAGTAGTTGCTTCCCAAGGTTCTCCGTGAAATGTCCAATTCTTATAGCTTTGGTCAATTCCATTAAAGTATAAGTGATCCCTTATAATTCCAACCCCAAACAACTTCAAATTAACACATTTAACACATGGACAACGGATATGTGTTGTAGTTAGAAGATTTTCTACAGCAAAGTTCAAAAATGCTTCCACCCCAAACTCATATGCCTTCGATCTTCTATCCGAGTGCATCCATGACTTATCCATCTCCGACACTATAACCTATTATCTATAATAAAGTGAGAATACAGGCAATGACCATCACTATAGCAGATTATACAAAGATCTAATAGCAAGTAATACACAACAGAGACGACGGGTTTTAAACAAAAACAGACGTATTTGGCATATATAGACGACGGATTTCCAACAGACGTCGTCTAATATAAGTAATACAAACGACGGTTTATGAAAAAACCGTCGTGTATAAGTAATACAACGATGGTAGTTAAAGAAACCGTCGTGTAATCGTCGTCGTATGCCTAAAAAGGCGTCGTGTCTCAGTTTATTTTCAAGAACCCAAAACCCATTAAGAACACAACATATATATGAAACCAAGCAAGAAACCAACATATACATGAAACCAAGCATGAAAACAATAAATCCATTCCCAATTCAACATAACATAGGGTGATTAAAAGATCCGACAAAATTAAATCCATTCCCAATTCAACATAACAGATAATGTAATCCATGAACCCATTAAACAGAAAATCCATGAACCCATTAACCAGAAAATCCATGAACCCATACCTATAAGCACATTATTAACAGATCGCAAAGCATATACCTAAAACCCTTTAACAAAACAACCTAATATCATTCAATGAATTTACAAGGGGAAGATAGGGTTTGTACTTACAGGTTGGACGAGCTCACAGATTCGACGGAGCCTGGAGAGTGCAACTTTTAATTAGAGCAGAAGTGAGAGAGCGAAATGTTATGTTGCGCGAAATCTGAAAATTTTAGGGTTCAGGGTTAGAAGTATAAGAATAAGAGCCAAATATAAAAAAATTTAGGGCGCGCGAAAATTTTTAGAGCGCGCGCTCTTTAAAACATCGAAAGAAAAACCATGGCGAAAGTTCTACAAGAACCGACGTAAATGTAATATTCCACGACGGAAACACTGAACGTAACGCCGTTTATTTTGACGCTTCATTTTTCGGATTAATTTTAAATTTATTTTGAATATTTTGATATAAAGACGACTGAAAAACCACGTCGGGGTTAAGAAATTGAAAACGTTGTAAATTGTAATAGACGACTTACATATTCAAATGACGTCGTTTAAAGTAGAAACCATGTCGGATATTTTATTGCACGACGTAAAATATGTATTCCACGACTCAACCACCGTCGTTAACAATTAATACCCTAAACCCTTAAAACTAAATTATATAATTTTAAAAATTAAGTTTATAAAAGGGTTTATGGTTTTACAGCCTAATATATACCCTAGACTACCCAAAAATTATACTTTAAAAATAAACCCCAATAAATAACAACCCTAATCTCTAAACGCTAGACTCTAAACCCTAAACCATAAAACTAGAAGTGATTTTATGACTCATCAAAACAATTTTGTTTTGGATGGTCATTTTAAATTTTTGTTATTCAAAATGAATTTTTTCAAGGTTTAGGGGGAAGAAAATATATCAATGACTTCATAGGAGTTGACTTTGCATTTTTCTGATTTATTTTAAATTTATTTTGAATATTTTGATATAAAAATAATAAAATATTCTTATCACAACAACAAACCACGTCGGTGTTAATAAATTGTAGACGTTGTAAATTGTAATAGACGACTAAGTTGTTAAAATGACGTCGTTTAAATGAGAAACCATGGCGGATATTTAACTATCCGACGTAAAATATATATTCCACGACTTAACCGCTGTCGTTACAAAGTACTACCCTGAACCCTTAAGAAATTGAAGACGTTGTAAACCATAAACGACTCAATTGTTCAAAGAACGTCGTCTAAATATCCTTTTACGTCGGATTTGTTTAAAACGAAACAACAACAAACGACGGCTTTTGACTTTATTACGTCGTTGGAAAAGTATTACACGTCGGTTACGCAATTTGTATGTTTGTTTTTTTTTTAATTTAAGAAAACCTCAACAAATTTTTACATTATATATTATAGACAAAATTTGTACATTATACATAAATATCAAGTGTTCAATAATTCCCCTATTCCAGGTGAAGGCAAACAAACTCTGCCCATTCATTCCGGACTTCATCAATTGCTTCTTGGGGGTATGGCTCTTCCTGTTTTCCCTTGGCATACTGCATAAACAATGACTATTAGGGTTTATAAATAAAAGGAAATTCAATCACAGACGACCATAACCGACGTAGTATATCTATTCAACGACGGTAATTTTACATGACCGTCGTTGATAATACAAAAAACGACGTAAAATGTAAGAAGGTAATTTCTTCTTACCTTCTTCTCAAACCCCAAGGAAGGATCCATGATGATGTCCCTCATTAAGCGCATCACATAATACCCGCATTCGACATTGCTGGGTTGCTTTGGTGTGCCTGACAGAGTTTTCCAAATTACTGCCTTACGGCCTGGTCTGGCTATGTGAGAATTATAAATTTTTATAGCACTGTTCACGATGTTTTTGGCCTCTTCATCGACCACACGATTTCCTGGCAGAGGATCTAGAAAATAGACGGTTTCTCTCTTTGCTCTTACAATCAGCAAGATCCAATGACGGCTGCACAAAATTAATATAAAAACGACGGTTATTTACAAAAACGACGTATTATAATATTTCACACGACGAAATAAAGTAGCAATCGACGACATTATATATTTATCACGACGATAAATAACTACCGACGTGGTTAGTAGTTTCAAACGACTCAATAAAATAAAACACCGACGTGGTTAGTTTATACGCTGTCATTTATTGAAAATCATAAAAACAAAATCTTGTTAAGGAGACTAACCCTGGATTGTAAGGCATCAGGAAAATCTGTTCACCGTCAGTCCTCTGAAGTCGAGCTGCTAGTAGGCGTGATCTGTCAGCTATTGTGCCAGAGCTGGCACTAACTGTAGCAGGGTCGATAAAGCCAACCATTGTGCACATATTTGATTGTTTCAAAACATCGTGTAAGTACCTAAATATATAAAATAATATAAACAAGTCAGCGCAAAAAAAACACACGACGGTTATGTATAACAAAACGACGTATTATAAGGTTTCACACGACGTACTGAAATAGACAACGACGTTATAATATATTTATCACGACGGTACATACTAACGACGTGGTTAGTTAGTTGAGACGACGCAATAAGTAAACCAACGACGTATTATTTTAGAATGACAAACCTCATATATACAAAAAAACACACGACGGTTATGTATAACAAAACGACGTATTATAAAATTTCACACGACGTACTGAAATAGACAACGACGTTATAATATATTTATCACGACGGTACATACTAACGACGTGGTTAGTTAGTTAAGACGACGCAATAAATAAACCAACGACGTATTATTTTAGAATGACAAACCTCATATATACAGCAATGACTGACGACGCAATAAATAAACCAACGACGTATTATTTTAGAATGACAAACCTCATATATACAGCAATGACTGTAGCTCCTATTTCCTCCATGCCTGCAAATTGTGTAATATCTTCAGGCAGGAGGAAGGTATCGCGCTATAGACCAAACACCTCCTTATCAATTGTAAAGTGCAGGGTCTTATCCTGAGGCACGAGTGTCGTTTCCACATAACGACAAAGGGTTTTTAAAGAAGATGGCGCCTCCATATTTGAATAGTCAACAACTTTAATAACCTGTTTAAAGAAAGAAAAAAAATGACGTGGTAATTCAATAAAAACGACGGTTTAAGGAATAAAACGTCGTCTGAAAAGAATTTAAACGACGGTGAAAAAACCGTCGTGGTGAATAATTTATTACGTCTTAGAAAACAATTCCGCCGTCTAAGTTGTAAACAAACGACGGTTTAAAGAAAAATATCGACGTCTGGAATTTTGAAAAACAAATAAAAAAGGCAAAGTTATGTGAACATACCTGGTCGTCATCTTCTTTCTCCTTTTCATCTTGTTTTTCTTCTTTATTCTCTTCATATATGACGTCGGGAATGATTAACTCCGTCGTCTAAAAACCACAAAGTTTTAAAAATAACGACGTTTAATGGCGTGTAAAACAAGTAAACTAAATACGACGTGGTATTGAAATACAAACGACGGTTTAGTTTTAAAATCGTCGTGGTATGTATTTCAAACGACGGTTTTATTAATAATAACAACGTCTAATGGTTTTTAAAAAAACAGAGAATTCAAAGTTCAGATATGTTACCTTTTCTTCCTGATGTTTCCCATTTTTGGCAGTATCATCCTCAAAATGCTGGGATCTCACATCACCTCCAGAGCAGCTTGCTTTGTCAGACATTGGATTTTTGGGACTTTGGCTAATTCTGGGTTTAAGCATGCTTGGATCAAAATTGGGAATTAATTGGGAAAGCTGACTCAGGAAATGCTCCCTCTCAGCCTCTACCAATTGTTTCGTTCTAGCCTCCATCCTTAAAGCCTCTTCCCTTGCCTTAGCCTCCATCTTTTTAGTCTCTTCTTGAAGAAGAACTCTTAAACTGTCCTTCAAACGGTCGTCAAAGCTCACTCTCTGTGGTTTGGGTAAATTGAAATATTGCTTTGGTGAGATCCCAGCACCTACTCCTCTGACTCTGCCTGGATGCTCGGGGCCCAAAGCCATGGTCAGCACATCATTGCTGCCTGATACAGTGACTTTGCCTTCCGAGACTTGTTTTTGCAAATCATCCTAAAACAAAGATATATAAAAAAGTAAGAACAAAAACACACGACGGTTATTTATATACAAACGACGTATTATATAATTTCACACGACGCAATAACATATAAATCGACGTTATTATAATTTATCACGACGGTAGTTATACCGACGTGGTTAGTTTTTTAAAACGACGAAATTAATAAACCACCGACGTCTTATGCTTTATTTACAGATAACAGAGGGATGATTCAATATTCACACCTTTAACGACGTTGTTTAAAACATTTCGACGTAGTAATTTAATACAGACGACGCGAAAATGAACCACCGACATCTTATGCTATAATTACAGAAAACAGAGTTGTGATTTCTATTTAGACCTTTAACGACGTGTTTTAAAAAATGTCGACGTGGTAATATCATTCACACGACGCAAAATATAACATAAGACGTAATAAGAATTATTCACAGTTTAATAAAAATTTAAAACAGAGTGAGTAGGCTTACAATTAATTTTGCTTTCTCTGCCACCTTTGGATCAGGGATGTTACCATGTTTGTCCTGTCTAGCTCTCTTCCATAAGGTAGATCGATCAATTTCTACCCCAGGCATGGTTTCCTCCAATTGATCCTCCAAACCAGCATATCCTTTTCGAGACAATCGATGATTGTACTCGAGTTTCTCCCTAATCTGTGCATGTTGAGAATGCACAGACTCAAAATCTTTGGATAACCTTGAAGCTACAAAGGCATCCCATTGTGCTTTCTCTATGAATTTATATGTTTCAGGGGGTTGGCTTAATCTCTCCCTGTCATTGGTGTATGGAAGGATATAATGCCTCGTTAGTGTAGACTTGAAATCCTTCCATTTCTTGGCAGCAGAAGCTAAGACAGAGTTCTTACCCCCTTGACCTACCACAAAAGCAATGTCAACTGCTTCCCAAATCTGCTCCTTTATATCCTTGGGGATTTGAGCCCATTTCAAGTCCACAAGTGGAACTCTGGAGCATGCCAACACACCAATATAGGACTGCATCTCACTATGTGCTTGGCCAATTCCTTTCCCCCTTTTATTGTACTCAACAATTGGCCTCAGTTTCTGAAGTTTTCTCTTCACAACACGAGGCATTGTGCTCATACCTCGACCAGCCTTTGAATCATCAGAGATTGTTGTCGCGCTGGTTGGTTCTGTATCAGCAGATGATGAAGCAAACTTCATCTTCTTCGAAGACTTCATTATCTTCGAAGACTTCTCTTGAGGAGGTACCATTCCAAGCTCATTACCTCCATTTTTCTTGGAGCCAGAATCCTTACTTTGGTCTTGGTGAGAAACCATTTTTACAGACAAAACTGCAAGTGAAAATATTTCAAGAAAAGATTAAGAACACAAACGACGGTTATTAATAAAATACGACGTATGATATGATTTTAAACGACGCAATGAAATAATATCAGACGTAATAAATGTTTAAACCAAGGTAATTAAACAACAACGAAATAATTAACTATAAACGACGTGATAATTAACTATAAACGACGGAATATTTATATAACGTCGTGGTATTGATGTTCACACGACGTCAGTAGTAATATACCGTCGTCTATATAAGGATCCAAAACCCTTCTTTCTTTCTCTGTGAATGTTTGATTGCAGATTTGATTTTTCTGAACCATGGTTTTTGTTTTCTAATTTGATAAAATACAAGGCCAAGAAAGAAAGTTTTTGAATCTTGTATAGACGACGGTATTTTAATATGACGTCGTGGTATTAACATTCACACGACGTAAAACAATAAGATACTGCCGTCTATATTAGATACCAACCCTAATTTCTTTTTCTTTATATTTTATCAAATTAGGGAAAAACAAAAACCATTGTTCAGAGAAATCAAACCTGCAAATAAACAAGCAAATAAAAAAAATACTATAATTTTAAAAACAACTTTGTCAATTTTCAGACGACGCTAGAACGACTGACGAACCGTCGTGGTCTACATATTTAACCACGTAAATAAGAAGCTACCGTCGTCTTATTTAGTTGAGGTAGTTGACTTCAAAGTTGGAAACTTTCCCTCTTTGTCTGTATATTTTATTGAACTTGGAAAGAAGTAAAATGATTTTGGCCAGAAAAAAGGTAAAAAGATTTTTCAAACAAAAAACGTATGAGCATGCAAAACAGCAACCAAAATAGTGAAAATGAAAGCTACCTTTTGCGTGCAATGAAAGCAAGAGGAAGACGATCGATGTTTAAGTTCAGAGACGACGAAGAAGACGAGAGGAAGACGATGAGATACTCTGACAGTGCTCTGACAAGGAAAAAAGTCTAAAAGTTTTCTCTGGAAGATTGAAATTTTAATCGGGTTTGGAAACAGTGCATGTGTAAGTCAGGTAGACGAAAAGTTGCTTACATATAAAACCATTTCAAAAAAATAATACGGCGGTTACATATAACTACGACGTATAAATTACAAAATACGACGGTACATTTAACTACGGACGTGGTAAATAAGTACGACAGTAGTGTTGTAGGTACCGTCGTAGTAAACTCAAAAATTAAAGTACATAAGTAATAACTCGCGTCATGGTAGATCATTTAACACGTCGGTTTTATTAATGTACCGACGTGGATTTCTGTAATATACGTCGGTCATACCGACGTTGATTTTACAATTTAAACGGCGGTTTTTTTTGTAAGGACCGCCGTTGGTTTTAAAAATTTATTCTATAAATTTGTCGCTTTCATTCATTTTCGGTTTACATGTAGGGTTCCAAGTTCTTCCTCTCTCAGAGACACTGTCTCTCACATCTCAAAGACAATAATTTGGATGTCTTTCTCAAAGAGAAATTGAGCTTACTCGCATCAAATCTATGTCCACAAGAAGAAGCTTGTCAACTAGCCTTCTTACTTCCTTGATCAAGCCTGATAGGACACTTAGTGCTTCTGAATACTCCTTGCTTTCCATCAAAAGAGATGCCAGCCTGGCCTCCACTCGCTGTCAAAGGAAAGTTCGCTTCTCAGGGAAATCTGAAGATCAGATGTGCCTGATCCTCTGCTTGATTTTCTTGGCTAAGAAGATCCGTCAGATTTGTGATAGCCTCTTCCTTTATCCGTAGAGCTTCAGAAGAAGAAGATGATGGGTTTCAAGAATGCGATAAAGAATAGAAATGGCTTCAGAATGCGATAAAGCATGAGCAATCGAATCAGTGCTTTGAACTATACTTTGAACTATACAAGTCCTGCAGAAAGATAAAGGACCAAACTGTTAAAGAAACTGAAACTGTTATAACACGACGCAATATTTGTTTTGCGACGTGGAATCTTTTCATTTAACGTCGTTAGGTTTAATATAACCGACGTGGATTTGAATTTTTAAATTATGAATAGAAATTTTTTTCCCGTGACCTTTCAGTTTATTTTTCAATTACAGTGCCTTATAAATAGAGTTTTTTTTCCGGAGGAAATTTAAAATGAAGGAAATTAATGTTCTGGAATATGTAAAGTTTCTTTTTTGGATGACAGATTTCAATTCTTGTCATTAAGTAGATCTACCGACGTAGGATAAGAAAATAAAGGAAAAAATTGTTAACAAAAATTCTTATTAAGACGACGGTTTAAATTAAAGGTACGACGTATAAAATGAATAAATACGACGTTAAATTTTATAGTACGATTTAAAGATAACGTCGTAGAACTATACGAGAATGACGTCGATATATTTATATTTTCCGTCGTTGTAAATTAATTTAATACGGCGATATTTTGTATTTTAAAGCCGTGGATTTGTTTGTAATTATACGGCGTCTTCACTTTTTGTAGTAGTGTGTTGCCTTCAAACCCCCCAAACCTAATTGGAGATACACTGAATAGGGCATTAAATTGATGCTAGCCCCCAAGTCAAGCATAGCCTTTTCAACTAGCTTATCTCCAATGGTGATATTGATAGAAAAACTGCCCGGATCCTTGAGTTTTGGTGGGAGCTTTCTTTGAAGCACAGCACTCACATTTTCAGACACCACCACCTTCTCATTAGGTCCATACTTCCTCTTATAAGTGTTTAGCTCCTTGAAAAATTTCCCATATGCTGGCATATTCCTAATGACATCAAGCAAAGGTAAATTAACATTCACTTTACTTAAAATATCAAAAATTTCTTTAAATAACTTATCCTGCTTGCTTTTGGCAAGTCTTCCTGGAAATGGGATTGGAGGAGTGTAAGGTTTTTCAGCCTTGTGAAAATTTGGAGCTTCATACGAAGAAGTGGCATTGCTTGGATCGTCATTCGGTTTCTTATTCTCTTCTTAAGTGGGACCTGCATTCACATGATCAGATTCATTAGTAACTTCATTGCCAACTCCATTATTAATAACCTTACCACTTCTAAGTGTTATGACCGCTTTGGCTTGCTCTTGGTTCCTTTGAAGTATCACCGGTTGGCTTGGAAATTTTCCGGGTTCTCTTTGACTCAAAGCATCAGCTATCTGACCTAATTGTGTCTCCATTTTGGTTAGAGCAGCCGAATGTTGTTGGAGAGTACTATTGGTAGTTTGCTGGAACTGAACGGTGTTTTGAGCTAGCATTTTGACTGTATCTTCAAGCGTAGTGGCAGGCTTTGGTTGGAAATTTTGAAATTGATTGTTATTCTTCCATGAGAGATTGGGATGATCTCTCCAACCAGGGTTATATGTATTAGAGAACGGGTCATTCCTCGGCCTCTGATTGTAAGAATTCATGAGATTCACTTGCTCTTGAACGAATTCGGGATAAGCCTCACTAGCCGTGCATTGATAAGTAGGATGACCTGGTATGTTGCAAATGGCACACACCTCAGCTATCTTAGGCACCATATTGAGCATAGAATCGAGCTTCTTTTCCAAACTAGCCACCTGCAAGGCAAGATCATTATTAGAACTCATTTCATACACTCCAACTCGTTTACCTCTTGTATCTTTGTGTTGAGCATTAGATCCCAACATCTCATAAATGTTATATGACTCCTGAGCATTTTTTTTCTTCAAAGCTCCACCTGCTGCATTATCAACAGTCGATTGACATGTTTGGGTTAGTCCATCATAAAAAATTTGCATTTGTAAGTAAAGAGGTAACCCATGATGTGGACATTGCAGCAACAGCCCTTTGAAACGCTCCCAACATTCATTGAAAGGTTCTACATCATCTTGTTTAAAGTTAAAGATTTGCCCTCTCAAAGTAGCTGTCTTTTGAGTGGAGAAAAACTTCTCCAAAAATTTCTTAGCTACGGCATCCCAAGTGGTGAGCGAACCAGGTGCTAAAGTCATTAGCCAACCCTTTGCTCTATCTTTCAATGTATAAGGAAAAACCCTCATCCTCAGATTTGCTTCAGTCACTCCCTGCAAAGGTAAACCACTCACAGCATTGTAGAATTCCTTAATATGGGCTAATGGATCTTCGTTAGGTAAACCATAAAAAGAAGGAAGCATGTGAAAATGTGAAGATTTGAGATCATAATTTCTAGCTTCAGTAGGCAGCAAGATGCACGAAGGGGAATTTGGTATAACAGGTTGAGCATAATCTTCCAAACACTACTACAAAAAAGCAAAAAGACGACGGTAAATCACCGTCGTGTATTCGGTTTTTCAATGGTCGTGGAATCCACCGTCATCTTTTCCCTCATAAATCACGACGCTAAATCACCGTCGTTGTTAAAATATACAACGTCATCAACAAATACAAAACGATGTCTTTGTACTGCAAAAAGATCTAAAAAAGCAGTCGAGGATGAGAATAGACGACCAACTCTCTAAAAAAACCGTCGTTAAAAAGGAAAAATATGACACATATTAACAGAACAAGGCCGCAAGATAGACATACAACGACGAAAATTAAAATAAGACGCCGTTAAATATCATTTTCACGACAATAAAAAATATGACGTCTTTAAATACATTAGAAGACGACGTTATTGATACCTACTACGTCGCCTATATAAAAACAGCCGTCGTAAAATAAATTTTCCACTTCGATTTTTCTATAAAAGATGACGTGGAAATAGTTGTCAGTGTCATTATTTACGACGTTTGTATTTATAGAGTAGACGTTGAACAACGAAACAACGTCGGTTACAAATATATGAGAGTCGTATTACAAAATTTATACGTCCTATTTTCAGAAACAAACAACGACGATAAATATTAGACGTTAAATAAAACAACGTCGAAAAAAAATAAAAACAGACGTGTTTAGTCTGCTAAAGTTCTAAAAAATAGTCGAGGATGAGAATAGACGACCAACTCAAACAAATCACCGTCGTTAAAAAGGAAAAATATGACACATATTAAAAGAACAAGGCCGCAAGATAGACATACAACGACGACAACTAAAACACTACGCCGTTAAATATAATTTTCACGACAAGAAAAAATATGACGTCTTTAAATACATGAGAAGACGACGTTATTGAAATCTACTACGTCTCTTATTTACAAACAACCGTCGTGAAATAAATTTTCCACTTCGATTTTTCTAAAAAAGATGACGTGGAAATAGTTGTCAGTGTCATTATTTACGACGTATGTATTTATATAGTTGACGTTGAAATGCGAAACAACGTCGGTGGCATTTATATAGTCGACGTTGTATTTATATGTATTCATTACTCACGACGCACTTATTAATATAGACGACGTTGAACTTCTAAACAACGTCGGTTCCAAATAAATGAGAGCCGTATTACAGAACATATAGACGGCGTTGATTATGATGAGAGCCGTATTACAAATAACGTCGTTTAATTGATATTAGACGGCGGTTATAATAAATTACCGTCGGAATTCATTTCGTTCCTCTTCGTTTATAAACGAACTTGCGACGTGGAAAATGTATGATGACGTCGTATTTTTTAACGTTCAGATTATATATCTCGTTTTTTAGACGTCGGTATTATGGGATTGGAGTCGTGTTATTTTGAATTACATGGCGATTCTTAATCCTTCCCCGACGTGATATCCTGAATAATTGCTTCACAATAGCGTCGTGGTTCTTCATTGTTACGTTGCTTTAAGACGTCGGTAAATATGCTGAATAACTGGTTCACAATAACGTCGTGTTTTATTTGAACAGACGTCGTTTTTTTTGCAGAATATAATGATGTAATTTGGAACCAGTATTTTTTGCACTGATTGTTTTGTGGCCAAAACCTGTATAATGAAAGTGAAGAAATCACATTACAATATATTACAAAATTAATGTCATACACTGCCAATTACATAAGCATCATTCAATCCATATATTTTCACACCCATCTCGAATATTTTGACCACCTAACTCACCCACCAGTTCATCAAATGTGTCAACATTTGGCATCCCTCTAGTAAATGGCTCACACTCAATTATCACATCACCTAAGACTTCATCACCAATAACATCATTATATTCTCTATTAGGCATTGATAACACTACCGACCAACCACGATGCATCGAGTCGTCAACAAAAAATATTTGTTTGACTTGAGAAGCCAAAACAAATTGGTCATTCCTATGTCCAATTTTACTCAAATCTACAAGGGTAAATCCAAGTTCGTCGACTACAAGACCAGAACTATCTATCCAATCACACCTAAAGACTGGGATTGTAAACTTTTGGTAGTCAAGGTCCCAAATTTCTTGAATGACACCATAGAAACCCATATTTGAGAGAATTGAGTTTTTATCCTTGGCACTAGCAACTTGCATGGTATGTGCAAGTAAATAAACTCCACTATTTTGAGTTGTCCGCACATCATCTTGTGCCTTGATATTGAATTTAATACCTTTAATAAGATAGCTCCTATATAATGGCACTGCCATGTTTGGACCAGCTGCTAGCCACCTTAAATTTTCTGATACGCCATGATTGCCTTCCTCAAGTTCACTTTGAACCTGCAAATTAATCATATCTTAATTCAATCTAACATAGAAATAAGAAGAAAATTAAAAGAGAAATATGTTATTCAACAACATATACCTTGAAGCGTAGCCATTGAATGAAAGTGCTATTGTGCTTATCCTGCAGCCACTTTGTTCTCTTTCTAAATTTTGGATAAGCAGTCTTGATGTGGATCATATGTTGCCTACATGACACGAAAAATTCAAGCATTACGGTCCCAAATATATAAGATAAACATAAGAAATAATTTAAAATGGAAACTTAAAGAATAAAACTCATACGTACTCAATATAAGGTAGGACTTCCTCCATATTCTCCAAGACATATAGATGTGCTTGATTCAACAGGTCCTGATCAACTACGCTCACTGTGCAACCTGATAATGGCTTTGAAACTCCCATCTTTTGGCTTGAAGGCACTCCAACTGTACTAACATCAGATAAATGCTGAGTACAAAACTCTACCGCTTCTTCAGCTATATACCGCTCAGCAATGCAACCTTCGGGACGAGTACGATTCTGAACATACCCCTTCAGCACTTTCATATATCTTTCAAACGGATACATCCACCTAAAATATACTGGCCCACATAGACGAACTTCTCTGACAAGATGTACTACTAGATGAACCATGATATCAAAGAATGAAGGGGGAAAGTACTTCTCAAGCAAACACAGAGTAACTACTACATCTTCTTCCAACTTATCTAGCTTGGAAACATCAACAGTCTTTGCACATATAGCATTGAAGAAGAAGCACAAACGAGTTATTGCATACCTTGCAGGCTTCTCCAAAACAGAACGAATTGCCACAGGGAGCAATTGTTGCATTAAGGTATGACAATCATGTGATTTAAGGCCAAGAAGTCTTGAATCTTGTAAAGATACAAGATTTTTAATATTTGAAGAATAACCTTCAGGGACCTTCATACCATAGAAAGAATTGCAAACCTCTCTCTTCTCTGCTCTTGACAAATTCCAAGGCCCAGGAGGCAAACGAGTACGTCTTTCTCCATACTCGGGTTGCAAATCAGTTTTGACCCCCATGTTCAATAAATCTAATCGAGCAGCAATCCCATCTTTATTTTTTCCAGGGATCTTGTTGAGCCTATTCTTAACAACTAAAATGAGTTATTAAAAACAGCAACTTTAATTCTCGCAAGTGCACGAACCGTTTATAGTATAGCTTATGTAAATACGAGGTCGATCCCACGGAGAATGGTAACTTGGTTCCAAGTTAAATTACTTAGAATGCTAGAAAAACATAGAACAAAGAAACTGACTAACTAGCTAAAGGCAAGGTCGAATTCAACAATGCCTCTTGTTAATTACTCAAGGTCTAGGACAGAATCCTAGCACCACACACGCACTCGAAATGGGGGGTTTTGTTGTTGAAATGAAAACAAGAAAGTGAAATGAAAGTGCTCGAAAGTAAACACTGGCAGCAATCAACAAGTTGTGAAACAAAGATTGAGAGGTGTTAGAGCCTTGGAATCCACCACTAGTTTTCCTATCCAAGTTATGAATGCATAGAAATTGACTCAAGCTTCATTAACAATAGATTATCGCATACAAGCCTATGGTATCTAGGTGCAGGATGCATGATTCTCCTAAGGCATGTGATTATGCATGGTATCTACACAACACGTGATCTCTAATATGCAACCTAAGCATGGTATCTACTTAGAATAAAGCATACAAGAGTCATTAAGCTCCTTGAGAATATGATAATCACACAAGTCCTAGAACATGGTATCTGTCCTAGTCAACCTATGGTTATTAACCCCTTGAATGATTCTTAGGCCATTCATGTGTTGCTTGTGAAAGGAGAGTAGAATTGGTGAATCTAAACCCCTTCCCAACCTGTGCTAGATGCATAAAATCCTAGTTAGCTACTCCAAGAAAACATACATCAAGCACATAATAAACTGGAGATTAACAACTTGATAATAAAAGCAAGGAAATCAATTAACTATAAAATCATCCATAACATTGAATATTCATGACTAGGGCTTCATCCTAAGCCCTAACTAAATGGATTAGTTAGACATAACTATGAATACAGAAAATAAGAAATACATAGATAAGATAAAGAGAGGAGAAGAACTAGATGATGGCAGCAAGGAAGTTCCCAGGACAGCTCCAAGCTCCCTTGACAGCTCCAAGCTCCCTTCTCTCTTTGTGGTGAATCTGAATGTGTGTATGAGAGTAATGGATGAAGTGAATGTGTGTGTCTGCCCTCCCCCCTTGAATGAGTGTGCAACTCTCTATTTATAGAGTGCAATTTCGTGCTCCCCTTTGGCTGGTGAAGCACACCTCTCTTAGCTGCTCCCAACTGCTCCAGCTGACAAATACATGCTTTGGTATGGTTTCTTTATGGAAAGCTTGACTTTTGTTCATCTTTCTGAGCTTCTGAGCTGATTTGACTTCCATGTGTGGCTGCCCATGTGTAGCACATGGCTCTAGGGATGTAGCCACATTAAATGTGATGGCAGCCAACATGACATTTCTGTGAACTTGGTTCAGTCTGTGACGTGTTGAGGGCTCCAGATTTATCCAATCGGGCTGAAATTTGGATATGTTATAATAGACACCCATTGGAACAACTTCTATGAAGGATGTCTCCTCATCGGACCTGTGTAAGTTACTGAAATGAGGCCTGCAAGATGACCTACGAAACTGGACTGACAAGGAGTGGCACAAATTGGTTTTGTCTTTAAGCTCATATTCCTCTTGTGCCACTCAGCCCTTAACATGCATGAATTGTATCAAATGTCATCCCCTTGCTGTCTTAACCTACAAAGCACACAAATATAGGTAAGAGACTCAAAATAAAAAGAAGCTAACAAAATTACTAAGGAAAGAAGGCATGCAAATGTGTGAAATTAGGAGCTTATCAGATCTCCAGCAATGTACCAATGATACTATCGCAAACATTCTTCTCAATGTGCATAACATCTAGGGCATGCCTCACAGGAAGGTATTTCCAATACTCGAGATCAAAGAATATTGATTTCTTCTTCCAACAAACTCTGTCACCATTTTCAACCATATGCAGCACTTCTTCTCCGGTTAATGGCTCGGGAGGTATGCCATATTCAGGTTTCCCATTAAAAGCTGCATGTTGCCTCCTATATGGATGATTGATTGGTAACCATTTTCTATGCCCAATGTAACAAATTTTGTGGCCATTTTTCAACCTGTGACTAGGTGTATCATCGCCGCATATTGGACAAGCTTTATATCCTTTAACAACACAACCAGATAAGTTTCCATAGGCAGGGAAATCATTAATTGTCCACATTAATGCAGCTCTGAGTGTAAAGTATTCTCCATTATGTGCATCATACACTCCTCTAATCCCATCCCACAAAGATTTTAAATCATCAATCAAAGGCTCCAAGTAGACGTCTATATCATTTCCGGGTTGTTTAGGACCGGAAATCAATAAGGTTAACATCATGAACTTTCGTTTCATGCACAGCCATGGAGGGAGATTATATGTAACTAAGATAACCGGCCAACAACTATATCTGCTACTTAGAGAACTGTGGGGATTGAATCCATCAGATGAAAGAGCCAATCTCAAGTTTCTCGGCTCATTACCAAACTCAGGCCATTTATCATCAAGAAGTTTCCAAGACGGGGAATCCGCCGGATGAGACATCTGACCGTCAATTGATTTTCTAGCAGCATGCCAAGTCAAACTCTTAGCTGTCTCATGTGATTGAAACATCCTTTTAAACCTTGGAATTGGAGGAAAATACCACACCACCTTCGCTGGCACACTCTCTTTCAAGATTGAATCTTTGCCTTCCTTCCACCTTGAGATACCACAAGTAGGACAATTAGTTGAATCCTCATACTCCTTCCTATACAAGATGCAATCATTGGGGCATGCGTGCATTTTCTCATAACTCAGCCCCAATGCACACAAAGTCTTTTTAGCCTCATACATAGAGGTTGGTATTGTATTTCCTTCTGGAAGCAAATCGCCTTGAAGTATCAATAATTCTGTAAAACAGACATCACTCATCCCATGTTTTGCCTTCAAATTATACAACTTCACTAATGCCGATAACTTCGTGTACTTTCTACAACCAGGGTACACTGGTTGATCTCCATCCCCAATCACATTGGCAAACTCATACGGATCGGAACCAAAATCACCAAAATCATTATCATCCATATCAATTTCTTCAGACACAAAACTGTACCTACTATGGCCATCATCTTCTTCAACATTTCTACTAGCATTCGTAGTTGCTTCCCAAGGTTCTCCGTGAAATGTCCAATTCTTATAGCTTTGGTCAATTCCATTAAAGTATAAGTGATCCCTTATAATTCCAACCCCAAACAACTTCAAATTAACACATTTAACACATGGACAACGGATATGTGTTGTAGTTAGAAGATTTTCTACAGCAAAGTTCAAAAATGCTTCCACCCCAAACTCATATGCCTTCGATCTTCTATCCGAGTGCATCCATGACTTATCCATCTCCGACACTATAACCTATTATCTATAATAAAGTGAAAATACAGGCAATGACCATCACTATAGCAGATTATACAAAGATCTAATAGCAAGTAATACACAACAGAGACGACGGGTTTTAAACAAAAACAGACGTATTTGGCATATATAGACGACGGATTTTCAACAGACGTCGTCTAATATAAGTAATACAAACGACGGTTTATGAAAAAACCGTCGTGTATAAGTAATACAACGACGGTAGTTTAAAAAAACCGTCGTGTAATCGTCGTCGTATGCCTAAAAAGGCGTCGTGTCTCAGTTTATTTTCAAGAACCCAAAACCCATTAAGAACATAACATATATATGAAACCAAGCAAGAAACCAACATATACATGAAACCAAGCATGAAAACAATAAATCCATTCCCAATTCAACATAACATAGGGTGATTAAAAGATCCGACAAAATTAAATCCATTCCCAATTCAACATAACAGATAATGTAATCCATGAACCCATTAAACAGAAAATCCATGAACCCATACCTATAAGCACATTATTAACAGATCGCAAAGCATATACCTAAAACCCTTTAACAAAACAACCTAATATCATTCAATGAATTTACAAGGGGAAGATAGGGTTTGTACTTACAGGTTGGACGAGCTCACAGATTCGACGGAGCCTGGAGAGTGCAACTTTTAATTAGAGCAGAAGTGAGAGAGCGAAATGTTATGTTGCGCGAAATCTGAAAATTTTAGGGTTTAGGGTTAGAAGTATAAGAATAAGAGCCAAATCTAAAAAATTTAGGTGGCGCGAAAATTTTTAGAGAGCGCGCTCTTTAAAACGTCGAAAGAAAAACCATGGCGAAAGTTCTACAAGAACCGACGTAAATGTAATATTCCACGACGGAAACACTGAACGTAACGCCGTTTATTTTGACGCTTCATTTTTCGGATTAATTTTAAATTTATTTTGAATATTTTGATATAAAGACGACTGAAAAACCACGTCGGGGTTAAGAAATTGAAGACGTTGTAAATTATAATAGACGACTTACATATTAAAATGACGTCGTTTAAAGTATAAACCATGTCGGATATTTTACTGCACGACGTAACATATGTATTCCACGACTCAACCACCGTCGTTAAAAATTAATACCCTAAACCCTTAAAACTAAATTATATAATTTAAAAAATTATGTTTATAAAAGGGTTTATGGTTTTACAGCCTAATATATACCCTAGACTACCCAAAAATTATACTTTAAAAATAAACCCCAATAAATAACAACCCTAATCTCTAAACCCTAGACTCTAAACCCTAAACCATAAAACTAGAAGTGATTTTATGACTCATCAAAACAATTTTGTTTTGGATGGTCATTTTAAATTTTTGTTATTCAAAATGAATTTTTTCAAGGTTTAGGGGGAAGAAAATATATCAATGACTTCATAGGAGTTGACTTTGCATTTTTCTGATTTATTTTAAATTTATTTTGAATATTTTGATATAAAAATAATAAAATATTCTTATCACAACAACAAACCACGTCGGTGTTAATAAATTGTAGACGTTGTAAATTGTAATAGACGACTAAGTTGTTAAAATGACGTCGTTTAAATGAGAAACCTTGGCGGATATTTAACTATCCGACGTAAAATATATATTCCACGACTTAACCGCTGTCGTTACAAAGTACTACCCTGAACCCTTAAGAAATTGAAGACGTTGTAAACCATAAACGACTCAATTGTTCAAAGAACGTCGTCTAAATATCCTTTTACGTCGGATTTGTTTAAAACGAAACAATAAAAAAAGACGGTTTTTGACTTTATTAGGTCGTTGGAAAAGTATTACACGTCGATTACGCAATTTGTATGTTTGTTTTTTTTTTTAATTTAAGAAAACCTCAACAAATTTTTACATTATATATTATAGACAAAATTTGTACATTATACATAAATATCAAGTGTTCAATAATTCCCCTATTCCAAGTGAAGGCAAACAAACTCTGCCCATTCATTCTGGACTTCATCAATTGCTTCTTGGGGGTATGGCGCTTCCTGTTTTCCCTTGGCATACTGCATAAACAATGACTATTAGGGTTTATAAATAAAAAGAAATTCAATCACAGACGACGATATTTTTCATAACCGACGTAGTATATCTATTCAACGACGGTAATTTTACATGACCGTCGTTGATAATACAAAAAACGACGTAAAATGTATAAAGGTAATTTCTTCTTACCTTCTTCTCAAACGCCAAGGAAGGATCCATGATGATGTCCCTCATGAAGCGCATCACATAATACCCGCATTCGACACTGCTGGGTTGCTTTGGTGTGCCTGACAGAGTTTTCCAAATTACTGCTTTACGGCCTGCTCTGGCTATGTGAGAATTATATATTTTTATAGCACTATTCACGATGTTTTTGCCCTCTTCATCGACCACACGATTTCCGGGCAGAGGATCCAGAAAATAGACGGTTTCCCTTTTTGCTCTCACAATCAGCAAGATCCAATGACGGCTGCACAAAATTAATATAAAAACGACGGTTATTTACAAAAACGACGTATTATAATATTTCACACGACGAAATAAAGTAGCAATCGACGACATTATATATTTATCACGACGATAAATAACTACCGACGTGGTTAGTAGTTTCAAACGACTCAATAAAATAAAACACCGACGTGGTTAGTTTATACGCTGTCATTTATTGAAAATCATAAAAACAAAATCCTGTTAAGGAGACTAACCCTGGATTGTAAGGCATCATGAAAATCTGTTCACCATCAGTCTTCTGAAGTCGAGCTGCTACCAATCGTGATCTGTCAGCTATTGTCCCAGAGTTGGCACTAACTGTAGCAGGGTCGATAAAGCCAACCATGCTGCACATATTTGCTTGTTTCAAAACATCATGTAAGTACCTAAATATATAAAATAATATAAACAAGTCAGCACAAAAAAACACACGACGGTTATGTATAACAAAACGACGTATTATAAAATTTCACACGACGTACTGAAATAGACAACGACGTTATAATATATTTATCACGACGGTACATACTAACGACGTGGTTAGTTAGTTAAGACGACGCAATAAATAAACCAACGACGTATTATTTTAGAATGACAAACCTCATATATACAGCAACCACAGTAGCTCCTATTTCTTCCATGCCTGCAAATTGTGTAATATCTTCAGGCAGGACGAAGGTATCGCGTTCTAGACCAAACACCTCCTTATCAATTGTAAAGTGCAGGGTCTTATCCTGAGGCACGAGTGTCGTTTCCACATAACGACAAAGGGATTTTAAAGAAGATGGCGCCTCCATATTTGAATAATCAACAACTTTAATAACCTGTTTAAAGAAATAAAAAAAATGACGTGGTAATTCAATAAAAACGACGGTTTAAGGAATAAAACGTCGTCTAAAAAGAATTTAAACGACGGTGAAAAAACCGTCGTGGTGAATAATTTATTACGTCTTAGAAAAAAATTCCGCCGTCTAAGTTGTAAACAAACGACGGTTTAAAGAAAAATATCGACGTCTGAAATTTTGAAAAACAAATAAAAAAGGCAAAGTTATGTGAACATACCTGGTCGTCATGCTTTTCTTCATCTTCTTTCTCCTTTTCATCTTGTTTTTCTTCATTCTTCTCTTCATCTTGATTTCCTTCATTTTTCTGTTTTAAGAATAAAGAATGTAGAGAAAGTAAAAAAATTAAATTCAAACGTCGTGGTAAGACAAAACACAAGACAGTCTTAAATTATTAAACGATGGTAAATAGTAAACGTCGTGGGATTTATATATTACGTCGGGAATGACTAACACCGTCGTCTAAAAACCACAAAGTTTTAAAAATAACGACGTTTAATGGCGTGTAAAACAAGTAAACTAAATACGACGTGGTATTGAAATACAAACGACGGTTTATTTTTAAAATCGTCGTGGTATGTATTTCAAACGACGGTTTTATTAATAATAACGACGTCTAATAGTTTTTAAAAAAACAGAGAATTCAAAGTTCAGATATGTTACCTTTTCTTCCTGATGTTTCCCATTTTTGGCAGTATCATCCTCAAAATGTAGGGATCTCACATCACCTCCAGAGCAGCTTGCTTTGTCAGACATTGGATTTTTGGGACTTTGGCTAATTCTTGGTTGGTAAGCATGCTTGGATCAAAATTGGGAATTAATTGGGAAAGCTGACTCAGGAAATGCTCCCTCTCAGCCTCTACCAATTGTTTGGTTCTAGCCTCCATCCTTAAAGCCTCTTCCCTTGCCTTAGCTTCCATCTTTTTATTCTCTTCTTGAAGGAGAACTCTTAAACTGTCCTTTAAACGGTCGTCAAAGCTCATCCTCTGTGGTTTGGGTAAATTGAAATATTGCCTTGGGGAAATCCCAGCACCTACACCTCTCACTCTGCCTGGATGCTCGGGGCCCAAAGCCATGGTCAGCACATCATTGCTGCCAGATACAGTGACTTTGCCTTCCGAGACTTGTTTTTGCAATTCATCCTAAAACAAAGATATATAAAAAAGTAAGAACAAAAAACACACGACGGTTATTTATATACAAACGACGTATTATATAATTTCACACGACGCAATAACATATAAATCGACGTTATTATAATTTATCACGACGGTAGTTATACCGACGTGGTTAGTTTTTTAAAACGACGAAATGAATAAACCACCGACGTCTTATGCTTTATTTACAGATAACAGAGGGATGATTCAATATTCACACCTTTAACGACCTTGTTTAAAACATTTCGACGTAGTAATTTAATACAAACGACGCGAAAATGAACCACCGACATCTTATGCTATAATTACAGAAAACAGAGTAGTGATTCCTATTTAGACCTTTAACGACGTTTTTTAAAAAATTTCGACGTGGTAATATCATTCACATGACGTAAAATATAACATAAGACGTAATAAGAATTATTCACAGTTTAATAAAAATTTAAAACAGAGTGAGTAGGCTTACAATTAATTTTGCTTTCTCTGCCACCTTTGGATCCGGGATGTTACCATGTTTGTCCTGTCTAGCTCTCTTCCATAAGGTAGATCGATCAATTTCTACCTCAGGCATGGTTTCCTCCAATTGATCCTCCAAACCAGCATATCCTTTTCGAGACAATCGATGATTGTACTCAAGTTTCTCCCTAATCTGTGCATGTTGAGAATGCACAGACTCAAAATCTTTGGATAACCTTGAAGCTACAAAGGCATCCCATTGTGCTTTCTCTATGAATTTATATGTTTCAGGGGGTTGGCTTAATCTCTCCCTGTCATTGGTGTATGGAAGGATATAATGCCTCATTAGTGTAGACTTGAAATCCTTCTATTTCTTGGCAGCAGAAGCTAACACAGAGTTTTTGCCCCCTTGACCTACCACAAAAGCAATGTCAACTGCTTCCCAAATCTGCTCCTTTATATCCTTGGGGATTTGAGCCCATTTCATGTCCACAAGTGGAACTCTGGAGCGTGCCAACACACCAATGTAGGACTGCATCTCACTATGTGCTTGGCCAATTCCTTTCCCCCTTTTATTGTACTCAACAATTGGCCTGAGTTTCTGAAGTTTTCTCTTCACAACACGAGGCATTGTGCTCATACCTCGACCAGACTTTGAATCATCAGAGATTGTTGTCGTGCTGGTTGGTTCTGTCTCAGCAGATGATGAAGCAAACTTCATCTTCTTCGAAGACTTCTCTTGAGGAGTTACCATTCCAAGCTCCTTACCTCCATTTTTCTTGGAGCCAGAGTCCTTACTTTGGTCTTGAGAAACCATTTTTACAGACAAAACTGCAAGTGAAAATATTTCAGGAAAAGATTAAGAACACAAACGACGGTTATTAATAAAATACGACGTATGATATGATTTTAAACGACGCAATGAAATAATCTCAGACGTAATAAATGTTTAAAACCAAGGTAATTAAACAACGACGAAATAATATAAAATAAGACGTAATAATAACTTATTACGTCGATATTTACCGGACGACGTGATAATTAACTATAAACGACGAAATATTTATATAACGTCGTGGTATTGATGTTCACACGACGTCAATAGTAATATACCGTCGTCTATATAAGGATCCAAAACCCTTCTTTCTTTCTCTGTGAATGTTTGATTGCAGATTTGATTTTTCTGAACCATGGTTTTTGTTTTCTAATTTGATAAAATACAAGGCCAAGAAAGAAAGTTTTGGAATCTTATATAGACGACGGTATTTTAATATGAGGTCGTGGTATTAACATTCACACGACGTAAAACAATAAGATACTGTCGTCTATATTAGATACCAACCCTACTTTCTTTTTCTTTATATTTTATCAAATTAGGGAAAAACAAAAACCATTGTTCAGAGAAATCAAACCTGCAATTAAACAAGCAAATAAAAAAAAGACTATAATTTTAAAAACAACTTTGTCAATTTTCAGACGACGCTAGAACGACTGACGAACCGTCGTGGTCTACATATTTAACCACGTAAATAAGAAGCTACTGTCGTCTTATTTAGTTGAGGTAGTTGTCTTCAAAGTTGGAAACTTTCCCTCTTTGTCTGTATATTTTATCAAACTTGGAAAGAAGTAAAATGATTTTGGCCAGAAAAAAGGTAAAAAGATTTTTCAAACAAAAAACGTATGAGCATGCAAAACAACAACCAAAATAGTGAAAATGAAAGCTTACCTTTTGCGTGCAATGAAAGCAAGAGGAAGACGATGTTTAAGTTCAGAGACGACGAAGAAGATGAGAGGAAGACGATGAGATACTCTGACAGTGCTCTGACAAGGAAAAAAGACAAAAAGTTTTCTCTGCGAGATTGAAATTTTTAATCGGGTTTGGAAACAGTGCATGTGTAAGTCAGGTAGACGAAAAGTTGCTTACATATAAAACCATTTCAAAAAAATAATACGGCGGTTACATATAACTACGACGTATAAATTACAAAATACGACGGTACATTTAACTTCGGACGTGGTAAATAAATACGACAGTAGTGTTGTAGGTACCGTCGTAGTAAACTCAAAAATTAAAGTACATAAGTAATAACTCGCATCATGGTAGATGATTTAACACGTCGTTTTTATTAATGTACCGACGTGGATTTCTGTAATATACGTCGGTCATACCGACGTTGATTTTACAATTTAAACGGCAGTTTTTTTGTAAGGACCGCCGTTGGTTTTAAAAATTTATTCTATAAATTTGTCGTTTTCATTCATTTTCGGTTTACATTTAGGGTTCCAAGTTCTTCCTCTCTCAGAGACACTGTCTCTCACATCTCAAAGACAATAATTTGGATGTCTTTCTCAAAGAGAAATTGAGCTTACTCGCATCAAATCTATGTCCACAAGAAGAAGCTTGTCAACTAGCCTTCTCACTTCCTTGATCAAGCCTGATAGGACACTTAGTGCTTCTGAATACTCCTTGCTTTCCATCAAAAGAGATGCAAGCCTGGCCTCCACTCGCTGTCGAAGGAAAGTTCGCTTCTCAGGGAAATCTGAAGATCAGATGTGCCTGATCCTCTGCTTGATTTTCTTGGCTAAGAAGATCCGTCAGATTTGTGATAGCCTCTTCCTTTATCCGTAGAGCTTCAGAAGAAGAAGATGGGTTTCAAGAATGCGATAAAGAATAGAAATGGCTTCAGATGGCCTCTAAATCATGAGCAATCGAATCAGTGCTTTGAACTATACTTTGAACTATACAAGTCAATGCTTTGAACTATACAAGTCCTGCAGAAAGATAAAGGACCAAACTGTTAAAGAAACTGAAACTGTTAAAGAAACCCTAAACTAACACGACGCAATATTTGTTTTGCGACGTGGAATCTTTTCATTTAACGTCGTTAGGTTTAATATAACCGACGTGGATTTGAATTTTTAAATTATGAATAGAATTTTTTTTCCCGTGACCTTTCAGTTTATTTTTCAATTACAGTGCGTTATAAATAGAGTTTTTTTTCCGGAGGAAATTTAAAATGAAGGAAATTAATGTTCTGGAATATGTAAAGTTTCTTTTTTGGATGACAGATTTAAATAAAATAAGAATATAAAAACAACGACTGTTTTTGTATTACTGTCGTCGTTTTTCGTCGTCTTAAGTAAGACTAAGACGACGTAATATATTTGTTGAGCGACGTTGATTTGTTTTTTAAACGTCGTTAGGTATAATATAACCGTCGTTGAAAATTGTCTCTCTGATTGCAAATTTGCAACGACGTTAGGTATAATATTTGTAGATACACAAACGCACACACATCATCAACTTCCAAAAAATTGTCTCTCTGATTGCAAATCTGTGTCATCTGTTAAGATTATGATGTGGAACATAGTTCCATCTGGTAAGATTTCGTAACCCTTGGGATCTCAGAAAAATCTGATTATGTCGGCGGTTTTCTATATAAATCGTCGTGGTTATATCAATTCTTGTCATTAAGTAGATCTACCGACGTAGGATAAGAAAATCAAAGAAAAAAATTGTTAAAAAAAATTCTTATTAAGACGACGGTTTAAATTAAAGGTACGACGTATAAAATGAATAAATACGACGTTAAATTTTATAGTACGATTTAAAGACAACGTCGTAGAACTATACGAGAATGACGTCGATATATTTATATTTTCCGTCGTTGTACATTAATTTAATACGGCGATATTTTGTATTTTAAAGCCGTGGATTTGTTTGTAATTATACGGCGTCTTATACGAAAACCTCGTCGTGTTATTTTATGAGTAAAAACGGCGGCTTTTATTGAAATCGTCGTCTTTACTTTCTACGTCGGTCGATTCATAACTTCTGCCGTTATTTGTTGGCTTTGATTTTACACTGCGGAAATCTGTTTCAAATAGACGTCGGTTGTTTAATTAGGTACGTCGTTGTTTTTGAACAGCCATTTGAATCTCCATTTTTTAGTTGTCTAAGGTGGTATTACACGACGGTGTTTTTAGAACCGTCGTCTTTTTAAAAACCACGACGGTTTTCACTTAGACCGTCGTTGTTTTCTGGTCGTCTTTTTCACTTTTTGTAGTAGTGAAAGCTCGGTTTTCATCGTTATTGTCAGCCATCTCTTCTTCTCTGTCAGAATTAGAGTTATCGAAAGAATCTACACTCGTTGGGCTAGAAGAACTATTGTCCTCTTCTACACTGCTAGTCTGGGCACTAGCTGATATAGACTTCTCAAAAGTGTTGCTCTTCAACCGTTCAAGTCTTTGGCCTATCTCAGCAAAAGTGTATCTGACATATACTACCTGAGAAACAAAAATAAAACGAAATTAGGGTTTGAGAACAAGCAATTATAGAGGACTGAAATCAGTCCCCGGCAACGGCGCCAAAATTTTGTTGTGTTCCTTCCAAGTGCCAATATATGGTTAGTATAATGGTACAAGTAAGGGTGTCGAACCACAGGGACCGATTGGACCTCTATAAATTACTAGTTTTGAAAGAACCCTAACTAAAAATGAAAGTGACAATTTGAAAGTAATTTTTGTGTAGTGAATGCAAAAAGAATGAAAGTGACAATTTGTAAATGAAAAATAACTTCAAATGCAAAAAGAATATAGTAGTGAATAATATATTGATGTAGAAAGAATAGGGAAGAGACCAGGGATTTCGAATTCACCATTGCAAAACTAATTCCATGTTTATAAAATTAAACCGTACTCAACTACCAACCTATTTCCAGAGTTCGTTTTACATATATATGATCAGCCATATGATGTGTGGTTTTGATCAAATTCTCCTAATCTGCAACCTAGTTGGGATGTTCAACTTTGGTTCCAAGTTAAGAGTCATTAGCATGCAAGAAAACGTTAAAGAACCAAAGAAAATACACAGCATGATGTTTGCATAGCATTCTCTTCATTCATTCACATGTCTAACAAGATTAAGCATGATGTTTGCTATAACCTTGTCTAGATAATCTGTAGGCGACTCTAATGGTGATCAAACATTAAAATTGACAAACAAATTGAATAATAGATTCAGTGAATGAAACAAGAAACAGATTGATGAACTGAATACTTTAACTTAGAAACATGAATCAATGTTGCAAGGCTACATCGAAATCCCTAGCTATGAATTTAGTTACACATCATGTTCAAAGAGATTAAAACAAAAATAAACAACATGAGTGAAAATAAATTCATGAGAGGAAACCCTTGAACCAATTCTGATGTTGAACTTCTCCAAGAACCACCTCTTGCGCTGAGTCCTGATGGTGGAAACATATGGACGGGTAGGGTTTTAGTGTGCATGAAAGGAGAGAATAACCAAGAAGTCCCCTCTAGGGTTGTGAAATTCGTCCAAAATAAATAGGGGTTTTAAAAGTGGCTAAAAGACAAGTTTTTATGGGGTAAACAAGGCTGTCAGATGTTCCAAAGATATCCTAACGAATCAGCCTTTATTTTGCACGTTTTTGCCTTATTTGGCACCTCCAAATCAGGCTAGAAATCCCCATTGCTTTCCCATTGTGCTCTTAGTCTTCAAACAAGCCAGGTTCGCCTTGGATTCTTTATTTGGACTTCAAAACAGGTCACGAAACTTGTTTCCACGTTTGAATAAGGGTTAGCTCCAAAAATGGCATGTTTTCATTTCTTTTGCCTTCAACTTGATCCTAAAGTATATGCAACTGCATACTAACACAAAATAGGATAAAACGCAACAAGTTTAACTCAAAAACATCACAAATATACTAGAAATGGATGGTATAAATGTATAAATATATGAGTTATCATCCAATCTCTAAAACTATGCAAAACACCAACCACTCTACTTCAGAATGAACTTCGTACGAACCTGAATTGTCCAATTTCATGGACCAATCGATATCGAATTGAGTCCAAAATTTGGACAACAACATAATATGGCGGGAGGAGTCATTTGGTGGGTTTTGAGTGAAATCCAACAATGTCTAAAAGTATACAATACACCAACCACACCATTTCACAGCGAATTTTGTGCATAATATGGTGGGAGGAGTCATTTGGCGGGTTTTGAGTGACATCCACTCTCTAAAACTATGCAAAACTCCAACCACTCCATCTCAGAACGAACTTCGTACGAACCTTAATTGTCCAATTTCCTGGACCATTCGATATCGGATTGAGTCCAAAACTTGGGGAACATCATAATATGGTGGGAGGAGTCATTTGGGGAGTGTTGAGTGAAATCCAACCTCTAAAACTATGAAAAACACCAACTACTGCCTTTCAAAATGAACTTCATACGAACCTGAATTGTCCAATTTCATGGAACAATCGATATCGGATTGAGCCCAAAAATTGGGGAACATTATAATATGGTAGGTGGAGTCATTTGGTGAGTTTTGAGGGAAATCCAATCTCTAAAACTATGAAACACACCAACCACGCCATTTCGGAACGAACTTCGTACGAACCTGAATTGTCCAATTTCAGGGACCAATCAATATAGGATTGAGTCCAAAACTTAGGGAACACCATAATATGGTGGGAGGAGTCAATTGGTGAGTTTTTAGTGAAATCTAATCTCTAAATCTATGCAATACACCGACCACTACATTTCAGAATGAACTTCGTACGAACCTGAATTGTCCAATTTCATGGACCAATTGATATCGGTTTGAGTCCAAAATTTGGGGAACATCATAATATGGCGGGAGGAGTCATTTGGTGCTCTTTGAGTGAAATCCAATATTTAAAACTATGCACTACACAAGCCACTCCAATTCAGAACGAACTGCGTACGAACCTGAATTGTCAAATTTCAAGGACCAATCGATATCGGATTGAGTCCAAAACTTGGGGAACATCATAATATGGTGGGAGGAGTTATTTAGTGAGTTTTCAGTGAAATCTAATCTCTAAAACTATGCAATACACCATCCACTCCATTTCAAAATGAACTTTGTACAAACTTGAATTGTCCAATTCGAGGACCAATCGATATCCGATTGAGTCCAAAACTTGGGGAACATCATTATATGGTGGGAGGAGTCATTTAGTGAGTTTTGAGTGAAACCTAATCTCTAAAACTGTGCAATTAACCAACCACTCCATTTCAGAACAAACTTCGTACGAACCTGAATTGTCCAATTTCGAGGACCAATCGATATCGGATTGAGACCAAAACTTGGGGAACATCATAATATGTTCGGAGGAGTCATTTGAGGGGTTTTGACTGAAATCAAACATCTAAAACTATGCAAAACACAAACCACTCCATTTCAGAACGAACTTCGTACGAACCTGAATTGTTCAATTTCATGGACCAAACGATATCGGATTGAGCCCAAACCTTGGGGAACTTTACAATATGGTGGGAGGAGTCATTTGGTGCGCTTTGAGTGAAATCCAATATCTAAAAATATGCAAAACACAAACCCCTCCATTTCAGAACGAACCTCGCACGAACCTGAATTCTCCGATTTCGTGGACCAGTCGATGTCGGATTGAGTCCAAAACTTGGGGAACATCATAATATGGTGGGAGGAGTAATTTGCTGAGTTTTGAGTGAAATCGAATCTCTAAAACTCTGTAATACACCAACCACTCCATTTCAGGACGAACTTCGTAAGAATCTGAATTGTCCAATTTCATGGACCAATTGACATCGGATTGAGTCCAAAACTTGGGAAACATCATAATATGGTGGGATGAGTCATTTGGTGCTCTTTGGGTGAAATGCAATATCTAAAACTATGCAAAGCACAAACCACTCCATCTCATAAAGAACTTCGTACGAACCTAAATTGTCCAATTTCATGGGCAAATCAATATCGGATTGAGTCCAAAACTCTGGGAACATCATAATATGGTGGGTGGAGTCATTTGGTGAGTTGTCCAATTTCATGGACCAATCAATATAGGATTGAGTCCAAAACTTTGGGAACATCATAGAATGGTGGGAGGAGTCATTTGGCAGGTTTTGAGTGAAATCCAATATCTAGAACTATGCAATACACCAACAACTCCATTTCAGAACGAACTTCGTACGAACCTGAATTGTCTGAATTCAGGGACCAATCGATATCGGATTGAGTCTAAAATTTGGGGAGCATCATAGTATGGTGGGTGGAGTCATTTGGTGCTCTTTGAGTGAAATCCAATCTCTAAAACTATGCAAAACTCCAATCACTCCATTTCATAACGAACCTCATACGAACCTCAATCAACCAATTTAAAGGCCCAATCGATGTTGGATTGAGTCCAAACCGTGTTCAACATCATTATTTGACGGGAGGAGTCATTTGGTGAGTTTTGAGTGAAATCCAATGTCTAAACCTATGGAAAACACCAATCACTCCATTTCAGAATGAATTTCGTACGAAACTAAATTGTCCAATTTCATGAACCAATCGATATCGGATTGAGTCCAAAACTTGGGGAACATCATAATATGGTGGGAGAAGTCATTTGGTGCTCTTTGAGTGAAATCCAATATCTAAAACTATGAAAAACACAAACCACTGCATTTAAGAACGAACTTCGTACGAACCTGAATTGTCGAATTTAATGGACCAATCGATATCGGATTGATTCCAAAACTTGTTCAACATCATAATTTGGTGGGAGGAGTCATTTGGTGAGTTTGGAGTGAAATCCAACGTCGAAAACTATGCAAAACACCAATAACCCCATTTCAGAACGAACTTTGTACGAACCTGAATTGTCCAATTTCATGGACCAATCGATATCGGATTGAGTCCAAAACTTGGGGAACATCATAATATCGTGGGAGGAGTCATTTGGTTAGTTTGAATGAAATCCCATCTCTAAAACTATGCAATACACCAACCACTCCATTTCTGAACGAACTTCGTACGAACCTGAATTGTCCAATTTCACGGACCAATCGATATCGGATTGAGTCCAAAACTTGGGGAACATCATAATATGGTGGGAGGAGTCATTTGGTGAGTTTTGAATGATATCCAATCTCTAAAACTATGCAGTACACCAACCAGTCCATTACGGAACGAACTTCGTACGAAGCTGAATTGTCCAATTTCATGGACCAATCGATATCGGGTTAAGTCCAAAACCTGGGGAACATCATATTATGGTGGGAGGAGTCATTCGGTAGGTTTTGAGTGAAACCCAATCTCTAGAACTATGCAATACACCAACCACTCCATTTCAGAACGAACTTCGTACGAACCTGAATTGTCCAATTTCATGGACCAATCGATATCGGATTGAGTCCAAAACTTGGGGAACATCATAATATCGTGGGAGGAGTCATTTGGAGAGTTTTCAGTGAAATTCAATCCCTAAAACTATGCACAATACCGACCCCTCCATTTCAGAACGAACTTCGTACGAACCAGAATTGTCCAATTTCATGGAGCAATCGATGTTAGATAGAGTCCAAAACTTGGGGAACATCATAATATGGTGGGAGGAGTCATTTGGCGCTCTTTGAGTAAAATCCAATATCAAAAACTACGCAAAACACAAACCACTCCATTTCATAACGAACTTCGTACGAACCTGAATTGTCCAATTTCTTGGACCAATCGATATCGGATTGAGAGGTGTGCTTCAGCAGCCAAAGGGGAGGACGAAATTGCACTCTATAAATAGAGAGTTGCACACTCATTCAAGGGAGAGAGGGCAGACACTCACATTCACTTCATCCATTACTCTCATACACACATTCAGATTCACCACAAAGAGAGAAGGAAGCTTGGAGCTGTCAAGGGAGCTTGGAGCTGTCTTGGGAACTTCCTTGCTGCCATCATCTAGTTCTTCTCCTCTCTTTATCCTATCTATGTATTTCTTATTTTCTGTATTCATAGTTATGTCTAACTAATCCATTTAGTTAGGGCTTAGGATGAAGCCATAGTCATGAATATTCAATGTTATGGATGATTTTATAGTTAATTGATTTCCTTGCTTTTATTATCAAGTTGTTAATCTCCAGTTTATTATGTGCTTGATGTATGTTTTCTTGGAGTAGCTAACTAGGATTTTATGCATCTAGCACAGGTTGGGAAGGGGTTTAGATTCACCAATTCTACTCTCCTTTCACAAGAAACACATGAATGGCCTAAGAATCATTCAAGGGGTTAATAACCATAGGTTGACTAGGACAGATACCATGTTCTAGGACTTGTGTGATTATCATATTCTCAAGGAGCTTAATGACTCTTGTATGCTTTATTTTAAGTAGATACCATGCTTAGGTTGCATATTAGAGATCACGTGTTGTGTAGATACCATGCATAATCACATGCCTTAGGAGAATCATGCATCCTGCACCTAGATACCATAGGCTTGTATGCGATAATCTATTGTTGATGAAGCTTGAGTCAATTTCTATGCATTCATAACTTGGATAGGAAAACTAGTGGTGGATTCCAAGGCTCTAACACCTCTCAATCATTGTTTCACAACTTGTTGATTGCTGCCAGTGTTTACTTTCGAGCACTTTCATTTCACTTTCTTGTTTTTATTTCAACAACAAAACCCCCCATTTCGAGTGCGTGTATGGCGCTAGGATTCTGTCCTAGACCTTGAGTAATTAGCAAGAGGCATTGTTGAATTCGACCTTGCCTTTAGCTAGTTAGTCAGTTTCTTTGTTCTATGTTTTTCTAGCATTCTAAGTAATTTAACTTGGAACCAAGTTACCATTCTCCGTGGGATCGACCTCGTATTTACATAAGCTATACTATAAACGGTTCGTGCACTTGCGAGAATTAAAGTTGCTGTTTTTAATAACTCATTTTAGTTGTTAAAAATAGGCTCAACAGTTCGCACGAACCTGAATTGGCCGATTCCAAGGACCAATCGATATCGGATTGAGTCCAAAGTCTCCAAATGACTCCTCACACCATTTTATGATGTTCTCCAAGTTTTGGACTCAATCCGATATCGATTGGTCCTTGTAATCGGACAATTCAGGTTCGTACGAAGTTCGTTCTGAATTGGAGTCGTTGGTGTATTCTATAGTTCCCGGGATTGGATTTCACTCAAAACCCACCCAATGACTCCTCCCACAATATTCTGATGTTCCCCAAGTTTTGGACTCAATCCGATATCGATTGGTCCTTGTAATCGGACAATTCAGGTTCGTATGAAGTTCGTTCTGAATTGGAGTGGTTGGTGTATTCTATAGTTCCCGGGATTGGATTTCACTCAAAACCCACCCAATGACTCCTCCCACAATATTATGATGTTCCTCAAGCTTTGGACTCAATCCGATATCGATTCGTCAACGAAATTTGACAATTCAGGTTCGTACGAAGTTCGTTCAGAAATGGAGGGGTTGGTGTATTGCATAGTTCTAGAGATTGGATTTCAATCCAAAGTCTCCAAATGACTCCTCACACCATTTTATGATGTTCCCCAAGTTTTAGACACAATCCGATATCGATTGGTCCATAAAAGTGGACGATTCAGGTTCGTACGAAGTTCGTTCTGAAATGGAGTGGTTGGAGTATTGCATAGTTCTAGAGATTGGATTTCACTCCAAAGTCACGAAATGACTCCTCCCACCATATTATGATGTTCCCCAAGTGTTAAACTCAATCCGATATTGATTGGTCCACGAAATTGGACAATTCAAGTTTGTACGATGTTTGTTACGAAATGAAGTGGTTTGTGTTTTGCATAGTTTTAGAGATTGGATTTCTCTCAAAAAGCACCATACGACTCCTCCCACCATATTATGATGTTCCCCAATTTTGGGACTCAATCCGATATGTATTGCATAGTTTTAGAGATTGGATTTCACTCAACACCCACCAAATGACTCCACCCACCACATTATGATGTTCCCCAAGTTTCGGACTCAATCTGAGATCGATTGGTCCATGTAATTGGACAATTCAGGTTCGTACGAAGTTCGCTCTAAAATGGTGTGGTTGGTGTATTGCATAGTTTTAGAGATTGGATTTCACTCAAAAAGCACCAAATGACTCCTCCCACCATATTATGTTGTTCCCCAAGTTTTGGACTCAATCCGATATCGATTGGTCCATGAAATTGGACAATTCAGGTTCGTACAGAAATGGAGTGGTTGGTGTATTGCATAGTTCTAGAGATTGGATTTCAATCCAAAGTCACCAAATGACTCCTCCCACCATTTTATGTTGTTCCCCAAGTTTTGGACTCAATCCGATATCGATTGGCCCGTAAAAGTGGACGATTCGGGTTCGTACGAAGTTCGTTCTGAAATAGAGTGGTTGGAGTATTGCATAGTTCTACAGATTGGATTTCACTCCAAAGTCATAAAATGACTCCTCCCACCACATTATGATGTTCCCCGATTTTGGGACTTATACTGATATCGATTGGTCCATGGAATTGGACAATTCAGGTTCGTACGAAGTTCATTATGAAATGGAGTGGTTGGTGTTTTGCACAGTTTTAGAAATTGGATTTCACTCAAAAAGCACCATACGACTCCTCCCACCATATTATGATGTTCCCCAATTCTGGGACTCAATCCAATATCGATTGGTCCATGTAATTGGACAATTTAGGTTGATACGAAGTTCGCTCTGAAATGGTGTAGTTGGTGTATTGCATAGTTTTAGAGATTGGATTTCACTCAACACCCACAAAATGACTCCACCCACCATATTATGATGTTCCCCAAGTTTTGGACTCAATCCGATATCGATTGGTCCATGTAATTGGACAATTCAGGTTCGTATGAAGTTCGCTCTGAAATGGTGTGGTTGGTGTATTGCATAGTTTTAGAGATTGGATTTCACTCAGAAAACACCAAATGACTCATCCCACCATATTATGTTGTTCCCCAAGTCTTGGACCCAATCCGATATCGATTGGTCCGCGAAATTTGACAATTCAGGTTCGCACGAAGTTCGCTCTGAAATGGTGTGGTTGGTGTATTGCATAGTTTTAGAGATTCGATTTCACTCAAAACCCACCAAATGACTCCTCCCACCATTTTATGATGTTCCCCAAGTTTTGGATTCAATCCGATATCGATTGGTCCATGAAATTGGACAATTCAGGTTCGTACAGAAATGGAGTGGATGGTGTATTGCATAGTTCTAGAGATTGGATTTCAATCCAAAGTAACCAAATGGCTGCTCCCACCACTTTATGTTGTTCCCTAAGTTTTGGACTCAATCCGATATCGATTGGTCCATAAAAGTGGACGATTCGGGTTCGTACGAAGTTCGTTCTGAAATGGAGTGGTTGGAGTATTGCATAGTTCTGGATATTGGATTTCACTCCAAAGTCACGAAATGACTCCTCCCACAATGTTATGACGTTCCCCAATTTTGAGACTGAATCCGATATCGATTGGTCCATGAAATTGAACAATTCAGATTAGTACCATGTTCATTATGAAATGGAGTGGTTGGTGTTTTGCACAATTTTAGAAATTGGATTTCTCTCAAAACCCACCAAATGACTCCTCCCATCATATTATGATGTTCCCCAAGTTTTGGACTCAATCCGATATAGATTGGTCCACGAAATTGGACAATTCAGGTTCGTACGATGTTCGTTATGAAATGGAGTGGTTGGTGTTTTGCATAGTTTTAGAGATTGGATTTAACTCAAAAAGCACCATACGACTCCTCCCATGATATTATGATGTTCCCCAATTTTGGGACTCAATCCGATATCGATTGGTCCATGTAATTGGACAATTTAGGTTCGTACGAAGTTCGCTCTGAAATGGTGTGGTTGGTGTTTTGCATAGTTTTAGAGATTGGATTTCACTCAAAAAGCACCATACGACTCCTCCCACCACATTATGATGTTCCCCAATTTTGGGACTCAATCCGATATCCATTGGTCCATGTAATTGGACAATTCAGGTTCGTACGAAGTTCGCTATGAAATGGTGTGGTTGGTGTATTGCATAGTTTTAGGGATTGGATTTCACTTAAAAAGCACCAAACTACTCCTCCCACCATATTATGTTGTTCCCCAAGTTTTGCACTCAATCTGATATCGATTGGTCCACGAAATTGGACAATTCAGGTTCGTACAAAGTTCGCTCTGAAATGGTTGATAACTCATATATTTATACATTTATACCATCCATTTCTAGTATATTTGTGATGTTTTTGAGTTAAACTTGTTGCGTTTTATCCTATTTTGTGTTAGTATGCAGTTGCATATAATTTATGATCAAGTTGAAGGCAAAAGAAATGAAAAATGCCATTTTTGGAGCTGACCCTTATTCAAACGTGGAAACAAGTTTCGTGACCTGTTTTGAAGTCCAAATAAAGAATCCAAGGCGAACCTGGCTTGTTTGAAGACTAAGAGCAGAATGGGAAAGCAATGGGGATTTCTAGCCTGATTTGGAGGTGCCAAATAAGGCAAAAACGTGCAAAATAAAGGCTGATTCGTTAGGATATCTTTGGAACATCTGGCAGCCTTGTTTACCCCATAAAAACTTGCCTTTTAGCCACTTTTAAAACCCCTATTTATTTTGGACGAATTTCACAACCCTAGATCTGACTTCTTGGTTATTCTCTCCTTTCATGCACACTAAAACCCTAGCCGTCCATATAATTCCACCATCAGGACTCAGCGCAAGAGGCGGTTCTTGGAGAAGTTCAACATCAGAATTGGTTGAAGGGTTTCCTCTCATGAATTTGTTTTCACTCATGTTGTTTATTTTTGTTTTAATCGCTTTAAACATGATGTGTAACTAAATTCATAGCTAGGGATTTCGATGTAGCCTTGCAACATTGATCCATGTTTCTAAGTTAAAGTATTCAGTTCATCAATCTGTTTCTTGTTTCATTCACTGAATCTATTGTTCAATTTGTTTGTCAATTTTAATGTTTGATCACCATTAGAGTCGCCTACAGATTATCTAGACAAGGTTATAGTAAACATCATACTTAATCTTGTTAGACATGTGAATGAATGAAGAGAATGCTATGCAAACATCATGCTGTGTATTTTCTTTGGTTCTTTAACGTTTTCTTGCATGCTAATGACTCTTAACTTGGAACCAAAGTTGAACATCCCAACTAGGTTGCAGATTAGGAGAATTTGATCAAAACCACACATCATATGGCTGATCATATATATGTAAAACGAACTCTGGAAACAGGTTGGTAGTTGAGTACGGTTTAATTTTATAAACATGGAATTAGTTTTGCAATGGTGAATTCGAGATCCCTAGTCTCATCCCTATTCTTTCTACATCAATATATTATTCACTACTACATTCTTCTTGCGTTTTAAGTTATTTTTCATTTACAACACAAAAACTACTTCCAAATTGTCACTTTCATTTTTATCTAGGGTTCTTTCAAAACTAGTAATTTATAGAGGTCCAATCGGTCCCTGTGGTTCGACACCCTTACTTGTACCATTATACTAACCATATATTGGCACTTGGAAGGAACACAACAAAATTTTGGCGCCGTTGCCGGGGACTGATTTCAGTCTTCTATAATTGCTTGTTCTCAAACCCTAATTTCGTTTTATTTTTGTTTCTCAGGTAGTATATGTCAGATACACTTGCTGAGATAGGCCAAAGACTTGAACGGTTGAAGAGCAACACTTTTGAGAATTCTATATAAACTAGTGCCCATACTAGTAGTGTAGAAGAGGACAATAGTTCTTCTACCCCAACGAGTGTAGATTCTTTTGATAACTCTAATTCTGACAGAGAAGAAGAGATGGCTGTCAATAACGATGACAACCGAGCTTTGGAAGATTATGCTCAACCGGTTATACCAAATTCCCCTTCGTGCATCTTGCTGCCTACTGAAGCTAGAAATTATGATCTCAAATCTTCACATTTTCACATGCTTCCTTCTTTTAATGGTTTACCTAACGAAGATCCATTAGCCCATATTAAGGAATTCTACAATGTTGTGAGTGGTTTACCTTTGCAGGGAGTGACTGAAGCAAATCTGAGGATGAGGGTTTTTCCTTATACATTGAAAGATAGAGCAAAGGGTTGGCTAATGACTTTAGCACCTGGTTCGCTCACCACTTGGGATGCCGTAGCTAAGAAATTTTTGGAGAAGTTCTTCTCTACTCAAAAGACAGCTACATTGAGAGGGCAAATCTTTAACTTTAAACAAGATGATGGAGAACCTTTCAATGAATGTTGGGAGCGTTTCAAAGGGCTGTTGCTGCAATGTCCACATCATGGGTTACCTCTTTACTTACAAATGCAAATTTTTTATGATGGACTAACCCAAACATGTCAATCGACTGTTGATAATGCAGCAGGTGGAGCTTTGAAGAAAAAAAATGCTCAAGAGTCATATAACATTTATGAGATGTTGGGATCTAATGCTCTACACAAAGATACAAGAGGTAAACGAGTTGGAGCGTATGAAATGAGTTCTAATAATGATCTTGCCTTGCAGGTGGCTAGTTTGGAAAAGAAGCTCGATTCTATGCTCAATATGGTGCCTAAGATAGCTGAGGTGTGTGCCATTTGCAACATACCAGGTCATCCTATTTATCAATGCACGGCTAGTGAGGCTTATCCCGAATTCGTTCAAGAGCAAGTGAATCTCATGAATTCTTACAATCAGAGGCCGAGGAATGACCCGTTCTCTAATACATATAACCCTGGTTGGAGAGATCATCCCAATCTCTCATGGAAGAATAACAATCAATTTCAAAATTTCCAACCAAAGCCTGCCACTACGCTTGAATATACGGTCAAAATGCTAGCTCAAAACACCGTTCAGTTCCAGCAAACTACCAATAGTACTCTCCAACAACATTCAGCTGCTCTAACCAAAATGGAGACACAATTAGGTCAGATTGCCGATGCTTTGAGTCAAAGAGAACCCGGAAAATTTCCAAGCCAACCGGTGATACTTCAAAGGAACCAAGAGCAAGCCAAAGCGGTCATAACACTTAGAAGTGGTAAGGTTATTAATAATGGAGTTGGCAATGAAGTTACTAATGAATCTGATCATGTGAATGCAGGTCCCACTCAAGAAGAGAATAAGAAACCGAATGACGATCCAAGCAATGCCACTTCTTCGTATGAAGCTCCAAATTTTCACAAGGTTGAAAAACCTTACACTCCTCCAATCCCATTTCCAGGAAGACTTGCCAAAAGCAAGCAGGATAAGTCATTTAAAGAAATTTATGATATTTTAAGTAAACTGAATGTTAATTTACCTTTGCTTGATGTCATTAGGAATATGCCAGCGTATGGGAAATTTTTCAAGGAGCTAAACACTTATAAGAGGAAGTATGGACCTAATGAGAAGGTGATGGTGTCTGAAAATGTGAGTGCTGTGCTTCAAAGAAAGCTCCCACCAAAACTCAAGGATCCGGGCAGTTTTTCTATCAATATCACCATTGGTGACAAGCTAGTTGAAAAGGCTATGCTTGACTTGGGGGCTAGCATCAATTTAATGCCCTATTCAGTGTATCTTCAATTAGGTTTGGGGGGTTTGAAGGCAACAACTATTTCATTGCAACTTGCTGATCGATCAGTGAAATATCCAAGAGGTATAGTGGAAGATATCTTAGTTCAAGTTGACAAACTAATTTTGCCTGCTGATTTTGTAGTGTTGGACATGGAAGAGGCTCCTCTACATGATCGTGAGTTACCTATTTTGCTTGGGAGACCCTTTATGGCCACGGCAAAGACGATCATAGATGTGCAAAATGGTCTCCTCACCATGACTGTGCTAGGAGAAACTGTACAATTCAAAGTGTTTGAATCTCTTTCTCACCCTTCTAGTTCAATTGATTGTTGTTCGATTGATGTGCTTGATTCACTTGTTTTCTCTAAGTTTTTGCTGGCACAATCCAATGATCCATTACAATATGTTTTGAGTCAATCTCAAAATGACTTTGATGAAGAAGTGCTCATGGAGATGGTGGCTGCCTTGGAAGCATTAAAACAATATCCCTCCACTTTTTCGCCTCTTATAGAGCCATTAGAACCATCTGCCACACATCTGATCCCTTCTATTGTTAAACCTCCAAAACTTGACCTTAAACCACTTCCATCACATCTAAAGTATGCTTACCTAGCTGAGTTTGAAACTCTCCCAGTTATAATAGCATCTGATCTCACCCCTTTGGAAGAAGATAAGCTAATTAGGGTGCTAAAAGAGTTCAAATCAGCCATTGGTTGGTCTATTGCAGATATCAAGGGAATAAGCCCTACCATGTGTATGCATCGAATTTTATTGGAGGAGGGAGCGAAACCAACTCGTGAACCACAAAGAAGGCTCAATCCACACATGAAGGAAGTAGTGAGAGCTGAAGTGCTGAAGTTGCTAGATGTGGGTATCATATACCCGATTTCTGATAGCAAATGGGTCAGCGCTGTTCACGTAGTGCCTAAGAGGATTGGAATCACAGTGGTAAAAAATGAGCATAAAGAGCTTGTTCAAACGAGACCTGCAGCTAGTTGGCGTGTTTGCACCGATTACAGGAAGTTGAATTCAGACACTAGAAAAGATTATTTTCCTATGCCTTTTATTGATCAAATGCTTGAGCGATTAGCTGGTCACTCATATTATTGTTTTCTTGATGGATATTCAGGTTATAGTCAAATTGTGATTGCTCCGGAAGATCAAGAGAAGACTACATTCACCTGTCCTTTTGGCACTTTTGCATATAGGAGGATGCCTTTTGGCCTTTGCAATGCCCCAGCAACATTCCAAAGATGTATGCTGGCAATCTTTTCAGATATGATTGAGAGATTTATTGAGGTATTCATGGACGATTTTTCAGTTTTTGGTTCTTCTTCTGATAATTGTCTTAACCATCTCTCTCTAGTGCTTCAAAGATGTCAGGAAACAAATTTGATTCTCAATTGGGAAAAGTGTCAATTTATGGTGAAACAAGGTGTTGTGTTGGGGCATGTAATATCCAACAAGGGTATTGAAGTTGACAAAGCAAAAATTGACATCATCTCAAATATGGCAGCCCCTGCTTCAGTGAAGGGAGTGAGAAGCTTTCTAGGACATGCTGGTTTTTATTGTCGTTTCATTAAGGATTTTTCCAAGATCACTCATCCATTGTGCAATCTTTTGGCCAAAGATGTTGTATTTCACTTTGATAAAGATTGTATGAATGCATTTAATACCTTGAAACGTGAACTAACCTCTACTCCTATCATTATGGCACCAGATTGGTCTTTGCCTTTTGAGCTAATGTGGGATGCCTCTGACTATGCTATTGGTGCTGTTTTAGGTCAAAGAGTAAATAAGCTGCCACACATAATCTACTATGCAAGTCGGACGTTAAACGATGCTCAACTCAATTACTCTATAACTGAGAAGGAGTTGCTTGCTGTTGTTTTTGCTTTAGAGAAATTTCGTTCATATCTTGTTGGCTCTAAAGTTATTGTTTACTCTGATCATGCAGCTCTTAGGTTTTTGTTGACCAAGAAAGATGCTAAACCACGTTTGATCAGATGGATACTCCTGTTTCAAGAGTTTGACCTAGAAATTCGAGACAAGAAAGGGAGTGAAAATGTTGTTGCTGATCACTAGTCACGGCTTGTTGATGAAAACCATGGAGATGGACAAATTTTGCCTCTCAACGAATCATTCCCGAATGAACAACTCTTTGTCATTCAAGATAAAGAGCCCTGGTATGCTGATTTTGTCAATTATCTTGCTTCTGGTGTAATTAGAGATGATTTGACTTTTCAGGAGAGAAAGAAGTTCTTTTCAATGGTGAAACACTACATGTGGGATGAGCCCTATTTGTTCAAGTATTGCCCTGACCAAATCATTCGAAGATGTGTTCCGGAGAGTGAGCAGCAAAGCATACTAACATTCAGTCATGCATTGGCATGCGGAGGTCATTTCAGTGCCAAAAAGACAGCTTTAAAGGTTTTACAATCTGGTTTCTTTTGGCCTACATTGTTTAAAGATGCTTTTGATTTTTGCTCTAAGTGTGATAGGTGTCAGAAAATGGGGAGCATCAGTCGCAGGAACGAAATGCCATTAAACAACATTTTAGTGGTAGAGCTGTTTGATGTGTGGGGAATTGACTTCATGGGACCATTCCCATCTTCTTTTGGATACATATACATACTAGTGGCAGTAGATTATGTATCAAAATGGGTTGAGGCAATAGCTACGCGAACTAATGATCACAAAGTTGTTTTGAATTTTCTCAAAGATATGATTTTCACTAGGTTTGGAACTCCGAGAGCTATCATTAGCGATGGTGGTAGTCACTTTTGCAACAAACCTTTCGAGGCATTGATGAAGAAGTACAACATCACACATAAAGTGGCAACTCCATACCATCCTCAAACCTCTGGACAAGTGGAAATCAGCAATAGAGAAATAAAGAACATCTTGATGAAAACCGTCGGCCCTACAAGGGAGGATTGGTCACTAAGGTTGAATGATGCACTTTAGGCGTATCGAACAGCGTACAAGACCCCAATTGGAATGAGCCCTTATCGACTGGTGTTTGGAAAGGCATGTCATCTGCCAATAGAGCTCGAGCACCGTGCATATTGGGCCATAAAGAAGTTCAATTTTGATCTCAAAGAAGCTGGTACAGTGAGGAAGCTCCAACTCAATGAGTTGGAAGAGCTCAGAAATGAATCATATGAGAATGCAAGGATCTACAAGGAACGAACCAAGCTCTACCATGACAAAGCAATTCTTAGGAAGGAGTTTCAACCAGGTATGAAAGTACTTTTGTATGACTCACGTTTGCGACTGTTTCCAGGTAAATTGAAGTCTAGATGGGTTGGACCATTCAAAGTGCTTCAAGTATTTCCCCATGGAGCTATGGAGATAGAAAACATCAAGAATGGCACCCGTTTTAAGGTCAATGGACAGCGTTTGAAGCCTTATTTGGAGAATGTTTCACAGGAGCAGGTTTATGTCGTTATAGATTCGCTCGAGTTTATGACAACTTAGACACACTACCATGTCTTGCCTAGACATTAAATAAAGCGCTTGCTTGGAGGCAACCTAGCTGGGTTTGTGTTCTTTCCGTTTATTTGTGTTGGTTTTTAGTTTTTATTTTATTTCTTTCCATGCACACTGTGCCAATTTGCATTGCATCCATTCCATTCATTTTTTTTTTTTAAGCATCGAGGACAATGCTTAGTTTAGGTTTGGAGGTGTGGGATTTTCGTTTGTTTTTAGTTCTGGTTAAAGTTTGCTTTTGCTTACTAATGTGAATGTATATGAGGGCTATGGTGTACAATGAGGACTATTGCGATGTCATGAAAAAGTTCATATCATATCTTTTTTTTTTTTTTCAAAGCTGTTACTCTTGGAATCATGGTGGTTAAAGTATCATGCTCAAATTCTGGAAGAAGAATTGTGGAGACTACCCTAGTGAGTGATTTTGAGCCTATTTACTTCTTTGAGAGGGTTTAAAGTGTTTGTACTCCTATCTTTTTGCTTCAATGTCATTTCAAATTATCTCATTATTTTTGTTTGATTGAACGCTAAGAATTGTTCACTTTCGCAGATACCATGTGTTTGGTAACATTCATGAATGAACTCATTGAGACGATGTTAGGCTATGCATGTCTTAACCACCAAAAGGCCTAATTTCTTACCTTTATGTGTGTGCCATTACCCCATTTTGAAGCCAATCATTTTTAGCCATTTTCTTTTTCACATTTGTTTCCCCATATCCTTTTATCGCAATATGAGATATTTAGCCCATTACAGCTATACCCTATAGTTTGGGGAATACCAAAGTGATGAAGACAAAGATAGTTCGAGCTCTACATCAAGAAAGTGGTATGTACCGAGGTATGTGTGCTGGAATTGTAGAAAAAAAGAAAGAAAAAAGAAACAAAGCTTTAGAAAAAGAAAAGAAAAGAAAAAGAATCAAAGACGATGTAATTTCTAAATCCTTCCATTATCGCACGGGTCCTGGATGCCACGAACAAACAACAAAGATCAATTCAAGAGGAGAGCTTGCTGCTTTCACAAGGAAGAAACTTTGGTATGTCCCAAGCTTTAGTATTTCCTATCCTTTCTTTCATAGCCCCTGACCTAAGCCTTACATTACACACCTTGTGAAAGACCTAGCTGATCTTTGGGGATGTATTCATGGGTGCTGCTAAGTATGTGTGCTATCCATATTCTTAGTGTTTAATTCCTTTCATGAGATATGTCCAGAAATTGTGCTTTTATTTCATATTTCATATGTGAGGATTTTGATTCCCTTTTACATAACTTCACTCACATATGTTTGAGGAGAGACCACACCTTAGGATCTGAGTGAAAATTTGAGTGATATCTGTGAGGACTAGAGTTGAGGCGATTTCTATCTTTGGCATTTGAGTATGGTGTCTTTGAAATCATGGGACATGGAGTAATTATTATTTTTACACTATACTTATGATATGATTCTTTGAAGTGGCAGACTAGTGGTTCGAATGTATGACTAAGCTTTCATTGGTTCTTATTAGTTTGCTATAAGTATGCTTTAACCAATTTGCTTGCAAGTATGCAGATGTTTGTGGGAGTCATCACTGTAAACCCTCAGGAGACACAACTCCTCCTACTAGGGACACCTAGGGATTTAAAGGCTTGTTGCACATGCTCAGTGCAATCGTTTAACCTGCAAAAGTGGTCTAGTTAGATTTTATTGTCTTGTGTGTTTTTAATTTCAGTTTTGCTCGAGGACTAGCAAAAATCAGGTTTGGGGGTATTTGATAACTCATATATTTATATTTATACATTTATACCATCCATTTCTAGTATATTTGTGATGTTTTTGAGTTAAACTTGTTGCGTTTTATCCTATTTTGTGTTAGTATGCAGTTGCATATACTTTATGATCAAGTTGAAGGCAAAAGAAATGAAAACATGCCATTTTTGGAGCTGACCCTTATTCAAAAGTGGAAACAAGTTTTGAAGTCCAAATAAAGAATCCAAGGCGAACCTGGCATGTTTGAAGACTAAGAGCAGAATGGGAAAGCAATGGGGATTTCTAGCCTGATTTGGAGGTGCCAAATAAGGCAAAAATGTGCAAAACAAAGGCTGATTCATTAGGATATCTTTGGAACATCTGGCAGCCTTGTTTACCCCATAAAAACTTGCCTTTTAGCCACTTTTAAAACCCCTATTTATTTTGGACGAATTTCACAACCCTAGATCTGACTTCTTGGTTATTCTCTCCTTTCATGCACACTAAAACCCTAGCCGTCCATATAATTCCACCATCAGGACTCAACGCAAGAGGCGGTTCTTGGAGAAGTTCAACATCAGAATTGGTTGAAGGGTTTCCTCTCATGAATTTATTTTCACTCATGTTGTTTATTTTGTTTTAATCTCTTTAAACATGATGTGTAACTAAATCGATGTAGCCTTGCAACATTGATCCATGTTTCTAAGTTAAAGTATTCAGTTCATCAATCTGTTTCTTGTTTCATTCACTGAATCTATTGTTCAATTTGTTTGTCAATTTTAATGTTTGATCACCATTAGAGTCGCCTACAGATTATCTAGACAAGGTTATAGTAAACATCATACTTAATCTTGTTAGACATGTGAATGAATGAAGAGAATGCTATGCAAACATCATGCTGTGTATTTTCTTTGGTTCTTTAACGTTTTCTTGCATGCTAATGACTCTTAACTTGGAACCAAAGTTGAACATCCCAACTAGGTTGCAGATTAGGAGAATTTGATCAAAACCACACATCATATGGCTGATCATATATATGTAAAACGAACTCTGGAAACAGGTTGGTAGTTGAGTACGGTTTAATTTTATAAACATGGAATTAGTTTTGCAATGGTGAATTCGAGATCCCTAGTCTCATCCCTATTCTTTCTACATCAATATATTATTCACTACTACATTATTCTTGCATTTTAAGTTATTTTTCATTTACAACACAAAAACTACTTCCAAATTGTCACTTTCATTTTTATCTAGGGTTCTTTCAAAACTAGTAATTTATAGAGGTCCAATCGGTCCCTGTGGTTCGACACCCTTACTTGTACCATTATACTAACCATATATTGGCACTTGGAAGGAACACAACAATGGTGTGGTTGGTTTATTGCATAGTTTTAGAGATTGGATTTCACTCAAAATCCACCAAATGACTCCTCCCACCATTTTATGATGTTCCCCAAGTTTTGGACTCAATCCGATATCGACTGGTCCATGAAATTGGACAATTCAGGTTCGGACGAAATTCATTGTGAAATGCAGTGGTTGGTGTATTGCATAGTTCTACGGATTGTATTTCACTCCAAAGTCCCCAAATGACTCCTCTCACCATATTATGATGTTCCCCAATTTTGGGACTCAATCCGATATCGATTGGTCCACGAAATTGGACAACTCCGTTTCGTACGAAGTTCGCTCCGAAATGTTGTGGTTGGTGTGTTGCATAGTTTTAGATATTGGATTTCACTCAAAACCCACCACATGACTTCTCCCACCATATTATGATGTTCCCCAAGTTTTGAACTCAATTCGATATCGATCGGTCTATGAAATTGGACAATTCAGGTTCGTACGAAGTTCGTTGTGAAATGGAGTTGTTAGTGTATTGCATAGTTCTAGAGATTGGATTTCACTCCAAAGTCACCAAATGACTCCTCACACCATATTATGATGTTCCCCAATTTTGGGACTCGATCCGATATCGATTGGTCCCTTAAATTGGACAATTTAGTTTCGTACGAAGTTCGTTCTAAAATGGTGTGGTTGGTGTATTGCACAGTTTTAGAGATTGGATTTCACTCAAAAACCCAACAAATGACTCCTCCCACCATATTAGGATGTTCCCCAAGTTTTGGACTTAATCCGATATCGATTGGTCCATGAAATTTTACAATTCAGGGTCGTACGAAGTTCATTATGATGTTCCCCAATTTTGGGAGTCAATCCGATATCGATTGGTCCATGAAATTGGACAATTCAGGTTCGTACGAAGTTCGTTCTGAAATATAGTGGTTTGTGTTTTGCATAGTTTCAGAGATTGGGTTTCACTCAAAACCCAGCAAATGACTCCTCCTACCATATTATGTTGTTCCCCATGTTTTGGACTGAATCCGATATCGATTGGTCCATGAAATTGTACAATTAAGGTTCGTACAGAAATGGAGTGGTTGGTGTATTGCATTGTTCTAGAGATTGAATTTCAATCCAAAGTCACCAAATGACTCCTCCCACTATTTTATGATGTTCCCCAAGTTTTGGACTCAATCCGATATCGATTGGTCCACAAAAGTGGACGATTCGGGTTCGTACGAAGTTCGTTCTAAAATGGAGTGGTTGGATTATTGCATAGTTCTAGATATTGGATTTCGCTCCAAAGTCACGAAATGACTCTTCCCACCATGTTATGACGTTCCCCATTTTTGGGACTCAATCCGATATCTATTGGTCCATGAAATTGAACAATTCAGGTTAGTACCATGTTCATTATGAAATGGAGTGGTTGGTGTTTTGCACAGTTTTAGAAATTGGATTTCACTCAAAACCCTCCAAATGACTGCTCCCACCATATCATGGTGTTCCTCAATTTTGGAACTCAATCAGATATCGATTGGTCAATGAAATTGAAGAATTCAGGTTCGTACGAAGTTCTTTCTGAAATGCAGTGGTTGGTGTATTGCATAATTTTAGAGAGTGGATTTCACTCAAAACCCACCAAATGACTCCTCCCACCATTTTATGATGTTCCTCAAGTTTTGGACGCAATCCAATATCGACTGGTCCATGAAACTGGACAATTCAGGTTCGTACGAAGTTCGTTGTGAAATGCAGTGGTTGGTGTGTTACATAGTTCTAGGGATTGGATTTCACTCCAAAGTCCCCAAATGACTCCTCTCACCATATTATGATGTTCCCCAATTTTGGGACTCAATCCGATATCGATTGGTCCATGAAATTGGACAATTCAGTTTCGTACGAAGTTCGCTCCGAAATGTTGTGGTTGGTGTGTTGCATAGTTTTAGAGATTGAATTTCACTCAAAACCCACCAAATGACTCCTCCCAACATATTATGATGTTCCCCAAGTTTTGGACTCAATTCGATATTGATCGGTCGATCAAATTGGACAATTCAGGTTCGTACGAAGTTCGTTGTGAAATGGAGTTGTTGGTGTATTGCATAGTTCTAGAATTGGATTTCAATCCAAAGTCACCAAATGACGCCTACCACCATTTTATGATGTTCCCCAAGTTTTGGACTCAATTCGATATCGATCGGTCGATGAAATTGGACAATTCAGGTTCGTACGAAGTTCATTGTGAAATGGAGTGGTTAGAGTATTGCATAGTTCTAAAGATCGGATTTCACTCCAAAGTCACGAAATGAGTCCTCCCACCAAATCATGGTGTTCCGCAATTTTGGAACTCAATCAGATGTGATTGGTCCATGAAATTGGACAATTCAGGTTCGTACGAAGTTCTTTCTGAAATAGAGTGGTTGGTGTATTGCATAGTTTTAGAGATTGGATTTCACTCAAAACCCACCAAATGACTCCTCCCACCATATTATGATTTTCCCCAACTTTTGGACTCAATCCGATATCGATTGGTCCGTGAAATTGGCCAATTCCGGTTCGTATGAAGTTCGTTCTGAAATTGAGTTGTTGGTGTATTGCATAGTTTTAGAGATCAGATTTCACTCAAAACTCACCAAATGACTCCTCCCATCATATTATAATGTTCCCCAAGTTTTGGGCTCAATCCGATACCGATTGGTCCATGAAATTGGACAATTCAAGTTTGTACGAAGTTCGCTCTGAAATGGTGTGGTTGGTGTATTGCATAGTTTTAGAGATTGGATTTCACTCAAAGAGCACCAAATGACTCCTCCCACCATATTATGTTGTTCCCCGAGTGTTGGACCCAATCCGATATCGATTGGTCCGTGAAATTTGACAATTCAGGTTGGTACGAAGTTCGCTCTAAAATGGTGTGGTTGGTGTATTGCATAGTTTTAGAGATTGGATTTCACTCAAAACCCACCAAATGACTCCTCCCACCATTTTATGATGTTCCCCAAGTTTTGGACTCAATCCAATATCAACTGCTCCGTGAAATTTGACAATTCAGGTTCGTACGAAGTTCGTTGTGAAATGCAGTGGTTGGTGTATTGCATAGTTCTAGGGATTGGATTTCACTCAAAACCTACCAAATGACTCCTCCCACCATACTATGATGTTCCCCAAGTTTTGGACTCAATCTGATATCGATTGATCCCTGAAATTGGACAATTCATGTTCGTATGAAGCTCGTTCAGAAGCGGAGTGGTTTGTGTTTTGCATAGTTTTAGATATTGGATTTCACTCAAAGAGCACCAAATGACTCCTCCCACCATATTATAATGTTCCCCCAGTTTTGGGCTTAATCCGATATCGATTGGTCCATGAAATTGGAAAATTCAGGTTCGTATGAAGTTAAATCTGAAATGTAGTGGTTAGTGTATTGAATGGTTTTAGGGATTGGATTTCACTCAAAACCCACCAAATGACTCCTCCCACCATATTTGACAATTCAGGTTCGTATGAAGTTCGTTGTGAAATGGAGTTGTTGGTGTGTTGCATAGTTCTAGAGATTGGATTTCAATCCAAAGTCACCAAATGACTACTCCCACCATTTTATGATGTTCCCCAAGTTTTGGACTCAATCCGATATCGATTGGTCCATAAAAGTGGACGATTCGTGTTCGTACGAAGTTCTTTCTGAAATGGAGTGGTTGGAGTAGTGCATAGTTCTAAAGATTGGATTTCACTCTAAAGTCACGAAATGACTCCTCCCACCATATTATGGTTTTCCCCAATTTTGGAACTCAATCAGATATTGATTGGTCCATGAAATTGTACAATTCAGGTTCGTACGAAGTTCGTTCCGAAATGGAGTGGTTGGTGTGTTGCATAGTTTTAGAGATTGGATTTTACGTAAAACTCACCAATTGACTCTTCCCGTCATATTATAATGTTCCCCAAGTTTTGGGCTCAATCCGGTATCGATTGGTCCATGAAATTGGACAATTCAGGTTCGTACGAAGTTCGTTTTGAAATGGATTGGTCGGTGTATTGCATAGCTATAGAGATTGGATTTCACTCAAAACCTACCAAATGACTTCTCCCACCATACTTCGACGTTCCCCAAGTTTTGGACTCAATCCGATATCGATTGGTTTATGAAATTGGACAATTCAGGCTCGTACAAAGTTCATTCTGAAATGCAGTGGTTGGTGTATTGCATAGTTTTAGAGATGGGATTTCACTCAAAACTCACCCAATGAGTACTCCCACCATATTATAATGTTCCCCAAGTTTTGTGCTCAATCCGATATCGATTGGTCCACGAAATTGGACAACTCAGTTTCATACGAAATTCGTTCTGAAATGGAGTGGTTGGTGTTTTGCATAGTTTTATAGGTTGGATTTCACTCAAAACTCCCCAAATGACTCCTCCCACCATATTATGATGTTCCCCAAGTTTTGGACTCAATCGATATCGATTGGTTCATGAAATTGGATAATTCAGGTTCGTACGAACTTCGTTCCGAAGCGGAGTGGTTTGTGAGTTGCATAGTTTTACATATTGGATTTCACGCAAAAGTCACCAAATGACTCCTCCCATTATATTATAATGTTCCCCAAGTTCTGGGCTCAATCCAGTATCGATTGGTCCATGAAACGGGACAATTCAGGTTCGTACGAAGTTCGTTCTGAAATGGAGTGGTCGGTGTATTGCATAGTTCTAGAGATTGGATTTCACTCAAAACCTACCAAATGACTCCTCCCACCATACTATGATGTTCTCCAAGTTTTGGACTCAATCCGATATCGATTGATCCCTGAAATTGGGCAATTCAGGTTCGTACGAAGTTCGTTCTGAAGCGGAGTGGTTTGTGTTTTGCATAGTTTTAGATATTGGATTTCACTCAAAGAGCACCAAATGACTCCTCCCACCATATTATAATGTTCCCCAAGTTTTGGGCTTAATCTGATATTGATTGGTCAATGAAATTGGACAATTCAGGTTCGTCTGAAGTTCGTTATGAAATGGAGTGGTCGGTGTAGTGCATAGTTCCAGAGATTGGATTTCCCTCAAAACCTACCGAATGACTCCTCCCACCACACTACTATGTTCCCCAAGTTTTGGACTCAATCCAATATCGATTGGTGTATGAAATTGGACAATTCGGGTTCGTACAAAGTTCGTTCTCAAATGAAGTGGTTGGTGTATTGCATAGTTTTGGAGATTGAATTTCACTCGAAACTCACCAAATGACTCCTCCCACCATATTATAATATTCCCCAAGTTTTATGCTCAATCCGATATCGATTGGTCCATGAAATTGGACAATTCAGTTTCGTATGAAATTTGTTCTAAAATGGAGTGGTTGGTGTTTTGCAAAGTTTTAGAGGTTGGATTTCACTGAAAACTCCCCAAATGACTCCTCCCACCATATTATGATGTTCCCCAAGTTTTGGACTCAATCAGATATCGATTGGCCCGTGAAATTGGACAATTCAGGTTCGTACGAAGTTCGTTCTGAAGCGGAGTGGATTGTGTGTTGCACAGTCTTAGATATTGGATTTCCCTCAAAGAGCACCAAATGACTCCTCCCACCATAGTCTTATGTTCCCCAAGTTTTGGACTCAATCCGATATCGATTGGTCCATGAAATTGGACAATTCAAGTTCGTACGAAGTTCGTTCTGAAATGGAGTGGTTTGTGATTTGCATAGTCTAAGATATTGGATCGAACTCAAAGAGCACCAAATGACTCCTCCCACCATATTATGGTGTTCCCCAAGTTTTGGACTCAATCCGATATCGATTGGTCCATGAAATTTGACAATTCAGGTTCGTACGAAGTTAGTTCTGAAACGGAGTGGTTGGTGTATTACATAGTTTTAGTGATTCGATTTCACTCAAAACCCAACAAATCACTCCTCCCTCCATATTATGATGTTCTCCGAGTTTTGGATTTAATCTGATATCGATTGGTCAATGAAATTGGACAATTCCGGTTCGTACGAAGTTCGTTCTGAAATGGAGTGGTTGTTGTATTGCGTAGTTTTAGAGATTGGATTTCACTCAAAACTCACCAAATGACTCCTCCCACCATATTACGATGTTCCCCAAGTTTTGGACTCAATCCGATATCGATTGGTCTATGAAATTAGACAATTCAGGTTCGTACGAAGTTCGCTCTAAAATGGAGTGGTTGGTGTTTTGCATTGTTTTAGAGATTGGATTTCACTCAAAGAGCACCAAATGACTCCTCCCACCATATTATGTTGTTCCCCGAGTGTTGGACCCAATCCGATATCGATTGGTCCGTGAAATTTGACAATTCAGGTTCGTACGAAGTTCGATCTGAAATGGAGTTGTTGGTGTTTTCCATAGTTTTAGAGATTGGATTTCGCTCAAACCTCACCAAATGACTCCTCCCACCATATTATGATGTTTCCCAAGTTTTGGGCTCAATCCGATATCGATTGGAACAAGAAATTGGACAATTCAGGTTAGTACGAAGTTCGTTCTGAAGCGGAGTGGTTTGTGTTTTGCATAGTTTTAGATATTGGATTTCATTCAAAGAGCACCAAATGACTCCTCCCACCATATTATAATGTTCCCCAAGTTTTGGGCTTAATCCGATATTGATTGGTCAATGAAATTGGACAATTCAGGTTCGTACGAAGTTCGTTCTGAAATGGAGTGGTTGCTGTATTGCACTGTTCTAGAGATTGAATTTCAGTCAAAACCTACCAAATGACTCCTTCCACCACATTATGGTGTTCGCCCTGTTTTGGGCTCAATCCGTTAACGATTGGGCCAAGAATTTGGACGATTCAAGTTACAACGAAGTTCGTTTTGAATTAGTGTGGTCGGTGTATTCCATAGTTTTAGAGATTGGATTTCACTCAAAACTCAAGAAATGACTCCTCCTACCATATTATAATGTTCCCTAAGGTTTGGACTCAATACGATATCGATTTGTGTCATTTCATGTTCGTACGAAGTTCGTTCTGAAATGGAGTGGTTGGTGTATTGCATAGTTCTAGGGAATAGATTTCACTCATAACCTACCAAATGACTCCTTCCACCACATTATGATGTTCCCCAAGTGCTGGACTCAATCCGATAACGGTTGGTCCATGAAACTGGCCAATTCGGGTTCGTACGAAGTTCGTTATGAAATGGTGTGGTTGGTGTATTCCATAGTTTTAGAGTTTGGATTTCACTCGAAATAGACCAAATGACTCCCCCCACCATATTATAATGTTCCCCAAGGTTTGGGGTCAATTCGATATCGATTTGTTCAAGAAATTGGACAATTCAGGTTCGTTCGAAGTTCGTTCATAAATGGAGTGGTTGGTGTATTGCATAGTTCTAGAGATTGGATTTCGCTCAAAACTCACCAAATGACTACTCCCGCCACATTATGATGTTCCCCAAGTTTTGGGCTCAATCCGATATCGATTGGTCCAAGAAATTGGACAATTCAGGTTAGTACGAAGTTCGTTCTGAAATGGAGTGGTTGGTGTATTGCATTGTTCTAGAGATTGGATTTCAGTCAAAACCTACCAAATGACTCCTCCCACCGCATTATGGTGTTCCCCAAGTTTTGGACTCAATCCGATAACGATTGGGCCATGAAATTGGACGATTCAGGTTCGAACGAAGTTCGTTTTGAAATGGTGTGGTCGGTGTATTCTGTAGTTTTAGAGATTGGATTTCACTCAACACTCACCAAATGACTCCTCCCTCCATATGATAATTTTACCTAAGGTTTGGACTCAATCCGATATCGATTTGTCCATGAAATTGGACATTTCATGTTCGTACGAAGTTCGTTCTGAAATGGAGTGGTTGGTGTATTGCACAGTTCTAGAGATTGGATTTCACTCAATACCTACCAAATGACTCCTCCCACCATACTATGATGGTCCCCAAGTTTGGACTCAATCCGATATCGATTGGTCCATGAAATTTGACAATTTAGGTTCGTACGAAGTTCTGTCAGAAATGGAGTGATTGGTGTGTTGCATAGTTTTAGAGATTGGATTTCACTCAAAACTCACCAAATGACTCCTCCCACCATATTATAATGTTCCCTCCCTAAGCTTTGGGGTCAATTCGATGTTGATTTGTTCAAGAAATTGGACAATTCTGGTTCGTTCGAAGTTCGTTCAGAAATGGAGTGGTTGGTGTATTACATAGTTTTAGGGATTGGATTTCACTCAAAACTCACCAATTGACTCCTCCCACCATATAATATTGTTCCCTAATGTTTGGGCTCCATCCGATATCGATTTCAACAAGAAATTGGACAATTCAAGTTCGTATGAAGTTCGTTCAAAAATGGAGTGGTTGGTGTATTCCATAGTTTTAGAGATTGGATTTCACTAAAAACTCACCAAATGACTCCTCCCAACAGATTATAATGTTCCCTAAGGTTTGGGCTCAATCCGATATCGATTTCTCCAAGAAATTGGACAATTCAAGTTCGTACGAAATTCATTCAGAAATGGAGTGGTTGGTGTATTGCATAGTTTTAGAGATTGGATTTCACTCAAAACTCCCCAAATGATTCCTCCCTCCATACTATGATGTTCCCCAAGTTTTGGACTCAATCCGATATCGATTGGTGCATGAAATTTGACAATTTAGATTCGTACGAAGTTCTTTCAGAAATGGAGTGATTGGTGTGTTACATAGTTTTAGGGATTGGATTTCACTCAAAACTCACCAATTGACTCCTCCGACCATATTATTATGTTCCCTAAGGTTTGGGGTTAATTCGATATCGATTTCTTCAAGAAATTGGACGATTCAGGTTCGTTGGAAGTTCGTTCAGAAATGGAGTGGTTGGTGTATTGCATAGTTTTAGAGATTGGATTTTCACTCAAAACTCACCAAATGATTCCTCCCTCCATACTATGATGTTCCCCAAGTTTTGGACTCAATCCGATATTGATTGGTGCATGCAATTTGACAATTTAGGTTCGTACGAAGTTCTTTCAGAAATGGAGTGATTGGTGTGTTGCATAGTTTTAACGATTGGATTTCACTCAAAACTCACCAAATGACTCCTCCCACCATATTATGATGTTCCCCAAGTTTTGGGCTTAATCTGATATCAATTGGTCCAAGAAATTGGACAATTCAGGTTCGTACGAAGTTTGTTCTGAAATGGAGTGGTTGTTGTATTGCATAGTTTTAGAGATTGGATTTCACTTAAAACTCACAAAATGACTCCTCCCACCATATTATGATGTTCCCCAAGTTTTGGGCTCCATCCGATATCGATTGGTCCAAGAAATTGGACAATTCAGGTTAGTACGAAGTTCGTTCTGAAATGGAGTAGTTGGTGTATTGTACTGTTCTAGAGATTGGATTTCAGTCAAAACCTACCAAATGACTCCTCCCACCACATTATGGTGTTCCCCAAGTTTCGGACTCAATCTGATAACGATTGGGCCAAGAAATTGGACGATTTGGGTTCGAACGAAGTTCGTTTTGAAATCGTGTGGTCGGTGTATTCCGTAGTTTTAGAGATTGGATTTCACTCAAAACTCAAGAAATGACTCCTCCTACCATATTATAATGTTCCCTAAGGTTTGGACTCAATACGATATCGATTTGTCCATGAAATTGGACATTTCATGTTCGGACGAAGTTCGTTCTGAAATGGAGTGGTTGGGGTATTGCACAATTTTATAGATTGAATTTCACTCAAAACCTACCAAATGACTCCGTGCACCATATTACGGTGTTCCCCTAGTTTTCGACTCAATTCGATATCGATTGGTCCATGAAATTTGACAATTTAGGTTCGTATGAAGTTCTTTCAGAAATGGAGTGATTGGTGTGTTGCATAGTTTTAGAGATTGGATTTCACTCAAAACTCACCAAATGACTCCTCCCACCATATTATGATGTTCCCCAAGACCCCTTTCCTCCATAAAAGAACTATAAAATTAAAATAAAAACATTGTAGTGTCATAGCAAAGCAGACACTATTAATGAACCTTCCCCTACCTCTCTCTCTCTCTCTAACAACCACGCCTCATGCAACTCCGTCCTAATCCAGATCCAGAGGCACAAGAAACAGTCGCAGTAGCACTGCCATCTCTATTAACATTCGAAGACCCGCCAGCCATCACCAGTAGCTTCCAAGGTGGCAGCATCAAAAGCCTCACGCCATGCCACATGAGGCGAAGTAAGAGCCTTCTCCAGATCTTCCTCTTGGCTCATAGTCCCAATTTGCCGGTTAAATGTGCATTGACTCTCATCCTCATGCACACTTGAGTCTAGGGTTTCACTCTCTGATTCCCCCATTTCATCATTAGAAACGTTCGTATCAAAGACATGGGCTCGCATCGCATGTCTTGGAAGCGGTGTTGCCCGTTGACGCAATAGAGCTTTTTTTTTTTTTTTTTTTTTTTTTTTCAACCCAAACTATATTCTATTTTAAACTAATCTAAACTACGAAGAAAGAGATATAAACTCGGGCACAGAGTAAGGAAGTCTTGGGTTTTAATCTTTGAGGCGATTAATTATTTTCTAAAGTTGGGTTGGAGTTGTAACATTTCTCACATTTTCATACTACCACCGTAGTCTCATTGTGAATTTCAACCACATATCCCTATCAAAACAATAACGCGTTGCTTGAAAGAGTTATATGGTGCATTAGGTTTTGATGTGAAAATCATGTAAGATACACCATACGTACATGTTAAGTTGTGGATCTGAGTGCAATGCACGCAAGTAGAGAGAGAGAGAGAGAAAAAAAAATCCAGTTAATTTATGAGTGTCGTACGAAGTTCGTTATGAAATGGAGTGGTTGGTGTATTACATAGTTTCAGGGATTGGATTTCACTCAAAACTCACCAAATGACTCATCCCACCATATTATAGTGTTCCCTTAAGTTTGGGCTCAATCCGATATCGATTTGTCCAAGAAATTGGACAATTCAGGTTCGTACGAAGTTCGTAACGAAATGGAGTGGTTTGTGTATTGCAAAGTTCTAGAGATTGTATTTCACTCAATACCTACCAAATCACTCCTCCCACCAAATTATGATGTTCCCCAAGTTTTGGACTCAAATCGATATCAATTGTTCCATGAAATTGGACAATTTAGGTTCGTACGAAGTTCGTTCTAAATGGGAGTGGTTGGTGTATTCCATAGTTTTAGAGATTGGATTTCACTCAAAACTCACCAAATGACTGGTCCCTCCATATTTTGATGTTCCCCAAGTTTTGGGCTCAATCTGTTATCGATTGGTCCATGAAATTGGACAATTCAGGTTCGTACGAAGTTCATTATGAAATGGAGTGGTTGGTGTATTGCAAAGTTCTAGAGATTTTCACTCAAAACCTACCATATGACTCCTCCTACCACATGATGATGTTCCCCATGTTTTGGACTCATTTCGATAACGATTGCTCGATGAAATTGGACAACTCAGGTTCGTACGAAGTTCGTTCTGAAATGGTGTGGTTGGTGTATTGCATAGTTTTAGAGATTGGATTTAACTCAAAACTCACCGAATGACTCCTCTCACCATATTATAATGTTGCCCATGTTTTGGGCTCAATGTGATATCGATTGGCACTAGAAATTGGACAATTCAGGTTCGTACGATTTTTGTTTTCAAATGAAGTGGTTGGTGTATTACATAGTTCTAGAGATATGATTTCACTCGAAACCTACCAAATAACTCATCCCACCATATTATCATGTTCCAAAAGTTTTGGACTCAATATGATATCGATTGGTCCATGAAATTGGACAATCCAAGTTCGTACGAAGTTCGTTTTGAAATGGAGTGGTTGGTGTATTGCATAGTTCTAGAGATTGGATTTCACTCAAAACCTACGAAATGACTCCACCCACCATACTATGATGTTCCCCTTGTTTTGGACTCAATCTGATATTGATTGGTCCATGAAATTGGACAATTCAGGTTTGTACGAAGTTCGTTCTGAAATGGAGTGGTTGGTGTTTGAAATAGTTCTAGAGATTTGATTTCACTCAAATCCGACTAAATGACTCCTCCCACCATATTACGATGTTCCTAAAGTTTTGGACTCAGTCAGATATTGATTTATTTCGTAGTTCTAGAGATTGGATTTCACTCAAAACCTACCAAATGACTTCACCCACCATATTATGATGTTCCCCAAGTTTTGGACTCAATCTAATATCGATTGGTCTGGGAAATTGGACAATTCAGGTTCGTACGAAGTTTCTTCTAAAATGGAGTGGTTGGTGAATTGCAGAGTTCTAGAGATTGGATTTCACTCAAAACCTACCAAATGACTCCTCCAACCATGTTAAGATATATCCCAGGTTCTGGACTCCATCTGATATCGATTGGTCTATGGAATTGGACAATTCAGGTTCGTAAGAAGTTCGTTCTAAAATGGAGTGGTTGGTGAATTGCATAGTTCTAGAGATTGGATTTCACTCAAAACCGACCAAATGAATCATCCCGCCATATTATGGTGTTCCCCAAGTTTTGGACTCAATCCAGTATCGATTGGTCCATGAAATTGGACAATTCAGGTTCGTACGAAGTTCGTTCTAAAATGGAGTGGCTGGTGAATTACCTAGTTCTAGACATTGGATTTCACTCAAAACATACCACATGACTCCTCCCACCATATTATGATGTTCCCCAAGTTTTGGACTCAATCCGATGTCGATTGGTCCTTGAAATTGGACAATTCAGTTTGTACGAAGTTCGTTCTGAAATGGTGTGGTTGGTGTATTGCATAGTTTTAGAGGTTTTATTTCACTCAAAACCAACCAAATGACTCCTCCCACCATATTAAGAAGTTTCCCAAGTTTTGGACTCAATCCGATATCGATTGGTCCATGAAATTGGACAATTCAGGTACGTACGAAGTTCGTTCCGAAATGGAGTGGTTTGTGTTTTGCATAGTTTTAGATATTGGATTTCTCTCAAAGAGCAGCAAATGACTCCTCCCACTATATTATGATGTTCCCCAAGTTTTGGACTCAGTCCGATATCGATTGGTCCATGAAATTGGACAATTCATGTTTGTACGAAGTTTGTTCTGAAATAGAGTGGTTGGTTTATTGCATAGTTTTAGAGATTGGATTTCACTCAAAACCTACCAAATGTCTCCTCCCACCATATTATGATGTTCCCCAAGTTTTGGATTTAATACGATATCGACTGGTCCAAAAAACTGGACAACTCAGGTTCATACGAAGTTCGTTTTGAAATGGTTTGGTTGGTGTATTGCATTGTTTTAGAGATTGGATTTCACCCAAAACTCACCAAATGACTCCTCCCACCATATTATGATATTCCACAAGTTTTGGCCTCAATCCGATATCAATTGGTCGAAGAAATTGGACAATTCAGGTTCATGCGAAGTTCTTTATGAAATGGTGTGGTTGGTGTATCGCATAGTTTTAGGGATTGGATTTCACTCAAAACCTACCAAATGAATCCTCCCACCATATTACGATGTTCCCCAAGTTTTAGGCGTAATCTGACATCTATTGGTCTATGAAATTGGACAATTCAGGTTCGTACGAAGTTCGTTCTGAAATGGTATGGTTGGTGTATTGCACAGTTTCAGAGATTGGATTTCACTCAAAACACATCAAATGACTCCTCCCACCATATTATGATGTTCCCCAAGTTTTGGAGTCAATCCGATATCGATTGTTCTATGAAATTGGACAATTCAGGTTCGTATGAAGTTCGTTCTAAAATGGAGTGATTTGTGAATTGCATAGTTCTAGAGATTGAATTTCACTCAAAACCTACCAAATGACTCCTCCCATCATATTATGATGGTCCCCAAGTTTTGGACTCAATCCGATATCGATTGGTACATGAAATTTGACAATTCAGGTTCATACGAAGTTTGTTCTGGAATTGAGTGGTTGGTGTATTGTGTAGTTCTACAGATTTGATTTCACTCAAAGCCTACCAAATGACTCCTCCCACCATATTATGATGTTCCCCAAATTTTGGACTCAATCCGATGTCGATTGGTCCAACATATTGGACAATCCAGGTTCGTACGAAGTTCGTTCTGAAATGGAGTGGTTGGTGTATTGCATAGTTTCGGAGATTGGATTTCGCTAAAAACCTACCAAATGACTCCTCCCACCATATTATGTTGTTGCCCAAGTTTTGGGCTCAATCCAATGTCGATTGGTCCAAGAAATTGGACAATTCAGGTTCGCACGATTTTTGTTCTGAAATGGAGTGGTTGGTGTATTGCATAGTTTTAGAGATTGGATTTCACACAAAACTAACCAAATGTCTCCTCCCACCATATTTTGATGTTCCCCAAGTTTTGGACTCAATCCGATATCGATTGGTCCAAGAAATTGGACAATTCAGGTTCGTAACGAAATGGAGTGGTTGGTGAATTGCACAATTCTATAGATTGGATTTCACTCAAAACATACCAAATGACTCCTCCCACCATATTATGATGGTCCCCAAGTTTTGAACTCAATCCGATATCGTTTGGTCCATGAAATTGGACAATTCAAGTTCGTACGAAGTTCATTCTGAAATGTAGTGGTTCGAGTGTTGCGTAGTTCTATAGATTGAATTTCACTCAAAACCTACCAAATGACTCCTCCCACCATGTTATGATGTTCCCCAAGTTTTGGACTTAATCCGACATTGATTGGTTCTAGAAATTGGGCAATTTAGGCTCGTACGAAGTTCGTTCTAAAATGGAGTGGTTGGTGTATTGCATAGTTTTAGAGATTGGATTTCACTCAAAACCCAAATGACTCCTCCCATCATATTATGATGGTCCCCAAGTTTTGGACTCAATCCGATATCGATTGGTGTATTGTGTTGTTCTAGAAATTGGATTTCACTCAAAACCTACCAAATGACTCCTCCCGCCATACTATGATGTTTCCCAAATTTTGGACTCAATCCGATATCGATTGGTCCAACATATTGGACAATTCAGGTTCATACGAAGTTCGTTCTGAAATGGAGTGGTTGCTGTATTGCATAATTTTAGAGATTGGATTTCGCTCAAAAAATACAAAATGACTTCTCCCACCATATTATGATGTTCCCCAAGTTTTGGGCTCAATCCGATATCGATTGGGCCATGAAATTGGACAATTCAGGTTCGTACGATGTTGGTTAAGAAATTGTTTGGTGGGTGTATTGCAGTTTTAGAGATTAGATTTCGCTCAAAAATGCCTCCTCCCACCATATGATGATATTCCCCAAGTGTTGGGCCCAATCCAATATCGATTGGTCCAAGAAATTGGAGAATTCAGGTTCGTACGAAGTTCGTTCTGAAATGGTGTGGTTGTTGTATTGCATAGTTTCAGAGATTGGATTTCACTCAAAACACACCAAATGACGACTCCCACCATATTATGATGTTCCCCAAGTTTTGGACTCAATCCGACATCGATTGGCCTAAGAAACTGGACAATTCAGGTTCATACGATTTTTGTTCTGAAATGGAGTGGTTGGTTTATTCCATAGTTCTAGAGATTGGATGTTCCCCAAGTTTTGTTCTCAATCCGAATCGATTGGTCCACAAAATTGGATAATTCAGGTTCATACGAAGTTCGTTCTGAAATGGAGTGGTTGGAGTGTTACATAGTTCTAAAGCCTGGATTTCACTCAAAACCTACCGAATGACTCCTCCCACCATATTATGATGTTCCCCAAATTTTGGACTGAATCCAATATCGATTGGTTCAAGAAATTGGACAATTTAGGTTCGTATGCAATTCGTTCTGAAATGGAGTGGTTGGTGTATTTCACTCAAAACCTACCAAATAACTACTCCCACCATATTATGATGTTCCCCAAGGTTTGGGCTTAATCCGATATCAATTGGTCCATGAAATTGGACAATTCAGGTTCGTACAAAGTTCATTCTAAAATTGTTTGGCTGGTGTATTGCATAGTTTTAGAGATTGGATTTCACTCACAACCTACCAAATGAATCCTCCCTCCATATTATGATGTTGCCCAAGTTTTGGGCTCAATCCGATATCGATGGGTCCCTGAAATTGGACAGTCCAGGTTCGTACGAAGTTCGTTATGAAATGAAGTGGTTGGTGTATTGCATAGTTCTAGAGATTGATTCTCACTCAAAAATCACCGAATGACTCCTCCCACCATATTATGATGTTGCCCAAGTTTTGGGCTCAATCCGATATCGATGGGTCCCTGAAATTGGACAGTCCAGGTTCGTACGAAGTTCGTTCTGTAATGGAGTGGTGTGTTTATTTTATAGTTTTAGAGATTTGATTTCACTCAGAACCCACCGAATGATTCCTCCCACCATATTATGATGTTCGCCAAGTTTTTTACTGAATCCCATATTTATTGGTCCATGAAATTGGACAATTCAAGTTCGTACGAAGTTTGTTCTGAAATGCAGTGGTTGGTCGATTGCATAGTTTTAGCAATTGGATTTCACTCAAAACTCACCAAATGACTCCTCCCGCCATATTATGATGTTACCTAATTTTTGGACTCAATCCAATATCGATTGGTCCATGAAATAGGACAATTCAGGTTCGTTCGAAGTTCATTTTGTATTGGAGTGGTTGGTGTATTGCATAGTTTTAGCAATTGGATTTCACTCAAAACTCACCGAATGACTCCTCCCGCCATATTATGCTGTCCCCCAAGTTTTGGACTCAATCTAATATCGATTGGTCGACGAAATTGGACAATTCAGGTTCGTACGATTTTCGTTTTGTAATGCAGTGGTTGGTGTATTGCATAGTTTTAGCTATTGGATTTCACTCAAAACTCCCCAAATGACTCCTCCCACCATATTATGATTTTCCCCAAGTTCTGGGCTCAATTCGATATCGATTGGTCCATTAAATTGGACAATTCAGGTTCGTACGATCTTCGTTATGTAATAGAGTAGTTGGTGTATTTCCCAGTTTTAGGAATTGGATTTCACTCGAAACTCGCCAGATGACTCCTCCCACCCTATTATGATGTTCCCCAAGTTTTGGGCTCAATCTGATATCGATTGGTCCATGAAATTGGACGATTCAGGTTTGTAAGATTTTCGTTCTGTTATGGAGTGGTTGGCGTATTGCATAGTTTTAGCAATTGGATTTCAATCAAAAGCCACCAAATGACTCATCCCTCCACCTTATCAGGTTCCCCAAGTTTTGGACTCAATCTGATATCGATTGTTCCTTGAAATTGGACAATTCAGGTTCGTATGATTTTTGTTCTGTAATGGAGTGGTTGGTGTGTGGTATAGTTTTAGCTATTGAATGTCAGTCAAAACTTACGAAATGACTCCTTCCACCATATTATGATGGTCCCCAAGTTTTGAGCTCAATACATTGTGGATTTATCTAAGAAATTGGACAATTCAGGTTCGTACGAAGTTCGTTTTGGAATGGAGTGGTTGGCGTGTTGCAATGTTTTAGCGATTGGATTTCAATCAAAACCCACCAAATTAATGCTCCCGCCACATTACGATGTTCCCCAAGTTTTGGATTGAATTCGATATCTATTGGTCCATGAAATTGCACAATTCAGGTTCGTACGATTTTCGTTCTGCAATGGAGTGGTTGGCGTATTGCTTAGTTTTAACAATTGACTCCTCCCACCATATTATGATGTTGCCCAAATTTTGGGCTCAATCCGATATTAATTGGTCTAAGAAATTGGACAATTTAGGTTCGTACGAAGTTCGTTCTGAAATGGAATGGTTGGTGTATTGCATGGTTCTAGATATTGGATTTCAATCAAATCCCACCAAATGAATGCTCCCACCACATTACGATGTTCCCCAAATTTTGGACTCAATACGATATCGATTGGTCCATGAAATTGGACAATTCAGGTTCGTACGAAGTTCGTTCTGAAATGGAGTGGTTGGTGCATTGCATTGTTCTAGAGATTGGATTTCACTCAAAACCAACCAAATGAATGCTCCCACCATATTATGATGTTCCCCAAATGTTGGACTCAATGCGATATCGATTGGTCCGTGAAATTATACAATTCGGGTTCGTACGATTTTCGTTCTGTAATGGAGTGGTTGGCGTATTGCATAGTTTTAGAAATTGGATTTGACTCAAAACTCATGAAATGACACCTCCCACCATTTTATGATGTTTCCCAAGTTTTGGGCTCAATCCAATTTCTATTGGTCCAAGAAATTGGACAATTCAGTTACGTAGGAAGTAGGTTCTTGAATGGAGTGGTTGGTGTATTGCATAGTTTTAGCAATTGGATTACACTCAAAACTCACCAAATCACTCTTTCCACCATATTATAATGTTCCCCAAGTTTTGGGCTCAATCCGATTTGGATTGGTGTAAGAAATTTGACAATTCAGGTTCGTACAATTTTCGTTCTGTAACGGAGTAGTTGGCGTATTCCATAGTTTTAGCGATTGGATTTCACCCAAAACTTACCAAATGACTCTTTCCACCATATTATGATGTTTCCCAAGTTTTGGACTCAATCCGAAATCGATTGGTCCATGAAATTGGACAATTCAGGTTCGTACGATTTTCGTTCTGTAACGGAGTGGTTGGTGTATTGCATAGTTCTAGCAATTGGATTTCACTAAAAACTCACCAAATGAATCCTCATACCAAATTATGATGTTGCCCAAGTTTTGGGCTCAATCTGATATGGATAGGTTCAGGAAATTAGACAATTCAGGATCGTACGTTGTTCGTTATGTAATAGAGTGGTTGGGGTATTGCATAGTTTTTGCAATTGGATTTCACTCAAAACTCACCAAATGACTCCTCCCACCATATTATGATGTTCCCCCAGTTTTGGGCTCAATCTGATATCGATTGGTCCAGGAAATTGGACAATTCAGGTTTGTATGATTTTCGTTCTGTAATGGAGTGGTTGTTGTATTGCATAGTTTTAGATATTGGATTTCACTCAAAACCCACCAAATGACTCTTTCCACCATATTATGATGTTCCACAAGTTTTGGGCTCAATCCGACATGGATTGGTCAAATAAATAGGACAATTCAGGTTCATACGAAGTTGTTTCTGAAATGGAGTGGTTGGTGTATTGCATAGTTCTACATATTGGATTTCACTCAAAAAGTTCCAAATGACTCCTCCCACCATATTATGATGGTCTTGAAGTTTTGGACTCAATTCGATATTGATTGGTCCATGAAATTGGACTATTCACGTTCGTACGATCTTCGTTCTGTAATGGAGTGGTTGGCGTATTGCATAGTTTTAGCTATTGGATTTCACACAAAACTCACCAAATGTCTCCACCCACCATATTATAATGTTGCCCAAGTTTTGGGCTCAATCCAATATCGATTGGTCCAAGAAAATGGACAATTCAGATTCGTACGAAGTTCGTTATGTAACAGAGTGGTTAGTGTGTTGCATAGTTTTAGGAATTGGATTTCACTCAAAACCCACGAAATGACTCCTCCCACCATATTATGTTGTTCCCCAAGTTTTGGACTCAATCCGATATCGATTGGTCCATGAAATTGGACAGTTCAGGTTCGTACGATTTTTTTCCTGTAATGGAGTGGTTGGTGTATTGCATAGTTTTAGCTATTGGATTTCAGTCAAAACTCACCAAATGACACCTTCCACTATATTATGATGTTCCCCAAGTTTTGGGCTCAATCTGATATGGATTGGTCTAATAAATTGGACAATTCATGTTTGTACGAAGTTCGTTCTGAAATGGAATGGTTGGGGTATTGCATAGTTCTAGAGATTGGATTTCAATCAAAACTCTCCAAATGAATGCTCCCATCATATTATGATGTTCCCCAAGTTTTGGACTCAGCCCGATATCGATTGGTCCCTGAAATTGGACAACTCAGTTTCGTACGATTTTCCTTCTGTAATGGAGTGGTTGGCGTATTGCATTGTTTGAGAGATTGGATTTCACTCAGAACTCAGCAAATGACTCCTGCCACCATATTATGATGTTCCCTAAGTTTTGGGCTCAATCCGATATCGATTGGTCCAAGAAATTGGACAATTCATGTTTTTACGAAGTTCGTACTGTAATGGAGTGGTTGGTGTGTTGCATAGTTTTAGCAATTAGATTTCCTTCAAAACTCATCAAATGAGTCCTTCCACCATATTATGATGTTCCCCAAGTTTTGGGCTCAATCCGATATGGATTGGTCTAATAAATTAGACAATTCATGTTCGTACGAAGCTCATTCTGAAATGGAGTGGTTTGCGTATTGCGTAGTTTTAGCGATTGAATTTCACTCAAAACCCACCAAATGACTCATCCCGCCATATTATGATGTTCCCCAAGTTTTGGACTCTGTTGATGCTCTTTTTGGGAGGTCAACTTAGAGAGAAGTGGATTGTCTTCAGCAGGAAAGAAGGTGAGGACCTTCGGTAAGTGAAGAGCCTGCAAAAGACAAAGTAAGAGAAGCAGTCGTTAAGCTTCAGACACGAGGGTGGTACCGGCCGAAGGCTCTCCGATGCTTAAGTCAGCTAAGAGTGGTAAATTTGGCAGAGTAACAGTAGAAGTGAGAGAAGAGTTACCATTTTTACTTGGGTAATGTTCCCTATTTTAGGGAAGTGAAAGTGGGAGGTTTGCACAAAGTTTTGATGTGGGACTTTGTGCAAGTCGCTGTGGTGGTGACACGTGTCTTAGAGATTAGGTTATGCAGTTAAGAGCTTCGGCAGTCGGGAGCTTCGGTAGGTGTCTAGCACCTCAGAAGAGTGTCTCCCTTCGGCAGGGGAGAAGGCGTCTTTGCCTTGGTGCTAGTCGTTATGTTGGATATGCTCGGTTGATTATGGTGTAAACAGTAGTCCCCCAAGTTCGTAGTCAAGAAGTAACTTCTGGGTTGGGAACTTGTGATATTTTGTGTAATCATGACTGAGCATTCCAGATTCTGTGGGAGCCGTAGGACATTCCCTAGTCCCCCAAGTTGGCAAGCTAGAAGTTGCGTCAACACATGGTAGCTGTGTGAACCTCTAGAACTATTTAGTAGATGGGTACCTGAGTGTCTGGAAAGGAGACAGAAGAATGTATGAGCTGTGTGGCCTGGGGCTGGGCCCTTGAAGCTTCGACAGGGTTGATGTGGGGGGAGCATTGTGTGAGCCCCTTCATTCCTTTTGCATAGCGTCTGCCGTTCGTCAAGACTCTTTTTTTTTTTTTTTTTATTTTTTATTTATAAACAGTTTAGGCCCTCCTGAGCCTTTGGGGCCGATTGTCTCTACCGTTCAGCAATAGGGCCAACAAGGGTTGAGGCCACCTTCGAGCCTCATGGGCCTTCATTAAAGCGTGGCCATGGATCCGGTGAGGCTTCAGCAAGGGCTAGGCATGGGCCCAAGGTAGTCTAGAGCCAAACAATACGGCATCCCAAGATTTGCCGAACGGTAAGGTTGGTTTAAAGAATTCATGGAACCTGTTTGTGCGTTCCGAAGCCAGTGAAAAATTCTTGGAGTCTTCCACACGTGAGTGCCTTCCGGTTTTTAGGTTCGGAAGCAGGTTCGGACTTAGAGCTGGGGTGTTTGGGATCGGGCTCAGGAGCTGGGCTTTGGCACCTGTGGTGCTAGGGTTTGGGAGGAGGGTGGAGTATAAGTAACTCCCTATAGAGATTATTTCCGTGAGTCCTCATATATCCTTTCGACATCGTGGTGGGAAGGAGACCCCTAGGTTGATCACAAGCCTACCATTCGGCAGCTCGGTGTGGGCCTTTCTTCAACAAGAGGGGATCAAGAACTTCTGCAGTAAAGATCTATGGGCACTTCCGCAGCTGTTTCATAGCCCTTGCAGTTCGGCAAGGGAGTTTTTTAGGAATTTTGTTGGATCTTGTTCTGTCTTTGGCAAGAGAGGATCAAGAACTTTGAGCTGGGCCCCACATATACCTTCGGCAAGGAGATTCATTCGCAAGGAGTCAACTTTTTGAAAGGAAGCTGTACGTTCGCTAGCTCATCGGGAGCTTCCGTACAACCTTTGCCGTTCGGCAAGAGAAGATTTTTCGGGGGGTTTGGAGCGTAAGAAATTTTGAGAGGTCTCTCTTTACTTTCAGCAAGGCCCTTGCCGTTCGGCAAGGGTGCTGGGTGTTTGCGAGCGCTCCAAGTTTGGATTTTGGGATTGTGGCTGGGTTTGGCAAGCTGGGAATTGGAGCTGGGCGAATCGGGTTATACTCGGTAAGGCTTTTTGCAAGTCTCCCTTTGCTTCTCCACTGGTCCTGCCGTTTGGCAGGGCTCCCTTTCACTATATTCTGATGACTTTGTTTCTTGTGGGGGTAAACCTTTGGCAGGTGACAAGGACAATTTCGACAAGGTTATTTTGTTGTTCTTGTATCCCCAAAATTTTTCTGTTAGGCCTTCAGTAGGTGCCCTTGGCTTCCTTGTTTCTGCAAGGGCGAATACGGGGCTGGGGCTGGGTAGCCGGGCCAGCTTTGGAGCTGGGCTTCACGATTTAGCCACTTGGTGTGGGCTTTGCCTTGACAAGGTTGACGTAGGTTTTTTGGTGACTTGTCCGGGAGTGTTGAGCCTATTCTTAACAACTAAAATGAGTTATTAAAAACAGCAACTTTAATTCTCGCAAGTGCACGAACCGTTTATATTATAGCTTATGTAAATACGAGGTCGATCCCACGGAGAATGGTAACTTGGTTCCAAGTTAAATTACTTAGAATGCTAGAAAGCATAGAACAAAGAAACTGACTAACTAGCTAAAGGCAAGGTCGAATTCAACAATGCCTCTTGCTAATTACTCAAGGTCTAGGACAGAATCCTAGCACCACACACGCACTCGAAATGGGGGGTTTTGTTGTTGAAATGAAAACAAGAAAGTGAAATGAAAGTGCTCGAAAGTAAACACTGGCAGCAATCAACAAGTTGTGAAACAATGATTGAGAGGTGTTAGAGCCTTGGAATCCACCACTAGTTTTCCTATCCAAGTTATGAATGTATAGAAATTGACTCAAGCTTCATTAACAATAGATTATCGCATACAAGCCTATGGTATCTAGGTGCAGGATGCATGATTCTCCTAAGGCATGTGATTATGCATGGTATCTACACAACACGTGATCTCTAATATGCAACCTAAGCATGGTATCTACTTAGAATAAAGCATACAAGAGTCATTAAGCTCCTTGAGAATATGATAATCACACAAGTCCTAGAACATGGTATCTGTCCTAGTCAACCTATGGTTATTAACCCCTTGAATGATTCTTAGGCCATTCATGTGTTGCTTGTGAAAGGAGAGTAGAATTGGTGAATCTAAACCCCTTCCCAACCTGTGCTAGATGCATAAAATCCTAGTTAGCTACTCCAAGAAAACATACATCAAGCACATAATAAACTGGAGATTAACAACTTGATAATAAAAGCAAGGAAATCAATTAACTATAAAATCATCCATAACATTGAATATTCATGACTAGGGCTTCATCCTAAGCCCTAACTAAATGGATTAGTTAGACATAACTATGAATACAGAAAATAAGAAATACATAGATAGGATAAAGAGAGGAGAAGAACTAGATGATGGTAGCAAGGAAGATCCCAGGACAGCTCCAAGCTCCCTTCTCTCTTTGTGGTGAATCTGAATGTGTGTATGAGAGTAATGGATGAAGTGAATGTGTGTGTCTGCCCTCCTTCTTGAATGAGTGTGCAACTCTCTATTTATAGAGTGCAATTTCGTGCTCCCCTTTGGCTGGTGAAGCACACCTCTCTTAGCTGCTCCCAACTGCTCCAGCTGCCCATACTTGCCAACTGCTCCATCTGACAAATACATGCTTTGGTATGCTTTCTTTATGGAAAGCTTGACTTTTGTTCATCTTTCTGAGCTTCTGAGCTGATTTGACTCCCATGTATGGCTGCCCATGTGTAGCACATGGCTCTAGGGATGTAGCCACATTAAATGTGATGGCAGCCAACATGACATTTCTGTGAACTTGGTTCAGTCTTTGACATGTTGAGGGCTCCAGATTTATCCAATTGGGCTGAAATTTGGATATGTTATAATAGACACCCATTGGAACAACTTCTATCAAGGATGTCTCCTCAGCCGACCTGTGTAAGTTACTGCAATGAGGCCTGCAAGATGACCTACGAAACTGGACTGACAAGGAGTGTGGCACAAATTGGTTTTGTCTTTAAGCTCATATTCCTCTTGTGCCACTCAGCCCTTAACATGCATGAATTGTATCAAATGTCATCCTCTTGCTGTCTTAACCTACAAAGCACACAAACATAGGTAAGAGACTCAAAATAAAGAGAAGCTAACAAAATTACTAAGGAAAGAAGGCATGCAAATGTGTGAAATTATGAGCTTATCAGTGAGGTGTTGAAGCTTCGGTGCAGGTACGCTTCTTCTTTGTGGATGCTTGTTTTTGTTCTGCACGTGCCCTACCGATCGGAATGGCTTGGTGGAGACATTTAACTACTTGTTTTATTGTGTAGTTGGTTAGGTCTTTGGCAAAAGCTAGGACCGTTCCATATTTGGCAAGGATCTTGGTCCTAGGGTCTGGGCATTTCGTTGTGTCATCCTTTGGCAAAGTCAGTAAGGCTTCATCCTTGCGTGCCCCTTGGTGTTTCAGCTCAAGTGGGTTTGGAGCTGGGCCTCACCATTCGCCATTCGGTAGCTGGGCCCTTGGTGAGAACAAGTTTTTGATGAGCCCCTATTTAGTTCTACATGGGCCTTGCCTTTCGGCAAGGCCAGTCCGAGTTTTCATGTGACTTATTTGCCCTTTTTTTGATGTTTAGCAGGATCTGGAGGGAAAGGAGGAGGCTAGGTCCAGAGTGTTTACGCCATTGGAGTGTTGGGCTTTGGTGGTCCTTTGGAAGGTGAACATACTTGAGTCTTGAGAAAAATTTATAGAAAGTGAGAAAGAGAGAAGGAGATTTCCGGCGAAATACCTCGTGGGGGTGCTGTGGCCAAGGTGATTTTCGGCGTCTTATTCGTGGTGGTGCAAACAAGGTTAGACATCATTTCCCTTGAACTTTTGAATTGAAATGTCCTTTTTGGTATGAACATGTTGAAGACTAGGAGGAACACCTTGAATATGAGTATGAACTTGATGAATACCTTGAACATTGATATGAACTTGTTGAATGTATGTTTCGATCCTGCTTGCATGTGCATTAGTTCCTTTTCCTTGTTTCTGCATATTGTAGATGTCTAAAAGTTCTGGTAGAGAAAGTCACGACCCCCCTGCCTTTGGTGGGGATGATACTGAGAGTGAGGAGCCCAACCAATATGTTTGTTCTGAAGATGAGAGTTCCCAGACAGAGGGTGTGGTGGAAGGTGTTATAGAAAGTAGGATGGTAGTGCATGAGGGTGAGGGGGTGAGCCATCAATAGACTCTGGATCAGCTGCATATCGGGAGATGCAGAGGAATTACAAAGTGTTAGAGGCTATAGCTGATCGAGTTCTAGCCTTGCCTTATACACCAGAGGTCTGCTCGAGCAATCAGGCATCATAATCGGGCTCCGTGGGTGTAGCCGTGGCTTCAGCTTCAGAGGGAGTGGACATACGGGTTGGTGTCCCTTTGGCAAGACGGAATACACTTACAGAAGTAAAGTGGGCCGAGCTTCGGACAGATTATAGAGTTCCACCCTATGTGGGCTTGAGGTTACCCACTGCAGCTAATGTGGTTTGATATCCTCCGGAGGGCTCTATGCTGATTTTTACGGATATGTACCAGCATGGCTTCAGACTACCGTTTCATCCTTGGGTGCAGATGATGTTGGCCAAGCTGGGGTATGCGCCGGGGCAATATAATCCCAACTTTTGGATTCTTCTGCATGGGGTTTATATTGCTTGGTGGTTGGCTGGGTTAAGAGAGCCAACATTTGAGCAGTTCATGTACTTGTACTCAATTTCAAAGCAACAGGGAAGCTTTGGCTGGGTACAACCAATTGCCGAAAGGCGAAAAAGAGGGGTTACTTTATTGGTCACAAGCCTTCTACTCAAAAGTCTTGGAAGAACAAGTGGTGCCTGGCTTATGGTGACTGGGAGTGTCCGCCAGGGAAGACCGTCTCCAAACACATTCCTACCCACTTCCAGTCTATAGGTCCTTGGCCCCATCCTTTAAGACTGATTGTTGTTTTGTAGTGTTTTTACCTGCTTTGACTCTTGGTTCCCCATTTTTGCTTGTGCAAGTGTAAATGGTTGAGTAGTATCTAACCTTTGGTGCAAGTTCGGTGAAGTGGGGGCCGATTTCCAAGGAGCAAGATGACAAAGTTGAGAGGGTGTGGTCACTGCTGTCAGAGACCGAGCGTGAGTACAGAAACCTAGTCACCTAGAAGAATCTGTTTGAGTCCAACCTTTTGCAAGGAAGTAAGTACTTGGGTCATCTTCGTTGTTTGTCTTCTGATTCCTTTTTGTAGTTGTGACTAACTTAGCTTTTGATGTGTAGTGGCAGGTGTTATAAAGGGGAGCACGAAGGTGGTGGTGGATATTGATGAGCCCGAGATGCAGAAGCGAGTGAGAGAGTCTCAGGCTAAGAAGGCAGAGAAGGGAGGTGCCCAGCAGGCGACTGGGAAGCGCCCTAGAGATGACGGTGAGGGTCGGGTTGCCAACAAGATGGAAAAGAGGAAGGCATTGGAGGAAGCTCGCCAGAGTGTGATGGGGACGGGGCCGAGGCTTCCTCCTTTTGATCTGCAGGCACCGCCGAAGCTCCCCTTCGGTATTGAGGATGTTTTTGCTGAGGGGGGAAAAGGTGAACTTCTCCTTGCTACGTCAGCAGAAGAAGGAGGTGAACCTGGCCATGCATCGACAGGAGGTTCCCTTGGTGAACGTCTTCCTGGAAGGCGTGGAGAGTGACCCCGAGGCTCGAGGACACAGGCCTCTTCCTTTGCAGATCGGGCCTAGAAGACGATCCTTACCCATGCCTATGTAAGTTATATATTTGTGTGAATTTGTTCTTATCACTCTAGTTTGCTCTGACTGATGATGCTTTGTTTTTGCAGGCCTTTGGCGAGATGTACATCAACATGGCTAAGGCAAATAAGGAAATTCAGAGGCTGAAGAGGTGCAATGAGATGGCCAAGGGCAAGGTAGCGGAGGTGCAGGAGGCCATCCGAGAAAGGAACACCCTGCTGTTGCAAAAGACGGCCATGGCCAAGGAGATGGAAGAACAGAGGCGGTCGAAGGCCGATGAGATAGCTGCTGCCCGAGCCAAAGTGGTCGAGTCGTTTCGAAGTTCAGAGGAGCTGAAAAGTTACATCATGGACCGATTGGTAGATGAGCAGCTTCGTTGGGAAGATAGGCTGGCGAGGTTCAACCCTTCGGTTGAGATCAACTTTGATTAGAGTGGCAAGCCTCCTTCACCTAGTCCCATTACCGATGCCACTGCCATTGTACCAGAGTCAGAGCTGGCCACCGCGGATGCCCCTTCTACCGAGTCCTGAAGGCGTTGCCTTCCTTATGTACTCTAGTTATTTGTTGGAACCCTAAACCCTTCCGAGGTGCCAGACACCTGCCGAAGCTCCCGACTGCGGAACCTAATTTCTCAGACACGTGTCACCACCACAGCAACTTGCACAAAGTCCCACATTGAAACTTTGTGCAAATCTCCCACTTTCACTTCCTTATAAACAAGGAACAGTACCCAAGTAAAAAAGGTAACTCTTCTCTCACTTTTACTGTTACTCTGCCAAATTTACCACTCTTAGCTGACTTAAGCATCGGAGAGCCTTCGGCCGGCACCACACCAGTGTCTGAAGCTTAACGACTGCTTCTCCTACTTTGTCTTCTGCAGGCTCTTCCCTTACCGAAGGTCCTCACCTTCTCTCCTGCCGAAGACAATCCACTTCTCTCTAAATTGACCTCCCGAAAAGAGCATCAACAGACTCAATCCGATATCGATTGGTCCATGAAATTGGACAATTCAAGTTCGTACGATTTTCGATCTGTAATGGATTGGCTGGTGTATTGCATAGTTTTAAAAATTGGACTTCACTCAAAAAGCTCCAAATGACTCCTCCCACCATATTATGATGTTCCCCTAGTTTTGGACTCAATCCGATATCGATTGGTCCATGAAATTGGACAATTCAAGTTTGTACGAAGTTCGTTCTGAAATGGAGTGGTTGGTTTATTGCATAGTTTTAGAGATTGGATTTCACTCAAAACTCTACAAATGACTCCTCCCACCATATTATGATGTTGCCCAAGTTTTGGACCCAATTCGATATAAATTGTTCTAAGAAATTGGACAATTCAGGTTCGTACGTAGTTCGTTATGTAAGAGAGTGGTTGGTGTATTGCGTAGTTTTAGCAATTGGATTTCACTCAAAACTCACCAAATAACTCCATCCGCCATATTATGATGTTCCCCAAGCTTTGACCTCAATCCGATATGGATTGGTCTAAGAAATTGCACAATTCAAGTTCGTACGAAGTTCGTTTTGAAATGGAGTGGTTGGTGTAATGCATAGTTCTAGAGATTGGATTTCACTCAAAACTCAGCAAATGACTCCGCCCACCATATTATGATGTTGCCCAAGTTTTTGGCTCAATCCGATATCGATTGGTCCAAGAAATTGGACAATACAGGTTCGTACGAAGTTCGTTATATAACAGAGTGGTTTGCGTATTGCATAGTTCTAGAGATTGGATTTCACTCAAAACTCACCAAATGACTCCTCCCAAAAGATTATGATGTTCCCCAAGTTTTTGACTCAATTCGATTGGTCCATGAAATTCGACAACTCAGGCTCGTACGATTTTCGTTCTGTAATGGAGTGGTTGGCGTATAGCGTAGTTTTAGCGATTGGATTTCACTCCAAACTCACCAAATGACTCATTTCACAAAATTTTAATGTTCCCCATGTTTTGGACTCAATCCGATATCGATTGGTCCACCAAAATTGTACAATTCAGCTTCGTACAATTTTCGTTCTATAATGGGGTGGATGCCGTATTGCATAGTTGTAGCGATTGGATTTCAATCAAAACTCTCCAAATGACTCCTTCCACCATATTATCATGTTCCCCAAGTTTTGGGCACAATCCGATACGGATTGGTCTAGGAAATTGGACAATTCAGGTTCGTACGAAGTTCGTTCTGAAACGGAGTGGTGGGTGTATTGCATAGTTCTAGAGATTGGATTTCACTCAAAACCGACCGAATGACTCCTCCCACCACATTATGATGTTTCCCAACTTTGGCTCAATCCAATATCGATTGGGTCCAAAAAATTGGACAATTCAGGGTCGTACGAAGTTCGTTCTGTAATAGAGTCGTTAGTGGACTACAGAGTTTTAGCAATTGGATTTCACTCAAAACTCAACAAACGACTCCTTCCACCATATTATGGTGTTCCCCAAGTTTTGGGCTCAATCCGATATCGATTGCATTAAGAAATTAGACAATTCAGGTTCGTACGAAGTTCGTTTTGAAATGGAGTGGTTGGTGTACTGCATAGGTTTAGCAATTAGATTTCACTCAAAACTCAACAAATGATTCCTTCCACCATATTATGATGTTCCCCAAGTTTTGGGCTCAATCCAATATGGATTGATCTAAGAAATTGGACAATTCAGGTTCGTACGAAGTTCGTTATGTAATAGAATTGTTTGGGTACTGCATAATTTTAGCAATTGGATTTCAGTCAAAATTCACCAAATGACTCCTCCCACCATATTATGATGTTCACCAAGTTTTGGGCCCAATCCGAGATGGATTGGTTTAAGAAATTGGACAATTCAGGTTCATACGAAGGTCATTCTGAAATGGAGTGGTTGGTGTATTGCATAGTTTTATCCATTGGATTTCACTCAAAACTCACCAAATAATTCCTTCCACCATATTATGATGTTCCCCAAGTTTTTGCGTCGATCCAATATGGATTGGTCTAAGAAATTGCACAATTCAAGTTCGTACGAAGTTCGTTCTAAAATGGAGTGGATGGTGTATTGCATAGTTCTGGAGATTGGATTTCACTCAAAACTCACCAAATGACTCCTCCTACAATATTATGATGTTCCCCAAGTTTTGGACTCAATCCGATTGGTCCATGAAATTGGACAACTCAGGTTCGTACGACTTTCGTTATGTAATGGAGTGGTTGGCGTATTGCATAGTTTTAGCGATTAGATTTCACTCAAAACTCACCAAATGACTCCTCCCGCCATGTTATGATGTTGCCCAAGTTTTGGGCTTAATCTGATATCGATTGGTCCAACAAATTGGATAATTCAGGTTCGTACGAAGTTCGTTATGTAATAGTGTGGTTGGGGTATTGCATAGTTTTAGCGGTTGGATGTCACTCAAAACTCAACAAATGACTACTTTCACCATATTATGATGTTCCCCAAGTTTTGGGCTCAATCCGAGTTCGATTGGTCCAAGAAATTGGACAATTCAGGTTCGTACAAAGTGCGTTTTGCAGTGGAGTGGTTGGTGTATTGCATAGTTTTAGCAATTGGATTTCAGTCAAAATTCTCCAAATGACTCCTCCCACCATCTTATAATGTTCCCTAAGGTTTGGGCTCAATCCGATATCGATTTGTCCAAGAAATTGGACAATTCAGGTTCGTACGAAGTTCGTTTTCAAATGGAGTGGTTGGTACATTGCATAGTTCTAGAGATTGAATTTCACACAAAGCCCACCAAATGACTCCTCCCACCATCTTATGATGTTCCCCATGTTTTGGACTCCATCCGATATCAATTGGTCCATGGAATTGGACAATTCAGGTTCGTACGATTTTCGTTCTGCAATGGAGTGGTTGGCGTATTGCATAGTTTTAGCGACTGGATTTCACCCAAAACTCACCAAATGACTCCTCCCACCATATTATGATGTTCCACATGTTTTGGGCTCAATCCGATATCGATTGGTGCAAGGAATTGGACAATTCAGGTTCGTACGAAGTTCGTTCTGAAATGGAGTGGTTGGTGTATTGCATAGTTCTAGTGATTGAATTTCACTCAAAACCCACCAAATGACTCCTCCCACCATATTACGATGTTCTCCAAGTTTTGGACTCAATCCGATATCGATTGGTCCAAGAAATCGGACAATTCAGGTTCATACGATTTTCGTTCTATAATGGAGTGGTTGGCATATTGCATAGTTTTGGCGATTGGATTTCAGTCAAAACTCTCCAAATGACTCCTTCCACCACATTATGACGTTCCCCAAGTTTGGGCAAAATCCGATATGGATTGGTCTAAGAAATTGGACAATTCATGATCGTACGAAGTTCGTTCCAAAAAGGAGTGGTTGGCGTATTGCATAGTTTTAGCGATTGGATTTCACCCAAAACTCACCGAATGACTCCTCCGACCATATTATGATTTTTTCCAAGTTTCTGATTCAATCCGATATCAATTGGTCCATGAAATTGGACAATTCAGGTTCGTACGATTTTCATTCTGTAATGGAGTGGTTGGCGTATTGCATAGTTTTAGCGATTGTATTTCACTCAAAACTCACCGAATGACTCCTCCCACCATATTATGATGTTCCCGAAGTTTTGGATTCAATCCGATATCGATTGGTCCATGAAATTGGACAATTCTGCTTCGTACGATTTTCGTTCTGTAATGGGGTGGTTGGCGTATTGCATAGTTTTAGCGATTGGATTTCAGTCAAAACTCTCCAAATCACTCCTTCCCCTATTATGATGTTCCCCAAGTTTTGGGCTCAATCCGATACGGATTAGTCTACGAAATTGGACAATTCAGGTTCATACGAAGTTCGTTCTAAAAAGGAGTGGTGAGTATATTGCATAGTTCTAGAGATTAGATTTCACTCAAAACCCCCCAAATGACTCCTCCCTCCATATTATGATGTTCCCCAACTTTTGGACTCAATCCAATATCAATTGGTCCAAGAAATTGGACAATTCAGGTTCATACGAAGTTCGTTATGTAATAGAGTGGTTGGTGTATTGCATAGTTTTAGCAATTGGTTTTCACTCAAAACTCACCAAATGACTCCTCCCACAATATTATGATGTTCCCCAAGTTTTGGACTCAATCCGATTGGTCCAAGAAATTGAACAATTCAGGTTCGTACGAAGTTCGTTATGTAATAGGGTGGTTGGGGTATTGCATAGTTTTAGCAATTGGATTTTAGTCAAAACTCACCAAATGACTCCTCCCACCATATTATGATGTTCCCCAAGTTTTGGGCTCACTCCGATATCGATTGGTCCAAGAAATTGTTTAATTCAGGTTCGTATGAAGTTCGTTTTGTAATAGAGTGGTTGGGGTATTGCATAGTTTTAGCAATTGGATTTCAGTCAAAACTCACCAAATGACTCCTCCCTCCATATTATGATGTTACCAAAAGACTAAAGCAGAAGCCTCAAATATCCAAGTTAGAAGGCTGGAGGATTTGAAGGTTCCAGCAGCGAAAACGTCAAGGCTTCCAGCACCTGCCCCTACTTGTGCCTGAGACGTATACACATTGCACATAAATAAAAGAAAAAGGGGAGGACACGTCATGCAAAGTCCGGCTCTTTCATAAACGCAGAAGAAGTCGATGCAAAATAATAAAAAAAGTGAAAAGGGGAAGAAACCCATACCAACGATTTTCTTCTCACGAAAATTGGTACCCTTCCAGCAGCTTGTGGAAGAAAGTAAGTCGAAGAAAAGAGAACCCCAGAAAATTGATGTGAACCCTTCTTTGCTAGCACCCACGCTGTAAGCACCCACGTTGCTGCAATAACAAAATAGGTCAAAAGAGGGTTTGGTGCTTGACTGCCAAAAAAAAGGGCAACATTCATGAATGAAAGGAACTCAGCAAATTCCTTAATAAATTCAAGAGAAAGCAAGAGAAAGGGCATACCTTGCTAAAATCCCAAGGGGTGACCTTGAATATACCAAGATGGGGAGCGCAATTGAGGATTTTGGAGGAAAACCCGCATAAAGAGGTCCCTTCCAGCACCGGCGAACAGGCTTCTTCGAAGGGGGAAGGGCTGACGGGGGCGAAATCTACTTGGGCTCTTTCCCAGCGACTGGAGGCAGGTGTTTTCCAGCCGATCTCACTCTCTCACTCAGTTTGAGTTGGCTGGGGGAACGAAGGAAAACGAAGATAAGAGAATAAGGAAGAAGTTGGGTCTGGTGCGTGGAAAGAGGAAGAAAAGGGAAGAGAAAGAAAGAAAATAATAAATAAATAAAAAAGGAGGAAGAAGGCAGTTGGCGTTGGGAAACTGCAAATAATCGCTGGGGGCCAATCTTGACACGCCGTCATTTTGCACGCGGAAGAGGAGAGGTTCTCTACAAATAAAAATCTGATTTTTTGGGTTGGGTTTAATTATTCGGCCCATTCCAGCACATGCCCATGGCCTTTATAATTAAGGAGGCTAATGTTGAGACCCAAAAAAAATCCACGGTTGGGCTCGAATAAATTCCTGGCCCAAAACGACACATTATTCAGAAAAGGCCCAATTTGGAGCACACAAAGATCTGCCATGCACGAGTCACACTCTGCGTGCCATGCCAAATAAATAATCCGTCATGCTAGGAATCGAAATTAAGATTATAAAATGCGTTAGCTCCATGCTAATTATCCCGTCAAAGCATCATAATTAAAAATTAAAAAAAAAACATGTCAAGCAACATGCCATGTCAAGCGGGAAATCATTATGTCACACTCAACCACGCTACAAGCCTAAGTGGGCCCAAGCCACTCAAATGCCCGGGGCTTGCTTGAGTGGGTTATGGTATGGATGGTAATAAGTTGTCATGAGGCCCATTGATGGGCCGAGAAATGGAGATTCCGGGTTGCTTGGGAGCCTCGGAACTCAAGCCCATTTCTTAGACCCAAACATGTGGGTGAGCACAAAAGAGAAAATATCCCAACCAAAATATCCCCACCAAAATAGACCAACCAAAATAGTCCATTAAATTAACCAATGTAGCCCAATACTTGATGAGATTAGCCCATTTGTTTGGTAAGTTGACTTGCTATCTTGGAAGGCCCATACAATTAGAAATGAGAAGCAGCAAAAGCCTCAGCATTTGGTTGAGAGACAAAGCCACGAAAGAAGCTTGGAAGACCACGTGCACAGGGCTGCTGGGAGGGAAGGAACAAGGTTTCAAGCAAAACATCCAAGGGACCAAAAGATATTGGCGCACAAGGAGCCACTCTTCGAACCAGCATGTATACCCATTTCTTTCCTTCATTAGATCTGACCATGAAAGTGGGAAGGAAAGAGAGGAAAAGGGATGGCTGAAAATAGGAGCTCTTCACTAGGGCAGCTGAGGGAAAGGGACCTTGAGCTCCCAAAATCCCTGATTTTGTGCAAATAGGCAGAGGAAGTTTCACCAAGATGGAAAAGTCAAGGGGAGAGGAAAGAAGGAAAGGAAAAGATTTGGCCAAATTAGATAGAAACCATTAGGGTTTCTTCGAAATGGATAGCTTCCAGCAGCTATAAAAGAGGCCTCTTCTACCCAACAAACAACGACAACCAAAAGAGCAAGCTTCCTCTCTTACTTCCAAAACCCAGCAATTTCGTGCTTAGTTCATCTTCTTCCTCCTTAGTTTTCCCTCTTGGCAGATCATTCTGATATCTGACAGAACCTCTGTCGAGCTGCCGAAAAAGTACTTAAGACACCCATTGCCTAGCCTCTCTTCTCTTCTCAATCAAAACCTTCGATAATCCTTTCCTCCTTTTCCTTAGAACCCTTGTTTTTCATAGAAATTCACAGCTTTTCCCCTTTACAGCTAAACTCATGACAACTTTGCTCCCATGCCACAAGCATCTTATGCCAAGCTAAGATTCTACCTGTAAGCACTAAGAATTCATCTGTAAGCAGCCATTATTTTTGTTGGTGAAGGTAACCAAAGTGTTTCCTAAGGCCCTACTGTCCTTTCGAAGCACTCTTGGGGCTTGATTTCTGAGCTCAGGCACAGGGGATAATTTCATCAGTTCGCTTCTTATGGCAGCCCAGCCCATCTGCAGCTACTAGAAGAAAAAAAGCCCCTACATAAATTGGCGACTCTGTTGGGGATTAGGCCATTATCTTCACCGATGCCTCCAAAAAAGAAGACCAGAAGCAACAACATGACTCCCAAGACGGGCAAAGCCATGGTGATTTATGATCAAGGCAAAATGCCACATCTAGAGAAGAAGAACGTGCAAGTGAGGGAACTTTTACCCTCTCAGACCATGTTGCAAATCAAGGCAAAATGCCTCATCTAGAGAAGAAGAACGTGGAAGTGAGGGAGCTTTTACTCTCTCAGACCTTGTTGCAGCCATCCATGCTATGGGGGAAACCCAAAGGGAGATGGCAGAAACGATCAAGGAGCTGAAAAGCTCAGTTGCTAAGCCAAGCGAAGAAAACGAGAGACTTCCACAAGAAGAGTCTGCTGCTGCTAGAAAGGGGTCTGAACAAAAGGGGCCATCTTTTGTCCCCCACAAGACGTCATCGCTATGCTAGAGAAAGAACTAAGTCGAAGCCAGGAGGATTAGAAGTACCTTCCTCAGCCGCCGTATCCATCAAGCTTACCACATGCTGGTGATTATAATCTCTAGCTTCGAGAATTTTCGAAGAGCCTTACCAATTGTGCTTACACATGGTATACGACGTTGGCACCAGGCTCTGTTCGGTCTTGGGAAGATTTGGCAAGTAGGTTCTGTAAGAAGTATTTCCAGCATGAAGAAAGAGTTACCACCACTCAACAACACTCGTCAGAAACATGGGGAGGATCCTGTGGACTTCGTGCGCAAGTTCCAGGACCTGGCCCTGGATTGTTATGACGAAAAGGATGAAGATGCGCTTGTTGAAATTTGCATCAGCAATATTGTGGCAGATTACAGAGTTTATTTGGAGAATATTGGCATCAGCCAATTTTCTCGGTTGCTGGAAGCAGTGAGGAAGACAAGCATGTCTGTCAAGTCGATGGGACAGAGGACTTGGAGGAGCGAGAAGAAGGAGATGCACCAAGTGTTAGCTATAGATTCCAATTGGTGTTTTTAAAAAACGAGGCACCAAATTACAAAAGCGTCGTCTTGTTGAAAAGGTTTTCCTCAGAGGTAAACTCTAAGCCCAAAAACAACTACAGAAGGTATGAATCCATCGACGTAGAAAGTAAAGACGATGGTGTACAACAACAGCGACCATTTTTACTCCGTAATAAACACGACCAAGTTTTCGTATTCGGCGCCGTAGAATTTCAAAAAAATCCACGTCGATATATTACAAAATACCTCCGTATTAAATAAATATACAACGACGGTAAAGATAAATTGATCAACTTATTTTTTTGGCATACTGCGACGGTATCTATAACTCTAACCACATTGGTTTGTTCAATTAACGCCGTATATTTAATTTACCACGTCATCAAGTTAAAATTACCGTCATATTTATTCACTTTATACGTCTAACCTTATATCTAAACCGTCGTCTTAATATTAATTTTTTATACAATTTATTTCTTAGATTTTGGTATCCTACAACAGTCGATCAACATAATGACAAGAATTGAGAATAACCACGACAGTTTATATAGAAAACCGTCAACAGAATCAGATTTTGCTGAGATCCCAAGAGATACAAAATCTTACCAGAGGGAACTCTGTTCCTCATCATAATCGAACCACTAATGACAGGACCCAACCCAAATTCCACTTTGGAATTCGATCCGAACCCTATGCGTGTCCGACACTTGGCGGATGCCAGGCACAAATGACCTATTTGCCCTTCCATTCAAATATAGTTTATCTCAAGTTTGACTTCTGCCGAAAATTCGGCATAGTCTCCTCTGTAAATTGAACATTTCCCAAAATTTCTACCTGTCAACAAACATTTATAATTTCTCAAGCATTCAGCATATATCAATTTATATCCAAGAAATTAAGCATCACAACATTCTGGCCTCCGACCTCAATGAAACGAATAAATCATTCTGCTAGCCACATTAAATTCAATCTCTTAAACCATTCCCAGAACAATGTTATATTTCACTATAACTTAGCTGGACTACCTTTAATTACTTGATCTCGTGGCTGCACCTAGAACCCTAAGTTGCCTACGTACCCTTAATAAGGGATCAAGCCACACGTAGTTCTCATTTTTCTGTTCCAAGCTTCTTGGCATTACTCACATGGCAATATCTATATTTAAATGAAGAAATAAAAGCATTTACATTCAGGTAATCTCACTTGGAAAGCCATAACTATTAATTCCTCGTGACACCATTGGTGACACATCCTGCTCTGTAATCCTCCCGGACTCAGGAGACATCTGGTCAACCTGATCCGCAATCCTCACTCCCACAGTCCGGATATCTCTAAGATTCATGGGGCAGAATATGCTAGAAAAACTTGAGCTATTTAATACTATATAAAATAATACAAGATAAGGATAAGTAAACATAATAAAATAAAACAAATTAAAATAAGTTAAAGATTTATAAGCTCCAAAGACCCTTGTATCGAACTCATGTAAGGTTCCTAAATTAGTTAGAATATATATATATATCCGTCTTTCTCTTGTGAAATAAATGTATCCATTAAGAAAATAACAGTAACCGTATAAAATCCTCAATTTTAATTTAAAAACATCTTAAAGCTTAAATTCTCTCTACCTAGGCGTACCCCCATTTCCTGATCCATCAATTCCAAATGTTCCATCAATTCCATTATTACCGTCAATTCCATTATTAATCCGTCAATTCCATCCTCGCAGGCCTCGAAAACACAAACTTAACCGAGCCGCGCCCTCCCAGGTCTCGGAAACACAAAGTTAACCGAGCCGCGCCCTCGCAGGTCCCGAAAATACTAGGTTAACCGAGCCGCGCCCTCGCAGGTCCCGAAAATACTAGGTTAACCGAGCCGCGTCCTCGCAAGCCTTAGGGGACCATTAGTCAACCTGAGCCGCATTCCTCGCACCACACGGTTCAGGCGTCCCCGAAACTTGTGGGGCAGTGTCATAAATGACAAATTCGTTTCCAAAAGCAACTAAGGGGTACTCTTGAGGTGGGTTTGAAAACCATATTCTGAAACTTATCTAGAAGTTCCTCTTGTTTCACAAACCTTGCTTATATTCTCTTCTCAATTTTCCAGAAATCAATTCTCAATATTGCATAATCTCCAATCATCGAAAATATCCTTTAGGTTTACCATCAGATACAATAATACACCTCCAAATACAAAATAACATAAATATATATAATTTAGCAATCCATATATATACAATCATATATACTCACTCCATAGTCATATAATTTCATAATAAGTGATATGGTAATCAAATCCATGAAATTAATGCCATTACTAACCAATGAACACTCACACATGTTTTCACATGAATCCCATAAAATACTGTATTCCATAATCATATAAATCCGTAATAGAGTACATGTACGAGTCTCAGGACCAATCCTATGCCCATTTAAACCTTTCGGATGATTGGAACGGTCTAAGAAGACCCAAGACCTGATAAGCAATAAATTTCCCAAAAAGTCAACCCAAAACACCATGGAGTCCACAACCTCAAAATCCGGATCCGAGAGTTCCTAGAGGTTCTAACATGCCTAGGACATATGTCCCAAGAGTTAGGTCTTGATCAGACGGTCGGATTGATCACGATCGCACGATCGGATGGTTACTGTAACCCTAAACCTAGGGTTGGCATTTTCGGAGTATCCACGACTCCGATTTGCGATCCGTAAGATTCTAAACGATCCTGAGAATACCTAGATTAACATATATGAAATTGACTACGATCCAACGGCTCAAACGTGTTGAACCCGGAAGTCGCACAATATGTGAGATCCGATCGGGGCTCAAACGTTGTCCGAATTGAGATCCGCGAACTCCTACACGCTCGTGAGGACAAAGAGATTATTTTAGGACCGAATGTAACTTCACTACGCTACCCACGCAGCGAGATAAACTCCAAACCGCTGGCCAAGATTCCTACCCTAGGTCCAGGACATCAATTAGAGTCACTTTTGTTCTTGGACCAAGGCCAAAAACTAACCGGAACTAGCCGGAACGAAGCCGAAACCGTCAGCATAATATGGGTATATGGAACAATTTGTAAAACTTCAAAATCGATCTTTAATACCTACATAAATGGATAGAGCACGAAGAGTAGATGAAGTTTCATACCTGGCTCGACGGATTTCGTGGCCAGAGTCGCCGGAAAATACAAAAATATCGCCGGAAAAGCCTAACCATTCCTTAACTTCAATTCGAACTCATCATTAGCCAATTAGATCGGATCTTAGGTGGGTTTTGTAGAGGAGGACGAGATGAACACTTTTCGTGAAGGTGGCGTGGCCATCCGGTGAACGACGATGTCGATTTTGTGGCTTGGAAGTCGAACAGTCATTGTTGCTACAGTGACTGTCGAAAAATAAAGAAGAAAAAAAATGGCTGCAGCTACTCGGGGAGGAAGAAGGAGAGAAAAATAAAAGGGTTAATTGTTTTATTAGTCCCTGAACTTAGACCCGATTTGCATTTGAGTACCTCAATTTCCAAAATGGTTCCCGTGGTCCTTTAACTTCACTTTTGCTAGGACAAATGGTCCTGCCATCAATTTTGTTAACTTTTTCTGTTAAATGCAGGAGAAAAATGGTATTTTTATGTTAAAACCAAAAAAATGAATAGAAAATCATATCTTTAAAATAGCAATAAAAGAAAATCAAATAAAAAACCAACCAAAAAAAAAAAAGATAAATCAAGTTTGGGGGAGTAGAAATCGGGATAGAAGGGGAGAGTGAGGGTTTAGTTTTAATTTTTTTTAATTTTTCAATTTTTTATTCATATTTTAATCAATTTTGATATAAAAATACCATTTTGCCCCTGCATTTAACAAAAAAAATAACAAAATTGACGGTAGGACCATTTGTCCTAATAAAACTGAAGTTGACGGACCACGGGAACCATTTTTGAAATTGAGGTACTCAAATGCAAATTGGGTCTAAGTTCAGGGACTAATAAAACGATTAACCCAAAATAAAAAGAGTTCGGGACTGTAGTGGGTACTGTAGCAATAAGAAATTTAAAAATTCTCTTTATGTCTTTTTCGTTTCTAGACCTTTTCTCCTTCGTTACAACTCGGAATTGGGAGTGCCGCATGTCTACGAAGTCGTATCGTCGAGCTCTACGCAATGGTACCATTCAAATCCCCAAATTCCTTCCGGGTCAAAGAGTTAACTTTAAACCTAATAAAATATTCTAGGAGTATAATTGTCTTTTTTCAGAATAAATTATTGATTAAAAATTAATTAAAGACCGGGTTGTTACAACCAATGTGAGAGAAAGACCATATTTTAGATGTTGATGACGTTTGTGTTTTTGTGTCTTTCAGATACACAAGCACATACGCATCAACATCCAAAATATTTGCCTCTAAAATTTGACGACGGCAGCCACAGATTTGCATTCAAAGAGACAATTTTTTGGAAGTTGATGATGTGTGTGTGCTTGTGTCTTTCAGATACACAAACACACACACATCAACAACCAAACAATTTGACTCTAAAATTTGACGATGGCAGCCACATATTTGCATTCAGAGAGACAATTTTTTGGCAGTTGATGATGTGTGTGTATTTGTGTCTTTCAGATACACAAACGCACACACACATCAACATCCAAACAATTGCCTCTAAAATTTGACAACAGCAGCCACAGATTTGCATTCAGAGAGACAATTTTTTGGAAGTTGATGATGTGTGTGTGTTTGTGTCTTTCAGATACACAAACGCACACACACATCAACATCCAAACAATTGCCTCCTAACAGGTGAGACAGAGCCAAGGGCAAGAAGAAGTTGGAACCCTAATTGAAAATTGAAACTGAAAGAACTCATGAAAAAAACTCAATTTATAAATAAATAAAAAATTTAACATCCACGTCGGTTATATTACACCTACCGCCGTTTAACAGAAGGAATCTATGTCGGTTCGTACCAACCCTCTAACCGTATAAAATATTAACCACGTCGGTTCTATTAGTTTAACGACGTAGTAAAGACATATTAGGGCGGTTTTTTAGAGACACCACGACCCAAATAACTAAAATGCGTCGTCTTATTCTCAGACCGAAAAACCAACTACAAAATCTATTAAGTAACTGACGTAGAAAGTAAAGACGTCGGTACTGATAAACTTACCGACTTATTATTTAAAATATACTACGACGACATCTATAACGCTGCTGACGCATAAGGTAAACTAACCACGTCAGAAAAGTGTGTGTCGTTTAATATTTGTTACCAGAGCGTAAACTACATATTTACCACCGTGTAAAACAATTTACTAGGGCGGTTGTCATTAATAGCGTCCTGTTATGAAACGGTTTGTTAATATTTTAAAGTTTTTGCCTTTCTTGACCTACACTTATACTGTTTTCAAACCCGAGAAAAAATTTCACGATGTCCTCATTTTTACTTCCCAAAGCGCCGTGTCTGAATCTCATCAGCTTCCTCTCCTCTTTGTCTTCGTCCCTGAAAAATAATTTTTGTTCCTGTTTTGCAACTCCAAGTGAAAACTTTCATTGCAAGCAAAAGGTAAGCATTTCTCATCTTTGTTCCTGTTTGCATATGCATCTAATCTGTTTTGCATTTCTCATCTTTGTTCCTGTTCATGCGAAAATCATTTTACTTTTTGGATAAAATCTACTGACAAAGAACAAAGTGTCATTGACCACGATGATAAAATCTATATTTTACGTCGTTTGTAATGTAAAACCACGACGTTTTCTTACAACCATCGTGAAAATTCAAAATTTACGTCGTTTTACTTTCAAACCATGTCGGCAGTTAACTACCATCGTTATATAAATCTTATTGCGTCAGTTGTTTTTATATTCCGTCGTATGAAATTTTATACTACGTCGTTTTTTTATTGACTTTTATTTTATTTTTTCTCTACTTGCAGGTATGATTTCTCTGTAACCATGGTTTCTCAAGCACCAAGTAAGGATTCTAGCTTGAACAAAAATAAATGGAAGGAGCTTAAAGTTTCAAAACCTCAAACCAAGCCCTCGAAGAAGATGAAATTTGTTTCATCTGCTGAGACAGAACTAGGCAGCACGACAACATTTTCTGAGGAACCAAAGTCTAGTCGTGGTATAAATACAACGCCCCGTGTTGTGAAGAGAAAATTGCAGAAAATCAAGCCATTTATTGAATACAACAAAAGGGGGAAACCATATGGCCCTGCACATACTGAGATGCAGTCCTACATTAGTGTGCTGGCACGGTCCAGAGTCCCAATTGTGGACAAGAAATGGACTGAAATCCCCAAGGATATAAAAGAGCAGATTTGGGAAGCCATTGACATGGCTTATGTGGTAGGGCAAGGGGGTAAAAAAATGGTGTTATCATCTGCTGGCAAGAAATGGAAGGATTTCAAGTCTACATTAATGAGGCATCATATCCTTCCATTCATCAATGAGAAGGAGAAGTTAAGACAACCCCTAAATTATATAAATTCATAGAGAAAGCAGACTGGGATGCCTTTGTAGCTTCAAGGTTATCCGAACAATTTGAGTCTGTCCATGCTAAACAAGCACAGAGGAGAGAGAAATGCGAGTACAATCATCGATTGTCTCGAAAAGGATATGTTGGTTTGGAAGATGATTTGGAAGAAAGAATGCCAGGGGTAGAAATTGATTGATCTACCCTGTGGAAGAAAGCTAGAGAAGACAAATACAGTAACATCCCCGATCCAAAGGTTGCGGAGAAAGCAAAATTAATTGTAAGCCTAAATTCACTTCACTCTGTTTTAAATTTGTATTAAACTGCATTGGAATTTTAATGGAACTAACTTTCTGTTTTTATTGACTTTAATGTGTCTTTGTGTTAATTAGGATGAATTGCAAAAACAAGTCAGTGAAGGTACTCTTACTGTCTCTGGAAGTAATGATGTGTTGACTATGGCTTTGGGTACCAATCATCCAGGGAGAGTTAGAGGTGTTGGGGCTGAGATTTCCACTGGGCAATACATCAATTTACCTAGACAACAGAGGGTAAAGTTTGCCGATCAATTAAAGGAAAGTGTAAGAGATGTGCTTAAAGAAGAGACCTTGAAGATGGAGGCTAGAACCAAGCAATTGGTAGAAGCTGAGAGGGAGAATTTGCTGAATCAGCTGCACCAACTAATTCCAAATTTTGATCCAAGCGTGCTGAAACTGACAACTATCCAAGGCCCTGAGCAAAGTCCCAAAAATCCAATGTCAGATAAAGCAAGCTGCTCTGGGGCGCTGGATGTTAGAGCCCTCAATTTTGAGGATGATAATGCCAAAGATGGAGAAAAGCAACAAGAAATGGTAACTTCTATGAACTCTGCATACTACTTTTGAAAACCAATTAGACGTCGTTATCTTAATTACAGACGTTAGAAACAACCCACAACGACGTCTTTTATTTACCGTCATCTCAATTTAAATTAGACGGCGTTTTCTTTTATTAACCGTCGTGTGTATTCCTTACCACGACGGTACGTTTGTGCAATATTTCATTTTGTACAAGCTGTCTTATCTATCTTTCTTTATTTCTTAAAACAGAAATCCAAGGATGCAGAACAGCAAGATGAAATGGTAAATTCTCTGATATTTGAAATTCTTTCTTATTTGGAATTACATTTGCGTCGCTGGGTTCAATATCGTCGTTAGATATGACATAAGATGTCGTTTTTTGGTTAATGACATATTAAATACCACACCACGTCTGTTTTTTTAATATGACGTCGTCGTCATTTAAATACCACGACGGTATGGGGGATTTAGAGTTTGCCTTTTTTTTCTTTTCAATCTTTCTTCACTCAATCTGTCCCGCTCTCTATTTCTCTCTCTCTCTCTTTATCTGCAATTGATGTTATCTGCATTTCTGCTAACGCATGCTTTTAAGTTTGTAATTGCATTTGTTAATTTTAGAGGGCTCTGTTTTATACCGACGTGATAAAATCATAAGACAACAGTTTTTACTTACCGTCGTTTTAACTTCATATTACGTCTGTTTTTTAAATAAACTGTCGTTGGAATTCTAATACCACAACGGTAATGTGGATTCAGATAGTGTCATTTTTTTTTTTCAATCTTTCTTCACTCACTCTCTCTCTCTCTCTCTCTCTCTCTCTCTCTCTCTCTCTCTCTCTCTCTATCTGCATTTCATGTTATTTTTATTTCTGCTAAAGCATGCTTTTAAGTTGATATTGGCAATTGTTAATTTTCTAGGTTTCTGTTTTCTACCGACGTAATTGATATATACGACGATAGTTTTCACTTAACGTCGTGGTTATTTAATTTACACGTGTTTTTGTCTCTTCCCAATCGTTTTTATCTCAATTACCACGACGTTTAAGTTTGTGTAGTTTACTCTATGATCCACATCAAGACCACTTATCCAAAATTTAGGAAGAGAACAAAGTGGTTGCAAGATAAGCACAATAGCACTTTCATTCAATTGCTACACTTTAAGGTATATATGTTATTGAATGACATATTGAACTTTTAATTTTCTTCCTTTCTATATGTTAGGTTGAACAAAGATATATATGATTAATTTGCAGGTTCAAAGTGAACTTAATGGGGAAGAGCATAATGGCATATAAGAAAATTTGAGGTGGCTAGCAGGTGGTCCAAGCATGGCAGTGCCATCATATAGGAGCTATCTTATTAATGGTGTTAAATTTAACACCAAGGCACAAGATGATGTGCGAACTGTCCAAAATAGTGGAGTTTATTTACTTGCACATACTATGCAAGTTGCTAGTGCCAAGGATAAAAACCCTATTGTCTCCAATATGGGTTTTTATGGTGTTATTCAAGAAATTTAGGACCTTGACTACCAAAAGTTTAGAATCCCAGTCTTGAGTGTGATTGGATAGATAACACTTTGTGCCTTGTAATCGACGAACTTGGATTTACCCTTGTAGATTTGAGTAAAATTTGACATAGGAATGACCAATTTGTTATGGCTTCTCAAGTCAAACAAGTATTTTATGTTGACAACCCAATGCATTGTGGTTGGTCGGTAGTGCTATCAATGCCTAATAGAAATAATGATGTTATTGGTGATGATGTGCTAGGTGATATTAGAATTGAGTGTGAGCCATTTACTAGAGAGATACCAAATGTTGACACATTTGATGACCAAGTGGGTGAGTTTGGGAGTGAAAATATTAGAGATGGGTGTGAAGATATATGGATTGATTGATTGTTGTAATGTATGACATTAGTTATTCGGTTAATTGTATGACATTAATTAATAACTTTGTACATCATTTTAATTCTGATAACATTTTCATTATGCAGGCTTTGGGCAGGACAAATGAAATTTTTTTTACAACTGGGTTAAAGGTGAAAAGTACGATGGGCCAGTAAAAAAACTTGGAAACACATACGTCTAAAATAAAACCAACATCGGGTTTTAAAAGGCAAACGACCGTAAACCAAAAAAACCGACATCTGAAACTGAAAACACATCGGTTTATTCCAACTACAAAACAAAGATCGTCGTATATTCCTGAATAACACGACGGTGTACTACTCCAACGACGATTTTGTTAAACACTACTTCAATGCTTAAAAGCAACCATCGTCTAAAGAGGGAAATAAAGGCAGTTCAGTTCCTTTTACTGTCGTGACAGATGTTCTGCACGTCAGCTAGTCTAAAGCAACTGACATCTCAGAGAATACACACGTCAAGGAGGGTTAAACAAGCGAATTTTAAAAGGACAACCACGTCATCATGTATTCAAAACCAACATGGTAAGTAATTACAATGTCACGTAGTTGGATCTCATGACGTAGTGGAAAAATTAACCACGTCCTTTGTTTTAACTCCTCCGATGTTGAATATGTAATCCACTTTGGTTCTTTTCCTGTCCACACCTTCAATATTACTAATAACGTCAACCTTTGACAACAGCTGTCGTGGGTACGATTTGTTACGTCGGAATTAAGTAATATTGTGTCATTTTAAATATGTCAGACATCGGTTCTTCAGCAAAAGCGACGGCTAACTCTGTTAAAGGGTCTTCTTTGTATAATTTAAACGACTATTCTCACAAGAAACATACGTGGAATAATGTTAAAACGTCAGTCTTCTCCTACTCAGCGACGTGGATAATCACCTAAGCGACGGTTCTGCCAGATGCGGGACATGGTTAACTCATTTTATGGCCGTTATGAGCAACAACTGACATGTAATATTCTTTAAACATCTATTGGTTTGTGTGAGCGTCGTCTTTTATTTTTTAGATGTCAGTGTCTTTGTTTATTTAACGTAGTATATTTTAACCACGACAGTTTCTAGGTTATCCAAGTCTTTTTTCCTTCAATTAGGGACATGGATAATTATTTGCACGTTAGTTCTTCTTTTGATCTTGACATGTAACAGTCTTTAGACGTCTCACTTTCATAAAACTGTCGTCTAATGTTGTCGAATATTTCATTTTAGGCAAAATATATAGTAATTACACATCGCTTCAAAATAGTTTTTGGACATTGAATGTGTTAACAACGTCGATTAATAGCCGTCGTTGTTTTATGTATAAAAGATGGCGGTCGATTGCACGACGGTTTGAAAACCTTCTAGACGATGGTGGTTTCCCGTCATCTATTTTGATTTTTGTAGTAGTGATAGTTTTAAGGGTTGAATTTCAATAAAAACTTACCACATGAGTCCTCCCACCATATTATGATGTTGCTCAAGTTTTGGTCCCGATCCAAAATCAATTTGTCAAAGAAATTGGACACTTCAGGTTCATTCGAAGTTCGTGCGAAGTTCGTACCGTGGTGGGAACATTGCATAGTTTTAGGGGTTGGATTTCAATAATAACTTACCACATGAGTCCTCCCACCATATTATGACGCTGATCAAGTTTTGAGCCCGATCCAAAATCAATTGGTCAAAGAAATTGGACACTTCAAGTTCGTACGAAGTTTGTGACGTGGCTAGGACATTGCATAGATTTAGTGGTTGGATTTCAATAAAAATATAAACATGAATCCTCCCATAGTATTATGATGTTACGTACGTTTTGGGCCCGATCCGAAATCAATTGGTCAAAGAAATTGGACACTTTCAGTTCATACGAAGTTCGTGCCGTGGCTGGGACATTGCACAGATTTAGTGGTTGGATTTCAATAAAAACATAAACATGAGTCCTCCCACAGTATTATGATGTTACGTACGTTTTGGGCCCGAACCAAAATCAATTGGTCAAAGAAATTGAACATTTCAAGTTCGTGCAAAGTTCGTACCGTGGCTAGGACATTGCATAGTCTTAGTGGTTGGATTTCAATAAAAACATAAACATGAGTCATCCCACAGCATTATGATATTATGTATGTTTTGGGCCTGATCCAAAATCAATTGGTCAAAGAAATTGGACACTTTAAATTCATACGTGTGAATCATACCCCGGTTGGAACATTGCATAGTTTTAGTGGTTGGATTTCAATAAAAACTTACCACATGAGTCCTCCCACCATATTATGATGTTGCCCAAGTTTTAGGCCCAATCCGAAATCAATTAGTCAAAGAAATTGGACACTTCAAGTTTGTTCGAAGTTTGTGTGAATCGTACCCTGGTTGGACTATTGCATAGTTTTAGTGGTTGAATTTCATTAAAAACTTACTACATGAGTCCTCCCACCATATTATGATGTTGCCCAAGTTTTGGGCCCGATCCCAAATCAATTGGTCAAAGAAATTGCACACTTCAAATTCGTATGAAGTTCATACTGTGGTTGGAACATTGCATAGTTTTAGTGGTTGGATTTCAACAAAAACTTACCACATGAGTCCTCCCACCATATTATGATGTTATCCAAGTTTTGGGCCCGATCCGAAATCAATTGGTCAAAGAAATTGGACACTTCAATTTTGTGCGAACTTCGTACCATGGTTGGAACATTGCATAGTTTTACCAGTTGGATTTCAATAAAAACTTACCACATGAGTCCTCCCATCATATTATATTGTGTCCCAAGTTTAAGGCCCGATTCGGAATCAATTTGTCAAAGAAATTGGACACTTCAGGTTCGTACGAAGTTCGTGCGAAGTTCGTACCGTGGTTGGAACATTGCATAGTTTTACTAGTTGGATTTCAATAAAAACTTACCACATGAGTCCTTCCACCATATAATGATGTTGCCCATGTTTTAGGCTTGATCCGAAATCAATTGGTCAAAGAAATTGGACACTTAAAGTTCGTACGAAGTTTGTCCGAAGTTCGTACTGTTGTGGGAACATTGCATAGTTTTAGTGGTTGGATTTCAATAAAAACTTATCACATGAGTCCTCCCACCATATTATGATGTGGCCCAAGTTTTGGTTCCGATCTAAAATCAATTGGTCAAAAAAATTGGACACTTCAAGTTAGTACGAAGTTTGTACCATGGTTCGAACATTGCATAGTTTTAGTGGTTCGATTTCAATAAACACTTACCACATGAGTCCTCCCACCATATTTTGATGTTACCCAAGTTTTGGGCCTGATCCAAAATCAATTGGTCAAAGAAATTGGACACTTCAAGTTCATTCGAAGTTCGTGCGAAGTTCGTACCGTGGTGGGAACATTGCAAAGTTTTAGGGGCTGGATTTCAATAAAAACTTACCACATGAGTCCTCCCACCATATTATGATGTTGCCCAAGTTTTGGGCCCGTTTCAAATCAATTGGTCAATGAAATTGGACACTTCAAGTTCATTAGAAGTTCGTACGAAGTTCGTACCTTGGTGGGAACATTGCATAGTTTTAGGGGTTGGATTTAACTAAAAACTTACCACATGAGTCCTCCCACCATATTATGATATTGCCTAAGTTTTGGGGCTGATCTGAAATCAATTGGTCAAAGAAATTGGACACTTCATGTTCATATGAAGTTCGTGCGAAGTTCGTACTGTGGATGGAACATTGCATAGTTTTAGTATTTGGATTTCATTAAAAACTTACCACATGAGTCCTCCCACCATATTTTGATGTTGCCCAAATTTTGGGCCCGATTCGAAATCAATTGGTCAATGAAATTGGACACTTCAAGTTTATTCGAAGTTCGTGCGAAGTTCGTACCGTGGTGTGAACATTGCATAGTTTTAGGGGTTGTATTTAAATAAAAACTTACCACATGAGTCCTCCCACCATATTATGATGTTGCCCAAGTTTTGGGCCCGATCTGAAATCCATTGGTCAAAGAAATTGGACACTTCAAGTTCGTACAAAGTTCGTACCGTGGTTGGAACATTGCATAGTTTTAGTGGTTGGATTTCAATAAAAACTTACCACATGAGTCCTCCCACCATATTATGTTCTTACGCAAGTTTTGGGCCCGATTTGAAATCAATTGGTCAAAGAAATTGGACACTTAATATGCTATCGCGAGCGATCCGACCGTTCAATTCGAACCAAACTTGTAGGGCATGTTTTGTAAAGTGTGTTGAACTTACAGGAACTTTCAGATTGGTAATCGGAGGTCGTGGACCACTTTGGGAATTTAATAGCTTATTGAACCTTGGGTCTTTTCAAACCATTCCTCCTGTCAAAAATGTTTAAAATGGGCTTAGGAACCTTCGTAAGTTATGTACACGCACTTTTGAGGCCAGGGGTAAGGGTTTTGATTAAACATCTATGGTTGAGGAATCTTATTAATTAAATATTTTAATTGCTTAAATAGGTACTCGGGCTTCATTTAACCCACAGGAAGAACCCTCAAAGGGTCAAGCTAGCTCGGACGCTCAGTGACTGGACTGTTTTTTTTCTAAACAAATTTTACGCAATTAAAGTTTTATTCAATGATCATGAATGAATTATTATGAGTTTTACTTTCCAAGCATAAATATTTGAAATATTTTTATTAAATTATGTTTATGTTTAAAGGTTAATGGCTTGGAAAGTATGAAAGGAAGTGATAACTAGACTAAAGAATTTATTAAGAAATAGTAGTATAATTTTTCCATGAAAGGTTTTTAAACCACCATAAGTACCCAAAGTGTTGCCTTCGGATAAAATGTAGCCTTCGTATAAATTGTTGCCTTCAATTATAATGATGTCTACGGACATTCTACTTGCATTCAGTTGAGTTAGCACGCGTTTGACATTTGCCCCACTCCGGACCGGGAGGAGCGAGGATGCGGCTCAGGTTGACTATGTGTCCCCTGAGTCTTGCGAAGAATGCGGATCGGGTTGACTTTGTGTCACTGAGGCCTGCGAGGTGACACATGGAATTGACGGTATAATGTGGGAAATGAATATAAAGATCATGGAATTGACGGATATATGATGGGTACACCTAGGTAGGAAAGAGATTATTTCTTTACAATGCTTTCCAAAAGGTTTTGATAATTCGATTGAATGCGTGATTAGTTATATGTATATAAATATGCATGTCTTGATTCTTGTACGAATATAGAACATGAATAGAATCGAATTTTCTAAATGTTTTAACATTGGGGTTAGTATGTTAATATCCTTTTTTTTTTTTCCAAAACTTTATTTTTGTCCACTCACACTTTTAAATGTTTTGTGCCCCCAGGCAGTAGTCGTGTACCAGACCACCATCACAAGGTAGCCATCACTCATCCTTGCTTCTCTTTCTCTATGTAGGATGTTTCCTTGCAACTATGTTACTTTGTAAAATTTCTAGAGCAGTTTTGCTCTAACATTGCCCTAGGTTTTCTGTAAGGCCTGAGGCCATAAAGTTCTATTGTTGGATTGCTTGAATTCAAACTTGATGCATGCTGAACGGTTGAGGTTATAAATTGCTTTGCTTACAGGTGTAAAATTTTGGGAAACGAGAATTTACAGGGGAGACTCAGTTGAATTTTCGGCAAAAGTCAAACTTGAAGTAAATTTTGGTTTTTGTTAGAAGGCAATTTGGTCAAGTGTGGCTGGCACCTGTCAGGTGTCAGACACGCACAGGGTTCGACTCGGATTCCAAAGTGGAATTTGGGTCAGGTCTTGTCATCAAATTCATAAGAAGTTCGTCCCGTAATTGGAATGGTTGTTGCATTGCATAGTTTCATTGATTGGATTTCACTCAAAACTCACTAAATCACTCCTCCTACCATATTATGATGTTGCCTAAATTTTGGGCTCGATCTGAAATTAATTGGTCAAAGAAATTGGACACTTCAAGTTTGTACGAAGTTTGTACCGTAAATGAAGTGGTCCGCGCATTGCATAGTTTTAGTGATTGGATTTCATTCAAAACTCAACAAATAACTCATCCCATCATATTATCATGTTACCCAAATTTTGGGCTCGATCCGAAATCAATTGGTCAAAGAAATTGGACACTTCAAGTTCATACGAAGTTCGTATCGTAAATGTGGTGGTCGGTGCATTGCATAGGTTTAGTGATTGGTTTCACTCAAAACTAACCAAATGACTCATCCCACCATATTATGAAGTTGCCCAAATTTTGGACTCGATCCGAACTCAAATGGCCAAAGAAATTGGACACTTCAAGTTCGTACGAAGTTCGTACTGTAAATGAAGTGGTTGCAGGATTGCATTTCCAAGCTATCATCAATTATCAATATGCATAAACATTTAAAATCAACTCAACCCAAATCTGCACAATAAAACATAAATATATCATGCTTGGAAAGTAAAAGCGATAGAATAATAATTCGTAAATATTTAATAAAACTATATTAAAACCAACAACCATATCACAAACGCCTCCTAACCAATTGGTCCTGATCGGGCAGACTAGGCCCACCATCTAGGTCAGCTAGGCCCGCGGGGCCATTACCTCTAATCTCTGATTCGAAAGTTCCTATACGTCCACAACAGTCCACCAGTTAGGTCCCAAAAGTTTCACCCAGATCCGACGGTTGGATCAACATCAAGCACTCGATAATCGATAAACTAGACCTAGAATCATTGATCCGGAAGATTAGAATGTCTAATTCTACATCTGTAAGTTCCCATACAACCCCACCTGTACGGGGAACAACATAACTTAAAACGGAATCGATCTAACAGTTCGAACCTATCGAACCCGGATATTGCATAATAGGCGCAATATCTGTTTGATAGTGAAATGGTGACCAAATTCAAATCTGAGCATACGGTCATGCTCGGGACGACGTGGGGAATATTTCAGAACAAAATGGGCCGCCACAATGGAGTCCACGCGCCGCCACTCCCCACCAGCAACAGGTGGCTTGAGAGATTTTTTCGGCGACCAAAAATCTTCGAATCATCGGCCAATACCTATACCCACAATTCAATTTGAGCACAACTAGGGGAACGTTTTTAATTCTTGGACCTCGGCGAAAAAGTAGCCAGAGTGGCCTGAAACACAGCCAAAACTGCCAGCCATTTTGGTGTTTAGATCAACTCTCAAATCTCAAAAACAACCCAAACCATGTACACAATCAGCAAAAGCACAAGGAGAAGATCGAAATCCATACCTAGATTGATGTCAACGGTCGCCGAAGTTGTCAAACAAGGCGACAGAAAATCTCCGACCCTCTTAGCCTTTTCGAGCTCATGCTGTCACTTGGAGGGGCTAGGATGGCTACACTCTGGCCCTGATGAAATCGCCAACCTTGGTCGATCATTTTTCGACCGGTCTTGCCTTGAGCCGTGACTGCGCCAGCAATGCTGCCCAGGCATTGCGCATAGAGGTAGAAGAGAGAGAGAGAGAGAGAGAGAGAGAGAGAGAGAATCCTTCGCGTGGGCTAGCATTTATCCTACTTTAAAATCCAACTTCGCAATATTTACAATTGTGCCACTGGCAGTTTCATTGACCAAAATGTCTTCGTTTCAACTCTGATTTGGGCCCACCATGTGTTTACGAACTCATGAGCTCGAGCACTACACAATCGAACCAAGAAAGAATGTCCAAAACTAGCCTTGAACAAAAAGTCAACTCTAAACCACAAAGGAACCCTAAGGTTAAAGTCGTCCTTTCACTTTAGAATTTGAAAATTAAATTAAATTTTGGGATGGGATGTTACACTTATCTTTAGTTTACATGTCTTCTCGTCTTAAGATTCTGTACATAAATAAAGGAAGCAACTGCTTAAGGGCCCGTCTGGTAATGTTTTCGGAGAATGTCTTTCGAGAATATTTTCAGAGAATGAAAATGAGAAAACGAATTTGCATTTTCAGGATTCGAAAATGCATCTGGTAGATTAATTAGAAAACAGATTCAAAAAATACAAATAATGAAAACGTGTCTGATAGTACAATTTGAGAATAATAATATGCGAGTTATTTTTTAAGTGTATTTTTGCTAATTCTTTTATTTTATTTTAATTCTGATACTTTTTAAAGGCCAAAATTATTATAAACAATTTTAAAAAATGTATAATTTGACGAATAAAAAATTCAGATTTTTTTTTTATCTCCTTTCTTTTTTCTTTTTCTCCTTATCTTCTTCCTTTCCTTCCCGATCCCTGGCCCGTTTCTTTCTTTCTCTTCTCTCCTTTCTCTTTTCTTCTTACTTCCCTCTTTTTCACTCTCTTCATGCCGCAGCACCCACTCCTCCTTTCTCCGAACCTCGATTCTCTCTGCTAAATATCCCTCTCTCCCCCACCTCTCTCGTTCTCTCTCTCCAAACGCCCATCTCAACTCTCTGCAGTTTGGTATGTATATTGTTGGGTTTGATAGGCAGATTGGTTGGGTTTGATGGTGGTGGTTCAATTTGGTATTTATATTGTTGATGGTGGCATTTGATTTTCGATTTGGTACAGCTGGTGGTGCTCTGGTTTCGACTGGGTGGCGGTGCTCTGTTTGTTGAATCCATTCTCTTAAAATGAAAACATCAAAAAGATGTTTTCAGAATTATAACTAAAAGGTTGAATACGGATTCAGAAAACGTTTTGTGCGTTCTCTCAACCTCGCCACCTAACGCAAATCTCAGGTGTTTTCTGAGAATGAAAACAGAAAACGAGTTCCAAAAACACCACCGAACAGGCCCTAAGATTCTGCTAATATCTACCTCTCAGTATGAAGACAACTAGAAAGTCAAAGCAAATTGGAGTTCAAATATCTACTAAAAAGGAGCTGCCATAACAGAGACGTTTGGATATCACTAAGGAGGTTGATAGTGCTAATAAAAACCTTCCAACACAGAGAAAAAGCCACTGGGCAAAAGAGGTTCTATTGCTGTTGAATGAATAAATAGTAATTTCCTACACGATCCCATCTATTCTCCATTAATTCATACTTTTCTTCACAAAAGACTTTGAAACAGAACCTAAACTTTCAAACTCACTTCACAATGCTCTCCTAATCGCCTACCATCTAAAAGAGAACAAAAAACATGTAGAACTTTACAAATTGGACTGGTCATAGCAGGTCACTTCCTCTATATACAAGAGTATTCAGCAAGAGATTTTAATGCATCTTTACATCGGATAACCAAAATCTTGATACCCCATTGAACCCCCTTGATCAGGCAAATGACCCTGCGGCTGTTGCAATGGAGGCTGTTGAGCTGGAACACCAGGTGGAGGAATCCAATTTCGATCAGCAGGGACAGCTACCGAGTTACTTTCTACAGTGGTTATGTCGTGAATGCTTGATCTTTTCCTTTCCTTTTTCACTGAGCTTTGGCGAAGAAAATACTTCTGGGCATGGCTAGCCACTTGGGTTGGTGTTCTTGTCACAACCACATTCCTCGAAATGCTCCTCCAGTCGCCCTTACCAAACTTTTTTAGTCCAATTAGAAATAACCTGTTAGAATACAAAAAGAAAATCAGGTGCTGAAACATTAGAACTGGCAAGTAGAAATGTAATTTTGGATCAGTATCTCCCAACATAACTGCATCATCTATAAATCTGTAGTAGTAACACAACATATTTCTCATTCCGGGAAAGTAAAATATGCAGAAATTATAAGTACATAATTGCACCATCAACACCCAAAACAAATATAAGATTATCATGAGAATAAAACCACAGATTTAAGGATTGTCAGTATCGATGACCTATCAATGAAAAATGATTCAATTATGTAAACCTTACAGATTACTGAATAAGTTAACACTCAAATGCCAGAAGAACATCATATTGAAACTCTTTTGTGTCTCTAAAGTCAACATGGTAACTTTACAAGCATTTATTTTTCCATAATTCTCTGGTTCACAAGGATTATTTAAAAAACAACAAAGTGACTTCAACAGTTTACAAGCATATAGCTTGTATGAAGCACGAAATTCAGTTACTTGAAATCCCCAAATGAAGAGTTCCATTGCCATCTGGTCTTCTATATGTCCTCTTGAAATGATTTTAGACTGAATACAGAACAGCAGTTGCATCCTCATTCCAATTTTAGCAACAAAATCACATTCTAAATAGGGACTTGCCAGCTCAATCATATGTGATTAATGAACTCTACCTTCTGTTCAGTTTGGCAAAAACTTTTTCAAGAACCCAAAAAACTCAAATTTTGAAACAGCAATGTAGAGAATCTACCGCAATACTACTTTGAATATTAAAACAATAAAGATTTGAGACATTTGAAATAAACCCACTGCTACAAGTCTCATAGATATTTTTTTAGGCTATTCCTATTTGACTTAGAAATTTTAATTACAATAAACAAAAGAAGCAGAAGAGTTCCTGCCTCAAATTTTCAACTCCCAAACGAAGGCCAAAAGAGGTGTGGACTATGAAAATCAGAAACAAAGAAATACAAATCATTCAAAGAATTTGTACACTTTGGAGAAGCAAAAAACAATAAATCCAGCAAAACCCAAATTAGGTACGATAAAGTACCTAATTAAATGACCATGAAAACCAAAATATTGTCTTTCTTTGGTTGAATTATTCGATTAAAGGAACGATAAAGTAAAACCCAAATGCTAAATTTCTTCCCAGAATTAAAAATAAAAAATTAAACGAAGGTAGAAATTCAGAAATTACTTGTGTTCTTGTTCAGTCCAAGGAGTCCCCTTCTTCCTCTCGGGCTCGCCATGCTTATTGAGCTTGGACCCGAAAGAGATCTGACTAGCCGTATCCCAACCGACCACCGAGTCATCAGCATAACTCGGCAACTCGACTCGGCCCGAGTCAATCTCCAACACATCGTGAACCAAAGTTTCGTAGTGCTCCAGAACCTCCTCGGGAGTCTTGCCCGGAACTTCCCCGGCGATCCTCTCCCACCGATCGGGCAAGTCCTCAGAGAACCTGACCAGCGCCTGCTCAAAGAGCTTGTCCTCGAACCGAGTCCACGGAGCCGACGCCGACTGAGCCATACTCGACCAACACGGCGCCGTTTCTTGGAACATTTGTGGTTTTTGGGTTTTCTTTTTTTCTTTTTTTCTTTTTAAATTTCTATTTGTTCAGTTTTGGTTTTGGTTTTGGTTTAGGACGAAGACCGATGAGACGGGGTTTCTTGGAGATTTCGCATGGAGGGGTTTGGTGGGAGATTTGGAGAGGTTGTGTTTTTATAGAGAGAGAGAGAGAGGTTTTGGATTGTGAAGGCCGCGATATTTTTTATAATTTTTGGGTGCTGAGAGAGAGAGAGAGTCTAAAGACCAACTCAGACTTCGAAATCAACACGTTTTTTCCCTTATTGGTGTTTTACTATTTGTTTCATGTCGTTTCGAGCTGTACTAGTGCCAAATGTATGCGGCTATTTTCTGCTTCTTTTCCTTTTTTTTTTCTTTTCTTTTTTTAAAAGGAATTTACGTTAATAGAAAATTGCTTCTGAGGTCGGTTAATAGAAATTCCTTTGGTCAATAGGGTATAGGCCAATAAAAAAGAGTATTGATTTCATATAAATAATCTCAGGTTCAAATCACATGACATTTTTAGTCATGAGCGAATCAATGTTATAGCTCACATGAAATTTTTTCAACTTTTAAAAAATGTGATATAGTATTTACACACAACCCAAAAAATAATAAAAAATTAACTGATAATATCGATAATAAATGAAAATTAATTATGTTTAATTCTTTAAAGCCTTGAAGGGTGCAACTTAAATACTTTTATTTTGTATTTGTGTTGCATGTTTATTTATTATTTTTCTTTTTTACTAGCTTATATCTTATGTATTAGATTCAGTTTGAGGGGTATATGGTTCATTAACTCCTCCTTCACGAGGTGTATCATTTTTTATTATTAGTAAAATTCGCTCGTGTCGTCGAGTTTCTTTTTAAGGCAGTCTAATCCATTTTAAAATCCTTTAATAGTGTGTTTGTGAGAAACCACTCCTCTTTTATTTTAGGCTATGGCTTATATTAAAAGAAAATAGAAATTCCTTTGGAAATCCAAGCTAAAGAATTTTTTTTCATCCATAGTCCACATGTATGTATTTAGGTCCCTAAATAAATACTTTTTTGAATCCTTAAAGATCGTAAATATTTTTTTTCCTTAAAATCATAAATCTTTATTGATAAAAGAGAATCATATTTATAGTAAGGGTGATTTTATTTGAACCCCACAATCAGCTCTCTTGACCACAAAATAATTTTAAACATGAATAACCTATTTTACCCTTATATATAATTACCGTTAAGAACAAAAACATTCAAAATAAAAACTTAAATTTGCTCACTACACTCCACGTACATTCTTGGAATCGTAATCAGATTATTTGTCAAACCATCATGTTCCTACAATCCCAACAAGTTTGTACGCATATATTTTTGAAAACGTACCTAGTATTTATTCATGAATAGTGAGACTGAAGTTAGGGAGGCTTCGAATGAGGTATGAGTGAATTTTTTTGGCGTTTTTCGAGTGTTGAGTTGCACGGTAATCGCTAGTTACGTTCGGCAGGCCAGTACCAAATGCGATAGGAAAATTCAGTGGCCTTCTACTGAAACATTGAACCTATTTGGTTGTATGTGATCGACCGTTAACTTAGGATACAATGGAGTTCCTGGGAATTCGGTATCGTATGACTAAGTTGTACCAAGCGTGTGTGGATGAGTTTAAACAACTTTCGAGAGTAGAGAATGTAGCTACTACAGATACAGTGATCATAATGACTAAAGAAAATGTACCCACTGCGGATACGTTGGCCCTTAATACTGAAGAGATTATAAATTTATGACACTTGGGATACTTATTATTTTTGTATAGTCAAAAGTTGATATTGAAGATGTATCTTTCCCCTTAAAATAAAGCCCATTTGCTACTTTTTTATAAATAAAAAAAGACATTAGACCATAAATACTGAATAAATCCTTATTGATTTGGTGGAATGGCATCGACAAACAATACCAAAATTCGGTACAAAGCTATTGAAACCGAATGCATCATTATAATTTGGTGGAACACCGACAAAAAATTCTCAAAACACCCAAAGTACCATGAGTTCTAATACAAACATGCAAAAATTTCTCAAAACAACCAAAGTACCATGAATTCTAATACAATCATACTAACAATTTAGTTATCCGTGACAACGTTGGCATGTCATGGTAGAGATGGCTCAGTAGGTTCGACATCTACCTCAACATTAGTATCAAGAATAGCAACTACATTCTGAACCTCTGTAGTATCCTTGGAGTAGTCTGGGGGACCATGCTAGGGTTGGTCCTCTTGAGAGGCTAACCTCGCCACTCTATGTCTCTTGGTTGAGGCTTTGGGAAGCTCTCTATAAGGTCAAGATGATGCAGCCTCAGTAGTACCTCTACTAGTCCTCTGCATATATGAAAAACAATATTAAGTACAAACTCAGTAATGAATTCGGTAGACTACTCTGGAAAAAAAAACGATTTCGGTGGTAACCCATCAAAAGTTACGGCCATTTTCATAAGACTAGGCTCAAACCCATATATACATTTTGAACAAAATCACAACCATGAATACATCCATATCCTCTATAACATATCCAATTTCTGAAATATATCACTCATAAACATAACATTATAAAAGGCTTACCTTCTTCATGACCTTGGATTGGTGGCTTCGTTCTTCACGACCTTAGAGTTCAAAGCTTGGCGTTTCGAAGGTGATGTGCTGCAGAAGTTGCCGCCTTTCGATGTAGTGTCGTTTGCCATAGGGTTTAGGGATACACACGAGTTTGTAGATCTGCGGGGATTAATTGATGAGGTTTGAAAAAAAAGTATGTGATGTTTTTAGGTTAGTGAGGGTAATTTAGGAAGAAATAATAGGTGTATAGAGTAATTTTAAATTTCACTAAAATGTTATGGGGTGTAAAGAGTATGTGGGGTCAAAAGAGAAGATTGTGGGGTTCAAATAAAATCATCCTTAGTAAACCAGAGAAAAAAATATGTTTTATATTCTTTTTTTAGAGTTAATTTCAATTTAATACCTTGAATTCTTATCAGTAAGGTATCTTTGTCCATGCACTCTCAATTTTAATTATTACATACCCTAAATTTTCAATTTTTGTGCAATTTGGTTTTGTCGTTAGTCTTACTGTTAGATTTTCGTTAATTACAGACGTGGCATATGTGGGACCCACCTTTTAAAACTAAAATGACTTAAAATATTAATAAAATATATAATTAAAAATAATTAAAAACAAAAGGTAATAATAAAACCTTATCCCCATCCCGACCCTTCCAACCTCTATCCAATAAACCCCAACCCAACCCCAACCATAGGACCCCCACGCCACCATATGCTACTCTACAATTGGAAGAGAAAGAAAATCCACCACCCAGCAACCACATGAACCAAGAGCTGGGATTGTCCAAAAAAAGGAGACACGAAATAGAAACTGAATTTGAAATTTTTTTTCTACGTTCCCAGGAAAATCGAATCAGCAAAAACGCATGTCAAAGAAACCATTCCCCATCCCCACCCTTCCACTCAGATTCCGAAGCCATCAAAACCCTTACAATGGGGGGTAACGAACTGAACCTCTCGTTGCTTATTTGAACCGCGTCATCGAAAGCGACTACGAATAGGGCTGGGGAAAAGAGGCGGCACGAATTTGGTTGGGCAATAGAAGGCCTCGCCTTTTTGGGGATGAATCTAGGCAGTGGGAGTGGGAAAGAGAGTTGAGTAGAGGTAGGTTGGCTGGTTGTTAGTGGCGGGTTGGGCGGCGAGGGTTGGGCGGCGAGGCTGGGACTTGGTTGGGGAAGGAGACTTTATTTTTTTCATGTTGGTTTTTTTTTTTTTGGTTAGGGTTTAAGGTTGTCGAGGTCCATAACCTTGCTTGACCTCATCCTCGAGGTCCTACCATGGCGTTTTCTGTCTTCATGGTTTGGTGGTGCTGGGTGCAGTGGCGGATCCAGGATTATGTAGCCAAGGGGGCTTAGTGTAAAAGTTCTGAAATTTTTCTACAAAGAAAATAATGCTAAAAAGATAGAAAGATAGTACTTCCATTCATAATTCATAACAAAACCAATAATACAAGTTACAATTGTCCACGACGAGTTTTCATATTCTGAAAACGTTGCATTATAATTTCGTTATCAATACAAGCAAAAACATCTCTCTCAATGTAAACAATCAAGCTATCATTCAACCATTGATCTCCCATTCTGTTGCGAAGTGGATTTTTAATAATATTCATAGCGGAAAATGCCCTCTCCACTGATGCAGTTGCAACCGGTAAAACCAAAGCCAACGTAAGAAGCAAATACACAAAAGGAAATATTTCATGCATTCCTTTCTCCACCATTTTTTCCGCAAGACTACTTATCCCTTCCAATTGAGAAAAATCACTACTCGAACGCATATGATGAACATAAACACCAAGTTGATCTTCAAGCATCAATAAGTCTCTATCCGAAAAATCATAAGGATAAAATTGAGCAAGACGAACTAGTTTTCGTTTGTCAAAAGCCACAAAGTTATTTTTTGGACTCAAGCATGCCAAACAAGTAAGTAACTCAGTACTTACCTCGTTGAAGCGATCATTTAACTCCGCAAGTTGCCCATCAATTACATGAATAAAGATCTCCACACGATAACGATGATAATTTGTCTTCATTAGAGCATTACGCCGTGATCTCCCTGGAATTACATATTCCTCATCCATGGTAGGAACTATAATATCATGTTTGTAACAAAACGAGGATGCTTGCTCAACCAATTCTTCAAACTCATTATCCCTCATCAACTGCAGGTTTTCCTTGCATGTTTTCACTAAATTCATTGCACTCACAATGTCTTGATCTTTCTTTTGCAATGCTAGAGACAAAGTGTTTGTTATTCCCAATATAGCTTTCATTACAAATAAGTGAAACACAAACTCAAAAGATTGTATTTCTCTCCATAACTTATAGGCTTCACCCGAACTATCATTAGGATTATCATCAACAATCATTTGAAGCACATTCACCACAGATGGAAACATAGAAATGATACTAATCAACGTACCATAATGTGAGTTCCATCGTGTATCGCCGGCACGTATGAGAGTCCTTTCTTGATTTAAGCCCCGCCCCGTTATAAGACAATCATCTTCAAAAGCTCTCACAAGCTCTTCTTGGTATTGTGCTCTAAGTGCATCGCGACGCTTACAAGATGCTCCAACAACATTAACCAAACTATTAGCCGTTGTGAAAAAAGAGTTGACATCAATGTTTTTCTTTGCTACCGCAACAAGAGCTAGTTGAAGTTGATGAGCAAAGCAATGAACATAAAATGCACAAGGTTGTTCTCTCAAAATCTTTGTCTTAAGGCCATTGAACTCACCTCTCATATTGCTAGCTCCATCATAACCTTGTCCTCGTAGCTTGGAAAAGCTCAAATTCGAGGAAGAAAAGAATTCATCAATTGCTTCCTTTAGTGCACTTGAAGTAGTGTCGGTTACATGTTGAACCCCCACAAACCTTTCAATTATTTGTCCTTTGTCATTCACATAACGCAACACCATCGCCATTTGCTCCTTTATTGAAACATCACGTGCTTCATCCACCATTATTGAAAAATATCTATCTTTTACATCACTCAAGATAAGATCAATGGTTTCTTTGGCACAAGAATTGACAAGATCTTTTTGAATTGAAGGAGCTATTAACTTTAAATTTCCCGGAGCATTTTCCAACACAACGGCCTTAACTTTTTCATCATGATCCGCAAGAAATTGCAAGAGCTCTAAATAATTCCCTTTATTACTTGATTGTGCACTTTCATCATGACCACGAAAAGAAAGCCCTTGCCGCAACAAATACCTAGTGCACTTAAGTGATGCATTCAAGCAAGTGCGATAAGCCGTGCGAGCTTGGCTTGTTTGCTTGATCACAATTGTTTCAATGTGTGTAGTTTGATGCATCAAATTGTAAGCAACTTCTCTAGCTTGGTTGTGAACACTACCAACCGGTCCAATATGAAGGTTAAATCTTTCTTTCGCCTTCTTCCAATTATTGAAGCCTACCCCAGTGAATGCATCACCACCCACTTGATCAAAATTAGATTTGAAGAGATAACAATGAAGACAAAACGCAGCATCTTTAGCAATACTATATTCCAACCAATCATGATCATCAACCCAATGAGCAATGAAGCGTCTATTAATTCCTGATTGATTAGTTTGTGGGAATTTATAACTTCTAGGTTGACAAGGTCCCTTTTGTAGATATGCTCTTCGGATCTCATCCCGAATATTAGGACTATAATCCGCCATTCGAGTTCTTAGTCCAGGGTCTGCTTGAAGATTAGCTAAGATCTCATCTACTTCAATTGGTCTTGCATTTGAACTACCCGGATTAGACAGAGAAGAACTATCCGTAGATAATTTTCTTTTAAAGAATCGTTCCATAAATCTACAAATCAATTAATTCAATCAATCATTAATTTTTATCCAAATTATCATATGAATATGAAAATTTCAATAACCCACTCTCAATATTCAATATACTCCCTAAACCCATATAAATCAATATTCAATATACCAAATTATCATATCAAATAGCAATCAATATTTAATATACCCAATCAATTCATATTATCAATCAAACATAAACTCAATCAATCTACATTAATATGATTATCACTATGATTCATATCCATAAATTTAATTACATAAAAAAAAAATATCAACATGAATCATATCCATAAATTTCAAGCATAAACTCAATCAAGCATAAACTCAATCAATCAATATGATTTATATCCATAAATTTCATTACATAAAAAAAACAAATCAATATCAACAATATAATTTTTATCACTATAATTATTAATTTCAGATTTTCCATGCTTACTTACTTGTAGTTTAAAAAATGGGCGGCGGACGGCGGTAGAAGGTGGTGGTGATCGGCACTGGGCCACCGGTGAAGAGTTGATGGAGGTTGTCCAAGGTTGGGAGGTTAGGGTTTGAGAGGATGGGAAGGGAGGGGCTGCTGTGGAATTGGGAATGAAGGAGAAAATGAATCTGTGCAGTGCTGTGCGTGTGTGTTGTTCTGTTTTTTTTTTTTTTTTTTTTTTTTTTAAACCTGGCCCAAAACGACGTCGTTTTGAGGCCAGGTCAATTAAAAAAAATTTTGACTGAGCCTTGACCAAACGACGTCGTTTGGCAAGGCAGTTTTTAAAAAAAATTACGCGCAGCTGCAAAGGGGATTTCGTTGGGGCATTTCGTCGAGCACATTGTGTGCATACAAGGGGGCTTCCAGCCTGGGTCCAAGGGGGCTTCCATGGACTCCGTTGCCAATTTTCCAGACTTCCAAGGGGTCGTCTGACCCCTCTTGTCCCAACATGGATCCGCCCCTGGCTGGGTGCTGTGGCTGAGGCTGTGGGGTGGGGCTAGGAATTGGGGGTCGGGGAAGGGGTAGCTGATGGGGTTTTATTTTAAGTTTATAAATCTTTTCCTTACGTAATTATTTTGTAATTTTTTATTAATATTTTAAGCCATTTAAGTTTTAAAGGTGGGTCCCACATATGCCATACCCACAATTAATAGAAATTGTAACGATAAGACTAACGCCGTAATTAAATTGCAAAAATTTGAAAAGCTTAGGATATGTAATCATTAAAATTGAGAATGCAGAGACAAACATGTCTTACGGATAAGTATTCTATTTTAATTTAATCTCAACTATTGGAGTCAAAAAATATAAATAGAATTTTTGTCAAGGTGTTCAACTAAAATATTAACATTGGGGCTTTTGACTAATTTCCATCCATATTTAAATGAATTGTTTATATTGGTATTTAAATTGAATATGCAGCCTTGGAGCATGGTTACTCTAGGTAATATGTTTAGATTATGGGTTAATTTCAGTTTGGTATCCTGAATTTTCACCCTTAGGTCATGTTTGTCCTTAAAAACTTAATTTTAACAATAAAGTACCCTATGTTTGTAAATTTGTTGCAATGTGGTTCTGCCGTTAGAATGGTTGTTAAAGAATCTGTTCAGTGATGATGTGGTAAATGTGGGACTCCCTTGCTTAAAACTAAATTGATTAAAATATGAATTATTTTATTTTATTTTTGGAAAAAAATTAAGAAAACAAACCACCTTCGATTTCTCTCTCTCACTACGCACAAAGAACCCAAATTCACATATGGGTTAGGGGTCATCGCTCTCTCTCCTTGTCTCGTACACAGAAGACAGCGCTGCTCCCTATCGACCTCCTAAAATAGGGAGACTTCTAGGAGCTCCTAAATATGAGGAGAGAGAAAGGACTCCTAGTGGCTCCCTATAACTTAATTTTTGTAAAACCCCGACCCATTTTCACCTTTGAAACTCCAAGCTTGGTCGAGATTTTGGACTGAAACTGAGCCAAAACCTTTTTTTCGTCACCGACGGTGTTTGTGCAATTTTTGGAGACTCCGGCGGTCAAAATCATTGAAACCAGGTACTCTTGCTTCATGCATTCCAGAGGAAGAGCTCTCTCGTGATTGAGCTGCGTGGACTTGTTGTGAGTCGATATTGTTTTAAATGAGCATTATTTTTCCAATATGGAATTGCATGCATAAATGAGATTTGATTTAGAACTTGGGTTATTTGGTTTATTGGGATTTGATATATGTTTTAACTACAATTTTATACGAGTGTGACATGGGTTTTCTAGGAATTATTATTGTTATTATGGTTATTATTAAAGTAAATGGATTGGGTGATATGGGGTTTGATTATGAATATTTTATGGATTGTCTTGCATAGTTATATAATTTTGATTATTTTGATTATAGAGTTTATGAAATTATAATATTGTTTATTTTATGGATTATAGTACTTATGGAATTATTGGAGTTTATTTTGATATTTGGGGTTTATGAATATTTTGGGTTATGGAATTTATGCTTTTGAGAGTTTGATATTTATATTACGTATAAATATTGGGTATTGAGTTATGGACGCTATTATTGTCCGGATGTCTATGTATATGAGATTGGGTACATTGGAATATTATGTATATGAGATATGGGTATGGTATATGAGTTGGGATGTGGAATATACTATATTGGAGTGCTATTAGCACCACCCTATGTACCTCCCCAGCATTTGGATACTTGGATATGTCGGAACTTGGGCACCCTTGGTGAGGTGTTACGTAGGCCCTTGGCTGGGCAATCCGTGCCCGTAGGACTTAATTTAGCCGCACGAGTATTGAGGATTCTGCTGTGCGTGTCTGGGAGCTGAGTCCCTCGGTTGGACGATTTGTTCCCTAGCCACATGGTTATTGAGGATTCTTCCATGTGGTCTAGTCAACCAATCCCCCGGTTGGATGGTTTCCCCAATACAAGTTTGTAGTCATCATACCTGTATGTATACTTATATATATATACACACACACACACACACACACACACACACACACACACACTTTTATTCTTATTTATTGGAGAGGATCCTTCCTTGCTTGATGTGCCTACGGGCATGTGTTTTGGAAGAAAGTGGTTTGGGAAGGGAAAAATGTCAAGTTAAGTTTGGGTATTACCATGCTATATCGGGATTATGGGATATCTTGGTTTTAAAGTTGATTTTGTTATATAAATATGTATATGGGTATTTTGTGGGTACATTTGTGGACTTGTTTCTAGGTTGAGTTTTCTAAGCATGTGCATTGAGATTGCTCTAAATTTTAGCCAAATTTTAGCTAAAATGACTAGGAAGCTATTATAGTAAACTACTTAAAATTTTTTTCTCCATCAATGTTCTCTATTTTAGCTAATCTATAATATTTTATTATTTCTCTCTCATCCTCTCTAAATCACAAGTTCATTAAAAAAATCAAAAAGTAGGTGAGAGAGGGTTGTGGGCCTAGGGAGAGAGAAGACGAAGAAATGGATAATAGTTAATTTCTCTCTCCTTTTCTATAAATGTAGAGAGCCACCAAACTTAAATAGGGAGTTCTCCAAAATAAAGAGCTAGATAGCAAGTCAATTGGAGATGTGCTTTGCCCTAATTCTAGCCAAAATGGCTGAGGATCAGAGTATAGAAACTATGCTAGAGATGCTATAGGAGAATCTCTAAATTTTAGCCAAAATGACTAGAAAGTTATTATAGCAAACTACTTTAAAAATATTTTTTCCAACAATGTTCTCTATTTTAGCTAATCTCTAATATTTTATTATTTCTCTCTCCTCCTATTTAAATTTAAAGTTCATTAAAAGATCAAAAATTAAGAGGTGAGATAGGGTTGTGGGCCTAGGGAAAGAGAAGAGGAAGAAATGGAGAGAACCCTCAATTTATCTCTCCTCCTCTCTAATTGTAGAGAGCCACCAAACTCAAATAGGGAGTTTTCCAAAATAGAGAGCCAAATATCAAGTTTGCTAGAGTTGCGTTTTGCCCTCATTTTAGTCAAAATGACTAAGGATCATAGTATAACAACTGTGTTGGAGATGGTCTAAAATAGCTTTTGTGTGTTTTTAGCTAAATTTTAACTAAAAAATAAGGAGCATGATTGCAAATGTTCTTAGGTGTCTTGAGAGCTAGCTGGGTAGGTGGGTGTTGTTGGGGTTGTGGTATATGGTGGTTGCTAGGTGGCTGGTGCTATTTGGGTGGTGGCTTGTTGGGTGGGGCTTGGGAAAGAAGGAAGTGATGATGGGTGTTCCAAGTTTTTAATGTTTTTCTTTTACAATATTTTAAATATTTTTTAAAGTTGTTAGCATTCACATTGAATTAACTCTTTAGATAAATTTAGTTTCTAGTTTTTTTTAGGTGGGTTACTTAAGTCCTTATAAGTTATTTTACAAAAAGGTAAACTTGTCTTTAAAAATTTGAAAATAAGGTTAGTGGGGAAATAAGACAGATGTGGAAATAGTAACACTCAATTTTAATTAAAGTTTCAAGTTATAATAATTTACATTTAAAAGTCCACGTAGGCATGACATAGAAACATGACCTTATGACATGTGTGTATGTATAAAAACATCGGAAATAACCTTTTTACCGAAAGCTCCTTTTGATACGAAGGCCCACCACACTTTTTTTTCCATCCTTTACATGGTTCTTATTATTGACCTTATCCGTTTCTTTGAAAGCAGCACAAGACTACCAATAGTGTTAGCATTTGGCTTGCATGTCGACATAAACAGGTGGCGAGGAGAGAGAGAGAGAGCGCTTTCCAAGTGGTCAACAGTAGAACCCAATTCTCACCCGTCTCTAGAAATTATGAAGTCTTGTTGAGCAAAGCCAAAAAGTCGGGCCTTTTCAACACCCAGTCAAACATAAAGCATAAGACATAAACTTGAAACTGAAACAAAATAAAGGCATTTACCAAAAAAAGAAAATGTTTGTACCAAAAATTCTATTTTTGCCTAAAATGGAAGATAATGTTCCATGAACATTAAAATGGCTAGATATGCATTGCTGCAGTCAGTTGGAGTGGGCCCAAACTTCAAGTTACAGCTCTCAAATTAAGTTTCATCTTTCATGAAAGTTGTTCACTTCTATGTATACTGCAACATATCTAAATTTGGGATTATTTGGATAAATGTGGAATCCTCACGATATCAAACATCATAATCATATCAGCAACAACGAAAGCTGAAAACAGTGGCAATTCGGGCCTAATTATGGACCAATTCGGGCCAGCTTTCAGTCTTCAAATGAACATTCGTTCTTCATGAAAGTTGTTTATTTGGATGTCTACTATGACATATCCGAATTTGGCATCATTTGCACAAGTATGGAATTTTCAAGGCATTAATCATGATTTCTATTCGTGACAGCAGTCTATAACAACTAGTCAATTGCAACCATGCTAAATCAGATTTTCTATTGCTCAAATGGAATTAAGTTCTTCCTGAACGTTGTTCCTACTTATATGGGGAACAACATATCCGAAAGTGGCAGCAATTGGATCAATCTAGCATTCTCAGTTTATTATGCATCAAGGCATGTTTGGAGAAGAAATTTAGTAGCTGCTAATCAAGTTTCACTTCATCAATGGAGGGACTTCCTCACAAGTGAGTTGATTCAAAGAAGAATAAAAAAGGGGGTGTATTCAATTATGATTCTAGAGCATTTAAAAAGATTTTGTTTAAGTGCCACCTTTCATAGAACTTGATGGAAATTTAGAATTTGTATAGAACTTGATAGACTTTCAGAAGACTTCTATATAATTTTTTAATAAACTTTCTTAATATTTGTACGGCTTTTATTCTAGACTTAAAATTCAGAAATAGATAGAAGGAAAAAAAATGGGGAAAGATCAGCTGACTGCCAGAGGAAAAAAACTCAAATGTTTCATGTGTGAGACTTTTTATGCCATCTTTGCCAAAGAAGTGCTCAAGTAGGCCTCCGTCTTCTACAGAAACTTTGAGCCTATGGCCATCCTTGTTTTGTTTGCTTTGAGATCTCATCAAAGCCATGACTTTATTAAACTCCTCCCTATCAATGTCTCTGTTAATAATACACATAACAAATTATATAGTAGCATTGTTGTCAATGTATCTAATGGTGACCAATTTCAAGAGATGTTCTGATACTTGATTTGTACCAACATGAAATAAAAAGCCAAATTCATAACATCTTTTCCTTCAACAACATGAAATAAAATTATGTTTAACGAAACCCCTAGTAACAAGCATAAACTCTAACCCCAAACTATACCCTAATAACAAGAAAAACACGATGAAGAAAAATCATGGAAAAAGAAAACCCAACAAGGTATTGATTGAAGAAAAAATAGGGAGCATACCTTCACAGATGGAGGAAGGAAGCTGTTCATCTTTTGTTGCAGAGAGAAAAGCTAGGGCGAGAGAAAAATGTCTGATGAAATACTTTTGGGGAGGTTGGATTTATTATGGCCTTTGTTATTTATAGCTCTCCCCTTAAAACCTACGAAAATTTATCACTTAATGAAATCCTTCCAAATATATGACCTTTTGAATATACCTAGATTTGATTCAACTTTTTTATAATCCTAATTGAATACACCCATATTTGAATGGACTTTTAAAAGTTCATACAAGTCGGAATTGTATACACCCAGACTTGTAAAACCTCTTTTAAAGTCTGTTTAAATCCAAATTGAATACACCAAGATTTTTAAAATCTTTTTAAACGCTTTATAATCCTAATTGAATACACCCACCTAATGTTGGGTGGATGGAAACTGTAGACAAAAAAATTTTGGCGTAATAAATTTCATTGGATAAGAAAATAATTGGGGTTCGGTGGATTGAATTGTGGACCTCATAATTCGCACATGTGGCGTATGACTCATCAAAATTGGATTAGTTGTCAAAAGTGATACGTGTCGACATCCGACGAAGTACATCAAACGGTTCAAAGTAAAGACAAAATTAAGGGAAAGAATCTTCTGTGATTGACTTTGATTTAAATCAAATATTAATCAAGTCAATCAATTGAAGATAATCAGGTTAAATTGCCAGATTATTGGAATTGATTTAAATCAAATCAACATCCCACAAAAAAAGGTTTTAAAGAGGGAAAGTTATTTAGGTCAAGCATCTTGCAAGAGCCTATAAATAGGAGGCCTCAAGACGAAAGAAGAGGGCTTAGATAGACCAGGCACTCAGAAGAAACAGAAAACCCTCTGCATTTCCCACTTTGGAAGAGCCACCAAGCACAACAAATACGTGCTAGTTCCTCCACCTTAGAAAAATCGCAAACATCAAACAAGCTTCGTGCTACCCGGTTGATCAAGATCAAGTCTCTATGACCCTTGTATCAAACACAAATTTTCTTTGAACACTTTGGAGATCGAATAAGAGGATTCAATACAGAGATTGTAACCCTAAATTTCATTAATACAAATATTATTTTGTACACGTGTTCTTGTCTTATTTGTCACAGAAAATTCGTGTTTACAAATTTGGCATGCCCAGTGGGACTTCTCTGCCTCTCTTCTCTTTCTCCAGTTCCAAAATCAATCAACACACCAACAACGATGGCTTCCAAGGAGATTCAAACCGTTCTCGCGATGAGAGGCAAAAGCTTGAGAGCCTCCTTCTGAAGCGGAGACTCTGCTGGGGTCGCTACCCGGAGCAAGGCCAAGGCGATATCCGCAACTCAACATGTCACTTCCATACCAACTCAAGCCAAGGCGAAAGATGTGAACCGAAGGAGTGAACCAGTTATCAGTATGGCCTCCTTGGGGGCAATGAAGAATACCTCCTGGGCGGATGAGAAAAACTCTTGGAACGAAGAAAGGAGTTTTTCGGACTCAAAGAATTCAGGAGAACGTTCACTCTCACCTGTTTCAGATGCTAACTCAAGCACATGCTCATACCATGGATCCCCGCCTGACGACCAACAAAAGAAGATTGCCTCGGCGTCTATCGGTGAGTCTTATTCTATAGCCATGCAGGTCATGGTGACGGGAGCAATGTCTATTGAAGAACAGTTGGCCCATATGAGCGAAGCGGTCTCGAAACTGACAAAGATGGTCGAAGAGAAGAATGCGCAGATTGCTTCTGTCATCAACAAGTGGGAAGCGCATTAGGATAAGGAGCCTGGTGAAGACGCACACAAGAAAGGACCACATCATGAGGCTGAATCCAGCAAGAAAGGATTGGGTCATGAAACAGAGTCTGGTGAGAAGTCGCACGAAAAAGTTGATTCTGCCTCGGTGGGTTTTTTGTCAGTCCAACAAATTCAGGACATGATCGCGAACACCATTAGGGTTCAATACGGAGCATCTTCCCGAGACACGCTCATATAGTCCAAGCCATACACCAGGAGGATAGAAAACCTGCGGATGCCGACGAGATATCAACCTCTCAAATTCCAACAATTCAACGGAAAGGGCAACCCAAAACAACGCGTTGCACACTTCGTCGAAACATGCAATAATTCTAGGACAGAGGGTGACCACCTGGTGAAACAATTTGTTCGTTCCTTGAAAGGAAATGCATTTGATTGGTATATAGACTTGGAGTCTGAGTCCCTCCACGGTTGGGATCAAGTGGAGCGAGAATTCTTGAACATATTCTATAGCACTCGTCGCACCGTGAGTATGATGGAACTCACAAATACCAAGCAATGGAAAGATGAACCTGTCGTCGATTACATCAATCGGTGGCGCTCGTTAAGCCTGGATTGCAAGTATATGCTTTTGGAGTTATCGGCGGTTGAGATGTGCATTCAAGAGATGCATTGGGGGTTACTCTACATTCTACAAGGGATTAAACCCCGCACGTTTGAGGAGGTAGCCACTCATGCCCATGATATGGAGTTGAGTATAGCTAGCCACGGAGGAAAGCATGAGCCCATCATGGAGCATAAGAAGGAGAAAGTCTTTGGACAAAAGACAGATAAGCCTATCAAGAAGCCTACTAAGGAAGCAATGACAATCAACACTGTTCTCGTCAGAATCTCCACCTGAGATAAGAAGAGAGAAGCCAAAAGGATGGAGCCATCCCGAGAGGTGGATAGACGTCGACGTACCTTGAAGGAGTTGGAGGAAAAAATGTACCATTTTCCTGACTCCGATGTCGCAAGTATGCTCGAGGACTTGCTTGAAAAAAAGGTGATCGAATTGCCAGAATGTAAGTGGCCTGAGGAGATGAACCGGGTTAACGACCCTGAGTTTTGCAAATACCACCGAATTGTTAGCCATTCCGTAGAAAAGTGCTTCGTGTTGAAGGAGCTAATTATTAACTTAGCTAGGCAAGGAAGGATTGAGTTGGACATTGATGAAATCGCAGATGCGAACGTTGCCACAATTGTTTTTGGATCCTTTGATTTGGTGACGTTGCCCCCATTGTCAAAAAGATCAGAGTTCCAATCAACAAGGGGCATACACTAGGTGACTGATCTGTGTGCAAAAGAAGTGGTGGGCGAACCGAACAATCGAGGTGGTGATGACTTCGTTGGTGACTCGTCTTTCGATGACAATAAAGGATGGACACTCGTTACTCGGCGAAAGTCTCATACGAAGCGCATTCCTGAACGACAAAATGCTCAATCAAAGAAGGAGTGGTGAAAGAGAAGCTCGTACCAACGCTCTAAAAGCAAAACTAGAATAATGGTGAGGAGAGACTTTGACCAAGAAAGTGGACCACTAACCCAAGGGCCACGAATTCCAATTATGCTAGGAGAATACTTTCCCAAGGTGTTCTTCGTAAGAGAGCCAACGGAGACAGTTCATATGACAACTTGTTATCAAGTAGATAACAAAGATGCCTCAGAAGGAAAATCTGAGACTCATGAAGAGCCAACAGTCTCAGCACAAGCAAAGGAATCACCATCGCACTTCAATATTGAGGAAGCGATGCAACTTCCTGAAGCAATACATATAGCATTGGTCATCCGAATAAAACAAGAAGGGTTGAAAGATTGGAGCATGAGCCTCATGATCATGCTATTTGTTGCGCGACATGTGCTTCCATCACATTTACCGACGAAGATCTCTTGTTAGGGTCCAAACCACATAACCATCCGCTTTTTGTGTTAGGGTATGTGCGAGAACAGAAACTTAGTCGCATGCTCGCGGATGGAGGTTCGACAGTAAACATTAGCCTAAGTCCACAATGATGAAGTTAGGCATCACCGTGGATGAATTGTCTCGAAGTCGTCTCATGATTCAAGGCTTCAACCAAGGAGGGCAAAGGGCCGTGGGCATGATCAGAATTGAGCTCGTGATAGGCGACTTAAAGTCAAACACCCTATTTCACGTGATTGATACTAAGACTTCCTACAATCTTCTCTTAGGAAGGCCGTGGGTACATGAAAATGGGATAGTGCCTTCAACTTTACATCAATGTTTCAAATTTTATAGAGGTGGAGTGAAGAAAATCCTGGGTGATGTCAAACCAATTACCGAAGCCAAATCCTATTTCGCCGACGCCAAGTTTTATATCGATGAAGACGTGGCATCTGAAGTTATTCCCGTTGAGGTTCACTCAACAGGCAAGGCCATACCAAGAAAAGATGAGCATTCAAAGTGCCCTCCCATTGAAGAAAACGACGATAAGCAGTTAAAAAGCACTTCGTCTAGACAAATAGGATCATCATCAATAGATTCACAAAAGGTGTCTATTCCTATTCTTCTCTATGTCTCGTCGTCCTGATGGAAGGAAAGACAATCCCTATTTGGAAAAGAAGTAAAACCAAGAAAGTTAAGGGAAAGTGATATGAAGTTCTTGCAGGAGTCGACAACCATGCCTTTGCCCAAGTTGAGCAATTCATAAATTTCGAAACCTTCAGTACCAGGGTTCGTCAGACCATCACAAGGTACAACAAAACATGAATATCTTCCGGTCAAAAGAACTAAAGAAGGTTTTGATTTTAATGCTTATAAGCTCATGTCAAAGGCAGGTTATGACTTCGGCTTATCTCCTTTGCTAGGGGAGTTTAATCCAGACGTCACCGGAGAAAGGACACATGGCCTTAGCAAACCCAAAAGAAGTTGAAGGAGCAGGGTTACACAATCGACTCAGTTAGAGCATGCCTTAGTTTTACTCCTGTCTCACCTGTTAAGATCTCTACTATGAGAAAAGAAAAGAAGGCAGATGCTCAACACATTAGTGTCGAAGTGGTTGGGGAGGAAGAAGAACCAAAGGCTATTAAGAGAGACTCAATGTTTGATCGTTTAGCCAAGCCTACCCAACGGACCTCAGTCTTTAGCCGCATCAAAGAATCAACATCACGACCCTCTGTGTTCAAAAGGATATCTAGATATAAGAGTCAAAAGGAATTCAATCAGCTCCATGCAGATCGGCGCTAGAAAGACTCGGAGTTCCAAGCCAGCCGTCTGAAGAGAAAAGCCAGCGAAAGTTGAAAAATGAAGTTCATGTTGATTCGACTGAAGATAATGAAATTCGAAGCCTAATCCCATCACGTATGAAACGTCACTCAACATTAGATCTGTTGAGGTTTTCATATCTGTAAAACCCAAACTCTGCTTAATTTGGCTTATGCTGAACCAAATTTGTAACGAGAGAAATCTCGATTTGAATGACTTATTTCTCTAAGTCTGAACTGAAGTTAGAGATTCTGAATTGTAGTTGGCTTCTTTCTTATGGCTCAATGAGCTTTTGGTTGCTTTAGTTTGTTTGAAGGTTTTTGAGATCAAGTGATCATTTTGAGTTTTGTCTTTGATTGATTTTTTTTGCTTTCTTTCGATCAGTTCATGTCCTCTCATATTTATAGAAGATGCTGGAGTGGGATTTTTAATCTTTAAAATGGGCGGTAGATTTCCTGAAAAACAAGATCTTTTATTTTTTAAGTATTAAAGAAAAGGGAATTTATCTATTCTGGCAAGTAAAACTATCAACAGTTAGTTCTAAGGCAATCACTTCCTTGTTTTTCTTTAAAAGAAAACCTAACCCTTTTCTTTAATCTTTAACTGTTCTTTGCAAGAGTCAAAAACTGCCGTGATGGTTAGTTTTGATTTTCCATATGAACAACTCCCTGCACCTTACTTATCTCTTTTTTAGAAAATATAGCCTGCTTATCCCTTGGAAATGGCACCTGTTTTTGGAGCATAATTTTTCTGAATATAGAAAAGGATTTTGGCCTTCTTTCTTGATTTTATAAAGACGGGAGAAATCTCTCTGTAAGGCCTGTCCTCATTAATTCCCCATCAACTCTCTTGTGACTAGTCAATTTTGCCGACTTTTCAAAGTTAGGTAGTCACATGGGTTTGCTTCAATTTTGGGTCCTCTTGGCAGCCTAAAATATCTGACTTGGGTTTAGGCTGATTTCTCTTCTCTGCTTTCAAAGTCCAATTTTATTCTCATGGGTTGACGGATCCTAGGCTGGGCTTTCTCGATTTTGGGCTTTTGATTCTAACTTAAATGCAAAGTCCAGACTGCTTGGGTCCTAAGGTTGCTTCGTTATTCTGGGCCTCTAATGCTGGGCTGGGCGCGCAGATTTTTGGCCAAATCATGAGGAGAATGCTGGTGGCTGTCAAAAAATTGACATGGGCTTTTTAACATTTAGACTGGGTGTGCCAATTAGGCCCAAACAACAGGATGATGCCATTTGGCCTTAAGAATGCAGGTGCGACTTATCAAAGTGCAATGCAAAAGATCTTTGGCGACATGCTTCACAAGAATGTCGAGTGCTACGTTGATGACCTCGTGATCAAGTCACAAAGAAGAGAAGATCACTTGAAAGACTTGAGTATGGTGTTCAACAAATTGTGGAAATACCAACTCAAGATGAACCCTTTGAAGTGTGCTTTCGGCATCACGTCAGGTAAATTTCTTGGTTTCATTGTTAAGCGTCGAGGCAATGAAGTAGATCAGTCTAAGATTAAAGCCATCCGAGATATCCCCGAGCCAAGAAATTTATGTGAGTTGAAAAGTTTACAAGGACGTCTTGCTTTTATTCAGCGATTCATCTCAAACTTAGTAGGGCGGTGTCAGCCATTTAGTCTCCTTATGAAAAAGGATGTCTCATTCGTTTGGGATAAGGCTTCTCACAATGCCTTTGAGAGCATAAAGAATTACTTATCGAGTTCACCATTGTTAGGAACTCCTATTGCCGGCAGACCACTCATATTGTACATTGCTGCTCAAGAGAGATCAATTAGAGCCCTGTTGGCACAAGCGAATCAGTCACATAAAGAGCAAGCACTCTACTGTCTAAGTCGAACTCTTACTGGTCCCAAACTAAACTACACGCCTATAGAAAAGACGTGTCTTGCACTTGTATTTGCTATTCAAAAGTTAAGGCACTACATGCAAGCGTTCTCAGTTCATCTAATTGCACGAGCTGACTCAGTGAGGTACGTTACGTCAAAACCAGTCTTAACGAGGCGTCTGGCCAAGTGGGCATTACTTCTCAATCAATATGAAATCATCTACACTCCAGCAAAGGCGGTTAAGGGTCAAGCTGTTGCAGACTTCCTAGCCGATCATCCAATTCCAGCAGACTAGGAAATTTTAGATGACTTACTCGACAAACAAGTCTTCTTCGCTGACGTTTCTCCTACCTGGATGATGTTCTTTGACGGATCGGCTTCTAAAGATGAGGTAAGGGCTGGCGTAGTCTTCGTATCACCCGAGAGACACGTATTACCCTATTCATTCTGTTTAAGTGAACTTTGCTCAAACAATGTTGCAGAATACCAACCTTTGATCATGGGATTACAAATGGCCGTGGAGATGAAGATATCAGGCTTAGAAGTGTATGATGACTCCATGTTAGTGATCAACCAGCTGTTGACCCATTACGAGGTTAGGAAGGATGATCTAATTTCATACCACCAAATGGCTACTCAGTTACTTGAAAAGTTTGACTTCGTGATGCTGGAACATGTGCCAAGAAAAGATAACCAAATGGCAGATGCCTTAGCCAACCTTGCCGCTACGTTGGCGTTGACAAAAGAAGAAGTGGTGAATCTTCCAGTTTGCCAACGTTAGGTAGTTCCATTAGCACTTGGGGCATTGCAAGAAGGAGTCAACGTTATCTCAGTATTGTCCATTGACGTTGACAATTGAAGACAACCTTTAATTGATTATCTTGAGCATGGGAAACTGCCAGATGAATCAAGACATCGATCAGAGGTACGACGTCGGGCATCTCGATTCATTTATTACAAGGAAATTCTCTACCATCGTTCATTCGAAGGCATATTTCTAAGATGCTTGGTCGAAAAAGATGCATCCAAAGCGATGGAGGAGGCTCACTCAGGTATTTGTGGAGCTCATCAATCAAGGCCAAAGCTACATTTCCAAATAAAGAGGATGGGCTACTATTGGCCGACTATGGTCAAGGAATGCATGGATTATATGAAGAAATGTCATGCATGTCAATTCCATGCTAACTTTATACACCAGCTGCCGGAGCCGCTACATCCCACAATTACTTCATGACCATTTGATGAGTGGGGTCTTGATGTGGTGGGATCGATACCACCCAAATCTTCCGACAGTCATGCTTACATCCTTGCAGCCACAGACTACTTTTCAAAATGGGCAGAAGCTGTACCTCTAAAGGAAGTGAAGAAAGAGAACATAGTGAGCTTTATCAAAGTAAACATCATTCATCGGTACGGTGTTCCACGCTACATCATCACGGACAATGGAAAGCCATTCTCGAACCGATTAATGGATAAATTGTGTGAAGATTTCGGTTTCAAGCAACGCAACTCTTCAATGTACAATGCCCCGACCAACGGTCTTACAGAAGCATTCAACAAAACTCTTTGCAACCTGTTGAAGAAAGTTGTTTGGAGAACCAAGAAAGATTGGCATGAAAGGATAAACAAAGCATTATGGGCTTATCGGACGACATACCGGACACCTACTCAGGCTACACCATACTCACTTGTGTATGGCGTGGAAGCAATCTTGCCTCTAGAAAGTCAAATTCCATCACTAAGGATGGCCATACAAGAGGGATTGACTGATGAAAAGAATGCGAAGCTACGTCTCCAAGAGTTAGAAGCACTAGACGAAAAGAGACTCGAAGCGCAATAACGCTTAGAGTGTTATCAAGCTCAGCTTTCGAATGCTTTTAACGAGAAAGTACGCCTCAGATCTTTTCAGGTAGGAGATCTCATCCTCGCATTAAGTGGACCTATCATCACAACACACAAAACCAGAAGCAAGTTTACTTCGAAATGGGTTGGGCCCTACGTAGTACAAGAAGTATACACAAGTGGTGCTTACAAGATCGTAGCTGAGGACGGTTTAAGAATCAGCCCTATCAACTGAAAGTTCTTGAAATGATACTATGCATGAAGTGACTACAAGCTCCTGGCCCGCATGATCCTAAACTGCGTACAGCACCAAAAACCTGAAAGGGTAGCTCAAGCAAAAGTTAGGGCACGAAAAAAGTTCCCTTGAACTACATGATGACTTGATCCTTTTTCATCAAGGGTACGTAGGCAGCTTGGACGAATAATTCCAAGTTTAGTCACATCAAAATAAAAAAAAAGGTTTCCCTATGAATCCGAACCAGTCGAAAGAAATAATGAAATGAGAAAGTACTTTTATTTCATTATGAAAGTTAACTAGCAAACATCAACATTTTGACAAGTTCAAAGAGAAATACAAATGAAGCAAAGAAAGTTTACAACAACAAAATTTGCTATTCCCAAGACAAGTCCCTGAAGCCGTTAAGCAGTCTCTCAAAAGAAACTCGTAATGCATCTAAAGTCTCAGTATCAACACCAGATAATACAGAAGCTCCTTCAACTCTGCAATCTTATCCTCTCTCAAGCGGGTAACCTCACCGTGATGATAAGAAAGCTGTATATCACTCTCTAAAAGTGATTCGTTTAGTTGATGCAGTCTCAACTCCAATTGTTCTTGTTCTCTCTTCAACTCCTCCATATGCATGTTGGCAGATTTAAAAGACTCAAGTATGGAAAACTGATAAGCCTCTTCAGCTTGTTGCAGTGCTAAGGTAATATAAAGTGAAGAGTCAACTATAGCTAAACGATCGCTTTAAGCCTCAGGAGATAGCTTTTGGGAGTAAATAGAGTGTGCAGAATAATAGTCAACTGCGGTTACCGTAACTGCATCGATCATAGCTCGTAAAGATGAGACGTCCACCCCCACATTGTCAAGGGTAATCAACAACTTGCCAAGCTCATCTTTGAATGAAGGAAGCCTTTCCAATGAAGCCTTCAGGATTATACTTTTTATTTGGTTTCCTAAAACAGAGACTACTTTGCGAAGGGTTTTGTTTGCAACACCTAATTTGGGTTCCCCACATGACATTTCAGAAGCTGATACATGATTAGCCGGCTTTAATAAATGTTGCTATGCAAACGAACCTACATTGACGGACGAGCAATGGTTAAGCAAGTAGAATAAAAGATTTCTAAATACGGAGCCTGATAAAGATTGAAATCATACCTCTTAGGCTAACACCTGAACCACTTATCTGGTGCAAAGTATCATTTTCCCCTTCGATAGGCAAATGATTAAATGGTACAAGCTCGGACACAGTAGGGACATGATGCACTACTTCTCCCTAATATATATATATATATATATAATTAATTAATTAATATATATATATATATGTATGTATAAAAAAGGGAGGCTCAAAGCGTAAGAAAATACATACCTCATTCATTAGAACCGGTTGTGAGACAGCGGGCACATCACAAAAAAATGCGTCATCGAGTGGGTATGCCGTGTCCAGGTCGCAAGAGAGAGGTCCAACACTTGTCTTCTTATGCCTAAAGTTGATTTCACTGTCTTCATTGCTGCTTATATGCCCTCGCTTCAAATTGCGAATTCGTCGATCGATTAGAATGAAATCTTCCTGAGAATCTGCTACACTTTCTGTTTCTCCTTTATCATTAGGGACCCGAGTTGAAGGAACATCAACTGGAGATGGGTGTTGAACTCGAGGCACGGGAGTAGTAGAACTACCTTCAACTTATGAATGAACTCTATGTGCTCTACCACGTATGAGTTTATCATGATCTAAAGTTTCGTTGCCTTGAGACTTAAAAGATTTTGGATGAGAAAGCGATGACAACTTGCCTACTGTTGAGATTGTCCTTGTCTTCTTTGATTCAAAGCGATACACTTTTGACCACCAAAAAACATAAGTAGATGTGACCTCAAATTCCCGGATATTGTCCTTAGTGGGTAGAGTTATTGTAGATGCACTGTCAATATTTAAGCATGACTTCCAATGTGAATACATTGATAGCACAGTCCCATTTCGGATGTCATCCTTAAGTTCTCCTGGCACATGTTGTACATAGCAGAAATGTGTACTGAACCGATGCGGGCTATAAAGTTGGATGACTCGGTAGTTTTCCTGTCGTAGAGAAACGAATTTTGAACGAAGGCATACCAAATACGAAAAATCTTCTTTGGAAATATTATCTTCATCAGTCAGCTGTTTGCACTCTGAAACCACTCTTGCCAGACGGCTCATTTCCACTTTACCACAAGTCCGGAACAAAGCTCGAGCTATTGAATCTTCAAAAAATTTCGCCGAAAGTCTTCCTGAGAACCTTGCCATGATAGGAATAGACTTCTTGGAAGATGATGTAAAGTGTGTGTCGAAGTATTCGCCCAACCACCCATACACATAATAACTATGCTAAATTTGACCTTTAGCTTAGGAGAATCTCCGTTGCTAAAGGTACCCAAGAATCGAAGTATTGGGAACCGATGCATATGATATAGTGATACGCTTTGAACATTCCCCGTCGCTAAAGATTATTTACGACTTCGCTCTAAACTTAATCGCCGATGCGTAAGTTGTTACCATATGCCAAAAGGAGCGTTGACCTCCAATGCCTAAACATTTAACAGCATCAGGGAATATATTAGCATTGATGCTAAATACTCATTATAGCATTAAGGGTTTTGATTATACTGAAGCGTGTTCTGAGTTACCACTTCAAAAAAGATGCCACTAGTGTTGCAAATTATGGTTTTCGCTTTCGTTTTTTGTGCTTATGCTGAAGTGAAAAGCCAACAAAGAGTTTGACTTTCTACAAATATTATTGACCCTTCGGATTATAGGCTTCAGTTCCTACAGAGTGCTGATGTTGTTCTTAATTTTTAACTTCAGTTGTTATGGCAAAATTGAGGTTGTTATACACAATAGACTTCGTTGTTACTTATAAAGTGTAAGCAATTTCCATGTTTCACATCATATTTTACTAGCTTTTGTCTCAAATAAGAGGCATCTCATCCATTTCATATATATTGCCATTGCAACATAAAAAAACATTCCTATATATGTAAACTTATGAGTTCTGCCAGTAAACCAAAATCCATACATCATCCATACATAAATAAGCAAAATACGACCAAAACAAGGAGAATTTTCAAACTCAAATCCACTCTAGCACATGACTTGCCCATTCATCTTGAACCTCGTCCAATTCCATTTGGGTGTAAAATGCCTTCTTTTTCCCACTTCTTGCATACTGAAATTAATGAAAAGACCATATAAGATTAAGAAAAACTATATAAAAATTTAACAAGAAGCTAAAGAAAAACTATATAAAATCTTTCACAAGAAGCTATGCACAATCTTTAACAAGAAGCTAAAGAAAAATAAAAATACCAATGAAACACTCAGAAAAGGCAAATTTCTGTTGAAATTAAAATTGAACAAACTAGCACATTAGAAAATTTTGATATCCATTCACCTCCTTCCGATTTATTACTACTAATAAGGGCAACCGGCTCCATCATTACAAGTTATTAGCTAAACAAAGGGGAACCACTGACAGTCACAAACTAAGCACATAAAAGTTGATCATAACTAAGAAATCTTTTAAAGCACTTTTAAAGTATTGCTCAGTTTTTTCATAATCAAGAATGCCCTTCAAAAATTTAAGCAAAAGTGGACCTTGAAACGTCACTAGAGCCAAATATTCCTTATGAAAGAGCTACAGCCAGATACAATTGGCAAAGTAGGTAGTTTTTAAAGTTTTAATACAGCAATCACATACAGCCAAATTTAAAAAGCAATAAACAATCAACATTCATCACCTAGTTTTTCTAGATAAAGGGCTTTAAAAATTTCAAACTTTGGATATAAAAGTGATCAATTAAAACCTCATCACATTAGCAATGAAAAAAAAAAAAAAAAAACCACATCTACATTAAAGAATTCAAGTTCGTGATCTTACCTCAATATCCAATACTACTTAACTCCCATGCATGATAAACTTCTGCTTCAAAAGCTTGAGCATTTTGACCTGAAACACAATTGCCAGACTCTCATAATCAGGATTCAAACAAAGAAAGCAAAATGATACAACCAAAACCATCCAATTTGCTTCCTTAGAGACCAAACAACAAATAAGCATATGGGTACCTCAGAAACAGAGCTTATGGCCTTCCAAAGTGGGCAACAAGAACTGAAATGGTCTTGACTCTTGAGGACCAACAGTTGAGATAAAGTTTTGTAGCAAACAGTTTTCTGAGTGTAGCCTTCTCTGCATGTTATCTAATCATTAAATATACACTATTAAAAGTAATTTGGTTTTATTATTATGAATTATTCATTCTGTTTTTGAAGTGTTCAAGGAGGGAGAAATCATTCTCTTTTTATCTAGCTTGACCGAGCATTTACCCCTGCATTCTAGGTCCTTGGTTTGATTCCGTAAAAAAAAAAAAAAAGAAGATAAAAATCTCCAACATACCTGCCATCATACATTTGTCCATGCATAAACTTACTTAAACGAATGAACCACATTTCGATTCATCTACTCAATCCCCAAAACTGGAAGCTGAAACAAACTTACATGTAGAGACTATGTTGCATGACAGTGAAAGAAGTACTATCTTCTTCAAAAGCATGCACATCAGCCAACAGGTTCTTTTCTATATCGATCCCAAATCTAAGGATAACAACATTCCTTTTGTTAAAAACTAAGCCACGCACTCATCAAAAATTGGGAAAATCTCATAGATTATAAGCATAGTGGATCAAACTTGCCTCAATATGGTTCTTGGAATTCACATTTACAAGTATGCCTTGGTTCTCCACAATCTGAACACAAATATCACCAAATAATATTACATGAAAATTACCACACACAAACAAAAACAGCTGGAAATCGAAGAAATTATACATGATATTTTATACAGAATATTTAAACACGTGAATTTGTCTGCAAAGAAGAAGAAGAAATTTGTCTGGAAGACTATAATTTTTTTTCTTTTTGATGCTTCAAATACACAAGACAGAGTAAGATCAGACAGAAAGACAGAGAGACAACGATCCAGTTGAAGACAGAAAAAGACAGAGTAAGATTAGAGAAAATACCAAATAAATTGAAACCCTAACTGAAATAATCTCACCTGGACGACGATGATGAAGAGAAAGGGGACTCCGTTGGGGAAGAGGACGCTGACGACTAAGGTTAACGAAGGGACTCCGATGGCTCTTCTCGACGACGAGGAGGACTTCCATGGCTCTCTCTTTTAGGGTTTAGGAATAGATGACGACAGAGATGGAGCACGGAGAAGAAATCGGTGAGACAGAGAGATTCTGAAGGTGAGAGGGATGAAAGAGTGATTGTGACTGTGGGTATTGCGAGATAGGGTTAAGGGTGACTGTGGGTATCTCAAGAGAGAAGAAAGGGAGTTTCAAGGTGAGAGGGATGAGAGTGACTATGACTGGATATCGCAAGAGAGAAGAGATGGAGTTTAATTTTTGGCCAAAAATATGAGAGGGAGTCTGAAATATTCAATAGGGAGTGAAATTTTTTAGCGAAAAATCACTGCAGAGCTCAACTACGCTCTTGGCATCGGTGCTAAATGTATTGCTTAAATTTGTTTTTTGCAGAACCATTTTACGCGTCAATATATTTATATCATAGATGCTAAATATAATCAACGACATCGGTGGGAAAAACCAAAACTTTGTGTTGATGCCTTTATATACTTTTAGTCTTATTATTTATAAAATCGATGTGTAGTATACTAATAGCATCGGTTTTTCATTTCATCGATGCCTATGTAGTGTTGCGGAAAGTAAAATTTGGCATAGTGAATGGAAAGGAAGAACATTTGTGCAATTTCCTAGATCATCTGCGCTAGAAATATCATTTAGCCCCTTATAAATGTTGGCCAATACTGGAACTACTAGGCCAAATGATGCACCATGTGCCATTCGACTGGCAACTTTGAAAACCCCTAGTCTGATCAAATTGACATCGTTTTTGGGAAATACAAATTTGCATAACCAGCAAGCAAGGAATGTAGCCAAGTATGATCTTTCCATGTCTTCATTAGGTATACTCAAATCTTCAAAAACCCCTTCCTTTTCCTCAATCCGTTTTAGTGCCTCCGCAATGATACCAGAAGGATCAAAGTCTTTCTTTGGCTTTTGTGACTTGTTTCGTATGGTTTTCCTTGAAGGTTTTTTATACTTGAATGGCCCTCAATACCAGTACTTTATCCAAGCAGTCATTCTCACTCCAGATTTTCCTTTAGAATCTCGTAAAATTTTGTGGTATGCTAAGAACAAGTAGCAACAAATGTGTGGGATATATGACATGCCTTTATGGTCCTTCCTGTTGAGACTCTCAACGGTTGGAATAACCTCATCATAAAATCGACCTGTAATAGGAAGACCGTCGATTTCATGGAGATCCCAAAGGGAAATGGACATTTCTCCTTGCGACGTATGAAGAGTATTTGTTGCAGGACACCAGTACTCGCAAAAGGCTCGGATGACTGGAGCATGTCGATCATACCTAAATAATGAGGCAAACACTACATTATACAAACCGGCGCTCTTAAGAACCTGGGTATTTCTGCTTAGCACATCTTCAAGCCATTCCCAGTAATACTCGGTAAATGTAGATTCACTGGTCGTCTGAAGAACAGAACTCCAATTCACTGCTCCATTATGGATGCGAGAACTTTAATTGTAAAACAATGGAGTGAAGATCCCTACTTGTAGACTTGGATTTTTTGAAGCTGCTCAGTTGACAAAACACCTCTTGAGACTAAGACGGGATATGAAGAGAATTGTCCACATCGGATACCTTCGAAACTAGGATAGGCGCACCTACAAGCAATGTAGTACCTTCATCCCAGTTATCACTTTCATCCTCGGGAATAGTGACGGTGCCTTTCTTGAAACACTCGAAGAATGCCATCTTTATAAGATGAACGACATGAAATAATATTCGGTATCAGACTGATAACTTCATACTTGAAAGAGAAAAAAAAAAAAAAAAAAAAAAGAACAACCAAGGGGAAACGCTTACTAGTACAAGTTTGAAGAGCCGGATAAAGATGGGATGTCACAAGAATCAATCTTTATTCGTCCTCTACTACAAAAGGCCTAAGCGCTTGAGCGGGTTATCACCAAGTCAGAGAGATGGATCAAACCCAAGCGGTTTAGGACGTCTACATTCTTCACTCGTCTTCCACTTACGTAAAGCCTAAGTGGGTTATCACCAAGTCAGTGAGATGGATCAAACCCAAGCAGTATAGGATATCTACGTTCTTCACTCGTCTTCACTAACGTAACGCCTAAGCGCTTGAGCGGGTTATCACCAAGTCAGAGAGATGGATCAAACCCAAGCGGTATAGGACGTCTACGTTCTTCACTCGTCTTCCACTTACGTAAAGCCTAAGCACTTGAGCAGGTTATCACCAATTCGAAGAGATGGATCAAACCCATGTGGTATAGGACATCTACGTTCTTCGCTCGTCTTCCCCTACGTAAAGCCTAAGCGCTTGAGCGGGTTATCACCAAGTCGAAGAGATGGATCCAACTCAAGCGGTATAGGACGTCTACGTTCTTCACTTTGTTTCAAAGTACCTAGTATAAAAAAAAAATGTATATATAAATATTATCATATTAAAAAAAAAACAGAAAAAAAAGGAAGAGAAAAAAAAACGAAAAAAAGAAAAAGAAAAAAAGGAATCCAAAAAAAAAATTTCAAGATGCTTGGACCAACCCAAGCTGATTGGGGCAGCCCAATCTGCCACCTCCTCAAGGCCCAGCCAGCGCGTAGCCCAGTGCCATCCCTAGCTTTAGCATGGAGGCCCACGTCGCACTTGGCCCGTTAGCTTCAGCATGGAGTCCCACGTCACACCTAGACCTAGCCCTTCTTCTCCTGTGCAGCCCACGACTCACCTAAGGCCCATCGTCGCCTTGTCCCAGCTCTAGCTCGTGGCTCGCATCTCCTCCAAGCCCAACTAACTCGCAAATCCCAGTGCATGCCTCAGTGCGTGAGCCCACTCCTGCAAGCTCTGGCCCAGTTAGCGTACAGCACACAGCCTGGCCTCAAATAAGGCCCAGCTCGCGTCTCAACCTGCTTCAAGCCCAGGCCCGTGCCGCATCACTTATGCACTCAGCTCCAATGCAAGCCCGCATCGTGCCAAGGCCCAGCGCCGCCTCTCCTAGCACGAGCCCACGTCGCACACAAGGCCAGCGCCTTCATGCTTCCACTTCGAGCCCAGCCCCTCCTTTCCTAGCGTGAGCCCCCTTCGCGTACCAGGCCTGGCGTCTCCCTGCCTCAGTGCACACAGGCTTGAACCTGCCAACCCTTCCACCCTCCAATCTTGCTTCCAAAAAAAAAAAAAAAAAAGCACTGATGCAAGAACATGATGAAACAAAGAGTGGGTTCAATCTTACCAACAAGTTTCTTGATAGACCAAAAGGTGGGTTCTTGTGGCTGTGAGAACAAAAAAAATAATAATAATAATAATAAACGTCAGGTATTATTATCTCTTCCAATAGCTGCAAACGGGTGCATATATATATATATATATATATGAGAGATGAATCAAAAAAGGATGCCAAGTCTCACCACATTGGTTACTGAGAATTCAAATGGTGCAAGCTTCAGATTCATGGACCTTCTTGCCGACAAGAGAAGTTCTTGTTGTTCTATTTAGTTAATCTAAATACCCATGAATGCAGGGTAATTTAAAGAAGCCAAAAGCCATCAAAGCTCCTGGTGGTGCTAGGGTTTCTTATTCCTAGTTTAGGAAAATTTTGGATTTTGTTTCTTGCCTCACAAGATCTTAACAATATTAGATATTATTATAATATCATCCAAAAAAAAAAACAAAGAAGAAGAAAAAAAAGGAGTCTTGCCATCAGCTTTAATTACAGCTACAACGTCTTATTTGGAGTCTTGCCATCAACTACGTCTACAGTACCATGATTGGGGCATGGACATAACAATGCCATCCTGATATGATACACGTTTCCAACATTTATAAAATTTAAAAAAAGAAAAAAAAAAAGAAAAAAAAAAAAAAGAAGAGGTAACTTTCAAAGCTCCACATTGGAAGCAATCCAAATTATTGGAAAGAAATGAAGGAGTAACACTTCAAGCTGCACCTCCTACATGTGACAAGCACATATCTACAGTGCATCATGAAGTGGGAGCAATTTGTAGACAAAGAAATTTTAGCGCAATAAATTCCATTGGATAAGAAAATAATTAGGGTTCGGTGGATTGAATTGTGGACCTCATAATTCGTACATGTGGCGTATGACTTATCAAAATCGGATTAGTTGTCAAAAGTGACGTTGTCAAAATCGGAGTAGCAATTTTTTTGGGTTTGCTTGTATTTTCAGCAACCCACTCACCAAAATCAATGGCAAGTGGGTACTTCAAATGGGCTGCTGGTCCCAACACTCAACTGATCTCATTCACTATAAATTGAAGGAGAAATCATCAGCAAAAAAAGATAACTCAACCAACAAAAACCACACTCAATGTCTATAAACTCAGTTCAAAAGCTTAAAACAACCTTCCTTTTTCATTCTTTGAATTCCCAATTGACAACTCCTGAGGAATTTTCTTTAGTTTGCTTTGCCAACTCTTGGTATGATTCTTTCTTGTACAAGATTGAATAGAGAAATCTTCAATCTCCATTTTAATTTTATATATCCAGGTCTGAATAGAGAAATCTTTAGGCTGTGTTGTTTATGTATTTCCTTTTTCTTTCAAGTTTTCTGATAGAAAAATATTCTAATAAACTTCTATCATTTACATTACTGTTCAATTTCAGCTTCTTTCAGTTACCATTTTCGCACTAGATGAATATTGAACTCCTCTTAATTGAGGCATAGAAAAGAACCTGTATTCGGTCAGTTCCCTGCCCAATCCACAATCGATTGATTAAAGTCAATATCGATGTGCATTTTCCAGTCTTACCATTTTCAATCTGTTGGAGTTTTTCAATACCAACAGTGGCACACCTTCGCAATCGGAACAAGCAAACTCCATGACCAAATCCCATGCACATGCCAGCGAGTCCTTTTCGGGGTAAACAGAAACTGTAATAAAACATCTCAAAATAGTTAGAGGGAAGAGAAGAAGATTCAAAGCCTCACCTTTATGGCGTGTGTTTTGACCAAATTAGCACAACTCAATTTTTACCATCAATGGGCCGATTTTGTGAACAGTTGATTAAAGCCCCAAAAGCTCATCTGATAGCACCGGATATTAAAAGCATTGACCAACGATTGGTCAACCAAAAAAGACAAGAATTCATTATACAAAATATGTCCGAAGAGGATTATATTAATGTTTATAAAGCCAAAATTAAATGAATGTTGAAACAGACAATGATTGAATCCCCAAAATAACAAGTTTATTTCTTTTCTTAAAAACTCATAAATTAGCAAGGCAATGTCAATTTATGAATTAGAAGGGAAATCAAGTTTCTTGCCAATACATGGCGTGCCATAATTGGTTCCGAAAAAAGAAATTATTGAGTTAAATAAACAAAAGATCTGAGGATTTTGTTTATTTAAAGGTTTCTAACTAATCCTAGAGGACTGTTGTTTTTAACTGGTTAAAGGCGCGAACATCCAATTTTGAACTCAAAGTTGACCTCGACAACTGATACAAAGTCATACGGTAGAAGAGGAGGCGAGACAACCTCATTAAATGCGATTTGAACCGTGAGGCTCAAACGCATCGATTTGTTTAAAGCCAGCTAAATCATGCAGAATAAGGGAAGGTCAGAGATCCGCCAAAAGGAAGAAATTGGTACTCAACCAAGACACTTCTTTAACAAGCGTGCAAAACCAAGGAACCAAAAAGGCTTTATATAAACAAAGAAGATTTGATTCAAAGGATATCCAATTTTCTAAAGAATGAACAACTTATTTGAACAAACTTCAAATATACTCGACTCAAACAACTTCACAAAAGCATCTCCTAGCAGACCAAAGGCCAAGGCTTGAATAAAATCCTTTCTCAACTCTTGAGTTCCCAATTGACAACTCCTTATTGGAATTCTTTTATGTTTCCAAACACATACTCTGTCTGATTCCCAGTTGACAACTTCTGATAGGAATTACATCGTTATTGTTTGTAACCTTAACGCTTTGACAACATTAGTCCTTGGTATGATTTTATAAATTAGTTGTTCAGTCTAGCTTATCTAAGATCAAATTCGTATTTGCAAGCTTTTTTGAGCATTGCAGATACTGTTGACAATCTTTATTGGACTCATTGTATCGTCTCAAGTAGATTGCAGTGATGTCCAAAGAATGTTATGCCTTGTGCTCTGTTAAGTTACTTATTGTTTTTAATTAAGTGTATTTGATTCATATGGACTTGCATTTGCTTTCTTGTAACAATATTATGCCTTTCGGACACTGTTATCTTTAGATTTTTATTGTGCTTTCTGTTCGATATTAGTTTAAAGTTTTTATTTCTTCCAAGTTTTATTCCATAGCAAGTGAAATGTTAATGTCCTCTTAATTGAAGCATAGAAAAGAACCTATCCAAGCTAGATTCTTCACTTGGAGCACAATGGCTTTAGTTAGAGGTTAAAATCAACGAGTGCAACATCATCTTCACATTATCTAATCATTCATCTTCTCTTCCTACTAGAAGGGTAAAACCCTAGTAGTGGCATGCCTAAAGCATGTAAAGGAAAGGTAAGCTTTGAGCCCAACCCAAGGGCCCAAACTACCTTTTCTTTACCAATAAGCAATGCAATGCAACAAAAATACAGCTTGCAAAGAACTTGGGGCATCACAATGTTCTCCAAAAGCCCATAAACACTTTTTGCACGTACATATTTTTGGCACTTCCGGTAGGATCACTAGTATGGTTAAAAAAACTTGCATAAAGATTTATATGAAGGAATCAGCTCACTAAATGGAACCCATCCAGAAGGAACCCATTCGGTAGGATCACTAGTATGGTTAACAAAACTAGCACTTCCGTTAGGATCACATGCTATTTATATTCAAACCAAAGAGTAGGAACAACTGGTAACAATGACCCCTTCATTGCAGCAGTTCAACTACATGTTGCAAGTCATCAAAGAGGGATTCAACATAATACAAGAGTCTTACTGGTTTGAATCAAAACCAAAAATATGCCATCACAATGGCAGTTGAGGCTAGTTACAACAAAACTGCTGAACTATTGCAGCAAAAATCCATTAGTCCAAGGAAGGAAGGTGCTAGTTTCCAAGCCGTTACAACATCTATTGGGAGTTCGATTCTATTTCAAGGCCAACCTAGTGGTCATGGGAATGCTAATCAGAATTTTCCATTGTCCTTCTTACCACATATTAAGCTAATTGCGGGTTTGAACATCCCAGAGAATACTATTGTCTAGCCAAATAATGTCAAAGACAAGCAGACTATGCCCGAACCAACAGCACCAAAAGTAGTTCAAGCCAAGTATCAAAATCCAAAGCATGGATCTGCTTTACCTCCTCAAAGTATACCAAAACCTGGACAGGGGGTAGGTACAGAGAAAGATGGAAACAAGCTACTACCACAAACAATGTTACCAATGAAGCTAGTAGCATCAACAATGGTAGCAATGGGGGTAATGGTACAGCATGTAGGGCGATTTTCTACCCAATATGTATCAATAGAAACACAACCTCTCCTTAAATTAAGGTTATTTGGTACCATGTCTAGGAAGGCATTCACTTGGTATTCTAGTTTGGCCTCTAATTCTGTTAGGCCATGACCTTGTTGGATATATGCCCTAGAAGCCAGTATAAAATGGAATATTCTAGGGATATAATATAATTAATATAATCAAAGGGGCGTGAATGTTATTCTAAGATACATAATGTACACAAAGGAACAAGTCCATGGATAAATATATGAATGGAAAGCAGTCTAAAGAAATTAGATTCACGAGACCTTTCCATTATAGTAATATCGAATCCTAAACTGCTCCTAGCCATAATGACATACCTGGAGCCTAGAGGCCAGAATCTTAGCTCAAACTTAAGCACATACATCATAGACTCACGTCCAAGGCTTATTATTTGAAGGTTTCCACGACCATTCCTCGACTTAATGGACAAGCTTGCCCTAATAGGAGGCTCGACCGAGCAGACAAGCTCAACTCAACGAATGAGCTCGACCTAGTATTCAGGCTCGTCCCAAGACAGGTTCCCAAGTTATCAAGCCTTGACAGAATTAACCATGGCCGAGTCTTCCACCAGTGGACCATACCACAACCCAAATTGCAACCTGTCTTCCAGCTTTGGGAGATGAAAAAGGACTACATACTGAGTAAACCCTGGAGTGGGATTTTCTAGAAAAGTAGCACACTAAGGGAAACATGGAACGTGATTCCTGAAAAATGAGAAGACTTTCCAGAAAAGGAGAAGACTTTCCACGTTAGAAAAAAGCACGTGTTGGAATCTGTTAGAATGAGCTATAAGAAACCATCATTAGTGACAAATGAAAAAGGCCACTTTCCCTGACATCTATGTAAAGTCCCTGACATCCTCCAATTAGATTAGGACGAGGGATAAAAACTCGACCTCCACCTTGAACAGTACTAGGCCTAGGATAAGAGTTCTGACATGTGCACTATCTCTAGAAATGTGCTAGTTGTCAGCCACTAAAGCCATTAGGAATAAACAAATCCTGAACCAACTACCTGAGGGACTTGTTGCCAAAAGAGAAAAGCAGATGCAGCTCCTCAAGACCTCGCATCCATCAGCCCATGCTTCATCTTCTCCTTCTAAAAACAAGACCCCCAACAATGTTCAAAGGTTCCATGACCAACCAAGCCTCCAATAGAGCAACTTATCTTTTCCTCTCATTTATCTTCCAGTCATGCACTTTCAATATCTTTAAATGCTTTCCTAGGAGTAATGTTAAAGCTAATCCTTCCATCTATCAATATATCATACGACCCTTGGTTTTCAAGATGCCGAAGCACCATCTCGATTACTATTCTGTCCACCCCATATATCATACAACCTTCACAATCTAGTGAGGCTTTGGAGCACCATCCAAATCCATTGACCGTCGTTTCCACCACTAACCCCAATCAACAGCCCTGTAGCTGAGGATGTGAACTTGATGATCGAGAACTATTCCTCTCTCAGCCACAATCGCTTTGAGTGAAGTTAGATCAAACAGGCGCACTCAATCCACCCATCTATCCATATGCATCATCATCAAATGCACGACAGACCATCCTAGCACACTCGCACGCACCCCATCCAACACAAACTAGGATGATCTGTGTTGGAGCATATCCCCTCAACCCGAAACACCAGGCCGTAAGATTTGCGCAGCCAACATTTATATTTATGTTTTGTCATAAAATTTCTTTAAAATTTTGTTGTTATTCTCATTTTTCTTTAAACCCAACCATGTGCAAGTCACATGACAAAAACTTAGATGGACATCCAAAAAATTGACGACAAAATAGTTGAAGTCCTTAATTTACCCAAAAAAAACTAGTTCATGAAGGAAATTGGCAATTATGGTATAGTTCGCGCCGGGGGGGGGGGGGGGGGGGGTGGGGGAACAACAATTTAGGCTTATTACAAAACAATAGAGTTGTAAGAAAAATTATATGCCACCATGTCTATCAAGTAACTCAAAACATGGTGGTCAGTAGAAATAAATTGTAGCGCATATTTTACTTCTTATAAATTGTCCATTAACATAAATGTTCATCTTTATCGAGATTTTAACACGATCGCTCTATTAATTTAAATTTATCTCTTTATTTAAATCCAAATTTAATAGTAAGCCGATTTAATATTCAAATCACATTATTAACCCAATCTAAATCCTTTAGCCCAATCCAAAGGTCTTACTCCCAATTAGGATAAGGTTGTTGATCTCATTCCCATTAATTATTTACTCTATTCCCTTTCTTTTTATTTTCATCACTTCTAAGTAAATATGCCACTAATATCCAATGCCTTAGTTCCAATCTATGCCAACCAAGTAACAATTCTAGCCCCACTCTTTTCTTTTTGGTGAAACTTAGGGCCTGTTTGGTATTCAACTTGAATCCAATTTTTTAAACTCAAAACCAGAATTTGAGTCCAAAACAAAGAAAACCTGTTTGGTAGCCCTATTTTTAAAAACTCAAGCTCAAGAACAACTCAAAAACACCCCAATTATTAAAAACAAAAAATATCTGTTTTTTTAGTTTTTTTCTAACCCACCGTGCTCTCTTCCTCTATGCCTTTCTCTCTACTCCCTCTCTCCACGCTCTCTATCTCTCCTCCGTGTTTCGTATGTCTATCTCTCCTCCTTCTATCCAAGCCTCTCTCTCTCTCTCTCTCTCTCTCTCGTGTCACTTCCTCTCTACCTAAGATTTCGAAACTTACTTTTCTTACAAAATCAACAATGCAATGATAGTCTGTTTGGGTTTAAGGTTTTCTTTATACTGGAGACGATGGCTAAAAAGTGACTGGAGATGGCCAAATTTTAAGGTCTTCTGGCATCGGTTTGGGCTTTCGGCAATCTATAGGGCTGGATCTTTTGGGGAAAACATAAAAGAGGGGCTGGGGAAACTTTTTCATGAAGGGATCCCGACCGAAGATTGCCGAAGATGGCTAGAATGAACTAAGAAAATCCAGCACTGATGGGGTAATTTTTGGGCTGTTTTCCCAACTGAAAATTTGAGCTATCCTTTGGCTAATGGGGTTGAATATTTTATGGGTTTTGTAGAGGAGGATGTGAGCAGTGTTTTTTTGTGAAGGTTTCGGCGGCAATGGAGGTCAGAAGACGTCGAAAAATGGGCTGGAAGTGGCGGCGCCACTGTGGAAATACAAAATTCATTGACATCAAATTAAATTATGGCCCAAGTTTGAAGAAGTTGGGCTCATAGCTAAAATGGTCTTGTGGACTTATTGCTAAATTGGTTTAGGCCCAAAATGAATTAATATTAATATTTTTATAATAAAATATTAATGTATTGAAAGCACTAACAAAATATGCTTTTCGGAGTGTGGAGTTGAGGGGCTGACTGAAAATGGGAAGTTACTACGTGAGCCCATAACTGGCTCCACTCCTTTCAGTTTCTCTGGGTCTATAAAAAGGGACCATTAGGCAGAAAAGGAGGAAAAAAAAGGGCACAGAGGAGAGAAAACATAATAGAAGAGAAATACCAAAATTGCTGCAGAAACAAGCAAAGAAGCCATGAAGTTATGTCATAATACCATTGAGAAGGTGTAAACTAATTCATTTGAGTATCCTTTTCTATACAACTAACTTGCAGGCAAAAAATTTGTATGAGACTATTGTACAAAAGCCTGAAATTCCTCCATATTTGATATCAAGAAATGTCTGATATTAAGAGAGGTCTCAGCAATGGAAGATGTAAACAAATCCTCTCAAATTGGCAGTAATCATGTTATTTACACAGAGATCTCCCACAAGGACCTCTCTGTTGTGAATGTACAGATGGGCTTTCGCAAGAACCCCACTATACTGAGTGCTATGAACACCTTGCGAGTGTCCATTTGCACGTTTTGGTACTCAGGGAAGACCTTGCGAGTGATCTTGAGTACCAAAAATATTAAAAGGCCTGTTATATCCCAACCCACCTTCTGCACAACGAAATTCCAAATCGACAAATTGGAGAAAGAAGAGATGGCAAAACATGCTGCAATGAAGAAAATCAACAACTCTATTTTAGTCTTACCCATATGCATAAACAGAAGAAAATATAAAAGATATGCAGATACTGCCGATTGCTAGAAAGTTTAGAAAAGCTGATGACTCGAATCCACGTCTTGTGCTCCAAAAGTTGCCAACAAATCCCAAGCCAGACGGCCCACGCAAGTTACTAAGAGAACACTTGTATTAACCCGATCCTAAATGAATGTTTAATTATTCATTTATTCATTTATTCAAGTAAAAGACAATTTTACCCCAGGAATATTTTAATAGGTTTAAAAGTTGACTTTTTGTTCGGAAAGGAATTTGGAGATTCAAGTTGTACCACTACATAGATCACGTTGAGATGAGTTCATAGACATGTAGTGGGCTCAAATCGGAGTTATATTGAAGAAGTTATGATATACGGAAGCCCAGTGGCATAACCATAAATATTTCGAAGCTTAGTTTTTAAAAAACCCAGATTTTCTTCATCTCTTCTTCTCCTCCACGAATAGCAAATTTCAGACATAGATATTTCCTCCATCCGACCACCAAATCTAGTGCCACAACTTGCAAACTCTTCATCTCTCTCTCTCTGTCCTCTTTCCATACATACCCATATCTAGCCATGATTAAACCAGAAAATCGATTGAAAACAGAGTCCAAATCTGGGCTATTTTGAAACTTGAAATTTCGACGCCATATCTGGCTAACTTCGGCCACCATCAGCCACCAAATCACTTCCAAAACACTCCCCTACCTCCCCTCCCGTCCCAGTTTCAAGTCGAAATTGTCTAGGTTTTTCAAAGATGGAATTGTTGGTTTGAAATTTTTAACGGTTGAATTGATCTTCGTGCCAAGGTATAAAGTTACTCCCCTTGTTGTGCTTGATATGTAGGTTTGAATATGGGCCGGTGGTTTGGAGTTTTTCGATTGCCGAAAAATTGTTCTACACACCCGCCAGAGGTGGTGGCACATTGGCAGGGTGTCAAGGTTGGGTTTTGGTCCTAAAATGATCCCCACGTCATCCCGAGCAATACATTATGCTCATACCATTAAATCGCATTTTGGTTACCGTTTGACTGTCGATCGGATATCGCATATTAGGTGTTATTCGTGGTCGATATTTTCGGACCATTAAATCGACTTCATTTTCAAATATGTTGATCTAGGCATCCCTAGGATCATGTAGAAATTCGTGGAACAAGAATTGGAGTCCCGGATACTCCGATTCAATATTTCAAAGTTTAGTTAAACAATAACTGTCCGATCGTGCTATCGCAAGCGATCTGACCCTTCGATTTGGATCAAACTTGCAGGGCATGTTTAGTAAATTGTGTTGAACCTATACGAACTCTCGGATTGGTAATCGGAGGTCGTGGATCCCATAGGGACCGGAATGACCAATATGGGAATCTAATCGCTTATTCAATCTCGAGTCTTTTCAGACAATTCCCTCCTATCAGAAATGTTGATAATGGGCCTAGAAACCTTCGTAAGTTATGTACACGCAATTTTGAGGCCAGGGGTCAGGGTTTTGATTAAATGTTTATGGTTGAACTATTTTATTAAGTAAATATTTTAATTGCTTAATAGGTACTCAAGCTTCATTGAACCCGCAGGAAGGACCCTCGAAGGGTCAGGCTAGCTCGGACACTCAGTGAGTGGATTTTTGTTTTATAAATGAATTTTATGCAATAAAAGTTTTACTATTTCTCTTGAATGAATTATTTATGGTTTTGCTTTCCAAGCAATTAGTTTGAATTCAAATATTTTTATTAAATTCTGTTTATGTTTAAACGTGAATGGCTTGGAAGGTAGAAAATGAGATGATTATATGATTTAAGGATTTAATGAGAAATAGTATTATATGCTACCAACGATACCCAAAATGTTGCTTCAGATAATATGTTGCCTTCAGTTGTAACGATGTCCACGGACATCCTAGTTGCATACGGTTGAGTCAGCCCGCGTTTGACAGTTGTCCCACGAGTCTTAAGGATATCCGGACCATGAGGAGCAAGGAATGCGGCTCAAGTTGACCAAGTGTCCCCTGAGTCTTGTGAGGAATGCTTCTCGGGTCGACTTTGTGTTACTAAGGCCTGCGAGGATGTGTCGCATTATGTGACACAAGGAGTTGACATATTTATTATGGGTACACCTACGTGGAAGGAAATTATCACTTTTCAATGCTTTTAATTGGTTTTGACAATTTGACTGAATGCATGATCGGCTATATGTATATAGATACACATGCTTGATTTTTGTACGAATATAGAACATGGATATAAATGAATATAGATACACATGCTTGATATTCTATTTTTCCAAAACTTTCTTTTGTCCACTCTCCCTTTTAAATGTTTTGCACTCCCAGGCAGTAGTCGTGTTCCATAGCACCATCTCAGGGGGTCATCACTCATCACTCCTCCTATTCCTCTATGTAGGATGTTCTCTTGTAACTGTTCTTTTCTTTTCTTTTTTGTAAATTACTGAATTAGCTTGCTCTGAAATTGCCCTATGATTTCTATAAGGCTTGAGGCCATAAAGATTTGTTGTTGGATTGCATGAATTCGTGCATGCATAATGGTTGTGGATATTTGAATTGCTGTTGTATAGGTGAAAAAGTTTGGGAACGAGCAATTTACAAGGGAAACTCTGCCAAATTTTTGGCAAAAGTCAAACCCTAAAGAAATTTTTCAATTTTAGTTAGAAGGGAAATTTTGATTAAGTGTGCTAGGCAGCTAGCAAGTATCGGACACACACAGGGTTATCATTTGAACAATTTGGGCATTTTCGAAGCGAGTGCCCGATGATATTGCAAGGTAGAGAAATTAATGCTGGGCCACCTAAGGGACAGAGCTGAGTTCAGGGTACATCTCAGCTTATAGGAGCCTCATCCAGCAGTGGGACCTAGACTAGTGCGGCTAGCAGGGGAGGAAATCAATAAAGGGGACGTGGTGGGCATTCTAGAGGAACCGGCTAGGTGTATAATATGACTCAGCAGGAGGCATAGGCGTCACCAGACGTCATCATAGGTATGTTACCAGTCTTTGGAATTCCTACACGTGTCTTGATCGACCCCTGGGCTACACATTCTTTTGTTGCACATAGTTTTGCCGATAACGCTGATGTGAGACTCGCGACCCTCTGTAAGGAGCTTGCTATTTCTGTACCCATGGGAGATTTTTTATGGTTGGCGCGGTGTACAGTGATAGTTTGGTTTTAGTAGGGGATGTATTCTTGGAGGCGGACTTAATCCCTTTGGATATCATGGATTTAGATGTTATTCTGGATATGGATTGGTTAGCCAAGCATCATACGTCGGCTGACTATTTCCAGAAGGAGGTTGTGTTTAGTAGTCCCGAACGACCTAAGGTGACTTTCTATGGGGAGCATAGAGTTCTTCCATCTTGCCTCATTTTAGCCATGACGACAAGACGGTTACTTAGGAAGGGATGATTAGGATACTTGGCTCATGTAATCGATACACGGGATAATGGATTATGGTTGGAAGAAATTCCAGTGGTACAGGAGTTTCCGGATGTGTTTCTAGAAGATCTTCCTGGATTAGCTTCGGAGTGGGAGATTGAATTTTCTATTAAATTTATGCCATGAACAAATCCTATTTCTCAGGCACCGTATAGGATGGCACCAGCTGAACTAAGAGAATTGAAAACTCAGTTGCAGGAGTTGGTGGACAAGGGTTTCATCTGACCTAGTTTTTCTCCTTGGGGTGCAGCAGTTCTAATTGGGAAGAAGAAGGATGGCACCATGAGGTTGTACATTGATTACAGGCAGTTGAACAAGGTTGCTAAGGGGTTTTCTAAGATTGATTTGAGATCAGGCTATCATCCGTTGCGGATCAGGGAAGAATATGTACCTAAGACTGCTTTCTGGATGAGGTATGGCCATTATGAGCTTTTCGTGATGCCTTTCAGGCTGACTAATGCTCCAGTAGTGTTTATGGATCTCATGAACAGAGTGTTCCAACGTTACTTAGATCGCCTTGTGATTGTATTCATAGATGACATTCTCGTGTATTTTAAAAGTGAAAAGGCGCATAAAAAGCACTTGGAAATTGTGTTGAGAAATTTAAGGAGGAGGCAGTTGTATGCAAAGTTTAGCAAATGTCAGTTCTGGTTGGACAAAGTGAGTTTATTGGGACACGCGAGTTCTGCTGAAGGTATATATGTGGATCCCCAAAAGGTGGAAGCGGTGGTAAACTGGCAGCGACCAACTACTATCACTAAGGTACAAAGTTTTCTTGGGCTAGCCGGGTACTATCGTCGCTTTGTGGAGGGTTTCTCTATTATAGAGACACCTCTCACTCATTTGACAAGGAAAGAAGTTAAGTTTGAAGGGACAGATGAGTGTGAAGAAAGCTTCAATGAACTGAAAACCAGGTTGACAACTACCCCAATATTAGCACTTCCTGATGATAGTGGACACTTTGTTATCTATAGTGATGCATCACGACAAGGGTTAGGTTGTATGCTGATGCAACATGGTAAAGTAATTGCTTATGCTTCTAGGCAACTTCAAAAGCACGAATTGATTTGGCGACATTATCTTTACGGGGAAATGTGCCAAATTTTTACGGATCAAAAGAGTTTAAAGTATTTGTTCACCAGAAGGAACTGAACTTGAGACAGAGAAGGTGGTTAGAATTGATAAAGGACTATGACTGCACCATTGAAAATCATCCTTAGAGTGTTAATGTTGTGGCTGATGCTCTTACCACGAAGTCGTCTGGATCTTTGGCTCATCTCTGAGGGAAGTATCTTCCATTGTTGGTGGAGTTGAGGAAGTCGAGAGTTGGGTTAAGTTTGGATGATCAGGGAGCTTTACTTGCTACTCTCTACATAAGACCGGTGTTGGCTGAACGAATTATCGAAGCTCAAATGTAGGATTTGTTAATCTACACGTTAAGGTTGGAAGTCAAGAATGGTACAAGAACAGATTATTCGGTGAGGAATGATGGAGCCTTGATAGTAGGAACAAGATTGTATGTTCCTGGGGATGAAGCACTAAAGAGGGAAATTCTTGTGGAGGCCCACTGTTCGGCCTTCGCCATGCATGCTGGCAGCACAAAAATGTATCGTACCCTGAGGGAGCATTATTGGTGGCCTTTTATGAAGAAGGAAATAGCAAAATATGTTAATAAGTGTTTGATTTGTCAGCAAGTTAAGGCAGAGTGCCAGAAACCATCGGAGTTGTTGCAACCACTTCCTATTCCTAACTGGAAGTGGGAGCACATTACTGTGGACTTTGTGTTCAAACCTCCTCGAACATGGAGCAATCATGATGGAGTTTGGGTAATAGTGGATCGACTCACCAAGTCCTCTCATTTTCTGCCTGTAAAAGCGACTTATACTCTGAATAAACTAGCCAAAATCTTTTTTGCTGAAATTGTATGATTGCATGGGGTACCAATATCTATTGTGTTTGACAAAGATCCTCGGTTTATATCCCAATTTTGGACAAAGTTGCCTGAAGCTTTTGGGACTAAATTGCTGTTCAGTACTGCATTTCATCCACAGACTGATGGACAGTTGGAAAGAATGATTCAAACCTTGGAAGACAAGTTAGGAGCTTGTGCGCTACAGTTTCGAGGAGATTGGGATGATAAACTACCTCTAATGGAGTTTGCATCTAATAATAATTATCAATCAAGTATCGGGATGTCACCCTACGATGCCTTGTATGGAAGGCAGTGTAGAACTCCAATTTATTGGGATGAAGTGGGTGAGCAAAGATTGGAAGTATCTAAAGACGTTGAAGCAACAAAAGAGAACGTTAAACTGATTAGAGAAAGCTCAAGGCAGCCTAGGATCGACAAAAGAGCTATGCAGACAATAGAAGGAAGGATCTTCAATTTGAAGTTGGTGATCGGGTGTTCTTAAAGTTGTCGCCTTGGAAATGTGTAGTGAGATTTGGAAAGCAGGGGAAGTTAAGCCCACGTTACATTGGGCCATATGAGATTTTGGAGCGTGTGGGCCCAGTAGCCTATGGACTTGCTTTACCTTCGGAACTTTCTCGGTTACACGACGTATTCCACGTCTCCATGCTCCAAAAGTATATTTCAAATCCATCTCATGTTTGGAGTCGCAACCAATAGAATTGAAGGATGATTTGAGTTATGTGGAGCAACCAGCTCAGATTTTGGACTGGAAGATTCAAGTATTATGTTCTAGGGAAATTCCACTTGTGAAAGTCCTATGGAGGAGTCACGTTGTGGAATAGTCCACTTGGGAACCCAAAGAGCAAATGCGAACCCAGTACTTTTACCTCTTCGAGTGACAGGTATGAAATTTCGAGGACGAAATTTTTATAAGGAGGTAGAGTGTATTAACCCGATCCTAAATTAATATTTAATTATTAATTTATTCAAGTAAAAGACAATTTTACCTCAAAAATATTTTAATGGGTTTAAAAGTTGACTTTTTGTTCGGGAAGGAATCTTGGGATTCTAGTTGTACCGTTGCATAGAGCATGTCAAAATGAGTCCGTAGACACGTAGTGGGCTCAAATTAGAGTTATATTGAAGAAATTATGATCTACGGAAGCTTAGTGTCATAACCGCAAATATTTCGAAGTTCAGTTTTTTAAAAAACCCAGATTTTCTTCATCTTTTCTTCTCCTCCACGAACAGCGAACTTCAGACAGAGATATCTCCTCTGTCCGACCACCAAATCCGGTGCCACAACTTGCAAACTCTTCATCTCTCTCTCATCTTTCCATACATACCCATATCTAGCCATGATTCTAAGCGATTCAACTAGAAAATTGATAGAAAACATAGCCCAAAAATGGGGTGTTTTGAAACCAGAAATTTCGACGCCATTTCTGGTCAACTCCGGCCACCACCCGCCACCAAATCATTTCCAAAACACTCCCCTACCTCCCAATTTCAAGTAGAGATTTTCAAATCCAAAACCCAAAACTTTCTAGGTTTTTCAAAGAAGAAATCGTTCATTCGAGGGCATTAACGGTTCAATTGATCTTTGAGCCAAGGTATAAAGTTACTCCCCTTGTTGTACTTGATCTGTAGGTATGAATATTGGGCGGCGGTTTGGAGTTTTTCGATCACTGGAAAATTGCTGTACATACCCATCGGCGGTGGTGGCGCGTCGGCGGGGTGTCAAGATTGGGTTTTGGTCCTAAAATGATCCCCACGTCATCCCGAGCACGAGGTGTGCTCGGATTTCATTTTGGTTACTGTTTGGCTGTCGATCGGATATCGCATATTAGGCGTTATCTGGGTTCGATATGTTCAGACCTTTGGATCGACATCACTTTCAAATATGTTGATCTAGGCACCTGTCCGATTGTGCTATCGTGAGCGATCCGACCGTTTGATTTGGACCAAAACTGCAGGGCATCTTTAGTAAATTGTGTTGAACCTATTAGAACTCTCGGATTGATAAATCGGAGGTCATGGACCCCACGAGGACCTGAATGACCAATATGGAAATTTAATCGCTTATTCAATCTCGAGTATTTTCAGACCATTCCACCTATCAGAAATGTTGATACTGGGCCTTGGAACCTTCGTAAGTTATGTACACGCACTTTTGAGGCCGGGAGTCAAGGTCTTGATTGAATGTTTATGGTTGAACTATTTTATTAATTAAATATTTTAATTGCTTAAATAGATACTCGGACTTCATTGAACCTGCAGGAAGGACCCTTGAAGAGCCAGGCTAGCTCAGACGCTCAGTGAGTGGACTTTTGTTTTATAACTGATTTTATGCAATAAAAGTTTTTCTATTTCTCTTGAATGAATTATTTATGGTTTTGCTTTTCAAGCAATTAGTTTGAATTCAGATATTTTTATTAAATTATGTTTATGTTTAAATGTAAATGGCATGGAAGGTAGAAAAAGGAGATGATAACAGGATTTAAGGATTTAATGAGAAATAGTATTATAATTTTTCAGGAAAGGTTTTTAAACCACTATCATAACCCAAAATGTTGCATTTGTATAAATTGTTGCCTTCATTATAGTGATGTCCACGGACATCCTAATTGCCTTTGGTTGAGTCATCGTGTGTTTGACAGTTGCCCCACGAGTCTTAGGGATATCCGGACCGTGAGGAGCGACGAATGCGGCTCAGGTTGACCAAAGGTCCCCTGAGTCTTGTGTGGAATGCGGCTCAGGTTGACTTTGTGTTACCTAGGCCTGCGAGGATGTGTTGCATTATGTGACAAAAGGAATTGACGGATTTATTATGGGTACACCTAGGTGGAAGGAAATTATCACTTTTCAATGCTTTTAATTGGTTTTGATGATTTGACTGAATGCATGATCGGCTATATGTATATAGATACGCATATTTGATTTTTGTACAAATATAGTACATGGATATAAATGAATTTTAAAATTTTTTAACAGTGGAGATAATATGTTGATATTCTATTTTTTTCTAAAACTTTCTTTTCTCCACTCACACTTTTAAATGTTTGCGCCCCGAGTCAGTAGTCGTGTACCAGAGCACCACCACAGGGCAGTCATCACTCATCACTCCTCCTTTTCCTCTATGTAGGATGTTCTCTTGTAACTGTTCTTTTTTTGTAAATTGTTGAATTAGCTTGCTCTGAACTTACCCTAGGATTTCTGTAAGGCCTAAGGCCATAAAGAGTTGTTGTTGAGTTACATAAATGATAACTTTGTTCATGCTGAACAGTTATGGATATTTGAATTGATGTTGTACATGTGAAAAAGTTTGGGAATGAGCAATTTACAGGGGAGACTCAGCCGAATTTTTGCCAGAAGTCAAACCTTAAAGAAATTTTTGAATTTTAGTTAGAAGGGCAATTTGGTCAAGCATGCTCGGCTCCTGCCAGGTGTTAAACATGCACAGGGTTTGGCTCAGATTCCAAAGTTGAATTTGGGTCGGAACCTGTCAACTCTCCTATGTAGCAATTTGCAAATATCATAAAAGGTTCTCACTATGTTACTAGTAAGACATGAGGCAAATGAGACAAAACAAAGTCAACATCTCAGTTGGCGGTATGATAACCCTCCTAATAGATCTTAGACTACAAATGGAAATGTGCAATTAAATGAAAGGAAAAATTGCACCAAAGCATCAGATTGTCGTTACAAAGTTCAAATAAGAAAAGGAAAATCACCAAAAGACTCGAAGGGAGCAGAGAATTCCAAATTGTCTTTGGACCAACAAAAACATAGTCAAGACTTCAAGGAAATGATGAAAATAAAATCACAGAGATCCCAAAAGAGAAGAGAGTTTATTTTCCTTTTCTCTCGACACCAAAAACAAAGATGCACGACACACAGCCAATATCGTGTACAGGGCCGCAAATTAATGGTTCAAGCAAAAAGCAAAAAGGGAAAGATGGCTCATCAATTTCAAGCCAAAAAGCCTCAACCTCCAGCCATGCCCAAGATGGAAGAAGAAAGCAACACCAAGAAAAGGGGGTTCAGAAGAACAGGAAGAAACCAGCAAAAGAAAGGAAGAAAAGCCACACAAAAAAAAAAAGACAAAGAGAAGAAGAAGTAGTTCTGTACTTTGACAAACATACGCTGCCTCTTTAGGTTCCCATACTCTCAATTAATAGTTTAATGGGCCATATATTCTAACTCAGATAGAAAGTAGCAAAGGAAAAGACTAACCTTGTTTTGACTTCTCTTTAGTTTTGGCGTCTCAAACTCAAAGCTCTTTATCAATTGTAGCTAATGCGTAACTAAAGATATATGGTTTGGTCCAGTTTGAATGAATCTGAACTACTCCAGATAGATATGAGAGTGACTCAGTTTGAATTGATCTCTACTACTCCAAATAGATATTAGTTTTGGTTTCAATTGGCAGATGCTTTCAAAGCCTATCTGACGTTGACTTTTTGTTTATGTGGCACTAATGGAAATGTCAAGGCCTGGTAACAAATTAATGGGTTGACAAAACAAATTACCCATTGTAGGGGTCTTTTTATTCCAGCAACCTGACAAATGGTCTTGGGCCTTTCACCAGTAAGTAAGCCAATAGTATGTGGTATTAATACAACTTGCTTGAGGAGCTTGTGGCATGGGATCTAAGCCTTCACAAGTTTAGCAATTTGAGAGAGAAATAAAAGCATAAATTTCATTCAGAAAGAAAAGGCTCAGAACAAGGAGTTAACTAAAGGGAGATTTCTCTCTTAGGAAGAGAGAAAACTAAAGAAAGTAGGAGATGGGGTGTCTTGAGCAAATTCCCAGTCGCTTGACAAAGCTTGGTCGTGCTCTGGATCATGATCTTGCTGGGTAGAGGAAGCTCCCTTTATAGGCACTTAGAACCCTAATTCTATCGATCCTCCATTCCCACTTTTCCTTTGCTTCTTTCCATTTACTCCTACACATATGGATTTCCTTTGGTTCCTATAATGGCTTCTCGTTGACTGTTATGGAGCTTTGACAAAGGTGGAATACAATGCTAGATTTTTACAAAGTGTTGGGCTAGGATTTGTTTACAGTATTGGGTTATTGGTACTCTATTTCCAGCGGCCTGTGGGTTTTCATCAAGCTGCTAGAAGTAATTCATTTGCTTTATTTTGGGCGTTTTAACTAATGTGGGATTGTCTAAATGTTGCAGCAAACTATTAGATGTTCTCCTAAGGCTAGTGGGTTTTCGTCAAGCTGCTGGAAGTAGTCCTTTTCTCATGCTAACCCATGTGTATGGACCCGATGAATGGACTTGAGTTTTAGTGCTCCCAAGTGGCCTAAAACTTTCATTCCTTGAACCCTCAATGGGCCCTGTGAGTGCTTGTACCCGTCCATACCACAACCTTCTCAGCAAGCCCCGAGTAATTACGTGGCTTGGGCTCTGTTAAGCCTGTAGCATGGCATCGTATTAGAATAGCGGTCCTTTACATGGCATTGCGTGTTTATTTAGCATGCTTGTGCTTGGGTTCTATCATGCCGCAATAAGCTATGATCAAGCCAAGTAGCATTGGATAGGTTAGTAAGCGTGAATTTATAGAGCCGGTGCGTTTTGGCCCTTTTGCGTGGCCGGTGCGCATGATTGCTTAGCGTGACGCGTGGCCCATGGCTTGCGCAGGTGCATCCTACAAGTTCTCTTATGTCCCAATTAGGCTCCTTTTGGGATCAAATATTTGTGCTGGGCTAGGAATTAATCTAGGCCCAGCCTTTGGATTTTTCGGATCTCAACATTAGCCCCCATGATTATTGGGGCCATGAGCAGATATTGAGATGGGCCAAATAATCAAACCCAACTCAAAAGAAAAATCTTCCAGTGTGTGTGCTGATGCCATGATTATCTTCCAGCAAATTTTTACGTTCCCCAGGTAAGCGCTCCATCGAAACCTTATTTATTTATTTATTCTTTATCTTTTCTCTTTTTTCTCAGCTTCTTTCTCCCGTGAGTGCAGAGTCAAACCCTCTCACTTGCCACTCTTGATTTTTGCAGGTTCTTCGTCGTGCCCAGATTTATAGGATCCTTGCAGACAAGAAAGTGTTGAAAGGCACCATTCATAACTGCTAGTCAGTTAATCGTGAAGAAACCGTTTGCACCCATTGAGAGGAGCAATCGTTTGCCTTTAAAAATCCCAAAATTTTTGAGTTTCCCCTTCAATTGATCCAAGGCCAGGCTTGACGAGGTCCTTTTGCAGAGCGTGGGGCATCTTGGAGAGAAAATCGCAAGGCAGTTCCCAATCTCCTTCTCTTCTCTCTTAATTTGGCAAACTGCTGGAAAAGGCGCAAGTGAGACCAGTGGTAAGCGTCGTTCTTTTTTTTCTTCTTATGTTTCTTCATCTTGTCACTGCATATATATATGCATGTATATACATATACATATATATATAGAGGTATTCACACATATATATTCTGAGAATCCTTCACGAAAAGGGCGTTCGCAATTTTCCTCAGTCCTTCTTTTTGCTGCATGTTCGTTTAATTCCTTGCACCCATCTTTGTAGCTTGAATTTTGGATATGAACCATTGGTTAGGGATTTTTAGGCACCCACCAAGCGATGGTTTGTCTCAGTGGAACACAAAGCTTTAAATAGTGTTAAGGCGAGGTAGGAAAAGCACAAGCATGCACTATATCAAATATCCCTGCTTTTATCCAGGAATAGTCAATCCATGGCCCCTCTAAATGATTGACTTCCGTAATTTGGGTTTTCTTTTACACTTGTATTAAATAGCCTCCCTTTTTTTTTTTTTTTTGTTGAATGGAATTGTACAAAGGCACTGGCTTGATCCTTTTGTAGATATGGCCTTAGCATGAAATTGTAAGAATGATAGGGATGGGCGTACGCGTGCGTGTGTTTTTCCTGCCCCCTTCCCTTTTTTTTTAACAGTGGGCCTCTGAGTCTTCAAACCAGTAATCGTGAAGGTGCCGGTACTTATCCTTTTTTGTTCCGTCCCCATTTTTGTTGTTGTAGATATCTGTGACTTTGTGGGCATTACTATGGCATCCGCCAATCTTCCGCCAATCATGATGGATTATCTCTATTCCATGGATGACAATCTTAAAGTAGGAGGGCCCCTTTTGCTGCTTAAAGAAGCCCGTGAGAATCCTGTTGTAGGTGATGAGCTGCCGCCTGAAACTACCCCCGTAGTTGAACCTGCCTCCATATCCAGGTGCTGCATTGAGAGAGGCCTATTTCCGGTTGTCCCCTTATTCTTTCAGTATCCTTGTAGCATCAACAAAGGTTGCTCAGAGTGGGTTGACCGCGAGCTACTGGACCCATCTACTTGCGACATTTTGCACAGGGCACAGGTTCTTCATGCCATTTTCCTTTCCAAGCTGTGGGACATTCATATTGAAGCAAAGATTTACCCCTACTCTTGAGGACGTGGCTAACATTTCTCGCCTCCCTGTTTATGGCGACCAGAACCCCTTTGACATTGCTCTTACCCCAAACGACATGAATAAGCTTGCAGTTCTACGAAAAGGTGCCCCAACTTCTCCCAGCACCTCTCTTCGATTCAGCAACTGGGGACAATATTTCGGGGATGCAAATAGACGGGGACCTTGTCGGCTTGCTGAATTTACATCCCTATGGCTTGGGCAGTTCGTACTTTGTGATTTCTCTCAGGACTGCCTACATGAACGAGTGTTCCCCTTGTCTTTGGCCAAAGTTCAAGGTGACACGATCCCCTTAGCCCCCATGTTTCTGGGACACTTATACCAGCTACTTGATCAAACTTAGCTTTTGGAGAAAAGCGCGGCTGGAACCATGGGTGTGGAGGCTCTCTTGAATTCTGGTTTTTTGCAGGTATTTTTGTGGGAACGTCTCAAAGGACTGGATGTATACCCGCTCCCCTATTCGTGTGCTATACAGCTTGTTGACTTGGGCAATGGTTCCTTCATGCCGGATGGTCTCCCCTTAGTCTGCAGGTGGTTTAAGCGGATGCAAAGGAAAGGCCAGATTTTCTTAAAGTTACTAGACAATATTGAAAACTTCATCTTCCATCCTTACAACGCCTTGGCAGAGGCTTTCACTTTCATGCCCTTTTACGCTGATGTTGGTGAGATTGTTAAGGTTCCGGCAGCGATGTCGCAAGGCTGCCGTTTCAGAAAGTATGCTCTGTTTAATGTTGCCTGTCTCCCATTACCTACTCTAAGAGACAGCCGCTCAGAGATTTCTGTGATCCACTCGCCACACTGAGTTAGGCGACAGTTTGGGCTTGATCAGGGAGTACCAACCAGTCCTAGCCATAATGACCCATTTGTGCTACAAAGGGCCTTATGGAGCAATGGTAATGTACCAGACAGCGGCGGGCCCCTCGTCTTAGCTGGTAGGGGAAGAGTTGGCAGCTTCTCGCGGAGCTATCAAGCTTATTGGAACTGCTGCCTTGCCTCTTTCCATGAATTCCAGTCCTACCCTTGTGACAGACTGCCACCCACGACGGCTCGCATTGCTGGTTTGGTGTCGGAAGAGAAAACCATCTCTTTAAGCGAGAAACGCAACCTCCCCTTTATTTCCAAACATGGTGACATTGTTGGTGAATTTTCTAAATCTCGACAGAAGCTGGCAGCGTAAAGTCCCCGCGGTTATGAGAAAAGCACGGTTCCGGTATTGAGAAAGTGGAAGTGGGAAGAGAACCTTAGCACGGGAAAAAGGCAAGCTGTTACTAAACCCACGAGGTTCATTCCCAAAGTGGCCTCAAGTGGTCCTCCTCGAGCTAAAGAAACAACTCCCTCAGGATGTCTACAGCCTTCAAAGTCCATTCCATCCGAGAGCCGGGAACGTGCTGGCAAGGAGCCGGAAACCGCCCCTCTTTACAGTAAGTATTAACCCACTTCTAATGCCCCTTCTCTTTATCTTTACTCATCATATATGTATATATTTTTTTTACTCTGCTTTTCTTTCTCTTTTTAAGGAAAAATGGGTACTACCCCAAAGAGGAAAAGAAGTGATACAGCTCCTGTAATCCCGCATGTGACTCTAAAACGTCGTAGCATGCACATCCTGTAGGCAAGATTCACTGGTGCCCATACAAGCAATAGCGGAGCTTCCAGGGCTGGAAATGTGGTGACTGTTGATGATGACATGATACCATTGAGACTGAGGCTAGTGCCCCGGAGCAAGAGGATGTTTGTGATGTTAGTGACACGCATGTGGATCTTGATGAGGACAACTACTACGATTGCGATGAGGATGCATTCGTACACTCTGGTGCTTATTCGGAAGCATAGGGTGGCTCGGATAGCTCTCCTAAACTTGCCGGCAGCAATGCACGCCATTTTAGCATTGAACCAGTACTTGGCATACCTTACATCCTGTTCCCCTTCCATTTCTTGTACTGTGAGCTGTATGTTTATCTTTCACCTTCACTTTGCAGGTTACCGATATTGCTGAGGACTCAGACCTTGCCACCGCCATCGTTGACTCTACACAGGGCGCGCAAGAAGTATCCCTTGTTTACTTCCCTTGTTCTTGCTTGCACTTGCTTGGTTAAGCAGTTGCCTTCTTTTTTACTCATTTGCTTATCTTCGAACACATGTAATATAATTCGCTGATTGACTCATATGTACACCTGCATATATATATTTTTTTAGATTGGTCATGTCACTCATAATATGGAAATCATGCCTGTGGTGCCCTCTTTCTCTGACACACTCAATATACTGGCTGAGGCGGCCCTTACTGAGTCATCTCCGATCATGACACCGACGAATCCTTGGGACAAGGCATCTGCGCCTCAAGCAATGAGTTCCTCACTGCCTATTGTTCAGCGTTTCCTTCAAAGAGACCTTGAGCCTACTATTTTGACAGCTCTTCCAGCGGTTCTCCGGAGCAACACCCTCACATTCCATGGAATGTTGCTCATTCCACTCCACATTCAGCCACTCCTCCAGTGAAGCTTGGAACCAAGCACACCAACATGTTTTCCATTGATCCCGTTCAGCGAGAAGGCCACTGTTGAGAACCACTGGGTTGGTGATACTGCTGCCGGAAACGTTTCTGTGGAATATTTATCGAGTCTGTCCTGGTCTGAGTGGGAGAATTCATTTACTACGTTCAAGGCCTTCTTCAATAGTGGTATTCGGATCCTTCGGTCCATCGCTGAGCTCCTGCCACTCTGTTATAGGTTCGATGGCTACGTGATATTTCAGTGTACCCATAGACTGTTGAGGCTTTGAGGAAGTTCATGGACAAGTATGGGGGTTCAATGGAAGTTGCAGGTATTTCTTCTTCCTTCTCAGGGAGCTCTGCCTTCCGGGCCCTTGGCTTCGTGCTTCATAGGATGGATACCATGCAACTTCTGGACATTACGGATCACAAGCTCCTTTGTTTGCAGGATGCCATCTGCGAAGCCATGAGCTTAGGGTTTCAAGTGGACCTTCTCCTGAACTTAGTGAGAGATTTAGCATGTGATGTGTTTGGGGCATGGGTCCTTCATAGCATGAGATAGTTGCCTGGCCCTGATGAAATAAAGACTGCAATAGACACCTTGAACCTTAAGCAAAGTGAGTTGGAGACCCAGCATCGAGAACTACGTGCCCTTCTTCTTGCCCAAGGTGTTTCTACTGATGGTTCCAACTGTGTGGCAGAAGCAGTAACTAGATCTTCCCATATGGCCTCCTCTGTTCTTTTTTAGTTACACCCGTTGGTTTTGAAGTTCCTAACTTTTCATCCTTTCCTAGACGCTTCTGAACTTGTATTGTAGCAACTTTGTATTGTAATGTTGTTGTGTTTAAGCTGCTGGAACCTATGTCCTTTTTTTTTAAAAATGCTAGAGACATATTGTAATTCCTATTTGGTATATATACATGCTGCCTGGTTGGTGGAAGTCTTTGCTTGAGATCTTCTTACAGGTTGGGTACCCTTTTAAAACAAGGTAGATGCTACCAAAATTTTGGTAGGATCTTTGCTTAAACTTCTCAATACCTATTCCCCCCCCCCCCCCTCCCCCCCCCCCCCCCCCTTCCCCCTCTTTTTTTTTCCAAAGTCACCCCCAAAGGCTCCTGGATGTTGTGGGCTTGCTAGTTTCTTTGTAAATGCTCGGCTTTGTGCGCTCCATTTTAGTTTGCTTAGGCATGAAGCTTGTTAATGATTTAGGATCCCATACTAGTGAGTTTGCTTGGCATGCTTTCTGCTAAGTAGCTTTTTTTTTTGTTGCTTAATATATATGTATACATACACAGGAGTTTGAGACGTAAAAAGACAAATTTCCAAGGACATTTTTTTTTTCTTTCAAAACACTCATTCATTTTCATTTCAAATCTCATGCTACCATGATGGTGCATCTTACAAAAGATTCCCAGAGCAAAAGGCGGGAATATAGAAGGAGACCATATTTAAAAAAAAATGTGATAACACAAAAGATAAGATACGATGCCTACTTAGCAGTAGTAAGGCTTGAACCATTTTCCATTGATGGGATCCATTAGCTGGCCTTTATTGACAGAGATCAAGCCATAATAGCCGTTGTTGTATACTTCCTTGACTGCAAACGGGCCTTCCCATTGCGGAGCAAACTTGGAAGTTCCCGACACTTGTCTTCTTACATGCTCAACAACCTTTAGCACGAGATCTCCTTGCTTGAAGGCTTGGGGCTTGATTCTCCTGTTATATGCTTGGGCAACCATTTTGTGTTAAAGTGTCATTTTTCTTTCAGCTTCTACTCTTTTTTCATCCACGGCTTCGAGGTCCAATAAGCGCCAGCCTGAGCATGACTTCGCATCCCATTCAAGATCGTTGATAGCTGAGACTCTGGTAGTGGGAGTGGTGATCTCTACAGGTGAGATAGCATCCGACTCATAGGCGAGAAGCCTGTGGTGCTTCTCGAAGATGCGCGGTAAGCCCATGATAGTTTTGTTGGTGGCCTCCACTTGACCATTTCCCTGTGGGTAATAAGGTGTGGAGCGACAATGCTTGATGCCGTATCTGTAAGTGTCGAGCTTACTTGCTTGTTATCAAAAGGCGTACCATTGTCAGTAACTATTTTGTATGGGATTCCAAACCTGCACATGATGTATTCTTGAATAAAATTGGAGACAGCAGCTCCCGTGGCCTTTCGAAGAGGAATTGCCTCGACTGACTTTGTAAAATACTCTGTGGTAGCGAGGATCCATATGTAACTGTCAGAAGGGGGATCGATTGTCCCAATTAAGTCAAGCCCCCAAGTATGAAAAGGCCAAGGAGTGCGCATGTCCTATCACAATGTGGGAGGCTTGTGACTTAAATTGGCATGAATTTGGCGCGTGTGGCATCTTTTGACAAAGTCATGTGCATCTTTCTTCATGGTAGGCTAATAATACCCGAAACTCAGTAGCTGCCGGTGAAGCCTCTTCATTACCTGGTGCTCTCGACACTCTCTAGCATGTATTTCCTACAAGACTTGATGTGCCTCTGGTTCTCCCAAGCATCTCAATGGTTCGTCATTGAACCTTTTATGATAGAGAGTCGACCCATCTACGAAGTACCTCTTTAGTATCTTCTTAAGCTTGTAGGCATGTTTGGAGTTGGTTGGCAGGGTCCCTTTGATGAAGAATGCTAAGCATGGAGCCCTCCAATCTTCTGCAAATGAGATAGTGAAAGATTCTTTGGTAGAGGGTATTGTAGAACATGCAGGGCAATTGGACTGAATTTCAGCTGCTTACTTTTTCATCTCTGAACAATAATAACCTTTACGTTGCAAACGTCGATACAAACTGACCACTGAATCCAAACTGCCAGTCACGCCATGTACCTCTTGCAACCTCCTTTGTGCTTCTGTCACTCCTATGCACCGGGTCAAAATACCCTCCCGGAAGACGTCTGTAGAGTTCTCCAAAGATGATTGCATAGTCTTTCAAGTCCTTGATGTTACTTCCTTCGCCTAGCTTTTCTTTGACTGGTTTTCTCCAGTCCTCTTCTTCTTCTAGCAGCTCTTATTGGAACATTGCTTCGATTATGGTCATGTCTTTCTTTATTACGATGATATTAGGCTGCTCTTTGACAAACGAAAGCTTTGACCCCAAAGGAGCCAACGCGTCAGCATACCTATTGGTGATCCCCGGAATATGCTCCAACACGATTTGCTTGAAGGAATTAATAAGCCTTTCGGCAGCTGCACGATATGGGGCCAAAGTTGCCTCTTTTACAGCAAAAGTTCCCTTGCAACTTAGCACCAGATTTGAGTTGCCAATGACCTTCATTCTTTCCTCGCCCATTTCTCTTGTGGTAGACAGTCCCATAACAAAAGCTTCATACTCTGCCACATTGTTCTTGCATGGAAAATTTAGTTTGAATGAGAGGGTCGTGGCTTGCCCCTCAGGGTTAATGAGTACAACACCTGCACCTCTTCCTTTCGATGTAGAAGAATCATCAAAGCAGAGAGTCCACGGTTTTTCCTCTGTAGCAATGGCCACTATTTCTGGCAGCTCTCCCAAAACCTCTTCGGAGATAGTAGAATCCTCCACTTTAGGAAATAGAGCTAGCATATCAATCACGGCTTGTCCCCTAATAGCTTTAGGCATTGTACATGTGATATCAAATTTGGACAGCTGTAGCAACTGGTGTGCAAGATGTCCAAATAGCACTGGCCTCATGAGCAAGTATCTTATTGGGTTAGACTTCACTATGAGCTGCAGCTAGTGAGCAAGGAAGTAATGTCTCAGGCATTGCATAGCATAGACCAGGGCAAGGCATAAGAGTTCTGTCTTCGGGTATCTTATCTCAGCTCAGACGAGGGCAAGGCATAATAAATAGGGCTCTCCTCCCCATTGTGATCATGTTGGGCACGCGAAGCCCCAACTGCAACGTTTGTTGCTGCCAAATAAAGCTTGAGTGGAAGTCCTGGGATAGGCGCCTTCATTGTGGGCAGCTTGGCGATCAATTGTTGCACTTGCTGGTAAGCTTCTTGGCATTCCTTGCCCTATACATACGGTTTGCCCTTCTTGAGCAAAGGAGTGAAGGCACCCATTATGGCAGCGAGGCCTAGGATAAAGCGTCGAATGTATGACAGTCTTTCCATGAAACTTGCCGGATGAGAGTTTATGGCCCCGGTGCCACGTTGGTGCACCTGGAACCCTAGAAACTTGCTGGATGAGACTCCTAACGCGCATTTCTTTTGGTTCATCTTCAAACCGTACAGCTGACACATTTCCAGCACCTTCCTCAGAACCTCTTGATGGCTTCTCTAGTTTTTCATTTCACCACAAGGTCGTCCACATAGACTTCTACCTCTTTTCCCATCATATCGTGGAACACCATTGTCATGGCTCTTTGGTAGGTGGTGCTGACATTCTTAAGACCGAATGGCATGACTGTGAATAGAAATTCCCGTATGGCATTCGAAAGGTTGTCTTCTCGGCATCTTTGGGTGACATCTTTATCTGGTTATAGCCACTAAATCCATCCACGAATGACAGCAAGCCTTGCCCCGAGGTTGAGTCGATCAAGATATCCATATTGGGCAGTGGGAACTCATCCTTTGGGCAAGCTCAGTTGAGATCTCGATAGTCCGTGCATACTCTAATCATTCCGGTCTTCTTTTTCATGGAAACAATATTTGCTAGCCATGTAAATCCCACATCGACCAACAAAGATGGGGTGATGTGCCTTATATGTATATGCCCGCCTCCATCTAGCACGAGGCATTTTGGGAGCTCACTGGCTTCAGAGTCATGGGAACTCCGAAGTTAAGCGAGATAGAGCCAGAGTAATCCCAAGATGGGTGACCTACTGGGAAGTTGCTCGTGAGTTCCCAGAAACAAAACCATGAGGGCGGAGGCCCCAAGCGGACAATATCGTGCTACGGAGGAGCTGATCCCGGCACACTCGCACCACACAGCAGAGTGGCTCTGATACCAAATTGTCACATTCCGAGATCGGCTCCGCCGTAGCACGATATTGTCCTCTTTAGGCCCCCCTCTTGCCCTCACGGTTTTGTTTATGGGAACTCAAGAGCAACTTCCCAGTAGGTCACCCATCCTGGGATTGCTCTGGCTCTATCTCGCTTAACCTCGGAGTTCCCATCACTCCGAAGCCAGTGAGCTCCCAAAAGGCCTCGTACTAGATAGAGGCGGCCATGTATATATAAGGCACATCACCCTCTCTCCGTTGATCGATGTGGGATGTTACAAGCCAAGTTGGGTGCTTGATTAGCTTGATGAATCTAGCAGCTAACAACTTTTCAATTTCCACTTTGATTTGCATTTCAATTTCAAGATGAAAATTCTTTCTTGGCTGCACAACAGGTTTTGTACCGAGCTCAATATTCAAAGTGTGACTCACTAAGTTTGGATTTAGGCCAGGCATTTCCTCGTAGCTCCAAGCGAACACATCTCGGAATTCCTTTAACAGAGATATCAAAGCTCCCCTTTCTTCGCTTGTCAAGTGAACGCTGATGGAGATGGGTCTTTGGACAGAGGGGTCATCACTCAAAATAAATGTTTCCAGCTTCTCGGGTACCGCAGTTGAGCCATCTTGCTTATGCCTAGGTGCCATCATAGGTTCCTGAAAAACGCAAGGGATGGGTACCTTGTCTCCGGGACCCTTATGGCTGCTTGTTTGCATCACTTCTTCTCCATACTTGGGGCTTTCCCATAGAACACGGTTGAGCCCTAAACCCAAACACCGTGTTTCCATCTGGCACCGTCACTTTTAAGCATTGGGGCTGATTGGTTGTTAACCTCGGAGTGTCTCTTCCTTTCTCAATCAACAATGGTTATGAGCTCCTTATTGCTCAGATCATGAATTGATAGGTAGGTCCCGAAATCATTGGATGGGTTGCTTCCAGCACCTATGCATTCGGTGTAGAATTCTGCCTCAGAGTAATGGGCTTCGTTTTGGTTGAACGGCACTTGATTCCCTGGTATGCGAAGTGGTCTCAACCCAATCCTTCCCTTGACGCATTGATGGTAAGTAGAGATCATAAGTTTGTGCTTATTGAGCCATGGCCTTCCGAGTAAAGCATGGTAAGCCACATCCACATCTACCACATAAAACTTAGTAAGTGACCAAATTGGCCCCACCTTCAAGTTTACTTGCATGTGTCCAACCGTGACCTCACTCTTATTCCTAAAACCGCAGATGCTTGTTTGATATTGCACGATTTTAGACAGCGGAATACCAGCTGCTGTAAGCACAGACAGTGGCAATATGTTGACATACCAAAGCCCTTCTTATGAACACGTCATTGATCTGTCCCTCCAAGTAAAGTGACCTCCTATGATCCAGGTACGGGACCTCCATGTCTTAATCCGTAAAAACATTAGCATTGTCATTTTCCAATAATGACCTCTGTGGTTCAGTAGCGAAGCAGTGAGGATTTGACTCTGCAGAGATGTTCATGAGAGCTACAGCAACTGCTACCCTTGCTCGTGGCCCAAAGCCAAGTTGGTCAAAGAGTGACTTGAACTTGGGTTCCTTTAGAGGACCTGTGAAGATGTGGGCCCCTGTTTCAGACCTAGGTAATGCTCCATCATAGTAGTTTCAGCCTCCGCAAGAGTATGGAATGTTACAACAGCTGTTTCCTGCTGCCTAGACGAAGCTCCCAAGCATTGCTCTTTCAGCATATCCAACATAAATACTTCATTATCTGCACTGCTGTCCCATCCATCAGCAAGTGGCCATGGTGCGTTATAACTTGATGGTTTTGAATATTTACACCAGTATGCTTTCTCCATGTTTCCACAAGGTTCCCAAATAGCCTCCAGCGGTTTTTGGTCATTCTTCCATAGGCGGCACAATTCATCATCATCGAGCAAATATCATCAGAGCATGTGATAACAGCGGCTATCTCATTTCCCCTTCGTTTCAGCAAGGGATCCTCATCAATGGCCTGCTTCCTAGAGGGAAGCTCAAGAACTCGTTCATGTATTTTAGCATGTAAGATCCTTCTTAAAGTTTGGCAAGCAGTAGTCGAGTGCCCCATGAACTGGTGATAGCGGCAGTACCTAGGATCATTCTTCTCCTCTCTGGTGGGAACTTTGTAGGGTCTGAGAGGTTTGATTACACCATCAACGATCATCGTATCGAAGATGGCGTGGAATTCTTCATCTTTTCATGGTAATGGTGGATATGTCTCCCTATCCTTCCATTTGTGTGAGTTGAAGTCACCGGATGACTTGTCATCTATAACTAGTGTTTGGTGCACTTCCTTCTTCTCACTCCTCCAAGTCCTCTGCCCTGTTGGTTTGACAGACATACTTGTCTTCCTTACTACTTTCAACAGCCGAGAAAATTGACTGATACCAATATTCTCCAAATAAACTCTATAATCCATCACGATGTTGCTGATGCAAATTTCGACAAACGCCTCCTAATCCTTCTCGTCATAGCAGTCCAGAGCCAGGTCTCAGAACCTGCGTACGAAGTCCACAGGATCTTCCCCATGTTTCTGGCGAGTGTTGTTGAGTTGAGTGGTAGTAACTCTTTCTTCATGTTGGAAATATTTTTTACAGAACCTGCTTGCCAAATCTTCCCAAGAACGAACAAAGCCTGGTGCCAAAGTGGTGTACCACGTATAAGCACGATCGGTAAGGCTTTTTGAAAACTCTCAGAGCCGGAGAATGTGGTCCCAAAGCATCAATGAAGCGATTGACATGCTCCTTTGGGCTTTCTTTTCTTCCATCGAAGAGAACAAAGCTTGGTGCCTCGTAGCTTTTAGGATATGGCTACTGGAGTAAGCTCGATGGATAAGGTGGCTGAGGAATATACTTCCAGTCCTCTTGGCTTCAACTCAGTTCCTTTTCCAGCATAGCAATGACATCTTCTTGGGTGACAAAAGATGGTCCCTTTTGTTCAGACCCCTTTCCAATAGCAGCAGACTCCTCTTGTGGGGGTCTTTCATTTTCTTCATTTGGCTTAGAAACCGAGCTTTTCAGCTCTTTGATTGTCTGCTATCTCCCTCTAAGTTTCCCCCATAGCATGGATGGCTGCAACAAGATCTGAGAGGGTAAAAGCTCCCTCACTTGCATATTCTTCCTCCCCAGATGAGGCATTTTGCCTTGATTCTGAATCACCCTCGTCCGGCCCGTCTTGGGAAGTCATGTTATTGCTTATGGTCTTCTACTATGGAGGCATCGGTGAAGATAGCAGCCTGATCCCCAGTGAAGTCGCCAATTTATGTAGGGTCTTTTTATTCCAACAGCCTGATGAATTGACTTGGGCTTCCATAAAGAGAAACTGGTAAAGCGCCCCCTATATATGAGTTCAAGAATCAAGCTCCAAGAAGCTTTTGAAAAGTTTGTGAGAACCTTAGAAAACACTCTGGGTATCTTTCACCAGTAACCAACAGTACGTGGTAAGTTAGCAAGTTTAGCAATTTGAGAGAGATATAAAAGCATGAATTTCTTTCAGAAAGAAAAGGCTCAGAACAGGGAGGAGTTAACTAAAGGGAGATTTCTCTCTCAGGAAAAGAGAAAACCAAAGAAAGTAGGAGATGGAGTGTCTTGAGCAAATTCCCAATCGCTTGACAAAGCTTGGTCACGCTCTGGATCGTGATCTTGCTGGGTAGAGGAAGCTCCCTTTGATAGGCACTTAGAACCCCAATTATATTGATCCTCCATTCCCACTTTTCCTTTGCTTATTTCCATTCACTCCTTTTTGGTGAAATTTCTTTAACCATAGCTCATGGGTCATAGGCTCTTTGGGGTTCCAAGGTTTTTATACGGCTGGACCTCCCTATGGAGGTGAGGCGCCACTTGCTTTCCTCATTGGTTTTCAAATTAGAGCTCACATAGGAAAAAGAGAATGGATAGAGTCGTTTGTCCAATGGGTACTCCTCCTACACATATGGATTTCCTTTGGTTCCTGCAATGGCTTCTCGTTGACTGTTATGGCGCTTTGACAAGGGTGGAATACGATGCTAGATTTTTACAAAGCGCTGGGTTGGGCTTTGTTTACAGTATTGGGTTATTGGTACTCTATTTCCAGCGGCCTGTGGGTTTTCGTCAAGCTGCTGGAAGTAGTCCATTTGCTTTATTTTGGGCGTTTTAACTAATGTAGGATTGTCTAAGTGTTGCAGCAGACTATTAGATGTTCTCCTAAGGCATTGGATCACTTTTTTCCCTCTCTCATGCTAACCCATGTATTTGGGCCCGAGGAATCGGCTTGAGTTTTAGTGCTACCAAGTGGCCTAAAACTTTCATTCCTTGAACCCTCAATGGGTCCTGTGAGTGCTTGTACCCGTCCATAGCATGGCATGGTATTAGAATAGAGGTCTTTTACATGGCATTGCATGTTTATTTAGCATGCTTGTGCTTGAGTTATATCATGCCGCAATAAGCTATGATTGGGCCAAGTAGCATTGGATAGGTTAGTAAGCGTGAATTTATAAAGCCGGTGCGTTTTGGCCCTTTTGCATGGCGAGCGCGCACATTTGCTTGGCATGACGCATGGCCCATGGCTCACGCAGGTGCATCCTACAAGTTCTCTTCTGCCCCAATTGGGCTCCTATTGCGATCAAATATTTGTGCTGGGCTAGGAATAAACCTAGGCCCGACCTTTGGATTTTTCGGGTCTCAACACCCATTAACTCTCAAAACCCCAAAATATTTAATGGGTGGTCCAAATAAATTAATGGATCAATTTTTAAATCCTCAAAACCATATGTGAGTAAATTAATGGGCTCATTAAAAGGCCTGTTAATTTTCTTTGGACATCGACAATAAGAAACATGGTATAAACCATTCCAAATCTTCTCATGGGTCATCTACGCATGCAAATTTCAATGAGATCAAGTTCAAATCTCTCACACCACAAATTCTTTCAAGGGATCATTCATTCCTTGAAAGTCCAATCAAATTTCCTAAGGAACTACGTCTGGTTTGATTCCTACAAGGATATGTAGGCAATTTGGAAATTCAATCCATAAAATATTTCTCACATGTACACCACAAATTCTTTCAAGGTATCATTCATTCCTTGAAAATTCAATCAAATTCTCCAGAGAACCACAAAAGGCTTGATCCCCAAAAGGGGTATGTAGGCAGTCTAGGGTTCCCTGGATGCAGCCATAACATCAAAATCAAATTCCATTATTTATTTCATTCTTCACATTGGAATCAAAGGGTGTTCTCTTTCCAAAGAGATTATAATTAAGAGATATTTTTCATCTTGAATGGGTCGTACTCAATTAATATCAAAAACTCTTATTTGCAAATAAGAATGAAATTATGTTGGGTGAATTTTTAATTACTTTATTACTTTATTTTATCTAATATAATTTTTGGCACGCTCAGTGGGACCCATTCTCCCTTTCATCTCCAATTGTTGATGAAATGAACTAATAGTTTTCGTTATGTATTTTCTTTATTTAACAGGGAAACGACATAGCACCACAAGTAATTGTATATTTTCATAAGCTTCCTGTAATCCAATGTGAGGCTGGATCACCAAAACATGTTGGTCACCGAGTCAACTTCACTATGGATCATGCACTAGTGTTTAAACTAGGTTCTGAAGGTTAGCCCAAAGGTCAAAACCAGCAAGGCTTTCATGAAAGTCGCTAAGACTCAACTGATGAAATCCCCATCCAAAAATTCTGTACGAAATGCAAGGAAAAAGGCTGCACGAGATTTCAGGAAGAAAACCGCACAAGCTAACTCATTTGAGCTCCTTGAATCTACCCCGATTGTAGCTGTTGAGACACCTGCATCCAACACAGTCAAGAGTACTCGACGCAAATTCAATGGTTCAATCACGTCTTTAACTACCACGACTTCGATTATCACTCAAATTCTGATTGGTTCAATTCCAATTACCTTAACTACCACCGAGTCCGTAATGGTAATCACTACCAAGGAAGATAAAGAAGTTTCACCCAAAACCCCCAAGGACCAAGATTTTGAGTCTCATTTAAAAGTTTCAGAGGAATCAATAAGGCTTCCACACTCTGATTGTCAACAAAAACGGTCAGAGGTATTCGACATGAGCAAGTCTAAAGAAGGCTCCAAGAAGCAAACTGTGGAGGCCTAAGATCACTTGACACCGGGGGCAAGTCCCAAGTCTTTAATTGTTTTGAGACCATACAGGGGGGGCCAGTCACTCATGCAAACGCTCGAGCTTATCACTTCAGTCTCCTGAGGCAATACCTTTCCAAAGGAACAAGTCGGATTGTCAAGAACAATTAATAACCTAATTCCAAGGGTTATACATAAATGAAGAAAGTGAAAGGTTTGAAAATATGCCTGCCATGATGACCGGTACAACAAGTGCAGATGAACTTCTTGAGATGCAAAGAAAGCTTGCTGAAAGAGAAGCAGAGGTGGTAGCGCTAACAGCTCAATTAGCCACCAAAGTTACCGTAGATAGCGAGAAGAAGGATGAAGAAAGAGAGGAGGAGATGGGAGAGAGTTCTAATAGCCAAATAACTCATCAAGATATAAAGACTTTAATTGCAGAAGGAATTCGTGAATTCCAGATGTCTATATCACTACCTATCCTAGGATACCGAAAGCCTTATCCGGCTCATTATGATGCGTTGCCTTTCCCCAATAGTTATCAAAAGCCGACTTTCGATAAGTTTGATGGGATGAGCGGCTCTCCACATGAACATTTAGCTCACTTTTCCTCTACATGTGGAGAAACTTCACAATCAGACGCTTTGCTAATAAGGAAGTTTGTTTAAGACCTCAAAGGCTCTGCTTTTACATGGTATACTCAGTTACCGCCTGGGTCCATTCTAAAATGGGACGACATGCAGAATGTTCTTCTTGCACAATTTGTTAGCTTAAAGAAAAAGGTCTCACTCATAGATCTGGCAAAAACCACACAAAAACCTGGGGAGAGTGCAAATGATATTATTATGAGATGGAGGAGTCTTAATCTCCAATGTACTGAAAAGACCACCAAGCAGTCTGTGGTGCAAATGTGTTATAACAATCTCCTGCCAGAAATTGTAACTTTGGTCACAACAGCAGAGCCCCAATCATTCAATACATTGGTGTCAAAGGTGAGTAATGTTGAAATACAAATTGCTCGTCAAAAGACAACAACAAAAATCCAAATTGGGGAAAAGAAAAATGAAGGCAAAAAAACATTCAAGAAAGGGGAGTCAATGGCTACTTTTGTCAAAACGGACAAGAAAAATGACAAAGGAAAGGGGAAAGAAGAAAAGAGAAGACACACTCTTAAAGAAAGGAAGGAAGTCAAATATACATTTGACGATGGGGATGTTGAAACTATCTTGGATAAGCTCCTGGCAACAAAAGCAATCAAACTTCCAGTACCAAAGCGCCCTGCAGAAGTTGATAAGACTAATGATTCTAAATATTGGAGGTACCACCGGATTGTGAGTCATCCATTAAGAGATTGCTATGTGCTTAAAAACATAACTCAAGAAAAAATCAACAATCATGAGATAGAGGTGGATTCATCTTCAAAACAGCAAACTGCAACATCTAACATGATTGAGGGTGAACTTATTCCTTATGTTTCCTTGCCAGAAGGAGCCATACCCGTAGGATTCCATGTTGACAATGAGGTTACAGTTGTTCACGTATACCCCAATATGCCTCATCCTGGAAATCCAAATGTTCTTACCTTGTATGACCTTATGACCTCATCTAGCCTAGATATTTGGGAAGATTCGTCAGACTTTTCTGACGAGTCCCAAAGTGAATGGCAGACAGTTGTCCAAAGAAGGGCTAAAAATATTGTTAAACATTCATCGGTGCTAAAGTCATCTACTTACCGTGGTGTCAAAATTACGAGTAGTACATCTCTGTAAAGCAAGGAATTGAAAAAGAAGATTTCAGAGAAATTGAAGATCATACAAGGAAAAGAATATGAACAGCAACCAAGGGCATCAGTTACCCTTGCTGAATTGTTACCTGTTAATTCTCTCAAGAAAAGCTACGAAGGAAAGGAAGAATACTTTAATTGTTTCATGACCTTGTATGAAACCTCTGAAGCAGCAAATCAAACCACGCTGATGATAGAAATTCCAATTTCTTCAAAAAGATTTGCAGTGGAAATACCAGTTAAAGCAAGTAGTTCCAGATCTCAGCAAGGACAAAACTGTGCCAGGGACCAATCACAACTCGATGTAGCGGCTCATTTGAAACATCAGAAAGGAACTTAGAGAAGCACTCACTATGGATTTAATGATCCCTGAGATGTTTAGAACCAGCTTCGAACCAGTAAATGTAGCTATTACATCGCCAAAATATTGTGCTTGCTGTTTAGCAAGCATCACATTTGATGAAACTAATATGATGCTTAGATATGAGTTCCACAATCGACCACTTTATGTTAGCAGAGAGGTTGGAAATACATTGATCAATCGAATTTTTCTTGATTGTGGCTCAGCAGTAAATCCTTTTCCTTTAAAGACAATTCATATGATTGGAACGAGTGCTCAATAGTTGTCACCATCTATGCTAACGATTCAGGGTTTCAATCAAGTCAGACAAAGAGCCATGGGAACCATAGCATTGCAAATGGAAATAGGGGAACTTTATTTTGATGCCCTTTTTCATGTCATTGACGCTGACACATCTTACAATGTGCTTTTGGGACACCCATGGCTCCACACATATGGCATTGCTCCTTCTACACTACATCAATGTTTTATGATCTTATGAAATGATGAAGTCAAAAGGGTCTCTGCAGATACTGATCCATTTAGAGGTGAAAAAGTTAATTATTCATATGCAAAGTTCTATAAATCACCAAGCTTTACCTTTGTACAGCCGCAAAAGGCCAAGCAAGAGCTAAGCATAGAAACAAGAGGAGCATCATGGACAACAAAGCCGATCAAAATAAAGATCACAACACCTTCTGGTGTTTTCCCAAATAAAGAAAAGACCAAGTTCAAAGACAGCTTCAAATACTCACCAAATGACCAAAAATAGACAGGTTAAAAAGCACTTGAGACGCTCATGACAACATACACACAACCACTACACATGATTAACTATTCAATCCTAGGGGCCAGTATGATAATCTCAACTATTTTAAAGAAGAACAATAGTCGGCATAACCACATTATGTTTAACGAAAATCCAACTATTTCGAAGAACAATAGTCGACGTAACCGTGTTGTGTTTTTTGAAGGAAATAGGTCAATGGGGACATCATCTTCAACTCCACTGAAGATAAAATACAAAAAGGAAAAAGTCAGAAAGAACTGCATTGACGTCTCAGTAAAAAAAAGAAAATGGCATGCTCAAGGTAAAAGGTCCAAAGACAGAAAGAGATGAATCAACAGTTCTTACTGACTTTGAAAAATCTGTTTGATGAAACTAAGTCAAGCAATAAACCACCCCGCATCTTAGTTTTTGAACAGCTTGGAAACAAAGCAAGTAATTGTCCAACTCGCATCTCAATTTTCGAAAGACTTGGAGGCGTTGCTACCTCACAAAAACTTCAAAAGAGTAAGAAATTGAGAGTCAAGAAAAGCGTGATGACAAGTTCAGGGCAATCCAGAGATGTTGAGGCCGCTCAAGTTAATTGTGTCTCTATTGAAGATGATAACCCAACTGAAAACGAAGACGGACTCCTGATAATGAGCCGGTGGAGTTTATTGATAATGTTTAGCCAGCACCATCCCAAATTGAACATGGGGGTCAAGCTACTGTGGATGAGCTACAAGAAATTAATCTTGGTACAAATAATGAGCCTAAACCCATTTTTGAGAGTGCCCTACAAACTCCAAATGAATTGTAAAATTATAGGTGCCTTCTTCAAGAGTACCGAGATGTATTTGCATGAGGCTATCAAGACATGTCTAGCCTGGATCCTAATGTAGCAGTACACAAACTGGCAGTATCAAGTCAATGTATATCAAAAATACCTTCATGATGAGCAAGCATCTCTTTAGATGACTTAGAAGAATGAAGTTTATCAAAAATACCTTGCACTTCACCAATAATATATACATGCCTGAAATTCTTCGCCTCTAAGCCAAAAATGTCAAAGATTGATTTTTTGCAGCCTTCCAATGATGACATATCATTAGCTAATGGAGAAATGACGTTAACACCACAAGGTCAAGGCCTAGCCAATTCTTGCTCCACAGTATTGTCATTCGAAGGATTTAGTAAACCTGAATTTGCTTCAAAGTTAGAGTTGTCAAGAACCACATCTTTTGTATAACGAATCCGCTTAAAGTTTACATCTTGATTGCTTCTAGATGAAGAGAAAGTGTCTTCATTTTTTCTACCTGACCTCTCCTTCCGCCTCTTCCCAGGATGGGAAGTTTCACTTTGTCGCTTCACACTGATGGGAACTTACATCTTGATTGCTTCTAGATCAAGACTTCCCTTTGTAAGCCAGTGGAAACTTCTTTCAAATTGAATATTACATAAATTGGTTTTTCCTGGAGAAGACATTTGGACAGGTTTACATAAATAGTCAACATAGACAAACCCAAGTATGATATGGTATAACCCATCCACCACATGCAGTACCAGTACATACATTTCCCCATACGAGTAGAATGTGGAATGTAGAAAAGCATTGAAGTGTTTCTCCTTAGAAGTGAAGTTTGAGCTCTGAACAAATCCTCAACATTACAATGACTCCTCTTGGCAATACCAAAGCTAATTTTATCAGAAGGAACACCTTGATCAAAACCAAATTGGCAAGCAAATCTATTTGGGTAATATGGCTCCAGCCAAAGTTTGTTATCAACTCTTACAGGGAGTTTAGAGTACGCATACAAACTAATATCTCAAACCTGTCATCTGACAATTTTTCATCATCCATAAAGGTAAGGCCATCCTGCTCATCAAAAGCATTGGGATAATATCACATGGATATGTCACTTCTAAAAATAATTTTGGCCTTGAAATGTCCATATCGTTAACAGCAATACCAGCATATCTAGTTAAATGAGGATAACTAGCTGGAAATTCAATATCATTATGGCATCTATACAAATAGGGAAAATACTCACCCATCCACCCAATGACGTAATGAACCGGAAAACAAGCTAAAGAAGTACCAGGACTTCTCAGACAAGTGACAGTTTCCCCAAGGCCATGATATATATAGCCCAACACAGTTTGTGCATAGAAATTTTTACTCCTCAAGCCATCAAACTAGCCAAGTAAAAAGTTTTCTGCCTTATCCGAGAACCTCTTGATGGCAAAGCAAATCTGCTAAGAAAGAATGCTAAGAAGGTAGTTAATTTTTCTTCTGTTGATATCTCCAGATTTAATTTTCAAGCCATTAGATTTTCTCTTGGTTTCAAGATGTTTCCTTCACCAAAAGTTCCATAAATTATTTTTCCTCTGAAAAAATGTGCAACCCACTGGTCCCAGAATACACATTTTTTTATCATAAAATGAGCTGAGCTGAGAATAAATTAAAGAAGTTCCTGAATGGTCGACGGATACATCACTTCACGCTGCAAATCCCGATTTGGAGGTATAAACTCCTCATAAGGAACTCCTAAAATGGGTAAACCCCCAATAATCTTCAGGTCGTACAACGATATTCCCATTTCGCCATTTCCTTGGTGAAAAGTGTTGGTCAAAGGCCCCCACAACTCCAGAAAGGCTTTCCAGACATTTAGCGAATACAAATAAGGGTAGCGGGAAACGGCTACAGCACCATACATTTCAGCATGAAATAATACCTCTTTGAAGTCTCATAAAATGGCCTTAGTCCACTCTAGGATGCCAAGACGAGACTCTGCCAAACCGCGAATGCTTAGCTCACGTCCCCATTCTGTTTTGTTTTTTAGCATTTTACATAAAATAGGAGGAAAATCGTTTTTATGGCCAACTTCAATGTCGCCATCAGTATTATTGTTGACCTCCATCAAAGTGCAGGCTTCAAACTTTGGACCGTGAACTCAACAAACCTTAAGAATTCCATCATGAGGAATAAACTCGCAATATCCAGAGTTCACATTCTCAATGGTAACCCAAGTGACTCTATTCTGAGGAGGTACATCAATTTGAACTGAGGTCAAAGGCATAGACCTATCATATTCTTGACCAATTCAAAGCCCTTTCTTATCAAGCACTCGTTGGACGTATAATTGACCATTTGCATCCATACCTGAAAATTTTGCAATGGTGTTAGCCCAAGGTTATAAATTTTTATCAAGCCTCGTACTTATAAAGGAAGTTACATGAACGATGCTTGAGGGGCATCTGTTGAAATAAAAAATTTATTGACATCAAATTAAATTCTAGCCCAAGTTTAAAGAAGTAGGCCTTATAGCTAAAATGGTCTTGTGGACTTATTGCTAAATTGGTTTAGGCCCAAAATGAATTCATATTAACATTTTTACAAGAAAATATTAATATATTGAAAGCACTAACAAAATATGCTTCATGTACATGACTTTGGAGTGTGGAGTTGAGGGCTGACTGAAAATGGGAAGTTACTCCCACATATGGTACCACATAGTACGTGAGCCCATAACTAGCTCCACTCCTTTAAGTTTCTCTGGGTCTATAAAAAGGGACCATTAGGCAGAAAAGAAGGAGGAAAAAAAAGGGCGCAAATGAGAGAAAACATAACAGAAGAGAAATACCAAAATTGCTGCAAATTAAGCAAAGAAGACACAAGTTCTATCACAATACCATTGAGAATGTATAAACTAATTCATTTGAGTATCCTTTTCTACACAACTAACTTGCAGGCAAAAAATGTGTATGAGACTATTGTACAAAAGCCTGAAATTCCTCCATGTTTGATATCAAGAAATGTCTGATATCAAGAGAGGTCTCAGCAATGGAAGATGTAAACAAATCCTCTCAAATTAGCAATAATCTTGCTATTTACATAGAGATAGCTCCCCCAAGGACCTCTCTGTTGTGAATGTATAGATGAGCTGCCGCAAGAACCCCACTGTACTAAGTGCTATGAACACCTTGTGAGTGTCCATAGGCACGTTGTGTTACTCAGAGAAGACCTTGTGAGTGTTCTTGAGTACCAAATACAGAAAATGGCGTGTTATATCCAACCCACCCACTGTAAAGCGAAATTCCGAATCTGCAAATTGGAGAAAAAAGAGATGGCAAAAAGCGCAACAATGGAGAAAATCAACAACTCTGTTTTAGTCTTACCCATATGCATAAACAGAAGAAAATATAAAACAAGATATTAAAAGATATGCATATACTACCGATTGCCAGAAAGTTTGCAAAATCTAATGACTCACATCCACGTCTTGTGCTCCAAAAGTTGCCAACATATCCCAAGCCAGACGGGCCACACAAGTTACTAAGACAACACTCCTCTATAGCAATTTGCAGATATCATAAAAGGTTCTCTCTCTGTTATTGGCAAGACATGGGGCAAATGACAAAACAAAGTCAATGTCTCAATTGGCGGTATGATAGCCCTCCCAAAAGATCTCAGTCTGCAAATGGAAATATGCAATCAAATCATAAGGAAGAATTGCACCAAATTATCAGGTCATTGTTACAAAATTCAAATAAGAAAAGGAAAATCACCAAGAATCCAAAAAGGAGTAGAGAATTCAAAATTGTCTTTGGACCCAACAAAAACATAGTCAAGACTTCAAGAAATGATGAAAATAATATCACAGAGATCCCAAAAGAGAAGATAGTTTATTTTCCTTTTCTATCGACACCAAAAACAAAGGTTCACGACACACAACCAACGTCGTACACAAGGCCGCAAATTAATGGTTCAGGCAAAAAGAAAAAAAGGAAAGATGGCTCATCAATTTCAAGCCAAGAAGCCTCCACCTCCTGCCATGCCCAAGATGGAAGAAGAAAGCAACAACAAAAAAGAGGGGTTTGAAAGAAAATGAAGAAACCAGCAAAAGCAAGAGAAGAAGAAGTAGCTCTGTACTTTGACAAACAGACGCTGCCTCTTGTTGGTAATTTTTAACAACAATATTAAAACCTTGCAAGTGCACAATAGCTAGGACTTACTATCCACCTCCAAACAATCAATCAATCCATAAACAACAATAGATAATCAATTTCTGGCAAGCATATGATAACGACACTCACAACAAGATCATGGCATTTGACTCAAGTTGTATGATTCTCTCTTAAGTGTATGTAAAGTGTATGGCATTTACATCAATATGTGTATTCTTAATTGAAATCTAGTATGGCATTTACTCAAATTAACAATCAAGAATCTATTAAGATCAAAGAGAATATGAGTGTCACAAAACCCTAAAACATGGCATTTGTTATTAGGAATTCAAGAATCGATTTTTCATAACTAGTTCTTAACCCAATTATTCATTGCAAACAAGAACACATTCAATATGGCAATTGACCTATGTTCTACAACAATTTAATTCCAATACATGCTTCCAAGTTAGCTACTCAAAGAAACAAAATATCAGAATTCACATGACATAGAGAAACCGAAATCATCACGCTTGTAGAAACTGAAAATCCATTCATACTTGTTTATAAAATTGAAATCATGTTTAGGGCTTCAAGATTAAGCCCTAACTAACAAGAAATTATTTACTCATGTTCTTGGATGAACTTAAAAATAAATACATAAGAACTGAAAATTAAAAGAAGGAAGGAAAAGAAAGAACTCGTTGGCAGCTTTTTCCTCTTGCGCGGTTGATCTCCTTAGGACGTCAATCCTGTTTTGGGGGCCTTGGCTGGCCTTTTATATGACTTATATCAGAGTTCTAAATCCTAAAATTGACTGAAAAGTCGTCCAAGAAGTCTTGGTAAATAAGGAATCTAAATAGGAAAGTAAAGATCACAATTCCTAACTCCACAGGGAAATACAGCTCAGCCCAATTGTCACATGATGTGGGGATCTTCGGCCTTCTAGAAAAATCAGTAAAAATATATTTTAGAAAGATAAATGTCTTATCTTCCAACCATATATAGACGTAACTTGGAAAATTCCGTAAGGCTTCCGTTTCTTCACATTCACGTAACATGTACGAAACTGTCCTGTCTGCACGTGGGCTAACTTTACTTGTAATACTGTACCAATTGGCTCAGCAGAAAATTCTAGAAAAATCATAGATTGAACTTCAAGATGTTAGCTTTCATCTCCAATTGGCCTTGCGCTAAAATTCCTCCAAAAAGTTTATCTTCCCTTAAAAACCTTCTAAGAGCGCAGAAAAGCTGAAAATCAGAAAAGTAAAGTAATAAGCCCTTTTTAAATCTAATTCTCCTACAAAACCTAAGTAAAAAGAGTACATAAATGAGTATATTCACCTCTTTAAGTTCCCATACTTTCAATTAATAGTTTAATGGGCCATGTAGTCTAACTCTGACAGAAAGGAGCAAAGGAAAAGACTAACCTTGTTTTCACTCCTCTTTGGTTTTACCGTCTCAAACTCAAAGCTCTTTATCAATTGTGGCTAATGGGTAACTGAAGATATACGGTTTGGTCCAGTTTGAATTAATTTGAACTACTCCAGATAGATATGGGAGTGACTCAGTTTGAATTGATCTCTACTACCCCAAATAGATATCGGTTTTGGTTACGATTGGCAGCTTGCTCTCAAAGCCTTTCTGAAGTGGACTTTTGGTTTATGGGCCAACTAATGGAAATGTCAAGGCCTGGAACAAATTGATGGGTTGACAAAACAAATTACCCACTAACTCTCAAAATCCCAAAAAATTTAATGGGTGGTCCAAATAAATTATGTGGTTAATGGATCAATTTTTAAATCCTCAAAACCATATGTGAGAAAATTTATGGGCTCATTAAAATCCCTGTTAATTTTCTTTGGACATCAACAATAAGAAACATGGTATAAATTATTCCAAATCTTCTCATGGGTCATCTACCCATGTAATGAGATCAAATTCAAATCTCTCATACGACAAATTCTTTCAAGGGGTCATTCATTCCTTGAAAGTCCAATCAAATTTTCTAAGGAACTACGTCTGGTTTGATTCCGCCAAGGATACGTAGGCAATTTGAAAATTCAATCCGGGTGCAACCGCAAGTCCAAACAGAATCCATGATTTACCTTAACCAAATACGCCCCAAACACTTTTCCAACCACAAAATCAAATTGAATCCCTGCCCAACCACATTCATCCAATTTTCATAAATATTTTTCGCACCACAAATTCTTTCAAGGTGTCATTCATTCCTTGAAAGTCTAATCAAATTCTCCAGAGAACTACAAATGGCTTGATCCCCAAAAGGGGTATGTAGGCAGTTTGGGGTTCCTTGGATGCAGACATAACATCAAAATCAAATTTCATTATTTATTTCATTCTTCACATTGGAAACAAAGGTTGTTCTCTTTCCAAAGATATTATAATTAAGAGATATTTTCATCTTGAATGGGTCATACTCAATTAATAACAAAAACTATTATTTGCAAATAAGAGTAAGATTATATTGGGTGAATTTTTAATTATTTTATTGCTTTTTTTAATCTAACAGCCACTGTATTAACTCGATCCTAATTTAATATTTAATTATTAATTTATTCAAATAAAAGACAATTTTACCCTAGAAATATTTTAATGGTTTAAAAGTTGACTTTTTGTTTGGGACGGAATCTAGGGATTTTAGTTATACCGTTGCGTAGAGCACGTCGAGATGAGTTCGTAGACACGTTGTAGGCTCAAATCAGAGTTATAAAGAAGAAGTTAGGATCTACGGAAGCTCAATGGCATAACCGTAAATATTTCGAAGTCAGTTTTTAAAACCTAGCAGATTTCTTGTCTCTCACTCTCCACGAACAGCAGTTTTCAAATGGAGATTTCTCCATCGTCAGGCCACCAATTTCGGTGCCACAACTTGCGAACTCTTCATCTCTCTCTCCTCTTCACATCCATACCAATTTCCAGCCCCATATGCAAGGAATTAAAACCAAAATTCGAGCCAAACTATACCCTTTTTTTTTAAGCCGCAACTGCTGGCTATCACACCCAAAATACTCCCCTACCTTCCCTTTGTGTTTTCCCTTGAAGAGTCGACTTAATTTCATCTTAAAACCATCGAATCCAAACCTAGAAATTTCTAGGTTTTTCAAACACAAAATCATTCATTCGAGGGTTTTAACGGTGGAATTTATCTTCGAGCAAACTCCCCTTCATGTACTTGATCTGTAGGTATGATTATTGGTCGGCAATTTGGAGTTTTTCAATCGCCGGAAAAATTCTCTACACACCTGCTAGAGGTGGCAGCACATCAGCGGGGTGTCAAGGTTGGGTTTTGGTCCTAAAGTGATTCCCACGTCGTCCCGAGCACAACGGTATGCTCAAATTTCAATTTGGTTACCGTTTGACTGTCGATCGAATATCGGATATTAGGCATTATCCGGCAAATCATTGGATCAACTTCATTCTCAGATCTGTTGATCTAGGTATCTCTAGGATTGTATAGGAATTCGCAGATCGTGAATCGGAGTCCCGGATACTTCAATTCAATGAATCAAAGATTAGGTTAAAAGCCGACCGTCCGATCAGAAAGATCCAACCGTTCAATTCGGGCCAAACTTGTTGGACAAGTATAGTAAATCGTGTTGAACTCGTAGGGACTATCGGATCGAAAATCGAAGGTCGTGGGCCCCGCGGGCCCGCTTGACCATGTCTGGACAGTTTAACCTTTGGTTGATCGTGAGTCTTCCAAGGTAGTTTCACCCTTTGAGAAGTGCTAGAACAACCATGTAAACGAGGCTTGACTGTTTGTGAACTATTTTGGATTATGAGTTTATGTTATAGTGTTTTATGATATTCTTGGATGTTATTTAGATATTGAAAGATTATCTTGTTATTTATTTATTTATTATTATTATGAGTATTAATAAAGTATATGACTGGGTAATATTGGATTATTCAAGTGTTTATGAGTTATTAGGTAATCGCATTTACTTTCTAAGGGTATTATACTATGTTTTCTTGTGCAAAGTTGGGAACGGCTTATTAACTAGATTTTGGTGTGGACGAGAAATTAATTAAATGTCTTATTATATGTTTAGATTTAATATATATACTTAGTGACTTGAAAATGATGAATCAAGGACGCTAGTTCTTAACAGAATGTGGTATACATTTTAAATGTAGTTGAGAACTAATTTTTAGAAAGTTGATATAAGAGTTGGAAAATGAATTTGTGCAATAAGGGAAAGTTTATGATAAGTTTCGGAATATGGTTTTCAAACCCACCACAGGAGTAACCCCCCCCCCCCCCCCCCCCCCCCCCAAGTTGCCTTTGAAACAGTTTTGTCATTTATGACAATGACCCATGAGTTTCGGGGACACCTGAACCGTATGGTACGAGGATATGCATTCTCGGGCTGACTACATGTCCCCTGAGTTCTGCGAGGATGTGCTGCTCAAGTTGACTAGGTGTCCCCTGAGTCTTGCGAGGTATGCGGCTCAAGCTGACTAAATGTCCCCTAAGTCTTGCGAGGAATGCGGCTCGGGTTGACTTTGTGTTTCCCAGGCCTGTGAGGATGTGTCACTTATGTGACACTTGAAATTGACGGAATATTATGGGAATTGATGGAATACTATTGGAATTGACGGATCTTTAATGGGGGTACGCCTAGGTGGATAGTATTTTGGTTTTAAGAGGTTTAAACTAAAACTGATGATTTCATCTTGATATTTTTGAGTAGAAGTTTTAATACCTATTTTCTGATTTTATGAGACAAGAGTTGAAGGTTTCCAAGTTTTACGGATTTTCTACAAATCATATCTATTCTCTTAAGTGATGAATTTGTTTTTACATGTAAAAGAGGGAAGCATATTTTATTTTAAATTGTGGGTATTGACATTAAGGTTTCACGTAGTGAATGCTATTTTATTAATTTTATCATTTTCCTACTGATAAGTAATATGTTAATTATATATATTTTTATTTATTTATTATGCACGTCGAATAAATGGAAGATTGTTCTAACATCAATAGCCCTTAATTGAGTTTCAGCGGATGGATTCAAATTACTTATAAGTTTTGCTTAAAGAACTACGTAAGGGTACGTAGGCAACCTAGAGTTACTAGGTGCAGCCACAAGATCAAGTGCTGAAAATTTGTTCAGTTGGGTTTTATTGAAAATTGATTAAGTATTCACATTATTCTAAAGGTTGAGTTCAGATTCAGAGGATGGAATGTTTTATTTGATTTATGGAGGCCTGAGGCCATTCAAAGTTATTCGTCTGAAGCATGCTGAACGATTGGGAATTGTTTTTCAATGTTAATGATATATTTACATGTGGAAAGTGATTGGGAAACGAGCAATTTACAGGGGTGACTCTGCCGAATTTTTGGTAGAAGTCAAACCCTAAAGAAATTTTTGAATTTTAGTTAGAAGGGCAATTTGGTCAATTTGGTCCAGGGCAATTTGGTCAATTCGGCTCAAATTCCAAAGTGGAATTTGGGTCGGTGCTTGTCAGCCACTGTTCACTAGTTAGACAGAGAGTGTGTTGGGGAAAAAGTCGGGGGAGAGAGAGAGCTGACTGAGGTTTTTCAAATTTCACTTTGCAAAAATTATGGTTGTGCCATTGCACTTCCGTAAAATCATAACTTCTTTGTTTCAAGTCGGCATTGTGCCTGCCGCCTGTCTACGAACTCGCATCAACGAGCTCCATGCAATGGTGCAACTCAATTTCCCAAATTCCCTTATGAACAAAAAGTGATCAAAATACCCCTAACCCAAGGACAAAAATGTAATATGAAAAGAAAATGTTTTCAAGAATTCAAACAAACAAGTTCTCAAATTTTTAAGATTAGAAAACAGTTTTCAAGTTGCATACTAAACAAGTTTTTGAATCTTAAAAATAGATTTGAGAACTCCTTGTTTTTAAGAAAAATCAAAGTTTTTGAGTTCCCTATTTGAATAGGATACCAAACGCCCCCTTAACTCTTCTTTTTGTTGTGCCTCACTATTTCTTTCTTCTTTTTCTCTTTCTTCTTCTTTCTCTCTTCTTCATCTTTTGCATCATTCGACAAATCAATAGCTAGCTTACATCACCTATTGGATTGAACTAAATCATGCCCACCCTCAGTTGGCCGACCAAAAATAATCTGATATGAAGTTATCCTGAGCCCGACAAATTCTACATCTCTTCAAACCCATAGTATTTTGGACATATATCAGACATAATGATTTTCCAATAAGCCCAACCCAAATTATAATTCATTCAAAAACCTCAAAGCTAATTGTGAGCATGGAACATTTTGATAGTCATTTGGGGGCTACATGAGTTTTGATGTCATTGTGGGCTCAAATGTTGATATGTAAGGAGATTTGGTAGTCTTTTAGTCTCTTAACACTTTTCTTACGTTTACTCCTTTAGTCACTGGAAGGTCTTTCACACAGCCAGCCCTTTGATTTTCAAAATGCAAGGTCCCATAGATATAAGGGAGACTTTGGAAAAGCCCAAAAGAGAGAGAAAATTTTTAAAATAAGCCAAAATGGACAAAATTGCCCTTATTTATTTTTTGATTTCCTAAGGAATCCTTTACATTTGCATGTCTTTGGTTTGAAAGTTGAGAGGTTTTTCTGTCTTTTTTAAAAAAGCTTTGGCTTTTTCCAAAAATGAAAGTTTTTTTATGAGTAAAACCTAAATTTACTTAGATATAATTCCAATTCCAATTGCCCTTTGATATCTAATATTCTGGATAAGTAGCCATTAAATTAATCTTCTACCAAAATTCCCGACAAGAACGACAACCATTCTTGAAATGGTGGAACATGTTAGTATCCCTGACGATGATTTCCTTCCCTGTACAAGATGATGCAATCTTCATAAAAGAATGGCAATCACCACAAATCCTAAGATTCTTCATGATCCTGATAGATGCATTTGAAGGTAAACGCATCAACCCCAAAGTAAGAGCAAGTTTCTCACTGTGGTGCCTCAAAGGTTCATGTTTTCTGTTCTCTCCCATATAATGAAGGTCATGTTCAGTCCCAGCCGTGTAGCCCATAATCTTCATGATGCAGGATGCATAGGACCTAAATTGTTTAGTTTCCTAATTTATTTGTTAGTTTCCTATATTCTTTAGTTTTCCAAATCCTAGTAGGATTTCTAAGTTTCCTATTTTATTAGGAATAGGATTTCTGTTTTAGCTGGGGATTTTAATCCTATTGTCTCTAGGTTCTAGTTTCCTATTTTATTAGGAATAGGATTTCTGTTTTAGCTGCAGATTTTAATCCTATTGTCTCTAGGTTTTAGTTTGCTATAAATACCCCTATGTAGTTCTTTAAAATTCAGATTTGAATATTGATTAAACCTTCTCTTAACTCTCTGATTTCTGCCTGCCTTCTATCTTTCTTTCCTTCAGCTTCTCTTATTCTTTTCTGTCCTATTGCTCTGAGTGTTAAAACTAACACACCCAGGGCTGTGCTACATCAATTGGTATTCAGAGCCTCTTGCTCCGCCGCTGTTACTCTGCTTCGTTGCCTCTACTAGTCGTCATGGCTCCCAACATCACCATTGCCAATTTGGCGGACCAATTTCAGGAATTCAAGGCGAAAATTTCTACAGATGTCACCAATTTGGAAACTCAGTTCACCAAATTGATGGCTGCTCAAAAGACTGAATTTTCGTCCATGTCCACAGATATTGCCAAATTACAAGCTTCCGTGACGCTGCTCGTCACCCACCTCTCAACCGTGACTCTTGAACCATCCTCCACATCTGCTATTCTCTCTAGTTCGTGCACACCTTCTCTCCAGGCTGGTCTCCTTCCCAATCCATCTAAGGATTCCAAGTTTCAAGGCCACCTGGGCCTTCCATCATCTTCGGCGGGGACATCTCTGGTTCACTCTGAACTAAATTTTTCCGCAGGATCTGCACCTAAACCCCATTATACCCAACATACGATGGTTTCTCCTCTCGTGGATGCCACTATCCCACCCCGACCCCACGAACATCACGTCGTCCACCGAAACTTGGATTTTGAGATCGCCCGTCATGCCAAGCCTACTGCCCCTGACTTCGATGGTCGCGGGGATCTTACTCTCTTTGTTGATTGGATATCGGCTATGGAAGATTATTTTGAATGGTACGACATGTCAGATGCACAACGGATCCGGTTCGCCAAACTCAAACTCGTATGAGCCGCAAAACAGTACTGGAAGGCTACTGAGCATCATCTCCAACAACTGGGACAAAACCCTGTGATTTTATGGGATGAGATGAAATTGAAACTCCGGGAACAATACCTTCCATCTTTTTATCGTCACCAATTGTTAGATCAATTATGGACTCTTTCCGAGGGTACTTCAACAGTCCAAGACTATTATTCTCGCTTTGTGGAGCACAAATTGCGTTCTGCCCTACAAGAAGAGTTGGCAGTCACAGTTTCTCATTTTATTCATGGCCTTCGGATTGATATCAAATGCGAGGTGAGTAGGTCACGGCCGGATGTATTAGAAGATGCCTATTGCCAAGCCTTGGAAGCTGAGACCTATCTACGACCACAACGTCGTTACCCAGGATATCCTGGTCAGCCTACGACCACCAACCAAGCCCGCACTACCACTCCGGGTCTGAAGACTGAATTTTCTGGGCCATCTAATCCTACTGCGCCACCTACCAAAGGGCCGATCGTCTCTAATAATTCCCACATTGAATGTTTCCATTGCCATGCTAAAGGACATATTGCCTCTCGTTGTCCACAACGCACATTAACTATCAGCGCTAGCACAAACGACCATTGTGATGTAGAGATTGTGGATCCTCTTGAGGGTGTGTATGACCCAGAAATTGACGATTGTTTTGATGATGACATACTCAATCAGGTTTCTGTTATGCGTTGTATCTATTCTGCACCCGCATTGCCTGATTCCTGGAAACACACTAGTATTTTCCATACCTACGTTCCATGCAATAACCAAACATGTAAACTGGTTATTGATAGTGGTAGTACCATGAACGTCATCTCCAAGTCTGCCGTTACTCATCTTAATCTTAAGCCCGAACCACATCCCCACCCTTTTCACGTAGCTTGGGTTGATAAAACTAAACTCTCAGTCACTGAGCGGTGTCTTGTTTCCCTTAAGCTCGGGACCTGCGATGAAGACATTTATTTGGACCTACTGCCTATGAATGTTGCACATGTATTACTTGGCAGACCTTGGCTCTATGACCATCGCCTGCAGAATTGTGGTCGTGAAAACACATACACTTTTCAACATGAAGGCAAAAGTATTACGTTACGCCCAGCCAATCCTGCGATCAAACCTACCAAGACTAATATTACCACCTCCTCTCCATCGCAGACAGGCAATGTGTCAGGTCATCGGTTGGCTCTATTATCTTATGGCGAATTTGAGAGCGAAAGTTTGGAGACAGGAGTTGTATTTGCTCTCGTGATCAAAGAGATATATGCGGCCCCTTCCTATCAACAACCTGAACCACTACATCAACTCCTCAATGAATTCTCCGATGTCATGCCAGATGACCTCCCAAACGAGCTACCACCCATGAGAGACATTCAACATGCCATCGACCTTGTCCCCGGATCACAACTTCCGAATCTTCCTCATTACCGCATGAACTCGTCTGAACGTGCCGAACTAAACACGCAAATTCAAGGTCTGTTGGATAAAGGATTTATTCGCCATAGCCTGAGCCCATGTGCTGTACCGGTGCTTCTTACTCCCAAAAAAGATGGCTCTTGGCGAATGTGTGTTTACAGTAGAGCTATTAATAAGATCACAGTTAAATATCGATTCCCTACTCCACGACTTGAGGATATGTTGGAGGAGTTGGCAGGTTCCAAATGGTTTTCCAAGATTGACCTTCGTAGCGGTTACCATCAGATTCGTATTAGGGAAGGTGATGAATGGAAAACCGCATTCAAAACTCCTGATGGATTGTATGAGTGGCTTGTTATGCCATTTGGAATGTCTAACGCGCCTAGCACATTTATGCGCGTGATGACCCATGTTTTGCGTCCTTATATCGAAAAGTTTTTGGTTGTGTACTTTGATGATATCCTTATCTACAGCCATTCAAAAGAGGACCATCTGCAACACCTCCGAACAATTTTTCATATGTTACGCCAGGAAAAGTTGTTTGTTAATTTGAAGAAATGTTCTTTCCTTCAAGAACAAGTTTTATTTCTGGGATTCATTGTTTCCGCAGCTGGCATAAGTGCTGATCCTGACAAAGTTCACGCCATTGTAAATTGGCCGCTTCCTTCAACTTTAACCGAGACTCGAAGCTTTCATGGGTTAGCATCTTTTTACCGACGTTTTATTCCTAGTTTCAGTACTATAATGGCTCCTATCACAGACTGTACGAAGCAAGGCGAGTTTCAAAGTTGACTAAGGTTTTTGAAGTAGCATGTGACGCATCTGGTGTTGGCATTGGGGGCGTCTTAAGTCAGGAAGGACATCCTGTTGCTTATTTTAGTGAGAAGCTTAATGAGGCAAAGCAAAAGTATTCGACTTACGACAAGGAATTCTATGCCATAGTCCGTGCGCTACGTTATTGGCAATATTATCTGTTACCAAATGAGTTTGTCTTATATTTTGATCATCAAGCGTTAAGGTATCTTCATTCTCAACGTAACGTCAATAGCCGCCATATTAAGTGGACTGAGTATCTTCAGATTTTCACCTTTGTGATTCGACATCGCCCAGGAGTTGATAATAAGGTTGCTGATGCACTCAGCCGAGTAGGCGTTATCCTTCAATCATTGACTGCACAAGTTGTGGGTTTTGATAAAATCAAAACTGAGTATTCTTCTTGTCCAGATTTTGGTCTCATTTTTCAGGAAGTTACGGCTGGAAATCGTCGTGATCATGTTGATTTTCTGCTGCGGGATGGTTATCTCTTTCGTGGAACGCAGTTATGCATTCCCCGTACCTCTTTACGTGATTTCCTTATGTGGGAATTACATGCTGGAGGTCTGGCTGGACATTTTGGTAAAGATAAGACCATTACTCTAGTTGCCGATCGATTTTATTGGCCTTCATTGAAGCGAGATGTTGCTCACATCCTAGCCCAATGTCGCACCTGTCAGCTTGCCAAGGCTAGAAAGCAAAATACTGGATTATACACTCCTTTGCCAATTCCACATACCTCGTGGAAAGATTTAAGCATGGACTTTGTTCTTGGCCTTCCTAAAACGGCACGCGGCCATGATTCTATCCTGGTTGTCGTTGACAGATTCTCTAAAATGGCTCACTTTCTGCCTTGCTCTAAAGCTGCTGATGCTTCTTATGTGGCCAAGTTATTTTTCAAAGAGGTCATTCGTCTGCATGGGCTTCCTGTTTCTATTGTTTCAGACCGTGATGTCAAGTTTGTTAGTTATTTTTGGAAGACCTTGTGGAAGCTCTTTGGTACTTCTTTAAAGTTTTCGCCGGCATTTCATCCTCAAACAGATGGTCAAACAGAAGTGGTTAATCGTAGTCTTGGAGATTTATTACGATGTTTAGTCGGTGATAAGCAGGGTAATTGGGACCTCATTCTTCTTGTAGCAGAATTTGCTTATAATAATTCTGCCAACCGAACTACAGGTAAAAGTCCTTTCGAAATTGTTTACGGTGTGATGCCACGTCCACCCATTGATCTTGCTCCCCTTCCTATTGATGCCCGTCCTTCGGAATCTGCAACTACCTTTGCTAAGCACATTCGTCGCCTACATGAGGAGGTTCGTCAGAAAATTTCTCTAAGTACGGACACATACCAACTTGCTGCCAATACTCATCGTCGCACTCAAGACTTCCAAGAAGGTGATTATGTTATGGTTCGTGTTTGCCCTGAGCGATTTCCCAAACATTCTTTTAAGAAACTTCATGCTCGATCGATGGGTCCTTATCGTATCCTTCGCAAGTTGGGTGCCAATGCTTACTTGGTTGAACTTCCTTCTGATGTTCATATCAGTCCCATTTTTAACGTATCTGATTTGTTTCCATACCGGGGTACTTTTACTCCTCCTGTTGCGACTGAAATAACCCATGCTATTGTTCCTCCTGCTGCTCCTCGCGTGCCTGCTTCCCATGCTGCTCCTACGGATCAAATCTCACAAGTCTTAGATCATGAAGTGGTGGCTTCAGCCCTTGGGGGGTTTTCTCGTTTTTTGGTTCGTTGGGTGGGACGTCCGGATACAGATGCTACTTGGATTACTGAAGATGAGTTTCATCAGCATGATCCTTCTCTTCTCCGTCAAGTTCAAGATGATTTGGCAGCAGCTGAAGTTACTGATGCTCGTCCTCCTATTATTCATACCTACAGTCGGCGCTATCGTCGTTAAACTCGCCAGAGTCAAGTTCTTTCAACCGGAGGAGAATGATGCAGGATGCATAGGACCTAAATTGTTTAGTTTCCTAATTTATTTGTTAGTTTCCTATATTCTTTAGTTTTCCAAATCCTAGTAGGATTTCTAAGTTTCCTATTTTATTAGGAATAGGATTTCTGTTTTAGCTGGGGATTTTAATCCTATTGTCTCTAGGTTCTAGTTTCCTATTTTATTAGGAATAGGATTTCTGTTTTAGCCGGAGATTTTAATCCTATTGTCTCTAGGTTTTAGTTTGCTATAAATACCCCTATGTAGTTCTTTAAAATTCAGATTTGAATATTGATTAAACCTTCTCTTAACTCTCTGATTTCTGCCTGCCATCTTTCTTTCCTTCAGCTTCTCTTATTCTTTTCTGTCCTATTGCTCTGAGTGTTAAAACTAACACACCCAGGGCTGTGCTACATCACTTCAACTCTTCGATCAAACAGTCCAATTTTGAGTATATCCCAGCAATTCTAACATGCGAAACTCTCCAACCATAAATGAGTGAACTTTGTCCTTGATTTAAATCCAACTCTTCCCTCTCTCCTTCTTCAACTCACTTTCTTTAAGAAGTTTCCTTGTTCTCGCAACTTCATCCCATTTCTTATTTGCTGCATAAATGTTTGACAGCAGAATATGGTTTCCGGCATTATTAGGTTCTATCTCAGACAAATGCTTAGCTGCTACCTCAGCCAAGTGAAGTTTTCCATGGATCCTACAAGAAGCCAACAGTGAATCCCACATGGAAGCAGTAGCATCAAATGGAATTTCCTCTATCAAATTATAGACTTCAAACAACAATCCTGACCGACCAAAAAGATCAATCATGCATGAATAGTGAACGACAGTAGGTGACACGTTGTGTTCTGTGAGGTTGAAGTATTTCCTTCCACTTTCAATCAATCCCATATGACTACAAGCAGTTAATACATAAACATACGTTACTTCACTTGGGAACCTACCCATCTGCTGCATTTTCTCAAATAAGATCATCACCTCTAGGGAGCAAGCATGTCTAGCAAACCCAGAAATCATGTTATTCCATAACACAGTGTTTGTCTCATCCATACCTTGAAACACATGGTAAGCTTCTTTAATGCTACCACATTTTGCATACATGTCTATAAGAGAGGAAACAATAAATATTTTCAAACCAAATCCAGTTTTACATAACACGGCATGCACCTGCTTACCTTCAATAAGAGCTGCCAGACCTACACAAGCACAAATAGCAGAAGAAATTGTAAACTGGTTCTGCAATAACCCCATCATTTTAGCTCTATGGAAGAACATCAAAGCCTCCTCATAAAGCCCATTTTGCACATACCCGGCTACCATCGAACTCCAAGTAACCTCACTCCTCTCTGGCAGAGACGCATACACACAGCTTGCATCCTTTATCAAACCAGACTTTGCATAAACGTCAAGCAATGCAATTCCCACATAGACATTTAAATTCATTGCTAACTTAACAGCAAGAGCGTGCAGTTGTTTATACTTAAAAACAGCACATTTCTCTGCACAAGCACAAAGAACACTCGAAACAGTGAATTCACTAAAATGGTTTCCTTCTCTTCGCATCTACAAGAAAAGACCAAGAGCTTTCTGTTCCTCCCCATTCTGGGTAAGTGACCCAATCATCGTGTTTCATGAAACTAAGCTTCTTTCAGGCATTTCATCAAAAAATTTGCCAGCACAATAAACTAAACCGCATTTAGAATACATGTTGATGAGTATGTTAGATGTTAAAGTGCCTGCTTGCAATCCAACACGTATGATCTGTCTATGCCTGGCCTTACCTTCCATGGGTCCACCTGTTCTTGCACAGCTTTGCAAGATTTGATGCAGAAGTGGAGTATAAGTGTCTCTTGTCTCCACCAAAACAAGGCATTCTTGGTGTCTAGGTCTGTCAGCTCTAGCGCCCTTGGCGATGGCTGAGAACTTTCTGTGATAGTTTTGAGCAGTGTTATAGATTCCCTCCTTGTTTCTTCTCAAAGTTTTCATATTAGCGCTTGCATTGCAATCTACAACATGGTAAAAGCTTTAGAAATAGTGATGGAAATAATCGTATTCTATAGCAGAGGCACAAACAGGGACCGCAAAGGCCCAACCCAAGCGTGGCTTGGGCTCAATGGCTTGTTTTCTTTTTTCAAGAATGTACGGGCTCAATTGTCAAGAACATTCTAATTAATTTCGAGAATAATTAAATAGTATTAAATTATTTATATTATATTAAATTACTTTAAGATTTAAATTTAAATAATTAATTTACCAAATTTTGTTATGTTTCTTTGACTGATTCAAGTAACATTTTTGCAGCATTTATCTTTCTGCATTGAGGTCACTATGTTTTACACTATGTTCTGCTTAATTGGGGAGAATTTTTTAATTTGTATTTCCTACACTTAATTGATGTTGTTGAACTTCTGAAACCTTTCATTTCTATTTGAACCTATTTGGGTCTGGTCGAGTACTTAGATTAGTTAGGGTTGTGTTTTTTTATGCTCCTGTGTTTGTTAAACATAAATATGGTTACATGTTATGATGTAAATATGTTAAGTAAATTCGTCGTTTTAGTTTTTCACTGCTAATTAAAAACTCTAATCCAACTCGGTTCCTTAAAAACAAAGAGGACTTATCATATCTTAAAAATACTTGAAAATACTAATAAAAAAATGATCAACTGGTATGGATATTGGTGTCCACAAAGGAGTTTGTATTGACAGTTTTAGTGTCCAATTTAGTGTCTAATATACTCTAGGCACCAAAAGTGCCAATACAAACCTTTTTTCGTGGCCCCTTTTGTGTACACCAATGATCAATATCTATTGATCCTAAATACGATATTTTGATTGTTTTGTGTCATATTATCAAAATTCTCGAGGCATGTGTTGATGTCACATGTTTGAATTCTAGATTGGGACAGAAAAAATGTCCTCAAATTTGAAAAGGCCGAATTCAGTTTAAGTAAAAAGTACATCTCCATGCACTTTTTGGGAATGGAACAAATATATATTTTCGTATAGTTTTAGATTAAAATTGAAACGAAAGGGAAACAAAACATTAATGTAGATTGATATAAGGTTTTAATTAGTTGGATATACTGTTGGATATACAATTGGATATAATGGTTTCGGTGATGAGAGGGGATTCTTAAATATTAGTCTTGAAACTCAAATTTGAAATCCCAAGTCTTGAGTGCCCCCACTGCTGAAAATAATATAAATGAAAAGACACCATGTTTATTCCACTAGTCTTAAGACGAGTCTCAAAACTGGTTTTTTAGATCCCCCACCAAAGATGCTCTTATACACTGGAAACTTGGCACAACCAGGTCCAACAATCATACGGCTCTGAGTCATAAATTCTTAAAACGTCAAATAGGTTAACTTATATGATAAAAAAGATACACAGTACCCTTTTGGCCTTCGACCTCTTGAGAGCATACTCTGCATTGACCATATAAATATTATTATGCAACTAGGGTAGGGTTTATATATAATATGAGGATATGAGCTAATGGGGTTAGCCCGGCAGAAAATGACTTTGACTTACAGATAAGTGGTTTTAAGTTCTAATCCCCATGACACTTTAATGGTATTTGCGTGAGAAACCCTCCTCCTTGTAACTGTCAATTGTATACAAAATACAAAAAACGTGGACTTGATGAATTCTCTTGAGACTGAATGCCATAGATTGTAGCAGGATCGACATATATTGTCATATCGATGTGGCTCCGAGCAAAATGGGAGGCACAAAAGAATCTGGACGTCACTAGCTCACAAGCCCAGTGGACCACACGGCCTTCCTTTTGTGTTTGAATGTGACTTGCCTTATCGTGAATTTTAGAGCCCCACTTACTCCAATTGGTTTGATATGTTTTTTGTCTTTGAAAGCCTCCCTTTTGATATAAATATGATAAGTCGGCCATATCTTAACCAAATGAAAGCTGGAACAATAAAGTGTGTACGTGCCAAATAATAATATACCCTCCTCAACCTAAATGCATTACCAAAAAAAAAATGTAAATTTAAGTTTTAGCCACAAAAAATACTTTCACTTTTGGAAAAAGTCAAAATTTTTTAGAAAAAAACAGAAAAACTCCTCAACTTTTAAACCAAAGACATGCAAATGTAAAAGATTCCTTAGAAAATTCAAAAATAAATAAGGGCATTTTTATCCATTTTGCTTCTTTTAAAATATTTCTCTCTCCTTGGCCTTTTTCAAAATGTCCCCAAAAAAAAGTTGTCATTTGCAACGAATTTTTTCGAAGGAACTGCAAATATCCTTTAAAAAAAACACTATTTCCAACAACAAAGTACAATATGTCAGAAATATATCAAAGAGGTGTTTACAAATTTCAACACCCAAATTGCCCTTGGAAAAGAGTTTCTTCGTTGTCGGAAATAGTTTTTTTTGCAGGAAAAATTGGCGCCACATTTATTTTCGACCAAACTGATCCTTGTCAGTAATAGTTGTGCTTTGCTCCGACAGCATGTTCACGTTGTCGAAAAATCACAACCATTTCTGAGAGATTAGAAGTCGTCATAAATGATTATCTATTTATGAGGGCAATCAGTAGCTCTCGTAAAAGGATGTCTATTTGTGAGGGGGTCTAGTGATTGTTGCAAAAGATTATCTATTATCCAATTTATACTTTTCTACCATTCAAATATTTTTTTTTTCTTAATAATATTATTATTATTATCATCATCATCATTATCATTATCATCATCGAATGTTATACGTATTTACTTTCTTTGTATTAACAATAAAAAGCGCTTTCAAACTTTGACAATTTTTCACCATTTGAAAAGATTAATACTACTAGAAAATGATTGATTGGTGTAATGTGTGTTTACTTTATATTCATTTTTATATACTAATTACTAAAGTTAAACCTAAAGGAGATTTAAAGTCTCATTTCAAGAAACTATAATATGCACATGTTATTTTTTTATAAATGTTGACGACCATATATGAGAAAGCTTAGAAATCTAGTGTTGTACAAATAAATTTCGGGGAGAATATTTGCAGATGATCCTCTTCTCTCTCGATGGTCCTCTTCCTCGAACCTTGTAAAATGAAGGGCGGTCAATGGAGAACACCTAGGGAGTGTTGGTTAAAGCCTTTGATGCCTAAGTCACTAAAATGTTCTCAGAGAGATTTAGATTTAACTAAAACGATGAAGCTTTCCTTTACGTGAGAGGGGGAGGCGCAGAGTTGGGAGTGGGATGATGACGTAGAGCCATGAGAGATGCGTGAATTTTTGGTATTTTTGCTAGGTTTTCAGAATTACCTCATGTGTGGTGTGATGATATCTTTATATAGAGTCCCCATCTTTGGTAGGGTTTGTGGAGAATAATTCACTATTGGTGGGAATTATTCTTTTTCATAAATAGAATGAGAGGATAATATCAATGAGAATTGGTAGAAATCGAATACTTGATTTAGAGAGATGTTCATATCTTAAATGAGGATAATTGACTAATTAAATAGGATTTAAGTAGCACAATTATTTTACCTAAAGAATATTTGTAATAGCATAATCCTAAATTAATATTTAATTATTAAAGTACTCAAATAAAAGACAATTTTACCCCCGAGAATATTTTAATGGGTTTAAAAGTTGACTTTTGTTCCGGAAAAAGTTTAGGAATTTTATTAGTACTGTTGTGTAGAGCTCATCGATATGAGTTCGTCAACATGCGAGACGCCCAATTCCTAGTTGTAACGAAGGAGAAAAGGTCTAGAAACAAAAAGGACGTAATGGAAATTTTTAAATTTGTTACTGTAGCAAACAGTACCGCCACAGTACCGGGTTGTTTTAAAAAAATTGCTTCTTTTTCTTTCTTCCCTCTCTCTCCCTTTGCAAGCAGCAGCCCCCCTTCTGTTACTATTCATCCGAACAGTTTTTGGGCCGCCATCTCCTCCAACAGCCAACCCAAGCGACAGCACTAGTACCAAAATAACCAGCACATCATCCGCTTCCTACCCCACCCCTCCACAGCCGCCATTGCCGTCGTATTTCGCGGGAAAATACGAAAATATCGTCAGTTTTACACATAACTTCCAAGCGTTCGTTCGGCCTATTTCAGCCACCCTTTTTATCGATCTAGGTATGCTTTTTCATCCTCTCAATGCGTTCTGGCTGATTCTTGGGTTATTTCAGATCAATTTTTGTGTTTTGAAACTCAAATTATCACTTAAAGTTTCAGCCGCTTTTCAGCTCGCGATTACGATCATCTCCAGCCACTTTTTGGCCATGGCCCAAAAACAAAAGTTGCTCCACTCAATGTCCTGATCATGTAGCTATAGGTCTTGACCAGCAGTTTGGAGACTTTCTGATCTCCGGAATCGCTTTGGGGCACCCACTCGGTGCTGGCGCGTGTGGCTGCGCTTGGTCCACTTTGTGGCTAGTCTTTATGTTCTAAAATAATCCCCATGTTGTCCCAAGCACGACGGTACACTCGGATTTAAATTTAATTATCGTTTGACTGTCGATCAGATATCGCATATTAGGCATTATCCGGGTTTGTTATGTTCGGACCGTTGAATCGACTTCATTTCAATATATGTGGATCTAAGAATCTCTAGGATCGTGTAGAAATTTGCGGATCATGAATCGGAGTCCCGTATACTCCGATTCAATGACTTAAAGTTTGTGTTAAACGATAACCGTCCTGTCATGCGATTGCGAGCAATCCGACTATTCGATACGGACCAAACTCGCACAACTTGTATATTAAACCTTGTTGAACCCGTAGGAACTTTCGGATCGTACATCGGAGGTTGTAGGCCCCACGGGTCCGGTTGACTAAGTTTGGGAAGCTTGATCCCTCAAATAACCGAGAGTCTTCCAAGATAGTTTCATCCTTCGAGAAGTGCAAGAACGACCCTATAAACGAGGCTTGACTGTTATGTGAATTATTTTGTTTATGGTTTGATTTTGAGATTAAATTATTGTATTTTATGGTATTCTTGGTTGTTATTTTTGATATTCGAAGATTATGCATTATTGGAAGTCATGGGATCTCTAGGGATTAATATTTATTTATTATTTATTTATTTATTATTATTATGATTATTATTAAAGTACCTGACTGAGTGTTATTGGATGATTTAATGTTTATGAATTACTATGTAATCGTTTTTACTTTCTAAGGACATTATATGTGTTTAGTTGTGAAGAGTTGGGAATGGTTTGTTAATCGGATTTCAATGTGAATAATAAATTAATTAAATATCTAAGTACGTGTCTATATTTAATATATATACTCAGTGGTTTGAGAATGATGAATTATGGACACTAGTTCTCAACCGTATGTGGTGTAAATTCAAAGGTATTTGAGAACTGATTTTTGGAAAGTTGAGAAAATATTTGAAATATGGATTTTTGGAATATGAGAAATTTTATAATAAGTTTTGGAATATGGTTTTCAAACTATCTCCCCTCCCAACCCCCCCCCCCCCCCCCCCCCCCCTCCCCCTTTTCTCCACTAGTTGCCTTAGAAACAGTTTTGTCATTTATGACATGCCCCACGGGTTTTCGGGACGCCTGAACCGTGTGGTGCGAGGATGTTCGTTTTCAAGCTGATTACATGTCCCCCGAGCTCTGCGAGGATGTGCCTTCTCGGGTTGACTACATGTCCCCCGAATTCTGTGAGGAATGTGGCTTGAGTTGACTTTGTGTTACCGAGGCCTGCAAGAATGTGTCACATTACGTGACACAAGGAGTTGACTGTATAATGTGGGAATTAAATAGAAACTCATGGAATTGATGGAATATTATTGGAAATGACGGAATATTAGTGAAATTGACGGATCACAAATGGGGGTACGCCTAGGTGGAGAGTATTTTGGTTTTAAGATGTTTAAACTGAAATTGATGATTTTATTTTAGTATTTTTGAGTAAAAGTTTTAATACCTATTTTTTGAATTTATGAGACAAGGATTGAAGGTTTCCAAGTTTTAAGGATTTTCTACAATTCATATCCATTATCTTAAGTGATGAGTCTGTTATTATATGTGGAAGATAGAAGCATGTTTTAGTCAAACTGTTGACAGCGATATTAAGGTTTATGTGACCAAAAGTTATTTTAGTAACTTTCTCGTTTTTATACATATCTGGGTTGTTTTTGGCACATATGTGAGTGGGTGAAAGATGTTCTTAAATCAAAAATCTTTTTGTACGTTTTTAGAGGATTATTTAGAGTTGAAGCTTTTGTTTAGGGAAGTACGAAAGAACTACGTATGGCTTCATCTCTTAGTAAGGGTATGTAGGCAACCTAGAGTTACTAGGTGCAGCCACATGGTTAGTGTTGAAAATTTGTTCAGTTAAGTTATTTCGGAATTAACATATTCATGTTGTTCTAAGAGTTGAGACCAGTTTTTGATGACAGAATGATTTATTTGGAATAAAGAGGCCTGAGGCCATTCAAAGTTATTTGTTTGATGCATGCTGAACGATTGTGGCTATGAGTTGCATTTTGTACAGGTGAAAATTTTGGGAAATGAGCGAATTACAGGGAAAACTCTGCCGAATTTTCGGCAGAAGTCAAACCGTAAAAGAATTTTTGAGTCTTAATTAGAAGGGCAATTTGGTGAAGTGTGTCGGCACCTGCGCAGTGTTGGACACCCACAAGGTTCGGCTCAGATTCCAAAATGGAATTTAGGTTCGGGTCCTGTCAATATTCCTTTTTCCACATGTCACTTTTTGATTGGTTGTCAAAATTCCATGTTCCCACATCTAGTACTGTCCAGGTTCTCTTAAATGAAATCTAGCATGTACTTGATTGAGCCTTTAGTATACAGAGGATCTTACGTTAGTTGTTGCATTATTTTCTTATAGTTCAATTTAATATTTTAATTATACATGTACATACTCGTTTAACAAATTTTTTTTTTTTTTGGTCATACAAATAAATTTTGATACATATTTTGTTGTAAAATTTTGAATATGGATCATGACATTCCTGAAATAAAGTAATATGTGGTCAAATAGAGCATTACTTCATAACTTATTTTTATATGACATCCTCTGAACGGCCTAACTTGGAACATCCAATTGAGGATATGATTACATAATTTAATTATTGTATACGTACCCTACTTTTTGTGATATAGTTTTCATAGCCTTAATTAATAATAGGAAGATCATAAATGAATCAACCCTGTTAAATTCTTAGTAGACGGTACCAACAAATTTTTTCAGAAATTCCGAATGAGTGCTGTTATTTCTATCCTTTATCCTATTTCTCCATCCACTTATATTCTCACCCATTATATAAATCTAGAGAAGAAGAAAAAAAACAGTCCTATCCACCCATGATTATTCATAAAATACTTTTAATTATTAATTCAAACGATTTTCCTATTGTGTTCCATATTTTCATTGCAACCAAACACTCTTTCCCATCCAAACGTGTACACACACACACACACACACACACAAAACAAAAAAGAGTTTTCTATTTAAACCATGCAGTTCTCTATGTTCACCCCATATTCTAATTCAAATTTTCACAATTTCTACAATTTCTAAGAAAACTCCACTATCTTCACAAACTACCCTAAATACACACCCAAGAGAAAAAATGAAATAAAAAACTAATCAACCCCACACCCCACACCCCACATCCTGCTATCTTGCCCTTCACCACTCTAAGTTCACCTCAATCTCACATTACTTAAATAGATAAAAATACTATTTTCAAATATGTAGCAACATTATTATTATTATATTTATTATTATTGTTATTATTATTATTATTATTATATTATTATTATTATTATTATATTATTATTATTATTATTATTATTATTATTATTATTATTAATAAAATTTTGAGAATAGACTATGAGGTTTTGATAAAGAAATATTGACAGTTAAATTAATATGTAAGTTATCATTATCAAATAAACTGGCATACTAAAAGAAAATTTAGCAAAAGATATGTCTACGATATGATTGTAGCCTCAATTTACATATTCTTATTTAAGCAGCCATGGTTTGCAACTAGATGTCATTCACTCAGATTTCAAGTCTGGTTTGCAGGCTTTACTTAATGCTAAACCAATTAAAGTTATTTTCCTTCGTGTCCAAATTGTTGATCCTACTGCAGTACTTTGATTTTTTACATCGGCAAAGTCACAATCATATCGTAGGCATATCTCTTGCAATAAGGTGTAGAAGAGTTTGTGTTTTTCTAAAAATTAATATGAAGAGCAGTGGGGTGTGTGGGGGTGTGTGTAGAGATGGACTGGGGTTAAGTATTATGTTGGATGACTTTTTTTATCTTTTTACACAATAATGAAACTTAAGAGCTTATTGGTTTAAGTATTTGGGTAAACAAAGAAAAGTATAAGGTTTAAATAGAAAAACTCAAACAAAAATGCTGCCGTTTTTGTCTTTCTATTTCTTCAGTTTTTACCTTTTCTGTCTAGGGAATGTTAGCCTCAACAATATTATGAAAAATAATTACATAAATATTAATATTAATAATAATAAAAATTGTAGCAGGAGCAACAATTGAGCTTCACGGTGGAGTCTTCCAATTATGAGCCGCCAGCGGGCTTAGGGCTAGGCACGGTTTGAGTTGGGTCAAATTTTGATTGACTCATGGGCCGAACCGATGAAGGCCTCACTTCTCGAGTTGGGTTAGGTCCAATTTGAAAATCAAAATTGAACCAAACCACAATTAGGCCACCGTACTCTGGTCAATTCTGTAGTTTGATCAGCTTGGGCTTATGTAACACCCCGACTCCAAATTAAACCCCTTATTTAAATTATTTAATAATTTAAGAGAAATTACAAATTTACCCTTGAGATAAGGGCATTTTGGTCATATTCTTATATTAAGTGCCCGTTAGCATTGCTTATTTAGGGTGATAAGTGATTTTAAAAAAAATTTGGGAAGCTCAGTCTGTTTGGTAAATTACGAGAAAATCACTTATCGTTAAAAATTGCTGTGAAAGAAAGCCATAAGGGAAAGCGGCTAATGAGGTACTTTCATTTTCTAATTATGTAGGAATCAGTTCGAAGAGGTCTGGGTTTAATGGTTATGCGATAATCATTTTCTGATTATGCGGGAATCAGTACCAACAACCCTTTTAACAAAAGTTTACCAAACGCCAAACTGTTTTCTTTTACAGCTGATTTCTCTCACAACAAATCTGATAGAGATTATTTTCACGGCACAACAATGCCAAACTGACCCAAAATCAAAGATAAGATTTTATTAGGATAATCAATTGACCTAAGAAATACTATTTTTTTTCACCTGTCATCTTCTTATTGATCGTCAAAATATCTATTCCCACAACAATAAGATACAACTGACAGGGATATTTATGTGGCACCCCATTAGTAGTCAATCGTCTCTAAAAAGATCGCATGGCAACAATACTTATTAAGAGAAACTAATTGTCACATGTGTCTTGAAAATCCACTTTCTACCTAAAGCTTTATAAAAGAAAACCTAATTGTCAATGGGTCTCTTAGCTTAATAGTAGAGCTGTTAGTATACATGTTAGTGGCCCTTGGTTTCGATCTCTCATTGCAGTGCATGCGAGAATACCCTCTCTTTTTTCCTAACTATGAAACAAAAAACATAGGAAACTTTAATTAAGAAAAGGATATCGAACATTTGTGGATTATCTTTACCCTTTTGAATAATTTACCCCTTTATCATTGACTCATGGATGAACTGTTTGATATGACAATCGATATGACTACCCATACAAAGATTTAGAAATCCCACCGCCCAACAAAATTAAATAGGACAAAAAATCAGTTGAGCCAAACAAATAATATTAATAATAGAGGCAAATTGACTGGTGTTGTAGACAAAAAGGATTCAATTGAGATAGGCAAGCAAACAAGGAGCCAACATGATGACCCATTATTTTTTGTCCTTTTATTTATTTTGTCAAGAAGGATCACTATCTTGAACTGAAAAAGAATAGATAAGACATGGTGTCTGGGGTTTATCTTTTTCCTTGATGCTGATTTTCGGTTCCCATTTTTTAAATATAATTATTTAACTAATAAATTGCCTTATAAAATATTTATGTTATTAACATTACCTAAACTTTGACCCAAAAAAACATTACCTAAACAAAACTTTGGATGCTTATGGAATTCTCTGCTATGACCAAATCGATAAGAAGATAAAGATTGCAATCAACTATCAAGGGGTGGCGAATTTTTTGACCTGGAAGTTATTCTGTACATGGAATTAGGTGGAGATTTATTGGGAATATTTGGATCCAGATTTGAAGTACGATCTTGAATAATCAAGGAGCAGTAAAAATATTGTAGCAAGAGATTTTGAATAATATAATGAGGTTCTTCAAACAATCATATTCATCAATAGACAAAGCATATAACATGAAAAGTCGAATTAGAGGTCTGAGAATGAGTATGTATGTTAAACCATTTCTATATTTAGAGGTTTCATATCCTTGAGAGCTGCTTTTTTTTTTTTTTTTTTTTCACATAAATTGGGAATGCATTGTTTTCTTTACCAAATTACCATGGTTTTTACAAGGCGCTTATAGCTTAAATAGTTAAGAGCGTTTATCATTGTACTCGAGGTTTTATGTTCAAATCTCCTCTCTCCTAATATCGATTGTGTCGTTTAAAAAACAAAATACCATGGTTGTTTTCTTTACCAATGAACTAATAGAAAACAAACATATTTTACCAAACAACCCATTCTTCTTGCAAATGTTTTTTTTCAGTCCTTTCATGACGAAATGAATATTTAACTCATTGGTGGTAGTTATAATTTTTTGAATACAAGTGGTGATAGTCTAAATTATAATGAGAGGGGAGTTTCTCACACACACACATTATTAAGATGTTTTTCTTTACCTAAAACTACTGATCTGAAAATCAAAGTCTTCCCGTTGGTGGCTGCAGCTATAGAATTTGATATAGCTGAAAATTGGTGACTGGGATATATTGGCCAGCCAAGAATGGAGAGAGGGAAATATGTCGGCCACAAACTCCTTCTTAAAATACAACCAAAACAGGTTTGAGTTGCTTTAATTTTTTTTATTTCTTTTGTTTTGAGACAAAAATACACTAAAAGCACAAAACTTCTAGAACAACCATGCCTAACAAATCAAATTCAATGCTAAAAACAAACACACCAAATTCAATGTTAAAAGAAAATATCCATTGGGAGAGTTAGGTTTTTGGCAGCTAGAAAATTGATCTCCATAAAAATATGCTTGAACATGATAGAATCATTCGAGGGAATGAGGTGTTTAATAACCCATAGCCTTCAAGCCTGAGAAATGACAATATGGTCAAGAATATTTCCAATAAGAGTATGAGAATCTCTCTCCACTAATCTTGCCCTCTCATCTACTGCCCACCCCACCTCCCCTCCCTTCTTACCCATCCCCTCACCTTCCCTCCCCTTTTTCTTTTTTCTTTTTTTTTTTTTGCAGATCTAGGGTTCGGGCTTTTACTTCTTGTGTTTTAGTTTTATTTGTAATAAGTGCATAAACTGTTTTTGAATTTATTGCGTGTTTGTAGTCTCTATTTGTAATGTTTTACTTGTGAGAGTTTAAAGATTGTAGTTTGCAGTGGTAGTTATGTGCATTGAGGTGTGTTGTGTTCTTTGCTTGACTTTTGCATGCTTGCAACTTTTATGTCAGAATTTCTTTGGCTCTTTATGGCTATGTGTGGAGGTACACTTGTGCACCTGATGTTGCCGATGGAGTCCTCATTTGGATTAACCCCTTGTGGTTACTGCAATTTCATATTTGTAATAATCTTGTATAGTTATCTGTATTTGTACTGGCTCTTGTGGATGACGGCCTTTGTTCTTGAATTATAAATGCAATCTATTGTCTTTATCTTCCAAAAAAAAAAAAGGAGAAAAATTTAGTTGTAATGGAATAATACTGTTTTGTTATCTCCGGCCAATAATGTTATATCACATGGAAGTGTTATCACGCATGTTATAACATTATTGATAGGGAATAGCAAAATAATGTCATCCTTCATAAAAGTCTTTCTCCTATATAAGACCTTTCTTATGGGGTTGTCCTTCAACAATATGAACATTATAGAACTATAGAATTTGGAAAATAAAAAAGCTGAGATTGATTAAATACTTTCAAATGTAACGGAGGAGTTTCTAATAGTTACCTAATGCTATTTCATCCCACTTACAATTATAATTTGTACCCTTTTGGTTCACCTGAAAATTTTCAATCCCAGATCTAATATTTGTTTATGCAATGATAAAATTAAATTCTGCCTAGGGGTGAGTGTGGTTCAGATTCACCTTTAAATTGCGGTCTAACCAATCAATCGTTAAGCGATACGATTTTGTTTAGTTTGAGGTAAAACCAAGGAAGAACCGAAACCAAGACAAAACTATGGTTGGGCGATTGGTGCGATCAGTTTAGGCATGAACTCTATACTGTTTTTTTAGTTATTTATTCCAATAACAATACAAAGCTATATCATTTTTTTAGTGCTTCACACACGGTTCAAATATAATAATTATGTGATGTGAAACACAACAAAATTATATACTTGAATGTTGAAACAAACACATCAATTATCAACACAACAATCTTAACCATTTCAAGAATATATGAAATAGTAGTACTTCACTTTCGAATGTTGAAAGAGATCTCGAATTCTCCTTCTCTAATTAATTTTAATACTAAAAAAACAAATAAAAGCACATATAACGCAAACACTAAAACCACCATTTTTATTTTCAACTCTCTAACATACTAACAATATTTTCTAGGGAGTGTAAACAAAAGAGGAGTGGGAAAATCAACTCCCTAAATTTAATATAGATAATTTCATTTGATTTTGGCAGTTTCTATGTAGGCCGAACCAAACTCTATACGGTCTGTTTCGAGCCAACCGAGGAATATACATTTTTAGTGCCAAAATCGACTCAAACCACTTGGCTTGATTTGTTTAGCATGTTTGAACGATTCTGGCAGTTTTTTTGCCTAACCCACTTAGTCCCAACTCACCATTTTTAACCTTTTTTTTTTTTTTTTTTTTTTTGCCTCCCCACTAATCTCTCCTAGGGATAGGCAACTGAACCAATTCACACCGGTAGTCGAAAATCGTCCACCGAATGGCACTTAGGTTCGAAAATCGTCCACTAATCTCCCTTATCGATGGTCGGTGGTTTTCAATGCAAAACCGAGAGAGGAAAGAACATCAACGATGGTAATCTCAACGACTTGAGATGACAAATATGTCTTTTCACATAAAAAGGAGAAGGGGGGTGGGGGAGGAATGGTAACCTTCCCCCCCGGCACAAAATATTTCATCACTCAATAAAATAAGTAATTACACATATTTCTGCATTTTAGTTTGTAGAGGATGACCCTCTAGTCAAATGTAACACTAACATTCAGTGGAAAAACAAGGTTAGAACTTAAAAGGAGAGAGAGAGAGAGAGAGAGAGAGAGAAAAGGGATTTTTCTGCTTTGCATTTCTAATGCTCTCTTTCTTTCTCAAGTCACCACTATTGAGGTCAACATCCAACCATAAAGTTTGATGGATTACATCACCTAGTGTATAATTAAAGGAATATTAACCTAAGGCCTGCTTTTCAAGTACCAACTATACATTTTGTTACTTGGGCAAAAAGATGCAACTGTACTAGTCTAACCGCAATATTCTTTTCTTCTTCTTTTTCCCCGCTTTTTTGTTCCACCAACCTCACCATTCCAAGTCAATGACTAAATAAACAAAGCAACTTATTATTTCTACACTGCGAGACGGGGATCATTACTTTCTTCTTGTGCTGATTCTTTGTGAATTTCACCATTCTTTTGACTGAGAGACCCACTTCCTTCAGCATCAAAGCTAGCGTGAACGCTATAGAAAACATATACAAGCACCGCAACAGCTGAAAAGGCCCCAAATCTAACATAGGATGGCCTATCCAAAGACCCCAACAAAAATATGTTCAAGAAGATGGAGATGGATGGCAGCCATGGCATCAAGGGAACACCCCAAAACTCGGGCTTTCGTACTTGTGGAACCATGCAATGGAAGATTTGTAACATTGAAATCGCGATTGCTGCGGTAACACAAAGCATGAAGGCCTTGAGCTTCCCAGGTGGCATGAATTGCCAAATGAAGGAGAAGATAATGGAGGTGAGGGAAAATGAGCACAGGAATGACAATGTCGGCCGCGGATTGGTTGTACCCACAACGACGTAACGCCTGAAAATAACAGCATTGGCCACCATGTAGAAAACGAAGAGTGTGCCGATGGATACAAGGTTGAGTAGGACATTTAGGTCAGTAAAAAGGGCAATAGCCGCCGTCAAGATACCTGAAAGGCACGTATATGTTTAGAGCAAATGTAAGAAAAATCAACAAAAAAATATAACATAAGAAAAAACACATGACAGAGACTTTTTCTAGGCCAGCAAATTATTTTTTTGTCAATTTTATGATTTTTTTTTACGGCATAAAAACAAGAGATGGTGGGAAATCAAAAGCACCCACAAAAGCATAAATGTCACATAGATGTGAAATTAATAAGCACGCATGGTATTTGGGTGGATAGAATATGAGCCAAACTAGAATTGAGTGAGTGGCCTAGCCATTTATATGAAGTTTGACAGGCGAGAGAAAGCTTGTGAGGAAAAGTCATTTTCAATCAATGGCTGCAAATGAAGGGATCTTTATCTAGAGCAAAATTTAGGATGGTAGGAGGACCAATCTACGCCACTTGTGCCTAGAAATTAAGATCTCCTACGACTTGAAAATCGAACATGAAAGCGACAGGTGGAGATGATGATGCTAAAGTCAGAAAGCCCATGAACATGATAAAGGCTGCGAAAGGCAACTATCAAGTAAGTATGCTACAAGATATTGTCCTTTACAGCTTGTGATTGTAGATATAGCTTTTCTCAACTCTCCTACTCTTTAGATAATTGGATGATGGATATGATACGCCCATTGTACTAAAGTCACTAAAAAGAATTTTCACCTAAGAAAATTTAACTTCCTATACTCGTTTAGGGTTTAGGGTCACTCCTAGCACCGTACATGTAATATTTAAGAGAGTTTTTTTATTAAAACCCCGCACTTCTCTTTGTTCACCTCATGTTCTAATTCAAATTTTCACAATTTTTAAGAAAACCCCACTATCTTCCCAAATCACCCCTAAATACACACATAAAATAAAATAAAACTCATCAACCTCACACCCTACACCCCACTATCTTGCCCCTCACCACTCTAAATTCACCTTAACCTCACATTACTTAAAGAGATAAAAACATTGTTGTCAAATGTGTAGCAGCATTATTTTATTGTTATTATTTTTAAAAAAATTTAGGCCAGATATATATCAATCAAAGGCTTAGGTAGGCATTATTTCTTTACTTCGCAGTCAAGGTCTGGTTTTTTTTTTTCCCCCCTCAAATTTTGTTTCTTTAATTATGATTATGATTTTATTATTATTTCTGATATGTTTGTTTGATTATGATTTGCCATATTTATGGTTTGTGAAGAGAAGATGACAGTGTAGTAGGTTTCTTGAATTGAAAAAAAAGAGTAATCTGGCAATACAGTGTAAATGAGTTTGTCTTTTCTAAAACTTAATATGAAGAGTGGTTGGGGTGTGTGCATAGATGTTCTAGAGTTAAGTATTAAGTTGGACAACTTTTCTGTCACAATAATAAAACTTAAGAACTTAATGATTTAAGTATTGGAATGAAGAAAGAAAAGTGTGGGCGACTGATCCTATCATTTCATGAACACTACCTAAAATCATAAATTACTCTATAATCGTTAAAATGAATAAATGGTAACAATTGGATCAGGGCATCCTCAAATTAGATAAACACAACCTGCATTTGAGTCAGTAGTGGACAGAAGTAGTGCTCTTTTTCCTTTTCACCCTGGCTTTGTCGGTGACAAAACTGTGAATCCCCATTATAATTATAATTAGAATTAGGATTTGAGTTAAGTGGCCCACGCAACTCTCAACCATTGATTTATGGAGGACTCACTATAGGATCTACACTAATCAACTGCTACTAATCCTCTACGTGTGCACGAGCCACCCACTAATACTCAACACCAATCAACTGCTGACAAGCAGACCTCACAATAATAAATCCCATTAGCCAGTCCTAATAATAGGAATTAAAAGCTACAAGTTCACAAATACCTTACTAGCATAAACAAAATGCTAAGGGTAGGAAGATCACATTTATAGATTACTTCGAGACTCATTGTATTGATGAGTTCCACCTTTATTATAAAGACTAACACAAAAACAGTCCAGACCAAACCGAAACGGTTCCAGTGGTCCCCACAACAGATTTAGCTCAAAGCACCAACCAAACCACAACAAACAAGGACATTGGGCAATGTGTGTGCACTTGACTAATCCACGCATTGCACGCATATGCACATTCACAAAGCCCTAAAACCCAACAAATTTTAAAAGAAAAGCTCACTGAGATCAGTTAAATTATCTCATTGCTCAAAACGAAGCCGTTATAATAGTATTTTGTACTGATAATAAATTCTAGGGTTATCGAATTGGTGACCTCATTTTCTTTAATCTTTTTATCAAGCACAACCAAAAAAAAAAAAAAAAAAAAGTAGAAGAAATTATTGGATAATAAGTAACTTACCGAGAAACGCGGATGCGTTGACAGGCGTGGATGTCTTGGGGTGGACCCTAGCGAACCAGACGGGGACCACGCTGGACCGTCCGAGAACACACATGTAACGAGCCTGGCCCAGCATTGCCACCAGCAGTGATGTAAGAATCCCGAAGCTGGCCCCGGCACCGATCAGGTTCGATTCCCACTTGCCTCGAAACGCCGCCGAAAACGGCGCCTCCGGGTCGATCAAGTCGTACGGAAGGAGCATCGACATGGAGGCCGCCATTAAGCAATACAAGACGGTGACGAGCAAAACGGAGCCCGAGACGCCGATAGGGATGTCCTTCACCGGGTTCTTGACCTCCTCGGCCATCGTCGATACGGCGTCGTAGCCGATGTAGCTGAGGTAAACCATGCTGGCCCCGTTGAACACGCCTGAAACCCCGTTCGGGAAAAACCCAGCCCGGTGGGCCGGGTCGGCCGGTTCGGTGAAGTTTTTCCAGTCCCCTGTGCAGAAGCCGAGTATGATCATGAACATTATGAATATTATATGCACCGCCGTCAATACCATATTCAACACCGAGCTCTCCCTTGTACTATCAAAAATAAAAAATTATTATTAATCAGAAAAAGAAAAAAAAAGAATTGAAGTGAAATTAAGTGACGAAATTATTAGTTTTTTTTATACCTGTAGCAGATGATGAGAGTGATTGTTAAAACGACAACAACCGCAACAACGTCGATTTGATTGAAGCCGTCGGGGAGCGCGGAGAGCGTGAACCGCCATTTAGCGGCAGGGACCCCGATTGCGGTGCCTAAGTAGGCGGTGAAGCCCCTCGAAACGGCGGCGTTTGACATCACGTAGTCCATCACCAGGTTTGCGCCCGTCAAAAACGCCGAAAATTCGCCTGAAAAAGGAAAAAAAATAACTAAATTAATTACAGACAGAGAAATAATAATTAAAAAATAAAAGAAAAATCGAATGGAGCAGTGATAAGTTTACCGAAGGTGACGCGAAGGTAGCTGAAGGCGCCGCCGGCGACCGGCATGTCCACGGCGAACTCGGTGTAGCAGAAGGCGGAGAGGAGAGCGCAGAGGCCGGCAATGGCGTAGGAGATGACGATGGCTGGGCCTGCGTAGAGACGGCTGGCGTGGCCGGTGGTGACGAAGACGCCGGCGCCGACCATGCCGCCGACGCCCAGGCCGACGAGGTCGAACCAGCGGAGGGTCTTCTGCATATCGGAACCCGAGCGGGCGCGGACGCCGCTCATTTCATCGTAGGAGGTGGAGACGGACCCGGCCCGGCGAGCAAGGCGTGCCGGAGTCTGGGCTAGAGCCCTGAGATAGGCGCGGAAGCTTGAGAAGGAGGAGGAGGGCCCATGAGGAACATAGCCGCTGATCTCCATTGAGGTTTGGGGTTGAAAGAAGGTTGAAGAAGGTGTTGGGAACTGGGTTTTGGTATTGGAGTGAGAAGAAATGGGGAAGGGAGTGAGGAGTTTATATAAAAGGAAGAGACGAAACTTTTTGGGACTTTTCGCTTACTTTTTTGCGGGTCCCGAGAGAGACAGAGACAGAGACAGAGACACAGAGAGAGAGGTAAATACTCATAATATCAAAGACCAATTAGGTTTAATTCAAGCAAATCTTTAGTAATTATGACTAAAGGTTTAATTCATAATATCATTGGCCTCTAATTACGTTTAACTCATAATATCAAAGACTACTTTGCCTTTGGGCTAGCTCAATCAACCCTTAATTGATGATTTGCTAGCTGAATTTGTATTTAGTTTTTGATTTACTACCTATCTCATTTTTTTTTAGAAAATTAAGAATATGAACTTTTTTTCACCAATTTCCCTCACGGCGTCTAAATCATCAACATTTCATCTAATTTGTTGTTAAATATGAGAGTAAATTAGTCGTTTTCATGTTAAAATAAAATAAAAATAATTTAAAATTTGAAATAATAATTATAATAATAAAGTAAAATCTCTCTCTCCAAGTGCTTCTTTCCCAAATCCCAGCCTCCTCCCATGTCCCCCTCACAAATCACAACACCACCCATTATTTCTCCCTTGACTTCTCTCCCAGCCTCCTCTCATATCCTCCGTCAATTTGTCGTTAAATATTGTTTTGTTTTGAATAATTACATGCAAAACTATTTTAGTGGTTTATCATTTGATGACTACTCTACACATAGAGATGATGAAGATAAAGAAAATTTTAAACCTCATAAGAACTCTATGTTATACTAAGTCACTCATGTATCTTACTATGCAATGTATAAAGAGTAAAATATTGTAGTAAATCATTTGGTATATTAGTGATTTGCCCCCCTGAACTTGTACCTAACTTTCGATTGACCTCGTATCCTTTTTTTTTTAGAAAATTAAGGATATGAACTTTTTTTTTCCCCCAATTTCCCCCCTACTGTCTAAATTCTCAACATTTCATCCAATTTTCAATTAAATCATTTTAAAAGATTTTTTTTTTTTTGGAAAAAATTGAAGAAAAATAGTAAACCTAATGCCAACCCCTTCCATCTCCTCCCTTCCTCCTCCCATTCCCCCATGACCACCATCTTTTACTCCCAGACCAATCCCCCCACCCCCACACCCTTCAACCCACAAGACCCCTCCCTCCTCCTCTCCCTTTCCGTTCTTGCACCCATAGACTCTTCATCACTATCCCCCAACAGACCTTCCTCCTTTTCCGCCGTCGCCGCCTCCCCTCTCTCTCTCTCTCTCTCTCTCTCTCTCTCCACACACTCCCTCAATTTATTTTCTCCCCTGCCCCCTCTGTCAATTTCAATACCTCCACACTCGAAAACCTCACAGTCGATCCAAGTCTTTCAAAAACAATCGAAAGGTAAAATTCTTGATCATAAGGCATAAGTGGCTCTATTATAAGTGCCTTAAAGCCTCCCATCTCAAGCTTTTTTCAAATTCACACAAAACCCATCAACCAAAACATAAAAAAATTCAATCTTAAACACTTGGATTTGCAAAAAAGATCAAAGTCAAATAAAATCTACTAGAATTTACCTCCATGCCATTAGATAGCATTTGGGGTGGGAGGTCATGAGGAAGAAGAAAAAACATAGGGGAGAGTTGGGGTGGGGTGGAGGGGCCATTGGAAGTCATATGGAGAGAGGGAGAGTAGAGAGGCAAGAGAAAAAATAGATGTAGAGGGTGGGGGTGAGGGAGAGAGTGATTGGTTGGAGGGCCCCTCTCTTATTAAAATATTTTTTCTTTCATTTTAGATTTCATAATATTTTATTTGTGTATTTAATTATTTTAACATATAAAATGACCATTTTACCCTCGTATTTAACTGCAAATTGGATGAAATGTTGCATATTCAAACGACGTCCCGGGGGGGGGGGGAATTGGCCAAAAAAATATGTTCATATTCTTAATTTTCTATAAAAAAAAAAAAAAGATAGGAAGTCAATCGAAAGTTAGGTACAAGTTCATGGGGCAAATCACTAGCATACTAAATGATTTACTACAATATTTTACACTTTATACATTGGATGGTAAGATACATAAGTGACTTAGTATAACACAGAGTTCTTATGAGGTTCAAAATTTTCCCTATCTTCATCATATCTATGTGTAGAGTAGTCATCAAATGATAAACCTCCAAAATAGTTTTGCATGTAATTGTTCAAAATAAAACAATATAAATATACATATTTTAGCATATTATCACAAAAACATAAGGCAACATGGTGGTTAAGGCGTTGGAGGAGTGAAATGGCAAGAGTTTTGAATCCCTTTTGTGTGTATACTCTGTTTTTTTTTTTTTTTTTTTTTTTTTTGGGTTCTATTTTTCTTTAATTTTTTTCTTTAAAAAATTTATTTATTTATAATGATTTAACAGAAAATTGGATGATATGTTGATTATTTAGACAACATGGAGGAAATTGGAGAAAAAAACGAAGTTCATATATTTAATTTTCTAAAAAAAGTATAGAAATAAATTAAAAGTTAATTACAAATTCAAATGACAAATCACTAATTAAACCTGCTTAATATAAGAGTCGCATTTACTGTTTTTGCCCTCTTCTGTTTTGATGTACGTTAGGTTTTCAGATTCAACGGGTCTACTTGCTAGGTCCCACTACATATCCAGTTGGAGCTCCAGAGAGGCTCATGCTCTTAACTTGGGTTCTCTTCCTTTACTTCACAACCCAAGAAAAAGGACCCATCTTTGACTATCGGGCTCTCAGTGTCAGTCATTGCTCTTAATATGTCTACAACCTAAGAATTCTTGGGAGCTGTAGCTGAGCCAGCGTACAAATATTCCTACCAAGAATTAAAGAAAGCCACGAAAGGCTTCAGAAACAAAGAACTACTTGTCCAAAAAAAAGACAAAGAGCTACTACTTGGGCGAGGTGAGTTTGGTCAATTCATTTGATTCAACGATCCCACTCCAGATTATTCCAAATTTTTGTTTTCTGTTTTTATTTGTTGCACAATTCATTTGCTTCAATTTACTTTAATTTCTTAGTTCATGCCTGCCCATTTGTCCCATGTAAGTAGTATAAGGAGAACGGATAAAAATTGACCAATTGTTAAATTACAATTTTCAAAGGGACAGTTGAATTGGGAATTCTCACCTATAGATTTGTAGTCAAATGTATTATACAAGTTGTCGCAATGTTGCTGTGTAGCTACTAAAAATACACAATGTGTTGGAGTTTCTATTTTATAAATTTGAACATATCAATATAAAAGTAACATAAATACAAATTACGTTGCAATTTATATTATATATGAATAACATAAAAATACATAATGCGCTGCAGTTTCTATTTTAGAAATCTAAAAAATACCAATATGAGTAACATAAAAATACACAATGCTGTTGGGGTCTTTTTTGTCCGAAGGCTCATCCGGACTTTGTTGATTCTTGGATCGCCATAGAGTGATGAATGAAGACTTCGTTGCCCTTTTGTCTGAGTTAGCGAGAACTAGGCCCAAGTATCCCAAGGGAGAAGTAAGTCTCAGGGGAGTACTTTGTTCTTCTTCCAGCGGCTACGTGTTTTGTACTGATGTTTTCGATAGCTTGACGAAGAGTTGAAAATTGTGTATTGATGTTGAACATGCTTGGCATGAAAGTTTGCTTGGTGAATCAAGGTACTACTAGGCTTGGCATGAGAGCTTGGAGTGTGGGAGCTAAAGACCCACAAGTTTAGCAAATGAGAATGCATGTACTTGGCTTGGTGTTAGATATGCTTGAGTTTGGGTGTTGATAATTTGTTGTTTGTGATATCTATGGGGATTTGAGAGTTTCAAGAGAAGGAGGATGAGAGGAAAAGCTTGAGGTTTGAAGGCTATGGTGTTTATAGCTTGGAAGGAAGAAAAAAAAATTTTGGAGTTATGCTTGGTGAGGCTTTATGGAGAAGAAGATGGATTTCAAGGGTGAGAAAGTAGAAGACATGGTTGTGATGGCTGAGGAATGACTGTGAAGGCTACTGGAATACTTGCAACAGCTAAGGAAATGTGAGTTCTCATGGTTGCTGAGAAGCTTGCAGCAACCAAGAGGGGTTGATGGCTGCTGAGATGCTTGCAGTAGCCGAGTAAGGAGTGTTGGCTGAAGAAAAATTGGTGCCTTGTGCTTAAGCCATGAGTGCCAATTTATAGAGGGTGAGGGTTTTCCTTTATTTCCAATAGGTAAAGGGAGGTACTGGAACCAGCCTATTTCCAGTGGTTAAAAGGGAGCACTGGGGCATACTATTTTCCAGCATGTAAAGCTAGGTACCATAATCTGATTATTTCCTATGGGTAAAAGGAAGCACTGGAAACTGCTTGTTTCCAGTGGGTAATAGGAAGTGCTGGGAAAGGCTTGTTTCCAACGGGTAAAGCTAGGTATTTGGACAATGACTATTTCCTATGGGTAAAAAGAAGTGCTTGAAAAATATCTCATTTGCTCACTCACATTGGAGAACTCTAAGTAATGGGCTTGAACTTTGGTGCTCCTAGGTAGCTAGCCCAAAGTCTCCATTATCCAAGAGCTTCCGTGGGCCTTGTGGACCTTCGTAACCTTCTACACCACAATCCCTCATGCAAGCCCCGTAAACCACATTACTTGGGTTCATGTGAGCTTGATAGGTGATCGGCATGGGAAAAAAATGTATTATTAGTTTGGCATGGCATGTACACTATTTCTATATTTATTTAATGAATTAAATCCCAAAATACAGCTTGGATTAACACATGACTGACATTATATGTTATATTGGCTTTAAATGTCTTTGGGCTTCCCGTGACTTTTTGGGCCTCAACATTAGCCCCCTTAATTATTGAGGCTAGGAAGTGGCAGCGAGATGGGCCAAATAATCAATTTCGGCCCAAAATAATTGGCAGTGGCATGGCATGGTTGGCTCTTCAATATGCATGAAATATCCATGCTTGCTTGCTTGACTGTAGTTGTTTTGTTTTTCTTGGCATGAAGATTAGCATGGTTTTGGCAACTATTAGCTTAGTCATATATATATAAAGATGAGCAACTCAAGGATAACTAGTTAAGAGTCTTCGAGATCACAGCCAGGTCTTTTTCGGGAAGGTTGGAGGGGTCACAATGGTCCCACTCAAAACCCAGCCTTCTTAGACACCGAGGGTGTCGCCTTGAAGAACTTTCCTAGACACTGTAATATCAGAATTTACTTACTGGGGTTATCAAAAGTTGGCCTATTTTGCGGCATGACATAGGAGATAAGGCTTGGTTGAATTTTAACCCAAAATAAGTTAGCTTGCATGATTGATGTGCTTGAGTGACTAGTGATGCTTGATTTTTGACGTGTATATTTAGTATTGGCATGTATGCTTGATGTTAGCATGTATTCTTGGTATTGGCTTGGATGCTTGGCATTGGCGTGTACGCTTGGCATTGGTCTGTGTGCTTGGTATTGGCTAAAGTGACATGGTTTAATATAGCTTTAGAAGATGAAAAATATAGAGGAAGTTGCATAAGGCTTTGAGCATGATAGTGTCTGCGGTAGCTTGAAAGAGGTATAGGTGTTGCCAAATAAACTTTGCAATATGGAAGCCTTAAGTCATTTGGACTAGATCTTAGTTTTGGAGTCCATTGCATTGCCTTCCAATACTCCGATCTGGAGCTCCTCTTTCAAATTTGGTGGCATGATGGTTCTCTCTTCCAGCAGCATGACTATAGGGCTTGTGTTATCTTCTAGAAGCATTTCATACAGTGCATCATTATCTTCCATGTTTTGCTTGGCTGGAATCTTGGTTACTGCAAGCATATTTTGGTTGTTGTGTTGCATAGTGACTTTACTCTTTTTCTTGATAGCTTGACATCACTTTCAAAATTTTGATTACTTGGTAAAAGAAACTTCATCTTGACAACGTTTAGGTTCTTCCGGTACCTTCGTAGTATTTTCCTTATATTTGCCATGAACTGAGACGTTTTCCTTCTTGAGTAAAGAATAGTAGTAAAGAATAGTGCTTGGATTTCTTGAATAAGGCTTGAGGCTTGATGATGATTGATTATGGAATTGTGGCAATTGAGACATCCCAATGGCCTTTTGGTTTGACTCCTAAACTTGGTCATTAGAATTGTTAGGGCATAGAAAGTGCCTGAGGTGCTGGAGCATATCACTTATATCGACTTAGGTATTGTTTGTTACAACTGTTGTAAGCATGTTTTAGGAACCAAAAGCTTGGGCATGGCTATTGAAGCTTGAGCTTTGCATGTGGTTACAAACTTGGAGGTCATAGTGACATAATTGGAATTTCAAGGAGATTTTTGATCTTTGGATAGTGGTTTTGGTAATAATGGATTTTTAAGCTCATTTGTGGTTTTGGAATTGCTGCTGATGGTGATTGCAATGCATTCCCTTCTCAGCCCCCAAGTGTATCATTATAACAAGATTTGATTAGCATGAGTCGCAAAAACTCTTGCAGCGTGGCCTTCTGAGTATTTGTTTTGGTCATTGCATGACATGATGAAATTAGGATATCCCTTTGTTGCAATGGAGACAATTTGGTATGATAGCATGGCTTCTTCTTTGTGCTTCCGGCAGCTAGAAATGCCAAATTCTCACTTTTATGATGACTGTGTTGCTTGAAAAGCTTGATCTTGTGATATCTGGTTTGGTTTGCTTGAAATGATTGCATCAAGTGAAATCTTGAGTTGCATGGTTTTGGAGATAGATTGTTTCTTCTTGGCATGATTTCTCTTGAGACCACCTCCTCTACATCCAGTATATAAGAGCATAAAAGAAACAGCCTCTATGTCTTCACACATGTTGGTGGATATGAATATCTTGTCCAATAGCTCAGTTTCTTTATCCAAGTAGGAGACAACTGAAACAAGGGGTCCCTTGCTATTGTGATGGCCTGTTGGTTTGACAATTTTGCCTGGTATGTTGTGGCATGTTGTCTATTTGATATTTTGCTCGATTAAACTGCTAGGCCTGTAAATAAAATACTTGGCGTGGTTTTGCTTGCCTAATATGTTTTGCATGCACATGTGGGTTGACCCACAGACGAGTGTATTGATATAGAGTGTCTTGAAGGAGCTTGTGGGAGTATGGAAAAGCTGCTCTCGGAGATATTAGGAGCTATATGCATTGTTTCCTTGGATTTTTTTTTTCTATTGGTTTCGGCTTGCTTGTGTAGACATAGGACTGAGGCACTAGTCTTGTTTCATGTGGTTGTGGGGCCTAGCCTTGTAAAGAGCATGAGTTGTTTGTTGTTTGGAGGTTTGGGTCCTTCACACTTGACTGATATAATGCTGCATGACCAAAGCATACGATGATTACAAAAATAATATAAGCATTGTAGCTTGGAAATGACTAATATAGTTGACATAAGCATGCCGAGCATGTATTGTTTCAGTACTGAGCATACATAGTTGGCATCTACATTGCAGTGTGTAACATGGATTGATCCACACAAAGGTGGATCAATATGAAATGATAAGAAGTATAAGATATGTGAATAGTGCATGGAATAAGGCCCTGAGAAATTTTGCTGGAGATGCAAAATTGAAAGGTGGATTAATACATATTAAATATGGATTACTCCACCTAAAGGATGGATCAATCCATTTGAATGATATATTAATCCAGATTAACAAGGCAAATGAATTAAGCTTGGATTGCAAAGATGAAGCTTTAAAAAAATATATATTTATGGTTAAGACTTGGTTAAAGTAATAACCAAAACATGTGATAATGTGTTTTTGGGTAGTGTGTAACTTCTACAAACTTTATGGAGTAGATAATCACATGCTCCACATAAATAATATAACGCATAGCCATAAGTAGGCTAATAGAATAGCATGTGTTAGTCAAAAAGGTGGTGTGACTATTTGACTCACACACTAAACAAGATAATGATACAACATAATAATAGACAACAAGTAAAATAATGGTAGTGGAAATAATATGAAAATGATGCAAGCTGGTGCACCATATAATGCATCAGACTATAATAATAACAACTAATCAATCAATTCTTTTGACTTAGGCAGACCAACCCATGTGCTTTTTTCTATGCTTAAGACAATTCAATGAAGCATGAATTTTATGAATATATTAAAACAATAAACAAATATATATGCTATATTGAGATTAATGAGACAAAAATCTTATCTTGGTGAAGCCATTCGCAGAGATGAGGCTGAAAGCATTGAGCAAGTGTTCCTTCTAACTTTCTCATCGTATTTACACAACTCTTAGAGAGGTGAGGGCTACTATGAAGGTGATTTATGGAGATGGCCAGATTTGCTGATGATGTTTCACGATGGAGAGGTGAACGGCAGGGCTAGCCTCAGTTTGTGAAGGGATGTTGAGCTCAACCTTCTTCTGCTCAAGTTTTTATTTCTCTTCTCTACTTTGTATGCTCTGCATCTCTCAAGTTTGAAAACTTTTTCTTTGATTTTGCATTAAATTTGCTCGGCATGAAGCCCCCAGGACATTTGTATTTGGGGACGGTTGTGGAGTTTTCTTTGCTGTCTCCGGAACCTCAGTGGCACGAATGCTCGATTTGCCTCAATCCCAGGGGTCATTTCACAAGATTTCATTTAGCTTGAGAAAATAGATCTAAGAAACAAAGAAAGAGATAATGTTACCAACATTTCTTTTGGGTTGTTCTACAAAGCATATGGCTAAGAAAAAAGAAACAAATGAGTAAACACTCTTATCTTTGGTATATTGCATCGACGTGACTGAAATCTTGTGTGGAGAAGCCGTTGTAAGAATAATAGCCTAGTCCCCAGCAGAGTCGCCATTTATGTTGGGGTCTTTTTCTTCCGAAGGCTCATCCGAGAAGCTCGTGTTCGAGACTTGAAGGTTGGAGGAGACTTGGAGGATGCCCTACGTAAGGAGATGGACCAAGTGAGCTGCTCTCCATTCACTAACGAGATCGAGCAAGTGGCCCTGCCAAGGCGATTCACAACCCCATTTTCACGCCACTCAAAGGGGATTCCGATCCCAAGAACCATATGAAGCATTTCAAAAGTGTCATAATTCACTACAAGTCCGAGGATATTATGATGTGTAAGGTATTTGCAATCACCTTACGAGAGGCAGCTCAAGACTAGTGCCATACCTTGCTGTCTAGGTCAATCAACAGCTTCAGAAAGCTAGCACTCGTCTTCACAAAAGAGTACACCTCTTACTGAATAAGCAAGAAGCAGCCTGACCACCTATTCAACCTACGCAAGAAGGATGATGAGTCTCTCCATCAGGAGATTCAAGAGATTCAGGGTAGAAAAAGCTAACATTGTGGGGTACGATGATTGAATCGCATTCTTTGCAAAATGGCTTGTCAGCCGAGCATTATTTGTACTGCGAATTGACCATCGCTCCTAGCCAGACTCTAGCAAAGGTCTTCGCTACTGCGAAACGCTATGGGCTTTGGGATGACGCTCGGATCGCCACCAAAAATTCTACCAGGCAAGCCTACCAGCCACCCAGGGAAGTAGGTCAGAGGGGTCGATAAAGCCAGCAGCAGGAACCATGAAGGAAAACGCAAGTCACAACCCCAAGGGAGCACCCCAACATATGAGAGCTACACTAAATTCTTCATCCTGATACATCAAATCTTGGCCCAAGTGAAAGACAAGTTCTGGCTGAAGAGACCATCACCCTTGAAAGGAGATCCAACTAAAAGGGATACCAACAGGTACTGTGCCTTCCATGGAACTCTTGGGCATCATCAATATCCAAATTGCACAGGTCGTGATTGACCGATTTCATGTGGACGAGGGCTGCACAACTAACATCTTGCAACTTTTAGTTGTCCAGCAGATGGGCATGGAGACTAAGATCAACAAGTCAGCCACGTCACTGACAGGTTTTCACGGGGCAACCACGGTCACTGTGGGAACAATAGAGCTCAATGTTTATTCTACACCGGTGATCAGTTCACAAACATTTATGATCATAGACGAAGTCTCCCCTACAATGGCATCCTGGGCAGGCCATGGATTGGCAAGATTAATGCCATCACTTCCGCCACACACCAGAAGATGCGCTACCCAATCTCTAGGGTGGTGTTAGACAGATCAATAGCGACCAGAAGATGACGAGAAGATGCTCAACCCCAGGGATGAAGAAAGGCAGACCCAGTTCATCTCTGTAAATCAAGCAGATTAGAAGGGAGCAGAACAAGCAGGGGAGGAAGCATATCTCGTTCCTGATATTCGAGCAAACAAGAAGGGAAAGGGAACAGTCATTCCCAAATAGCAATCAAAGAGCCAGGACCAAGGTTGGGGCATTCGTCTAGAGGCCTCTCCTTAAGAAGGATGGAGGCCAGAATAGGACGTTGAGCTAGTACCCATTGATCCTAACAAGCCAAAAAGAAAAGCGCGGATTGGCTCGCTCTTAAGCCTAGAAGAGAAGTTGGAACTGACCCCCTTTCTCAAGAACAACAAAGACTTGTTAGCATGGTCACCATCTGACATGCCTGAAATTGACCAGCTGATCATCTGTCACAGGCTACATGTCAACCTAGCCAGCAAGCTAGTAAAGCATATGCGACGTAACTTCACTCCTAAGCGAATTGCCATCATTGAAGTCGAGATTGACAAGCTTCTAGCTGCCTGCTTCATCAAGAAGTCTCCTATTCTGAATGGTTGGCTAACATTGTACTAGTAGCAAAGAAAGATCAATGCAAGTGGAGAGTTTGTGTCGACTACACCGACCTCAACAAGGCATGCCCAAAAGACAACTTTCCACTACCGAAAATTGATCAGCTCATAGATACAATTTCTGGTAACCAGCTGCTCAACTTTATGGACGCCTCCTCTGGCTACAATCAAATCATGATGCATGAAGACGATAAAGCAAAGACCTCCTTCATAATTGAAAAAAGTACCTACTGCTACAAAGTCATACCTTTTGGGCTAAAAAACGTCGGAGCAACCTACCAAAGGCTCATGAACAAGATTTTCAGAGAGCACATCGACAAGACTATGGAGGTCTACGTAGATGACATGCTAGTCAAAGCTCCCTAGCAAGCAAATCACATCAAGAACCTTGTCGAAGCCTTCGTCATTCTCAGAAAATACCGCTTGAAGTTAAATTTGAGCAAGTCACATTTAAAGTCTCATCCGGCCAATTTTTGGGACACTTAGTCACCCAAAGAGGCATCGAAGCACAACTTAATCAAATGAAGGCCATCCTCGACATGAAGTTGCCTGCCACAATGAAAAAGATACAAAGTCTGACGAGTAGACCACCCACTCTCAATAGATTTCTTTCAAGAACCACCGACAAGTGCAAGCCATTCTTCAATGCCTTGAAGAAGGGACAAAGAGACAAGTGGGATAAAGAGCGCAAAGCATCCTTCCAAGACTTGAAGGTGTACCTCACTTCACCTCCCATCCCTAGTTTTAAGTATGCATCTAGTATTGTTGTTATATTACTGTCTTGCTAAAAAGATGATCATACTATGAACACTATGTTATCCCTAGTTTTAAGTATGCATCTCGTCCAAAACAGGGAAAACTGTTGTTGTTATATTACTGTCTTGCTAAACAGATGATCATACTACGAACATTATGTTATGGATAGGTGGTTGTTACGATAATTACTGGGAATCTCTTATTTATGCTCTTATGGTCTTTATGGTTGATCTTTATGCAGAAACATGTTCAATGCCTGATATCTAGTAGTTATACTAGCCATGTGACTCTTGAGATTTCAATAATAAAAATCAAATTCCACGACAATTGAATTTGATTCTTTGAGCAACCATTTTTTGTTTGAAATGGTACATACCAACTAATATGTCTTTTGGCTGATTGGTACATTACTCTGACTTGATTAAATGCATTATTCTTGCAACAGGCATAATTCTTGGTGGTGCCCTTTGAGAAACTGGTGTTGCACACTTTGAGATATTGAATGGATGACTTCTGCTATTATACTTCCTGTTGTTAATAGAGCAATATATTATAAACCAATTCTGAATATTTTCCTACTCTTTCTTCTTCTCTACAATCATACAATTTCCTTAGAGTAATTTCTAAGAGAATTCTTCGAATTTTTGCTATTCGCATATTCCAGACTGTTGTATCTTCGAAGTGGTTCTCCGATAATCCATTAGCAAACTCACTAACACTATAAGGAAACAATTCAAATCTTACCTCAAATTCTTCCTTCATATTTCAGTTTTTACTTGACAAGGCCATGCTGCGAGTTTGGTATCAGAGCATGTTTAGCACTATAATAGGATACTTGGAATAATAAAGTACCTATTTATACATCTTCTCGATAATACGACTTAATCCTGATGTTGTTTTTACTATGAAACACTTACAAGCATACCTTTCTTATTTGTATGGTTCGATCTTGGTGGATGCCCGTTAGAATTAGACAAAGTCTAAGATAGCTTAGAAGATACAAAGTTGAACATGAAGCATAAGTTAGAAATTTACAAGAGTTATGAAAATACTGATATAGAGGAAGCAGAATTCTAGTAGTGTAGGAGATAATCAGAATAGTAATAAAGTTGGAACAAGGAAAAAAACCTTCATTTAGGCTCAGGAAGATCGCTAATTTCAGCTTTCAAGAGCTCGGAGAGAATTTGTTCAACATCATCGTCAAAGGTGTATTCGACCTCTTTCCTCTCCTTTTAACCGTGAGTCGTTTCAGTCATTTCTTTTCCTTGCCATTACTAAATTTTTGTCAATTTTATCGAATGTAGCCATAGACTCTTCTTTCGCTTCATCCTTGGAGTTCTTGTTCTGCGAGAACTTGTCGTTCAACATTGCATGCCTTTGAGACTAGCATGTCAAATGTGTGTGGCCTTGGAGTGCTCACTACTTATATCTCAGGTAGGAGATTACTGGGGCACATATATACTGTGAATTGCTTGGTTAATTTTTTCCATGCATTGGAGGTTAAAGTTCATCCATCCTGCGATGAATTCGTTTACGCTTTCATTTGGTTTTGACTTCCTTTTTGAAGCTTACAAATTGTGCTAGAAATGCCCTTGCATGCCTTTCCACGTAATAATGGATCTGAGTGCCGATATGGTATACCCAGTAAGGACTGATTATTCAAGAAATTGAACCATTTTAAAAGTAAAGACTGATTCTTTAATATTGCTGCTATTTCTACCGCATTGCTATCTACTGCTATTTCTACCACATTGCCAAATACTGCTATATCTACTCTAATACAGCTAAGTCCCACATTGCTATCCACTCTATTACATCTAAGTCCCACGTACATTAGTGGAGCCCAAATGGTCCGCAAAGTGGTCAATAAATGTATTACAGATAATAAATTTTTTTCAGTAATTAAAGGTGCACGCTACCTTGATAGCCCAGGTGAGCAAGTCGCCAATTCATATCAACCCTCCATTCAGTTTTTACTGAAGATTAATCATATCTGAACATTTCAAAATGCATGCTCAGACGTCACAAATATGTATATCAATAATCAAACGACAGGATCAAGTAGATGAACCTAAATCTTAGAATATCCCCTGAAACCTAATACATTATCAGTTTTTCCTTTTTCACAACTACTAAGGTTACTTAAACGCCCATAGGTTCAAAGAAGGAAAACACCTTCATGCCATGATATTCCTTTGTTGTCAAAAGTCAAATTTCATTTCTATAAGCAGGTCCCGATTTAAACTCCAATCGGACCCTGAGATTTATGACTCAGGTTAAACCCTATTCCAGTCCGCATCAACTTAACAAAAAACAGTCCAAAGTGAAAAGTCGGACAGGGTGCTTGGGGAAGCATGTTCGAGGAAGATAACTGAAAAGCCAGAAAGGGTCATTGTGCAAAGTGAATTCCCCAAAACACTAAAAATCAGGTTTTTCAAGTGAATGAACAAAAACATTAAGCCAAATATACCATCCAAGGTCACCTAGAAAAGACAACTCATCTACATTCCAATAACTGAGAAGTTTTTCTGATGTCTCAAAACAACCAGGTCGGCGCTCTGATAAGAGGCCTACTAGACAATTCAAAATATACACAAGAATGGTAAATAGCAATAATACAAAATAAAAACATCAATCCAGTCTTCACATAAGCACTACTCAAAAGTAACTATAGTGAGTATGTTTCAGCTAAAACCCTAGATAAACTTCACCAAAATAAAACTAACGAGTTCCTAAAATACAAACCTTGTATAGGTCCCTGATAACATTTACTTCATGTCGACGCATTACTACCATGCGAGCTTCAAACAATCTTTATTTTCAGATATATGAAACTTCATGGGAAGGCATTATACCAGATTCAGAGACAGGCGCATGCTACCATCAACTAGAGAAAGCGTGGACCTGTCTTTGGCACTTCCAGTTCACTCTTGGCTTTTATAGGGCATCTGCAAGCGGCAACGTAAGTCATGAATAAATCTAATACCATACAGGATCTGATCATTCTAAAAGCTGCATTTGACCGGATCAGCAAATCCAAACAGATTAACTTGGAACCAATCAATCATTCAGTTTGGTGAACTGACTCGACTGTAACAAAAGACTGGAAGTGATGAACCACCCAGGAGATATTTATTTAAAGCGAAGGACGAAAAAATCACATTAGACAGAGCATGAAAAAAGAGAAGATAATTGTTCAAACAGGGTTGGCAGCCAAAATAAAAAGAGACATTGTTGAAATTGGATATTCAGGTGTTAAGTTGGAAAATCCAGATCATAGGTTGACACTGCACGTCAAATTACGTAGAAACCTTCAAACGCAACTGAAAGCAGAACCCCTACAGCACTCTCTGCATTATTCTTCTTCAGTAAATTTATTCCTCTAAGCACCCCGTTATCTCAAACTGTAAATTCAATTATCACAAGGATTGAAAGAAAATAAAGAAGAATACTGAAAACCAAAAGAAACCTAGAAATATGGCAGAATTTAAGACCCATCTTATAAACCTCACACATGGGGCATCTTTCTTTGAGATTTACATTTCACAGAGTTACAGCTTCAGTTTTATAAGTCTCTTAAAGTTTCTTTTTACTTGACTCAAACACGGTTTGTATGATCACAATCAAAAGTCTGTCTGCTCAATTAGTCAAGCACCACGAAATCATTTCTGGGGGTAACCAGAAAACTACAGACCAATCCTCCTTCCCATGTACAATAAAGAAAGAACTTGATTTGCATGAAAGTTTAGACGTGAGATTGATTCACTCTTAATGTGCATGTTAGTGTCGATGTGAGACCAGATTACACGGACAATGTTTAAACTGCAGGAGTAGAATTGTACCTTGCATTGAAGCTCCGTTATCGTAGACCTCAACAAAGTATCTCCCACAATCAACCTCAATTTTTTCACAAATTCATCACGGATTATCTTTTTTGCCTGAAAAGATATCATCACAATCAAGCACATAAATGTGTCAAGAAAGATTTCAAAGAAAGAAAGTTAAAAAATAAAAGGAGTGAGAAGGGAAAAATCAATATTAATAATACCCTGAATAAGTCATAATGAATATTAATTTGTTCCATATCTTTGCGAGGAACTTCATTTTCAATAGCAGCAAATAACATAGGGAAAGGCATCCAAGGGGATTTAGGGGTTCTTTCAGAAGTAGAACCAGTAGCAGTGGTTTCCCCCTGATATCTCCCAGACTTTGAAACCATTTGACCATTGCTTCCATGAGACTTCCCAGAATCAGAAATTGGCTGATTTTCACTCCCCTATGAGAATACATATGCTAATTGTTTAGTACCGTGGTGAATTAGAACTTCATGGTTAATAAAGGAAAGAAAAAAAGAGAAACAAAACTTCTTATGACAATATGAATTATTGTCAAGGTGAAAATGTAACTGTTACATGTAAAAAAAGTAGTTCAGTCACAAATAGGGTTGGCAGCCAAAATACAAGGCACTTGCAGTGTATAAATTATTCTTCGTACATCCAGAAGCACCCCATGCACTTCTCTAGATGTTCAAAAGACAAATATAAGACTTCATATAATCCATCACACTAGTGCAAGTTCACCAGTGTTTGAATGACAATAATGGTCACTGAACATAGCAACAATTACATCTGCAACAATATGACATACTATAATGAAAAGATCTGATCTCTAATGGCCCCTAATGCTCAAACCTTCATTGTTAATCATATGTGCACTAAATCTAAGCCGAGTGCATTTCATAATCAAATTTAATTCCCACATGTACCACATATTGCATAGTCAATATTGATCTTCAGGGTAGATGGTTATGTAAAAGCAAATGAATTACCTTCACTGCAACCAAAATAATGCATGCCAAAAATGCAAGCCATACTATTTACTATAGTGGAATTTTAATTCCAAAGCAAAACCGGGAAAGCCTACCAAATTCCTCATAACTTCAGTTCAATTTATATAACAGCTAGAAAATGAGGCCTAAGCATCCCCACAGATTGGAACCTAGATCCCAAACATAAAAATCAAACTTCCAGGTTGCCGCCGCATGGATTGGATGAACGTGAGTTACACTTCTAGAATTATACTATGTGAAACACTAAATGTAAGATTATAAAACAATAATGAGCATTTCAGCATATAATTGATTGAATAAAATACAAAGATCACAATGTCACACCCAAGAAGAAACAGAAAATATTCAAATTTTTAGCACATACTGTATCAACTGCTGACGATTCCAACTGCATCAAGCCCTGAGGTCCATGGCAAGATGTCGCAACCCCAGAAACACCAAGCTTATTCTCAGTCCCAACCAGATGCCCTGTAAAAACATCAATTACCAGTTCTAAAGTACTAAAAAAAAGTTTCATAAAATGAAACCATGGTATTCATACAGCATTTGCAGAAGATACAGCCAGCTGTCTCATTGATTCAGTAGTTGGAAGGTGATTCATGATTCATCTCTGGGATTTAGTCACAAATCCCAACCATGAGTTGATGTCTATGAACAATGGATGAAGCCCTGTTTGCTTAACTAACTCCTAAACATTTTCCGTCCACATTGAAATAGAAATTGGGATGATATGAACTAGTTTGTTGCTGAGTCGTACAATTAGTAGCATATACAAGGACACATAGGTTCTTATTAAAGATTAGCAAAAAAAACAGGAAGCTTTGAGGAGTAGAGTATCACCTTCACTCTTCGATGAGACCTTGAAACTTACAACAAATTCTGGGTATATGTGTGTATTCATGTTCATATTCCAGACAATGTAATGTTTTGGATCCTGAAGATCATCCACTCCACTATCAAAGTCCTTGCTACCGGGAT